>CM074587.1:11635000-12885000 GCA_037305975.1 Chrysolophus pictus
GTAAGAGGGTGAGGTTTCAGTGGGAAGTAGGTGTTGTGGAAATCCCATCAGGTGTCTGTCTTGATACTTACACATAAATACCATTAATATCTGGTCTTAAGTGACCCAGAGGTTTTTCAGTCACTTACATACTCAGGAAAATCCCACTCTCATTTTCTAGGTGGATAAATGGGTTGGCACAATGATTAAATTCAGCATCATTAGTGGTAGGTTTTGGAAGATAGAAAAATGAGGTGTTGGCCTGGGATTGGAATGGTAAATGCAGTTACAGTACAAATGAAGTTGAAATGGTGCTCCAAGAATTCATTTCACTGGAACTTGCATATAGAATGCTGCCACATTTGTATTTGGCATTGTTACTGCATGGGAGAAGACTTTTTAAATAGTTAAATATACTACAAATGTGGATCGAATCCACTAACCTGTGGGTGTTTGTTTGTTTGTTTGTTTGTTTGTTTGTTTTAATTCAGGGTGAAAGGAGTCTCAAAACTTCTCAGAATGTGAACTGTGACATTCATAGAGAGCATGTCCTTTTACCCTATAGTGACCAACAGAGATTGTAATCCTTTTTCTTAATACTTATATGTAGTTTCTCTGGGATAGTCAGCTGTTGCTGATTCAGTAAATTAGAAATGTTCTTAAGGCGTTTTAAATATTCATAATTACATCTAGCAACTTGAATTCTATTCTATGATTCTATCAATTATATAAAAGCTGTGTGCATATATGAGCAAACAGCAAATCCCTGTCAAGTTCTTTACAGCCCAGCATTAAAACTAAGATCACTGCTGAAGAATAGCGTCCCTCAAAGCATGTCTTACTTGCTACTGGACAGGTCTGAGTTCATATTTAGTTTTCAGGTCATAAGAATTTAAGTGGAAAATACCAACAGTTTTGGTTTCAACTCCAGTGAAGTTTAGGGAACACAAATGCTCATTTTTAGACTTCTTTTCTTAACTGATTCCTGCAAAACCAAAAAAGATAAGGAGTAACTATCAACTTTTTGCAATCAAATGCCAGCATGAGATGGTGTTAATCTTTAGCTAGCACACTTGACAATTAATGATGTGAATGTATGAACTGCATGCTAAATAAACCTTGCTGAAATCAAAGAAAATATTTCTTTCAAGAAAATCCGTTACTTTCTGGTACAGCAACTGATAGCAGGACTGCATGTTCTGATTGTAAAATAGTATTCTAAACAGGAGCGTACATCACATCCATAAATTAATTGTTGATCCCTAGCTTTGTACACAGCTTAGTGTGTACAAAGAATTTTTAACACTGAAATATTTCTAAAAATTTTTCCTATGTAGCAGAGGAATGTAGTTCCCAAAACCTGCACCACACCTTTATTGTCATTCATACCATACTTCTTTATGTGAGGTGTTACACATCTTCTGTTCACATTTATGTATTTAAATGATAGTTATATTTTAAATTGTCTTTGTAGGCATTGCCTTTTTATAAGTTATCTTGGAATGAGTACAATCTTGAAGAAATTTGTATACACAGTGTAGGCCACCAAGAAGCATATTAAGAATGTAAAGAAACTATGTTTTTGTTCTATATGTGTAACTAAAAAACAATGAAGTGGGCAGACAGAGTCAGGAGCAAACCAACTGAATTTATATAAGCCTCGGTCTACAGTAATCTTTACCTTTTATAACCTTCAATTCCATCAATTTGATTGGGTAGTGGCAAAATTCACTGGTAGCAAAAAAGCTGTACCTCCAGTGGAGCTGCACTGTCTCAGAACAAGAGGAAACCTTACTTTCCTATTGAGACAGACTCTTTAAGTTATATTTCTGGTCTTTATGGCATTTGCCTGAAGTATTTGTCAAGTATTCGCTATTTTCAGGTATTTCATGGACAACTATGAATATTTAACTTTGCATGCCTCTCTAGGGGAAAAAAAACCAATATTTTTTCAAGTGAATGTTCATAAAGCTAACTGTTCTTGTTTGATACTTACTGTCAGTAAAGGACATGTTCTTCAAAATTGTACATCGCTTATACAAGATTCTTATCACAGTCCTATTTCCTCATATGGCAGTCTTAACTGAAAAATCTCAGGTCCGTTGCAAACTTTATTTCAATGTTTATATGACTAAAAAGGACCCATGTGTACTATTATGCTTATCAAAGAATTGGGATAAAGTGTAGAAACAGAAAATGTTGCGTAAGAAGGCAAAAGAATATTAAAAAAAAAAGAAAAGAAAAAAAGAATGGATTATACCTGAGTGGGCTGCTGCTTTTACCAAAGTAGCAAAGAAACAAAAACTCAGAGTATTCTGCTGTAACGCACAGTGATTGTCAAAACACAAAGAAGAGATGAGTCCTGTTTCTCAAAGATATATTTCTCATCAGCTCTCTGGAAAGAATAAAACTTGCATCAAAACAGCAGGATTTTCTAGTAGCGTTAGAATGTTAGCACATAAGGCTGATATGTAGCATCAGGTCTGGATATTTTATAGAGTAAAACTATTAATAATCAGTATATTAAGTGAGGATTGGGCCAGTCTTTTTTCTGAAAATATGTCATCTTATTTCCTAAAAGTATGTTTTGATATAGCTTATAATAAAACAGCGTAAAAGCAAAGATTACTACTTAACATTTCATGCTTGTCAGGAAAGCATTTCCTGCAAAACACTTACAAATGAGCCCCTGCTCAACTCTTGACTGAAATGCATTAAGCAGAAATCTGACAACTGCTCAGCACAATTTGCAAGCTGCAGAGAATTCAAAATAGTCTTCCATGTCTAGGCAGAAATTCACTTACAACAGGGAGGTTAGTAGATTCTTTGTACTGTATGAGCCCATGTTGTGTTTAATTAAGGTATGGTAAGCATCACTGTATTTTCCCTTGATGGCTAAGAATTTTTGCTCCAGGTGTAATATATTTGCAGTTAATTAGTCTGATTTTTTGTTTTTCTTCTCTCTTCCTCTCTTGCCCCTTGTAAAAATCTAATAGGCTGTCAAATCTTTTATTATTTTTCTTGAAGGAGCCTTCTCTTGGATGGATATAATTACCTTAGTACGGATGCATTCATCAACTTCATTCAAGGTAACTGACTCATGAACTGATTAGGTTTTACTACTTATGTAATGTGTATTACAATTAATCTCACAGCACGTATAAAATTAATATCTGATGTGAGGACAACAGAAAATATACTCCAAAGAAACTGATCAACATGTATTTGAACAGACAGAAATGAAACCTAAGTTAAAAAACAGACAAAACCTTAGAAAGAAATGGCAGGGAAAAAAGCAAACAAATAATTGAAACAGTGATGATATTTATTTGTACTTGTTATCAATGATGAATGATTTTTATAAAGTAAGGTAAAACAGTAAATCAAACATTAGTAAAGTAAATCTATATTATATTGTAAAAATTCAAAATGCCATCTTAAAGTCACAGTGAAGCGGTAAAAAAAAACAAACCCAAAAAACAAAACAAATAAACAAACAAACAAAAAAACAGTAAAGAAAAAGGGAAGAAAGTAAAATGCTCTGCTATACCAAAAATGGATCAATCTACTGCCTGAATCTTTTAGTGCAAGCATTTGCTCAGATGCTATGCAGATACCTTTCTCTGTTTTTCTATTTTTCTTCAATATATACACACTTTTAAAGTCCAACTTTTCTTAAGGAGAAAATGTAAATCAATTTTTTTTAAAAGCCCCTAAAATAAAAAACAGCTGCTTAAATACTAAAGAAAACAACAGATTTATCTAGTAATTATATTTCTTTCACCTTGTATTATATTGTTTGTCTTCTCAGGATGAGGTTTGACTCACTCAGAATCTTAACCATTCTGATTTCTAGGGACTGTTCAGGGACTTTTCAGAAGAATCCTTAAGGGAAAGAAAAAGCATGTGTGCATGTTGTAATGGATCATATCTGAAAAGTGAAAGATACATTCCGAGCTCCTGGGGCTGCTTTTGTTCAATATTTAAACATATCTTCAGGGATTTTAGAATAAACTTAATACTGGATTGCATAGCTTCCTTAGCTTGGGAGTAGAAGGAAGGTGTAAGGTGCTTATTTTTTTCCTGGAAATAAACAGAGCTCTGTAGTGTCAGAAAAATAATCAGTGTAACAGTAATATATACACAAATCCTGAATAACAGCATTATTAGAAACTGTATTTCTATGAGAAATCAGCTCTGAGGTGATTTTTACCTTAAAATGAAATAAAAGTATAAACAGGAGAGGAGATGGTCATCATTTGTTGTGCTTTAATATAAATATATTCATTTATGGAGTTGGATGGCCTGTATATGTGTTTAATGTAAACTGAGATGTGGTTGTAAAGGATACCATGCCTTCTTTTGTGACATGACATTATTACAGTATGACAGCATGTTACAAATTCGTTTTACCTTTAAAGCTGTTCAGGTCTTGTACATTTTTTCCAGTTGTTACTGACTGGGAGGTGGGAGATGTTGTGTTGACACTTGTTAAAATAGTCAGGTGGAAGATAGTAAATGAAAATGTTACAATTCATTGTAACATGGCTTAGAAACACATAATACACCACTGTGTTATATTGGAAATGTGTGGTCTATTACTGTGTATTTAGAAGTTTTGTAAGACGAATAATCTAAATCACAGTGCTTTTGTGTGAAGAGGGAAGAGAAGCATATTCCCTGGCCAGAAGCAGATATGAAAAAACAGGATATGCTGCATCTCTACAACTGTTTCCAAGATGCTGTTGTATTTTTGCTACTCTGATTAGGAAAAATCTGAGTAGATCAGCAGACTGATATAAATGTATTTGAGCTGAAAGATAAAGGAGTAGGATTTTCTGAGAAATTCCCTCATCTGCCCTTTTCTTTCCACACTGTAAAAATGCCATTTTCTTTAGGCTTTTCTATATTCTCTTGTCCTTCCCTTCATTTATATTTTGTGTCTTCCCAAAATTGCAGCATATTTTCTTCTCCTTCATCCTTGAGCTGTACCTGATTGGATTTGTGCTTGTATTTGTGGGAAAGTTATGCATTGTTGCAAATTTCAGTTCTGTGCTACCTACTGCAATTTGAAGGAAAAACTTAAAATGGCTAGCAGCAAAATGGAAGAAGATTAAACAAAGAAAATGATGGGTTATGCTGATGCAATGCTTTCTCTCACCTTTGATATAAGTCTCCCCTTTTGTCAAGTTTTCTGAGCAAAGCTCTTTAATCATAACTTGCTTATTTAGGTTGAACTTGGTTATATTTAAAAATAATTTCAACAGATCTCAACAACTGCTGCTTGCTTCATTGCCATTTTCATATGGGCTTTAGAATTTCTAAAGATGCAAATTCATTTTGAAGTAATCCTTATTGCCTCTGTGGAGAGTGTTTATTATATTTGGCAATAGTTGTTCTGCAGAAAATTGGGAAACTAGCCTGAATCTCCTGAATGGTTTATGATTCAATCCCACTTCATGAGTGAGCATTGCCAGCTGCTTTGTTTCCAGTTTCTACCATCAGAGTTTTATATATATGGGCGTGTGTATAAATATACTCACACATATTAAATATACACATGAGATTGTGTAGTATACATACACAAAAGCAAATGTAAGTTTGCGTGGTATTTCTTTCTAGTTGATTCTGAAAGCTTCATTCTGTTGAATTAGATAAGCTTGAATAGAGGCACGTTAGGGCACTAGTAATTCTGGATATTCTGTTTGAACAGGCAAAGGAGCTTTATTAAGAAAAGGAGATAAAAATATTGTGCCATAGGTTTCAGAAATGTTTGATGCTTCAAAGGAAAATACACTTATCTGGCTATTACAAGATGAGACTGAACTTGTGATGACAAGCATGACAACAAATCGTCATGTTGCTTGCTGTGGCTCAGGTCAGTGTCGTCTTCTTCAACACTTTTTTCTATGCTATTGCAATGCAAATCTATCTGAGAGTTTTGTTATATTGTATTCTGGAACACATGAAATCTGCAGAAAATTATTCCAGCGTCTATGAGAAATCGCTTCATACTTGTGCAAGTCTTTAAAGGTTATAAAAAATTGTCAGTTTCTGAAAGCATGTTCTACACTATTATCATTCCTAATGTTTTCAAATGTGTGTGCTTTTACAATAAGTGTTAATTAAAGAGCATACATTATTAAATCACTGTAGTAAGAATGAGCCAAATTCTGTCACTCCTATTCACACTAGAAAGAAAATAACTTGATTTTAGTGGAATTTTCAGAGCAGTGGAAGTTTCTAAAGAGTATCAATAAAACTGCAAAGGAAAAGGCTGCAACACCAACATGGTAGTAACCGTGTTGGTTTTTAACAGTAACTGAAAATATTTTTGCCGAATTTTTTGTGATTATTCTGAGCGATGTGTATGTGCTTTTTTTCTCTGATTTAGAGATTTAAAATACAGATCTAGATGGTGTATTACTATCGCACTGCCAGAAATGTCCACAGAGACTGTCCAAAGATAGTCTGTGAAACAGCCATATGGCCAGGAGCTGAAACATATTAATTGCTGTTCCAGAATAATATGGGCGTAATACCTCTTCCCTTTGTGCTTTGGTTTTCCATTTGCAGAATAATGCATTGTTATTAAAACATTTAATTGAATTTTTCTTCAAATACATTAGATTGTGTTCTAAAAGTGGCATCTCACTTTCACAGCATATAGTTGCTCTTTTTCCTGTAACATAGAAAAATGCAGTCTCATCTCATCTATGGCTACATGGCTTTACGCAACGTGACTTTTAGAAAACTGGAAGAGGAGTTGTTCATTTCATTTTATTGAGGTAGATAAATCTTTTTGTTCATTCTTGGGGAAGCCAAAATACTGAAAATAATGATGTGAGAAAGGTTCCCTGGTTGTTTGTGTATACAGTATATATTTCATAGATTAGTTAACTAATTGGCATCTTGGAAAGGTGATCTCTATTATAGTTTTAAACTCCATTTCTTCTTTCCTAAAAAAGGGAGTTACTTTTTTCCTCACTATTGTGTTTTCTTCTTCCATGTTAAAAAAATTAACAACTTTTAAAGTCACTTGAAAGGTGGGAGTAATCATAAAATGCTTATACATTTTAATCTTGATTTGGTGAATGAGAAGAAAATCATGTCCATGACTCTTCCAAATGGTTGACATGAGTGATAAATAAAATAAAAAAGAGAAAAATAGGGGCAATAGGAAAGTTTGTTGCCTAAAGGACAGAAGCTGCTGAGCAGAAAATCAGCCACTCATTTATGAGAGTTCCAAGCTCAAAAAATACTGTATTGAGTAGTGCAGAAATTCAGCTATTTTCCTTCATATAATGAGTACAATATGGATTCTGGAAATGAAGGCCTTCTATTCCCTCCTTCCATCTGTGTTCTACATCCATCTGTCATATTTATCCTTATTTAGATTGAAAATGTTCTGGATTCGTGGCAGTGTTTGTGTTTAGAAATGAACCAACCAGTAGGGTGAATGCAACAGAAGCTGTGAGTCCTACTGATATAATCTCTTGGCAATAGGAACTCTGCTATAGGTAGGAGCTCTGCTATGGGCCATTTTTGTTACTGGAGTCGCTAAATTCTGACATATGCTTATCATGTTGTGGGTAAGGAAAAAACATGGTTGCAGTCTACTGCTCTTAGGACACACCACTTCTGAATAATAATAGATCATCCAAAGGATGGCTTGGAACTGGCATCTGAGTGAACAGACTGGTGATGCTGCCTAAAATGCAAGCCTTAAGCTTATCAATAAATAGTTTTTTTTTTTTTCTCTCAGATGATGAAACCAAATGCCTAGTTGTTGCTTGATGTACTAGATCTATAGTTTTTGCTGAGTCTTTAATTAATGACAACTGTATAATACAGAAGGAAGAAAAAAAGTGGAAATGATTTTAAAGCTCCCATTTGAAATTTTTTATTCGGTACCATCTTGAATATTATCACAGATATCAGGTAAGAACAACGGTTTTACTTCCCTGAGAGAGGACTTTTTCTTCGCATATTTAAGAATATTTTACTAAAATTACTCACTGATTTTTAGACTGAATACTGTTCACTGTTCTTTCAGAGTACACTGTTAATTTATGCTATTAACTGTATGACAACACTTTCTAGATTGTAATTGTTCCCTTTTCCTTGAGAGATATATTTAATATAAACAATAATTTGGATATATTCTCACATGAACTGTGACTCGTGAACAGGTTGGAAAGGAAAACAGGAAGTTTCAAAATAGCTCAGAAATGTGTTTATTGGATTTCTGAAAAGACTAGTAGCAGAAGTTATAAGGCTTATTACATGAATCTCCACCATGAAATGGCATTTTTTTTTAAACAAATAAAAATATTCTGGTTTCCAGTATCTAAACTTTCAATTAAAAGGGTTGCACACAGTTATAATTGGTCTGCATTTTTCACCTTGCTGAAAGAAAGAAGCTCCTTGGCAATGATAAAAGATTCAGTGGAACTCTTATACCTTTATTCACTGCAATTCTCTTCTGTATGCCAGCATAAGTGCTTTATGCAGTCACAGGATGAACTGGACCAAGAACTGATCTGACTAAAATTTTTGTGGAGAGAAACAGGGAAGATAAATGGGGGTAATTTTCAGTGGATCACTTCACTGATTTTCAGCATGGAACTATACAGGTAGCTGTGCTGTCATAATGGAAAGAATTGTGATGGAGCACCATGTATGAATTGGTAGAATAGTGAATAGATTGATAATAAGGAATGCTAAACCTGCTCCTAAATTAATACATAACAGATTATGCCTTCATTTCCGTCATTGTGATATTTTTTTTTTAAAGGGAGATGAGATGATCTCAGTAAATACCCCATAAACTATAGACCAAATACCCACTAATGACATTGCTAGGAGAGCAAAAAGGCAGATCAAAACCTGAACAGCAGCAACATTACACTTTATACAAAGAAGTAGCTACTTCCCTGCTGATCCTATCATCAGATAACAGAAGAATATGGTCTGAACATTAAAAAGATAAATCAATGGAAAAAAGAGAGAATAACTTAGAAAAAAGATGCATACCTATCTGTTTATTTAGAAATGAATGAAATTATTTCTGTTCACGGACACAATGAAGATTATTTTCTAAAAAGAGCTCCGTTTACTAGAAAAAAATGCAATTTGTGTTTAGCAAATGAAGTGTCAATGTACTTTTCAGTTCATTTGAGTAGTAATAGAACTGTCATATTAATTGCAGAGCAATCTTTATTTATTTTAAATTTTATATTAATTTCACCATGACAAAATAAACCATTTCTAGCCATACTATTCACCCAATCTGAATGGCATGGAATTTAATTCCTAATGGACTGTATGTGAAGCACATTTATTTCCCCACAATGATCTTCATTCAGCTCATTGATTCCACCAAAATTAACATCTTTCATTATGTCAGTGGCTGAGATCCACTTCGTTTACACTTTTCTTAGGTAACAAAAATGTACAACAGTATAAAAAATGAAATAATTCATTTCATTTTTCTTTAGTTTCAGATAATTAAAAATTTTAGGATAACTTCCCTTCAAATTTAGTAAATAAAAATAATGTATTTTGAAGAGAAGAGGGAAGAACAATGGGCAATGTAGCATTTTAAACAACTGAATAATCAGCGTATGTTTCTGTAATAGCAAATAATACAGAGAGTAGCTAGAAATAGTCAGTCTTGTTTCTGAGTACAGGAAATGTGCAGCCTTTTGTTTCAATTGCAAGAAGTAAACAGCAATTTCAGGAATCATATTATACCCTAAATTCCTTTAAAAACTGACAGCCAGACATGGTAGGTGTAGGAATCACCTCTGTACTTAAAGTGCTGACCATTGCAGGAATTGCATTGAAGAAGTACTTCATCACTAATAGCTTTCACGTGTTCTTCCAATATCTGTTTCATAATCACTACCATAATTTCACTGCAATAAGTAGTTTTTTCTACAATTAAAAATTCTAATTATTGCAGTACATTCATTTCTTCCTTACTTTAATTTGTTCTACTTACACATATGTTTCTTCTTTTCCATGCTGCTGAAAGTGCCCTAGTTTTCAAGTTGATCTCCAAAAAAGCCTGAGATACATACTAACTAATATGGATGGATTTTCATGGAATTACAGAATCATAGAATCCTTAGAGTTGGAAGGGACATCTGAGGGCCATCTAGTCCAACTCCCCTGTAATGAACAGGGACACCACAGCTAGATCAGGTTGCCCAGGGCCTTAATCCAGCCTTGCCTTGAAAGTCTCCAGGGACAGGGCAACATGTTCCAGTGCCTTGCCACTCTCACTGTAAAATATTTTTTTCCTACAGCTAACCTAAACCTTACCCTTTTTGAGCTTGAAACCATTTCCCCTTATTCTATCACCACAGACTCTGCTAAAGAGTCTGTTCTCTTCTTTCCGGTAGCTCCCCTTCAGATACTGAAAGGCTGCTACTTGGTCACCTTGGAGCTTTCTATTCTCCAGGCTGCACAGCCCCAGCTTTCTCAGCCTGTCCTCATAGGAGAGGTGTTCCATTCCATGGATCATTTTTGAGGCCCTTCTTTGGACACGCTCTAACAGATCAATGTCTCTCCTGTACTGATGATCCCACATCTGGATGCAGATGTGACCACAGCTTAAATCTCAAATAGCAGCATGCAGGTCTTCACTATTTTCCATTCTATAAGATATCTTTGTGATTTTGGAACACCTCAGATTGAGTTTCAGTAGCATAAGTGATTTGTCTTTTAATAACTTAGTGTAGGAGAACTACAGTACCCCAACCGTCTGCTTTATGCTGAACTCTTTGAAGCAGCCAATTTTATCTTCCAGAATGTGGCTGTTGCACATGCTGAGTGCTGATTGCAAGTATTATCATAAGAGAATCACTCAATATTTAAGTAAATTATTCTTCTTTTAAAGGCGTCCTTTTATACTCTTATATGCCTGCTGACTTAATCGCACCAGGAGATAACTGACAAATAGCATCATTCAATTCCATGGCTGCTGTTGCTGCTGCATTATATTTATCAAACAAATTGGGAAGAGGAAGAGAACTACAAAAAATCAACTACCTGCAGTGTCTCAAGAAAATTAACCAACAACCACCTCACAAAATGTCTACTCTAGAGCAAAGAATATAGATTGGTAACAAAAGGAAAACCTATACTACAGTGCAACCAGAATGGTTTATATGTCTAATGAAATGGGAACAGTTTTTGGAAAGGACCTGAAAGAAAGATTCATAGCCTTTCGTACCCTGAAGTCCTGGTTTACAGAGAACTTGTGAAATATCAAATACAGATAGGAGCCCTGAAAATAAGAGTATAATCAGCATGTCTGCTAGTAGCCATTTTTTCTTCCTTTTTGTATTGGTAGGCTTATGATAAGAAAATTAAAAAATGAGCAAAGATTAGAGGTCTTGAAAACTTAGTGTTCTTAAGCATGAACAACCTGAACTCACCTTACATTCCTCAATGCCCTCTGCCGTGCCAAGTTAAATCCTTTTTTGGCCTCATCTTCTTTCTTCATTTTTGTTTCTTACAGTACAGTGTGAATCACCATCTCTGCCCTGCAAAATAAAGAGTCATTTCACTCAATAGGGTGAGATAATTTCAAATATTGTTTCGCTCTCTGGGGAAAACAAAGATGGACAAAAGAAACAAATCTTTTACTTAAATGTGTTGCATCCTCCATTTGCTTACCACTGGATTTAATATTTAGCATGGATTCTTATCCAGGGATTAAGATCAAGTTAATAAAATCTATAGCTTTTCATATAAAAACTTTTTTCCCCCTACATTCAGATCCAGTGTAACATTGTGGATTTGAAGTGTTCTAATTTGAGTATAATTAAAGTAATGGTAAAACTAAAGGCCATATGTGCGACCTTCTGAAAGGGAATTTGAAAATATACATCATCATCTACTTTAGCTAAGTGTTTATGTGAAACATTTGGACTAATTAAATCATAGGCTTCAATTACAGTATTTAATCACTTCCAGTAGTACTGAAAAAATGAGTATAAGGGATTGAAAATCTTTATGAAACCCAAAGGATCATTTAGACGTTTTATTTTTCTTTGTCCAGATAGCCAAATTCTGCTATTAAATTTAACAAAGTGCGCAGTGTGCTACCTGAACACAGCTTACAAAATCCCATCAAAAGGATCAGATGCTCTACAACTGGAGACATACATTCAGAACAGTCAGTATCCTGCTGCCTTCTAAAACCTTATTCTTATTTGAGTGCCTGCATGGGAGGAAAACTCTCTGTGGTAGTTGTTATCCAAAGTAGATTTGCTCTCCCTTTGAGAATATCTCATTAAATGTCACTCAGTGCAAAGAAAAGAAATACAGAAAAACAAAAACAAAAACAAAGTAGCATCCACAAGGCTAAAAAGAGCTGAACTGGAACTAACACCAACAGGACACTTTTCTGTGCATACACATAAATGCTCTTTTGCTATACAAAGAAGCATGATGAAAGAATCTACAAGTGCTATCAGAAAGAACAGCTAAGTTCCTGACATGGGAAATATGACACAGTAACACCAGCTAAGAAATTGTTTTCCAGTGGGATCTGGAAAATATTAATTTACTTCACATGCAAAAAATTGGATGGATTAAATATATTTCATCCTTCAATATCATTGAGAGATTCAAATATTATAATAGCTTTTCAGACCATTTGTCTGAATCTGACAAAACTGGATACCATTTGGGAAACACTAATAAACTCAGTGTATCAGCAGGCTACACAGTTCCAAAGCTAGAGAGACTATACTTCTTTTGTATTTTTTATGTGAATGTGCTGTCCTATGCAGGAGAAGTGAAATTACATGATGTTGACTTCCAAGACATTTTAATAAAGCCATACTTAATTCTTTTAGAAAAAAAGAGATTGACCTCCTATTTATTTTTAAGTTATTTTTTTTTTTTTTTTAAGTTTAGATACCAGGTATTCCTGTAACTACTCTTTGTAAACTATAATAAATCAAATAATTGACAACGTCCAGAATTCTGTTTTGCGTGCATTCCTGTCTTTTTCTCTCACTACAGACATCAAAGTAGGTTTGCTTAGTTTCCTTTGATTCAAAATAAACCCTTCTGTCTGTAAAGCAGAGGCTGTAGTGCTGTTTAGAATTCTTAAACTACAACTCCACTTAAATGCCAAAAGCATGAATCCATTAGCATGAAAGAAAGCAGGAAAAATATTTCCAGTGAGATAATTTTTTGCAGGGAGGTAATCCTTTTTCTCAGACAAATTGCTGTAGCTGAAAAATATTTCTCATTTTCAGACGTACTACTCTTCATAGTTGCCTGATCAAGGTATTAAAAAGTCTTAAATAAGGTATTAAAAGGTAAAGGCAGGAAAGAGAAGTATATTTTGGAAAATCCAGAGTAAATTTAAATAAGGAACAGAGATATTAAAAATACTCCTGTTATAACTACTACCTTATTTTATCCCAGTATCTCTGCAGTTCCACTGCTTATATTAAATATGGCCATATTCTATTGCAATATAGCACTAGCAGTACAGTTTATGGAGGGATCAAGAAGCTGAGCTCTGTACTGTAGCCTGATCTTTCATGGCTTATAAAAATATTTTAATTGAGCCATACTTCAGTGATAAATGCATTTATCTTCTCCTTTACTGCAGTTGCTGCTTCTGTAACACATGGTTTCCACGTCTGCTTTTTCCTATACATATCTGCTTTCCAATTGCCCTGAAGATTTCTGAATAAATTCAGCTCTATATGGCAGGCTACTCCCTCATTCCAAAAGGAAATCCCTTGTGGTTTATAGTTTATGGTTTCACTTGTATAAGTTCTAAAGGAGCAAGCAGTAGTTTTAATACAATTGAATTAAACATTGTTTGTAAGGTTTACCAATACTGTTCTCTTAACTCTTCTGTGGCTGAAAAATCTATAGAAACTTTGCTTAGATATTTCTTCCCCTATCTAGTATTTTCACTAAGGTGTTTGTACTTCTATTTGTGTCAATCACCTGATTTTTCTGAATCTACTCCTCAACATTTTATGGAGTTTCAGTACTGATCATGGTTTTCTACTGGCTTTTTTTTTCTTTTTTTTTCCCACACCCATACTGCTCTACTCAGTGCTAATGGATTGACAGTAGTGCATATGCTCTTTCATTCTTAAGGGTGGAGGAAGGATAGAGCAACAGCTGTTCATAGGCTCCACTGTTTGCCCTCTCTGTTTTGAGATTTCTGTCATTTTTTTCAGCAGATTTGTATAATTTTTGTTCCCAAGATAAAGAAAAGCTATGTTGAAATTAAAATTACTTTCACTGTGTATTTCATATGCAACCTAAATTTCTTGGGCTTTTAAATTGACTCCCCCCAACAGAATCAATTAAACAATGAGAATGCCTACAAAATGGGCAATGGAGATTAGGCATAATCACACTCATGGATTTTTTTCTCTGAACAATGGCTTATTGAGTGATAACAACAGAAAGAACAGACTCCTTGAATTTGCAAGATTTGCTATGTTCTCTGTCACTGCAGTGGTACCTCAGACATATTCATTCTTGCAAAATGCATATGCTTAGATTTGCAATCCACTAGAAATAGATGTGCCAGACTGACTAGAAGGAAGCAGCCATTTCGTACCTATTTGTAAGGGAATGTTATCTAATATCAAGCTGAAAATTAGAAAACATTTCTCCCTGTTTATTTTAACTTGCAAGTACTTGTTTTCTTTTTTTCTTTTTGAACACAAATTATGATTTTAATCTTTGGTAACACAGTGCTAACCTGTGCACCACAACTACAGGAGTGTTCCATTACAGTGAACACTTTACCAAATGAACACCATTAAACAGCTGGGCACTGGTTCATCCAAGTGTGTACATAAGCCAAGAAAGGCAGTGATTCTTCTCTTCAGGCTGTGTTGTGGTGTGAACTTTATTTTGATATATATCACAAAAACTGGCTTTCAAAAACACTTCTGTAAAATTCTACAATAACATGTAAACAGTCTCTATCATGTTACATCATTTCAATATATAGTTTAATAGAGAAATAACAATACATTTAACTTAACATAGACCTTCACTGTTGTATGTACCAATTCTTTTATCATGATACATGGTTATGTTTCCATTGCCGAAGTCACAAATTACTCTTAGTAAAATAAGATACTTAGAGAATCAAATAAGTGGAATAGGATATAAAAGTGGGAATATAAAGCAATAAAGAAAGTAGAAACTCTTAGAGGAGGAGTGCAAAACCAGACAATATCGAGTGAAACCATGGATCTATAAGCCCCACTTAAATAAAGGAAGGCACTTCATATGAAATCATCAATATTAAAGTAGTGTTTTTTAAGGCACATTTAAGATTATGAGGATGACTTATTCACTAGATGCATCTTCAAGCAGAAGAAAAGAATGCCTTCAGAATCAACCAAATTTCACTGACAATTACATTTATGCTAGTAAATTAAACAGGATCCGGAGGCACTTCTTGGCACTGGACCTTAATTGCCTGTACTTTTAAAACAGTACCTATCATGTTTTGGATTAGTCAAACTCCCCTTCTCCCAGTTCCAAGGTATGTTAAGGAAGTTGGCACAGTTTAGTGTGATCCCAAGAGCAAATCTACATGGGAGTACTCTATTTTGGGAACTAAGAGTTTCTAGCAGCATGAATCCATTCTAAGTAATTTCCTCTGGATGTCAGAGTGGTCCTAGATACATTTAATTGTGTTAGCATACATGTAAGCTACAGAGCTGGTTCTAAGAAATAAAAGTGAGGAAAAAAAATAAGAAAAATGTCTGTATTTTTAGTTTAGAATTGGTAATATAAGTGTGCATAATCACCTGAAGTTAGATCCTCAAGTAGTGGCCATATTTCATAAAGTCTGTGTAATAGATCATTGTCATAGAAATACAGATAGATATTTAAGTATAGCAATAAAAATGATACCTGTAATTCTTTATCTAACTTCCCTTGAGTTTTCAAAGAGCAGAACATAAATGAAGTAGTCAAAACGGCATGGGCCATTAGCTTTTCTGTGTTACAACTCTGACATGAGATCCTTTTGTATGTTATGACTACAATAATAAGAATATTAGACAATGAATTTATGACTTATTCAATGAAAATTACAATTGTTCAGTCACTGAAGTGGAGGATAGATAGATAACTACAATATTGTGTGGGGGCTCAAGGCAACGTTCAGAATAGAGGTTGTACAACAAGTTTGACAGGGTGTGGAAGAGGACACTGAGAACAAAGGCTGTCTCCAGGAGACAAGAGCAGAAGTCAAATGGAGCGCGTAATCTCCGCATGATGACCATCCTGACTGGAGAAGAAGTGAGAGAATAGAAGCAACTCGTAGCTCTGATCCGATGAGTGCTTGGGCAGGCAGTTAGTGTCTGTACCAGAAGGAGACTTAAGTGCTCTGTTGACATGTTGGGGGATGGAAAGTTACAGGAGGGAGCTCACAGATGTACATAAGGGATGTGAGAACCTGCAATAAAGGATTTCAATTGCTCGTGTATCTAAGTCTGTGCCTTCGGACATTGCAATCTTGTGTTATCGAAATGTGTATAACAAATATATAACAAATACACATAAAATTACATTAAAAAATATTGGCTACTGTTTTTTACTCTATTCACTTTTTTCCTTAATTTACTTGATCTATTGGGAAGCTATAGAAATTCGATCTCATTTTTTGAGACTACTCTTATTTCCTTGGTAAAGTTGCAATCTTTACCAAACTTGATCCATTCAGCTCCTGTCCATGTTTTTGAGTGTGACACAGGCAGTGTCTCAGGCTTCAGAAACCAGCTCTTTACAACTGGAAGAAATGATCTTGTCAATAGTTCTGCTGAGAAAAGATGAAGTGTTGAGAGTAGACAATCCCATGACTCTGATTTTTTTTGTACCTGCCAACTTCATTGTAGTCAAGATCACATAAGGGGAAGAAACTCTCAGTTTCCTGCAAATGGGGAATTGAGGGGAACATCAATTACGTCCAGATGATATGCCTAGATTTTCCATCCTCTGTAAAGCATGTGTCACTGTTAGACAGAAATAAGTAGACTGTACTAATGATTTTGAAAACCAAGAGAACGGACTTTGATTGGTGGTCTGCCATGAGAAAAGAAGGAAATTAACAACTGGTGAAAACTACAATTCAATTTGGTAGATATCTATAGCTGGATATCTGAAATGATGAAGTTGAAACAGCAGTCCTCCAAAGTATTGACTGACATGGACTTGGATAAGAAGACCTCATCCTGAAATCAACAGAAAACTTAACTTTGTTTCAGTGGTTTCTGTTTGTTGTCCAGGTGGGTGGAGGGGAAGGACATGGCAGCTGGTCAGGCGCTCACCTCAGCTCTGATTACCACATCATGGTAAAATGCAACACCTGTAACTTTCAGTGTAAACTGAAGAACAGATTTTGTATTTCTTTTCTTCCAGAGTTATCAGTTTACCCCATGTGAGAGTAGTTTTCTTGCTCAATTCCATTAATTTTCTCTCCAGTTCTTACTAGTTGGGAAGTACTTGCATTGTGAAGGCAACCCAAGATAACAAAGGTAAAAATGTAGGGAATTGGCTTTTAATATGAACAAATCCTTCATGACTTATTCTCTTTTCCTCCAAATAAATATATTCCTTAATTCCCTTTGTTGATTGTTACTTAAAGAGCATATCTTTGTTATATCTTGTGATGATAAGTTTTACTGGTCAATTGCAACTTTAACAGTTTCTTGTGACCCTAATGAGTGGTTAAATCTTATCAAGTTGATTATTATCCCATTTATCTCTTCTGTGACGCAATGTAGGGTAAACAGAACTATTGTTTACACTTCCTGATAATAGTCTAATCTAGCATTACCTTATGTATTCCCATTTTTTACAATAAGAACATAGGGACTGATGACTGAATATCACTTATTTCTGTTTCGGGAACTCCATGCTTCTAATTTTTCTCAAGTCCTTCCATTTTTTCTATTCATGCTTTTTTTTGGGGGGGGGTGAGAAAGTAATCCAATTTTTCAAATTAATACAGTGGTGGTATTTGGCACAATTTCAATTCTTTTAAACTTTTATTTGTTAGTTAGATAAGTAGACTGTTACATTATGCTCTTGACTTGGCTTTTGTAGTAGGAAATGAAAGCTGAAAACAAGTCTGCCACTGGGGAAGAACAAATGAATACATCAGGACTAGGCTCAGCAGAATACAGCTAAAATGCGTTTTCCTCAAATTTTAAAGCACACACGTGTAGGTGCTTGTTCCCAGTTATGCAGCAGAAGTGACTGAACTCCATTTCTATTTATGTTTGCTTGTGTTTTTGATTTTTTTTTTAATGAGGCACTAAACAATGTGAATTTTCACCAATCTATGAGAGACATAGGTGCTGCTAGAGTATTATTTCCACAGTTAAGAAAAGAGAGATCTGGAAGGAATAAAGGGAGGCACTGGAACAAAAGACAATAAGTAACGTTATATGTTTTCTAATACTACTTTGAATTTCTTAAATTTAGAATAACTTAATAACAACAAAAAGTGCATATGTTTTACATTTTGTGTTTTCCACATCAGTACATTATAGGCTAAGGAAACTAGCAGACTGCAAAATTTCTATTTTGCATTTACTTTGTTTGATTAGGGTATAACTTATTGTTCTTTAAACAAAGAAACAGCCATTAATTTCACTGAGCTTTTCACAGGTTCCGATGTATGGTATGCTCACAAAGATTTACAAATACTTTGTTTTAAAGGCAGAAAGTTTTTCAGAAAACAAACGAAAGTAGATCAGCCAAAAGTATATCTGAAAGCAGAAAGCTTAACTATAGCAACACATAGTGTAACTTCTTATTTAAACTTTACAATATGTTGCTTCTAACAATGTTATAAGGTATGTCTGTTAGCTAGTTAGCTCACCTGATCTGACTCGCTTCTTTTTATGCTTAATGACATCCACCTGTATCATGACACCAGAGACAACACAGATGTTCCTGTAATCAAACTGAAATGAGAACTTTCATCAGCTGCAAAGAAGTCTGTCTTAAGTGTATATTATCCTGTGCTATTATCCTGCACTTTGTGTTTGGATTCCAGTATTGTCCTTGGTGTAGGGAATTAATATTATAAGAGAGTTTGGATTATGTGACTGTGAAGTTGTATGGATCTTGTTTCTGCTATTAAAATAAATGGTTTAGCTGTGTTTTTTTTTTTCTCCTTTACTTGAACTGCACATTATATTTTCCAATATAATTTGGCAAAATATTTCTTTTCAGAGCTCTACACCAAATGGTGTTGTCCATACTGGGTATATTCTGTTCTTTGGCATTAGTAATACTGACAGGCCCCTGCAGATGGTCTACTACTCTAAGGCAGGCTTTGATTAATTCTGCTACAAATTTTATTGCAAGCCTAAATCATTGCAATATTGTTGCAGCCCTAATGTAAATCCGTGATTATTCCTTGGAAAGGGGATTCGAGGCTACTGGTCTTTTGTCAAAATTATTTTGGTTCTTGCAGGCTATCACGAGGCCTGCAGCCTCTGCTAGTGAATGAGTCACAAAAAGAGAAATCGGAACCTGATGTTCTTGTCTTTTCATACAAAGAGTGATGGAATGACATGGCGTTTAAAAAACCATCAGAAACTGACACTACTTATAACAAAAGTCCTGTCATCATTACAGGACTGAGACAGAACTGGCATTAGCAGAGACATCTCTGTAAGATACTCTTATCACACACCAAATCAAAATTAAGCAATAGATTTTGAAACCGGACGCTTTTGTGCATTGAAGCATTCAGTGTGGTGAGCCATATTCAATAGTGTTTATACATTTTCTTCCAGATACAGACCTGCTAATTGTTCAGGAGCAAAAAAGAGTGTTTTCTGTTTGCTTTTTAGATCAAGTTAAATTATTTGTACACAAAACCATGTTTCTTCTTGTCAGGTGTCTCCAAGGACTGTTTTTCTATCCACCATTTCCATGTTTTTAACAGAACATCAGGTAGATGTGTCACTTTGAAAAGCAGCTGAAGTTTGCATTTTATTTCAAGTTACTTTCAGCTCACAAAAAGTACTTGCCCCATATTGTAACTCTTATAGCAGCATGTAGAAACAGTAAGACTACATCTCGTTCTTGGGAAAACAAACACAAAACTACTGTACTTTTATTGTGATTTGCATTCTAGCATTGTTTTGAACAGTTGCGTCTCTGAATAAGTATTCATAACTGCAAAGCATTTAAACTAGTTTTGGTTAATGCAGATACAGCAGTGAAGTGATGGTTAGTTTTACATGTGTTCTGTTGAAATCAATTTCATTTGACAAAGTTTTAAATTGAAATTTCACAAAAGCTGTTTTTCTCAGTAACATGTAGGCAAGAGAGAGTAAGATTATAGTAAGATAACAACAGCTTTGACTTGCTCCTTAAAAACATTGTCACAGCAATGAGGTTAAGAAAAGGCAGGTAAGATACATTGTGAGAAATTCTTCATAGGGAAAGATATGAAGTTCCACTGAAACTAAGGACTGAGGATAATCACTTATAATAGCACCAAGAGCAACTAAACTAATGGAAAACGCAATATGAAGAAGAGGGGAAAACAGAGGAATAAAGCAATTCCTATGATGAGAACTCAAACCTTTACAAAGGTTTCCTTTGCTTCTCTTAATATAAAAATAAAACACAATCTTAGGAATAATTTTTAATGTAACTCGTGGTTTTCTAATTAAAAAAGCTTTCAGGCTTTATATAGCACATAATTTCTCCATGCATTTTTAGTATAGAAGCTGATACGGATGTCTTCTTAATTACTTTTGCATATAAGCCAGAATATGGGTTTAGATTTCTTTTTCCTGTATACGTATGCATCTACAGTAAATGGACTTTAGATCCCACGTTCTCAAGGACCTGGCTTTGAGCGTTTCTGGCCTTTGGCAAACAGTGACAAAGAAGCAATTTGTCCTCTGCAGCTTTACGCAGGCAGAGGTGTATTTTTAGGCTATCTCACAATGAGTAACGCACTTTCCTTTCAGACATCTACAGGGTGGGGACTGGAACCCAGGGCTGTGCAGTGAATGGACGGAGAGGAAAGCTCTGAGAAAGCTGCGGTACGTGTACCGCTGCCGACAGAGCTCGCTTGCTGCTGCCCCCGGCGGCAGGCCGCCCGGCGCTGCTGAAGCCTGGCTCCTCGGGAATGCTGGGAATGTTGAGTCAGGGACTGGCAGCCCAGCCTGCCGGGCTCGGAGCTGACTGAGGGACGCTCGCTGGGGGACAGAAAGACGAGGGACAGGAGCACGCAGCCCCCCCAAGACAACAGCGGGGTCCCTCTGCCTCGCCCCGTGGGTGCTCGGCGGCCCCGGCTCTCCCTGCCGCCTCCTTCCTCCGTGCAAGCGAGATGTCAGCTGGACGTGATGTTGTAAAATCCATGTGAGGACGAAAGACAGATGCAACGATTTGAAAGGTGAGAAGCTTGAGGGAGAATATGGCTGTAATGCGTTGCACTGAATGTATTGTGATTAAGGCAATTGCTAGATATTGCTTTCTGCAACTGTCTGTAGTTGAAACTGGAAATGAAATTGCAGAGGTTTTTTATATTGCCTCAGAAATACACGGTAATAAATGGGACCAAGTGCACATCTTCTGGTAGGAGAGTGCCTAGTGCCTCTCCCTACAGAATCGTCAGCCAGAAACCCTTCTTGCAGTTTTTCCTAAAAGCAACCATAGGAGTCTCTTTTTCTTTTTTTCTTTCTTGCTTTTTTTTTTTTTTTTTTTTTTTTTTTTGGTGTGTGTGCTCTCCATTTAACAATATTATTGCTATTAAAGTTTTCTAGAATATAATTGCTAGGCTTTGGAAATTCCTGGCTTTATCTGTGAATGCTGGGTAATGTTTGGTGTTTTAAAATTGTGTCAGGAAAAAAAAAAAAAGAGAGAGAGAGGGGGAGAGAGAGATTTCTGTTCTCTTTTAGTGAAGAGAAAGCAGAAATAAACAGGATCTTATTTTGCAGTTATATAATTAATGAGTACTTCCAGAGGTTGCTCTTTTGTGATGCTGTGCGATTTTTGTTTTCTAAGATCATTTTAGGTAGGACGAGAGCGATGCAGACGATTCATTCCACGCACATATTCACCGAGGGTACACATGTATTTTGCTGAGAGCGCCGGATAGCGATATGATGGAGGTGTTGTACATATACATATATATATATTATTAGCGTCTGATTGATTTCTAGGCGGCTACCTGCTAAGCCCGTGATGGATGGATGGGAATCTACTCCCTTAGCGGCGAATTGATTATTTCCCTTTTGATGGACAGCCCGGCCGGCCACTTGCGCTGGCAGACAGAAGCTCGCTGCAAATAGGCACAGCCAATAACTGCAGCCAAGAGGAGGGCAGATCCCACTTGTCAGGGTTAGTTTTCTGGTCGGCTTTTTAAATCGGTGCTTTCGCTGAACTATTTGTTTGTTTGAGATTTTTTTTTTTCCCCTCCATTTTTTTTTTTTTTTTTTTTTTCCTTTTCCCCCGTCCTATTCCCGCGCCCCCTCCCCGCTGTGTAAACCCCGGCTGCCCCTTCCTGCAGCCCCGCCGGCACCAGGCCCTGCCTGCCGCCGCTCCTCCGAAGGGCGGGGAAGGTTCCCCCCCCTCCATGAAGTGACACTTCATTTCCCTGTGGCGACACTGAGGACGGAGACGATCCTCCGCCTCGCCCCCGCCCGCCTGAGGGAGGATGCTGTGGGGATGCGTTACCCCTCCCCTCCCGCCTCAGGACAACTCCCCAGCGCTGCCCCGCAGGCTCCTCGCAGCCCTGCAGGCAGAGAGGCGCGGGTTGGACCCCGTTCCCATCGCGACCACCGTCCCGGCTCCCCGGCTCGGCTCCCCGCACACAGCTGTGGCGGCGCCGCGCCTCACAGGTACTCCCGTGGCAAGCCGCTGGGAGCACCGCCTTGAATTTTAATAACAGAAAACACTACCCCGTGCCCCGCCACCCTTGGGAGAGAGGCTCCCTTTATCTACCTGACTCTCACGGCCGTACGAGCCGCCTGCGAAGAGGAGGAGGAGGAAGGCGGGCGGCTTCCAGCACCCGCAGCAGGGCCGGGAAGCAGCGCCCGCCTCGCCCCTCCCTGCGTGCCTGGCGGGAACGCCCCGCTCCCAGCGCTGCTCGAGGGCGGAGGCCGGCGCTCGGCGGTCCCGGGGTCTCCTCAGCGCCCCGCGGCTGCCTCGCGGGTCACCGTGCTGCTTGCCCGCGGTCAGGCAGTCCCCAGCTCGTTGCTGGTGGCTGTTTTCTTCACCTGCCCTGTGGGACAACGAAGGGTTTTGTAGCCCCCGTCCGTTTGAGCACTGCCTGTCCTCGTTTCTTCCTTCCTCGAACGCGAAAAAGATGCCTTTTTAAGACCTGCTTTTGCACGCGGGCAGTGTGCGATGGTAAGTTACTCCAGTTCCCTCGTGGAATACGTGTATGTGGCGGAAGGTTTCTTACAGCTTTAACTGTAACAACTCGGCTCAAAACGCAAGGCTTGGCTTCGTGCTGGGCTGTGTGCGTGGGAACTCCAGATCTCAGTGCTTCGGAGGAACCTCGCCATTACTGTTCCTGTGGTGTTGGCGTGAGAGAGCAGGTGCTAAAAGTACCGGCTCCAGCAGACGGCTGGGGCACGAGATTTTGGAGGTGGTGCTGAGGTGAGGTGAGAAAGGCTGTTTCTGTGCTGGGGAAAGTGTGCTTTGGAAGCCAGCATTACAGTCCTGTAGGTCCTGGTTTAGGTGGTGGGGCTCTCCAGCATGGAGGTGGGTTTATGAATAGAAAGCATCTCCTGTCTTGAAATAAAACGCATCTCTTTGATCAGTAGGTGTTTCAGCTTCTGTACTGTTTTCCATTCTTCCCAAAAGTGAAGGAGAAGGTTGGTATGCTGAGACATTTTGTCTCTTCCACTCCTGATGGGTGAAATTGGTTCCTTGCATTAAGAATTGTTCATTTCTTTGGTCTTCCTGAGCGTAAGGAAGCACCTCTTTTTATCTTCTGATGGTTAGTGGCCGACTTCATTATTAATGTATCACAGTCTCTCGACTCCCTTTGGAGGACACCCATCTCACCACTTTTCTCTCCTATGAGTTCCTCAGCTCCTCTAACTTGTTGGTAGTCAAATGCTGGATCAGATTTTGATGAATGATAGCATAAGATGTGATTATTCATGCTAGTAGTCTCCTATCTTTTGCACGCTCTGAGGACTGTAGGTGGGAAGGGAAAGGAGAGGCCAATATTCTTAGTGGCAAAATATCAAATGAGCTCATTCAGCCATCTTGGAGTGAAACCTTCAGGGAGCTAGCTATTTGCCAGGCATGTTTTTGTAAGGGATTGCTCAGGGTGATTTTCTCGCCTTGGGAAGATGATTCTTGCAGACCTTTTAGGGATGACTAACAGTGAAGTGTGGGTTGTTCACCCTTAAAGAGGGCAAGGCAACCAGCCAGTGTATGACTTCCAAGGCAACATATGCTCTTCCACCTGTATCTCTTATGGTGTTTGTTACATTTTTATCCTCTATGATGCATTTATTATTTTTTCAGTTAAATTTAGATTGTAGGAGGCCTGGGGTATACATGGAGATGTTTATTCAGATTCACCTCAGAAAACTGTTCTGGTACTGCAATATTTTTGTAATGTGACTGCTCTTTTATTTGTGACATTATATTTGTTTTCTCCAGGATTATGATTGCATTAAAATAAGTTGCCTGTTGCTGTTGTTCTTTGGTAGTCTTATGGGTACGTACCAATAATGAGGGTTTCTCAACTTTTTTTGCAGTGTTTGTACTATCTTATTTTTTACAAAGTCCAGGAAAAAGGGCAAGAATTAATTTAAAGCAAAATGAGATTCATTCTTCCTTTTTGAGGATTGCAGCTGACCAAAAGAGAGCTGAGAAATGGAAAAACAAGCTGTGAAATTCTCTAAATGAGCTAGACATTGTTTTTTCTTCAGAGTGATACAAGAATATCCAAATGCAGATCAGCTGAAACACAATTGAATCTTTTCCCAAAGCACTTGGTTTTTAATTGGCTGCACTTCTTTAAATGTAATGATTTATATTAAAATTATTCTGCAATCATAATAAGTAGCAAGATAGATTTATGACCGTTTGATGCTTTCCATATGCAAGGTATGGATCCCCTCACCATCGTTACCCACCCCTCCTCCTTCCAGCTGAACCCATTTCCTAGGTGAATGATGTAGGCTAATTGTGACAACAAAGAAAGCTTATAAAGATATCCAGTGTTTTTGTATAGGAAAACGTGAATATCTTTCATGAATAACTGTTGGTAGTCTGACATTTAATATTGCTTTCTTGGTTGATTTCAGAGAAATGTTATGATTCATTTAGTGATGGTGGTTTTGAAATACTTGGCTTCGGAATGTCTTAAATAGCCAGCTTTTGTTTTGCAGTGGTTGTAACAGCCTCAACTCTTTCCAGAGAGGCTGTCAGGTGCTGAGCTCTGACCCGGAGGAGAACAGTAGCAAAGATGCCCTGGCACTTCTCTGGATAAGGTTCTGTCACAGAACCTAAAATTCCTTCATGATATTATAAGTGCAGGCTTTGAAGTGGGCATGTTCAGAAAGTTTAATAACACTGCGATCTCTAATTTGTAACAATAATGAGAGGGAACTGTAGTGTCAGGATTTCTATTTTTAGACTTGCATATGTAATGTATCTTAGAATTTGAGGTATACTTAACAGGGTCAAGTAGTGATTGGGTATGTGAGTACATATTACATTTTGGGTGTTTAGAAAAACCTATTTTTTTCTGAGAAGTTTTAGGATCAGGTTTTTGAAAGGTGACATCAGTTTTCTAGACCACAGTAAGGGTAGCTTAAACTCACTTTCACAGTCTGGCAGGAAATCTCTAGAGAAAGCAGTGTATGCAAACTCCACTAATGACTGCCTAGCTGTCTATAATGTCCAATCTTTTTCTAAGGAAGTCAAAGAAGTATAGGAAAAGTCTGTGCTATTCCTAAATTTGGCTTAGCAGATCGCACATTACCCAGAACATTTGTAATATGTGGAATACTTTCCCTTCTGGTAAGTAGTTCACTTGGTTTGGATGGTGCTTTATTGGCAATACTATTCTATCGACTTTGAGAGGCTAACAGAACACTCTTTAGTGATTGCATTCCAATTTCTAATGGAGACTTATTGTGTTCAGACACAACTCCCCTATTTGGCATCTATTTGGATTGTCTATTCACAAAAATAACAAATGAAATGGATTTGGAGACCTTAGTCCTCCAGTTCTCAGAAATGGATTCTTTTCTGTGAAATAGGGGTTTGATTGTGTTGGAGTTTGTTCTGCTGATGCTTCAGTTTTCAGTATTGTTAACTAAGCACTTCTCATGGCTAGTAAAATTAATTTACAGGTAGTTTGCTGACATGTGTATTTTATTATGTCTGTGATATATGCAGAGTCTGAGTCCTTTATTTTTAATAAAAAGCCATAGCCTGTATTTCTGTGGTCACGTGAACTTTGATTTAAACACTTTTTTTTTTTTTGGTAATACATTCTTTTCCTCAAAATATACTTCTGTTGCAATTTCAGTTCTTACAATCTATGTTTTTAAAACAACTCGGGTTAGTAAACAAACATGGCATGGTAAAGCATGATTGGTTTTTTTTAAGTGTGAGATAATGTTGCTCTCAGATGCTACTCTGGAAGGCAGAGTTTGCTTTGTGAAGCATGCTCATTTTTGGTGACTAAGTACTGGCAGTTGTTATGTGCCTTGGCATTTATATATCTCTTTCACAGGCCTCATTTAAAATCTGCTTAGGTGATTTTGTTCCCCTTAAATTTTTTCCTTAAGAAAAGCAGTTGTGATAGCATCTGTCATCAATGTGAGATGTTCACAGCAGAAGCCTGGAATGACATCTCGCTTACACTTGTGAATTGGCACGATTATGCTTGACTGAGGGTTCAGTGTCAGTGCAAAGGTGGAAGATCAGGCCATGTGAAGTTGTTAGTAGCCAAAAGTGGCTGGGAAACTGTTTTCAGCCTTTTCTGGGAATAAAGAAAAAAGACAACTGTAGAAGTGAATTGCTTTCTAACAGTTCTGGGATGCTTTGTGCTGAATAAGTGGTAATGTAGTAAATCACTTGTATCACCTGTAGAGCCTGCATTCCTTCAGAGGATTTTGATCTAATGTGACTGAGGTACAGCCTGTTTCATTTTTTTGGGTGTGATCATAAGAAGTGTGAACCCTTCCATCCTGGTGAGGAGGAGAAGAGATGTTTTATGTTTTTAAATTCTGATGGCT
The DNA here is from genome assembly GCA_037305975.1 of Chrysolophus pictus. Lineage (NCBI taxonomy): Eukaryota > Metazoa > Chordata > Aves > Galliformes > Phasianidae > Chrysolophus > Chrysolophus pictus. The sequence goes on from CM074587.1 coordinate 11,662,261, forward strand.
TTGAAGAATGCTGGATGCACAAATAGATAATTTTTTTTCTTAATTTATATTAGAAGTCAGTATGCATATCACTACTCTTGAGCCTGAGAAATGTAAAATGCAGATTGGTAAAGTTGGTGTATCTCCCAAAATTTAAAAATTGACTATTATCTGATCTGATTTTGTGGAAAACACAGGAAGTTATGCAGTAGTCTTACTGGCCCTATGGCTAGTCTATATTTTCTTATGAAAAAAGGAGTTTCATATATATATATATATATATATATATATACATATATATACACACACACACACACATATATATATACACACATATATATAAAAATACAGCTTTATCCTGTAAATATGTAACATCTGTAACACTGTTTAATAACATTGAAGTGAGTAACCTTAGCAAATTCAATTGAAAATAATCCATTGTGTAGAAGCATCTCTGGTTATTTCTAAGAGAGGTGAGTTTGAAATCCATCTTAGAATGGGAAGTATTACATTAATGTAAATGCCAACATTAATAAATATACCTCAAATGAAATTAGGCAAACCTACAAGTTTAGTTATAAACTCAGTCAATTTCTTTGTAAATTACTTTCAGTTCTTACGCTTTATTCTTACGACAAATTAATTGCTGCCTTTAATGTGCATTTAGTATTTGTAGTATGTGTACGTTATTAGATAACAGCCTTATGTTTCAGAGTATTGGAATGGATGTTGACAGTACAGATATTTGCTGTTGTATGAACATGCTGAAGTTTTTGTCCATATTCTACCATTAATTCCTTTCCTTTTTTTTTTTTTTTTAAATGAGTATTTGGCATTATTAATACTTCTGATCCATCTGAACTGTTGCATACTTAATTTGAAAGGACAAATTCAATATTGTGACTTTTTCTTCTGTCATTCCTGATTGTTTGAATTGATTCAGTGTCTTTTATTGTTAGTCATTTACAACCTTGTTAGTGAGTGTGTGTATATATAGCAAGGGGAAAGGAAGATACTACGTGATATTTTATGATTCTGTTTACAAAAACTTTCATGAGAAGTAATATAAGCATACATATATTAAATTTTCTTTTTAGAGTGTAACTTTTCTGAAGATCTTTTTTGTATCACTTTTGAAGATTAAAGGCTGTCTTTTCATCATCTGAATGAAGGAGATCTTTCTGCAAGGTCTAGATAGAGCACAGCAGCTCTCCATACTGGTTTCTCATTTCCAAATTTTTGGAGTAATTTTTTGCCTAACGTCCTTTCTTGTATGATGACATAACAATATAACACGCATCTGCAATAATATTCTCTTTATAAGTAAGTGTTATTTGTACTCCCAATGGGCTCCATTAGTCCTGTGTAGGCAAGTGGGGAAAAATAAAGGCAAAAGATTGTATGAAAAATTAAAGGTTTCTGCCAGATTCACAACTTGGTGTCGTTAGCATGTCTACAATTTGAAGAGCTGTTTTTGAATTATGTCATCATCTCCTTCACATTTGTTTGAAAAAGTTGGACTGTAATTCTCTTTGTCAAGGATTCAGATTTCTTTGCTCACGAGCAGCAGAACTGTGGACCAGATAGGAAGTTAGCAATGTGAAGTTGCAAATGTGAAGTGACCTACTTGCTGTACTTTGGCTGCTCCAAGGCAAATGAGATTTTAGCTGAGAAAAGGAAGCTTGGCTGTTCAAAGCATATATATATATATGTACATTATTTCTGACTTAAGTTTTGTATATTTTTCCCATTATCCCATTATTTTCTTTACCTTTTTTTTATACAATTAATTTAGCTCAAATTTCTATTTTGTAATTTTCCTTTTGATTATTTACCTGTGTTAATAATGAAATGTTGTATTGCTTTTGAAAAGTGCACTTTTTTAGTATGTTTCCAGTTGTCCCTTATGCCTGTCTTGAACGTACTTGTGTCCTGCTGAAGAAGCTTTAGAAACTAGGTTTTTATCCTTAAGTACGAACAGATTGCTTAAAAGGAGAAGAAAGAATGGCAAGAAACATCACCTAAACTCAGAAATAATAGAACAAGACTGATCTTCTGATTTTTCATTAGAAAACTTTTAGGTTGTCTTGGCTTGCGCTTACTTTTAAGCACAGGCTTCTCAATTGAAGTAGAAAAGTCAGTCAGTCTGTAAGGAGCTCAGTGTTTCTATTGAGGGTTACATAGTCACTGGGTAAACTCTAGCAAAGCAAAATTGTGCTACTTTGTAGGAAGAATTTTTAAGGTAACTTGAGTAATGATGTCTGCTCTTTCACATTAATATTTCCTCCCCAAAAGAGTCAATTTCAGTTAAAATAAAAAAAAAGGCACCTAACTTTTTTGTTTGTTTGATAGACATTAAACTACAGATCCTGTTTGTCTGACTAAGCAGGCACCATAGGATAATCCCATGTAAAAGATGAGTTGGTAAATGCAGTCTTGCATTGACGAATGAGGTTTGCTATGGAGGAAGAAATATGAGGCAACTGATTTACAATTGTAGTAGCATTAGGATGGCACAGTGAATGTAGGCTAGGATACAGAATATAGCACAGAAGACAAATGCTGACAGAAAAATTAGGAATTCTTTCTCTAAACGACAAATACTGGCCTAGCCTTTTGAGTTACCTGTGTATCCTGAGAAGATCATCGTGGTGCATGAAAGCTGAGAAGACTCCAACAGCACTGATGCTTTCAGTGTTCTGAAATGTATGCATTTCTGTCCCTTATTAATTGCTGTATTTTTTTCCCAACAAATTTCTTAAGGATCTTAATGTTAAGAGCTGCAGAGATCAGATAGCTAACAAAATGTTGATGCACTATCAGAACTGTGAGCTTTGATAAACTGAGGTATTTTACATTGCATCTTTGAAATGTTATGTTTAATAACGCTTGGTTATGTCAATGCTTTTAAAACAGTGGATGATTCCAAACAACTCTGCTTCTTTTGATTGACTATTAAATGAGAATGAACTTGGATTTTTGATTGGATGATAATTTGCTGTGCCAACTGTATTACTTTCCATTGTCAAGTATTGGTTGATAAATGACCCTATAGCTTTTTATAAAGATGCAGTGTGGTCTCTGGTAAGATCAATGAAAATTAGACCTGATAATTCTGACATGGCTTGACTAAGAAGTCATCTTTTCTTAATCCTGTGATCTATATTCAGGTCTTTAATATTTGATACGTGCACAAAAGAAATCTTAAAATGCTCACTTCTCTTAAACATCATAGAGGCTCCAGGGATTCTTTTTTGTTGTCACATACAGGAGTGCAGGGAAAAAATATTTTAGTGGAAATGTTAAAGAGAAAATTTTAGGAATTTGTATTTTAGCAAGACAATGAGTGAGTTTAAAGTTGATGTAGTTTAAATAAATAATACTTTAAATAGAAGTCCTTTTCTAGTTCATATTTAACAGTGATTTAAACCAATTTTAATGTCTGTAGTGTTGTAATAGGGAAGTCAGTGCTATGAAAAATGTACCTCTAATGGACACCAGCCTTATTTTAAAGTTGTGAAACATCTATGAAAGAGAATTGCAAAGACATTGTTGGCTCTTCGCTAAAGTATTCTTGAGAGTAATATAGTTGACAATCTGGCTAATTCAGTCAGAACTGCTTGTTCTTCAAGGTATTTAATACTGCATTTGGAGCAAATATTTCCATTGCAGGAGTTTCTGATTGCATGATGAGTGTTAATTAGTGTCCCTGCACCCGACGGCATTTGATTTCTTGACAGATTTCCATATTTATCATTAGATGTATATTCAGCAGTCATTACTTTCTTCTTCACATACTGTTTCTGTAGAAAGAAATAGGAATGAAAGCCATGCAGATGTGATAAGCTATTCCTGCAAGGTGAGAAATGCCATGTCTTTCATTTTGCATCATTGGATCTTGAGGGACATCACAAACTGGCAAGCTCAAAACAGACTCTGTAACAAAGTTTATACACAGCTGCATGTGCGCTGTTTTTGTCATTAACTGACTACAAGATAAAGTAGTGAAACTAATGCTTATTGATACTTAAAAGGAACCTAAATGAAGATTATATTACTTTTAATGTCATGTATATTTTATTTTTCAAACTTCTCAGGAATAGTAGAATAATGGGAAGAGTTAAGTGATGTTATTTCCTATGATTAGAAAAGTGGAGGGAAAAATCATTTCATCAGTGTGATAGTGATAAGTAGAGAAAAATACATTCCCCTTTTTGATAAAAGCAATGTAGGTCTTGAAAGAGCCACCATATGCACCAGCATATTGTCCACCTTTCTCTTACTTTATTGAAATAAAACATGCAGTACTGCTCTGATTAAAGAAAGGAGGTGTACTTACAAAAAAAAAACAAACAAAAATGTAGTTTGCATCAGATTGCTTCTTTTTTCCCACGCCATCACAGATGATAAAAAACATGTGAAGGAAAAAAAAAAAAAGACTTTTTTGAGGATGTGTTCAGCCCCTTTTAAAAGAGTTAGGTACCAAGGTAATCTAAAAAGATCTGCCAGAAATGTCTCTGCCTTTTGATCACTACTTTAAATACATGTGTATGCCTTGGCTTTTGTGTACAGCACTGCTGTTTGTTGTGATAAGAGTTTTAATATGTATATATGTACACACACACATTGTTTTCCAGAAAATTCATTTATGGAACAGAACTTATTCTGTCAATCTTCTATCTCCTCAAAATGTGAGGAAGTTGAATTCTAGTGGAGAATGTATCTTCTGCATCATCTCTTAGTTCTTCTATTGTGTTGTTTTCAGTTTACATTTTGGGATTTGTATATGACTAAACAGTTTTTGGGCAGTTTGGAAACCACTGAGTGTATGAAATTAACAACGTGATATTTCTGCACTGAGCTGTCACTCTACATTATTTGGGGAGGACAGCTGTAAGGGAAAGGTTCTTTTAAAGCTTTCATCAGTATTACAAATGTTTGAGACCTTGGCTGAATGTGAGTATTGGCAAGTAGTTGGACAAAGCTATTAAGTATTTGGCTAATATCCCAACTTCCTGCTGACTTGGTGCCTCTGGCCAGAGGAGACATAGAAACTCTAAACGGGGCCTGAGCTTTCTAAGCATAAATTGTCAAGGTTTTTTTTTTTTTCTTTTTATGTTACATGATCCACATTATGGCAATCACTCTGGCCCTGCTACACCTGCCTTTGAGGACAGTATAAACAATGATATAGTGATGCAATGTCAGAAATTAGTTCCAAGTTCAAATATTGATATTTCAATTGAGGATAAGGGAACAGGAACCTTTTGCCACAGTTTAAACGAAACAAATAAGAAAAATTCCAATCAACCAATACCCCAAACCTAACAAAAACTACCATCACCACTAACAAAAGTAAACAGAAGGAAAACAAAATCTTTTTATCCTTCATGAAACATGATTTCCTGTTTTAATAATGAAAAGAATGATTTCCGTGCAGCTAAGATCTAGTTTTATAGTCAGTGTGCTTCCTGGGCTCCTCTAAAGAAGAAGGGCTGGTATTTGTAGTTGTGAATATAGCATTCTCGTCTGTACAGCTCTCCTGTCCTCCCCATATTTCCACACTGTTTTCACTTGATTCCTTTTAGCTTTCTCACCACTGTGTAGTGCCATGGGCTTTCACAGCTTTCACAAATTTCAAAAATTTCATGGCTTTTGATGCACCTCTTGGTAAGGAGGTGACAATTTGCAGGAATGGCTACTGATATGTAATAATAATTGAATCAAATAAAATAAGAAAACATTTCAGCTGGTTCAGACGCATAATGATAATTAAAATGAAACAAAAATGCTTTAGACTCTGCTGAGTATTAAATGTGATGAAAGTGTGGTATATACAAAACAATTCTTAGAGTTGGTATAGACCGTGTGCTGTATGTTTGTGTGGGATGACCAGGGGATCAGGTGAGAACTGGGCATGCTGTTTGTTTGCTGGCATCAGTAATATCTGCGGCAGTTTTTCATGCTGAAGTTGTTCACTTGCAGGACAGATATTTTGTATCAGATATTTAGACAATAATGTATCTAAGTAAAGAGAATGCTGTGAGGGAACGGTTAGATACTATTGAATTTAAATGGATCCAACCTTTGCTCTTCCTCCAATTATCTGTAAAATAAATGGTACTAGATCTGGTTAATGAGCACCAATTAAATTAATACAACCCATAGTGTTTAAAAACAGTAAGAATATTTGATCCACACCTGTCTGTTTAACGAAGTTGTGAAGATAGTTCTGTCAAAAGTAATATGACGTGCATAAAGGAAAAAGAAGAAAGAAAACTGCATTTGTCAGGCACTCCTTTTCTAGATAAAAACCCAGATGATAGCCATGTAACCTTTTGTTGAGAAGCTGATTAACGACAAACACTAGCAAGCCATTACTTCATTCAATAAAGAAAGTGTTGTAATACTGCATTGTAGCAGTTTAGGAGAAAATACTCAAATTAGCTTGTTTTTGTTAATTTTTCTTACTAAAATATTTTTACTGGTTGAAACTGAGCTATTAGAATTTTGCTTTCTTCTAAAAACCTCTTTGTGTGTGTGTATGTATATAAAAAAATAAAAGAACTTCCTTGTTTTAAACAGCCTTTTGAAAACAGAATGCTTGTTTTTGGTAGTCCTTAATGCCAACAGCAGCTATTGTATTCTTCTTTATGTAATTTCACATGGTTGGTCACTTAAGTCTACTATCATTCCACTTACCTGCTAAAATGCTTTTTTTCAGGTCCATAGTGCAACATAAAGCTTGTTAAAATAAGTCAAAATGTGAGGATATTTTTAATAAGAAAGAAATGAGCATTTTTTTCTCTAGTTTGAAAATGCTGTCTGCCTAAATACAGAATGTATTATAAGTTTTATGTTCAAAGTAGTTACTTAAGCAGTTAACATATATGCTTTTTGCTTTCCTAATTGTAAAATTATTTTCTAAGACAAGGGGGAAAACTTGCTTATTTTGTAATATCTTTTTGTCCTTCTTAGGTATCTGAATTTGAAGGATTTTTGCCTACTGGAAGAATGCAGTGAAACTGCCAATATTTCTAGCTGGAATTATAAATTTAATATTCAACTTTAGTCTTACTAGTTTCTTACTAAACAGTACCTCAAAGTAGAAGAAAGATGTACGGAAGTGCGAGAACAATCAGTAACTTAGAAGGAAGTCCCTCCAGGTCTCCTCGTTTGCCAAGATCTCCTCGCCTGGGCCATAGGCGAACAAGTAGTGGAGGAGGAGGAGGAACAGGTAAGACGTTATCAATGGAGAACATCCAGTCCCTTAATGCAGCCTATGCAACATCTGGACCAATGTATCTGAGTGACCATGAAGGTGTAGCTTCTACTACTTTCCCAAAGGGCACAATGACTCTTGGAAGGGCTACAAATCGAGCTGTGTATGGTGGTCGAGTCACAGCTATGGGAAGCAGTCCTAATATTGCTTCAGCTGGACTGTCCCACACAGATGTCCTTTCTTACACTGATCAACACGGAGGTCTGACCACATCTTCACACCATCATCACCATCAGGTTCCTTCTATGCTGAGACAGGTTAGAGATAGTACTATGTTAGACCTGCAGGCTCAGCTTAAGGAACTACAGAGGGAGAATGATCTTCTCAGAAAAGAACTAGACATTAAAGACAGCAAGCTGGGATCCTCCATGAATAGCATCAAAACTTTCTGGAGTCCTGAATTAAAGAAAGAAAGAGTACTGAGGAAGGAAGAAGCAGCCAGAATGTCAGTTCTTAAAGAGCAAATGAGAGTTTCCCATGAAGAAAATCAGGTAAGTAGTTCTGAAAGTTTCTTTTTGTTAATTCATAGCTAAGTACTTCATATTTTACTTATAATATTGGATCAAATTTGGCAATAACAAGGTTTTATGTTCTATGTGCTTTTGGCTGCTAAACAGTAGAAAAGGACACTAACAGAATCTGAGTGCAGCTTACAGTTTCATTTGTGCGTTTTTTTTTTTTTTTTTGCATTATAGCCAAAGAGAACGATTATTTGTCGTTCTCACAACGACACAATACTTTCTTATTCTTTATTTAAGACTTTTTTTTTTGTAACAGTCTAAATACACTTTGCAACTTTTTCTGAAGAGGTGAATGAACTGTCTAAAAGTATAAACAAACACCAAGAAGCATATTCTGTATGAACTGTATAGGGATTTAGCTCTCTAAGTTTTATTTTTTTTAAAGTTAAGAGAAGGTGTGATTTTAAATTTCCAAATGAAATTTTTTATGATTCTTCATTATGGAATAAAGTTGAAGTAGTGTTTTCAGCAGTGTTTCTGAGACTTAGAAAAAGTCTATCTTGTAAATATGTACTTCAAATACTTTCATTTGCAACACAACAATCTTTTTCCAAAACTATGAAAATGTTAAAGCTGTATTGTCATACTTCATGAGACTACTTTATTTCACAAAGTTATATGAAACAGTGGTGTTGAGTAGATAAAAAAAATTATCGTATTTCTGTCTCCACATTCTTCTTGGCTGCTGGTCTTATTTAAAATTGCTCCTTTTCAGACCATCTGTTAACTTTCCCCAGACAAAAACACAATCCTGTGTTTCTATCACTTCCAGATTCCCAATCTAAACTTCTTCACTGGCTGGCAGACAGCAACAACTGACTCTTTTCATTTACTTCTCTAAGTTTCTGATTATCATTACTTCTCACCAAACTTTCCAACTCTTAGATACATGACATGCTGTGGAACTAACAAATTTGGTCCTGAATGATAGCAATCAGTCTAACTGGGTCTTGATCAGGAATTCAATACAGTGAACAAATCTACAATCAGTCTAGACACTCTACTTATACAAGAAAATAAAAGGTAATGAATTTATAGTGGATGAACCAGGATGCTGCTAGAACAAGTATTATAAACATATTTGTTTAGGGTTCTTTCAAAAGCCTTGCTGGTTAACCTTTCTAATCTTGAAAGTTGGAGTCAATTAATAGTAGAGGGAATATTCTAAAGCGTTGCCTTTTAGTAGCCTTTCTTAGGGAAGTGTCACCCTAATATTCTCCATTTAGAGGTAACGTGATGTTTGGAATCTGTATCTAGCATTTAAAGAACTTAAGTCATCTACCAAAGTGGTTAGGAACGCTTTTTGAAAGTTACTTCTTCATCTTGAAGGGAAAGGAAACTAATAGCTGTTACAAATCCTGTTCATTTATTTGTTTCATGGAAGATTATTTGTTTTTTTAACCAGTACTCATTATTTTTTTTGAAGATGAACCTAGCAAAAGACAAAAATAAGGTATTTTATAGTCTCTCATGAATTTTTCATGTAAGAAAGTAATAACATAGAAGACTAGATTGGCCTGAAAGTCTATCTAGCCTAGTGTGACAATGTCCAAAAGTTCATAGAACGAAGTAAGTGTATGGTGAGTACTCCACTGAGTATTCTGTGAAACATGTACACTGTGTGTTCCTAACGTTCAGGGGACTTTTAAGTGAGTCTGCTTTTGAATCTGCATAAAATTCTAGTCTGCAACCTCTGTTATCATAGAATGGTTTGCATTGGAAGGGACCTTTATGATTATCCAGTTTCAATCCCTCTGCCATGGGAAGAGTAGATCAGACTGCATGGGACCCCATCCTGGCTGGTCTTGAATGCATTCAGAGATGAGACAGCCACAACATCTCTGAGCAACCTGTTCCGGTGTCCTGCCACCCTTTGAGTAAAAAATTTCCTCTTTACGTCTTAACTAAATCTCCTGTCTTTCAGTTCAAAACCATTCCCCCTTGTCCTATCACTATCAGTCTACGTAAAAAGCAAATCTTTCTCCTGTTTATAAGCTCTCTTTAAGTACTGGAATGCCACACTGAGGTCTCTCAAGAACCTCTTCTCCAAGCTGAACGAGCCCGGCTGCCTCAACTTTTCTTTACAGGAGGTGTGCTCCAGCCCTCTGATCATCGTTGTGGCCTCCTCTGGATCTGATCCGACAGCCCTGTCTTGTGTTGGGTGCTCAGACCTGAATGCAGGGCTCCAGATGAGGCCTCATGAGAACAGAGTAGAGGGGGACAATCACCACTCTCACCATGCTGACCATGTTCCTTTGTGCAGCCTAGAATACAGTTGGCCTTCTGGGCTGCAAGTGTTAACTTGCATCAAGCTTTTCATGCACCAAAACTTCCAAGTCCTTCTCTGCAGGGCTACTTTCTGTGAGTTCTCTCTGTAGACATATCTGGGATTACCACAAACTAGGTGCAACAACTCGCACTTGATCTTGTTGAACCTCATTAAGTTCTTATGAACTTTTCAAGCTTGTCTAGATCCCTTTGGATAGCATCCCATCCTTCTATCTTATTGACTGTACCGCTCAGCTTGGTGTTAGCAGCAAACTTGCTGAGGTTATACTCAATCCCACTATCTGCATTATTGATAAAGTTATTGAAGAGCACTTGCTTCAAGGATGGATCCCTGGCAGACATCACTTGTCAGCCTCCATCTGGACATAGAGCTGTTGACCACAACCCTCCAGCTGTGACCATAAAAGCAATTCCTTATCCACCAAATAGCCTACCCTTTAAATCTGTGATGTTTCAGTTTAGAGAGAAGAATGTGATGTGGAACCATACCAAAGACCTTGCAGAAGTCCAGGTAGATGACACAATCTACTGATGCCGTCACTACCGTAGAAGGCCACCAGACTGCAGATTGGTGAGGCGTGATCTGACCTTGATGATGCTATGTTGGCTGCCACATGTCACGTCCTCTTCTTGCACGTGCTCTAACATAGCTTCCAGGAGGATCTGTTTCACGATATTCCCATGAGCAGAGGTGAGGCTCACTGACTGTAGTTTTCTGGATTTTTCTGTCTATGTTTCATAAAAATGGAACTTTCTGGTCAGTGGGAACTTCACGTGACAGCTAGGACTTTTGAATATATCACCTCTCACATTGTTCTTTTTAAGACAGAAGAATATTAGAATGCATGATAGTGGAAGGACATGCAGTACTGAGATGACACAAAAATCTTCAACAAGATTAATTCCTAAGATTGTTTCCTGAGTGTCAAAAACAAACAAACTAACAAAAAACAAACAAAAAACCCATGAAATGTATCCATTTTACTTGACTGTTTCTTATATCATGCATTATTTTTTATCATATAACATGCTGTTTTTTATGACTTTTTAAAAACTGAATTAGATTTATTATGGTGCCATTTCAATAAACTATATACCGAGTTGCATAAAATAATGGCCCCCTAACCCAGCTTATAAATGTCTTTGTTTAATACTATGTAATTAATACAAATATGAGTCACTGCACACAATGAACAGTGGTTATTTTTCTTTTGTGATGTGTTTATATGACGATGTTGGAAATAAACGGTGAGTTTGATCCTTTTTTTTAATTGCCTTACAGAAAAACAGGTAATGTTAAATTGTTTAATGTGTTCTTTGAAAGTGTATTATAAAATTTTGATTTTCCTTTGAAGTTTCAATTCCTGCCCTGTTACTGCAGGAGTTTTAATTAATGAGAAGAGAAAGGACAAAAAGGATACTGAACAGTTCCTCTGAGAGAGACTCATAGGTTTGAATACAGAATTATTCCTTGAAATAGTTTTTGTGTGTCTGTAGCAGTACTAATAACTCATAAATGCTTAAGTTAAGACAACAGAGCTGATAAAATATATTAATTTAATCAGTAGATAAGTAAATGAATATTCATAAAATCAGAGTTGCGAGTTAGGCCAGTCAATTATATTTTTCATGATCTTCATTTTTACTTTGTGACAAGTTTTTAAGTAGAAAACTAAAAGAAAATACACTAAAACATTTTGAAATGTTTCCGTTCTTTGTATTAAAGTATATTCCTAGTAAAATCTTTACCGAACTAGCATATGTTTTCTAATAAAAATAAACCATGCTTACTTTGCTTTCTGATGCATGGCATGTTATACAAAGGAAACTTCTCATTTCCTGCACTGTAAAAGAAGAGACAGTAAATGATATTTTCCTATCTCACTACTGCAATATTGTATTTATGACCCATGAAAGTATGCTTTAAGATATTTTTAAATTCAATGTTTTCTGCATGTTCATTTGTTTCATTTTCTGTTTGTCACTGTACTTTGTCTCCTGCTTTCTTCAGCTTATTTTTCAATACCTCTCCGTTAAGAGATGCATGCATGCTTGCAGCCTTTAATTTCATTTTGGGTGTTATCATCATTCTTTTCTTCATTTAAAGTAATTTGCCCTGATGGCAATTTAGGTAAGTGCAAAATATTTCCACTTCTTATCTTTAAACAAGAAAAGGTGCTGAAGTGTTTGTGTAATAAATTAAACTGTAATAATTCAGTGAAACTTTACCTGAAGATGGAAAGCATAGTGAAATGGAAGGACATATTGATTTTTTTTTTTCCTTTTTTGAGTATGAATATTGAAAAAAGTTTTTGTCATATATTTGTGTATGTAGGGAGAGGAACTCAAACAGCAGGACTATTCCGATGATGAATGAGAATACATACTTAGCATGTTTTACTCTGTATCATACTGTGCCAGAAAGGAGTCCGGTAGCTGCCCAAGGGATTTTTGAGAAAGCTCCAACTCAAAGGGTGCTGAGAGTGGATGAGACTTTTTTTTTAAAAAAAAAAACAAAGCATTTTAAAGTAGGACTTCTAAATCTGAAAAAGCTTGGGAAGTACTGAGCAAGATAAGGAATATGAATGTGCCTGATAGGTGTGTGTGAGTTTACTATTGACTGAAGCCTTTTGGTGATATTCTGGTTTAGAAAACAATGTGTATACATGCATGAGTTAGTAGAAAGTAGGACTTATTAGTATGGGATTTATAGCACATTGTAATGATTGTTTGAAAGGGATAGTAAGTTATATTTTTTTGTGCATTTTTGAGATATAAAGAGATCTGAGGAAAGCAAGTGATGATCTTATGTTCTGTTCTCCCCAAAAAAGCCAAGGAGCATGCATTTTAGTTTTTTCATTATTAAGTGATCTTTTGGAGTTGTTATTGTGTGTACAACTCAGGTGAAGGAACAGTATTATTAGATTGCAAGTAAAAGCTGTTTTATTAACCACGTTAGAAATCAAGTTGTTGAAAAAGCAATTTAAACTTACAAGGCTATGAGCAAAATACCTGCTTTAGTCAGCTGGGTTGCCTTTTTGCTGACTTCTTAAAAGTGCAAAATGTATCTCATTCTCAATTGCACAAGTGCCATTTTTCTTTTCCAATTACATCTTTAAGTCTTAGAAAGTGTCAAATAATAATTGTTGGTAGGTATTCCTTATAAAGAAGTATAAAGCTAGTGGTCTTTTAAGGACAGGTAGATTGACCATAGAAAGGAAACAGACCTTCATTAAAAGGTGTTCAGAACTGTGTAGTGCTGTGTGACTGAAGATTGATGTCTCATCAGCTTTGAACATACTTCTATCATGTGTTATTGTGTCTAATGTCTGATGCTATGGTGAGAATTGCCGCTCCTGTGTGGGTTTGGTTTTTTTTTTTTTTTGGTGCTTTAATGATGATGATCATCTGCTGCTGAATTTGGTGATTTCATCCTGTTAAATTTCCCTTGCAGCTTCAGACTAATACTATGTTCTATGTCCCCCATTGTGATGTGTTTCCAAGTATGCTTTTGCTGCTCAACAGTGATTATCTGGTGTGTTGTTGTTGTATGGGTCAAACCTTTTGTACAGGAGGCAGGATTCTGATGGGGTTTCAGAAGATCACCACTTCAAAAAAAGACAGATCTAGCAGAAGGTATGTCAGGATATAACTACCTTTAAGCTATCTTTGCATTAGGTTTCTAACATTGCTTGAAGATAGTCCTTCAATAGGTGCCAATAAGCTGTGCATCAAGCATGGCATCTGCTCTTTGCTTTTAAATTAGAATGAATCCAGAAGCAACTGTTCTAGTAGAGTGTTTTAAGCTATCAGAACTCCCTAAAGGAGATGGAGAGATAGCTAACTGTATTTAGTATATAAACCATTTTGGGTTCTATTGCTATAGTAAGAGTTGGATTCATCATACAATTAGTTAACTCTGATAACGCAGGACCTTATTTTTGATGTAAGGCTTAAAAATCATAAAGTATCCTGAAATAGTTAACTAAACACTTAATCACATGAACAATACAGTTTCTTACTGAAATTGTAGATAACACATCAAACATTATCCTTGGCAAATTTCTTTTCTGTTGATCATGAAGGACACTGCAGGTTTGTACTTTTTAAATTTTATTTCTCTGTTAACTTCTGTAAATTGGTGTTCTTCCACCCTTCAAACCTTTAAATCTGAAAAATGTTGGGGATGAGTCTCTTCAGAATTTTCTGTCATTCGAAGTGAGGGAGAGAGAGGCGAGGAAGTAGTGAAAAAATGAGTCACTCTTTTTTCATTATGCATTTTTACTCTTTACTATTTTAGATGCAGTCTCTCATTTTGGATTTTCAGGTTTCATTTTTAATTTTCTGAGTTGTCCCCAACAACTGCTGGGCAGATCATGCCATGTTTGCTTAGTCTACAATAGGAAATTTCATCTTGTAGGTTACTTTGGAAAAGCGTGACCTTTTTGGGCATGCTGTAGAGCATTCTTTTTATGTGTGCATATAATTGAAATTTAAACCTGTATGTCACTTTATAATTTTTCCATTATGCATTCGAGTTCATCAGATGTATTTCAGAGTGGGTGGGAATGTGTATGTCAGTGAGAGGAGTAAAGGCATTATGGTGACTTAATCTGTGGTTGCTGATTTAAAAAAAAAAAAAAAAAAAAAGAATGAATTCTGGATATCTACATGTTCTGGAGCTGTGCCTTATTAATACTGTGCAGGTTCAGATTCTGATTTGATCTGCTATTTGCTCTGTATAATGTATCTAACATGGTGACAATACTACTATGAGTTTTCCTGGTGCCATAGAGTTGAGCTGTAAAAAGCTATTAGTTTCAGGATATGGCTTGCTACTTAAATTTATTGCAAGGAACATCTATCAGATGAGTTGGCAAAAACAACAACAACAAAACATTGAGAACATCTATGTATATTTTACAGAAGATAACTTTTGCTCAAATGGTATTGCCTGCAGTGGGAACAAATAACTTTTGAATTCAGTAATTTTGCAATATTTGGCCTGTAGGATGGGGAAGTTGTATTTACATTTCAAATTTTAAATTTCCCTAGGCATCTACCACAATCTAGTTATTATTCTTACTCTTGGCATTTGAAGATGATATACAAAGCTAACAAAACACATGTGAATAGAAGGCAGTCAATTTCATGTGAAGTGCTCTTTGAACCCTCAAGGGGAAGGAATAAATGATGTTTTTGCCAAAAGGAAACTCCTGAGGCAAATCAGTGTAAATGTTTCAGTGTTAGAGATTCAAAGAGCACTGAGGTCTTGTAAGGTAATCTCTATTTCAATTCCATCTACAGCTGAATGAATGTGAGGTCTCCAGAACATCACTTTTCTGTCCAAGAAAAGCAAAGGTCAGCAAAAACTAGAGAGAAAACAACACACATTAAGATGTAGTTTCAGATGAGCTAAAGCGAGCCTTGAAATTATGCCTGTTTTTTGCTCAGACCTAAGATTTCCATTTAATTGACTACAGTATTAATAGAGTACAATTTTAATTACAGAATCTCTTTGAATCAAAGAAAAAAGCATAGAAAGAAGCAGGGGATTCTTTGAAATTAAAAAAAGAATAGAATTAAAAAAGAACTACATACTAAGAATAAATACTTCCTATGTATTTTTAAGTCACGTTCAGACTGATGTGGCAAGCAAAGCCCTTTTACCTTGTAGGTAGGAAAACTGAAAGAATAGTCCTCACAGTGAGGCTCTCTCTCCTCTGCGTGATATTGTGATATTTACTAAGCTATTGAAAGAATATCTAAACATCATGGTATTGTATTTCTGCTTGATACAACTGAAGGCAGGGATGAAAAAGTGGTTTGCTTTTTAAACCCTGCTATACTTGATATAATGTTAAGTCAAGAAGTGTATGATTAAAAAAAAAAAAGAGCGTTTATCAAAGTAAAAGAGCATACATAATTGTGTATGCTATGTTTGCAAAATACACTGATAACACTACATTCTTCCCCTTTGTCAAAAATTCCTACTGTTCTCTGAGAAAGGTAAGCTGCATCTATGAATTTTGAGGGAAATCTGAGTTCCTAACTGGCATTTATTCTACAGCTAAAAATTGTATCTCATGCCAATCCATAAATGCACTGCTTGTCAGCACAGCTCTCTGGAATTCAGTGCATATGCTACCTATGTAAAAACTATTTTAATTAAATGCTTATACTGAGTTTAAAGTTCACATCTAGGAATATTATTTTGTATTATTTATTTTGATATGTTCTCTTTTAAGAAAATAACTACAAAAACAAACAAACAACCAAACAACTCCAAATATTTTACCTTTCTGGATATAGTTAATGCTGAAATGGAATTTGTGATATTCCATAGGAAAGTTGATATAGTATTAGAAAAATTTGCAGTTCTACCCACGCAACTTGTGTGCAGATGGATTTTGTTGTTGTTGTGTTTTATAACTTTGAGTAAAAGTTTCTCACAGCTGAGGAATATTTGAAATAATTCTTAATTGTTGGTTAACAGCAACTGCTTATAGGCCATTATTCCCTTGTGGACCACATTTCTTTTAATTTATATTAATATTTAGTTTGTATTTATAGTAAATGTATTTATTCCCTACATTCTCAGTTTATTTGAAATGCAGTGTTATAACTGTATAACTTAGTGAATAACGTAGTAGTTTCATTATAGTAGACTTATGTCTTCAGATTCCCCAGTGGAGTTAAGAAAGGGAGGAGGGAACTATACAGATGGAAGCACAAAACTTGCTTAAGAAAGCATTCTTTATCTCGTTCAGGCAGTTTATTCCCTGAAGAGGCAAAAAGCTGTCAGAATGAGAATTTGAACAATTAGATGAGAATACTCATGATAGGCTTTTCCACCTGACTGCCTTGCATTTATGACTGACTTCAGAACTGCAAAATGATTAAACAATGCCAGTTTATCAAAGTCCAAGAAAAAAGAAAATTCTACATAATATTTTAGAGAAGTATTTTTTTCCTTAAATAAGCATAGAGGAGTAACTATGAAACAAGAATAGGAACCCCAATAATAAACATTCTAGTTTGAGTAGGCCAGTATCATTTCTTACCTCCTCACTGTGTGGAGAAGCCATGCCATCATTAGCTGAGCATGCAGCAGAATATAGGAAGGAAGACTTCAGAAGTTTAGAGTAAAATAAAATTAGCTTTAAGAACAAATTTTTCCATACTTGTTTCAACTTCTAAGTCTTTCTTAATTTCACAATGGCTTCAGAAGAGGTGGTAACAATTGATCCTGCTAAAAACTGTACCCTCAATCCCAAAAACTGTGTTAATTTTCCAGATACGTCCAATTAAGTACTTTAGTTTTCAATGACTGTGGCAGAATCTGTTTATTGACTCCCCCTTGAACTAAGCTTTTGCAATAAATCTGGGGGTAAAATGTGTGTATATACATATAAATACAGGAACAAATTTTATTTGTTAACTTATGAATTCTATGACAAATTGTGGTATACTGAAGTGTTATTAATATTTCAGATGTTGTAATGTATTTCAATTTAATAAAAGTTGAGGAGTTTGATAATAAGAAAGCATTTTTGTCTTGCACCAAATTGATTCTGACTTGTGCTATCACTCAGTGTGGGTATATTTCCTAGTTGTTCCTTCTCCCTTCTCTTCCCCTCACTGCCACACAGACAGACAGACCGATGTCTCCTTTGTGTAACTGCCAGTTTTGGAGAATGACATTCTTGCTTAGCTGCAGTTATTTCAGGTTCACTTACTCAGACATCCTGTGGGTTCTAGATAAGTTTAAATTTGTGATATTAAAAAACTTAGCACGCCACATAGTGCCTTTTTGCAAATGTAGGACTTTAATCTTCACATACTGATGAAAGCTTAAGCTTTTTAGCATTCTTTTGTCTTTTTGTCATCAGTCAGCGAAGTGTAATTTGCTTCTAGAGTTTTGTTTATAGAATGTTTCACTTACATTTAATTTATTTCAATTTCTACTTCCTGTGAGCTGACTGTATTTCCCCACAGTTTTAATACTTGATACACGTGTAATTTGATGTAATCTGACCTTTGCTATCACTCCTTTTCTGCAGATATTTGGATTTTAGTGAGAGGTTTACAGTGCTGTTTGCAAAGCCACTAGCAGGCTTGCACTTTCTTTTTCTCCTACAAATTTTTCCAATAATTTATCATTAGAGTTTGTATGTCTGCCTGATTTGCTTCATTAGGGACAAAATACTCATTTTATTTTTTCCCCTGGGTTAATTTGCAGCTGGATCTCTTCATCGATTGCTCAAATGTAGTTGTGCTGGTGTAAAGTGGGTAGAGCTTTGGGTGGCCAAGAGTAGATGATGATAATGGGGCCTCAAATTCAGACAGCATCTCAGATTCTGCTTTTAAATCTCTGCAAACAAGTGCCATTAGTACTTCAACTATTTCTTGAATGAAAAATGAAATATCCATGTTATACAGCAATTTTTTTTTTCCTCAGCCATATCTCAATGGGTACAGAGAATACTATTTTGACTTTAATTATTTTTTTACTTGTATATATGACTTATGAGAAAATGATGAAATAAGATTAAAGTCTGTACTGAAATTGTTGCCTGACCACAGCATATAAAACAATTGCATTTTCTTTATCAGATCACTTGCACATTTTATCTTCGGTGCTGGACTTTTTTTTGTTTGCAATGAACACTTTTATTTCCACATGCCCATAAATGTTTTCTTCTATCTTGATATCATCTGAACGTCTTTTAGTGACTTCAGCAAGACCATTCTTGCCCTGCTGCAATGCCAATACATAATATTTATTTTTTCTTTTTTCCTCTAATCCTGGCTTTATAGTATTTACAACCAATTTATTTTTTTCATCTTTTAAGGTTTTTCTTCATCTATTTTTCTCTAAAACTCAGTGATCATTTCATTTTATTGAAGAATTATCTTAACAGACGAGGAATTATAAACTGTGCAGGAGCAAGCTGTTTTTTAAAAGAAAAAAAAAATCTAGTAAGTATAGTTTGTATCCTTGTATTCCTTCATTCATTTTTACCAGGCGATAGAAAATTCTGGAAAGCACATAGCAGATTTGCTGCTGTTTTGCAGTTCAACTAGCTAAAGGCCACTGGGAGTATTATTTGTGATCAAGAAGAGACGATCAGTCTGTAAAAAAAAAAAAAAAAAAAAAAAAAAAAAAAAAAAAAAAAACCAAAAAAACAAAAACAAAAACCCCAAAAAACCCAACTCCTTACATATACCTTTTACACATCTTACACTTTCAGAATTATCCTGCCCCTTTTCTTGTATGCTGTTCAGTTGTGACTCTGCATTTTCTCTGTCTTTTAAATCAAAGTCTTGAAGGTCTGTGTTACCTTGAGGTAGAAATTCTACGCTCTTCAGCAGGGCTACTCACTTGCTTTTCCCAGATTTATAAGTTCAATCATTTAATTATAAAAAAGTGAGATTCCTCCTCGTCAGTGCTTTGAATAGTTTGGTCATAGAAAGAAATGTTTCCTTCTGTTTAACTGTACAGGAGAATTGAAGAGCTTCTCCTGTTAGGAGGTAGGTGCCCTCTAATATGGTTCACATATTTGAAAAAAAAACTCTAAAGTATTGAACAAACATACACTCAAACTCATTTTTACTTCTGTAACAGAGTTAGTAAACAGTTTCCAATGGAGAAAACATAAAACAGAGAATCACTTCTGCCCTCCTACCAGAGGCTGTGTTGGTTCATCAAGTTGCACAGTCTGTACTAGGCACGAGTCACACGAATTTCCTTTTGAACTTTAGAAATGGCTTTGTCTTTGCCCACAATTTCTGCATTTCCTAAGGTTAATAGAAGAGAATAGAGGGAATAGTCTTGTGCCACTTATAGAGACAAGCTATGAATTTCTATGTGCTTTAAGAAGTTATGTTGCAATAGGTCTCGAGTTCTAGAGCAGTTTCCGCCATCTTTCACCTGCGCAACAGACCAAAGAAGATTTGGATTTAAGTTAGTAACAATTTTAAATCAAAACATTTAAATTGAATAAAATGAATGTTAACTGCACTTAAATTCTTAGAAAAATGAACTGTCCAGTGAAGTTGTTTGCAGAGTTTGTAGAAACAAACAAAAAAAACTATGGATATGCCATTAATAGAGGACTAAGGAAATCAAGCCAAATCTTGCCATTCTTTTGGAAGATGAAGGTGGGAATTCTGAAAGGAAAATCTGATGTGGAAGAATTTTGGTGTTAAAAACAAAACCGTTGAGAAACTGTGATTGTTAATGCATACACTGTCTGAATGTTAAACAGTACTTTTTTTCCTGTGTGTCAGTCAGAATCCAGCTTTTTTAGTGCTAAGGTGATATTATGCTGCCTGATAGGCCAGAAGTTTTTTATCAGTTTTATCTCCTGGTAATTTGTTATTTCCTACTGGTACAGATTCCTTGTTTTGAATAGCTTAGTCTAAAGATGTAATGACTGAAACAAAGAGTTGTAACAGAATAATTATATGCTATTTTGGAAATATATGTTTCTACTGAACTATAGAAGATGATCTTTCTTAATTTAGACTTTAAATACACTTTGTAGTTTCTCCCACCACAAGATTACCACTATTACATTATGACTCCTTCTGGGAGACATCAATGCCTTCATTTATGTCAGAAAAAAATGATTTTCTGTTAAAGAATTAGCAGTGAGTGGTGAGATAAGAAAGAGGAAGTGACAATAAATGACTATCAAAAAAAAAAAAAAAGCTTTTTAAAGAAAGCTATGGCAGAAGATCGGATAAGGAAAGAACACACAGAAACATTTTCATGGAAAATCTGCACATATCTTATACCTCTAGAATTGCTATTGTGATTTTGGTGTGAAGCAGTGCTAGAACTTCTTGAAATGCAGTATAAAGTATTGTCTAAAAGCAGTTTAAATCAAGAAGCTGACCACTTATAAATAACTGGATTTTTTTTACACTGTTTTAGAATTCATTTGCATTCAGTAGTTGCATTACCCATGCTAAATTTCTCAAGGTGATTATAAGTGATGCAAATTCCAAAGACAAGAGGGAATCAGAATTTGCATGCGACTCTAAACTAGATATTTACTGAAGATATCAATGATAATCAGTATTAGATATTAAGTAGATACTTAAATATTAAAAAAAAAAAGATTTTTGTCAAAGATGTGATGTTATGGTAGACATGAATTCTTAAAGTGGCTTCATTGTGACTCAATAATACTCTTACTCCAAAACTTTTGCTTTAGCAGTCAATATGCTTAAATGATAAACATAATAATGCATTTACCTTAGTCGTTAGCCTTTCACAAACACAGTGCAATATTATGTCACCTGCAGTGACTGTTTGTGAAATCATTTTGTATGTGGTTGGTGTTATGTGTGGTCCACTGTTGTGTCCCTGACCTCGTGATGGGAAATCCAAGTTTTGAAGACATTAAACATCAATATTTAGCATTGTACTTCCAGATCTTCTGTGCTGCCTGTTGCCCTTATAGTGAGACAAAAAATATCTTGAGATAATAAGAATATCTTGCCAGTCATACAAGATTAAAAGCTAACATCTGTTAATTTTGATTGACTGTTATTAAGTATTTTTAGAGAGATGACTCTCACTAGGTGTTGCATTTCTGTCTATTTATTTGCTCGTCTGATGAGACCGATTCCAGTATCCACTGGCAACTAAGATTAGAAATTACCAAAAGAGTGGTGAGAAGGTAAAAATAAAGATGGTATTTGCTGGATGGGGGTTGATTCCGTGGTTTAGAGCTGAAACTAAAATTTGCAGATTGCAATTTTGAACATCCTGCAGGGATTTAGTTCTGATTGCCAAAATCTGCTTTAGAAGCCTACTAAGACTTCAGGAAACTTAGAATGCTTGGACTTATCATGGCAAAATACCAACACAATGACCTGGTGAATCTGGTCAGCCTTCTTTTGGTTGGATGTATTGGCTAGGATTTTGTCATCCTATGGGGGTGGAAGATGGGGGGAGGGTATTTGAAGTGGTTGCCATCTATCTAGTGGCCACTGATTTTTTTTTTTTTTTTTTTTTTTTGTGCAGTTGCCGCATTATTTTGCTTAACCTCCTTCTCCCTCCCATCCTCGATTGGCAATATGGGAAAGCTAAAAAATTCTAGTGTTCTTCATTAGCATGCTTCTGCAGTTCACAACCCCTCTTACCAAATTGCCAGATAAGAATTTTTTGGTTAATAGAGCAGTTTGTGATAAGCGCTGTAAGTAACAAAGCTTGGGAGTTGGGAGTTATTTTGGACCAAATCTTTCGTGAACTGTTACTGCCGTGAAACTTAGGAGCATATAATGAAATAAATAGCAAATTAACAAGATATGAATTAATATGACTTGACCATGAGTATTTGTATTTTAGAATTATGTTTCTGCATAACTACTCTTTTCAACTTTGCACTTTAGATTAACAATTCCTAAATTCAAATAACCTCTCCTGATCTACTTGCTTGTTATCGAGAATATATAGCTTTCTCTTTCTGCCACTTTTCTGGTTGTTTCATTTGCTTCAGCAGCCTACTCAAGTGCAATAGTTTCCAAGAAATGAGTTAACAATTCTGGACAATCTTACAAGTTTCTATAGTGCTTTTTGTTCACTTTTAGTTTAAAATTTTAGTTTATGCTTTTCTTTAGACTAAATGATGCAGGAAACTAAAAGACCTTAGAAATATTTACTAAAAAAAATAGTGTTTCAGTTCTTTGTTCAGAGAGCTTTAGAATAACTTAACTGTTGCTTTTCTGAACATTTTAAGAAACCAATGATTTAGATAACCTCTGTATTTTTGAGGATTGTGGTGGCTGAATTCCAGAAACAGAAATTGTGTACAGTAACTAAAGAAATTCATGTTGTGTTATGTATGGGCAGCTGGAAACAATCACTGAATAAACATGATTTTTTGTTCTTAGCCTCTTGGATCTACTGTAAATCTTGAAGTTCAGAAATTCTATTGTCAAAACTTTCATAGCTTCTAAGCATATGAATTTCATTTCTCTACTGCTTTTGAATATGAGTCTCTGCCATCAGATTGCTTATGTGATCTCATCAATCACAGAAGTATTTTCATACTTCAGAGACCTAGGCTTTGATTGTTATTTTTTTTTTCCTGTAGTATGCAATGCCACATCAGCTTCCCATCAGGACAAGGAATGATTTCCCACTATTTTAGTTGCATGAGTTCTTGCTGTGCCATAAGGGATTTCATGATTAAATATCAGTAATATTGAACCAAAATCTGACCTTTAGAACTACTATAAATTTTGCTAAACAAATACTCTCATTAATCTTTTACTAATATTATCCCATATTTAAAAGTTCAAAATTTAACTCCTGATGGCCATTAATTGACCAAAATATAAACCAGGAGGTTTCATATCAGTTAGAACATACATACTTTACTTGATGTACCCGATTCCTTACTGTTTCCTTACTGTTCATTTCCATTTTTTTTTCCAAAGTACATCACTGTTTTGGAATCATTCTGTAGGGTGATTCAGTGCCTTCAGAATGAACCTCTGAAATGATGTGCTTTCAAGATTGCTAGTCCAGAATTGAGTTCAAAACTTTGTGTGCTTAGTAGTGAACCCAACCAACCCTTTATTTTGCTTTAATGGCCATTAATAGCAATTCTGAACCAGTAATAAAATTGAGGGAGAGTTTGGGCCATCTGGTAGAGGAAAAATGGAAATAGAGACAAACAATACAGCTGCTTCTCTTGCGGAGAACAACATGCACATAGGCAGAAAGATTTCATTGAAGAATTTCAATAATCAAAATCAGAATTGCAGTAATAGAGGAATCATGGGTAGGAAGTTTGACTATTATCCAAGTATCTACACATCAGAAATAATATGCCCCAGTCTAAATAGTCTAAACAGTAATTTCAATCTGGGTGTCATTTGACCTTCTTTATTTTACTCTTCTGGCTGGACTGCAGATGCATTGCTGGAGTCTATGTTTGATAAGCTATGCTTGCTGCTTTCTCAGGTTATTGTTTAAATCTAATTAGCTAGACTGACTTAGAACAGATGTGGATTTGCCCTGAGCTGTGGGCTCTCCCTTTTCTTTATTTTGTGCTAGGTGCACAGAACAGACAAACAAGTTAGTTTTGCTTCCACATCAAGATTTTATTTAGATTTTAGTTCACATTTAATAAGACAACATCAAAGTATTAAATGAGTAGATTGCTAAGGGCCAATGATTTTCTTTTAACAAAGGGTGAGAAACAACAATCTGAAAGGGTAAGCCTGGTAAAAAGGTAAAAGTGAAATCCCTTGCAAAAATGTAATGCAAGAGAATGATATCAATGTCTACAAACAAAAGCACCAAAAAAATTTGCATTTGAGAGTGCATAATACACAGTAATGAAGTAACTTACAATTGAAAAATGCAATATTCATGTCCAATTTGATTTTTTAATGATTTATAACATCATATCTTGTATTTTAATAGAATAACAATAGAAGCTCTGGAAGAAAGTATTTATCACTCTTAAAATATTTTGTTGTGGCTGCTGTTGAAATGCTCTGTTCCATGCTGGCCCTGCAATTTAACTGTGTCAGAAGGCATGGATAGGAGGAATTATTTGCTTTAAGAGATCACACACAGTCCACTCTCAGTTTAGCACTGCCTGTTCAAAACTTGGTGTCAACACATGCTTTTAGTTACTCAAGTCTCCAAATGTTTAATAGTACACCTACAGTGTACTGTGAATTCCTTGGCAACTATTAACACTCAATCTGTTGTTACTTCTTGGTGTGTTTTATAACCTGAGCCATATTCCACTTATGCTGGCTTTCTGCTAACTTAGAGCTTGTATGTGATTTCTGTGTGGATCAAGAATAAAATTTACTTAGAAGTAATATTTTAGGAAAAAGAGCCTACCCCATCTCATTTCGTATTTGTTTGAAAACAACTTAGAAGATATGAGCAAGGCTTTTCTGTATTTTCAATAAAATGTCAGCAAACTATAAATACAGGGTATCTCTAAGTTGTGATGGAAGCCAAAATTTATGTAGAAATTTAGATAGGCACAGCAATTCATAAGAACAGCCCATTTTTTAAAGGCACTTGACAATTTCCTATGTATTTTATTCTTTATTCTTGTGTGTAGAATGCATAATCAGTACCTGTATAGAGACCAGGAATTTCCTTCCTACTGTCAGTAAGATAACTATAATAAATCAGTCATACTTGTTTTTATTATATTCTTTCTAGTCTATGAAGTTTGTGTTCTTGCTTGCAGAGTGGCAAAGCTTAACTGTCTTTCCTCTAATGACTTTTGGATATCTCACATATCCCTTAGAATCTTTGTTAATTAATAACCTCATAAAATAATTTTATGTTTTCCCCAGTATCGTAATGGAATTGTCACTACTAGCAACACAGAATTATACCTGTTCTCTCAAGAATTATTATGGAATATCCTGTTACACTATCTAACATGAGATCAGGTCAGGTTGTAGGTGGAATTCTTAACCATATGATTTTGATTTAAAAAGTGAAAAAAGCATCTTGATCCATTTCAGGCTTAAAAGCCTGTTGGTTAAACAGTAAAGCCATCTCTGTAAAATATGGATATCTTCATGTGTAATGAAGTGAAATTTTCAGGAGCTACTTAATTTTGTTTCATGTACTGAGTTAGATTTTTCTTTCTTCCCTGAAGAGACCCTCTGCCCCCCACTTCGCTCCCCCCCCCCCTTTTTTTTTGTCGGAAGTGATTAAAAACTGCAATATACTTCTATGCTCATGTTTTCTTAGGAGATTTTAGTAACACAGCAGTGCTCAGCTACAAAATATCTGCAGTGCCTCCTTTTCCAATCATCACAAGACCAAGCTATTGCAAACCTGTGTGTACCCAGTTTGCATAGCTCAAGGAAGCCATTGTGGTCTAGAATTTTGACCAGGATATCTAACCAGCAGTGTAAATATGTGAATGGGTGCAACTTAAGATATTAGCTGATAACTGGCCACTAAAGCAATTATGTAAAGTAAGTATCATTGGAAACTTTTTCAATAAGAGTGACACTGTTACCTGCTTTACTGCCTTCCCTTTAAGTGCTGACATCTAACAGATTAAAAAAAAAAAAAAAAAAAAAAAAAGAAGAACAGACCAGCAGTTGATATTTTAAACTGCTGATAGAAATGTTTTATTTCACTTTTTAAAATCTTAATAAAAGCTACTATTATTTGATCAACTTTCTAGCCTATACCTGAGCATAACTTGTTTTCCTCAATAATAAATTCCAAAATATGTCAGTCAATAGACAAAGGATCTGGAATAGCTGCTGGTTTTGCATACTGGGTGTCTTTTCACATTCCCTGTAGCATACCTGTCCACTGTGGTGAGTTGCTGCATTTTGTACGTTATGTACAAAAATACATTAATGAAGTATGAGAGGCATATAATTATTGCAATGAAATGGATCAAAATAATAAGATATGTCTTCTGACACTTATCAGAATATCACAGAGATGCAGAGGCAGTTTTCAGATGCCTCTTAGCTGAAAGCCAGTTTTACAATGGCTCTTTTGAATCGTAGGTATCTCTGCTCTTTGCTTCCATTAAATGGTTTGCTGCCTTTGGCAGTTCCAGTCATCTTTGTGAGACTAAAAATATCTCGTCTCACAAAAGCGGTTTTGAAGACTGACCAATGCTTTGTTGGGAATCTTTTAAATTATTATTTTTTTTTAAGTAATCTTAGATTTTTTTTTTCACTCCTCTCTTCAGTCTTGTGTAACATACCTCTTCTTTTATGCTGAAACCTGTTTTGAGTTGGTACAGCTCATTCTGTTGAAGCATTTAAGGTTTCCAATTTTTGTGTAAAAATGGTCATTTTTTTTGTGCAAAAATGAGGAAAAAGTTTTAAGTTTTTAAAGAAAATGCAGATTTTTGTTCTCTGGAACCAAGGAATTATCCGGAGCAGTATCCTACAAGTGTCATGGACAGATCATCTAAATTCATCCTTCCTAGGAATTTGTTGTGAGCACTCTGGGGCAGCAGAGACATGGAATATGTAATCAGGCTCATGACTTCTTATGAACAATGAACGATTTCTTTGTAATTAAACTTGTCAGTTACAGCAATATCAGACAAAGTTTATCATGGATATAATGGTGTATAATCTGATGTGAATCATTGAAAACATATCTTGAGGTTAAGAAATCATGTCTCAAATCATCCCATTTCTTCTTTGAACGTTTACACTGAGGAGCAGCTGATAAAGTTGATGGAATAAAATATGAGTTTTTTATAAGTTAAGCACTGTTTGTAATGACAAAGCAGTTATCTATATTGCGCTATTAGCTTATAAAACAGAGTGAAACTGCACACAAACTCTATCTACAGTCTTATATTTTCATCAAACAGTGATTTAAGGGATTTTTCTCAATATTTTAGTATTGGATGATTTTTGAGAAAACTGAATTCATGAACTAAAGCAAAATCCATTAGCTTTAAAAATTAAACATTCTTGTATTTTTTTTTTCCTGTCATTAATTTAACAGAGGATAAAGTATTTGAAATGACTTCCTTATTAGTACAACTTTCTACCTGTACATACAGAATCACGGAGTTTTGTACACATGAAGAATAAGCTAATGTGATAAATTTAAAATGGAGAAAAAAGTAAATGTATTTGAATATGGTGCATTTGTGAGTAGTGTAACTGGAGAACATCAAACTATTTCTGAAGCCTAACTGAACTGTTGTTAAAAAAAAAAATACCCCAAACTCACAGGGGAAGTAAACTTTATTCATCAACAATTAAAAGAGAAATTTCTTTTCATAGTTTCTCAAAGAGATTGAAATGATTGAAAATATTGTAAAATATTTTTAGAAGCTGTGGTTTTATAACCTACTGTTTATTTTGCCACTAGGGCAAAAGAATAATTAGGAATTTAAAGGGAGGAAAAATATAGCTAGCATAGAGGAACAACCAGAATTACTCTTTCAGGATCTGATATAAACTATGCTATCCTTAGCACTTAACTGTTTTAAGTGCTATATGTATAAGCCATTTTTTTTCTCGTATTATCAGATTTTACCAAATCTATCTTTTGGCAATTCAGCTAAGTAGCAAGATTCCTGAGGAGATTAACTTAAACCACACTGTTAGTGACTTTTAAAATGTTGTGGATTAGATGGGAAGCACTGCAGCTTTTAGGTAGAACATGGGTTACATTGTGGGTACAACACTGCTTTCTGGCCTCAGTACCCCTGCTGGGACAGCTGGTGAGGGCTCACAGATGAAAACAGGCTTGATCTCAAATGCCTTGTTGGTGCTTTCAGAGAGATGCCAAATTACCTGGATTAATACCAACCTCAGCTGTACTGGAAACACAGGGAAACTGTGCAGACCTGAGGGGAATATTAATTAGCGCTAGCACACCTACCGTTCTGTCTGGAGTACTTAATTGTGTTAGCCCAGATGGGAACAGTGATTCATAAAACAGAATTTAATGACTGTATAAGAAGGATGGTTGTGAATACGTACATAAATTAATCCCTGGAGTAATTTCTCTGTAACATGAAATAGGGAGTATTTCTGCAGGTTTAGCTTTGTCTCACATACTAATTAAGCCTTTTTAAAAAAAATATATAAAAAACCAGGACATTATGTAGTTAGTGATTTTTTTTTTTAAATACATGACCGACTTCTTGTACTGAAGCAGTATTATTTGTTCAGACATTTCATTAGGTAAAAATAGGGATCTGATAGGTTGATTCCCATGGTCCCAGCTAGTTTCTGTTGGGTGAGGTCACGTCTACCACTAAGAAATGTTATCACCCAAACTTCTGTTGCCTTTCAGCTGCCAAATGCACTGCACTGCTGGAGCATGTGCAGGCTTGGCTGCTTTTATTGCTGTCTGTCCTCACCGAGAACAGTGGTGTTGGCAGAGGCCCTACGTAGGCAGAGCTTGCAGCTGCTGACACTGCTGTGTCACAGGAGTGCGCCCAGGCTGGCGTTTTGCCAGAAGCTTAATGTCAGCCCAAGGCTTGTGACATTTGTGAAGGTGATCTCTGTGAAGGGAAACTGGATTTCGCCTGATTCGTTCTGAGATATCTTGGCTATTGTTGAAGCATGGCAAAATGGAGGCGATGTCTTGCTGTAATTGGCAGTATGTAATCTATCTGTAATGCAAGAAATATTAAGTGATAATTTTGAACAATTACCTCATGTTAAAAATTATTATAAGGATTTTAGAAACATTTACTTTTAGAATTTATGTGAGCAATAGATTAGTTTCATTAGGAATACTGTGTTGTATTAGATGCATACTCGTAACTAATTGTATGATATCCTGCAACTACTATACCATCAGTAGTATGCATTGAAGTTTTCTTGGTAATTTCTAATAAGCTTTTCTAACTGTTGCTTGCAACTCGATAAAGGAAAAAATGACTCTAATAGCAGGCAGTGACGGAATGACTGAGTACATCTGGTGTGAAGAGGGAAGGAGTGTAGGAAAGATGAAAGCTCTGGCTTGTTTCTTGAACTGCAGTGAATTCTAATCATATAACGTTACTATTAGCATGAGCGATGTGTTTTTTTTTTAAATTTAGACTTTTTTTTTGATAAAAAGTATGTTCTTTTTAAAATTAGTTTCTGGAAGCTTATACTTAATTCTTTGTAGGGGAATTGTGTCAAAATGCCTCAGGAAACGGATCATATCTTTTTAGTTAGCGAATTCGTGCTCTAAAATTCTTTCAAGTTCTTCCAAACTTCCATCCTAAAGCAAAAAATGCTTGAAAAAATGATGAATATCTGCAATGCATACTCTAAAACATTTAACCTTTTACAGTCATGAAACTACAGCAGTGTGGTAACCTGGAGGAAGAGGACTGGTGGGTGATTGTGCGTTTGGTTGTGCCTTGTCTGTTCGCTAGTACTAACGAAGTGTGACCTAATCCTCCTGTTATCAATGCAGATTAAACCCTTATGGAAAACTATCTGTGTGAGACCCGAATATTTATTGAAGTTTTTGTTTATAGATCAGTTTTTAAAAGTTTTTCCATTGACATTCTTCCTAGTGGCATTCTAAATCATCCTATAGGAACAATTTTGTAGGACTGTATTTTCTTTTTAAAGGTGTATAAATACATACTTTTCTTTATATATGCATGTAAAGAAATTTCCATTTAGCAAGCAAGTGTATTGATATTTTTGGATTAGTATATGGGAAACTTCTTTAAACATCTTTGTTTAGTGCCAATGGCATATCTGGAAAGCTTACTCTTTGTCAACATTCCAATTCATAAAATAGTCTACTGAAACCATATGTTTTAGTTCTGTCAAAATATGAATTATGTTATATGTTATCACAGCGATACTATATCTATTGAATCAATAAATCAGTTAGAAAAAATCTTTTCCTGTAAATAATACTATATTATCTCATTAGGTCTAAAGGGCCTTTTTTGGTAGTTATGTGGAGAGAAAAAGCGAAGAAACACTAAGACTCTCTCAGAAGTTAGAAATGCATTTGCTTATTAATTTATTGTGTTTTCAGCATGTTGTAAAATGTGTTTAATAATAAATAGGTGCAGAGGAAGCTATTCAGACTCCGTAGTGGTGAAGTGGCCAGAGAGTTAAGTGCTTCTTTATCTTCTACTTTATAGATTAATCTTTCTCTGTGACAAAATTGAAAAAAGAAAATTTTCATCTTCCAGTACCAATTTCCAGTCTACTATATATAACTGCCTTCAGTCTTTCTCTTTCCCCAAATCTTCCATCTGTTTCACAAGGAAAAGGAAATGGTTGAAGACTTGCAATTAGAATTGGCATTTCAACAGTAGCACTGTATTATTTTTATTTAATATTTAATTATTTAACAAAGTAATAGATTTGCCAATCAGTGGTCTATTGTGATATAAAACTTGCAGCAAAAGGCAGCTGCTGCCTATGAAGTATTCAGATTTTCTTGGACAGATTGGGGAAAAAAATTGGTAAATTTAAGGTTTTTGTTTACATTTAGTTGCTTTATTTTTGATGTGATGACAACATCAACTTCCTGCATCAGAGTTATGAAAGACTGTTATGGATTGTTTTTTCTATCTTTTGCTCAAACTGTTCTTTATTCTATATGTACGCAGCTGTAAAAGTTCGATGTCTACTCTACAGTTGTGCTCCAATTTATTTCTTTATCTTGATTATTTATTCATGTACTCACTGCCTTGTTTTAGTTCTGTAGCAGAAGTGCTAAGTCATGGCTTAGCATGGGGTCGGCTGCTCCTCTCTTGCATCTAGTGATAGGACTAGAAGGAATGGCCTCAAGTTGTGTCAGGGGAGATTCAGGTTGGATAATAGGAAATACTACTTTTCTGAAAGAGTGGTCAGGCACTGGAATGGGTTGTCTAGGGAGGTGGGGGAGTCACTGACCTTAGAGGTGTACAAAGAATATTTAGACGTTGATTTGAGGGACATGAGAACTGTTGGTGATCAGTGGACAGTTGGACTGGATGAACTTGTGAGTATTTTCCAACCTTGCTGATTCTATGAAATAGTGGTGGAGCACCTGGTGGGAAGGATGGCTCAACCTAGGGGAGCTCAGGTGCATGAAATGAAATGCACGTGAATAACGAGAAGGGGTGGAGCGAGGATCCACCCATTTCCAGACCTCCTTTAAGGGTTGGCAATGGAGGCAAGGGTATTTCACTGGCCTTCTAAAGGTAAGCAGCTTCTTTCCTTTTATTTTTGTGCCTACAGCTGTTACACTTAGGCAAGTTCTCACTTGCTGCAGCCTGGGACCTTGCTGCTTTGCTGTCATGGCTGTGCTTTCCATCACATTACAACCAACCATCTTTCTTCCCAGTTATATCATTTTATTCCACTTTATAGGTCAGGCTGTTTTACACACCTGTTATGTTATTTCCCCTAGGCTTGTTATTACTCAGTAACCTCTTTTTATATGTGTCTTTGTATATCCTTTCGTTGTTACTTGTACACCCCATAGTTACTATTTCTTATCTACTTGTTTTGTCTGTGATCACCTATAGAGGTGGAGAATGTGTCTTTGTACAGATTTGAATACAGTACAGGTTTCCTTAAGACAGTTGTAACTATTTTTTCTGTTGATGTCAGAAATGCTGCCATCGCTTTCCCTGTGAGCTATGGGATGTGAATGTATGTTCAAGCAAGCTTGTGGAAGTGAAGAATTGTGAAGTAATTGATAATACAAAGACCAGTCTCTCTTTTTGCTTTAATTTTATTTTTACTTGGTTAATATATTTCTATAAATTAGTGTGAATAAGGAGAGAGGCATATCGTGTTTTTGGACTGATTGTGGAAGGAGGCTGCATTTGATATGCAGCTTAAAAATAATTATTATGAACTAACCGAAGTGTGTTAATACTGTGAGTAGTGGTATGTCAGGAGAAAGGGAAAATATGAAACAGATGTACCATATGTTACTGCATTTGTTTTATATAATAAAACCACAGGATACTCAATAGATGTATTATTCATAATGTAAATTTCATTTCTTTTTGCAAGAGCTGGGGAAAGCCCCAGTCATGTATTCGAGATTCATTCAGAAAAATGTTTTATGCCTGAGTTTAGTGTTTACAGCATTGTAGTCATTTAGGATAATTTTTTGCACTTTTTTTTTGGGTGTGATTTTTAATAGTTGTGAAGGGCCTAAACTGGGCCCCAACACCCCTTAAGAACTGCAACAAATATTATTTGAAAAAGAAGAATTTATAGTCCAATGTGCATGTATTCTATGAGTGGGAGAAGATTCAAAATCTCTATTATTGTATTTATTTTATCTACAAATGTCCTCATTTCAGTTAGTTTTGTTGGAAATATACTTGTTCAATTATTCAGTTACCTGCTGAAACAACTTCTGAATTAACTGGGCAAACTACTGAAACTGACAAATAAGCAAGAGTAACATCTGTTTCATGTTATTTTTTATTTTGAAAAGGATTGAACAATTTAAAAGACAGGAAACTCATTGTTCTGTCTCAAATTTTAACTGCAATTAATGCTGTAAATCTTATATTAAATATAATCTTTTGGTCAGTAGAGCACGATTACATTTCTATGACTTAAATTTGGTAGAATTATTAGTTTTCAAGCATCAAGGCAAGTTCTTAAAAAAAACAAACAAAACAAAAAAAAACCCCCACACCAGTATGTTTACACAAAACAATGTAGGTTGCTAGGAAATAATTCAAGTTTTACTATGAGTCAAAACTTGCAATTCTAAATCCAAATGAATAATGTAGGGGCTTCTTTTAGATAGGAAATTGAAAGCTACCTGATCTTTTACTTTTCCTTGGGGAAAATGCAGTGAGAAAACATACAACCAAACAAAAACTGCAACCAAACACATCTGGATTTTTGCAGACAGGAAGTGACTATTAGTTTTAAACCAGATACAGTGAGGGTGGTTCACTGCCAATGTCTCTTGACTGCACAGAATTCCTTCTTTCTATCTCTATGGGTTTAGGATTCCAACATGCAGAAGAAGGATGTGGAGCTGTTGGAATGCATCCAGAGGACGGCCACAAAGATGATAAGAGGGTTGGAGCACCCCCTCCTATGATGAAAGGTTGAGGGAGTTGGGATTGTTTAACTTGGAGAAGAGAAGGCTCTGATAGTAATCAGAGCTGATAGTAATCTTCCAGTACTTGAATGGAGCTTGCAGGAAGGAGGGGGGAGAGATTTTTTTATGCAGATAGATATTGGCAGGACAAGTGGGAATGGATTTAAACTGAAGGGAGGTTTAGATTGGATGTAGGAAGAAATTACTCAGAGGTGGTGAGGCACTGGAACAGCCTGCCTAGAGAACCTCTGGATCCCTCCTGGAGGCATTCAAAACCAGGTTTGGTGGGTTTCTGGGCACTCTGATCTGGTGGTTGGCAACTCTTACCCATGGCAGGCAGGCTAGAAGTAGACGATCTCTGAGGTCCCTTTCTACTCAAGCTATTCTATGTAAAAATCCTGCTGCTGATATTCCAGTATTAAGTGTCATAGCATTTTGATCATGAAAAAATTTTCTTAAAATCACCTACCAGAAAGTCTCAAAAGAACTAATCTAATGTGAAATGACTCTATCACATAAGTTAATCACTTGTAGAATAACTCTCCTGGAATAATAAGTTGAAATGAATTAGGGAGATTACTTATGGTGTTCAAGAGGTATCTCCTCTGTGAAACACTCATTAATTACTCTGAAAAAGGGGGTAACAATATGGTTGTCAGCTGCTGCTCTTAATAACGACAGTGAATGCTGACAAAGATTTGCAGAAGGCTGCTGAATGAATGTGTGATGAAACTGCAAATGAAATTCAACACTGATGAAGGCATAGACCTGAGGGAGAGAAAAATAATCCTGAATTTATGAAGAAATGATGTTCTCTGGATTATTAGTACACACTAAAGAGGTCTTGAGTTATTTTAGATTTTCTACCAAAAAGTCAGCTTACATACTGAATACAGTCAAAGAAATCGAACTGAAGATTAGAAATAATCGGGAAAGGAATCACAAGCAAGCTAGGGAACACTATGGTGACACTTTTTTTTGTTGCTATTTTGTCCTGAATTCTATACCAATTCAGATCCTCTTCATCTTGTAAAGGTTAGGGTAGAACTAGAGAAGGTACAACTGAGAAAGGAAGGAAAGATGAACAAAAATATAGAATAGCTTCTTTGTGAATCTAAATAGGTCTGTTAAAGCTGGAGAAGCAATGTGAGAAGTGGGATGTAGTAGAAATCTGCAAGAGTCTGAGCAGAATTTGAAGAGGAAAAAAAAATAGGAGTAACTGAAATTTCTTCTGAGACAAGAATCAGGAAATACCAAATTGAAGAAAGCATATTTAGAGTTAATAAGAAGACATTAAAATGAAAGACTGGTAGCAATAAGTAGTAATCAGTATAGGTAGTAATAAGACTTTGCCTGCTGCAGATTTAAAAGGTCGTTAAATTTATAAAAGTCCTTCAAGGGCTAATAAGCACATAGATCCTGACTGGGGATCTAGAACTCCTTAAGCTGAAACTACTGGAAAATGCTTATGCATCTTTTACTGTTCTCCAGGCATCCAGTATGGGCCAGTTGTTGAATCCAGTACAAAAACATCTTGTAGTATCTGAATGATGAGCCCCACTGTTTCTTGCCCTCATTCAAAAGATGTTTCAAAGATCCTTTCTTCTTCTTTCATTGGATATATAAAAAGTTTTATCACCAGATGATCCCATCAGAATATTTCCTATAAAAGCACGTTGAAAATAAGCATATAAGTTGTATTTGAGCTATATTTAAACTGCAGCTACCCCCCCCGTGTGTAAGTTTAAAAGATGAATTACCTGTGTGGACTGTATTCCAAACCTCTTAGTGGTCTTAAAGAACAGAAGATATCTCATAAATAACATGAGGTCAGCAGTGAATGGTGACATCTTCTGCACAGATCTATTAGTTGATGTTCCAGACATTCTTTCATTCTGGTTCTCTTGACCAGGGAATTTGGTCTCCAAATTAACAGGAAGAAGTTTTTTCTCTGCCTGGAACCATGCTCACAGTGAAACCAAACTTGCTGTCAGCAAACTTGCAACAGATGAAACTGATGTTGAGAAGCAGATTCTAACAACCCATTCAGCAAAGCTGTTCAAACAGTAAATAAGCAAATAAATTGATCCTTTAGCAAGAGTTGCATGGCTTTTTTTTTTTTTTTTTTTTTTTTTTTTTTGGAATATGTTTAGCATCAACATTGGCGAGTAGATCAGTTACAGAATGTACATTTGTATCTAATAAAGGTTAGGCTTTTATTAGGGAAGATAGAAATGTTGAGATAAATCAGTGATATCTGGTAAGGATTACTTTGACATTTACAAAGAAAGCATTGTTTAAGTAGGTACTAGTTCTCTTATAAAACTCCAGAGATGACTCAGATTTGTCTTACGAGTTTGAATCAAGAAAGTAATATCCTGTTGAGAAGAAGCATTACATTTAAAAACAAAGACCAAAACCATTTTCTCTTTCTACAGTTACATGAATAAGTACATTTTGACATTTTTGAATGTAAATTTAGATTGTTTTTCTGCTTCTCAGTGATAACAAAGAAGCAGGGTATTATGACAGCAAAAATATCAATGTTCTGATTAATTACATTATGCTACTGCAAATATTCTCATTACTTCTCTTGAAAAAAATTTTGTGAGTTGGTGAAAATATGCTACTGTTGGATAATATTCATAGATAGAAACAATGCATTGATTTATTTACTGAATAGATTTGTCAGATGCTGGCAGTGAATCGGGTTTTGGGACCAGGAAAAAATGTATCTGTTCATCAGTAATAATGTAGCCTTCTGATATTAATCTCATAAATTGAATTCTAACATAATGGAAACTAAAAGCACTTTATTTTGTAGATCAGTATGTAGCTATCAAACTTTTTGTCTCCTGGGCCACTTTCAGTCCAGCTTTACTCTCGACATCCTTTTGGAAATTGATTTGATACAGAAGAGTAAGTGAATGAAGCTGCACAATGTAATTCTGGTAGAGCTTATTGATTAGTGTGGTTTGTTCTCAAATTCTGGGTAAGATGACAAATATTGCTAAGCAAGGCTCTATGTTTTAACATCAGGTTCAAGAGAAGTTTTGTGGACTTTTGTGTCAGACTACACAAGAGAAAACTGTCAGCTTGCTGCCTTGAACAGCTGCTGCTTTTTGTTACTTTTTCTTTCTGGCTGTTACAAGGAAAGAAAAAAAAGTAATAAAAGATTCTACAGACAAAAAAATATTACTGCAATGTCCATTTAATTACAAACTAATCGAATGCATTTATTTTCTTTGTTTTCTGTGATGTCTGGAGAATTTTCTCCTTCAACCTGTTTAGCAATAGTTAAAAACAGAAGGAGCAGCTGGCTGAAGGCTTTTCACTTGGCAGGTGAACATTGCTGTTACTCTCCAAGGAGGTCAGGGTATTTTGCATTTCATCATTCCTAGAATTTATGCTGTATGGCCCAGCTCAGATAAACCTCCTGTGGGAAAGGTCTTAGAGCAAGAAAAGTATCATCAACAAGTAAGAATATAGGACTACATTAAGTAAATATTTTTTTCCTGCTTTCTGTCTCCCTCCAAGTATTTCTTGTAATATAGAGTAATCAGAAGGATAGTTGCTTGGAAATATTGTTTATTGATCACTTAATTATTGTTTGGCAGTATTTTCTTGCTATAGAGAGGAAAAAGATAGAAAGAGAGCTGTAAGCTCATAGACAAGAAAACTGTGAATTTGATGTGGGTGTGAAAGTTACAAAAATATTTGGATTCTTTGAGAGTTATTTTTTCTTCTCTGTGCTATTGAAAAGAGTCAGCAGAGTGATGACAGTGATGACCACAACTCTCGTTTCTCTTTCTAAGGAAATTTTTTTGACCAGTGGCGTATGTGGATATCCTGCTGTATTCTACTGTTTGGTTCTGAAAATATTAACTTTCAGTTCCTCCTCATGCAAGTACAAGTGATTTGAATAGATTATGCTGTGACAAATGGGCAGTTTCTGGGAGTTTGATTTCCTCAGAGTGAAAAGGTGTGAGGTTAGTACAGGTACATGTTCACATTTTACTTGAACTGACAAGGTTTTCATATATAAAATGTGCATGCAGAGAGGAGTATTTTTAATGGTTAGCTTTTACTTTTTAATATAATCTATATTACATATTTTAAAATGCTTACAACATTGTCTAGAAGTTGTTTTTTTTACAGTAAGTTTCATTTTAGCGAACAGTTTTGGAACAGGATGGAATAGTTATTCACATCATCATACCTAGATATTTGATTCATATTCAATGTTGGTAGCACTTCAGGTTTTTGTAGGCTCTTCTAGGCTGTTGATAAAAAGGAAAAAAGGAAAAAAAATAATAAAAAATCAGAAGCGCGTAGTATGTTTTACTAAGGTTTGTGGCAGTGAGAGAATGCTGTTTTAAGGTACGCTTTCATATAAAAAGTGACCTAGACTTTGGACTTTGCTTTCCCTTAGCAAACAAAATTCAATTTCCAGTACTGAACCTGTTTTATCAGTACTGTAGGGAAGATGAGAATCTTTGTGACAGATGAATCATGGAAACTGCTCAAGTTATTTCAGTAAGAAGACAGTATGGAGTGAAGGGAATAAAAGTGGGGGAAAAAAAGTACCATGGTACATGGAGTACTTTGATATGGATTGAGCAGTAACAAGGTATACTTTTCATTGAAAGTGATAGCAAGTGGTTCAGTATGCCACTGAATTTTGAATTAGGAATACTGTTAGAAAAAATGATATAAAATAAGCCTAGTTGAGCTGCAGGATTTTGTTTTGCCAATGGAGATGTCAATGAGGCCAATGTCATGTAAATAAAATTAGTTTTTAAACTGTAATTGTTCTTGTTTTTATTTTTTAATAGAGTAGGGTAAATTCAAGATAATACAGAGGCATTGAGGGAGGAAAAATGTGAAAGAATTGGTAGAGTTGTATCCTGCTTTATCTGAGATAATGATTTAAGACTTGACAAAAGGACAGGGTTTCGTTGACTTCCCCTGTTCCCTTTTGTAATCAATCAGCCTCTCCAGCAGCTACAGGAATTGATCATATGAAGAAAGAAATATAGAGCCCGCAATGCAGTTTTCACTGCCATCATTCTGGCAAATATTCCTGTTAGAGATAAAACATAGCATAATAACTTTTAAGCTCCATTGTATTTTCTCTTCTATGTCTTTTGTTCTTCTTTTCTCAGTCCTTTGATCATACTTTTACCTGCCGAGTCCTTTTCACCTCTTTGAACAATCTGGCTGTTTTGATTTTTGCACCTCTTCCTCACTGACTGACAGGTTCACACCATGAAGGGGCCCCAATAAATTTTTACTTGTGTAGAAATATCTTTTAATAAATGTGCAGAAAATGGCCTACTCTTTTTTTTTTTTTAAAGCAACTTTATCTTCTCCCTGCATATCCAATTGGAAATAATTAAATTAACCTGTGATCATCAGTCTGTTTGGTGTTTTCAGCAGCAGTTTGGCCCACAGGTGGCAAATATAGATCAATCTACTTTGAAGCACAAAAGAACAGTGTTTTTAGCACAGATTTCTCTGTCATGTCATTAGAACAATACTGTTTAGTTAACCAACTCTTCTGTGGTCTCATTTTTAAGAGTATTTACATTCTTGGGCAATACTAACAGAATTAAAACCACTGCACTGATTTTTTTTTTCAGTTTAAAAACAGAACAAAATGGCAGTTTCCTTCAGAAGCATTGTTCTCTTGCACCATATTCAAGGATTTAAGATTCAAACTTATATTTGATTTGTAGTGAGTAGTGAAAGTTATCACTCATCACAGATTCTGTCTTCTAGAATTTCCTCTGGACGTTTTGCATTTTGGTCACCTGAATATAACAAAGGTTTAATCCAGAGATTTCTGGACAGATTTTTACACCTCAAGGAACATCTGCATTACAGTACAACTGATACAAGTTGGCATAGGTGCACTTACTACTTTACAGTTAGAGGGAGAAGGAAATGATAGGAGATGTATTATGTGGCATAACGAAGAATAATTCCCTTGCAATTTATCCTTTGCAGCTGTTAGTGACCTGAGCTGTGCCACATCCAATTCTTACTGTGGTTAGGAGGTGCTAAGTTACAGAACTACAATTCATCATTTTCTGGAATCTAACTCAATCCAAATATAAAGGATATTAACTTGGGTTTCAGTGAGTGCAGTAAACTGCTGCAGGATTTTTACTGCTTCTGGCAGTAGTGAGGTTGATTAATTAAGAATAATTAATATTTCTAATATTCTAACCAGTGCATATTTCACTGTTTGAGAATGGTGAAATATACTACTTCATATCAGCCGGGGGGTTGGACTCAATGATCTCTAGAGGTCCCTACAATTCTGTGATATTGTAGAGTGGTTTGTAGAGTGGTTACTCTCTTTTATTTTGGAAGGAATTTCTAATGGAGGGGATTTTACGGGTTTGAACTGAGAAAGCTAGGGCCAAAGGATAATACTGTAAAAAATGTGTAGTATGGGAAAAAGACTAACAGGTCACATTGCTTTCCAAACTCATCCTTCATTGTCAGTGTTCTTTCTATCACTGTGTAGGCAGTGGAATTGTTAAGGAGAAAAGCAGTAGTTGCAATTTCAGATGAGTTTCAGCTCCTTTGTACATAAGAATCAACAGATAGCAATACAGGATCAGAATCTTCACCTCTCTTAGCTTTTATATAGCAGTGTATGTAGGTTGCTCTGAAAGTAATGCCTCCTATTTATTTCCGTGGATACTACAATACATACAAAGAGAAGAATAACACTATTTGATAAAGCATATTCTCATCTACAAATTTTTTGGGGGGAAACGCTATGACTAAAGAAAAGCTGAGATTGAAAAATCTATATAGAGTAAAAAATATCAGGTATGAGTGAGATGTTGTGGCAAATGTGTAGAGAAAACATTGAGTAGGGAAGAAAGAAGAAGGAGATGTATATTTCAGCTGTAAGCTGTAGAGCAGTTTCAGGTGGTTAATGTGCTCCATCTCTTCTGTGCTGCTTTACAGTAAGATAAAATGACCCAGATAAAGATGAATCCGAGCATGAATTTAGGAGTAGAAAAGTATAAGTTTACATCACTTCTTAAAAACAAAGTGTCTGAAAGAGCCCATAGTTTTTACTAAATTATTTACAGAAATGGAATGGGATGCATAGAACATTCTAGATATTGTGTATTGATTCTATATTCTCATCCTCTATTACACAGTATAGAAAAAAATCCTCTCTAAACATTCAGTGGTAAAACTGGAGATTAGAGGAGGATATGTTGATGGGGATATTCATTTTGATCACAAATCTGTACTTAAACTGCAATGGGTTTGCATTATACAGCCAGCAGATGTCTAAGCATGTGATTGGGGGAAAAACTCTAGCAGTCATGATTAAACAAGCCTTTTGCATTCCAAGGTGGCTCAATATGCCATACCCACACCCCAGATTTTGCTATGTTCTTATCTGTAGCACGGGGCAGTTGAAAAGAAGCCAATAGTAGCACTGTGCTTGTGGAGTTCGCATGGTGTTTTGTGAAAATGATGCACATACCTGACCCCGAATTCACTTCCACATTTTCTTGCCTGTATTAAGTTTTGCTTTGTGTCCGGCTGAAAGGCAGAACTTAACAACTCCTTTCCTTCTTAATAGTTGCATAATCAGAATGGTCTTACAGCATGCTTGCTTATGAGCAGTTTGAGAGACACGAAGA
Organism: Chrysolophus pictus; assembly: GCA_037305975.1. Taxonomy (NCBI): domain Eukaryota; kingdom Metazoa; phylum Chordata; class Aves; order Galliformes; family Phasianidae; genus Chrysolophus; species Chrysolophus pictus. Next base: position 11,703,565 of record CM074587.1, read on the forward strand.
AGGTATTGTACAGTGCTAATGGACTGTTGACAGAAGACACAGTGTTGTCAGTTTAAAATTCAGTACTGTAGTATGCAGTTGGCCCCAAATGCCCCTTCATACCTGTTTATTTCACTGCAGCTGGCACTGAGTGGCTCATTGGAGGCTTCCCTGCACTTCATGGCTTTGGACCACTGCAAGACAGTTGGCCAACTGAAGGATGCACTACTAAGTCAGTGTTGTAGTAATTAACATTGTTATATTCTCAAAAAAGACTCCACCAGCAAATAGTGAGAAAAAAGAAAAAAGAAAAAAGAAAAAAAAAAAGAAAGTAATTGTAGAGAATCTTTTAGTAGTTTAAAATAGATTACTGTCCCCCTGCATGGGAACTGCTGAATCACAGCCTGAACCTCTGATTGATCACCTGAGGCGAGCAATGCGTCAGCCACGGGAGCACAGGTGAAGGCAATACACCTGTGCTGCCGGAAGGGGTGGAGCCTGGCTGCACCTCTCCTAGACCCATTTAAGAGCTGACTGCCAGTGGGAAAGAATCTCTTCTAGAGTTCCCTCCTCTGGAGTTTTGCAGCGAGCCCATGACGTGGGTAAGCTTTCTATCTATTCTCCTTTTGTTATTATAACCTGCTTAGCCGAACTCTCTTGTTTATTTCGTAATTATAACATCGCTATATTCATTGATTATTCACCCCCTGTAGTCGTTTATTGTTAGATCTCTAACCCTAGCAGTAACTTTTCATGGTTTTGTGGTCTAGTTTCAGAATTATACCGTTAATTTGGTATTTTTTTCCTACAGAAATGTACAACAGTTTTTATAGGCATGTTTAAATAATGTTAAGTCAACAGTGATTAGAACTTAAATTCTGGAACATTTAATTGACATTTAATTAGGTAGTTATTTTTTGCAGTACTGAGTTCTTTTTATGTTCCTGTTATATTTGTCATTTTTACTGGAGTGAATGCTGTCCCACATTTAAACATACAGGAACAAATTGTGCAACTGGCTGTCAGTGTCTGATGATGTTTGCAGTGCAAGCGGTTTGCTCATGTTCAGCATTGACAGCCCAGTGTTAGTGTAAGTAGGGGAGTGAAATAATTTATTGTGTACAAATATTCCGGTTCTGAATCAGAGTATGGAACAACGAGCCAAGGCTTACAGCATTTGCAGCCATCTGTAGGTCAGCAATTACCAGGTTTTGAAAAATTTCCATAAGAAGGAAAAAAACCCACAACACCATGTTCTTTTACTATATCCTTAAAAATCATAGTTTTGAGGAGTAATAATAGTAATTCGTTTTATTAGTGAAATGGCCTTAATGTGTGTACTGAAAGTTCTAGAAAGTTCTAACTAGAAGAATTAAAGCAAAGTTTCAGAGTAGTAATGCTTTGATTTGAGTTTGAACATTACTGCAGCAATCCCTGGTTTTGATTTATGTAATTCTAGAGGGGATACGTGGCTGTCCATGCAGACCTTACATACGTGCATCCCCTCACTCACCCTTAACTCTTCGAATTATGAGGGGGAAATTGCTCACTCTTCTAAGAGAAGAACACTTAGAGTGCTAATTTTATTTTTCCCTGATTAAAATTCTTTATTCTTATGTAAAGGCAAATTAATGTTATCGTTATTCTTACGAGGCATGTAACTGCAGTTTTTCTTTTGTGTTTTTGTGCTTTGTTGATGCTTTTCTGCAGGGTATGAATTTAGTGCCATCTTGTGGGAGAACTGAGCAAGTGCAGGATTTTAATTGTACTGAATTTATATAGGCCATAAGCGAGAGGACTCAGTAAATTCGGCAAAACTAAATAAAGTTTTAAGAAAGTTAATTGCAAAATCAATCTTCTGACTTCTGAAGGCATAATTTTGTAACCATGTCACATGGTTGTCACATGCCACAGATGTTGCTGCTTAAATGATTTCTCCTTCCTGCAGATCCACATCACTTCTTCAGAAACTGGGCAAAATCTCATTCCAGATGGTTGCCACTCTTTGCGATGCATTATTTTTCTGTTTGATCTGACTGAAGACTTTAGACTGAAGCTGCTAAAAATCTCGTTTCTTTTTTTCCCTTTAACTGTAGCTGAACACACAGTTCTAAATTTTCTTTTCAAATTGTTTCAATGGGAAATGATTATGTATTCTGGTTAATTAGCTCAAAGTACTATTCCTAGTAGAGAAGAAACAAATTGGAAGCTGAGGAGTGCTCTTTTATGTTTTTTTTTTTTTTTTTTTTCCCCTGAATAAAGGCTAGGAAGAAGGAGTTTGACACTGGAACCTGATTTATTACTCTTTTTTAAAAAATAAAAACATTTCTGGCTTATCAGAAGCTGTGCTTGAAATTCTCATATGAATAACTTACATTCATGTCATTTTCCTAATGGCAGTGCTAAAAGTAAATAGTTTCAAACTCAAAAGATAGATAGGTTTAGAAGATAAGTTTGCAACAAAGAATATTCTGATCTTCTTTTAAACTACTTGTTGACAAGTTTTGTGATTGAGGAAATGCCCAGTAGCCGTTCCTACTGCAAGCTCAGTTTATTCCTCTGTGTCTTTGCCAGGTTGTTTGACAAGACTGATATCAGGGACAGATCTCTTCCTGTAGCTTTACACAGTATGATTTCTGGTGCCGTCAATTGAAGAAAGTCCACCCCTTCCTTGCTAATCCTGTCTGAATATTGAGTTGTAAAATGACATAGTGTTGTTGTTGGTTATGTTTCATTACAGCTATTGTGTATTGGCTGTATGAACTAGTGTAATTTTGGCCTGTACAATATTTAGTGTAGGAAATGCTCATGAAAGCATTGCGAATATTGAGTTTTAGGCCTTTTCTTAAATACTGCTCAGCAAAGTGGTTTTTGAAGTAGCACAGTCATCCATATGTGAAGACTGGTCATCTTTCTGCTCTTTTTTTGGGTGCACTTGGAATGGTTCAAAGTAGTAAAACTCCTGTTCTGAGCTATTTCAGAGGTGCTCAAGGTGCTTGAGACCTCATACTGTTAGGAATCGAGCCCAAATATCAGGGAGAAATGAAGAACTAAAGGAGTGCTTCTGAAAGGGAGGACATGAACCCTGGTTTTAAAGCTCTGAGGAATTTAAATTTTTAAATTTTTTGAAATCGTTGGATTATTCCTTACAGTTTTGTTGTGCTTATAGAAAGGAAAGTTAGCAATATTTAAAATACTAATATGATTGAAGGATTGTCTGAATGTTTTCTCAGTGCTTGCAGTTATTCAGCTATTTCAGAAACCTTAAGTTGAAAGTCCATCATAGAGCTGAATCTGTTGTTTTCCAGTAACGTGCTCAATCGCTCATGTTCATAATTCTGGATTCCAGTATTCTGGACTGCCATTCTTTTATAAGTATCTTCTTTTGACATTTTTGTTATGCAGTAGTAATAAACTATTGCCTTTTTGCATCTTTAATGTGCTGTCAATCTATATTGCAAAAAAGGTTGTTTTGGGAGACTTGGATCATTTTTCTCAAATAGTTTATTAGAAGGTACTAAACATTTTCCTTTAGGAATGATTTAGTGGAAGAATTAATAATTGTTGACAAGTATTTAGTGTTAGATTTTTCTGGCTCAAAAACAAGTTGACTGACTTAAAACAAATTGTCTATTTAAGCAACAAGTCAAAGCTTTCTGAGAAACTGCACGCCTCAGGCTTATTTAAAGGCATGCAGATGAGAGCTGATTAATGCCTTGCATTGCAAAGCCCTAAAATACCACAAAAGTGTGCTGCTTGTTTTCTTAGGTGAAAATGTGCTTTCATTCTCACTAGGAAAAGTGCCAAAAGATAAAGAGAATAATCTTAGAAGTAACTTTGAATATTAAACATGAAGTAGGCCAGGTGAAATTAAGAGAATAAAGGTCATACTCGTTTGATTTTCTTGTTAGAAAATTAGGTTTATTTTGTTTCTTACACAAGGTACAAAATAAGTACATTTCTATAAGTGTGGACATAAGTAAACTGCATGAAGACAAGGCTGTATTTGGGCTTTGGTAAAGCTGCTTAGAAACTTGATAGAAGTATTTGATAAATGTCGGAAATCCCCCACTGAATAAATTATTCATCAAAATGTATTCAACTAATTTTCTTAAAAAAAAAAAAAAAAAAAAAGTTGGATTTTAGGGGCAAGGTGAACTTAAAGATTTGAAATAAAATTGTTCACCACGGAAAGCATTGGCTACACTGGAAAAATGCAGTAGAAGAAAGGAGGAAGGGATTGTAGAAAGAGAGATTTTCAGTTATACAGACTATTTTTAACAAATGATTTTTGATGCTTTAGAGTTGTAGTACAGTCAATGCTTTGTGATACTGTGAGGAAATATGTTTTGGCAGAATGAGAAAGTCAATCTGTAATGGCAGGCCTACTTAAGGCAAACAGCAAAGCAAAGGAAGTAAATGGAAAATGACATCTAAGCCCATAGCAAATAGAGGAATGGGGAAAGAAATGGGTTTACAGATTGAGCCTTAAGAATTAGGTGCAAAACTACTCTGAAATTTGCATTACTAAAATGTTTTTGCCTGCAGTTTGCCCTCAGTTATAAACTGAGATATGTTTTTGTACAATTATATCGAGTTCTTAGGTGATATTTTCCTTCCAGTGCTGTTTTTTGTTAAAGTATTTGTGGGAAATCAGCAAGGAAAGCTGACTGAATAGTCACAAAGCCTGATAGGTTAGGGCAGATTAAAAACAACATCTATATCAAGAAATGCAGATGTTTAACATACGTGACAAGGTTCCTTATTTAGCTCACAAAGCATGGTATTAAGAGCAAGCATTTATCGAATTTGACAAGACACCAAATTTAAAAGTGCGTAAAGAAAGAAAAATTAAAGAAAGCAAAGAAACAAGAATCTGCCCTTTTGATACACAGGGTGCCAATAAATTGTTATGCATATAATTTTATAATAATTTTGCATCTGTTACACCTTCAGAAGTTTGAATGATGAAAATGCCTTTTTGCATGTGGTTTGAGTCCTCTGTGATTCCTTAGATGTTGCATCTTTCTTCTATAATCTGTTTTCCTCAGTGGTGCCTCATTCAAGCAAAATTCTTGTTAATTACTCCTTCAGTGCTATTTACAATTTCAGTACCTCAACTTTAGATGGTGAGCCAAATACATGGAAGAATCTATTTCTTGATTTATACTGATGAGGAAAGTATCTCCAATCCCCTTTTTGTTTTTTTCTTACAGGAGAAACTGGAGGTTTGCATAGTAGCACTTAACAATGTTTAGGTGTAAATATTTGCAAATCTAATTCTCATGCTTGTTTCAGTAATATAACTGAAGCTAATGTACATATTGGTTTGGATGCAATTTATAACCTTTAGGTAATATGTCATCTTTCAGCATTGGAACCTCATAAATTGAAGACTAAAATCGGAGTAGTGGCAGGTTATAGAGTAAGTGATGAATCTCTATTTAGAAAATAAAAACCAAAAAGTCAACAGTGTATTTTGTTGTTATGTCTCCTACATTACAAATCCTGTTGTATAGCTATGACTGTGTTTTCACTGTCTTCTGTATCATTAGGCATTTGCCACTGCTAGAGACTGGAGTGTATGAGCCAATCCAGCCTTTGTCCCAAAGCACAGGGTATTATAGTCGGTACAGTTTACTTCCTTTGTTGTGTGCACAATAGAAAAAATATGATCGCGCAAGGCTGCTTAGTAATATATCCCATACACTCAAAAAGTTAGCTGCAGAAACTGCACAGTCATCCTAAGTTCAAGGAATATATTTTGTAAAATACTGTTAGACATGCCTTTCAAAAATCTGTAACAGATAATAAAAACTGTCAAAAGCTCTTTTTATTTTTCCATGTACTAATAAAAGGGAAGGGAGGGGAAAAAAGCAGCTGGAGACAGAAAGATTGTTTGATATCGCTTCTGGAAGTTTTTGTCATGTTTCCACCTTGGAGTACTGCAGTACATTCTCTTAGTGTGAACCTGTATGTGAGGCAGTTCAGCCATGTCCTACACTGCAGCGTGAGATTGCTTTTTGCCTAGAACTGCTTTATTTCCTAGATTATTCCTTTTAAGCTTGCAGGGTTCTGCTCTGAGTTGTTTTACACTTTAGAAGGCTGTTTGTCACAGCCACATCAATGCTGTGACACTGAGAGGACAGAGACAGTTGTGACAGTAGTAATTTCTTCATCTTACCTGGCTTTACAGCAACGGTCATGTAAAATGTATTAGGCTTTTTTTTTTTTTTTTTTTTTTTAACATTTTCAACCAGAATGGGAAAGAAGCAGAAGAATCAGTAACTGAAAATGGAACAGTGAGAGTCAGAAGCCAAAAAACAGCGGCTTGAAGTAGTGGAAAAACACTGCTACATATCAGTCTGTTTAGGTGAAGCACCAAAGCAGTGAATCATCTTGAATGGCTACAGAAATAGTTGTTTTGCCTTCACTGGGTGATCTTGACATTGCCCCCTTTAGCTGTAGTGCTGTACTGAACCATTTAGAGGAGAAACGCATACAGAACTCCTTACCGCTCATTTCCAAATTTGAGTGATTTTTGTCTGTGGAATAAACTGGATAAATTATCATTATATTACAGGAAATGTGTAGTGAATTACATATGACACGCTTTCTAAGTCTGTCACTTGATAGTAACCAATGACCAGTTAGTTTCTGCCACCAAATCCTCCAGGCTGGTTTTCCCAGTCAAGACAACCCCTGCTATGATTATTTTCTTTCTTCACCTTACACAGCATTTATTGCTTCCTTTCAAGTTAGTTTGTGTGTTGTTTTTTTTTAATTATTTGGTTTTATTTGCTTGACTATTTTCAAATATTCTTCACTTAGGTGCGAGGGCAGTGATGTAAAATAGAAGTTCTGTATGCTTGTAGATAATTATGTTAAATCAGCCAATCTCCTTCCCATATCCTTTTCCACTAATGTTTACCATATCTAAGGCCTTGAGATGCTCTGAAATGCTATTGTGCTCTGATCCAAGTGTGCTGTGACAGGAAATTTCTCTGCAGGTGATTTTTCTGTGAATAGCCTCTTTGCATGGTTTAATGTCCACATGTAGAGCAAGAGTTGGACGCCAGTCAACCAAGCAGGGACTGCTAATTCTTCTTCATAGTTCTGTTTCAAATTTTGGGGGCAAATTGTAGAAACCTGTACTGTGCCTAATCCAGAAAAAGGTTAATGGAACCTCCAGCGCAGTTCCATGGATTGCCACTCGGAGTTGGGCTGTAGGGGAAGATTGCAAAAGTTCTGTGAGAACTTTTTATATGTTCCCTACAAGCATGAAATCTTTCTGTAAGTCTTTGTCAGCTGGCCTGTTTTTAATAGAAATTATGAAAAGCATGATAGTTCTTGTGTGTCTTTTCAAATCCTACAAAGTCCTGCCTACGTACTGAAAGCAACGTGACAGATATTCACAGCACTCCCACATTCCTCCCCTGCTACAATTAATTATTCAGTATCTTTCCACCTTCGCAACATGTGTTCTTTCCTTTTCTTAGCTAGCTGCAGATACAAAAATCTGTGCCAGCACGAATCTAAATCTGGGCCATCATGTTCAAAGAATTCTGAGTCTTGAAGGACTCAAAAGATGGATTGTGTCAGGGTAGCAGCAGCCTGCTGCGGTTGAGGCTCTTGGGCTTAACATAGTCACAGAGAAGCAGCCACAACTACTGCTGTGCTGAGCAGAAAGCGTGTTTATGGGCAGGACGCGAGAGCGCTGTGCATAGGTTGCTGTGGAACAGAAAGGAAAGTTATTACTGGTTTATCTTGCCAGATTTGCTATTTTGAGTTCTGATTTCTAATAATTTGTAAGAGTTTTGGCTTTTACAATTTATGTTTAGAAGAGCTGTGTGTTAGCAATGTGTATTTGAAGTTCCCTTTTATTTCTGCTTTAAAAAATTTGAAATATTTTACAAACGGGTTTCCTTTAACTTAGCTATAATCTTCTAGACACGGTGTACAGAGATTGCTTGACTTTGGGAAAGCGTTTACTTATAAGTAGTTTTTAGCATCAAGGAGTAAGTACTGTCTAATGTAATGTTAGAAAAAGCTATTTTAAATCATACAGATTGGAGAAAAAAAGTCTTCTCTTTTGACTATTTATAGACTATGCGAGTAGTTACTGAATATTTCTGTTGCATAGTAGAGAGATAATTGTGCAGTGCAGAGAGTTTACTGTACTATGCTTATGCAAAGTATTGGCTTTCTCCTCAGATTTTTATAGGCGGTTACTTCAGGCAGTCATTCTTTTGCAGAGATACGAGTTTCATTCTTCAAACAAATGTCTTGGGACTGAAAATCCAGCTGATGCGGAGACTGAACTCAAAATTAAGTAAAAGAGAAATTTCTTTTTAAATGGTGATTGAATTATTTTGTTTTTCATTAAGAGAAAAAAATTCAATTAAAAAAATCTATCTCAATTAAAAAATAAAATTAAAAATAGTGTGGAAATGTTTTAAAATAAAAACTTTAATTTGAAAAAGCCAAGTGACTTTTTTCTTTTGGACCTTTTGAAGGGGGTTCTTTTTCAAGCTTGCTGGAAATTTATTAATAATTTAAATTAATAGAACTTTTTTCCCCCCATAATTACTCATCTGAAAATTTTTGTTTCTCTCCAATTTCCAGTTTTGCAGAGCTTCAAAGGAATTAGAATGTCTATATTCTCTAAAGCAGAGTCTTGTATAGCTTGGAAACATTGTGTAACTGCTGTATTAACTGGTGGAGATATCTATAAATATTGTGTCAGTTTAGTCAAAAAGCATTTGGGAAGAAAGGAGTTTGGCTTTTACTTTGCAGCATTTGTCTCTGTCACTGCCTTCCCATGTCTTTGTTAATTCATTCATAAACATTATTGAATGTTATTTCTCTATTTTTTTGAACATTTGTATTTATGCACTGAATTTTGATGCTAAAGCTGTCATTCTCAGGATCATAAACAGTACAGTAATGGATTTAAAGTAGAAAATTGCTATGTCTAGAAAAACTTTGAAATTAAGTACACTGGGAACTTTTAAACTTATATAAATAACTTAAAACATGCTGAGATTTTAAGAAATGTTGAGAATTACCATTAAGTAAAAGCAGGGCTGTAAATGAGTAGCCTACATTTGATTTGCATGTTCTCAACTGAATGTGCCTAATGAGATACAAACGTTAAGAACACTTATAAAAATGTTGCCATTTAATGGTAGAACAAATTCAGACTACAGAATTCCAGTGCAGCCAAAACTTTTTATCCTTTTGAAGTGACTGGTAAGAGATGTGACTTCAGAAAATTTTTTTCTTTCTGTTTAAATTCAGTTTATTACATACTGATAGCTCTAGATATAATCCTTCTAAAAATGAAGATGTTATCAAGTAATTGAAGAAACGTCTGATACTGACTTCAGGTGTTAATGAATTATGCTTTCATTGAAGTGTGGAGTTGCAGAATATTCATTAATGCAAAAAAACAAAAAACAAATAAAGTTTGGTGCCATACATTTAAAGTCATCTAAATCAAACTGATACAATATGGCTTTTCAGGATCTCATATTTCTATGCATTCTATGTACTGTATTGGCAGTTAATAAAGAAAAAATAAGGAGACAAACATTTTCAGATATTAAACATGCTATAATAGTAAATTAGAATAATTATCTATGCTTCACCTTTAAAATGATTTTGTTCATTTTAATTTTGCGTTGTGTTGAATATAGAGTGAGAGATTTCTCTGTTGAATAGAGACCACTGTCTTCAAATCTAAAACTAATTTTAGGACAAGATATTCTGTGAAAGATAAGTGTGAAAGCACAGTGAGATGTAATAGGAATATTATTATTCATTGTGAGATTAATTATTTTGTACATTTTTTTTTCTTGTCACATCTATTGAGTGAAGTCTGTCTTTTAGCTTCGGTTTGTATATTTGAGTATTGTGAAGTTGTTGGTGCTGTTTTGTATATCTCAATAAAATTATTTTTTCTGTTGAAGATACTTTTTGTTGAATTCAGTTCTTTCTGTTGAATCTCCTTTGCTTGCATCTGACCTTTATTTATGTTGATTTTGCTTCATTTTTCATTTACCATGCTGTTCAGTTTTTGGATGCCAGGAGAACAAAGGTTTGTCTACTATTTGCAGTCATTTTTTTTTTTTTTTTCCAGAATTCAATATTGCTTACTGTGTTCTTTTGTTTGCTCATTAGAGATACAGTAATCCTGTTTACTAAAACATATTCATAGCTTTAGTTGCCAAAAGAAAAGAACAAAACCAATCAAGTGCCCCCCTTGCTCCCCACCAAGATCCCTTCAGTTACAGCGAGTGCTTTGATTGACTTCATGACTCATCTGCAGAGCACCATGCAGAGGAGAACCACCTGTAGTCTATGAAGTAATTTAGAAAACAAGGAATACTGACTCTTTCAACTTTGTAGACACATTGACTGTACAAATGGATGTGTCACTGCCTTGTGTTTGGGTTTGTTGTTTTTCTTTGCTCTTCATTTTATCTGTAGCTGACACTGTGTGTGTTGTCATTTATTTTTTCTAGAAGCACTTGAAAGATATCATTATAAACATTGTAACATGCATTTGTCATTTTTTTAAGGTCATTTAGAATACTTTCATTGTTAATGCTAATAAATTTTTATAGAAGCATACAACAGAATTTTAATTGAAGTCTAATTCTACAGTCAGATCCTAAATTCTTCTTCTTTTTTTTTTTGTGTTGTAGCATCTGCAAATGACAATCCAGGCTCTTCAAGATGAGCTTAGAACCCAGAGAGACCTTAATCATCTTCTCCAGCAAGAAAGTGGAAACCGAGGTGCTGAGCATTTTACTATTGAGCTAACAGAGGAGAATTTTCGAAGACTTCAAGCAGAACATGATAGGCAAGCTAAAGAGCTTTTCCTCTTAAGAAAAACTCTAGAAGAAATGGAGCTAAGGATTGAAACACAAAAACAAACACTAAATGCTAGAGATGAATCAATAAAAAAGCTTCTGGAAATGTTGCAAAGTAAAGGTTTGCCCTCTAAAGGAATGGAAGATGACAATGAGAGAACTCGAAGGATGGCAGAAGCTGAATCTCAGGTTAATCATTTAGAAGTGATATTAGACCAGAAGGAGAAGGAAAACATACATCTTAGAGAGGTAAGGAAAACTCATCATTTATTTCTTTAAAAGATATTGCTAACATATTTGCTTCAGGTCTGGAAATAAGTATCTGAGTACTTCCTTTTTCTGCTTTCATTGTTTCATAGAAAAAGATGCATCTATTTTAAATCCAAAATAAATAAACAAGTGGATTAAGAAATTATGGAAGACAAGTAATTGTGCCATTTGGAACTTACTGTCTTTGAAATTATTGCTTTGCATACATTCTAGATTTTTTTTTGTATTTTGATAAATCAATATTTGGCAAATCAAGGTGATGAGAACTATTGAAGAGACACTTAGTACCTTTTATTACTATAAAATAACTGGTAATGAGTACATACTACATTTTGTTTTTATACCCCTTGTGTTTAAACACTTGAAAAGTGTTTTCGAACGTTTTGCCTTCTGTAGTCAGACTTTTTCTAATTTATTTTCTTGTGTGGTATGCAACATAATACCACCACATTAACACACTGGGGTGATGGCTGGGCTGTGCTTTGAGAGATTTGGCCTCAGGCCCACGTTACTTGCTGATGAATTTTGAAACTAGATTTGGGAGAAGTACAATTGAAAGAAAATCTGCCTGGTTGTCAAGTCCCTTTGCCCTTCTTCATCCTAGCAGCCTCTGAAGCTGGTGACAGGGAAATGAAACAGTGTGTCTTCCTCAGAAAGAGACCTTGTTGCTTCCTACTGAGAAAGGTGACAACTGCAGAGGTAGAGTACAAACTACCCACAGTGAGGAGAATCGTGACGTCCAGCTCTATTTCCTTAGAAATTCGGGAGTAGCATAGTCTGATTGAAACACTGGTCTGGTTTAAAAAACAAAAATAACCCACTAATTTGCCTGATAAATCAAACATGAATAAAATTAGTACAAGAACACAGAAAACTATTATTGGTTCTTGGATAAAGAGTAGCTATTTACATCTACAGAATTTTTTTTTCCCATGGATGAACTGTTTGAGGTTACAGCTACTTTATTAGTAAAAAGTAATTCTTAAAACCCAGTGATAGATTTATTTTATATTTCTTTTTCTTCCTTTTAATCTGAAATATGTATGGAGCCCTCAGTTGTATCTGGAGCCCTTCTCAAGCTTGGAAACACTGGAAAATTTGCCAGGCACAATCATACATTTAACATTTTCTTAGTGAAGATGTGGTCCTCCTGAATATTTTCTCAGGCAGAACATTCATTAAAAAGTGATGCTGCCACTTAATGGAGTCTGAAAGTCAGTGGATTCTGAAAGGACTTGCATAAGGAATTAATGATACTGTATTTATTATAAGAAGGGTTGTGGAAGAAGTGCTTAAACTATCGGATGGGTTTCTGGATTAAATCTGGTTTTAGAGAAATACGGTGTTTCAACAAACGTGGATGACCTGCTGTATGTTAACTGCTTTTTGTTCTGTGACTGTGCCTCACCTATAGCATTATTATCACTTACATTTGTGATTACTAATTCAGGCACATCCTGGACATGAATAAAGCAGAAATTTGAAGAAGGTTTTTAGTTTGCATAGTAGTCAAGCTTTGCAATGACCTTCCAAGAACAGTTGGAGAAATAGGACTAAATAGAGCACGGAAAGTAGACAAGATATTTCATAGTTCCCACTGGGTTGTTCTCAGGAGCCAGGAAATAAATTGTTTATTTCTAAATTTATATTTAGGATAAAGTAATTATCTTTCCTCTAGAGCAAGTGTACAGAGGGGTTTGCTGGAGTTTCTGCTTATTGGCATGCTTATGATACGCCTTGGAGACTTGTCAAAGTTTAAAATTTACTGTTTGCTGGTCAGAATCTCTGTGTCAGCTTGGGAACTATCTATCGATTTGGGGATTTTGGCTAAGAATTTTCTTCATGCTTTAAGAATCCAAAGCTTTGTGTGAAATTCCCTCTCCAGCTCTGCTCCTGAGGCACGCTGTACTTATGGGTTTTGATTTATTTGCCTTTTGCTGTCTTGTGACTGGAAATTGTCTACACAGCTTGAGGGAATATTAGAAATTCAGTATTTAGTTTTGTTCATTTGTTAAAAAACACTATTCCACTTTTGATCTTTGTTTAGTGCAGTGAGTCTTTGTTTTCTGCTGTGCTTACTGGAATTACTGTTACTGCATGCAGTCTTTATCCTACAGTGCAGTTTTCCAGTCTGATAAATTAGGAATTACTGTGCTGAATCTTTTGCAGTAATCTCCTTAGTGGATTCCATATTTGAACATGAGGTTGCAGGTTTTCAACCTAACTGTAAATGACCATCTTTTCCCCAACTCCCCTGAGAATGTTGTGACAGTAAACCAAAACTTGGAAGCTTTTTCAATCCCTTTCAGGAATGATTTAGTATTCACTCACATTTTGTTCATTTTTACCTGTCTTTAACAAAAAAATTGTTGTTACAGAATTTCAATTAAAATATTCTGATTTCTGTATTTTTACAGGTTGCAGTATTGAACTCATATTGAGTATATTCCTGAAAAACTAATATATTGTCCTGTGTAATGTAATGTTTGATCAAATCCTGAAAATTAATTTTTTAATTAGCTTTGCTATTATTGTTCTTACAAGTTGCTATTATTACTGCATGTGAAATATGCACATTACCAGAAACCAATATTCTACTGTCTTGATTCAAATTAACATGCAGATATCCAAGAATCATGTGGAAAAGGAGGGAAAAAAACACTTTGTTTCTTTTTCTTTCCCATGAATAGTTGTAGAAGTTAAAATAGTTGCCTCACAAGATGTGGAATTTCTCCAAACTGTAGATTGTATTTCTTGGAGAAACTGCAGAGAAGATAGAAATAGCTAACGTAGCAGAGGCATAGGAACATGCCTCTGGAATATAAACTAGTCCATTTTTTTTTTTGTTTTCATATTCTTATCAGATTTGGGGTGGTTTGGGGATGTTAGCCACTTGCCCCTCAAAGACTATACCTTTCTGCAGCGTATAGTCTACTGCATCTTCAAACTTTTGTTTCACAAAGGCAAGCTTCTGATTGTGTGTTTACTCAAGTTCTCCTTGAGAGTTCTAGGAATGGCAAATTTGAGCCTTATTACACTGGAGGAAACTTCAGCTGAAGTTGGAATCCTGCTCTTCTCTTACAGGAATTGCAAGGAATGTCTGTGTTGGTGAGGTTCATTAAAACAAACATATTGGGGAAAAAAGCTATGCAAAAAATGCAATTAAATTCCTTTCTGTGTATTAAGGAATTTGTAATACAGGCAATAAGCTTTCACAAGAATAGCTAGATTCCCAGACTTGCAGTAGCTATAGCAAAATTTTCATCAGTATCATATCACAAACGAAGAAAAAATAATCTGATTAAATAGCATGAAGTGTAAGCACGTGTTTCAGCTTCAGTTTTGAATATACAGCCTACTAAGGAGAAAATATGGAGCTTCTCTCCATGGTTTCTGAGAGCACCTGTGTACTCAGTTTCCCTTCATTGAGCTAGAATGAATCTTTTGACTGTAAGAAATTTAGCTCACCGAATGCCTGGAAGTATTTTTACTAGCCTTTTCTTAAGATAGCTGGATTTTATTGTTATTTTCTGAGAGAAAATGATATAGTATGTGCTTGGTAAGGAAATTGTGTTCTTCAGGTAACAAAGTAGCCTTTTCAAATGCACCTATGTAAGTAGAGGGACATTCTTGGGCCTGGCAGTCTTCGTTTGTATGCTAACAGGTGAAAAGGAAATCTGTCTTGAAGCCATGACGTCATACCATTGTGTCCTTACGCTCAGAAATAAGTATCCTGTATATCACTAAATATACATTTCTGTCATTAAAGATGCCTGCCTTTTAATACTTTGATTATCAAATGTATTTTCTAGGATTTTAAATAAACATTTTTTCTCTATAATTCTGGGAGAACTGTAGGTAATCCAGTGATTTTATCATGTGGAAATCTAGCACAGATGTTTGGTATTACTTTTTTTTAAACATAGTGACCACACATTATTTACCTTAAGTACCATTAAGTATTTTTTTATTATTGCTATTAAAAACTTGCCTTAGGCAAAGTCCCACTAAATCTCTAGTAAAGTCAAATGTTAAAATTCCAGCAAGTATTTTATTATATATACATACGCATAGATTACACATGCCTTCTCTATATAACATACAAATTCACTAAAATGGAATCTGAGATCATATAGGATTTTATATATACGTTTTAACTCTTATCTTGCATGTATTCTTAAAATAACGTTGTTGTACATGGTTTAAAGCTATGGTCTTTTCTTTCTACACTTAGAAAGAAGAACACAGCTTTATTATAATTTAAAGTGCACTTTTAAACTTTCAGGGGTTTTTTAAAACTTGCTCTATCTTTGAACTCAGCTTGGTCAAATAACGATGGTTGATGATAGGATTTGAACTGCCATCATGAATTACTTATTGCATGTTTTTAAAGTTATTAATGGAGTAAAGTTCTTTCTTCCACTGTGAGTAGAACAGATGCCTTGCAGACTTTTGGTGTTTACTGTAAATGTCTTACACTGGAGCCAGTAGTAATTTACTAAGGAAATGCTTTATCGACACCAAACATTTCTTCCCTGTAGTTAGTTACACAGATTAACAACCATTCTAGACTAAGTGTCTTAGGTTCATTAGTGCCTCTTTCCTTTTATTTCTCCTGGCTCAGCTCAAAATATTAATCTAATTAGTAGTTACAAAGACAGTCATTTTCTATCAAAATATCAATAGCAATATGTGTTTTTTATGGTGACTTCTTAGGTATACAGAAGGACTTTGCAGTCACACCAGGCAAGAAGAAGTAGACAAACTGATTATGCTCTAGAGAACAAATACTATTTTTAAGGTAGTCCGTTCAGGTTTTGTTATTCCCACAATGTTCTTGCTGGGGTGCTTGGTTGCAATAGTTTCTAAAAGTCCACGTGGAGGACAGAAAGCTTTTTATTTATGAATTGTTTTTTTTCAATTAGGACATGACAACATCACTGCTAGTGTGGAATCTAGAATATGAGAAAAGTATCAGTTTGAAATGAACGTTGATATTTGAGAAGCAATTAAAGAAATTGTTCTAGAAAGAGAGAAAAATCATGAAACACAAAATCAAGAAGAGCATGAACATATTTTCCAGAACTTCAGCACTCAAAATATAATGAATATATTTGTATGTCTACTGGTCTGCATTGCCATAATATTTGCATGTCTCTGTTTTTAATACGTTTTCTCAATGCCTTTCCTAGTGGTCTATGCCTCTTTTACAGATTAGGGCAATGAAGCAAAAGGTAAGCCAATAAACTGCCCTGGTCTCCTCCTAACTTTTCATTGCACAACAATCTTTCTCTTGAGTGGGAGGATCTAGTACTCTTGAAGGCAAAACTCTCTTTTGTGTTAACTAAACCACCACCAACGAAACCAAACCAAAACAACACCCGCCTCCTAAGAAGGAAATACTGTTTTTTATTTGCTAAAATTTTTCCTTGCATACATCTTAAACTATATATGGTAAGGTGACTTTTGTCTTTATATTTTCATGGGCTCTGTCAGTAATAAGGGTGAAAGAGTACTATAGGCACTAGAATAGTATAAACTCTCCCTGAAACTAAACTTCATAAAGGCAACATGGTGTGTTAGATCAAACCCTTTAATGAAACAAGATTCTAATTAAGTAAACAGATGTAAATTTCTTGTTTTGAAACAATGTGACTCCTTTCCTCAGAAGGAACACAAAGCCTTTTATCTATTGGAACAGGAGTTCATCTGATCACCATTTATCCCAGTTTTGTAAGAGTATTCATTCCCTTGTGAGAGAATCATGGTGGAAGTTTGATGTTATGTCGAGAGTATGAGCCTGATAGTCTGATGTGATTAGAGAAATCTCAATATATTTGTTGTCAAATAAGTCATTGTCAATGAAATTTAACAGTGAGCGTAAATATATCCTATTTCAGCATAAAAATTTAATTAAAACATTGATGAAGAAAGCCCTCTGTACTCTGAATGGTGTGTCTGCCAAAATATGGATATTTTTGAAAGTACTTAGATCCAAATACTGTTTTTTCCATGCGTCATCCCAGTGAAGTCAATGGGATTAGTTGAGTGGGTTGCAGTGATGGGGATCAGATTTGAATTAATTAATCTAGACTTTGGGAAAGTGCTTCGTGATATGGATTAGAAGAAAGTTCAGTTACTATTGATGTTCAGTTAGTATTTCTTTAAATTGTTTGTATTTCATTCTGGACATGATATTTGAAGATTTTGAACG
Organism: Chrysolophus pictus; assembly: GCA_037305975.1. Classification (NCBI taxonomy): domain Eukaryota; kingdom Metazoa; phylum Chordata; class Aves; order Galliformes; family Phasianidae; genus Chrysolophus; species Chrysolophus pictus. Next base: position 11,720,905 of record CM074587.1, read on the forward strand.
CAGTCCAAGTTCCACTGATACAATTAGAAGAAGAAAAATAACTATTAATTTACCTACAGAAAAATGCTTGCTTAGTTTTCTGCTGCTGTTCTTGGTAGTTGCAGGCAGGTTCTTCTTAGTGGTGTGCCACCAATTCTGTTTAAAATCCTACTCTATTAAAAAAAATATTCTTATGCTCTTATATGTTGGCAATCTGATTCTGAATTCACTTCAAACAAGTGTTCCAAGTGGGGTTAGCTCTAGTTAAAGTGAAAGGTCATCTTAGGGAAGGGAATGTGCTTTGCATGCTTTCCTTTTAAAAATTTGCGGTTGCACAATGCATTATTTTCATCTGTTTATAAATAATTAACAATTATATATTTCTTTGGTTACGTTGCTTTAATCAGCTTTGATTCTTGACAGCTTTTATCTTCCTGAGTATAAATTTATTTACAAAAATGTCGATCTTAGTTTTTTTTTTATAATGCATTTTTCTTTGGCACAGAAATCCACTTGGAAAACCTTCCAAAGATTATACATAAAGAGAACGGTAGCTTTTCATCAAATCAATTACATCTCTATTTGCTGTTTCATTATTCACCTGAATTTTCACAGGGTTCAATGATAAGATTATTTGTGTTATGGTTTCCTAGAAAAACTGTTCTGTGAAAATGATAAATAAAGGCAAATATAAGATGAAATCCAAACGACCCTCTTCCCTCAAATAATCACGCTATGAAAAACATATTCATGATAGTCTAAAGTAAAGGATATATGTTTTTACTTGCTTGAATTTTTAAAGTTAGTTAGTGGTTGTTATATTATTGCAGATCTTGAACCTTGAGAGGCTGGGATACTGCATGGACTGATTCTTTGTATTGGTTTCTGATTCTGTCATCGTACTCTTTTCAAGATGCCTGTGTAAACTATCCATTGAAATAGTGCAGTTTCTTTAAAAAACAAAGCCATGAAATATTATCCCCTGGGTAGTCCTAATGTTGGTGTTCAGAATTACAATGGGAAAACAATAGAACTGATCTCATTAAAACCCCAGTGCAGCAATATGTGTGCCTATGAGTAGTGTCAGGGAACGTTGTATAAAACAGTACAGCATCAGGACCTGTTAGTTAACCAGCCCAGTTCTCCTCCCCTTGTCGTGAACCATTCCCCATGCATACAGCTTCCTAGGAATAACTGGGATAATTCAGCTCTATCTATACTTCATTATGGCAATGTTAAATGCAGTGTATTTCCTTAGTACTCCACATGTGTCCTGGACACCACTAGTTCAGTTCCATACACCTCACTTTCTTTTCTCTGAAGTAGTCAGACTTCTGCAGATGTACATTTTCATGCATATGCACTGTGAGGTTTATAATGATACAGATTTCCCAGTACATAATTTCTTAACTAAACTTGTCATTTACAAAACATCCTATGAGTTGCTGTGATCTTCAGGTAAGCTGCAGTAATCTGCAGCAAGATGAGCCTGATATGGATGAAAAGCTTTGTCATTCTACAGTTTCAAATGTAAGATCTCTAAAAATAAAGAAAAACTATTTATTGGAGGATGAGCCTGTGCTTGACTCCATCTGTTCACATTATTCACATAAGGTATGTTGACTTATTTTAGACACTGGATGGCACTCTTGAACGACGATTGGATTTTGTTCTGTCTTCCATCCCTTTCGTAGATGATCGTGCCCTATCTATTTGTCACAGCTCAATTTACAATGATGGGATGAATTAAGAAGAGGAATACCTTCATTTACAGCTGATAGTAAGACACAGGAATTGTATTTAGTCTGTAGAAAGACTGCAGTTTAGAACAGCTGCAGCAAAGAATCAAAGCCAGTAGAGAGCTTAATTGCACTTCTTGCTCTACAAAACAAGTAAAATCAGGAATGATATCTGAATATATTAGTGGAATTCAGCGCCAGTTTTTTAGTCAAAGTTGCAATTTACTTCAATTTTTAAAAATAAGAGGAAGCTAAGATGGCATCTTCCTCTTTGAATAGAGTTCCACCGTGTTAAGTGTTCTCCCTTACCTTGGCTGCAGAAAAGTCTTTACGCTATCACAGTGTGACTGGAATCTGGAAGGTGGAAAGAGAGAATATCACAAGTCATGTTTTGTGCTCTGCTGCATTTTGAGAAAGATGGATAATATTTAATTTACTCTGGAGCTTTTCTGCTTATGTAATGGCTTGGTACGTATAGCCCTTTGGAAGAAGCCAAGGCAACACACACACAGTGCACAGCTTGATGTAGTTGGGATCTTCTGCCATGAAGCCCTAGATGTAGCTGCCATGAATAAACATGCTAAATCCTTTCTATAATGCTTTGTTAGATAAAATAAAGAAACACTTGATAGGTAACATTTTGATAGCCTTTCCGAGTAACATTTTGCAACAAAATTTTTAAAAAGCTAATTTACTATTCTGTTACAAATAATAAATCTAGATCTAAATGATAAACTTGGTGTTTCAAAATACATCTCTTAACTTTTTCAGTACTTGAGCTTTCAGGGAGCAAACAAACATGACCCCTGGTGGTACAGACATGAGATGCTATTGTCCAAGAGAAAATCAGGACAGCTCTGCAGCTATAGGGATAGTGATTTGCTCTGTTTAAGTTGATGGTGAACAAAGTAATAAGGCAGCCATTTACAGCAGTGTTGAAAAGATGACTAGGGGTTACAAATGCATCTTTTTGAAAGAAAAGCAAATTTCTGGAAATTCTTATCATCCTTTATTGCAAAATACATTTTAACCTTTATTAACCCGTCAAATGTACAGGTGAATTATTATTATTCTGAATCTTAGCAAATTTTTAGAAAGATCTTAAATCCAGGCAGTGCTGAATTGAGGCAGTGTGTCTCACAGCTTGAGGCACTGTTGTGACACAGGATAGCCTCATAACTTCAGCATTCCTTGTTTTGAAATGGTGTGTGTCATGATTCAAAGGAACAGCTTTTTCAGTGAAAAAAGAGATCATAAGAATTGCATCATAGGACTACTAGGATACATGTTCTTTCTGATTAATTTATTTCCTAAATACATATGTTTCAACTTTTCCCAATTTACATTTTTATAAGTAATTATAGAAGTGTTGTAGAGATGAGAACATCCAATATACTGCCTGCTCAGCTGTTGGACATCCATTTTGGTGAAGAATTACAGTATCCTTTGGAATTACTGCACTAATAATTCCTTATGAAGTAGGAGAACTACATCTTATTCTGGTTTTGCATGGAGGATGCCTGAGGAGGCTTTTCTAGGCTAACAATACAATAAAAAAAGGGTGAAGGAACCAGTGTTTGGCAGTGCTTTCCAATTTTGTGATGCAGTTGCACACACACCACAAACCAGTCCTTCATTTTGAGAGCTCTCTCAGGAGCTTTCTCTCACAAAGGAAGTGGAATCAGTATTTTGTTTAAAAGCGTACCATCAAAGCACGGGGAGAAGCATTTTTATTGCAATTGCATCGTTATTCCCAAGTTGGTCTGTTTCAGAGCATTGATTGACTGAACACCTGCACATGTTTGATTCAGAACAATCAGTTTGTTCTAAATTATTCCTGACTTGCTTGGAGAGAGTCATTTTCAGCTCTCAACTTGAAAAGGGCATATTTTCACATAGGAGTACATCTGGCAGACAAAAGATTTTCTGCTGATAACAAATCTCAGAAACCATTATCAATATAATGTTACCCTTTAGCCTCTCAACAGTACTGTGAGTATTTACAGTGGTCTTGGCAGTGCTTACATCCCATCTGCATCATTAAGGCACAGGATGGCTAGCCAGAAAAATGGAAATCTTACTAAGAGTTTGGGAACAGATAAACATGCTCCTACTTGTACATCTTTCTTTTCTCAAAAAAGGTTTTAACACCAACTCAGTTGATAGAACTTATGAAAACAATAGAGACTGCAGGATGGTAAGACAGAACTTACTCCTGGAGGGATTCCAAATTAGGGCTACTTTGCTCATTTGTTTCCGTTGAGCCCTTCAGCATGAGATGTTGGAAATCTGGTGTCACCTGCAAGCTTGGTCTTTAGCTTATTAACTCTTTCTTCAGAATGGCTTGCATTCCAGCAAAGTCAAAAGGTAATGAATTTAATCTCCAGAACACCTCGGTATTTTTTTTCCTGATGAAAAAATGCAGAATTTGGTACTTGCATAAAACCTTCTCCTTTTACTCAGTTGGTCACAAATTATGAATATTTTATTAGTAACCTGTATATTCCTAATGTGTGAATGCATGGTTGTTGAGCCTTACAGGAAATTTTGCTTTAATTTAACACTGTGGTGCTTTAAATAATGTAAAATGTTTCCTTACAATCTTCTCTTAGTGGAATCTCTGTGCAGTATGACAGTCTTAAACTGCATAAGTAAAGACTGTAATTATGAATGGTAGCAAGCAAGGTTTGGGACTGGTAAGTACATCATTATGTTACTGCATTAGCAAATGTTACTAGTTATTTAAAACATACTTAACAGGCTTAGCAGAAATTCTCCAGGGATGCCAAATTGAAAGACTAACTTGATATATTTGGTTGGCCACTTGTAGGGGTTACCCAACAATGGATTAATTGCAGACAAGAATATGGAAGAGTTCTTGAGTCTGTGACTGGTCAGAGATCTCAAGGGATGGTTTTCTCAGTCAGAGCTCAGCTTAAGTAATACATGCACTCCTATCAATGCAATTTTATGGTCAGACCAACATTTCAGCCAGCATCTCCTGAATTTTGCATGTCCTTTGGATTTCCACAGCTGTTTCAGTTGGCTTTAGAGGCAACATTCAGTAATTCTTTTAAATCAGATATCTTGTCTCTGTAGGAGAGATCTATTTGATGCTTTAGTCTTTTCTCCTTATATTTAATTGCGTGATTTTGGATTGATGTTTACTATAGAGAAGTCACATTTAGTCATTTGTATGAAGATGAAGGAATCTACAAAGAAAGCTTATGTCAGAGTGGAAAAGTTTTTTGTGCATGATTTGAACAATTACATTTGCCATTGTGACAGCCAAATATATTTGGCCGTGTTCCCTCCAGGTAAAAAATTATTTATTATTAACTTGGCAGTCATTAGTGTTTTAGTCTAAATTATTCCAGACTGCTGCATCTTGGGGCTGCAGCAGGTCACAATTAAATTTATGAAAGAGCTGAGAGACTTCTATTTCCACAACCCTCTCCTCCCCAACCCCTCTTCACTGGCTAATATCGCAGTTCTAATGTGTTGGAGTCTTTCTTTGCCATCTACTTTGAAAGTGGAATTCCTGCAGCAGCAGCAGTGCCTGTTGGTGGCAAAGTGAAAGGCTGGAGACCTTTTGCATCAGGGTCCTTTTTCTCCATTCTGGTATTCTGTTGTCTTTACTACATTTCATAGTGAGGTGATCTTAATGAACATACTCAATTTTTTTTCCCCCAAGCTTGTTTCAGATACCCACATTTAATCAGGCTATATGCTAACCCATATTCCTCCTGACACACTCATATCACAAAGAAATGACATGGTGCTTAGTTATTGGATGAACTTTGTTATGTGAGGGTTGAAGTCCTTCTTCCCTGAACTGTTAGTGTTGTGGAGCCATAAAAACTTGATTCTCTTTCTCTGAATGTATAAGGCTTTGCTATTAGTGATTGGGCTCTAATCACTTAAAATAGAAGTTAAAAACTTCTGTTTCCAAAAGTGTTTCCCACGTGCTGCTCGGGGCGCTCTCACAAGGGCATACAACTGAGAAAGCGAAGTTTTATCTTCTGATTTTTGTTCAGACACTGTATTCCTCTATGCATTCTAGTCCCCGTCCTCCCTCTGTTATCATTTCCACAGTCATCTGTACTCTGAGCAAAGAAAGAGCAGCAGTAGGTCTTGCCTTGTTCTTGCATCTGTAGCAAGATGTAGCAAATGCGGCTAGAATGGGTATGCGATATAAATCATAGCTGTGGCAGATCTGTGAAGCACAGTCTAACCTTGTGAGTCCTACTTTACACCTAAAATATTGGTATTCTTCTAATTTTTTTTTAGCAGAATGTCCTCAAATATATTTTGAATAGCTAAATGTTCTCTACTGTAAGTATTAAGTATGCGGTGCCTTGCATTAGCATTACAACTGGGCTGCTATCAGTTGTTAACAAATATTCTTAAAAAATGCTATATATAATATTTACATTTTTTAACATTAAAAACGACTAAAAATGACTATTAAAGTGTGACTAACTCTATCTTTAAAAGTACTTACTAATAATTCTGAGAAGATGATAATACCTGGACGAAATTTGTTTGAATTGAAAAGGAAAAATGAGATTTTTTGTGTGTTTTAATGTGCTGGAGTTTTTTCTTTCTAGAGTACCTCTTTTATATTCAGCAATAAAAGTAAATATAAAAGTCTGTTTTGCAGTAACAATGCCTTTTGCTTGCCTTCAGAGCTCTATGTGTCTGAGTTGTCTCTTCCAGCCTTCAAGATCTGAAGCTCAGCATGAGTTGATTCCTGGCACAAAAGAAAAAAATAATCAGAAATTGATACTTTGAAGGACAGACAATGCATGTAAATAGCTTGTTGCATATTCTGTTATAGAATGCCTTGTCAGCTGTGGAGATATACTTAAAGTGTATTTTTTCAATACATTCGTGAGAGAACAATCTACAAAAATCTCACTAGCAACAGCAAATATTTGTAAGAGTTTTACACAAAACAGAAGTTCTTACCTGTATTATTTATTGGTATTACTAAAAGAATGATTTATATATTTTGTTAGGTGAACAATTGAATCTGTAGTGAGATTGTTTCACTGTGATAAAACTGCAAATTAATATCAACTTTAAATTAATGTCAAAATTATTAAGTAAGAGATATTTTGTATTTCTTTCTGCTAGCAAGTTCCTGAAGGATGCAAGGCTTGGATGAAGTCTCTCACCTAGCCTGGATAACAATAATATTTAAAAACAAAAGCAAAACCATAGCTGAGTTATTGATGACCCTGGAGGAAGGAATGAAAATAATGAGGTTTCATTAATTTTTCATAATTGCCAGCACTGTAGGTGATATCTGGAAGTAATAACTTGCTTTGTCTTGAAAATGCCCTTCAAAAGCTGTTTTAGATGCCATTATACTAAAACAGGCAAGCAGAAAATGATTGTGCCTGTACAAGAATCTGTTAATCTTGTCTAATTTACCTCACTGAGAAATCAATTCTGACTTTGTGAACTTTTATGAACAAATAATTTTGTAATTTTACAATGCTGGAAAGTCTGTCCAGTGTGTTATAATTTCTCCTATGTAATAGCACTGAAGTAAATGATGGTTTAAAACTTTAGTAGTTATTTTTTTTAACACAGACAACAACGTGTAACCTATGATTTATTTCTGAGTGGATCATCAATAAATGTAGTGCTGCTTAATGATGAAGAAAATGAGAATAGAAATAGAAAAGGCAAAAAATATCTGAGGGTATCACAAACGTCTTGTACTGCAATATGGAGAGTGGCATGTGAAAAATATGAGTTTTTGACTGACTCCTAGACTGTATTGACATTAGGAAATAGTAATGCATAACAGGAAAAGATTCAAGGGGGTACTTGTATTTTGAGAGCTGAGGTTTCTTGCTGATTGTGACACAGCTTTTACCCTCATTGTTGACCCAGTTATTTCAGGCGGAGCACTCGCGAATTCCTGCTTCTGTGTTTCTGCTATTTCTGGGTTATCTTCCTTTTGAACCTAAGAATTCTGTAAAAGCTAAGTGTTTGGAATCACAAATGAGGTCAGTGGAAGCCTCAGGTAATCTACTAAAAATAAAAAAAAAATAATCAGTCATTTGGGCTCCTCACAAATTTGCACGTTGAGATGCAAACTGAACAGTTCATGAATGTGAATGCTACGAAATCAAACCTGTGGAGTCAAAACATCTTTCATTAGGAATCTGGAAAGGATTATTCTGAAATAGCCACGTAAATAGTGGAGAATACATATGTAGCTTTCTGCTGTAAAGTTCAAAGTTTACAGTGATTAAATTACAAAAGTAACAAAATATTAGAGGCTTGTTCATTAACAAAGGAGCTGGTTTCTTGATGTCAATTTTGAGAGTGAAATGTAAAGATCAAGATTAGAAAGTTTAAATCCTTAATATATTTTAGATACGTTGTGCTAAAGATGACATGATGGCTTTATAGAACTATTTCCCTAGTCCATTAGGCTGTAGTGTTGCTCTTTCATAATTCCTATTACCACCATAGATTGTTTAGTTCATGAACACCATGTTTAGTCAATAAACAAACATCCAGATTATGTGGCAAGTTCATTTTCCAGACATTTTGGAAAAATCTAATTAGATGACATATTGTAGTGTTACAGTACTGCAAAAGCTAAGGTATAAAATACATTCACTTGTAACCTGAGCACTGCTCAGACTGCTTTCTGTTAAGTGTTTTCTGTTAGAAATTACTTGTATTAAGAATGCAGCAGTGCTTTTCTGATGAAGGAAGACCTGTTGAATAATGTTATTCTCATTACCATTTTACTTGAAAAAAATTAATTTCGTAACTTAAAATATAATTCAAGGCTTTGATATCGTGTAGTATTATCAGTGCAGTGGTAGAATAGATATTTGGCAGGTTTTGCTTATAGTCTTTGCTTAGGCTCTGCTGGTGTTTCAGGACATTGGAACTGAATAGGATATGGTAAATGCAGAATTTTAAACCCATTCTGGTTTTAGTGTGTTACTGTGGGATGGATAAGGCAAAGGGTAGGGGAGTATTTTTGAGGCAGTTTGGTATGGAATGTGCACAGCGTCAGTTGTCCCTTTGCAAGGTGTTAGGGGAGCAAACCACATCCCACCTTTGTTTTGGAGTGGTGGCTTTTTGAAAAAATAATTTTAGAAAGTAAAGATAGCAGAAGATGTGTTCAGAGCCTTGATTTTTCTCATCAAAATGCAGCATTGATGCTTAGCGATATGTAGATAGACAGTTGTTACCTGGAACAATATTGATTTCCTGAGTATGTCCAATACACATTCTTTTGTAAATTTATTTTCATTTTAAATATTTTTATAATTTCTCTGTTATCAGATATTTTATGAAGAAGAATATGTTCTTGCATTAGAAGGAGAAAACAGATAATTGAGCGTGCATAATCCAAGTTTACTCAGTAGATGTGAACATTACCAGCCCCATTTCATACACTGTTTTTACAACTAGAATCTCATGATTTTTCTTCATATTTCTATGTAGTTCACGTAGTTTTATTTCCTGTATTTCTAAATTACTGTAAATGTTATATAATCTGAAACTGAACATGTGGTCTGTATAAGGAAAAATGTAGTTTTAAAAAATACCTGTTCTTCCTGGAACTTTTGAGGATCTCTTTTCTTGTTTGTAAGCAAACAAATTTGTAATTTTAGTGAATGATACACCATTTTGTGGTATTGCTGCTGAATGTATTGCAGCTGTGAGGAGGAGATGTATGTGGGATGAGCTTTCTACTCTCTTCTGTCCCTCCTGAGTACAGCAAATTCACTGTTTATTTCTTGACTGCTTCTTCTATAAAGCTGCCTTTCATTTAGCTTTGAGCCCAGCTGGCTGATATCAAGCAGACCGACAGTCACATACGGTTAAAGATACAGGTGTCTACTCTCTACATCTTACACTGTTCTTGCAGCTTGCAAGAAATTAATTCATCAATAGATAGCAAAAATAGGAGATGCCTCATTCCTATTTAGCTTTTGACCATGGTGCTGCTTTCAACACTAACACTTTCTTTTTTTTTTTGCAATTCTACCAAGGGGGGGAAAGAACTTTACAGTGCAGAACTCTCAGAAGCAAGCAAATGATAAATTGATTACATGCAAATGTCATCTTATTTGTGAGGAAAAAAAATTGTCATGGTTCAGTAAACGATTAGGTTTTAGTCTCCAAAGCTCTGCATAAATAGTAAATGCATTTTTCATAGCAGCTCAGGGTTTTCCAGAATCACTAGAGTGAAAACTCACTAACTTTCCCTTTAGCTTTACAGAAGTTCTGTATTTATGGGAATGTCATATTTACCAGAGGAATATTTGAAGATTGGATTAGCAGTAATCTAATTTTTTGTGCTAATGTTTTCATAATGATGTAATAAATTTAGTCTCAGAGGAAATTAGAATAACATTCATAGAGGAAGACTGTTTTTAGTCATGTTTAAAGTGACTGCCCTTCATCCATTGTCCATAATTCTAATGCTTCTCCAGAAAACAGGTACATGCAAGTTCCTGAAAAGTGAACCACATTTGCATGCTTCTTCAAAGATACAGGAGAAAGATAATTATTGGCAGTGATGATGATGTGAGAGCTGAAATTGTGCCTCCTGATGAATGTTGACACTTCTCTATCTTCTATGCATTCCAATGGATCTGGACTCTTTTCTGTTCAAAGAAATTTCATTAGAAAAGGTGAAATATGCTGTCCATCACTCTGGGGTGTTCTTCTGGGAGAAGAGAAGCATAATTTCCAATCTTAGGGGAGGTAATTAGTGTGTCTGTCTTTCAGTTACTTCAATATGGAAGGAGTGAGTGTCCTAGGCTCTTTTTTTAACATCTTTATTAAATTGAGGATCACCAGGAAGACTGCAATGCTCTGTGGCTTGGAAAGGTCTAAATTTTGAGCAAGGCAATGAATATGTGGTAGAATAGGGGCACTTTTGAGTGCGTGCAGAAGCTGAATGTTAGAAGTCCGTAGTACCTACAAAGGTTGTTGTAAGAAGCATTTCATGTAAATGTATTGTTTCTGAGTACCTATACTAACAAATTACTTGAGTCTTGCTTTGCAAATGTCAACATCCTGCTCTCCTTTTCTTTTTCAAGAGAAGTGATCTGACAGGTTGAAATAGAGAAAAGTTGCCATTGTAGGATAATAATCCTGCTTTTGTGCTTGGACCTGAAAGCTTTATTGCAGATATTTTCTGGAATTGAACATTCTGACTTAGGTTTTCAAAGCAGTATATAGAAGATAATGCTGTGTAGTGCTCCTCTGTTGCAATAGTTTTTCTCTTAACTTCCATAGGTTTCTTTAATTATTTCATCCCTCCTCCCACCTTCTGTCTATGAAAATATTCAGGTCATTTTGTTCAATTTGAATTTTTCAGATTTTGAAGGATCATAAGATCGTGAGCAGTAAGAGAAGCTTGAGAAGTTGCTTGTAATTTTTGTGCTTGTTTGCCTTCTCCATCTATTGCTGCTGTGTATGAGTTGTTCTCCCTTTGGTACTTAGTCTTCTTGTTGGGGTGTGTCTTTTATTGCTCAACCTTGAAAGATTAGGTCTACAGTCAAACACCTCAATCCCTGTTTTTTGACCCTAAATAGAAAATTTAATATTATAAGCTTGTTTTCTCTTAGCTGATATCTGTAGATATATATATTTTTTAATTTAAATGTCTAAAGGCAAATAATGATTAACAACCAAATATTATATTGTACAAACATCTATATGTGAAAGTTGGAGACTGAGCTTGATGCTTGCTTAAAAAGTGAACTTAGAGCATTTTGTGTGACTATTGTAAAAACATATAACTAAACCTTAGGAAAAGCTCTACATTGAGAGTAAGCTTGATAGTGCTTATGAACAATTCAATGTAAAAATAAACCAGGCATTCTATAATTATTAAAAACAAAAACAAACCAAAACACTAAACAAAAAATCCAAAACCATCAACGTCCAAGCAAACAAAAGAAAAATGAGAAATTCAGAGGTAATAGAGTTTCTGATTTATTGTAAACCATTACAAACCAGTTGTTAACTGTCAGACTATGATAAACAAAAGAATGTTCAAGACTGATTTTGAAAGCTGTTCTACTGTAAACAAAATTTGTAGCATCAATATGCTTAAAATAGGAGAGGTTTTGAGATTCAGAACTTATTTCTGAAGGTAGGAAAAGGAACCAACATCTTAAGTGTAACTTTGAACCTCATTTTGCTTTATGCTGTTAGCAAAAAAATGTCTTTAACTTGGTGACTTCTCATTCAGTGAAACAATCCTTGATTAATAAAGCAGAGAAACACAGAAATCTGTACTTACTGTGTAAGGAGGGATGATTTTGCATGCATACCGCAACCGCAGATGCAGAGATCATCAGGGTGTAGCAGAAGAACAAAAGGGGCCTCCAGGGTGACCCACTTCTTCAGTGAACACAGGGTACTGCTCATGACTGCAGCCACAGATGTCCTGCAAGCTTTTCTGTGGTAAGTTTACTACAGTGAAAGACTTATTTGTCAATTGCTCTCATTTATTTTTTTCATCACAGAATCAACGTTTTGTGCATGTATTTTAGAATCATTTTATTTTTCTATTTTTTCAGTTAAATTTATTTTATCATATTTCAGTTTCTCTGGTTATCTTTTTTTAATATATTTTTTTAAGGAATTGGATTATGATACAAGCTACACATCAATTTAGGGATCTTTTTTACCTTTTTTGTGTTGCAGGCACTTGTGATCTTGTAGGAGGTGTCTTCAAAAGAGAAGGGTCAGAAAAAGAAACAGGTGATCCCAGTTGAAAGACTAAACTGAGGTAGGTAATGAAGTTCCTTGACTCATACCTCTTCCCATTTGATGTATGAACTATATAGTAGCTGTGTCTTAGAATGCTGCGTGATAAGTATGAGTGCAGAATCTTTTTACCTAATGACTTTGATAAGAAAAAAAAATTGAAGTGTTGTTATGCCGTTCTTTCTTTTAGATCACACCTGTGGTGAAATCATCCAGTGTACTTCTGGTTTCCTGTATGGAAGATAGGAAGATCAGAAGAAGCCTTCTTGAAAAGGATTACACTGCAATCATTTTTGCTTTAGAAATACTTTCTAATGTTGTAAACTGTTTTAAATAAATTACTATCACCCAAAAGTGCACAGAGCTTTCAATTAACATATATAGACCTGTTGTTATTTTTAAATATGTTTTTATTACAAATGCAAGGAATCTTTGGTGTTAAGATTTTCTTGAAGTGATATACTCTTCCAAAATTTTGCTAACAGAGATGTAGTATGGAGGAAGCGCATATGAGACCTAATTTTTAAAGGCATTTTATTGCTAGTATGTTTTGCTAAAAAATAGGAATATTGTATCCTTTTTCTATTTATTGCCTCTAAATGTAGTGGAAGTTTATATGTTGCCTTATGGTACCTTCTTCTGTTCTAGTATGCCTAAGGGACTTGCTTATGATTTCATTTGCGGTGACTTTACATTAGAATGATGTCATTGATTAGTATTACACTTGACTTAGACTGATGTAAACAAGGAAATAGTTAAACCACTGGTTCACAGAGACCTGCTGACCACTGAAGTTTAGTCTTGAAATTCAGTCTTCTGAAAAATGGCACAAAACAATATATGAATAGAAAATGAATAATGTATGCGAGGGGAGCTTTTAGCATGCTGAGATGTGGACTATGGATCTGTTAATGAAGAGATTTCTGATAGGCTGGATTTGATGCCAAGAATTTTAGACATTTGCAGGTTAAGTCTATCAACTGGCAGGATATGTGAAGAAGTGATTTTGGAAATGAAAGCTATGTGATAAGATGTAGGGACCTAGAAAATCTGCTAGATTCTACTAGACAAGTCCATGGAGAGCTGTAAATACCTAGATAGTATTTAACCATGAAGGAATGGAACAAGTGAACTACAAAATAATTTTTTTCTGTAATGTCATCAGAGTTATGCAGTTGGTGAGTTTCCACCAGGTAAATTTTTATGATGTCTAAGTTTCAATTTCTTACCCTGCACAGTTTTCCTTCTCTTTGTATTTTTAGCCTACATCTTATAGTTTTTAACCTTTGATCGTTTATAACTCTTGATTTTGGATTTTTATGCATAAACTGTGTTATCTGGTGTCAGCAGTGCATGGATAATAGTTAAGTCTATTGCTATATTTATTTAAGGAAAATCTATCAATTAATGAAGTTGCTAGGAAAGTTACTAGCTTTTTTTTTCTTGTTATTTAGTGACAATATCATCTATTCCATATTCACTGCCAGCTTGTAAATGCACAGTAGTAGCAAAGTAAAAATTTGGAACATATATGGATGATATTTATACCTAGTTTGAAGAACTGGCGTGTTCAATCAGTAGTGTGCACTGAAACTAGTGATAGAAGTAAGGTTCAGGCTTTCTAGTGATTTATAGGAGGCATAGATCAAATTCCTCAAGGGCAGGATTGGGAAGGCATGTAAACTGAACTACCATATTTGAAAAGATTGTTGGGACTGACCTTGTCTGAGCCCATTAAAAGCCTAAGGAATATATACATGAAATAAATGACAAATGTAACATCTCGGGCAGTGTTAAGTCAACGATTGTTTGTATGAAATGAACATGAGAGCTAACTAAGCTAGATGGCTGTTTGTAATAAGTGTGGATTGTAGTATGTGAAGTAGTATGGGAAAAAAAGTCATTGTGAGCTATGGAATCCCTATAGAGAAATGTCAAAGATTATCAGGAGCTTGCCTCATAGCAGGGAAGAATTATATGAAAAACTGGCAATTGAAGGGCTGGACAAATCATACATATGCTCAAGCAAGGGGTATTACTCTATTTTATTGCAGCTTTGGAGCTTAGAAACTTTCTGATAACTTGATAATCAATGAGTTAATAAGGTTAATGATTATGTGCTAATAACTGGACTTTAGATCATTTCAATAAAACTATTTCATCTTCTGAGATAAACATACTGTACCATATAATGGAGGTGTGGCAATTAATGGTGTAAAGCAAATGCCAAATGAAATTTTGCTCCTTAAGTGTTTTAGTTTTCAGTTATTTAGCACCTTCTGCTCAGCTTTTTCAGTGAGCTCTACAAATAAATTATTAATAATGTCAGTAAGATACATTATGTTTTAAAAAGAATTTGTGCATAAAAGACATCATACAGAGATTATAGTCTGAGCTTTTTTTTCTCATGAAATTTTGGGTGGTAGACTATTGTTACAATAATTCACTTGGTATATGTTTATCTACACAATATTTATTGTGCTATTTTATCAACAAAATAGTCTCTGTGTTAAATCATTTATTAGGTGATCGTTAAATAGAGAGGTGACCATTAGATACAGATCAGGAATTATTCAGATTTGTTTTTCTTTTTATGGCAAGGTATTCTCAGCAACAGATTGTGTTTTCCAAAGATAATGGCTCTTTTAAAGTCAAACTTGCACAGATGCATATCTCTGTGTTAGCACTGTAGATCCTTCTGCCAACTTGTGCTCATGTAAACTTGCTTGTCAAACAGGAGATAGTTTCACATTTGCACATAAAATCAACTTTGTTCATGTAATTAGAATGGGGCAATTTTACTGGCTATTTTGTTTGTAGTAGGATGTATTGCATATATCTTCTCTCATATACATAAATATACATATATTTACGTATTTGGCTCATTGGTAAAGGGAAGACAGTGTTCTGAGGGAGAATTCTAGGTAGTTGTACTCAATAGCATGTTTTTAGTTTTAGACATGTGTCGGAGAAACACATTTATTGGTTAAGACAACTTGAAGAGATGATTCTTCTCCTGTGCTGAGAATTGTATTTATTTTCCATAAATCTCTGCTCATTGATGAGATGCTAATAATAATGGTATGTCTTTACTTTTCCTCATGAAATGAGTGTATTTTAGGTTGTATGACTAGTGATGGGCTACAAGGTCCAAGGGAAAATGTTAGCAGTGCGCAGACTGCATATCTATTCGTGCAGGGGGCAGGACAGAAGTGTCTCTGGGTTGAAAAATTCTCTTGGTTTACCACCTGTTGCAGAAAGTTTACTACATCTAATTGTTAGAAATGTTCACACTGCAAATTAACAGCTGCTTTTCTTAATCTTCACACTTAAGATTGTGCAAAACTTGTATTCAAGTACAGAGGTCCATATAGATGTCTGTTCAGTAGTTACTGATGTTGATCATTATATGTAAAATCATGCAAGAGTAAAGCTACGTATGTAGTATCTAGCGAAGATAGTTTCAGGTTAGCTGTGTTTTAGCTGGGTGTAGTTACTCAATGGCTTAAAGTTCATAAAGCGTCTTTGTCAAGATTTTTAGACAGATCTTAGTGATCTGGATCAGACACAGAATTTTAATGGCTATAATCCATCTTTCTCATGTGCTTTTCAATTCATCTGTGGGACAGACAGCTCATGGAATGCATATGCAATCAACAGATAAGGAAAATACATTTTATAAGGCATCAGGTACAGGTATCAGGGCTCCTATTTTTCTGAAAGTTTGAAATGTCATCTTCATTTCTACATTTTTAATTCTTTTTGTGCATCTTAGTTTTTCAGCTAAAAAAAAATCAACTGAAAACAATGACTTTCTGATTCTTTCAGTAGAAATATTTCTAGAACATAACTTGGAAAGAAAAAATTAAACCTGACTTGTGGAATACCAGATAGAAAATGACTTATGTCATTTGCAAGTATGCTTTTATTGCTTGTTGCAGTGATACAAAAATATCTTTGTGTCTGTAAGATTCTGTGCAAGCCATCCTTCTTTGTACAAGTCAACAAGTTGGTGTAGGGAGCTGAATTATAATTTCTGTAGAAACTGTGATCATGACTTGACTAGTGTATAGCTGTAACTGCTACTTTTTTTTTTCCCATGTAGTTTACATTAACAAACTAATAAGATTCAGCAGCTAAGTTGATAATGTCTTATGATTTCCACATGCGCCATTTTGAAGAAGTACTTCAACAAATCATTATTGCACTTTGTCCAAATAATAATTTAAATTGTGGTATTTTGCTTACATTGTCTTCCACCTTCATTTGCAAGTCTTTAACTGTATGTAATCGCAGATTAAGATTGTTAAAAGTGAAAGTGTTACCAAAGTGTAGAAGAAAATTGCTTGTGTTCAAATACATAAGTGAAGGGATTCCATTGTGAATCACAAATTCTGCAAACCTAGTTAACAGCAGTGTATTCACTCCAGCTTGCTCAAGCAGTGGGCAGAGCAGACAGCTGCCTTGGTGGCGATCTGTCTCCCCGTGTCTATGCTGAGAAGCTGTGACTCGTCTGCTGTGAACCACAGAGTCTTCTCATTTCCCCATCTGCACAGGTGAGGGTTTACAATGTCTGGTGAATGGTTCCCTTCCTATGACTATGATTTCTGCCTCAGACCTCTCTCCACCCCTAAAAAAGGAATATTTCCTTCTATTGTTCAGCTCTGTGTTTCTTCCCAAAGCCTCAGAGGAACAGGAAGATGAATGGGGTTTCCAAAGAGAAAGGAGAAGTGGCAGGAAAGGAAAGCTGCTGCTTCTAGGATATGGAAAGAAAATGAGATTGTAGGAAGAAAAGAGGCCTGGGAATGGAAGAAATCTCTTTTCTTCTGCAGAAAGATCTGAAAGCCTTGAGATGGCTTTGCCATTATTTTGAAATAAAGATGACACAGTGCAAATTAGTAGTAACTCCAATTTTTAAGTTTAAAAATACAGATGTGGAAATCAGACAATGCATATAATGTATTTTTTTCTCAGTATATTAAAACATTTTTATTTGTTTACCTGTTTTCAGCCCGTTCTCAAATCTGGCCCCTAAGTTACAAAATCCTGTATTTTTTCTGAGCTAATTTCAGTGCCTAATAAGTATAAAATGGAAATTAAATATGAAATAACTTTTGTATTTGCTACGGCTTCTGATTGTTACACAGTGTGTTTTTTTCTAATACGTAATGTAACCTCATGTGGCAATGTGTTCCATATCCTACATCATCATGTAAATTTTCCAGTCATACACAATTTACATCATCACATGGATTCCTGAGGCTCTGAAAACTCTCCTTTAGGGTCTGATTTTAATCACAACAGATAATTTCTGCAATTTCAGTGGAGAATCTTCTGATTCACATCTTTAGAGGAAACTAAGCCTTAGATGTTTATGGTATTTATGTATCCAGGATATATGTGCACTGATGCACAGCAGAGTAGTTTGTAATCTGTCCCTTAGCCCTTGGGCTATACATATTCATGTTAAGCATGTACTACAAAAAATGATTGCTTGAGCCATGTAAGAAAATGGTGTCCTACTGTTTATTTTGCCCCATGGTTAAAAAAAAAAAAGAAAAAGAAAGTAAAATAAGGAAATTTACTTCATTTTTCATTTAAAACAACAAAACAAGGAGTACAAGCTGCAATTTGTGCATGAAAACTATCAAATATTTTTATCTTGGCCTCTCCCTGCTCATATTTTCAGTTCTGCAGTGTGGTGGTTTTTTTTTTTTGTTGTTCAGATAAAAAGGTAAGAATGAAAGAGGAAACCTGAACAAATGATTTCAAGTTACCAAGCAACAGTTTGTTTCCCAGGCAATGGAGGAAGAATTGGAATAGGTGCTAAGTGGATTTTCTCTTTTGTGTATGAACATTAAGGTTCATAAACTCTTGACAGATTTCATGGAATGATAAGCATTCAGCTGGCTAATAATTATTTGTACAGGTTGTTTACTGCATAGCTGGAATGGTTTACTCAAATAATTGTGCACGTGCAGTATAGATGATGTACAAGTTTTAAGTAAAGTCTCATGCGATAAATAATTTTTGTAGGTGACACTGGTGGTGTTTCCTTTGCCTTCAGTATTCTCCTATAATGTCAGCTCTATTTTACATTATTTCAATTGAAACCCAGTCCTGTAGTGATACACTGTAGTAGAATGCATTTGAGTAGAATGCATGTTTTTGTAGTCTTAAATATTGTTATCTTCTGCAGAAAAAAAAGATTAAAGATAGTGGAATACCAAAATAATTTAAAAAAATTTAATGCTTGGAAAAAAAAATGATACTTTGAAATTGAAAATATTTGACTGCTTTAGACTTCTGAGGGTTTGAAGATAGTTTAAGAATGTTCAATGTTGCTTTTGAGATTTTTCTTTCTAACAACAAAACAAAACAGAAAAAAAAAGAATGCTGAAATTGTAAGAAACACGATCCATCTCTTCTGCAGAATTAGGTTAATGCTCGTGTTACTCTCTGGAATACACTTCCGTACACTGCACCTGGTGTAGGGAGCCTGCTTTGGCAGGGGGGTTGGACTCGATGATCTCTGGAGGTCCAACCCCTACAATTCTGTGATTCTGTGATTCTGTAACCTGCAAACTGTATAGAAATTTGATCAATCAATGGCTTGTTTTACTACTATGTCACCCGTGCAAGTATGTATAGTTGCTTATTTCAAAGTATTATGTTGCACATTCAAATTGTATGTAGTGGATAAAGCTGATCAAAGAATATTCATGTTTACATGTCATGCAAAGACTTGACAGATATAGGTTTTAGTGCATAGACAATCTTTATTTTAGTGTTTATTTAATCTTCACATATATTAACTCCTTAGGAATGCACAGATGATAGTTTCCTGAATATGTAAAGGAGATAATTTTGATAATTTTTGAAAGCTTTGATATTCCGTTGGATGACAATGTGATAACCGTCTTTATAATTAAGTTTTAAAATATAGATCTGGTTGTTCTAATGATTATGTAATACAGCAACAATGTTGAAGATATTAAAATCTAAGTAAAAGATAAATAATGTGTGTAAAAAGATAAATCACATTGCAGTAAGCACTGGAGTGCTTGATTATGCAGGGTGAACATAAAGTACAGAAATAATGTTGATTATTTATGTTTTCCTTTATGATTAACTATTCCATTTCAAATTTAAATTAATTTAATTCCAATTGCCAGAAACTTGTTGCTTGTTACCAACACTCTTAAAATTAATACTGGCATTTAAAGGTTTCCAGTTTCTCCTGTTCTTCTCAGATGGAAAACTCATGACCATTTAAAATAACTGAAGTATTTGAAGGACAGGGTAGGGTAAGTCAGATATTTAGAAATGAGAGAGTATATTTAGTGGGGAGAATAATTTGAGTGGAGTACTGAATTCCACTTACGTCTCAAAGGCTGTAAAGGTGATGTCTTACGCCTGATCATGATTCAAGTTGCATAATTCCAATTCTGAAGAAGGTTCAAATATTACCACAAAACTTTGCATTAAAATACTATTTGAAAGAGCCAAGAAGCTTACACATTTGAAGTATTATTAACTCTGATGTTTGTTAGCTTTGCTGATTAGGGCCTGATGTTTAAATGCTAAATAGCTTATACCAGCAGTAATTTTAAATGCATGTAAGTAAAACCCACCCATATTTAGGAAAGCACTTCCTGGAGAATTAGGAAACCGAAAATCAAAACCATAAATTATTACAGCTTGTGATTTCACTGAGCGAATGCAAATGGAAAAAAAAAATGACAGTTAGGGATACACTAGAGGGTAGGCTAGAACAATGATTACAAAGCAGTATATCCATTAATAATAATTTTAGTTGATATTATTAGATGCACTTATGAAACTACACTTTTCAATGTCAAAAAAAAGTCCCATAGCAATCAATATAAAGCATTATTGCAACATGGAGATGTGTATGCCAACACTCTTCCTTGGTCAGCAAAGAATGTTTGCAGTGATACTCTGAAAAGAATTGATGTTTATAAAAAACGTATAAAACTGATTTCTACAAAAAAGGTGAATAGCATGTTTGAAGTTTTGTATATTACCATCAGCTGGAGAGAAGTCAACATTGCTCATATATTCAGTAAACTATCCAGCAAGTACATGAAATATGTAGTACTTTTGCCTCTAAGTGGTAGAGTTTGACTTTATTTCTGGCATTATTTCACTTCTTTTTAATAAATAACAATTACAAACTGTGTTTTTTCCTCCTGTATTTGAGCACAGATGCAGAATAGAAATTCAGAAGTCACTGGTTGCGTTCATAGGGTGAGAAGTAGAGAATGCACTACCATGCATTGTCTTTTTACTTTTACAGAATGAGACATAACTCTTGCATTTTAGCTTGTTTAACATGGTTTTCCACACAGTTTTAAACTTTGTATACACTGTAAAGAGGAAGTGTTCTTGATAGGATGTATGCGTCACGTGAGCGATGATCTGAATTACAGTTTTTTGATTGTAATTGTCTAGCTGATATGTATGAATAGAGAAAACCATTAAAAAGTTGTTTCTTTGAAGATATTTGTGAAGCAATAATATTTTTTATGTTTTGAGAAACAATTTTGGTAAGAGAAAAAAAATACTAATCTTGAGCAAAAAAAAAAAAAAAAGGATCTTCTAGATATTTTGTTGGTTCTACAAAGAAAATAAAGTAACAGTCAAAATTTGTGGTGAAAGCGCAGTTTCAGTAGCTCCTTTAAGAAACATTCTGTGTGCTTTCAATTACAAACTAAATTGTCCCTCATGCATTTCAAACTTCATACACAAATTACCTTTTTGCTTGAACCTTTTCCTGTGAAGTCTCTTGCCAGAGGACACTCTTCTGTAATGACAACATATGTGGTTACTTAAGGTGTTTTTGACATCCAAGTCAAAATCTGAGTTTCAAAAACTCATACTGTTTTCCCTTGGAGTCTGTCTTCAGGCACACTGTTAGAACATATTATAAGCCCTTGTTTTATGCACGAGTTCAAGAATAAATGGAAGTATGGTCATTATGAAACAACAACAACAAAAAGAAAAAACTACAAAACCAACAAAAAAACAAACAAACAAACAAAAACCTGAAAAAAAATCCAGAAAACCACCCTTCCTCCCCTGCTTCTTCAAGTGACTAAGTTTTCCTGTTTAGGTAAGCAGTAGTTTCAGAACAGTTCTTCAAGACAAATACTGAGACCACTGAGGTACTTGCTGGATTACTGATGTGTATTTTGGAGCTTGTTTGTTGGTGCTTAATTCATGGAACTTACATTTATAAATTCTGTGTTCTTCACAACTAATGCTTGTCTGTTAAAAATGCTAAATGGAGGGAGAATTAGGCCTGTATCTTGAATAGCTCTCTTAACTGAGAAGTTAAATTCTAATGCACCTATTTTATTAAGAAACTTTCTTGAATATGGAACCACATAGCTATTGAGTTTTATTGTTTCCCATAATTCTTCATTTCATATGCTTTTATTCATTATTTTGTTTCTTCAGTCTATTCACAGTTAAAGAAATTTTGTAAAATATTAAATGGTTCTTATAGAGCTTGTATGTAGATGAGATGGTAGTGGATCATTAAACGACAACCAATAGCAATATGACTTTTAGATTCCTTCCTAGAAGTTGTTTTATTTTACTAGACACTGGGGCCAAATATTTATATAAAATATAAAATATAAAACACAAATTTTTTTGTGTTGGCCAAATTATAGTTTCCAGACAGATAGTTTGATCAGGTTTTCTTAAATACTTTCTTCTAAATTACTGTGATACCATTTTGACTGGGGTTAGATGGAAAGGGATAAAAAAACAGGAAAGAGAAGATAAGCTTATACATTAAAAAGAAATTAATTCCTATAAGTTACATCTTTGTAATATTCTGATTAAGTATGATTTGATTAATATTTTTAATGGTAGTTTTGGCTGAAGAAACAGCGTTCTTTAGACACTTCTGGTAAGTGGGTGTGCTTTTATATAAATGAAATGATCGATTGAAATATTAATATGCTCCCAGTTTAAGTTTTCATGTTCAGACAGCTGGTAGTGTAGAATACCAAGAATTCCTTTGCTGGAAGAACGGAAATAGTCTGCTTTTTTTGAGTTACTTCGGAGAAGCAGCAGCTCTTATGCCATTACTTGCTGTGATTTACAGATTTGTACATTCTAATTAGAAATATAAAAAGCTAGATGTACTCATAGAATGGTTTTTCACTTCTGTAGTTACGCTGCCTCATGTACAGTTCTTCCATTGGTTATCAGATTCTGATATCTTTGTATTATGTCTTTATTTCTTTGCATCTCCTGAATCTTTTCTTAAATTTTTGAGTTTTACTGTTCCATTTTCTTTCTGTTCTTTAATCAGTAAAAGACTACTGCTTGAAATGCAAGCACTCACTGACAGTTTCATGGGTTGGATGACATCCCTAAACTGCCTGTTTGTCTGCAAAAGTCCTTTTTTATTTTACCACTTCGTGTAACGCTATTTGAGGCAGTTGTGTAAATACAAGGTAAAATGTTGTACTGCATCGACAATGTTGAGGTAAACTTTTATTAAGACTTTCACTTCAATCTCATCTAATCAGAACAACAGATTCATTGATGTCTTAGCAACCATAGTAAAATACACCAGAAACAGGATGAAAGAAAGATGAGGTTGTAGCATCTTGGCTTTCCTCCAGCCATGTGATGAAATGTTGTATAACAAAGCTGAAATAAAAAGGCAGTTTTGTTTTGGCTTAAATTAGTAGTGTGTTAATATAGCTGGTGCTGTGTAGTGCAGGTGTTGAATACTAGACAGTAATGAGAAAATCTTGCAAGGTATTGTTATCAGTTTCTCAACAAAGGAACACAACTCTTCTTTGTTCTTTTTTAAAGGAAGTTTCTAGTATGAGCTGCCTTTTCTTGGTGTTTTTTGATGTTTAAATTAGTAGTAAAAGTGCGTGCTGAAGTTTCTTGAGACCAAATAAATGCTACTGTCACATTACAGAAACGTGGCAGGAGAAAGCAACAGCCAGTCTTGATTTAAGACTTTTTTTTTGGTCTAAAATTAAGAATATTAGAGAATGTGAAGATCTAATTACCAGTCAATTTAGCGTAGGTGTGTTAATCATCCTAACAACTAACCACCATTATGAAATCCCAGTGCTGATTATGTATTGTGGGCATCTGATTATGCAGAATTATAACTAATGTGTATATAAGAAGTGGTTGCTCAGATGTACTAGCAATTGCAGTGAAACAGTTGTCAGGTGATGTAATGAAAGTTTAATTCCATTAATTCCATCTCTGAGAGATTAATGGTTTAGACCTTGATGATTGCAGGATTGATGGCAAAAGTATTTCATCATGGATATGAGCAGCAAGAACTCCATGTGATTGAATGCAGGCCTGGGTGTTTGGTTTTTTTCAGTTTGTATGGATTTGTTTTTTTTTTTTTAAACAAACCAAAACAAAAAAAATTAACCATCACCTCTAGAGTTTCATTGGGCTCTGTAGGCTTTTTATTAAAATAAATTTAAAAGATAAAGCAATATCATTCCAAAAATGATGTAATGGATAAAAACCTGGTTTGAAATTTGAAGCCGTTCAGATGACCTCAGACAGTAAAAAGATCAGTGTAAGTTATCATACTCATAAGGTGGTAGTATCTCTGAATCAGTAACCCAAAAGAAAAAACATACGTAGAATAACATAAATTCAAGAATTGAGCCTGGTGGGAGTCTCCAAACATTTGAAACTGTTTGGAAGAAAACCCACACAGAATAATAAAGTGGGAGTAATATTCTGATTCTCCAAAATCTTTGTCTGCATCATTTTACCATTAGAGATAGGAAAGAAAAGCTTTTAAATCAGCCAGAATCAGATTGATTCATAAAGCAAAAAGGAAACGTATTATGAGGCAAGGCTTCATGCTATGATAGACATCTAGGGATACTCATCGTTGGCAGTCTATTTGTCTTTGGCTTAGGGGGTGGAAACTCTGGTTTGTCTCCCTGGGTAATGTATGGAATCCTGTTTGTATTCCAGCGCAGTTTATACGGCCTTGGGGAGCAAAGTCTGATTTTAAAATTATCTGTAATTTTTGCTGATCAGATAATGGTATGACTGGCCAGCTATTTTTCCATGACTTTTGTAGGAGGATGTTATGACAAATTTGTGACATACTGTTATTTTTCTAAAACATTTGCTTAGTGTACTTGTTTCATCTGAGATAACCAGCAGGTGGTGATTGGGAGACTCTCTCTGGATAGGTGACTTGCAAAGATTTTTCTATTTAAAGTGTGGAGAATTAGTTTTAAGCACAAAAACCAAGGGGAACACACCATTCAGATATGCTTTCTTAAACAGCCAGTGCAAAAACAGAAATTTACTGTTCTCATGTTAGAAATAATATGTGTATATTTATTAGTGAAGGTAATATATGTAGTATTTACTACAAAAACAACTTACTCAGCTATAAGTATGCATTCTGATACTTGCACCTAATTCAACTCCTGCAGACAGAGCTGTGTTTTAGCACGGCTTTAAGCAATAGGCTGTTTCAGGTTGGAATCTATTTTAGTGGTCTGTCTAACCATTAAGTTCTTGTACATCCCTTCCATGAAATCTACGGAGAATGAGCAAAACAGAATAGGCAAGACAGAGTATATCCAACTCTCTCTCTTTGTAAGAGGATTTATATTTCTGGGGAATCCAATAGGTTTAGTCACTGGCTATGTTAACACTTTCAGCTACTATAAAAACACTGAATGTTTGCAGTGTGTGATGGTAAAGAGAATTAGGATCGTTACCTTTTTTTTTTTCTCCTCTCGATTTATGAGAAGGATCTGGAAGAAGCATGATTTGGAAGACATAATAGCTCAGATTCTGGGATGAGCTAAGCTGTATTTGCAGTGAAAGAACCTAGCTACCAGGCATAAACATGCAGTTCACGGTCATGAAATTAGTGCATGCAGAGCACTGATGTGCAGGAGGAACAAGGTGAAAAAGATACCTGCCTTGGTAGCTGTGTCCTTTAGAAGTGTCCTGTGCATGGCTAAATCTGTCCTGTTTCAGTATTGCTTTCTTATTAACTGCTCGGTTTGTGTGAGAGGTAGAAGTTCTTAAAGCTTCATGACAACTCTGCAGTGTTCTGTGTTGATGTGCAAACTTTTTACTGAGATACCTCAGGCAAAGATACAGCTCCTATGTTTTGTAAGACTGAATTATGCCATCTTTGTCCTCACTTTTTATAAAGACCAGTAGACATTAACTCTGTTAATTGTATGCCTTATGTAACGATTAAATCTATTTTCCTCTTATGTGGTGTAAGATGCATAAAAAATAAATGAAAATGGGAAAACCAAAATGTAATAGCTGCACTCGAGGGTGTTGCATCAACCCACTACATAATTACTATCTTTAAAATGTCAAATTTAAATATAATGTCTTTAAATGACTTATTTCAGATATCAGTAGATAAACTAAAAGAAAAGAACAGTAACAGATTCTGAGTGACTCTTAAATGCATTTGATTTAGAGGCATAACTGAGTGGATTAAATTTTGATATCTGGGCAGAAACAGCAGGATTGTATTTGGACTAAGAAATTACTTGCTGGCTTTGTCACAGTTGACGTTAATTATTGATAGGGGCTTCAGTAATAGCGCATGTGCCAGCAGAGTTGACTGTAATATAAGATAGGAACTGCAGTGATGCTAGAGGGATTATAGAGAGGGAAGCACCTGTAGCATTTAGAGTTGCATGCTCTGACCATCAGTCTTTTGCTGCAATACATTCATGACTGATTAATATAATGTAAAGATGAGTCGTCAGGCTTATTTCTATCGTGTTCCTCCACAGGAATTACATAGAAGAACTCAGCTTCAGCCTGAGCCAGCAAAGACGAAGGCTCTTCAAACAGTTATTGAAATGAAGGTATAGTGTTTGCATGTTTTCCTTTGCATTATTTTTAGTAACTTGAACTCATGCACTAGCTCTGGCTGGAATGGAGTTAGTTTTCCTCACAGCAGCCTGCAAGATGCTCTTTCAGATTTGTGATCAAAACAGTGTTGTTAACACTCTGATATTTTAGTTATTGCTGAGCTATTCTAACACAGCACTGGGGTTTTCTCTGTTTCTTGCTCTGCCCCCCCAGCAGGAGGATTGGGGTGGACAAGCAGCAGGATGGGAATACAGCCAGGACAGCCAGCCTCAGCTGACCTGAGAGATATACCATATGTCATGTTCAGCAGTAAAACTGAAGTGGGGACAGCATTCAGAGTTATGGCATTTGTCTTTAATGTGTGCTTGGTTTTGGAACATGATTTTAAGCATTTTTAAGCATTGTGAAAACCTGTGGAATCATAGTGAGAAAGCTCTGTAAATGAAGACACGCTTAGGCCGTGAGAACACACAGAACTGTATGTGGTAGCATTACAAATGGCAGCTAGTCTTATCTATGCTGATAATTTACTGAGTGTTTGGTGTTGAATTGGATATTACTTGTGTCCCTGCATTAAAGAAGTATTCTCTTTTGAAAACCATACTTGTGATTTGCCAGGACTGACAGTGCTAGCTACAGCCAAGTCAGAGTAGAAGCACTGGTTGGTGGTGAGGTGTGTATTTCGGATGTTAGCTCAAATTTGTGTAATCTATCTTCTGTTTGTCAGTAAAATTCACTTGTAGGTTTTATTTTACTTTTATAACCAGTCTGACAGTTCTTCTTTCTACAAATTTCTCAACAGCTTACTGAAATGTTTAAAATGAGTGCTGAGAATGAACTGTCCTTATTTTGTTTTCTTGATAAGACTTGATTAAAAAATCAGGCACAGCATTGCTTGTTTTGAGTAAGAACTATTCCTTTTCAAAAGACTCAAAAATCAACATCAAAATGCAAAACAAAACAAAGCAAACAACACTCCTCCCAACCCAACAACAAAAACAAGACCAACCAACCAACTTAAAAAAAAAAAAAAAAGTTTCAGGAGGGCTAGTAATATGCCTGTTGATTGTTATTTTGTCACTGTTTTACATCCAACTTAAGGAAAGTATTAACTTCATCAGCAGAGTGATGCAACAAAACGTGATGAAACAACTATCTTAGTCATAAGCACAATTTCCTCTTTTTGATGTATAATATTACTGAAATGTTTTGTCTTTTATTCCTACAATAGAGAAAAAAAACTTATTTGAAATGAGAAAACTGATATTTTCACATAATTCCCTGAATCTGGAATCTGTCTTGAAGAAAAGTACCATACACAAGATAATTTGTGAGTTGGCAGTGCTGTCTGAAACACACTAATGATGGTCTTTCATTTCAGTCTTCTTAAAAGGGAGTGCAAATTAAAGGCCTCACTTTGCCAGTGACTTCTGTTATGAGCAAATGAGTTCAGCATGTCTGTGCAGTAAACACACAGTAATAACAGTAACAGTGTTTTCCAAATGCTGTATCTGCTTTTTAAATAATCCAATTAACTTGGATTATATGAACAATGGAAAAGGTGCATCAATTTTAGTATTCCATATTCTTTTATGTATTTCCCTTGGACCTTCAATGTTTATCGCAGTTCAGAAGTCTGTATGAAATTTAAAGTGTTTTTTTTTGCAAAATCTTGTTATCTTATGAGTGTGAGAAAGTAAGGAGCTGGCTGAGAAACAAGTTTCTTTCTATTATTTTTCTATCTTACAAATTTAAAACTTTGGGGATATTGAAATAGAGGGTTTAGAATAGTTTATATCTTCTATATGGATGATCAACAGTGTAAAATCTATGTTTTCAAAATAAGTTGCAACGCTGCTTTGTGTACCAAAATTCTTTGGAAAGGATGAGGAAATAAGGGCCAGGATGGGGACATATCTGCAATATCAAAATATAATGATATAGTTAGAGCTACTCTGCCACTGCCTGTTCATGAAGAGCTTTCATTTGCCAGGAGTGAGGTTGTAGTCATGATGCAGAGCTGCTTCTGGGCTTGGAGGCATACAAGTCTTTCTTTTGCTATGACCATACACAGCTTTGGGATTGCATTGATCTAAAATAAGCCTAATATTGAAAAGAGAACAAATGTAATATATTGAAATTCACATGTCTAAAAATCAGTTTTCATTACAAATTCCAGCTTTGGAAAGTTTGCAAGTTAATTTCAATTGTTTTGATGCAGACAACATTTGTTTTGAAAACAAAAAATCCCCACAAGAACAAAGAAGCCGAACATTTGCTTTAAATAATCAAGCATGAAGCAATGATTTCCCTGCAGCATTAAGTGTAGAAGGGGGGGAGAAGCTTACCCTCTAACATAGCAAACCGTGGCTGTACCCTGCCCTGTGCAGAGGGCCCAAGCAGGGAAGTTTGAGTGTTAACTGATATACAGTTGAATCAGAATGAATTAGGAAAGGCATTCTGACTGGTTTTCCTCACTGTAATGTTATAAAGACCATAAAGAGTCAGTGAATTATTCTCATCCGTTCCAAAATAAGTAACTCAGATGATTTCTAACTAAGGCAGAGAGCAAGGAAAAAAATGTAGGCAACTTAAAGGTAGAACAGAATGTGACCTGGCTATAGTTCTGTGACTTTGAGGGGTTGGAAAACATGATCCCTCCACTTCTTCAGCACTGGTTGCTAACAGCTACTTTGAGAGCTTTTAAAGAATACTTTTCATACAAATAACTCAGCTGTGGAGGTTGCTGTTGGGTTAGTCAGTTCATATATTGGAAAGCATAGACTTCTCTTACACAAATAATTATTGAACAGTTGCCTGCAGTTCTGGATATATTGCTTACGGTGTACCGATGACATGAAATAGGAATTATATACAGGACTTTTTACTGACAATTAGGCATGTAAGAAAGATCTGGTTTAGTTGTTTGTAGATTAAGGATGTTTAAGAACTAAGGATATCAGAGGATAACAGTTGGTTTAAATATGTAACAGAATTTTAAGTAAGTTGAGGCACTGCTGGATACTAGGTGATATTTGTTGTGTTTTATACAAGTGTTCTATAAAATAAGAAGGTCAAATTCCACCCTGCCTCATCTCTAAGAGCTTTATAAGGAGTGTAGGCAGAGTTCAGTTACATTTGGCTCAGGCACCATCACTACTGAAAGGCTGTGTTTTCTTTCAGTGCCCGTGGATTAAAAAATAAGGTGTTGATAAACAGGGAAGTGTTCTGATAGGAGCCATCAGAATGTTTAAAATGATTATCGGATGTATTATAATGAATAACTTGAGTTTAGCTTTGTGCAGACAGATCAAACTGTAGTCTGTATACCTACATGACATATCTTTTATACAAAAGAGTCCTCTCCAGGCCTGAAAATAAATAAATCACAAAATACAGCATTCTGAGGCTAGAGATAGCAAATATACACTAACATAAGGTGCAAATAAATATTTAACAGCGTTCATATGATTTTATTACTTGAGTTGCACAGAAAGCCAGGTGAGGGTTTTTTTTTTTTTACAACTGTTGCTTGCAACTTTGTGACTACAGATATACACGATCAAATAACATATTTTTTCTCATGCCTAAGTCTTTGTTTGCTTAAGCATAAAATAAACCTGGTGTATTGAAATGCATTCCTTTAATTCACATTGCACCCATGCAAATTTCGTTGTATTTTGGTTGTAGGCAGATGCCAGATCGCTGGGATCTTTGATTATGATTCATATCCAAATCGTTTACCATTCAAAATCATTTACCAATCAAAAAGAGTGAAAGGAAACATTTTTCATTATTTCATTCTTGGTGGAAGTATTCCTGAACATCTTAATCAGGTCAAAATTTGAATATCTTTTTCATATATTCCCAGACTTAAACCAGTGATTCTGAGAGAGAAAGTCAGAAATAAGATGCCTACTGATGAGGCATGAAGCCTAACTGCAGAGTATTGACTATTCTAGAACTTATATAATCTAGCAACAAGAATTGAAGTCTTTAAAAATAGCAAACTGTAATTCAAAATATTTATGGTTTACCTTAATTGCAGAAAGAGCCACTTTTATGTATTGATCCAGCTGTGATATTTCAGGTATGGATTTGGTTCTGAAAATGTGTGTTATATGTTTGCAGTGCAATATACTCCTATTTTTAAGACTGCATGAGCTTTCACTTTCCCTTGTCTTTGGAAATATACCTCAATATTCTCCATATTACTTTGAAAGAGTTTATAGTAAGACTAGTTGAATATAGAGTTTGTGTATATTGGCATTTATTTGCAAGCTCTAGAAAAAGGGATTTTTCATTTATTTGCTGCTGATGACTTGTAGAAAGCCCTACAAGTAACACAGGCATAATTTGTTAAATGTGTCTGCTATTTGAAATTGTGTAAGTGTAGCAATTCATTACTTACCAATTCAGAGAATAAAAGATTGGTATGCTGTATTTTTTACAAAAGTTTTGCCTTACTTGTCCTTTCCTAAGCATTCAGGAAATGTACTGTAGTTTTTTTTTTTTTTTTGGGGGGGGTGGGGGGGGTAGGGATTGGATTTATAAGTTAAGTTGAAACATGACTCGTTACTGAATGGAAACTCATCTGTAGTAGCACTCTCCTTTGCATTGTGAAATGTTGCGGTTTTTTTTGTTAGCATCAGAACAAAAGCAAGTTGAGGATTGTGTTCCAGAGAGATGAACTTCTGCAAGGCCAAGGATAGATAAAACTCTATCCTCTCTTGCAGATTGTCAGCAACACTGTTTAATAAAGCAGATGAAGCATCAGTTACTGCTTAAAGAAATGGATAGTCTTACCAACAGAGATTTAGGGGGCTTGACTGAAAAGATGCGTAATCGTAGAGTGCAGAAAATGTTTGTCAGTACCACTTAATACCAGTCTGTCTCACAATATTGCTGCAAAGGAATCTTCTTTGTGATTCAGCAGACTAACTTGGATTGTTAGAATGCTGCTAATGCTGATAAGTCTTAGTGGTTTGAAGGAAATGTATGGCATCTGTTTCTATTTCAGTTCCTGAAAGTTTGCCAGACCCCGTGCCGCAACAAGAGCTGACTGAAAGTATTTCCATTGAAGTTTACTGTGGGAAAATGCTGATTCAGTGGAATCAGGAAATTTTTATGGGAATATGCCTATTCTGTCAAAATTTTCAGTGAAAGCAAAGCTATGTGACTTTCTGTCCATCCTGTAAACCAATCCAGCTACCTCTGTGGCAGCAGTGGGAGCTCCAGGCTGTCTGTGCTGTCCTCGAGCTGTGATGTTCCTTGCTTTCCAGCAGTTGTGAAGACAGGAAAACCTTCAGGTTTGATGGGCAAACCAGCAGCCTCTCTGATGTATTTGCAGAATTACCAGTTTGTCCAAATGATAAGTGGCTATGTATATTTACCAGGATTCTGATGCATATAAAATATTTTGCGACCATTTTGTACAGCTGTGAGCAAGTTCTTATCCTGCTATCCATTTCTGAGCCATTCTCTTTGCATTTGAACTCTATCAGAATAGACTGACTTGTTTGCTGTGGCTTTGACTGTGTGATGGAACAAAACTGTTGAATGAAAGCATAGTTTTTCCATAGAAGAAACATGGTTTTCCTCTGCTAATTTTTGTCTAAATACTGTGAATGAGATTTGTTTGTGTTCTGTAGCTTGCTACAGTCATAGTATGGTGATTTTCTGATGTTTTCTATGGAATAGGGCTTAATAGATTTTTTTTTTTACACATGCATTAAAGGAGTGAGATCTGATAAAGACTTACAAATTTTACTTGACGTTGATTTGGTTGTGAATAGTGCAGAAAAGGCAAGTAAGAAGGATGTGTAGGAAATACATCCACCTGCTTCTACAATTAATAGTATTGCAAAGGCACTTTTGAAGATGGCATTAATAACTAGAGTTGCTCAATTCCTTAGTACAACTCACTGGCAAGACACTGAATGTATACATGTCAATGGGATCGGACTGGCATAAGGTCACTGAACTGCAATCACTGTGTGAGTAATGAGAGAGATACCTGAGGCTTTATCATATCAAATCAAAAAGATACTTAATGCCACAGGTCCCAGCATAGACCTCAAGGTATTCTCCTTATTACTCTTCCAGGAAGAGAACAAACAATTAGCAGCTCTAAATCTGATAATAAAACTGGGTTTTTTTTCTTGCCAGTTGATCCCCATACAGACCATAACTTTGGACACAAGAATGCTGTGGGAAGTTGTTTCCAAAATCTTGCTAGAGCTGAGGTTAATGACAGTCACCTTTCATTCTTCATCCACAAGCATAATCGTTTTATCTACAAAGGCAATTGGGTTGGTCAGGAATGATTTACCATTGGTAGATTGATAGCGACTGTTCCAAAATGTCTTTGCCTTCATGTGATGAAAAATATTGTCCAGGAAGACTTCCCAAGGTCTGTAGTGAAGCTGTGCCTATCGTTCAATTAGTTTAATTCTTTTTGTCTCTTCTTAAGATGAGTGCAACGTTTGCCTTTCTCTATTTGTTAAGAATCTGACAGTTCTGTCATGATTTTTCAAAGAGAGTGGCCTTACAAAGACGTCAACAAGTTGTCTTAAAACCACTGGAAGTCTTGTATTGGTCCTAATTGGTAGTTCTCCTGGTTGGTGGAATCATATAATTTTTTTTTCCTCTTTTCTGTATGGATATATTTCTGACGCTCACTGAAGAGATTTATTCAGTTTCCAAATGACTGGCAACATCAATAAAATCACTGGATGCTGTCACTTCTGTGCTGGCACACATGGCAACTATTGTCTGTGATACAGAATTTTTTAGTGCTTGTGGTTTTTTGGGTTTATTTATTTTTGAGACTCATAATAAAGAGTGCTAAATCTCCTCTTGGTGATGTGGTGAAGGAAAACTATATGAGGAAACAACCTTTGTTCCCAATGACAGCAGGCAGAAGTACAAACCCTGATGAAACTTGCAAGTTGCCTTAGGCCAGCTCACACAATGAAGTGGCCTATCTTCCTGCAGTTCTGATGGACAAGCCTCTCTAGACTAAATTTAGCCTTTGTGTTTAAGAGCTTGGAATAATAGCCAGACCCAAGTGGTTAGGAGTATAAAGAAGATATGTCATCCATATGCAAGTGCAAAATAAAGGGTTTCTTCCATTCTCCCTTCATTCCTAACTGTGGATGAATGAAGAGATGGTTCTAACCAAGATGTGTTCTCTACAGGCATTACAATGTAATGTAGGATTGTACTGGTGTGTGTTTTTTTTTTTAATGAAAGAGATGCAAAATCTATATTACTTTAAACTGATTTCAGTGGAATTACTCATGGTTTATGACAATGTATATGCAATCTGTATTTTTATTATCTATTTTTACAGTCTTATTATTTGTTATTTCTGTAAGAACAGAAATAATTTTGTTATGTCTTAAATACAAGATTCGTATCATTTTCAAATTCTTTTTTTGTATAATATAGGATACAAAAATAGCTTCACTTGAGCGCAATATAAGAGACCTTGAAGATGAAATACAGATGTTAAAGACAAATGGAGTTCTGAATACAGAGGATCGAGAAGAAGAAATCAAACAAATAGAAGTTTACAAGAGTCACTCGAAGTTCATGAAAAATAAGGTAAAATTTATTAATATCTTAACATTGTTTAAATAATGTGAACAAAAGTTTTAACTAGACCCTTTCCAGCACTAGCATGTCTGCATGTCTTCTATTGGCAATTCTCTACTATGTGGTACTGTCACTGTAGAAGAGTGAAATATTTCAGTGAAATAAAAAATTCATGTCTATTTTAACTTAAAAGAGGTAAGGATGAGTCTATTCCAGTACTCCTGCTGAGACAACTGCAATTGTTAGTTTTTACACCGTGTTCCCTTTTCCCTTTATTTTGTATGTTTTAGTGCTGGCTTTTTGAATTATTTCATGATTTTGATTTGCAGCATTTTGGAACAATTTTATTTGTGCTTTTATATTTGATAGAAGTTTTACAATAAGGAATGCTGCTCCTTAGATTATATGAAATTGAGGGGTTTTTTTGTATTTTAAAAACTTACAGTTTAATGACTTTGTTCATACAATGTACCCTTTATTTCAAATCATTGTACATAGGTAATTGGGCTGACAACAATGAGATAATAAGTACGTAGTGATGGAATACACATTTTCTTGGTAAAAGCCTCACAATTATTTTACAATACATCAGAAATAAAGCTTTATGTCTAAGTTCTTATTCTACCTGGACACTTTACCTCCTTTAATTTCAACCTACTCAGCTGCTTTCTAGCTAAAGATGAATTCTCTCCAAATACACTTTCTTGTGAGTTCTATTACTACATTTCTGATGGTTTTTCTAATTGCCTTAAAATTGTAGTATATTATACATAATGTTAGTTTTCATATTGGTTCATTCCTAACCCTCCACCTTGAACATTTTGTTCATGAAATAATAAAATAATGAATTATGGCTCTTGCTTAAAATATGGAGATGGAAGCTGATACTACAGCTACTCATATAAACAAATTTAGGTTTTGGTAGTAGCTCCAGCCCTGTGATCATCATCTTGTCTCTCTTCTGAACCTACTCGAACAGCTCTACATTTTTCTTGTAGATGTGGTATTCCAGACGGGCCGTCACAATGGCAGAACAGAGGGGAACAATCACCTGTTTTTCCCTGTGGTGCAGCTCAGGATACGCTTGGCCTTTGGGGCTGCAAGTGCACACTGCTGGCTCTTGTCTATCTTTTTCATCCACCAGAACTCCCAAGTTCTCCCAGTCTGTTGTCATGTCTGAGATTGACTTGACCCATGTGCAACACCTTACATTTGGACTTCTTGAATCTCATTAGATTCACATGAGCCCACTTTTCAAGCTTGTCCAGGTCCCTTTGGGTGGTGTCCCTTCCTTCTATTATTATCAACTACACTCACAGCTTGGTGTCATCAGCAAACCTGCAATCAAGCAGATACTCGATTGCTCTCTGTCACTGATGAAGACTTGTTGAATTCTATGAATCTTTTAAACTACATGATAGGAGATTATGCTTTCTTGGGACATCTGGGCATATTTTAACTTATGTGGATTTACACTACTGAGGAAATGGAAGCTTTAGTGCTCATGTAGAAATAATCAAATTTTATAAAAATAAACAAAAACCCAAAATGCTGAAAACTCAAACGATGTATTTTTTAAGTTAAAAAAAAGTAGCTCAGTAGCTTAAGAGTAGCTAAAGTTCTGGTTAAATTTGAAGCAATTCAGTTTTAGTAATTTACTATAATACTCCTAAAACATCTCAGCAAATCAACTGATTAAAAATATAGTAAAATGTCTATTATTTTGTTAATTTTCTAATGTCTTGGAGATGAAGAGGTTCAGTAGAGGTTTCTATGATGCAGAAAACGTATGAATGAGAAGATTATTAAAGATGTTTTTTCACAATCTTCTGAGCTTTGATGAATGTCGCATTCTGATGAAATGTTTTGTTTTCTTTCACCAGTCCTTCTTAAAATAGGGATTTGTAGCAGCAGATATTATTTTTATCATTCATCTTGGAACAATTCAAGGTGAAAAAATATTTATGTAGTTGTCAGCAAACAAGCCTTATATTCAAACTATTTAATGAGAGATTGTTGATAAATTCTGATTAAGAATTCCTGATTGATGGCAAAGAACGGAACAAAACTCTTTTCACAGTTAGCGGTCTTAGGTGCTTATAAAGCTCTTAATAGTGTGAAGACATTTATTCTTGAAATATAACTTGCTTTATAGCTGTTGATTTTATTAAATGGGAAGGTGTTAAATGGAGGCCAATATAGAATTTTATTTATTGCACATGAATGACAGGGAATATTGGAGATAGTTTCTTTAATAATTTTAATAACTTTTAATAATTAATCTTCCCAATTATTATAGCTTAAATTTTGACTTGCTGTGAAATAGAAAATTATAGAAATGAGAAAACTTGCTTTACGTTTTTTCTTGTCCAGTTAATGTTGCTCTACTTTGTCTGTGTTTGAATGGATGAGTATTACCATTACTTGCATTAAGGATATGACGTTTCAATATCCCTAATAAGGAGTTAAAGAAAACAGGCGGTACAATATGCATTTTTGAGAGCTACGACTCCCTTCCCCCATCAGTCAAATATTAAAAGAAATATTCACGAATTTTACAGGCAAGAGTTTAAACTCTAATTCAAGTAGTTCTCTGACTTTTGGAGTTCTCGTGTTCTTTACAGGAATGAGTAGGAAAATCTAGTGACAGTTCAGTTCTGCTTTAGCATATTAGAGCTGAGTTTTAAGAATTGTTAAAGTGAACTATAACAGGCTCTTTGTAATTAGCATCTATGTGTAATTACTTTTTGTACTATTTGAAAGAAGAATTTCTAGGTGATATTGTAAAAGAAGTATACTAGAAAAAATTGCACCATTTTTTTGAGGACAGATCTGGATCTGTTATAAAAACGTAAAAAAAACAACCAACCCCTCCCCCCCCCCCCCCCCCCAAAAAAAAACGCTTTACACCAAAAACAAGGACTTGCACAATACAGGCTTTAGAAACTACAGATAAATGTCTAATTTACCTTATGCAGCCACTTCACCTCACTTGCATTGCTATTCTTTCACTTAATTTCTTCATTTTAAAAAGCAGGTATCATTTGTCACATAAAACCAATCTCCTACGATATATAAATTAGCATTGTTTCATTTAATTGAATTATTGACTTAAAGATTTAGGCCTTAGATTTTAAGCTATGCAGTATTCAGGGAAACTGCTCTGATTGTTTTTGTTTGCTTGCTTTTTTCTCTATGTAATGTCACACAAGACTTTTGGTATGTAAATCAATAATATAAGAAAAAGGATAATAATTTTATGGAAAAGCTAGTATCTAAGGAAATGACAGTTATTAATTGAGAGGAAGGCGAAGGAACTAGGGTTTCAGCAAAGGAGGTGAAGCAGTCATAGGGGGCAACATAGAAAAAGTGGTGACAGGCAGATTAAATACATGAAATGGGAAGGTCATGATCAGAGTTCTGTGAATGCTGTAGCGCGTAGACTTTTCTTTTCATTGTGGTCTTTATAAAGTACAAAAATGTTCTCACTTTCTTTTTTTATTGGAAG
The DNA here is from genome assembly GCA_037305975.1 of Chrysolophus pictus. Lineage (NCBI taxonomy): Eukaryota > Metazoa > Chordata > Aves > Galliformes > Phasianidae > Chrysolophus > Chrysolophus pictus. Next base: position 11,758,417 of record CM074587.1, read on the forward strand.
ATTTCACTGAATCATGACTGTTGATATTCTATACCACTTATTATAACAAAGTGAAAATGTATGCACATCTGCAGGAAAGAAAATGGCTTCAGGCCGTTTGTGTTTTTTTTTTTTACAGACTAATAATTTCTGCAGGGCTTTTAGAAAGTGAATATACCCAGAAGTAAAAACTTATCTTTAAAAGTAATGTGTTTTTTTCCTATGCCTTTGATATTTTTGATACATTATTTTTAAAATTGAAGTTTTAGTACATTTTCATCTTTATACTTTAATTAAACATCAGCCAAAGGAATAATTATTTACCACAGATTTTTTTTTTGAGAGTTATAGCCAATTTTTAAACTTCTGGCTATTTCTGGGTCTTGTAGCCAGAATGAAAGAACAAATTCTGTTTCTGAAACACAAAGAACATACCTGTGATGAAAATCAAGCTTTTGGAAAGGGGTTGATTATTTCTCAGAGTGTGGGTTGTTTCCTGGAAAAAAGTGGGAAGAGTTTCTAGGAAGATTAAGTGTGTCTGATGTTCATGTGGGTCTCATATAAGGCATGTGATGTAATTCAAGTTGGCTACAGATCTATTTTTTGTCTTCATATACTGTAGACAGATTTTCCCATTGTTCATTTCATGTACGTTTTTGTCTCAGTTTCCATACTTGCTAACATGTTCTGGCAAGGGATGGAAGAAGGTGGTTTGCTTTCAAGATAATTTTCTCTCTTGCAGTTTCCTAACTGCCCTTTTTAATATTTTCTTGACATCTGTTTTTATTATTATTATTATTGTTATTATTATTTTGTATGCTGCTTTTCTTATTTTGATATTTCAAGATTGTGAAGACGATTAATGATTGTTTTTAATTCTTATAAACAAACAAAATGTAGAAAAATGCATAACTAAATATAAAAGAAATAGTTTGATCAGCAGAAAATATTTCCAGTGACTCCACTATGCAGTATTTAATCCGTGAATCTTTAGAATTAAAGCTTAGTGAGATCAACCTATGGATATACATACTTACATATGAATACATATATATATTTCATTATTCTTTCCTTTTGAATAACCTATCTAGCCCTTCTAGATTTCTTGCATCCAAATGTCTGTTGGGATGCAACTGAGTTAAGAGAATAAAAAACACTGTTATAGCACTTCTATTATCATTGCAGAAATGAAACTTGAATTTCAAAGGTTTGTAGGTCTACTTAAAGTCATGAAGACAATTTTGCAAGTATAAAGGAAACACAGCTTCCTTGAACTATGCAGCTGCACTGAGGATTCTTATTTCAAATAATTCTCATGAGATGATATATCTGAACTCATCTGGTGACCACTATTACCTCACAGCACTTTAAAAAATACTGTTACGTGTCACCTAATTTGCCATATGTTAGCATCACTCTTTGTGTTGTCCAGTGCTTTGTTCAGATTTGCGTATTCTAAATCTACCTCTCTTTTGCATTCTGTGGCCACCCCTCATACTTAGCATTATGGAAAGGAAAGAATGATCACAGTTTCATAACATCTATTGATATACTTTGGAATTCAGAAGCTCCTTCCTAAAAGTCACAGGAACACCTAGGTCGGAAAAGACCTACAAGATCATCCAGTCCAACCATCCACCTATCACCAATAGTTCTCTCTAAACCATATCCCTCAACACAATGTCCAAATGTTCCTTGAACACTTCCAGGTTTGGTGACTCCACCATCTCCCTGGCAACCTGTTCCACTGCCTGACCAGTCTTTCAGAAAAGTAGTATTTCCTAACTTCCAGATTGACATAAGTATGTGTTTCTGCTGTTTCCCCTAGGATATGATTTTACATGCAGTCTCACAGATGTTTTACTTGGTGAAATTCTTTTCCTAGCGTTTTTCTCAGACTTCACTTAAGCTAATCTCTTTGGCTTGGCTTTTCTAGTACCTGGAATTCCATAGGAATGGCCAGAAAGGAAAAATGGAGGTGGGGACAGTGGGCAGAAGCAAATTTGCAAGAATAATGTTAAATTTCTACTAATCTTTTTTTCCTCTCTTGATTCACTTGAACCAATGATAACTTAAGTCCCAAGAATCACGCTGTTGGAAGGAATAGGCTATTGGATTGAATTTATACTTTTATGAAAACTTTTTTTCCTATGTGTGTTTTCTGTCCTGCCAGACTTACCTCACACAAGATGAATTCTTTTGAACTTAAGTGAGTTCTGTGGTTAATTTATAGGCCAAATCATCATATTTAAGCTTTAAGAGTTTCCTTTTTAATTTCAGCAAGAGCATGACAATCATTCTTAAAACAGAGTGCTTGAAATCACATGAGGTTGTGACTATTTTAACAGTTTGCATCCTAATTCTCATCCAGAATTTACAGGGGATATGAGTTGCGTTATTATTTTTTTCTTTCTCACTTTCCAGATTTCAAGTGCAACCATGAATTGAAAATAAAATTAACAATTAAACTGTTTACTTTCTCCATTACAGATTGACCAACTGAAACAAGAACTCTCAAAGAAAGAATCAGAACTTCTTGCCTTACAAACTAAGCTTGAAACCCTTAGCAATCAGAATTCAGATTGCAAGCAACACATTGAAGTGCTTAAAGAGTCACTTACTGCCAAAGAACAGAGAGCTGCCATACTTCAGACAGAGGTATGGTATCTTCTGATCATAAAACGTGATATGAATGTTTAGTAAATAGTGTTTATTGAGCTGATTATATGTTGCAAGTCTCTGTAGAAGACAATTTGTTGAAGTATAGTGAAATAATTTTAAGCCCTTGAAATATCAATTTATTTGATACCTATATTTATATCTATCTATATATTAGGTCACACACCAGATCTTTTTGTCTAATTTATTTTAAAAGTATCTGTGAGTGCAATTTAAGAAACTGTGCCTAATTCTCTTTGGGTTCAAGGTGGAGCTATGGCCAAATGGCTTGATTGTTGTGATTTCGTTTTTTCATCTATCAGCTTTACTCAGTTTTGGTTTTGACTGCTCTGGTCTGATGCTTTTCTAATTCTAGTCTGAAGAATTAATGTCCTAATGAATTTTCAAGGGGTCTGTTCAAGAGTACCTGATATTAATCTGTGGTTCTTTCCAGTGCAACAGTCTTTGATTTAAAAAGTATGAGTTAGTTCCATTCTTTAATTTGGGTCAATGCATGAGTTATGTATGTATCTACAAAATCAGATAATAAAAATATGGGTAATGGAATACAAGGTTGAGGTGGTTATTACTTTTAATGGAATCCAGTGTTAAAAATATTGTCTGTTCTTTTTTATTTTAAACAAACAAACCCACTTCATAGACTTGGAACACACAGTACTATTTAGACTGCTTTTTATTTTATTTTAAGGTGTGCAGCCCTTTCAAGGACACAAATGTCAGTGAAATTCAGTTATACAGTGCAGCTTTTCAGAGAAGTATGTTACTTAAAGTATGAGAGTCTAACATAATCTTCAACTGTGCAAATCTATTTTGCAAGGTTTGTAGTACCTGTTGTGCTGCTGAGGATAATGCTGAATTCCGGTGGCTCTCCACTAATTTGATTTCCTAATTCTTTATCAGACCAGCATGTATTCAAAACATCACAATCTTACTGCTGGCAGATGGGCAGTGGTAAAAAAAAAAAAAGAATAAAATGATAATTATTTATTAATTATAAATTGATATATAAGTATGTAAGAATGTTATTTGCTTTCTTTGATAATCAAGAACAACAAATGTATTACTTATGTCCAAGAAAATCTATAGATCAGAAAATAAAGCTTCTGCATAGCTGATGTCCTTACTGCAATTGTGCATTATTCACATATTTTGAAGATGCTCCGATTTCAGCAAATTTTTTACCACTTTTCTGTATGTTAGGGAGTTCTTCTGGTCAAAAGTGCCTCTTTCCCACAAACTAGTATATTACAACTTCCAGACTGGTTTATTGGAGAGATTCTGCTACACTGTGGGTATCCTGTAGAAATGTGCCAGAGCCCTGAGCAGTGCAAAAGCTGGACAGCAGCCCGTGTAGATTGGCTTCACTGCTTCTTATCACTGTTTAAACTGAACCAGAAAGGACATAAACTGCAAGAAGGCATCTCAGTAAAAATTATGAACTTGGGCCTATTCATTGGGTGCCAAAAACTTTGAGGTGTAGTGTTAGCTATGAGACAGTTGAAATCAAGCTGTCTATGCTGCTTGCATTTTGTCTTTTTCAGGGTGGAAATGCCTACTTCTTTCTTTTATTTCTTTTTCACGCTTACTTGCTCCTTATATCTTTTGACTGGTCTGTGGGCCAAAATACAACAATAAAAATTAAATAGTTATTTTAATTTTGCATTTCAGTTAGCAAATTTGTGTCTTCTGACTGCATTTTCCTGTTACTGAGATGTTTCCTGAAACATATGAAAATCATTTTATTATGAATGACAGAACTGAATTAGAACTACAACTTTGACAGGAAAGTTCATAATGTATAGATCTAGTAAATCTGTTCTAAACTCCCTTTTACCTACTCTTAGTTTTATGGGAAGTCTTTTGTATAACCATTTCACAGATATAATCTTCATACAGCTCAATTGTATCTTTCTTCAGTACTTGTGAACGTCTTGTCTTGTAAAAGGAGCTGCTTTAGTTTGGAGAATTGTGGTTCAGTCAAGGGAAAGTTTATCTTTTGTGAATCTTTGTGGGAAATTCTACATTTACCACAGGGTGTGAGACCAAATGTGATATAGGTGTAATCCTAAGTATCAGCAAAGGCCATAGGAACTTTGTTTCTGATATAAGTGCTAAGATGTGTTAAACAACAAAAAAAAGCAAAAGATCCTTTAACGAAGCTCATACTTTTCTTGTAGAAAAAAACAGTTTATGCAACATGAGAGCCAAGAGAGCCACGATAGGGCTTTCAGTGCATTAAGAATAAGGTTCATCTTGCTAAACACTTGAAAATGAGCAAGTGTGCTTTACATGGGTGAACATGCATCCACCATTGAAGGTGGATGTGGAATTAGAGTATGATTTTGTCATCTGCGCACTGAGACCTGGGGTTGAAGCTGAAAAAGCTTATCTGTACTATGGTCATAATACAACATTGATTCTGAACATAACAGGTTTTGTTTTCTGCAGTGTAGAATTAGGGAAAGATTTTGTCTGCTTATAGCACATGGATCTTCTATCTTCAGGCCTCAGGTCTTATCTAAAGGGAGGGCGTTTGGTTCCAGCAGTAGATGGAAAAGCAGCTGCAGGGAGATGCAGGGTGAATGGCAGCCCTCCAGCAGGTGGAAAACATTATGGAAGGAATTTTGTACTGTACAAGGTATTGTTTGTAGTTCCCAGATGAGTAAAGTTAATAACTTCTTGGCCTGCATTAAGCCCCACTCCTTTCTTTCTGCATGTCCAATTCTTCTTTTGCAGAATATATTTTGTTAATTATCACTGTAGAATTTCATGCTGTCCTAAAACAAGCTCATAACCTGCCTGGGAGGGCTTCTTTCTGGAAGTAAAAGTAACCAGAAAAGGTCAGTTCTAATCCTGAGCTGAAGTGTTGGTAGTTGCAATGTTGACTCCCTGCCTAAACAGGATTGCTTTGTAATCACCTTATACTAATTAATTCAGTTCAGTAAATCCTGTACTAAAATATTTTTTTTTATTTGATCTTAATTGCTTTATAACAAGACTTTTATTATTTGCCTTAATAATAGTACCCTAAGGCTGTCTTCAGGTTTTGGATGCAGCAGTTGCATATGAAGCAATAGCATCAATATGATATTTCTATCAGCCCTTTTCATCAGTCCCTCTGCATGGCAGCATGGCCTCTGATGTATTCTCCCAGTTTTCTGTCATCAGCAAACTTTCTGGGAGTTTATGTTGCTCCCATCATCCAGACAATTAATGAGTTGAACAGTACTGGATCCAGTATTGGGATTTTCATGATGTCACCAAAATTAAAACATTTTTTTTTCAAGGATGATTTAAATTTGAGCTTATAATAACAATTTGTTTCAGTAGTAAGAAATGAAGTGTAAGCAGAGATATAATGATCTTTTAATCTCTGCAGAATATTAACTACTGCTGAAAAGCATCACCAGTATTTTCTGGGTATTTACATATACTTATAATAGCAGAGGGCATCTGGAATTTTTGATGAACATACTTATATACTTTGAAAAAAGGTAAGTGGAGAAGATTTCAGATACAAAGGATTTTTGTCACATGCTCGGAGAAAATTAATAAAACCAAGAGTAAATATGTTAAGTCTAGATCTAGACATGATGTGCTTTTCGTTCTGTTTTTCCATTGTCTTAGTGATGTCAGTGGTTTTTTTATAGGCTTCTTTGACTTAAAAAGCTATCATCTGAAGTTTTTATTGACGTCTGAAACAAAAGAGTATAATCCTGTAAAGCAATAACTATCATGGTGGCCAGAGTTGGGAGGTCTGAAAATAGTTTATTGCCAGGAAAAAAGTTTGGAGCCAGTTCTTAGAAGGTTCACCACCTCTGCTATATACATTTCGTTTTGTTCCATTTTAAGGGTACATATGATAATATAGCCAAACCATGCAAACTTTTCTTACCCTGATGTATATAGCCTTTGTTTTGATTCTGTGCTTATTAATGATGTGACAACGCTGAGGTCAGATAAAAGTGAGCCAAGGTCAGGCTACTCCAGCTACAGAATACTGAAAATGTCACTCCACAGAGAATTGCTAAAAGGAAGGATGTTAGATTAGATTTTCTTTGCCATTGTGTAGAAGCTTTATATGTTAAAGTTCAAAATGAAGCCTTTTAAAGAATAGGAAAGGGGTTAATAGCTCAAATGATCCTTTTTGATTTAAACAAATTTGATTACTGTTACTTGGAAAAGTGAAAGATTGTACAGTTTTATACTATGTTTGTATACTGGTATTTAACTTCTGCTCTTACCATCAGGAAGAAATTTGATGTAAATTGGTGAGAATACATTCACTTCAGCTGTGTATCTCAGTGGAGAAAAACATTTCAGAATTTCTGAAATTCCTCAGAATTTCAGAAGCAGCTCTGACACAAAACTACCTTAGCACTTCAGAGTATCACTGCTTTAGGTAGCACAGACATAAACTGGCAGACATATTTTGTGCAGATCAATGAATTGTGAAATCTGAATATCTCCACAAAGAAAATTTGTAAATTATAAGCTTAGTCTTGTCAGTGGAGAAGGATATGTAAAACCTGAGCATCCGCGTTTTAAAACAGAAAAAATAATAAAATTGAAGAGGAAGGATGATGATAATAGATATTTATTGCAATCCGTTTCTCTTTTAAAATGAATCTGTTTATAAAGAAAGGCTGGGAAGTCATTGACTTCTTCGCAATTCTTTATGTAAAGAGCAGGTAAATGCAGACAGCACAGAATATTTGGAACAAAACCTTTGCTTTACTTTGTTACAATGTTGACATTTGTTATCACTTGAAATGTAAGGCTTTTTATTTCAAAATAATAATGGTGTAACAGGTTATTTCAGTCAGAAACAGCACATTATCTTGTTGCCTTATAAAATAATATTCAATTAGACAGCTTAAATGGCATTTTTAAAGTCAAATTTACTGTGATAAGATAAATTAAGCTTCAGTTAGGTTTGATTATACTGAATGAGAATGATTAGAAAAATTCTAGTGCTGTTATCTACAATTTTAAAACTTGCTCTTACTGGAGATATTTTGAGAGGACTTTTGATAAGACTGCTTTACAAAGGATCCTTTCTGCTCTCTGGCAATTTCTTATTTTGTGATTAAGTGTGCTGGTAGAGGTACTTTTGCATTTATTTGCAGGGAGGTATTTTTTATGCTTAAGAAACAGGCAGAGAAAAGGGGTGGAGTCACTTGAAGGAAGACATTGCTAAATGTGGTGACTGAAGGGAGACAGGGCCCATGATCCATGGATGACCTTAAAGGCAAATGTGCGTGGCGCTCACGGTTTGTAAAAGTGAAAGGCTGTGGGTGGGTGGTGTTTTGTGTCTGCTGTTATATAGGGGTAAAAACTAAAGAAGATGATGAATCACGCTTGTTTAGAATACATACAACTAGGTAAAAGCTTGCTATAGAAAAGTAGGGTCTTTTATTTTTTACACAGGACTGATTTAAGTTGTATTACTTTGATGTAAAGAATGCAATTCAGGAATATAATGTGGGGTAGTTCAGTCTATGTGTTGAAGCTCAAGGCCAAAACTGCAAACGACGTTTTTTTTTTTAATAACAGTGACTCAGTTTGGGGGCACCCTTCTCTACTGAAGAGTTTTGTTTGTTTGTTTTTCTAACATAAGTAACAGAGCTTTCATTTCACAACCTGTATTGCTTTTAACCTCCGAACTCAATCTTGTGGAAGAGGCAAAGAGGCATTCTCAGTCTGTTCTCCTCCTCTGCAGAAGAGAAGTCATGATGAAATACAGAAGCTTCTGCAGCTGTCGTGATCCAGAAATCTTTGGAAAGTCTTATGTTGACAATAAACCTCCAATGGCTTGATTGTTTTCTTGACAGAACTCTAAATAAGATTTTCCTTTTAGTTACATGGTGGGTTTTTTGTCTTCCTTGTTTAACTTCTACAAGGGAAGAAACTTCTAGGTCTTACTATGGGAAATGTAAGTAAGAATCCAAGTCTGTGAAAGATCAGTGGTGTCACAGCTGACCTGATAATGTTTAGGAAAATCTCTACATAAGATCAATTAATGCAACAAGTAGTTAAATGATGTCCCAAGTGATAACATAATACAATTACACTGTACTTTACATTTTTCTAGTGCTTTCCATACTTAAAATTATTAAGTAGTGCAGACTATGAACACTTTTGAAAAATATGCCATTATTAGATGTAAAAGATATTTACAAATTATTTCCTGAAAAAAAAAACAAAAACAAAACAAAACAGAAGCAGCAGCTATATTTTGTCTTGGATAATTTGATTCAGATATTATTTGGTGTATTTTCAACTAGCCAGAGTGGTAAAAATTAATGGAATTCCATTTAGTGGCTTCTGTTTTTGTCGTCTTTTAAAGTGAATGCTGCTTTTTCATTTTATAAATTGGACAACGTAGAAATGCAGACATAAATGTAATGTTCCATTTAAACATTTAGCGAAGGATAATACATGTGTGGCAGAAGCTGTGTTTCTGAAGTAGATTTGGTACTTTTCAGTTGTACTGTGGTAACTCATGGTAGTTAAGTTGTGTAGCCTCAAGGCTTTAGTAAATAAAAATCCTTGTGGACTGGCTGGCATGGACATGTGGGAACAATCATTTTCGTTTCCAGTTGATGCAGGGAGGAGTTGCAGTTGTGCACAGTGAGCCATGAAAATAGTGGTCCCACACTTGAATAGGAGTTGGGCGAAACAACTAGTATGCATGATAGCACCTAGTTAAATAAGGATATTAATATTCTTTGAGCATTTAAAAAAAAATGTAGTTAATAAGAGGACTCTCAGGTTAATTTAATTGAAATTCAAAATGTGCTCAAACACAGAATGCTGATTAACATTTGTGGGACTTCATAACTCAACTAATCGTAACAAAGTTCTCTAATCATCGGTGGATGATTCTTTTTAGATCTGTGGTCATGTAAGTGGTTAAAAATGTTGGTAAACTCTTGAGTTAGCTGACTGTGTTGCACTTCACAGTTTCTGGTGTTACTTCCAATTAATTCTTTGATTCTTTTCCAGTGATTATTTTAACATTATGGCATTATAATTTAAATCTTAGATCTTCAAATAAAAATCCTTTGTGGGACTTATTTTCTTTCCCATATATCATCATCTACCTTTTCGCTGCTGTAGCAATAGTTGCATTGTTTCTATGTAATAATTTATAACACAATAATACTCTTAAAGATATACAGTTACGTGGCATTAAGTAACTTGAGTCTGTATAATTGCTTTTAGTTATCTGTTCTGTGAAATATAGACTTTGAATTGCACCCTGTGAAATGTACACACTTTCTACAGATCAATTTACATCATTTATATCTCTTTTTAATGTTAATTTTCATATTTTTGTGAAGGAAGTGTGGGATATAAAGAAATAAGAATGTCAGGAGTTGCTGATGCTGGTGCATATACATATAGTGGAGGTTTCTTGTTTTATCTGACCCTATTTTGCTAAATTATCCATTCCACCAGCTGTAATTTAAAAATATATATATATGTGTGTGTGTGTGTGCATCCAGATGATTTTATAAGGTATATTCTTTGCCTTATATCTGTCACTTTGTTTTTAGAAGATTCTTGCTTGATAGTAACTATGAATATTTTCAGTGATAGCACTCTGAGTTTTACAAAAGAATGTGTGAGCAGCAGTACTGTGCTAGAAGAAATAAAGATTTAGAAAACTAGGAAAAATGGTTTTAAATACACAAATAAATATTTCTGATGCATTTGATGAAGGAATATGAAGGGAAAGGTTAGATTTTGCCTAGTATTAATGATAATCTAAAGCTTCATGAAGAAAATAAAATGATACAGAATCCTTTAAAAAGGATTATGTATTGCAGGGGATGCAATGCTAAAGAGCTCTGGGACAGGAATATCAGGGCTGGTGGAAAGAGCTTCTTGAACATCCTTTAAGACTGGGAGGTCTACTATGACTAGTGTTAGAAATATACTTACAATATTCAGGTACTGTAGGATTAAGTTCTAACAGGACACAATCAGAGGGTTCAGAGTGCTTTGAAAATTATGATATTAGTGTAAATCTGGATCCAAAAGTAGATCAGCAGATAAATAAAATGGATGAGAACATTTTGGTTACTGCTTCTGCAGAAATTCCTTGGCTGTCCAGTTCAGCATAAGGAGTTAAATGAGCTTTGCAGAGGTAGACTTCCAAACCTTGGTTCTGACATCTTGTAATGTGTGTTCTTGATTTTTGAAGCTCAGTAATGATTTTCCTTTAAAATAGGCTGTTTTTATAGTTATTCATGTATGGACTGTGAATGATCATTGCCTTTATTAGCTTCTTTCTGCTTCTGTCTTTAAGTGAAGTTTAATGCAGGCAAGATGCATGTCAGTTACTGTTACCAGAATTTGGCTAGAAACAGGCTCAAACAATTCTACAGATACTTCATTTATGAAAACTGTTTTCACTGTCGTGTCCTTCTACTTTTGTCTTTCAAATTCTTTCTCAGGTCAAACACACAACAGCTGTTGCTTATCATTTTAAAGACTACTTACAGCTGCCCTACACTGTGAGATCAGACACAAGATGGGTATGGGGTAGGAAAGATTGGGGAGCTTGTAAATAAAAACAGTTCTGGATTGTGTTCACTGCATGCTTATTTTCCCCTCTAAGCTGTTTAAACTCTTGAACCTTCAACAAAATATTCGGAATACTTTCCATTAGTTTAATTACTTCTATGCTGTATCAGTTAGTCATTTTTCTGAATACCATCAGAGCAACACTGGATTCTGAAATTAATTATAGTATTCATAAATACTGTAGCTGTCTTCCTATAATTCTTAGTTGAAATGAAAAGCATTATCTATTATATCTCTCCCCATTTCTACATACTTCTGCATAAATAATATTTTCCTTTTTTCCAAGTATGCATGTTGTCTGTAGTTGAATTTAAAACATTTTGTAATAACATGGGAGAAAGTTATTTCTATTTTAAAACATCAGTAGTGCTTTTTCAGTCATAAATCTGAAGGGACAGGGTATGACACAAAGAAACATTCCTCACTGAGGGCATTAAAGTTGCCTTAAAACTTAGAAGAAATAACAAAGAACTAAAGAGAAATTTTCTGTTAGAAAGTGCTACTACTACTAGAAATAGAAATTAAGATTTTTTTCTTTTTCTTTTCTTTTCTTTTTTTTTTTTTTTTTTTGTCCATGGCTTGCACGGAAGATGGGTTTCTATTAGAAAGATTTATGTGAAGGTTTGTCTTTCATCTTTAAATTTAGATGTACTGCAAGATCATGTAAAAATAAAAAAAACTTACAGGGCAAAGAAGAAAACTGCAGAAGGAAAAAGTGCTTGTATGTATTTGATTTCCAGAATGTAATTCATTGATCTCTTATATTTTTTCAGAACTTTAACACATAGCGCATTCTTATTTGATCATGCACTACACTGATTTTCAACCTGTACATGTATTTTCATATTGCTGGACTTCCACAGTGTTTTCTATCTTTGAATGTTTAGAACTAAACTTTTCTGCTTTATCACAGGAGTGGTAAGGTTCTTAAGATGAGGGTGTATGAGAATATTGTATTCTTAATTATCTGCAGCGTCTCAACAGGTCTGTGTTATCTGAGTCACAATAACATCATCTTTTCCATTTCAAATTGTTTATTTCATTTTTGAGGCAACTGGGAATTTCAGTGTACTCTTTTGGCTAGAAAAGAAACCCAGTTTCTTCCTTAACATTCAGATACTAAGATGTGTTATTAAGAAGCTATTTCATTTGATATGGTCATAATTGATAAAATTACATTTCTCTTTTTTACATCTGAATATTTCTTTAAGCTGACTTTAATTTTTCTGTCAATAAGGTCATGGCTGACCTTTCAATATAAGGATTTATTTGCTTCCTTGTTTATTTTGAAACGTTGCCAGAAACTGAAAACAAAAAATTCAGAGGAGTTAAATTTCTTTTATGCCATTTTAGGATTTTATGCATGATTTCATGAAGTTGTGGTAAATACAATAGTACATTTCTAATACAGCTTATAGGTTTATGTTTGCAACAGGCTGGAAACAATTGAGAGTAGTTTTCCTGAGCATAAACATAATGAAGTTCATTGTGCCAAGTGTGAGACCACGAATACAGACAGGCACATGTGTGGTCAACCTGCCCTTCATTTCTAGGAACAGTGTCATTTGAACAAATAGACTACATTGAAGTCAGCAAATGTTTGCTAGACTTTACTCGTATACTCTGTTGATGCATGGTTGTTGTCCAGTCTTGCAGTTGTGTTGATTATGACCCATAGAAAAGATTGGCCTATCTTCCCTGAAGGACCAAAGCATTTGTTTTTATGCATCTTGCAATATGACTCTCTGTACTGGTTGTCTGGCAGATAGCTTGCTTCCTATACTGTAATCTTCCATCAGGAATTTTGAAGATGTCTGTTGCATACCTAGTGAGAAGTTGAAGCATGACTGGTTCATTTTCTTCCTGGACAACAAATGCTTTCAGGAACAGGAATCTCATTAAGTTCAAGAAAGAGAGGTACAAATTCTTACACCCATAGCCAGTTACACCATAGACCAGCAGTCACCACTGGAGAAAACTTGGCAAAAAAAAAAAAAAGAAAAGAAAAAGATAAAGATCAGGAGGCTTTGGACCTAAAGTTAACATGAGCCAGGAATGGGTGCTCATATAAAGAAGGCCATTAGCATCCTGGGTTACAATAGGAAAAGCATAGCCAGGAGGTCACGGGAGTTGGTCCTTCGTTACTCAGCACTAGTGAGACAACTTCAGGAGAACTGTATCCTGGCTTTCCCCAGAAAAAAGATGTATGCATACAAATCCAACACAGGGACATGAAGGTGATTGAGTCTGAAACATCTATGAAATAAGGAGAGGCTGAGAGAGCTGGAAAACTTCAAGGAAAGAAGGCTCAAGGAGGAGCTTATCAGTACATATAAATTCCTGATTAGGTGGTTTCAAGAAGATAGAACCAGGCTCTTAGTCTTATCCACTGAAAAGAGGCAATGGACACAAATTTAAATACAGGAAATCCTGTTTAAACATAAGGAAATTCACATTTTCTTTTTGTTTTTAAGCTGAGAGTTGTCAAGCCCAGAAGTAGAGCTGTGGAGTTTCAATTACTGGACATATTCAGAGCAATCTGCTGTAGTTTGCCCTGGTTTGAGCAAGTGCATAGGACTATGTGATCTTTAGAGGTCACCTAAACTGTTACCACCTAAACTGTTCTGTGATTCCATAAATTATGTTTCAAAATGTGAGTTGAGTAATGTGCAATAGTGAGAGGAAGGTCTGGACAAAATTGTCAACAGAAATAAATCTTTGGCTAGAAGATCTTCATGAGGTTGATATGCTTTGAAATCTTATGAATGACTTATTTACTATAATGAATATGCATACATGAGGAGACACTTTAGAGTGCTTGGCAAACATTTGTTAAATTATCTTTGTCATTTGCTTGTCATTATACAAAGGCACTAAAAAAAATGCAACTTATCTAAAGTTGTTGAAACTAGTGGAAGAATTTAGAGTTAAATTTGATGTGATTTTTCAAGTTTGACTGGACAAACCAGGAATAAAATTGTTTCTTTATAACATAAATTTCTGCTATTTCTAAATTTATATCTACACCAATTATGAAAATATGGCCAAAGGTAACTCACTGGGCCGTGATAAGTACTTTACTTTCTGAGGTAGTAAATGCTTCTAATGCAAGCTGTCTCTGTTGTGACCTGCCATAATCTCTTCATGAAGGGCTTGGTTATGTCATTCTCTGCATCCGTCTCCACATACTGTCCTGAACTCCACAGCCACCTTGCAGGGAATGTAAATAAAGTCATGGTATAATGTGAAGTTCAAGTCTCTCTTTCATTATTTTTCATTTTCTGAGGAGAATCAACAGTCACATGTTCATGGGAGTTGGCCACAAGGCAAAGAATTACAATGGAATTCAGATCAATTGTCTTGGATTTAACCCATCTAGGGAAAGGCTTCTTGTATAACTGAAGGAATTTTTACAGCACTAAAATGTAGAAGCAGTGATTAATGCAAATTTTTAAAACAAAACAGTGATTTAAAATGTGAAATGTAGCATCTGAGAGGCAACTCAGAATGGCAGCTGTGAAGTGCCATACTCATAAATCAAAATAATAAATTCAAAATGTGTTATAATCCCAGTAATATAATCCAGATTATATGTTAGAGGGTAACAATTGTACATTTACAGTGCTAAAAGTTTGCTTTGCCTTTGGTCTGTTGTTTTAAAGTATGTGCTACTATAGATAGAGTGTCGCTATATTCTAATATAGTCTATTTGTGTTAGATTCAATCAATGTAAGTTTCTGTTCAAATGAAGATGCAAATTTAAATCATAGTGGAAAAACTCTGTAAGATGTGTATTTCATTTTCTTTTT
The DNA here is from genome assembly GCA_037305975.1 of Chrysolophus pictus. Classification (NCBI taxonomy): domain Eukaryota; kingdom Metazoa; phylum Chordata; class Aves; order Galliformes; family Phasianidae; genus Chrysolophus; species Chrysolophus pictus. Next base: position 11,773,479 of record CM074587.1, read on the forward strand.
CGAGTAAGATACATAACATTAATGTACAAACATTTAGAGGGCAAAAAAAAAAAATGTTGCTTGCTGTGGTAGAGCCTTAAAATGAGTGTGAGAGCATTTTAATACAAGTGATGAGAACCTCCTGGACATGATTGACTTAAATTAGCTTGATTGCTTTTTATGAATTGCAGCTGCACTACTTAGCATAAAAATGCAAAACATCCAAAAATCATTTGCCTTGCAGCGTAGTAGAAGGATGGTTTTAGTTAGTCCTTAAGATGTTTCAAATGTTTATTCTACACAGATTCACTGAGAATGGATCCAGAACATATCTAATTACAGAGAATTAGTACAGATATTGTAAACTTTGAGAAAATTAATTAAGGAAAATATGCTTCTTTATGAATTACATATTTAGAATTTTAGTATTTTTGCTTTTAACTTTATTAGAAAGTTAAACAGTTCAAAGATATTTGTTATAATGGCATAACCAGGCATCTGCTAATAAAAACTAAAAGACAGACTAGAATTTTTTGAGTGATGTACAGTTGTCTCACCCAACAGTGACGTGGTTGAAAGAAAAATTCTGAAGTTATGTAAAAAGAAATGTCTTTAAGGGGAGAAAATTTTAGACCTGTGTTGTAGATTGCAACTCAGTTTTGAAATGGTAATCACAGAATGGTTGCTATCTATCATTTAAAGGTTGTGTTCTGTATATTGAGATTTGAGTTCTGATGGCCATTTATCACTCTGGTTTCTTTCCTTCTTTCCTTCTGACTGTACTGCTTGTAAAGACAGGATTCTGTCTTTGTTTTAAGGCATTCTATTCTTCAGTGGCATAATGATTTGTATACCATGTGACCTCCAGACTAATTGAGTGCTTCTTTGTCTTCCCTGGCTGCTTAATGTTACCTTGTTCGCAGGAAAAAGTTCACGCATATATATCAAACTTGCATACAACATACAGTAAAGAAAATTTTTCTTTACCTTTTCTGTTAGGTCTTGCAATCTAGTGCAGTGGTGACTGAGGGTAGAGGTTTATATTTCTTCTTGCATCAATAATGGAAGAGTTTAGAAAGTTTCAGTTACAGAGGCACTTAATTGCATCTGTGCTAGCTAATTTGCAGGCTGCAGAGTTTTTACTAAGGGTATAATATATGCAGGAAGGAGAAAGGCTGGCTTTCCCATGATGTATTTAGTTTTCAGCAATTATGAGATGATACACCTATGCATCGACAGATGTGCTTTTCTAATGCAATCTTAAGGTGGATTTATGTTCAATAAATTTGTAAGTGGTTGGTTTTATTCTCTAACTTCTAGCTCTATACTTTCTTACTAAAGGAGTACTGGGAAATTAAATCCTCTGAAGCACTGTTTTATACTCTTAATTACTTATGCATTTTGCCATTTAATTGAACTGTGTGAAATGTTTGTCACTATAAGGGATTATTTAGTGAGAGCCACCAGGTATTATGACAGCGATGGTGGGAAATATTAGCAGTTCTTTAAGTATCCTCTTTAACTGCTGAGGTTGGAAAAGTCGTGGTTACTTTTTTTTGTTTTATTTTTTGCTTCTTAGGATGGTGTTATGTTACTCATAAGTAAGCACTGGTAAATATAATTAAATTAGCATAAGGCAGAGTCCTGTGTTGTTAATTTATGCTTGACTTTACATTAAGATTCATTCTTTATCTGGCATTTTCCTGTTGAAATGTATCTTTTTCCCAGTCTTTTGAAGGGAAAAGGGAGCAGGGTTCCACCCATGCACAGAATAATCTGTCTGGAAAAAAAGATTACTTTCAAAATGCTTGCCAGACAAAAGAAAACAGATGAGGAATGATACTTCTTTGATTTATTTATTTATTTTTGGAATTTTCTCAAAAGACAGATTTATAAGGCTCCAAGTAATTGTCAACTGTCAGAAACTGGAAAGTGAATTTTCATACTAATATGTAGTTTCCATGGTTAGTAGATCTCTCATGTAGCTCCTACTTCAGAGTTAAGTTTTGTATACTCTGTTTTTAGCAGTAATGCTTGTTTACACATGCTTACATGAATATACATACGTATGTAATTAAGCTATAGACTAAAATGAATATTAAGGCAAATTATGCAATAAATGTTTTTTATAAACTATCTTGCAGAGATGTATATAACTTTCTCCGACATATTAGCAAAATCTTCTCCACAGTCCCATATATCTTCTTATTTAAGGGTAACCTCATTCAAAGGATTTAAAATCCTATTGATTTCAAAAAGCAGGAATTCTGGTGATGTTTTGTTTGGAACAAAATAGTAACTCTAAGTTTGCAACTGCATGGTAAGCATAAGATTTAAAATTGGATTATAAGACTTAAATTCCCAGATTAGATAGCAGGCTTAAAAAATAGTGAAAATCTACTTGTAATTGAAGTGAAAATATTATCCTGAATATCTTCCTTTGAATTTGCTGTAAAGAGAATTAGACTAGATTCAGTATTTTTCTTTGATACAAGTGCTTGTCTTGTAGACAAAGAAAACACGTTATGTCTAATCTAGCTGTATCTAGTAAGGCATTGGATGCCATATCATGTTGGAAAGTACTGAATTGAGGTTTATCCAAGAATGGTTTGGTGAAATGTTAGCTACTGGGTAAACAGTTTAGATAGTGTGGTAGGAGAAAATTACTGTGGAAGTATTCTTTGGAAGTCTGTCAAGACCTAATGTTGCGGTGAGGCTTACTTAATATTTTTGCTACATAACTCGCTAAACTTTGGAAGCACATTCACAAGATCTCAAAATGGACATCTCAGAGATACATCATACTGGAACCAGTAGTAATGCTAAGGAGATTAAGATGATCTTGAATTCTGGAGTGGTATAAATAGATGAGATGCTCAAAGTTTAAGGTTTATGCCTTTTAGGATTGAAAGCTAAAACTTCTGTAGTGTAAATGTCGAGGTAATGGTAGTAACAGCTTTGTTGGATATCCTGAGGAGGTTGGATGTCCTGGTGACCATCATTTTAATCACAACTAACTGATAATTTTGAAGACCCTTTGTAGCATTGTTCTGTAAGGCATTTTGCATGGCTGTTTTAATACCTGACAGAGTTATAAATTTTATTCTGAGGTATTTCATTTGAAAGAGTTTTTGCTGCATTCCCTCGAGTACTGAGATATCAGGAACAAAGTTTGCTTTGTCATTGTTTTGCTGTTGCTAAATCACTCTCCCTCCTCAATGTTTTGTTTTGTGTCTTCATTTTTATATACAACAGCAGTTACGTTTTGGCCAGGTATTTTTTCCTTAGAGCAAATAGTATGTTGAACCAAAATCTGTGATGCTTTTGCAGGAGTAGAGGGCCACGTTTTACAAGACTGGGATTATTGCTCTATGGCAGTTTGGTTGTATTTGGTATATATTAGCCACATTTTTGTTTCATATTAGGAGTGCTGTAAGATGACAGGTTCCTTGAAGAGAGATGGGCAAGGAGGAAAGATTTCTGTCAAGCTATTTCACTGTAGGTCACTGTTATTTAATGACTTTTCCATTCAAGTTCTAATGCAGCACAGGATCAAGCATGGCTTTGTGGTTCATGAATTCGCTCTGTTTGAAATCTAATAACATTTGCATGTTATAGCCAGTATCATCTTAGACATTTTGGAGAAGGAAAGAATGTGATGGTATCCGGGAATTTATGGTTAAGGGCTCTTGAGTTTCTTGTACTGTGAAGAATCAGAGTTGGCTTTTATTCTCATTGAAAATTGATGTTGAGGGTTATCTTTTCTGCATTTATTTACTGTATCAGGTTTTTCAGTTGAGAATTATCTTTTTTCATTTGTTTATTTAGTTACAGTACCTTGGCTGTCATTGTTGGCTCTTGTGGGTATTAGGTCATTCTCTGAAATTAGTTTCAAAGTTATTTCACTGCTGATTTGTTTTGTGAAAATACCCCTTACATATCTGACAGTATAAGACCACTTTTGTGATAGTTTGTTTTCATATCTACCTTTACATATTTTTTTTAATGTTAACACTGTTAAGAAAGCAGCATATATCAGCTTTCCTGCTATTCTGTCCTGAGAAACAGTTTGTCTCCCAGGTGGAATATGATTGTAGTAAATCTGCAGCTTCCAGCTCAGTTTTAAATGCAAGATTATATCATGAAATGCTTGCTGAGAGATAATCTAGCAGACTGGAATTAGTATAAACATTTTGCAAATTTACTTCTGTTGGTATGTTAGGAAGCCCACAACTTAAGTATATCTTTTTTCTTTTAATTTTCCATGTAACCTGTACTACAGACACTGTATTTATACAAAGGATGTTGTTGCTTTTATGTCCCAATTCCAATCTTGTGCATTTCTTTGTAGTGTTGTTTAGTCGTCAGTGTTGTCAGTCAGCTTTTTTCGGACATTCAGAGTATGAGATGGTGTATCTCGTTCAATGACTTCAGTGATTTAGAATATAATTCCTTCTTCTATTCTTCCTAAAATGCCTCAAGAATGTTACTCTGAAGATGACAGAGAAAAGGAGTTACTAATTTGGAACAATAGTTACCAAACTAATTAATTTGGTTACAATAGACAATAGTCTTTTCTTGAGATACCGAGTTAGCTTCTCTTGGTCGGTCTCTGTAGTAGTAGTAGTAGTCTCTCTATGTCTGGGTTTTACTATCTGGGTCAGGCACTGATGGGAAAAGTTTGGAGAACTGCCACGTCTGTATTCCTATAAGATCCGACCAGCAAGTTCAGACACTTTATTGATGAAACTGTCCAAAGCCACTGCTGGTGTTGAGCTGTACTGGAATGGATTTTCCAGTTTTTGATGTTGACTTTTTGCTAAAATTAAGCAATGCTGTTGCACAGGAGTGTTAAATACTGCTTTGAGTTTTGCATCGGTCGGAATCCTTCATTCTGAATAATACTTTGCTATCATGGCCATGGCGTTTTTCTGTTCTCTATAAAAGAATGTTAGTTCCTTTGTTGTTCTCTATTGCCAGAATAGAGCTGTATTTCTTAAATGAGCTACTAAGTGAGATCCTGTTCTCTTTCTGGTTATCTTTTGTATAGAATAGTCAACACTGTCATTCACATGAGTAGCAGTAACTTGTGCATATAGCATATTGAGGTGATGCTGGAAGTTTTTAATTTGTTCACTAAAATCTCCTAGCTATTATTATTGTTTTCTTTTTCATCAAGTATTAAAATTTTTTTCTTTACTATTCTTAGAATCTGACTTTTTAAAAATTTTTTTGCCTAGTGATATTTAGTCTTAGAATTTCTTCTGAAGTTCACCTGCCAAGCTTCATTTACTCCACAAAAAGAATCTCAATTCTTGATCCTCCTTCAGTGAAAGAGTTAGACTTTGTAAATTGCATGTAGTAAGCATTTATTCTTTCCCTGGGCGTAGTGTGTTAATCTCCAAGATTCTGTAACTGAAAAACAAAGATTTTACCACACTGCTAACGGGATTCATCATCATTAATTGAGTTTGGAATACTTGTTTGGATCATTTATAGTGCTGAGGACTTGTTATGGAAGCATAATTCTGCAGGGATTTCGTAGTTGGAATAAATCAGTGATAGTATCAGCATCTGATGCCATTCAACTCACCTACTTAATTCAAAAAGAAATCTCATCAATATCTTGTGTAGTCTTTTACCAAGAACGTACATAACAAAGTTGTCTTTTTTAGGGTCCAATTAGGGAACTTTCTATCCCCTCCCCCTTCCTTTTTCTTTTAATTAGTTTTAATGTCACTCATTAATTATTACATCTGTCAAATGGTTTTGAATATATGTTTCTGCACTGAATTGGGAACTAAAGATTTCATAACTTCTAGTTTTATTTCTTTGATTACATAAAGATGTAATCAAATTGTCTAATCTGTCTCAGTTTTTTTTTTTTTTTAGAAGACCTGACTTCTGAATTCCAGGAAATCTGTGTCCTTGGTCTGATTGAACAAAGAATGTAAGATAGGATTTCATTTTTGCAGTTGATTTGTAACTTTTCTGCTAGTGCATGTATCTTTTTATATTTAATGTCTAGGACAGAGCTGAGCCAGCTAGGGTTTCTAGTGATTTTATCCTTTTGTCTTTTTAAAGCCTCTTTGTGGGAGGGTTTGGCTGGGTACTACCAGCATTAGAAGATATCTGTAAATATGAAGAATATGCCAGACATTGACAAACTGTATCTTCAGTGAAGTTTTTAACCTTGAGAAGTATTTTTATGGGCAAGTAACAGAAAAAAACAACATGGATCTACTAATTTATATGTCAACTCTTCAGAGTATTACTAGTGAAATGCCAAATATTCCACATCATCTTTTTGTCCATCTATTATAATAACACACTGTACTCTATTTGGATTTGAGGAAAGTGTCTTCTTGCCTCCTATTTGCAATTATTTCTTATAGCTGTCCTCTTGTTGGAGACCAACTCTACTCTGCTTCTCACAAACTGAAGTTTTGATAATCTCTTAGCTAATCTCACATATCACAATATCTAAAATTTCACACTGATGTAGGTCTTGTACATCTTAGAGATGTATCAGACCTATATGTATGAACTAAATGATGGATGCATGCCTTATTGTACATCATCTGTGCAGTAAGGTAGTGTGTGGGGTTCACTGTAGCTGTGTTTGTGCAACAAACCCAGCATGATATTCTGCCTTGCTGTTTATGCACAGATCACATGTGCAATAGATTTTTATTAGACTTGTGCATGGATCTGACTCATACTGCAGGGGCCCTAGCTATGAGAGGTTCACTCTTCTTTCCTGGGCTTGCTTCCCTGTGCACCACCGCAGGTTCCAGGCCTAAGGAAAGTGCAGAGCTTCTGATTGGACTGGCAGGCTTGCAAGGACATTCTGCTCCCTGCATTTAGACACACCAGCAGACTTATGTAGAAGACTAACTGAGATGGTGTTTCTTCACTTGAAATATCTGAGGCCACTTATAGAAAAAATCAGACATTTTTTAATCAAAGAGATTACAGGTGGTTAGAAACAGATACAGACTTGAGACAAATGCAGCTGTTTCCAGAGAAAAGCCTATGACCTGGGCTCTGAGAGAATATGGGCAGGAGAGATACAAAAGCCAAAATGGCATACTTCTTGAAGAAAACACTGTTAAATTTAAAGCAAACAATGTATGTTCAGCTTATTATTTTAACCTTGTTCTCTGTATTCTTATGAATAAATGAAAAATATTGCCCAAGCTGTTTTATGTTACTGTATTTATGAGCTGGCCATGTATTCTGGAAGATAAGCCTGTAGCCAAGCCTGTAGCCAGCTGGACTTACAGTGAAGGAATATATGATAAACAGGTGGGTGACATAAGCAGGTGTTCCAGTCTCAGAGCAAGGTGAATCATAAGTATCTCCTCTGAGATATGTGAGAGTGGGAGAGGGAGTGAGGCCAAGTGTACAGCTCTCATCCTTGCAGGCTAACATGGACTCTAGTTAGATTGAAGAGCTTTAACTGTTGGCAGCTTCTTTGTTTGAATGTCCTGAGATATAAACTTCAGTGTGCTTTTCAAAAATCACTCTTATTGCTATGTCAGCTATTTGCAATAATTGACTTGTACAATTAAGACAAAAATTGAACTGAGAAAAGAAACTGATATAAAAATTTGATTTTTATCATATATGAAATGAACAAATATTTACTGTTGTTTTTCATGTTATTATGAAATTCAGTACATTTTTTCATGAAGCAGTCAGAGTGCATTGGCTTGACTTAAAAAAAAAAAACATATTATGGCCTTTTAATTCACTTTCCATTAATCTCTTAAAGTATAATAAAATTTGAATGTTATTGGAGACAAATTTCAAAAGTTAAAAAGCTACTTGGATTGATAGTTTTGTAAATTGGTTTTAAGTATTTTGAATTTATAACTATCATAATGTTGCTAAATAACATTGACTCTGGAATGTCTGACTTCCTTTCACGGTAATTCAAAAATATTATGACAGCTATAGTTTTATAGCGAGCATAAAATCAGTGAGGTAAGTTCAATGAGGTAAGGTTAGTGTTGGAAGTTTTATTAACAAAAACTTTAAGTATTAGCACATGAGTTACAATTCCCATATGTTTTTTCAAATTTGCTGGAACTGAACTGAATATTAACTTTGGACTACTTGCTTTAAACCTAATTTTAATGACAAGGATAGGCGAAGATTTACTTGAAGAAAACAGCTGTTAAGCAGTTGACTGCATTGAAAAGCCACATGCAATCAGAATTCCTTGTGGCATACAGTGCTCCACAAGGATGGGTTTCAAACTGCCAGAGGGAACCATTCTTATCTTGACTGCACTTTGTTGCAGCTAAGACCTTTTCTGGTTTGTCTGACACTGATTTGTATTACTATTTTACTCTTATAAAGAGGATGTAATCTGGACTAGTGAGGATAAAAAGAGTTTAAAAAAAAATAATCAAAAACAATCAGTGATTGATTAGTAGTGACTGTGACAGACAGCTGTCGGGAGGGAGGCCAGGATTTTTTGGGCCACCTGGATGCCATCTTTTGAGGAGTAGGTAAAGGAGGATAATGATGGATGCATCATGCCAGCATTCCTACATTGCTTGTAGGAATTGAAAGAGCTTGTGACACAATGGGGACAGAGGTATGATATGCTATGAGTTTATTCTGATGAGAATGGGTAACCTCATCTTGTGTTATAAACCACTCTATAATGTTGCTCATTGTGTCCTGAACAGCTTGAATGTGCTCAGCTGCTTTATGCCCCTTTCCATTTGTCAGCTCTTAGATACTAAAGCAGTGAAAAGAAGACAGTCAAATAGGTTCTTTAAAGAATGCAAAGCCTGTTAATTATCAGGTCTACAATAACAGAATTTGCTGAGTTAAAATATAAAGTAGAGCAACCACTGTGCCTAGAACAATAGAGATGAGAAATGTTATGGTTTTAGTTGGGAAACAGTTAATTTTCTTCATGGAAGCTCATACAATTGCAGTGTTGTAGATTTTTGATGAAAACAGTGTTGATAACAGAGCAGTGTTTTTGTTGTTGAAGGGCTTACACAGAGCAAGGACTTCTCTCAACAAACTTCTGCCAGTGAGCAGTCTAGGTGTGCACAAGAAGCTGGGGGGAACACAGCGAGGACAGCTGGCCCAGGCTGAACAAAGGGACATAGCATCCATAGCATCATACTCAGATATTAGAGGAGGAAGGGTAGGATGTTTGGAGTGATAGCATTTATCTTCCCAAGAAACCGCTACATGTGATGAACCCTGCTTTCCTGGGAGTGCCTAAACATCTGCCTGCTGATGGGAAGCAGTGAATGAACTCCTTGTTTTGTTTTGCCTGCATGCACAACTTTTGCTTTACCTAGTATGGTGTCTTTATCTCAACCCGTGGGTTCTTACACTTTTACCTTCCTGATTCTGTCCCCCCATCTCACCTGGAGAGTGATGCATGGTGCTGAGCTGCCTGCTGGGCTAAGCTGCAACATGAAATAATGCTTAAAAGTGTGGTTTTCCTCTAATAAGGAAAAAAGCTAGTTAACTCACTGAAGCTTCGATTTGGAAAAAGAAAGTGGTAAGCATATTAACCGTACAAAATTCAGGTGTCTGTTCTGTCAAGATATCAGTACATTATATTTCCTTGTGTAGATAGAAATGTACAAATACAAGTACTAAGATCTTTAATAGTTGTTTTTTGTGATTAACTGAGGTTATCCCTTTAAAAAGAACTGCATAATATGCTAGGGTAATACACAGGCATGTCAGCAACCCCACAGAGCCTGGAGTGGTCATCACAAAGGGAGAAAATAATAGTACGAAAGGGCAAAGAATCATAGAATGACCTGGGTTGTAAAAGGACCACAATGATCACCTAGTTTCAACGCCCCTGCTATGTGCAGGGTCACCAACCACCAGACCAGGCTGCCCAGAGCCACATCCAGCCTGGCCTTGAATGCCTCCAGGGATGGGGCATTCACAGCCTCCTTGGGTAACCTGTTCCAGTGGAAGAAGAAGAGCTCTGGGGGATAGGAAAGCAAATATAGTGTGTGCTGGAACAGAAATGGGATTAGGAGGGAGAAACACAATGCATTGCAGTTTGCTTTTTCTATTACCCCAGGTGTGGTACTGCAGTGTACTTGGTGCTTAACTAGTAGCTTCAGATTTGCTTTAATTAAAAAAGTAATACAACCAAACTTTTGCTTTAAATATATTCATTTATTCTGGTACAATAAATAATTCTAACAGTGAAACACAGTAGTGCTTCTTCACATTTTACTTTCTCGTGGAACTCCATAACACTAAAACCACTTTCATAAATGATATATATATGGCATATAAGTTACACAGTTAACAGTAAGGGACTTCAAGAAGTAGACGTCACTACTGGAGCTGGTCATGAGTGGCAGGTGATGACATGAAGATTTATAAAGTTTGACTTTGAATTTGGCAATTTTTAGCACTTACGTGAACTTTTCTTAGCATAGCCCAGTTTTGAATTTTTTGTATATTTCTAGAGCAAGTGACAGAGTTTATTCTATTAAATAGTTTAAATAAGTAGTTGCTGAGCAAAAACAACTTGGACAAAATTAAAAAGCAATTTACTTGTACAGAAGTCTTTGAAATACTTTATGTGCTAGCTATCAGATCTGCTTTTGCTTTATTTTTCTGGAAAATGATGGTATTCTTCAGATTGCCAAGTTTTACTAGTAAATGTACTGCCAAATCTTGGGAAAAATAAGTCAAGGACTCTTAAAATTACATAGTGTTGAGTGAAAAGCCAAAGAGAAGGTTTTTGTATACCAGAAATCCTTATTCTTTCAAATATAAAAATACATATCTGATGCTGTGGAGTGACCTGTATTTAATTTCCTTTCAGGTTGTTTAAAATGCTACAGACATAAAAGAAGGAGTAACAAAAGTGGCAGACATTTCTCCTAGTGTACGGGCACGCTCTATTTAAAATATTCATTGCTTTATTATTTTGGATAGAAGTGATTTCACTGTACCATTTTCAGGGAAAATATTTCTAATACTGGCATATTCATCTTGGCTTTAAACAAAGTAGTGTATTTTGTATTTTGCTTCTTGTCTTCCACAAGATGAGGAGTTGACTTAACAACTTTTTGGTTTTACACCATCTGGAGGTTTGTAATTGACATATGTAGTGATGTCATACATGCTTAGCACCAAACAGACAGTGTATAGTGAAAGGTTGCGTGCAGTTCAGTCTGAGGTAGTTTTATTTTGTGTCATGAGAAATGTAAAAGTCTTGGTTTGCGTTTACTGGAGACGGAAGAATTTAGGGAAGGAAAGAATGACTGACATAACCAATGTTCTTGTAAATCTTAACATTGCATTCCTGTGTATAGAAAATAAATCTGTACACCTAAGACCACACACAGGATGAGCTGTCTATTCACTGTTCCAGGCTGGCACTGGCTCAGCCTTCTGCCTCCCTGAAAACTGGCACAAAGTTCTGATTTTAGAATGGCTCGTTACTGTATGTGTTAGTTTGGGAGATGATAAACCTGTTCTGTCAAAATATCTGAGCCTAATATCTAAGCCTTCGTTGTGTAGGTGGTCTTTATGAGTTGAGTTCTGTTGTATCAGTTTCAAGATATCTGACCTCTGTTTTTTTGAGGATGTAAGAAAGTATAGTTATAGTTAGGAGATTTTTTTTTCTTCCCAACATTAGTGTCAGGGCATAATCTAATTTGATTCCCTCAAAAATTATTTTCTGAGAAAGTAGGCTGGGGATTGTATTTGCAAGGAGAGAAGGATGACACAGATTAAAAGCCATGCTGTGAATTGTCTAGTCTCCTTTTCTAATACTACAGGTCTTAATTTCAGCTCTTGCATGGACTTGGCTTTGATATGTATGATAGTTTTGCCCAGGGGAGGTTAAAAATATTACTGCACAGAGGGGAAAAGAAGGAACATCAAATAAGATACAGTCTTAAAAAAAAAAAAAAAAAAAAAAAAAAAAGCAGTAGGAAAATGTATGGTTTGCGAAAGATTAATTTGAATCACTGTGATCTGGATTGAAACCTGGGAAATGCTTTGTCAGCAACCCAGGTCAGTAGCTTCATATCAGAGAAAGATTTCTGTTTCACCAGAAGGGTGGAAATCCTTTAGGAAAGAATTTTCTCCTAATTCTTTGGAACTAAAACTCCAGCTGGAACAGATCAATCAGTGTCTGACCTATGGTCCTTTTGGAAAGGGCTGTAGCAGATGACAGTGCATTTGCTGTGGCACAGATGTGACATCATGGGTTGTTATGGAAGTGTCAGAGTCCCTGACTAAGAGTGTGTGGTGTAAGACCATGTTTTGTCTCTGTGGGTCAGAATGAGGAAGGTCTCCATCTGGAGCGGAGCACCTTCTTTCCTCCCTCAGGGCTGAGGGTGCATATGTTTGCTAGGGAATAGAAATAACAGCCTTGTTATAAGCTGGTGAAAGAAAATTTCCTTGGAAATTTGGGACAAATACATTTGTGAAGAGTAAGAACCATTTGCAGAGCCTTTAGGACAGGGAATGGCTTTTGAATTAGAAAGTGCTGCTCAGCCAAGTCTGGGTGTAAGCTACTGTTATCCCAGTCCCCAGGGAGCAGTATCAGTGCTTTGTTTACCCGTGGTTCTAATCACTTCCAACTCCCTTTAAAGTCAAGTACAAAGCCTCTACTTTAGTGGCAGTTGGCAAACGAGACTTGCAATGCCTGAATGAAGAAAACCCCTCCTGGAGCTCCTGCTGCAGGTTATGATGAGCTTCTCAGCTGCAGCTTAAAGGCACAGCAGAGATTTTTGTGATTTGACATAAGGGATTGCTTAACGACATGCACCAAATAAGTGATTAAGTATAAAAATGAATAAATGTGGTAATGAGTTTCAGATGAGGTCTTCCGCATTTATTAAAAGAGGTCTGAAAGTTAGCTGCTACTACTCTTTCTTTAAAGTTAAAAAGTCACATTTGAATCTAATATTGCCCACTGCTTACAAACTGCAAGACACTATTACTACAATACTGTAAAAAAAATGTTAAAAATATACTAAATCCAGAAGAACATAAATCTTTCTTTTCCAGTGTATAGAGAAGCAATGAGCCATTTTAAGAGCAGGAAGAACATGCATTTTGAGATCCAATAGATCATCTAAATTAGTCCCAAGCCAAGTTTTAAAATGGCATTGCAAAGACTTCTGGTCACAATAACTTTAGAATTACAAAACTAAGAATATAAATAAAAATAAATCAGACTTGTGTTGATTATTTTGTACTTTAATAATGTTCTGATTAACTAGAAAAAAATGATGCTTGATGTATATGATCCTTACTGACTATTCCAACTGTACAGCCTGAAAATGCAAAACTAACATTTAAGTTCTTTCAGTTATTTCCATTTGCTATGAATAAACTTTGTGAATTTGTAGGTAATGTAAACTTTAAACCCTAATTCTTTATTTTCTGACATCTGTATGTTTGAAATTTGGATTAGTGAATCTAAGATTTCGCACTCGCCTGACTTCCTGGAGCTCCCTACTAGATGGAGAATTATTCTAGACTGCCACATCATATATTTTCAGTTCAAACCTTGTCTTCTCAATGGTGTGCCTAGCAGCCAAAACAAGCCTGTATGGATCCACTTAATATGAACACCTCCTCGTTTCAGAGCTGTAGAGGAAAACAGTATCAGAAAAATGGCCTCTTTTCAAGGAGACCTGTCTTAGCAGTAACAAATGATTACAGTGTTTTTATCTGCGTTCTCTACTTTGCATGAAATGATAATGCTGTGCTAAAAGCTTGTAAACCTTGCAAATGTACTCCATTCCCATGTTGCCCCTCTGTGCTTTCTGTGCAGCGTAGTAGCTTTGTCTCTCTAGATGGAGCAGAAGTGCAAATGTAGAAGCAAGTCTGTAACAGTATTTTTAGTATCTACTCTCCTGGACTGGAAGCTTCAGTGTATTAACTAGCCTTCTGGAAAACTAAAATACTTCACTAAGAATAAGCTCTCTGATTCTGGTAATGCTGACTTGAGTTTGGGAGTGAGAGGCTGCATAAGGAATGCAAAGTGGAATCCAGAGCACTTAACACTATGAAGGCCTTTTATTAAGTTACTTCTGTTTAGGAAAATCTTTGAAATACCCCTTGTTTTATCTGACAGGGAATTGTACTCACTATAGAAAAGCACAGGAAGGCCCATTTGTTAAGAGACTTACGAAATGTCCATTGGAGAAAAGCAGAGAGCTGTATCATTTCCCTGTTTGTTGTGTTAAATAGTTCTGCTTCTAGATTACGGATCTATGCCCAATTTTGTATAGTGGCTGTAATATCACGTTGCCCACTTCATGGCTTTAATGGGCAAGTACAGGGTACAGAGTGCTGTTTTCATTTAATTATTTAATAAGTTGAGATGATTTCTTTTGAATCATTTGTTTACGAGTTTCAAATTTTCTGCTTTGTTTTCTATTCATGCTTTGTTGCTGAAACTCCTTTCTCCAAAAATTGCATTTTAGCGAGTCATATGTGTAGATTTTCTTTGGTCCAAGGTAAAGTTAGAAAATCTACACTAAAAAAAAAGAAGTGCTTCCTGGGTGATACAAAAAGCAAATAAAAAAAGAAAAATATAGTGCTCATCCTTACTAACACCCAAATATATTTGATTTACTTATTGTAGGTTGATGCCTTGCGGTTACGATTGGAAGAAAAAGAAACATTTCTCAATAAAAAAACAAAACAACTTCAAGACCTCACAGAAGAGAAAGGAACCCTGGCTGGAGAGATTCGGGATATGAAAGACATGTTGGAAGTAAAAGAAAGGAAAATTAATGTCCTTCAAAAAAAGGTAAGATCACTGATGAAATGGTATGCTGTAAAACTCATGAGGCACCTACAATGGAAATACACTTCCTGAGTCATTTTACTTTTAAATTATTACAAAAATTGCAAAGAGTAAGTTGGTAGTAGTCAAATAGCTCTGTAAGGTGTGTTATCTTCCATGAGGTTGTTTCTATGGTATTATATTTTATTTATATTACAAATTTTTATGTGATGCAATTTGGAAAAAGATTCTAGCAGTTAAATGAAGACCTAAAAATCCTGTCAAATCTTACTCCTTGCCATCAGGGTTTCTTTTATATCTACTGTATGAGAACTGCTGAATCATGCCTGAACCTCTGATTGGTGACCTGAGGCGAGCAATGAGTCAGCCACGGGAGCACAGGTGAATTGCCTTCACCTGTGCTGCTGGAAGGGGTGGAGCCTGGCTGCACCTCTCCTAGACCCATTTAAGAGCTGACTGCCAGTGCGGAAAGATCTCTTCTGGAGATCCCTCCTCTGGAGTTGTGCAGCGAGCCCAGGATGCGGGTAAGCTTTCTATCTATTCTCCTTTTGTTATTATAATCCGCTTAGCCAAACTCTCTTGTTTATTTCATAATTATAACATCTCTATATTCATTGACTATACA
Source organism: Chrysolophus pictus (assembly GCA_037305975.1). Lineage (NCBI taxonomy): Eukaryota > Metazoa > Chordata > Aves > Galliformes > Phasianidae > Chrysolophus > Chrysolophus pictus. The sequence goes on from CM074587.1 coordinate 11,788,880, forward strand.
CCTACTAACATTGAATACTGGTCTTTCCAAGTAATGCCAACAGAATGAAATATGTGATACTTCTAAAAGATTAGTACGCTTCCTTTTTTTCTGTAAATACGCTTTGATAGAGAGAGCAAAGGAAGTGGGGAAAGAACCCAAATTATGTCAATTATTTGCTTTTCCTATGCAGGATGGGCTACAGATATTCAGAATGCAGGATTACTTCAAACAGCCCTATTATTCTTACTGCTAATTTTACACAGATTTAGCTCAATTGCACGTTGGATTTAATTGTAAGAGTTTCCACTTTGTGGTGGAGATGTGGGGTTGAACTTTCTTGGGAATGTAGCTCTGGATTCTACATACGGTTGTAGAGTGCTTACTTACCGTATCCTTTTTCTTACACACACAAAATGGTTTACGTGAGAGAGTAAGTACTGTGTGTGTTTGCATCGCTTCAGTGTATAGGGACGCACTTGAGAGCATAAACGAAGAAAGTGTTTGTGGGATCAAATACATTTTTCTTTCCTCCATTTACAGCCAATTAAAGAATGTCTAGTCCATATTGTCAGTTATTCTTTAGATAGTTCTTGCCAGAGAGTAACCTAAACTTTTATTTACTAGTAATGAGGCTGATAGACACATTTTTCTACAATTCTACAGTGATTTTCCTCTGAATTTCATATATAGTTCATATCGCTTATCTGTGCTTCTCTTCTGTCTGCATTTGACATTGTATTTTGATGAAATACAGTGATAAATGAAATGGATGGGTAGGAGGGATGTGGATTCAGTGATCAAAATTTTCATTGTGCAGGGATTCTCAAATAGTCTAGTAGTGTACATTATCATCTAAGAAAGAAGTTTGAAACAGGCTGCGCAGGGATGTGGTGGAGTCACTGCTCCTGGTGATTTTAAACAAAAAGGATAAATGTGGCATTTAGAGATGTGGTTTTGTGGGCCTGGTGGTTATGGGTTGATGGTTGGGCCTTAGTGGTCTTTTCCAACATTAATGATTCTGAGTTCTCGGATGTACCTCTTTTCTTTCCAGTTTTGAAAATGTATCATTCCAATAGCAACCATATCACCATATCTGAGAATACATTTGGTTAAAAAAAAAATTATATATCGATTGCTGTTATTTTATTCTTTACGTAAGTCTATTATGTTTCCATCTTCTATGTCTTCCTGGATTACTTGTTCCTCTTCAATTTCTCCAGTTATTGCTCATTTTCTGATCTAGCCACTTCTTCCTTTATTGTTTTCACTTCAAATGATGATGGCCAAACATCTGGTATTTGAATATTTAAAAATTAATCTGCCTTCATGAAGCACATGTGCGTGCTGAAGTCAGTGAGGGTAAAGCACTGTGCACCACCTCGGATTACATGCAAGCTGAAACAGTTAGGCCATCTAGTGGATTGTCCGTCCTTTACATTCCAGTAGGACGTTGCGCCATTCATTTGTCTCATAAAACCACTTTTGAAAATGAAAGGAATTTCTTGTGGTTTTTAAGTCCCCGTCCCTCCTTCTCCCCCCCCCCCCCCCCCCAAAGCATTATATAATGTAGGCAATATTATAATATTTTTTTTTTCTGGGATAGATTTTCTCTATGTAATTTAGTTTTGACATGAGGACAGATGAATAACCTATTATTTTGTTGCCTTTGTTTGTTGATGCAGTATAGATAGCTACATCTTTCTTTGCTCAGTTTAAGTGTTACATTCGCCTAAAACAGTATTTATTTTACAGATTGTATTTGTGTAATTGAAGAAGGAATAATGTATATACAGTACTTAAAATTTCAGTTAGTAATAACCTGAAATGACTGGGAAGGAATATGTGGAAGTGTCTAATTCTATATTCTTTCTCTTGTATACATTACTGTTATCTACTATGTTGAAAAATACAAAGGATTCCGAAGCAAGACCAAGAAAGCTCATTTTCAAAGATAGATTTTTTTTCTTTTTAGGTAGCTGTTTTACTTGGAGAATAAGATACCTTCTCATGAAGGCTCCCTACTAAAAAATATGAAAGAAACAAAAATATAGGGAACAAACCAGTCATGGTGAATCCTACAGGATGGCATAGGAACATATGTAAGGCTTTTTTTTTTTTTTGCATAAAAGTTTAATGAGATACATAATGAGCTAATGATGCATTGTCCTTCCATTTGTTGATTTTGATGTATTTTTAAAGCAAATTTAAAAAACATCACACTATTTGGTATAATTTGTAGGCCTAAAGGAGGCCAAATTTTGGAACTGCAAGCATTCAGAGGATTTGGATCAAGGTAGATTGGTATGGAGTAATAATAAACTTATGTCAATGTCAGGGGTGCAATATTACTTAATATTTCTTTCTTTTAGAATCTTTGGCACCACTGTTTCATTTTAGTGCCAGTAAAGTTGGGTATGTTGTTTTAATAGCCCTGTTTAACCTGGCAAAGCTAGTCTTACACCTCATATCTGTCAGTTTAGCATGCTGAGGGGCAGACCTCAGAATTCTTTATATATTTCTTACCAGAATGTGCAAAGTTCTTTGAATATGTCTGAGGTGTAGCTTGAGGGGCAGAAGTGCTGAACTGGATGACAATTGTTTTATATCCAATTTTTTCCCAAATTTTCTCTTTCATACAGTGACTATAACTGGTGTGTTTTGTACTCTAGGAATTTGTAGATATTTGTATATGCACATGCATGTGGACAAACACACACACACTGGTTTTTGAGTCTGTGTTGAGAACAGTAGCTGTTGAGACAAGAACAGAATGGAGAATGTAGAGCTGGATCATATTAGGACAACAGCTTGTGGAAATTCTTTTGTAGGAATTGTAAAAGAAAGCAATGTAAAGGAGGCTAATATATTCTACTTTGACTTGCAACATAACTTTTCATGTAAAATGTTAGTTTCCATCTTTAATAGTTTAAGCTTTGTGATTGATGAAGTGCTACGTGACTGAGGGCCCTAACCTACCAGCTAATTAGCATTTGTAGGAAATGTCATAAAGTCTTAGCTCTAATGTAATAATTGGAATCTGTACTTGGAATGGCTGGACTGTGCACACTATGTGATGTCCAGTTTGTATTAAGCTGTGTTATATGTGTTGCTTTGTATGTATTCCTCTTAGCTGTCTTCTAAAGGATGGTAAATTTGCATCATGTTAGATTAGGAATATAGGAGTAAAATCAAACTTCAATCCTGTGCTTAGGAATTTGTTTTGGTGTTATCACTTGGCATGGGAACTCTAGCAGTGAACACAATAGAAACTGAAACTTCCGCAGGCAGGATTGTTCAGGAGAGGGAAGAATTTCTTACATTTGCTCTCAGCGCATAAAAAGCACATTGCTTACTAAAGCAGCTTTTAATTTTTTTCTTAGTTTAATCAGTTAATCCCAGGTTATTATTGATATGTTCTAATGAAAATGGATCTCTGGTCATTCTATACTACCATTTAGCCTTGAATCCTTAAAAGTTGCATATGTTACAAAGTGAAGATAGATGGATAAATACAAAGTAACCTCAAACCAAAGCAGCATATCTTTGGATGCACCTGGCCTGTACACTGAGACACTGAGAACACCACGAAGATCAGAAGCAGTTATCCTTTTCCCTTTTTAAAAATACTTTTATTTCTGTTTGTTTGTTTTTGTAATCAGTACGAAACTTAGACGTGTAAAAATTCACTACTAAAATCTGACCTAATATAAGTTCAGTCAGTAAAGCTGAACCTTAATGTTCATCCAAACTAAAATCATAGCTATAACAAGTTAAAGTCAGTCCTTGGACTTTGAAATCCATGATCTTTAAAAAGTTTCCAGTCTCTACTATCTTTCCAAATGAACTTACTATTCACTACTAAAGCTAGAAGCCTGGCAAGTTGTATATTAGTATGAATTACACTGAATAGTTAAAGGCTCAGATTATATGTAACACAAAGAAATGCTCTTAAAAGCAGTATGGCATTTGCAAAGTAGGACTGAAATCAATGAGATACTTACATAAGGGTTTCATACAGTGTGTAACACCAGTACTATTGATGAGGAAGGAAGCTGCCATTGGGCTCTGAAATGTCAATAGTAATTAACAAAGTTATCTTTAAGTAAGATCCGAAGTTTATTCATGCTGAGAAAGCAGCCAACTCACATGCTGGGAATTTGAAACTGAGTGAGGAGTATTATTATCTTTTCAACTGAGTTAGAGGAAATTTCTTTTGAAGTGTGAAAAAACCGAATTTTGTACAATATGACAGGGCAAGAAAAAAGCAGAAGTTGTCACATCTGGAAGTTGCAGAAGAACACAATAGTTATTTAGGAAATTATTACCTATTTATCTAAAAAGGATAAGGAAGAATCAAAATTACTTAGGAAGTATTTTTTTTCTGTGAAATTGTCTGCCAAAAATGCAATAGAAGCCTACTTGGAATTAAAAGTGGTTAGAGAATGTAACCAAAAAAAAACAAAACCAAAAAACCCAATCAAACAAAAAACTGAGAAAAAAATTACACAGGACTGAGATTCTGCTGTTTTCTTGTGTGTTTGGATGCTGTGCTATCTGCTGAGGATGAATCCTACTTACAGTGAAATCAGGGTTTTGCTGTTGGCTTCTGGTTTTTAACCTCCCTTCCAAAAAAGGTCCACCAGCTCCTAGCTTTTCCCTCAAACCATGAAATAATCCATTTTTTTCACAACTGCTTGTTAGACAATATTTACAACAGAAAAGCCAAAGATCCTTAAAGTTAATGAGATTGCAAACTAAATGACTGAGATGAATCAGTACTTGGCTACTAATGACTCTTCTCATAGAGCTCTAATAGGACAATTATATTCAGAAAGGAAAAATGTATTTGATGCTCGTTTATAAACTAGTAGAGTATTTTTCTCCAAAGATTTTTCTGATAATTTTTTAAAACGACCTAATATTTAGATTATTGCTAGAAAAATTTGCCTGGCAATTTTCACTTAAAGTATTAAGTATTTGTTTGGAAGACAATTCATGTTATATCAAAATGAAAATAATAATAATAAAAAGCAACAAATACTAAATCTTAAAAAAAAAAAAAAAAAAGAAAGAAAGAAATTACAGTATCTTAAATGCTATGATTACTTTGTCTCTTTCAAATCGGTACAGGGCAAATGCTGTGATGAATTTGCTGTGGAAAGGACCCGTGTCTAATTAATATGAAACTGTTTAAGTTTCCCCTGACTGTCCTGATCCTGAGCAGTTCTTGCATGCAACATTTTATGGCAATTTAAAATGTTTATTATATGAAGCATTAAAAATAATTCCAGTTTCTGAACAAGTCCTTTGAGGCTATTTATTATTAAAATTATCTAGCAAAGTGATTGGCACTTGCTCCTAAAGAACGATGTCTTCATTGTTTTCACCATATTCTGTATGTCTGTGTGAGTAAGAAAGTGCTGAGATCCTAGGGACACATGCAATCTCATAAATTGCTATGGGAGCTAAATGGAAATGTTTATTTCCTAAAATGTATAGGATTTAAACATTAATCAGTTTTATATCTTTATTTGCAGTACTTGTTAAGAAAGATGTCTGGGTTTTGAGTGTCTAGGTTTGTAAAAATAAGTAGGAGACTGGAAAAATACAGTTAAAGAAATGCTTGTAAATACATTCTCATCTTCCTTTTTAAAAATCCTCATTTTTCAAACATGCAAAGATAGATTTACCAACAATCGCTGTGCTTTTTCTCTAATGAAATGTATTCCAATCCAGTCATGACTTTTTCTGAAGTTCTCAGCTGCTAACCCTGTGTTCAGGGAACACACCTTGCTGTGGGCTTCCTAGTCTGCAGTGCTTTTACCTGACTGATTTCATTCCTTTTCTTCAGAGAGCCAACAAAGAAGTTTTAGTGCTGCTTTTTATTTTGATGAGGTAGCTAATTTGGGTCAGTTCCTTCCCCTCCTTGTAACCTGGTTCCTTTGCTTCTCTGATGTGGTGAAAAGATGAATTGTGCAACCAGCCACCAAACATCTTTGGGATAATGTGGACCATCCCAACTGTGTATTCGTGTGGTTCACTGCTTTTGGAGCTGCAACTCTGAGTGGCAGCCTATTTCCTAGCAAACTCAACATGATAGGCTGATGTCTCCGGGTTTGTTAAGGCCAGAGCAGAATAGGATGAGGGGAGGCCTAATGGCCCTGCAGCTCTTCACAGCTGGAGGAGCAGCGCTGAGCTCTGCTCTGTGGGGACAGTGATAGGACCCGAGGGAATGGCATGGATCCTGTCAGGGGAGGATTGGGATCTTTATCAGGAGGTTAGGGAAAGGTTCTGCCCCGGAGAGTGGTGGGCATGAAATGGTCTGCTAAGGATAGTGGGCATGGCCCTGAGCTGTTGGAGTTCAGGGAGTGTTTGGACGCTGCTCTCAGACATAGGGTTTGGATTTTGGGCAATCCTGTATGGAGCCAGGAGTTGGACTTTGATCCTTGTGGATGCCTTCCAACTCAGTATACTCAGTGATTCTATGATAAGTTCAGGCTTTTATACCTTCAAGCTGTTTATCTTTGAGAATCCTTGATGACTCTTTCAAGTGACACAAAACCAGATCCTTCAAAAAGAAGAATATGAAACAAAGTTTTGCCCAAGCCTAAAAAGCTTGGATGTCTTATCTACAGGCTCTTTCAAACCAATCTGTGGTGAGTACTTCTGCAATAGGAAGGAAGAAGGTTGGATGGCTTCTCTTCTCTGACATTGTATGATCTGGCTGTGGCTGCCATTTTTTCAAGCTGAGCAGAGGAAGTACTGCCAATAGTCCAAACCCTACATCTGCTGGATTTATTACCATTTTAGACCTATTCTTTGGTCAAACATATGCATGTTAAATGCATAGGTCTAGCTTCAGAATATATAAGGTGACAAACTGGATGTATGTTCCAAGTAATGCCTTAAGTAAAGCAACTGTTGTTTTAATGCATATATCACAGTTTTTTACACACAAAACTGTGATTATATCAGTGTTAGTAGAAATGTTTAATTTGTATCGTTTCCTTTTGGAATACTTACATTGTCACCATTGTCAATGTAATCTTTTATGAAGATGGGAACTGTGCATCCTATTGAGGCTCTATGTGTGTTTCTTACAGCTACGTGCAGAAAGGGAGCAGTTGGTGATGCTGGTAGTTTGGGCAGTTTTTTATTAATTCTAGAAATGTTTTAAGGCTGTAATTTCTTCTTAGATAAAGTGAGGATGTTTACAAAACTGAACAAAAAAATGTGCATGTTATTTTCATTTAAACTAATGCAACATTGATACTGAGATTTGTCATTAAAGTAAATATTGGATAGTTTAACTTTTACTAAAACTCCATATATGCAAACTAGTATTCTTGAATCTAAATAAATGATCTGTATGACTATCATAATTATATTACACTTTAAAGCATGTTGCTACTAGATTTTCAATAACAACTTACTAATTTTTAACATATTTTAAGCTAAAATTTTCTTGAAAATTACAGTTCATACACTTACAGGAAATGCTTCTTAGGAAAATCAGTTTATCAGCTTGCTAATGATTTACTGTAAAAACCATGAAAAGAGTTCAAAATTTTGAGTGATTTCTGAAAATCTGATGCATTTTATGTATGAATTTGAGCCTATTTGGATTGGATTGGTTTTGTCAGTCTGATACATGAAATATTTAGCTGTGTCACGACAGAATAACTTACTAATGTGCTAAAGCATTCTGAACATTTGAAATAAGGAAGTAAATTCTGTTTTTGCTTACCTTATTGATAGGATAAGCAGTTATAAGGTCAAGTTGCAAATTAATTATATACAGCCACGTTTGTTATATTTGGAAATAAAAAGAGGCATTTCTTAATATAAAAAAATAAGCTTATGTATAAATGATTGTTTTTTTCCAATTTTCTAGTATATAAAGCTTTTGTTCTTTTGTTACAAATAAGTTCCTTAATTTCTGCATTGTTAGAGCGCCTTGATGTTGTCAGTCATGCTTTTTCAGCAGTGGTCCATCACTGTCGGAATGAGCTAGTCTTTGTGACTAGGGTCTCCTTACTAAATTGGATATTTTATCACTTTTGGAAAAGCATCACCCCTCACCTTTGAGTGAAGTTCTTACTGGCTATATTAAAGCATGAAGTTCAAAGATTTGAGTACGCATGAAGATAAGTTTAATGGCAACGATAAATGAGAATTGTTATCTTCATACTTCTTCCTTTATATTATTGTTACCAGATGTAGCCAAAGCTTGTAGCGCCAATTTGGTCAGATTGCTTTGATAATTTTTTTGTTGCCAAGTAGGATATATTTCTTGGTGGTAGAATCAGCAGTGGTATGTTTGAATATGAGTAGAATAAGTGCAACTTCAGAATGGAATCTGAATCTAATTCACTTCCTTCTAGCACACCTGACTTCAATTTTTAATGCCCGACCAGGCACAGTGCTAAGATCAAAGTGAAAGAAAGAGAATGGAGTAAAGCAGTTCTTGGAAAGTGAAAAGAAAGAATGGCATAAACTTTAGTCTTTTATATGTGAAAGAAATATTGGCCTATTTGCCATTTACTTAGGAGTAAACCAGCAGTAAATCTGCTAAAGGTAATTATGCCAGTGTAAACCCTTATTTATCCAAGGGAAAAATCAGGCTCGTTATATTTACTACGTAAGATATGCCTTGACTTGACAGCAGAAATCTCTCTTCATGTCCCCAGATGGGCTCAGAGGCCTTTGTTGCTCTGGATTTAACCCCAAGCTAAAATGACTGTATACCAAAGGAACTTCTGTACTGTGCTTTCTGTAATGCCTATTGCTGCTCCTGAGTGAGTGTGAGAAGCTGCTGCAGAAATTTCTAATCTATTTGTCTTTAAAGCAGCTGCTTGCTGATAAGCAGGATTGAGAATATGTAAAATTAAATTTTAAATTCAAGTGAAATACCTGCTGTGACCTATCCCAAAAATCTTAATCTACGGTTAAGTCTGGATTTTTCTTGTGGCTGTCGAGGGAGTCATAAATAGCTTGATTTGAATGTTTATTTAAAAAAATCCATGACTTTTGAGAGCTTGGGACTTTTTGCATGTCATGAGGTGGATGTGACAGTAAGCAGTTGTACAAATGTGAAGAACTTCAAAGTATGAAATCTAGACTACATAGGAAGGTAATAGAAAACAGGAGTTTGCTAATTTAGTTGCTGAAGAGATCATCACTGTGAATTATCCCTGGAAGTGAGTCTTTCAAATAGTGTCACAAAACATGATTCTTTCATGACATTTCAAGTGTAATGCAGTTTTCACTGTTAGCTCATTTCATTAGTAATTTCTGTACGCTATCATTTTATGTAAATTAATATAGCTCAACCTCTGTCTTGGAATGTATGAATTGCAACACCACTCATAGACCATGGCATTAACTTGTATTACACTGAAAATTCTTTAAGTGGAGCAGTCAAAAACGAACTTTTTATATGCTTAGCTCTGAAATACATTCTTCTCTGTGTCAGGTATTGTTTTTTAGCCAACACCTGACCCTTTAAGAAGTCTGGACCATTACTACTATCTACCATTTTCTGAATGGAAATGTTGTCAGACCACTGTAGTATCAGTGGTAAGCAATGTGGATTGCTCATGTTTTTTAGAAGAGTTTTGTAGTAAAAGTTATGCGTGTGTTCTTCGGGAGAAAGATGAATGTATCTTTGTATTTTTACAAGCTTTAGAATTATTACAGAAATTAATTTTTGTCAGCCAATTAATATACATTGAGATATAGCCATTAAGTATAGGACTTTAAACTGGTCATTAGTGAAAAGCTTCTAACATACTGCTTTTCTGAAGGTTTTATTTAGTATCTTGCAAACTTGCTTATGGAAAGAGTGCACATTTCACGTAGGAAGGGAACATGGAGCTAAAGGGCTTAGTGTTGTGGGAGTGCATCTGACAGTTGCTGAAACTTCTCACCTTCATATGTAAATCTTTGAGATAATGTGTGGCTTAAAAAGTGAAGAAGTATACATCAGAAATGAAATACTACAGGTGTTCTATCAGTTTTAGTATAGCATAAGATTTGTCATTGACCTTGCCATAGCAGATCACCTACAAATGGATATTTAGGATATTAAAATGAATTATTCTGTGATTGCCAAAAGGATGATGAGGATCCTTCATGAATATTTTCATCAAGGCTTTTCCAGTAAGTAAAAAATGAAGAAAGCCAAATAAGTAAGCATGTATATAGATTAATACGTCCCAGGCATCAATAACTTAATGAAAAATTGAATTGGAAAATACCATTTTTGTGTCATGGATTTACTATATAATCATTTTTCTATTTTTTTTTAAAGAGTGTCTATAATAGAATCAAGTTGTGTTACACACACAAGCCTGTCATTTTGTAGGAGATGTATGTAAAAGGAAATTCAGTAGAAAAACTTAAAACAGAAGAAAAGGGTAACTTTTCATAGCAGAAGAAGCTATCTCAAACACAGAACTACTTCAGATTATTTCTACTTCCTATTTAGACGTTTAATTATATTAAAGCATAGCTGCTGCTATAGAAAATCTAAACTGCTCAACAGATGTTGATTAAAGACATTTAAGTTGCTGCGTTTAACATTTCAGTTTAAGTTTAGAGGTGCTTTGATAGTTTATACATGGAAAGTCTGTCTGGCCTGCAGTAACTAATGGTGAAACTCAATATGTGCATTGTCTTCTGTGTCTGTGTAAGTGCAAATATTAAATTACATCTCCTAGTAACAAGAATCTTATTTCCCTGATGAACAACATTTTGAGCACTTCAACTCTTGATACAAACCTATGTACCTTACGCTAATTTAAAATGCTTAAGAAAAGCTGTCTCTTGAGAACAAGGGGACAGGGAGCAGGTTTATCCTTTTGTAAAACTTTTCTTTAATGTAAAATCATTGCATTGTCCCTTATGTATACATATACATGCCCACTCTAACCTTTTGAAGTATAAGGTAACTTTCCAGTTGAAAGGGTTTTGTTATTTCTGGTTAATTCTGGACGCACTGCTTAAGCTCTGCAGCTATAGGGTTTTTTGTGTTTTTTGTGTTTTTTTTTGGCTATGTTTTACCTCTGGTACTTGAAGAAACTCATATAAAATACTTCCAGTGTGAAATCAGATTCTCTGTTACAAGCTTTTGAGTGCAATTTCTGAGGGCAGGAATGCTCTTCAAGTACAAATCAGCACAGCTGTATTGAAGATTTATAGCCATTATTTACAGCAGCTAGGGGGCAGACCTTCAGTTATTTTTGTTTTCAATGTAATTTTTTTTTTGTGTTATCTTTTCCTTTGCTTGCTTTTGATTATTTCTCATTTCTGCTTCTTCTCTATTTTCAATTTGTTCATTCCCTTATTCCTTACTCTCAGACTAAGGTATCCAAAGTTTAAGACTTCTTCTCTATCATTTTTGATGTACTATATTATCCTTTATTGAGAATATTTTTACAGAAAATGAGTGTAATAAGATAATTTTGAAAAGCTCTGAAATAATTTCTAAAGCTGTAGGGAAAGGTATGTAATTAAGGATTAAAATGATAGCAGGTTTAAAATGCTGTACTTCCACATTTTCTTTTCCTTCAAGTGTGAAGTGTCTGTGATTCATAAATTTTCCAAATGATTCTGAATTTATCAGAGCAGTAAGAGCAGTACACTTATCTGAAACTCTGAATTTTCTCAGTGTTTTGGAAGATTAGCTCTCAGTCAGATTACTTAACTGCATGTTTAAAGTAATGATACCAAATATGCTTCATATCATCATACAGTTTTATGTAATGAAAATATTAATATAATGAGATATATAATCACCATTAAAATGTAATTTATGGCCAGACACTTGTAACAAAATTAACTGTGGTATGCTGCAGCAAATGTTAGACATTTGGTATATTTACAATTGTTTGATCTCAGTATTTGATCTGAGTTATACTGGTTCATAGTACTGTGTGTTGTTCAATTGTACATTTGTTTTGCTTTGTCTAAATGCCTGCACCTTTTACAGTTTTGGAATCAGAACTACAGGAGTTACTTATTTGAGAGATGTGTTGAGTTTCAAATGCAAACCTTTCAAGGCATGTTAAATATATTTTTAAACTTACCAGGAGAGGAAACGTTTTCTTTCACTCAAGTTGATGATGTAAATGGTAACCATAAACCATCAACAGAAATGTATAGTAACATTAGTCAGAAACAAAACATAACACAAAACCAGTAATTCTAAAAGTATTTCAACACATATATACATAAAAAGTATAAATAAAAACTGAAAGATTATTTGATTATGATAATTGTTTAAATTTGGTGTTAATTTTTTAACTGTATTGTCTACTTAAATGTACATGATAGCAGAGCAGTGACTCTCTAGGTTAAAGATATTTTATTATGGACTGCAGTACCAGAGTGAATATGGAAGGAATGAACATAAGAGAACAAGATTAAAAGCGAATAAACCTTCAGGTGATATAAAATTTTCCCAGCAATTACGTTGATTGAAGAAGTATGAGAAAGGATAAATAGGCAATTGCAGTGAAATAGATCACAGAATCATAGAATGGCTTAAGTCACAAGGGACTTGATCATCTAGGCCCACCCTCTGCCATGGGTAGGGTTGCCAGCCACTAGATCAGACTGTCTAGAATCCCATCCAACCTGGCTTTGAATGCTTCCGGAGATGGGGAATCCACAGCCTCTTTGGCATCCTATTCCAGCACCTCAGCATCTTCTGTGTAAAAAATCTTCTCCTCACATCTAACCTAAATCTTTCCTCTTTTAGTTTTAAGCCATTCCTCCTTGTCATGTCACAATAAGACAGTGGAGTAAGTCAGTTTCCCTCCTGCTTGTAAGTGTCCTTCAAGTACTGAAAGGCTACAATGAGGTCTCCCCAGATGCTTGCCTTCTTCAAGCTAAAGAAGCCCAACTCCCTAAGCCTGTCTTCACAGGAGATGCACTCTAGCCCTCTGAGCATCTTCACAGCCCTCCTTTGGACCTCCTCCAACAGCTTTGCATCTGTCCTGTACTAAGGACCCCAGGCTTGGACTCAGTATACCAGGTGGGGCCCTACAAGGGCAGAGTGGAGGGGGACAGTCACCTACCTCATTCTGCTGGCTGCCCCTTTGTTGATGCAGCCCAGGACACTGTTGGCCTTCTGGACTGCAAGAGCACATTGCGGATTCATGTCAGGCTTCTCATCCACCAGAATCCTTAAGTCCTTCACCACATAGCTGCTCTCAATGAGTTCTCCCAGTCTGTTCTTATGTCTGAGATTACCTCAGCCTTGTACTTGGCATTGTTAAACCTCCTTAGATTCCTGTGTTCCCACTTTTTGAGCCTGCTAACGTCCTTCTGGATGATGTCCTTCCCTTCTACTGTGTTGATTGCACCACTCAGCCTTGTGTCATCAGCAGAGGGTACACTCAATCCCACTGTCTGTGTAATTGATAAAGATGTTGAAGAGCACCAGTCCCAGGACAGACCCTTACAGGACACCCTTGTGGCTGGCCTCCAGTTGGTCATAGAGCTATTGACTACAACCCTCTAGCTACGACCATTCAACAAATTCTTTATCCACCAAATAGTGTATCTAATCCATATGTCTAAAATTTTGAGATAAGAATGTGATGTGGGACCATGTCAAAGCACCTGCACAAGTCCAGGTAGATGACATCAGTTACCTTTCATTTGTCCATTGATGCTGTCACTCCATCATTGAAGGTTGACAGATGGGCCAGGTATGATCTGCCCTTAAGCCATGCTGGCTGTCTTGGATCACCTTCTCATCTCGCATTTGCCTTAACGTTTTTCCTGGAGAATCTGCTCCATGACCTTCCCAGGCACAGAGGTAAGACTCAGCAGCCTGTAATTTCCTGGGTCGTCGTCGTTTCTCGCTTTCTTGAATATGGGAGCAACGTTTCCCTTTTTTCAGTCACCATGGACTTCACCTGACAGCTACAGTGTTTTAAATTTGATGGAGGGTGACTTGGCAACTACAACAGCCAGTTCCTTCAGAGCCCCGGGACGCGTGTCATCGAGCTCTATGGACCTGCACGGATTTCAGCCTGGTGGTCTTGGACCTACTCTATTCTTACACTGGGATAGATTTTGCTCCTCTGATGCCCACTGAGAAGCTCAGGGACATGAGAGTCATGAGAAGCCCGACTGGCCATGAAGACTGAGGCAAGGAATTTAAGTACCTCAGCCTTCTCCACGTCTGAGGAGGCCAGCTCTTCCTTTTCTTTTATCAGAGAGGATATGTTCTCCTTTGCCTATCTTTTCTGCCCAATGTATTTAAAGAAACACTTCTTATTTTTCACATCCGTCACCAAGTTCAATTCCACCTGTGCCTTGGCTTTCCTGATCCCATCCCTGTACATTTGAGACAATCTATAAAGAGGGCTTGCTTAGAGTGAATGGGCAGAATTTTATTCTAGAAATATCCTTTTGTAGTACTTAGAAAATATTTTTCAATATTCTAAATAGGAAAAAAAAAGTATATAATTGAAAATAAGGAAAAACAAATTGGACTCTTTTCTCTAATAAAAAATTAAATTTACTAATTTCTTTACCTTTTTAAAACCATAGCTCAGGATAAGTTACAATAAATCATTCCTTCTGTTAATTTTTCTAAACTTTTTTTTTTAGTATTTTACTGATTGAGACTGTTGTTTTGTTTCAGTACTTTTTTCCATTCAGTGCTACACTGCTCTTCAGTAATTAAAGCGACTTTGTTAACAAGTTATAAAGGGAACTAATTTCATTTAAAATGAGGAAGAAGGCATTTTATCTAGCTTTGTTCTTGTGATATTTGGGAAACCAAAGCCTAGATCTGCCTTCAGAACAGATTTGCCTCCTATTTTGAAGTTTATGTTATTGATGTTTCTCGATATATTTCCATTTTTATATTTGTGTATGTTAAAATAATGCATGCAACATAATGCATGTGTATTTTCTTCTATTTTTTGCTCTATTTCCCATTCATGTTATTCAGCAGCTTGGTTTCTCTGTTTTCACTTGTTGCACTTGAATACTTCTCATTCCACTGTAACTTGCTTTTGCTTTTTTTCTGAAGTTCTTGAGGTGGTTATTCTTACTCTGTTTCCTTTGCAGCTTTCCTTTTCAGTATTCCCTGTTGCCCAACACTTGTCTATGCAATTTCTTTGCTGCCTTTCTCTTCCAGCAGTCCGTTAACTTTATTAGACTTGTAATTTTTTAATCTGGGCAATGTCTCCCAAGTTTTCCTAACTAATGCAGACATTATAGGAATGGCAGGATGATCAGTGATATACTTCTGATTTATCTCATCTTAAATGATTTGTATTAAAAATGTGAGTTTGTCAAAGCAGCGTTTTTCTCCAATTTTATCTTAAAGTATATTCAAGCTAACTTCTATGACTACAGCATATTACATACGTTAACTGTTGCATATATAATGTAACAGTTTTTCATGCAAAATCATTCTGAAAAATTATTGCATAAGCAAAAATATCCTTTTTAATCTATACCAAATAATGCGGAACTGACCATGTGTGACAAATCCTCAGACATCTCCAAATACCTGACATGTAGCGTTAGTATTTTTTAAATTGCAAAAATAATGCAGGTTCCATTTTCAGATACTCTGAACGTGCAGTTGGGCTAACCTTCAAGAAAAGTTCTGTGATCAGTCATTACCTTGCAGCACGTAAAACACTGAGATGTAGGAATTCATTTCCAGCCTGATTTGAAAATGTGTCCATGAAAACATATAGGTGGTTATCATAAGAAGCCTTATTAAGAATCAATGTCCACCTCTTTATGTGTTGTAACTGAAATTATGTCTTATTTCACTTTGTATTATCTTCTTTACTGTCCGGAAAGTACCTTTTACATTTTGAGTTATATCACAATAAATAGATATAATGAGAGCAAAAACTTTTCAGTGGATATCTGACAGTCCTGCTTAGAAGAGTCCAAGAGTCAGGCTGTTTTGTTCTGAGAATTTATTGGTCCCTAAAGAGAAGGAGACAGAGGCTGAGCATTTCCAGATACATAAGTGGATATTATCAGCCCAGGCTTCTTTTGGCCAGCTTCCTGGGGAAGGTTAATTTTAGCATTAAGTTCCAGCTCTTTCTCAGCTGGAGTCTGGCAACAGAAGCCAAGCTTTCATTCCAGGAGCTCCTTTCTGTGTGACAGCTTCTGCTCTCTTGGCTCAGTTTGCCCACTGACCAGTTTTTATAGCCTGTTAAAGTATCAGCTGACTTGAGGGCAGATCCCTTTCTTAAGCAGCCCTATGGGAATTTTCTTCTCTCTCTATATGGAAATCTCCCCCTTCTCTCTTAAGTCTTGTTCTTTTCTCTGAATCCTTCTTGTAGCAGTACATTTGAATAATATGTTATGGAAGAAATCTATCACATTAAGTAAAGATGGATGAAATATTTCCTGCAGTGATTGTGCTGTAATAATAATAAAAACACTTTTCTTTGGAGGAAGGAATTATTTTTCCTTTTTTGAGCCTCCTCCAAACATGAATTGTGCTCTACCACTTTTGCTTCTGTTTTTTGATGCCATAGGATGCTGTCAGTTTCTAAATTCAAGTCTATATAAAATAGCAGACCGATGTTTCTGATTACAGAATACATATTTTTTGTATTCACATGTATGAGAATGAGTTGAACAGATGCAATTAGGTAAAGGAAAAAACGCAAGAAGTGTTTGAGCTGGGATTACTGAAGTGTTAGTTCTAAGTACAGAGAACCATGGGTATAATACTGGCCTTCTACTTGAGCACACTGTACATGATTTGTATTCATAAAAGAAGGTAGTTAACTCATTGCTTTCAACTTCTATTTCTTATTCAACTTTGTAAGGAGTTAACCATGCACACTGCATTGCTATAGGGATTATTCTGGCCACTGAGCAAGGCAGAGATCAAATATTCATGCAGTCTTTCAAAACAGTCTTTACACAGAGCCTTGCCTAACCAAATTGGTAATATTAAGTATGTCATCCCTAGGCTTGAAACTTGTTCTCTATGACATGGTACACTTGGCTGACTTAGCATGTTAGCGTAGATTGCAGGGGACAATGCAAACCCAAAGGATATAATTTCCCCATAAATTCTTGGCTGACAGCATCAGATCTGTATAAGTTTAGTATTTTGGGAGTATAGAAAAAAAGGTGTGTCTTATGTAAGTTATTGGTTTGTGCTATTGTATTGGAGATATTTTATACAGAATTGTTTTTAAAAGCCACTATATACACTAGTGCAATAAATACTGCAAAACCATTATCTAACAAGATTTGGAGGAAACAAGGTAAAGTTATTTCACAAGGAACAGTTTCATGTCATAAATCTTTGGTTTTATTTGTGGGATTTCTAGAAAGACACCAATCAGAATTTGAAGCCTTATTTTGCTTAAACACTGTAAAAATTAGCTTTACTTCACCCAAAGAACTTTCAGCTCTCTTTGAGACAATGTGATGTGAGAAGATTGGCAACTTTAGACAAGACAAAAAGGAAGGTGTTTCTGTATTTTAGGTACAATTGACTCAGTGATTCTTAGTAACATAAAAGTGGATTTAAAAATTCTTTTATGTCATAAGAGTAATGAATAACCATAAAAAAAAAAAAAAAATTGAAGCACATTATTAATCTGACCGGCTTTGTAGTCCTAATGGCAAAGCCTTGATGACCTGGAAGAAGCAGAAAATGTGTAGAAATGCCAGCACTTTGGATGGAAGCAATGCAATTATACCTCAGGAAGAAGTATTTTATTTACATTTTTTTCTAGTTTCACATCTTTTCAGTTTAAGTTTGTGAAGTAAAGCAAAATTCTGAAGGATTGTTTTCTGGATTGTGTGAGCTGGGGAGGTAGCAGCAGGGTAATAACCAGCTCATTCCACTTCTCTATTGCTCTTGCCATCAAGTTACTGTGAGGGCTGTTATCTGAAGAAGCATTTGTTTCATAAACTTCTTTATGATGGTCATGGTGCAGCTGTACTTTGCTACTTTGAGCTGCAGTCCTGAAGGGAGTGTGAAGTAACAAAAAAAACCTATTCAAACTGATTAATCGTCTCTCATTAAAAAAGGTTTTCTCTCATGGAAATCTTATAAACTGATTGATTTGGAGATGCTATCTCCTTGGGCACCATCATATTCATTCTTCCTCATATCCAGGCACTCTGCAAATATTGTAAATTAAGAAGATACTGTACTCCAAGCAGCTATAGATTTAAAGCTTTATTCTATTGAGAAATAACCAAGTATTTTGATAGCTATTGAAGCTGCTTATGAAATCCAAGAGTATTTTAGCATGTAATGATAAGATTAGCATGCCTTTTTCCAATTACCTTGGTAAAGCCAAAGATTAGTGCAAATCCTGTACTTTAGTAAATAAGTTCTAAGCTGCAAGTTTTTTAATAATGTATGAAAGATTTTGTATGATAAATTCTCAGTGTCACATTCATTGAATATTCAGAATCTGTTTTCTGACTTTCAAAAAATTTAGTTATAACACTCATCTATTTACTGTGTATTTACCTACTTAAAAGGAAGAAGCAGTGGAAGGAAGGTTGTGAAACTGAAACACTTTGAAGCACATCTCTTTGTCAGTTCTGCAATGTCAAACTGTAAGCAAAAGGTGCTCCTCGTGAGATTGTTTTGTTAGCTGAAATCATGCTAAAAATGAAAAATGTCATCAAATTGTATCACCAATGTCAGTAAAAAGCTATGGAACCGTAGCTCCACTCTCCCAGGGTGAAACTTCAGGTGGATGCTTTAAAACTTGTTAATGTAGATCTTCAAGTACTTGAACGTGATATTGAATAACTAGCACCTAACTGGGTAACAATTTATGATCTGTTGTGCTTTCTAAGAACTATTTATGTCTGCTGAGTTTTAAGTAGTAATATTTTTTTACACGGATGATAGGGAAAAATATTTTCAGTTTTTTTCATTCTAAATAGTCATTCAGACTAAGGATGTTTATTTCCTTAGAAATTATGCATGGGCAAACACATGTACACACTAATGATAATGAAAATAATTTTCTTTTGAGTACTTGAGTTATAGTTTTAAAATCTGTCTGTTGGTGAGATTTAACTTAATCCCTTGAGTATTTAAGAACCATTCCTGAGACTGTCACCAAAAAGTAGCAAGATTAGCACTTCCTTTTCACTTTCAGGATGCCCCATAAGAAAGATGTTTATCTGTAAGGGTGCTGGTTTTCTAAATAGAAATAATGTTGTACGCTCTTGGAATATATACACTTTGTGAAATACAGAAAGAGTGGAGCAGTGCCTTTTCATACAGCTCATGGCACAGATATGTGGCAGTTTACATAGGTAAAAATTACATGTTGGCAAAACTACACAGAAACTCATTTCCTATCATATAAGAATATAAATTTTTGAAGATAAATAAAGTTGTAATAGTTCTTGTAACAAATGCTCGAAGTAAGTTATTATTCAGGAATAGCATCCTATTCTTACATATATGCCTGCTGCCAATATTTGTTAGAGGGTAACAGAACTTACCTGAGGAGTTATTCTTTCCGGGTTTAAAATGCCCAGGAGGAACTCAATCATATTTGGTGTTCCAAGATGTTAGTATGTGAGGCTGCTCAGTCTCTGCTTCCTGTAATGAGGCCTTTTTGAGAGAACTGTTTGTGATTTACTAGACATAAACTCTTGTCTGCGTTAGCAGATCTTTGCCAATCTCATGCCTATCCCAACAAACAAAAACTGTGTTACTGATTCTCCTCTCCCTGTGTGTACTTCACTGTGGTCCTGTTCCTGTCAATGTATTTTCTTCAGATTTATATAGCACAAATAGAAGAATAATCGGATCCTTTCCTCTGGTTTTATCTATGGACTGTGCATCAAATGACTTATTTTAAAGCAGTTGTGATTCAATGGGGATGTTTTTAATTTGCTGCCTGTTCTCTTTACCTCTGAGGAAAGAATTTTGTAAATGCTGAATAATTTTAGAACATGTTTTCTTGGTTAAGGGTTGGATCGTATTTTAAATTAGTTTTAAGAGGAAGGAAATAGTGTAAATGCTGTGGAATTCAGATAAGCACTGTGCGTAGGAAACAAGTACTTTAATTTAGGGTGCCTAGAATTGGTAGGTCAAGCTGATGATAATAAAGGACCAGATCTTAACTTTGTTTCGGAAAACATGTAATCAATATTCACTCTCCTGTGTTATTTCCTCTTTGCTTCAGAATTTATTTTGGTTAAGCTGAAGTATGCAATTGCTTAGATATTCCACAGGGTGTCACGAGGCAGTTGTTAGAATCATTAATACTTGGATGAAAGTAAGGAAAGAAACTCAGTGTGCAGTCTGCTGAATGCCAGTTAATGTAATTTTAGATGTGACTAATACACATGCCATAAAATAAAAAGTTCTTAACTCATTAACACATGTATCTTATTTCTGTATCTGTATAAAACATACACATGAAGAAAAATATTACTAGAGATCGTTTACAAGAACTATTCTATGCCAAGTTTTCACCAAACCGTTTCTAAATATACCTTAATGTTTTATAGCTTACAGAACAAGTGGAATAATTTTGCCCGGAGTAGTAATCTGACATACCAGACCATGTATGTATATAATAGTAATTTAAAAAATGCAACATTTGCATTTTTCTTGCTGATATAAACACTTTTTAATCGAAACCTACTCATTTAAATTTATTTTCAAATTTTATTTTAATCTTTTTATTTCTTCTTAAATTTAAATTTATTTTAACTTCATGCAATACACACAGCTGTGCTCCAGGCATGATAATCTGTTAATTATTTGATATGTTTTTTTGCATGTGGGGACCAAATTTTCTACTGTTGTAAGTTTTGAGTTCTGTGAAAATGCTCGTGTGAAGAATTCATCTTCAGATTTGTAACAGAATCTTTGCACGTAGTTTAACAGTTATTATGGAGAATCCAGATTCTGTTTAAGTCTGAATTGCTTGAAATGGAAATAATATTGGCTGTGAGAAGAATAACATTCTCTTATAAAATGAACAGAAAAAGTTAGTGACTTGTCTCATAGTGTTTATATATTGTCCCACTACATGTTTAATTTGAATAAGTATTGTAACCATCTTTTCAGTTTCCGCTTTACTTTTTATCCTTCCTAATGACCATACATTAAGAAATTATCTAATCTTTGACATCTTCAGGATATAGGAAGTTTGTTTTTGCTGAAATGACCTTTTCTTATTCATTGAGATCATTTGATTGGGATGATGGAAGAATATTATCCACTGCTTACAACATTGAAGGCAGTCATTTATTCACAGCTCTTCTACAGAGTTTAAAGTCTCTGTATTTAAACACTGTCACAAGGAAAAAAAAAAAAAGTGCTCAACTTTATGCAGAAGGTGCATGGAGTGCACAGTACCATCAGGAATAGGAAGACTACCGTGATTGCTTGGCTGATTGAGAATGTATTATAAGATTTATTTATAAAGATTTCATTAAAAGTCTTTATATATAGATAAATCTATATAAATCTATAATCTATATAACAAACATATCTAATGTAAAATATGAAGAAATACAATGCGTATCTGGTACAATTTTAGTTTCCTCCTTATTTTAGTCTCCACATTTGTCTGGAAAATTGGAAGTTCGTTCTTGATATCTAATGAAAATGTTCTGCAACTACAGCGCTCTCCAACTTCTAGTAACAATTTACAATCCAAACTGCTCTGTGCTTTGTATGATAGTGAAAAGCCATGAGTTTATTTCAGTTTTTTAATGAAATTGTCATTAATTTATACAGTCAGGTGGTACTATCCAGAAACTACTGCTTTTCTGCATAGTGGCTTGGAGTGCATCCTAGCTAAATAGATATTCATAGTCACTTGCTTTGTTCTGTACTGTCACTGTTTACCACTGAGAAATTAAGGCTGACAAGGAGAGAACCTTGATCAAAATTTCTGCTGCTGCAAGATCAGCATCTGTTTTCATCACTGAGAGTCATAGCACTTGATATATTTTTGTTTTACCTTCTGAAAGTGTGATCTGGGAGCAGTAAGGCAGTACTGCTAAGGTGTGGGGATTGCATGTGCGTTGATAACAGTGTAGGCTGGATTCCTGCTCTGCTGTCCTGTAGCATAATGTCTTCTGAAAGAAAATAGTGTTTCCTAATTTATTTAAATCCATGACAGGAAAGAAAACCAGTTGCGTAGGATGGCGTGCATTATGCTCTGTGGTAACACTTTGTATGCCTTGAACTGTGCTCCTTATCTAATGCATTTTTTGAGGATCTTATGTTATGTGAAAAAAACTTCAGAAATAGAATATTTTAAACTTTTTCTATGCATCATATATTGTAAAGCAGTTAAAGTTGATAGACGTCATTATGCTCTTAAGGTCATTTGCAGACATGGGAATGTGACCCAGGTTTCCATATGCTGTAATTCATAAAGTCTTCGAAAATAAGAATCAAAACGAAGTTTTGTAAAGGTGGTGGTGGTGGGGGAACTAGTAAAGTGATGAATGCTGTATTTAATTTCTACAATATTCTTCTGCTTTGTAAACTCCCATGGAGTTTCATAACTTTGTGGAGTCAGTTCTTATTTGCGCCATGTGTCTTTTGTGAGAATCATTTGTTATTTAATTTGTTTATTCTAAGACAATAAATTGATAAACATGTCTGCTGAAACCATATACCTTTCATTTATCTGTTAAACATATTTTTTACTTGCTCAAGTTCTGTCTTGTCAGAGGTTCTTCCTGTTAGAACCTTTCTTTCAGAAACAGTGAGTCACTTAAATCATTTGTGCTTCTATGTATTTTATAGAACAGGAGCATAACTAAATACATATAAGTTTTGGCACAATTTTTCATTTCAGTCTTTCTAATGCTTTCTGTGACGTATTATAAAAAGAGGACAAAGCAATTATTTGTTTCTATTTGTGCTAAATGTTATCAAGCAAGCTGAGGTTTTATGCCAGTGATGTATTAGTGAGTAGCACTAAGAGCACAGGAAGAAGGGAGGTTGATTCTACTCACAATTAATAAAATTGTACACAAATAATAAAATTGCTTGCCTTATCTGCTTTGTGCCCAGAAGTATCTTACAGCCATAGAATAAGAATCAGAAGCTGAGTGCATTTGTTCAGGCTTGTTTCCAGGGTCCAGCTGGTCCTTGTGGACAATTCTTTGAGCAAAAATTTTCCAACTTGCAAAGCAGTGTGTTTATAGGAAGAATTAGATCTGCTTTAAGTAGTTTTATTGTCCAAAACACACCTTAAGTCTTCATGGTGTTAAATAAAAGGGAAATAAAGGGTGGACTTCTTTGCACTTTTGTTTTGATTCATTTTGATTTTTGAAATATAAACACCCTGACATCTGTCTGGATGAGTCTGTTTTACAGCAAAGCATTATCTTCTCTCCTATTCCTTGATTTGGGACTGAGGAACTGAATTTTGCCTCTTTCTCTTTGTTCTTATTGCAGCTAGAATCATCTAAAGGGACCATTCCACACATACTTTGAATTACTGAAATAATCGAGTACCTTAAACTAAAGTGATTAATAACAAAATATTTAAATAATAAAATGATTGACTATGCTGATATTGTTTTCTTTAATTTATTAGAAAATGTTTTATAGCAAAGGACAACAAATCAGAGAATATAAATTTAAAATGTTCATATTATATAACATAAATTTACAGTATATTGAAGTATGTGTATTGTATGTATAGCATGTACACATTCATTGCTCCTATTGCCCAATTCTCTACTGGAATGGTAAGACAAGGTTTATGATTATTATGGTCTGTTTTTATTTTCAGATTGAAAATCTACAGGAGCAACTTAGGGACAAAGACAAACAACTAACTAATTTAAAGGACAGAGTGAAGTCATTGCAGACAGATTCTAGTAACACAGACACAGCACTAGCCACCTTAGAAGAAGCTCTATCTGAAAAGGTAATGTGTTCTTATACAACAGCACATTATGTGCTGCTCCTGCAAGTGAAGCATGTCCAGAAAATGTCTTTTTAAGTTAGTCTGGCACCTGAAACGATGCTTATGGGCACTGTCAGGAGAGCAGGTGGGCTCTGTTCTGGCATGAGGGACAAGGAGTGATTCCTGACTGATGGTGTGAAACAGAATTCTGAGATACCAAAGGATATCCTTTTAAATGGGGATAGAGCAATGTCCCAGGACACATTACAATTTTCCCTTTCTGGATGGAGGGAGAGGGAGTGCTTTTTCCCTGCATAAACTGAAAGGCATGGACACCTGGCTTTGATAGAAGGGAGAGAATGGGGTATTTTGATGGCTTTGTGATTTTGATTATCCTGTTATTTTGCCTGGTAAACAGAGCCAAACTAAAGAGCCAACAGCAATTGACAGTGCCAGCTGCTCCCATGGCTTACTCTCAGAACCACTGGTTTACTATGCTTAAGGTATAAGAGAAACTGTAATTTATATTAGAAACAAAACTGGATGAGAAACAACAAAAATCCTGTAGAATTATTTCCAACTTTCCTACCCCTCCACCTGCCCTTTAAAAAATACATCCTTGTAAACAGAAGCTGGCCCACGCATTTCAGCCAGGTTTTTTTCTACCAGTTTACTTTTTATAGGAGGAGTGAATTTATGCAAAAAATACCCAACCAAAAAATACAAATAAATACTCACTTTTTTTGCATCTAACAGATCTTCTTAATATCACTTCAGTGTGCACAGGTGAGCTCAACTAATTGAAACATGATGTGCCATTTTGCAGTACTACAGTGACGGCATTCATGGCTATATAACAGTTTAAAATGCCACTGTGATGTTGGTATTAGCACCTAAATTGCTGATATTATTTTTTTTATTTCTTTGTATGTTTAATCATCTTTGCTTGGTAGACAACAAGGGAGAAACGGCATTTCTAGTCATTTCTGTTGATTCATATGGATTTCTGATTTTGAAAATCAGAAATCTGGACACAGCATATTATAAGTAAATGTCAGGAATTGCTTTTTAATCTGTTTTTCTTCTTGGATACCATCTGCTCTAAATTAGTCTAAGTTATTAATTTCTTGATATGCCCATAGAATTTAAAGTACTTCTCTAACCATTGTTCTACTGATGTCAGTATAGAAAACAGAAATAAACTTGATAGAAATTCTCCTGGGCAATTAAGCATGAAGTGCACCATCGGAAGCCAAAGGAGCCACGTATCCCACATTTTGTCTGAGTTATATATGTTGAAAGAGAAAATGCAATTGAATCTTCAGTCTACTTACTACTAGAAATAGAAAAGTTGAAGAAGTACCAAGTTAAGATAAAGTGAAAATTAGTGAGTGGTGACAGTTAACTGTTTTCATGCCTTTTTATACCAGTGTCATTCTAAAATCTAATGAAATAAGTATAGAAGCTTTTATGATTTTTGAGATGTTTTGAATATAATGTGAAACTAAGTATTCTGTTAATCTCAGATATAGAAACTAAAATTTCACTAAATTCAAGATGCAGTATTTTTTAATACAGCAGTGTGGAAAGTTGGGCTATAGATTTTCTTTCCATGTGTGAAAACTTAAAATGTGACGAACACTTCAGATCTTGATGTTATGGAATTTTCAGATTTCTAAAATGAAGATTCAAATTCTATTTAATAATGCTAGCTTTACTGTTTTGGAAAAGTTAGATCTTTGAACACTAGATGCAAATCCTCTGAAATCTATTTTTTATTTTGCAATTTATGTCTACTTCATTTGGAATTTCATGGATATATATAAGCAGATACTTTTTAAAAGCAATGTGATTAGGGTTTTTTTTCTTCTCCAAGTGGCATTGAGAACTTGCATGGATTCTCTAAGGCTGAATTCAGTACAAATTAGTTACTTGCTTAAATAAAGTCAGTGATGAAGACAACGGTATTATTTTGCAAGACAGTGCTTTTAAGTAATGTCATGAAGCTGAATTGTGTTGCGGTTTTTGATGACTGTTTCAGTCACTTAAGCAGTGCTACCTTTCTAAGTCTGCAAGCTTCACCAAATGTATGCTTTCAAGGATAGGTTTCTCAGTCTTAAGTGTAGTCTCTGGGACATATCTTTATACACTGAAGGAAACCAGTAAGCTTCTTCTGTAAGTTCTAAATGAGTTGTGATGTCTAGATTCCTTATTTATTTTGGAGTTAATACCTTGGCAGTTTATTTTTACATTGATGTCTCATCCTTAACTGTGTCCAATTGTTCAGTCCATCCTAGCTGCTTCTCAATTTTTAATATCAGCAGACTTTGTGAATTTATTAACTTTTTCCACTGTGAATACTGTTAGAAATACAGAATAGATTTTTGCCCCAAACAAGAACACTTGGTTTTGGTTTCTTAGGAACAAAATAATTATTATAAATAGTTTATCAATTTAAATTTGCAATGCTGTCAAACAAGAATGCTGCTTTCATTCAACAATACTGGATTTTTAAGGACATGCAATGATTGTTAGTGTTTATATACCCCTTATTTCTTTACAGGTTAAATCCTCTGTAAGCTGATCTCTTTTCACACTCTAGGAATGACATCAGATCTATTTTGCAGCTATATCTTGTCTAATGTTACATATAGCTTTTGACTTCACCTTCATTGTTAAATTCCCTGGTTGTCAGAATTTTAGTTTGTAAACAAATAAATTAAAGTCCATGAGCACAATGGGAAGATCATTTAAAATTGACCTGAAAATTATTTATATCAGTTTAATTAACCAGAGTTCAGTAATACTAATTTTAGTTCCTTTTTTTAGTTTTATGCAGATAAAGAAATTAAAACAGGACCATGTAATGAAACTAAATCATGAAGCTCTTTCTAAAGTTTCAAAATGGAAATGTTTCATTGTTTTTGAAAATACTCAGATTGAGAATTAAGCTCTGAACTAGAAAATAGGACTTCTAACTCTTCATGAAAGGTAGATTTTTCTCAAGTATCTCTCTCCAATTTGTTTTTCACATTACAAATTAGGTAGCTTGGATGTAGTATAGATGTATGAAAATAATTAAAATTTCCTGTAGTGAACTGTAATCTTATATTTTTCAGATGCTGATATCACTTTTTCGGGAATCAGAAATGAACCAACACAACTTTAGGCATTTTTGAGCACATCTTAGAGCTCACTGGAAAGACGTACTCTTTCAATTCCTTACACATAAGCTTAGAGGCCCTGCTAGGTGCTGAAAATTCTTGACAACGTAGATTGCATTGCAATAAACCAAAAATAAGTTCACTCCTCTTAAAAAAAAAAAAAAAAAAAAAAAAAATCAACATTAGAATATGCAGAAATGCTATCAGCTCCCTTGATGTTTTAACAAGAAACTTTTCAAAGAATATCTCAGCTCTTGCGCTGGTCCAGAGCAGCTCAAGAGGCTGCTTTCATGAAGCTGATATTCATAAAGTTGGTCCTACTGTAGCAGCATACAGAAGATAAGCAATTGAGTATGCCTGATAATAGAGCTATATGCTGTGGCAATTCAGTTCCTGCTTCTGTGATAAAGTGCAAATAGATTAGACCTGTGAGGTCCTAGATTAGTGCATAGGAAAACTTGCCAATGCAAATACGACTGAAACAAGAACACATTGTTGGGATTTCTGTAAGCTAGTTGTTAATCAAATAAAACATGCTATATTAGGGCCTTTTAACACATGTTTTTGACATTTAGCTTTATGCAGCTGACAAGCAAATTAGTCTTCTTTTGTGATTGAATGAAGAAAAATGTATACTATTTCATTAATAAAGTGAAATTAAGTGCATGTTCAATTTGTTTTAGAAGAAAAAATAGTGTTGTGTAGCTTAGAATTTACTCTATGAAACAGTGGTATTGTGCTCAGTACATCTGCTGTAGTTTCCATGGAAATAAAAAGGAGGCATTATTTTCAGAGCAATCTGTGTGTGTGAACACATTTCTCTATGAAATCCTGCCAGGTGTTGGTACAGCCTTGGAAACACTTAATTACGCTGAGCCAAGCATTTTTCAGTTCTGGCTACTTTTTTTTTTTTCCTCCTAAGGAGAATGAAGTATGTCATCATTGTATTTTTCTAAGTAAAATTAATAGGGCTATGAGTTTCAAATGTGGCAGTCTTTGCTGTTTTATGCGAAGATTTTCATGGTAATGCTAATTCTCTAAGCAGGTATGTTCAGCTAGCTAAGACTTGGGAATGGAGTTCCTCTTGTCAGGGGGATACTGGATACAAAAAGAAAGCAGCAGCATGATTTCAGCTTTTTGAAAAGGTTTTCCTCAGGAATTCAGCAGCACATAATAACTGTTCCAATATTCATATTACAAGATTAGTCAATACAGTGCTGATTGTCTTCTGATATGTTGAAGAGATTCCAAATACATTTGCAATCTTAGGCATAAATATTTAAATATTTAAAGTAAGAATATAGAACTATTAAAAAAAATGAAATTGAACTAGAAAGCTGAACATGCTTATTTGCAAACACAGTGGAGTCTACAGTTTTTAAATAAGTGACAAATATTAGAAATTCCAAATAGATTAACATCCCTTTGAGAAGCTGAATGTTTTGCCGAATGTATTGGTAGAATGTGATTTTGATGAATATAGTCAAGACTTAACAAAACCCATACTAACGCTTTTAATTTTTTGCATTTACCTTTTAAAATTAATTGTCCAGTTACTCACTGGTGATTTCAGTAGTCCTTATAGCCAATACAAGTCAGCAAAATATTGAAAAATATGGCTAAGTTTAAACATGCAGGCTCACTATAAATTAGATAGAGAATGGATACCATAAGTTGGGTAGGATATTTTTTCTGTGTTTTAGACTACTTACAGTTAGTAAGTGATTGATTTCTAATTACATTTGGAGCCATTAAAACTCATCTTGCAGCCTGTATAGAGGCTACTAGCAATCAAAGCAACCAAGCTGAAGCTGAGCAAACCAGGCATGGCCTTTCTGTTTTGAACTTATATACAAAGACTTCAATCACTTACAAATACAGGAAATGCATTACTGAGTTGAATAACTTTCTATATCTGTCACAATGTTAGGCATGCTCAGGGCAGCATATCAATTTA
Organism: Chrysolophus pictus; assembly: GCA_037305975.1. Lineage (NCBI taxonomy): Eukaryota > Metazoa > Chordata > Aves > Galliformes > Phasianidae > Chrysolophus > Chrysolophus pictus. The sequence continues at coordinate 11,817,877 of CM074587.1, forward strand.
ATGAAGTTTCTGTACTATGATACCCTCAAAAAGTATTTTAAATCTGGATCTGGAGTTATTGACAGAAGAAGTCTTCCATTGACTTTAATATCATTAACTTTAATATTCCTCTGTTTCTGAAGGTTGGTTTTTCTAATTGCTACTGAATGTAAAGAAATTTTATTATACTTTTTCTTAAAATGATACCCAACTTTTGCATTTTTCTATTCTTTCCCTTGTTAGGAAAGAATAATAGAACGCTTGAAGGAGCAAAGGGAGCGAGATGACAGAGAAAGACTTGAAGAAATTGAATCTTATAAAAAGGAAAACAAAGACTTAAAGGAGAAAGTTAATGCTTTACAAGCTGAACTGACAGAAAAAGAGGTCAGTCTTCACAATAAAATCTATATTCTTCTATGTCATGGTGATGAAAGGAAGTGCACTAGGATTACTCTTGAATCATTTAAAGTAGTGAAATTCTGCCACTTCAATGGTCAGCTTCTGAACTGGTGTTTTCTTAGGCATTCTTCATAGTCCTCACTTCTGTGCATAAAATATTGCTTCACTTTTTGCATAGATGTGTATTGTCTTCTCTACATTTCCCTCTCCATAAGCTAGCTTCCAGAAGGCTCAGAGATTCCATTGTTGCTTGTTTTCACTTGTCAATCAGGTCAATAGACTTCAAAATAATTGTACCTCCGGAATATAATGTCAATTAGCCTGTATTGTGAATGTTTCTGTGTTTCACTATATGCCAGCTCCTGTGGTTCCGTCAGTTGTACTCTTAAAATACTGTCTTTAGCTATAAATGCTTATCTTTGTGTCAACTCTTTGGGGAAGTGGGGGGAAGAGCATCAAAGTGATTACTGAGATGGCAATAAGTTAGTGTCCCGGTGACTAGGAATTAACTTTTTGCTCTTGATCATTTTTCAGTCTAGTTTAATCGATCTCAAAGAACATGCATCTTCATTGGCATCAGCAGGGCTGAAAAGAGACTCCAAACTTAAGTCTTTAGAAATAGCCATAGAACAAAAGAAAGAAGAGTGTAGTAAGTTGGAAGCACAGTTGAAAAAGGTAAGTTCCATCTTAAAAACAAACAAAATCCAGCTATAATCAGGAAAAAAACAACCCTCCCCAAAAGCTACAAAACCTCTCATTTGAATATATTAACTAACTTACTCTTCTAGAGTCATTCTAAATCTACCAATACTGTTTGCTGATGCTTGCATAAAATACTTCTAACTTTTCTTTTAAGAGACTTTTACCAAAGCCACTAGAAACCTCCAAATTATATTGAATACCTCTGTGAGGGAATTCTGAGAATCTGTGGCAAATCAATGAACTGGGAACAGGATGTTGGAGGGAAAGTAGAAGGGCAGAGAGAAATTATCAGACAAGCAATTTGTATGTGAATTAATTTATACCTTGATTAGAAGTAAATGGAAATGCTTATAGCATAAGAAATAATTAAAGCAGCACTTTCTAATGAAAAAAGTCTGCTTCTAAGATGGAAATTAGGTTTTATTTCTGCATTCTTTGGCTTTGTTGATGAATGTGTGTTTGTGATAATTAAGCAAAATAATACAAAACTTACTTCAGCTATCAGTTCATTATTTCTATACAGGTAGTGGAAGCAGCTAAAGGAAAACATACAAATGCTGTATTTTATAATGTGGTTTCATTTAAATCTATGCGTTAATTTATGCGTTACAATATTTTTTGCTTAAATGATTTGCAAGTTTGTTTATGCTGTTTCTTCCATACATTGTTTCTTTGTTTTTTTTTCCTATGTCATTTGGTAATGTCTGCTCTCAGTGTTTGAATGCCAATGTCATGATGTGTTTGATGGGTTTAGGCAGTATGTTTGCCTTCTGCAATTCATAAGTGTGGAGCAAACATTAATTTTTGATGTTTCATTTTCTAGAAAAGTGTTCGTTTATTTTATGAATGCTACCACTATTTGGATAATATTCTGAATTTTTCTTTTTAATGCAGGTTGAGTAGTACTGCTCTTTAAGCAGGATTTTGGTACAAGATTATTGAAGGGTATTTACGTTATCTGTGAAGAAGTTCTTGCAAAGTGTAAAAAGGATACTAGAATGTAAAACTGAGAATTCTATTCTTTTAAAATGTTTTTGAATATCTGCAATTAGGTGCCTGTATTATAATAGTTGTGGAGATGAACAGAGAGAATCTTCTCAAATAACGTATACAGAAGCTTTGAGTTAAACACAACTACTTCATAAGTTGCATAGTTTAAAAGTGTTATTGATACCTGAATTAGAAAATGGAAATAAGCTGTTTTCATGCGAGTCCTATTTTTTAATTTTCTTTTGTTAGAAAATGTATGCATTTACATTGTACTTCACTATAAAATATACTTCATTATAATCTAAAATATCTTATTTGTCTGCAATTAGAAAAACAATCACTAGTAAAACAAATGAACAAACAAACAAAAAAACCCCTAAGGCAAAGATAACTTCAAAAATGAAAATACTCTGGAAGAACCTGAGATCCTAATTCAATCTTTTATGGCTGTACATATAAACACATCATGTGGTCATGGAAAAATAAGCACTTATAAAAGTCGGAGAGAGTCTAGGGCATCTGTCATATAGAAAAGGGAGTATGTTCCTTGTGCATAAATACAAAGGATTATTAAACGAAAGTTGAAAACATAATAGCTTTATTATATCATAAATAGTGCATAAAGCCCCAATGGAAATTCACCCAACATTTGTAGGAGGCCAGGTATTTCCACAATAAAATGTAGTAACAACCTTCTTTGTGGGCATGTTTAGTTGAATAGAAACAGTGACTGTTAATACTAGTAGACTCCAAACAGTAATTTTCAACTCACATTTTCACTAATAAAATATTTTATGTTCAAACCTGTAAATATCTTGTGTTAAAAGTAATTGGTCCCTAGAAATCTACCTTCACCATGTTTTCACTTTTTAGAAAACTAACCAAAACAGAAAACTGGGTTATTCTTGCCTGTGTCTGACTTAGGATAGGAAGGAGCATCAGCATACTTCAGAGTAAATTAACTTACGTGCCTCATAATTGTGCTTATTTGTGAAATTAAACACAAAGGAAGCTGCAAGCATAGTTTGTATCTTCTTTTAGGGTGACACAAGGTTGTTGCTTAGTTTGAGAAACTTGACTGCAACTTAAGATTCTTCTCTTTAGTATGATATAAATAAGGCACTTTTCATTATGATATCTTACAAGGATCATAGTTAAATTTTGATTTATATGTTTCACCAAGTTCTGTTAATAAGTATGAATATAGTGTGCTTAACTGCTAGAATTTACAGTTTTCCACGAGTGCTAATGGTAGTAAGAGCTATGCCTGAAAGAAAATGTGTACAAGGGACAAGTATAATCAAAATCTGATTTTGATTCTTTTTTCTTCTTTTTTCCTTATTCTATTTTTTTGTGAGAGAAAAAGATTCATTTTTTTGATAAGAAGTTTGTTTTTTTAATTGAATCTGATGAAATACAAAAAATACAAATAGTTTTTTATTTTTTAGCTGTTTTTGCTTTTCATTTTAAACAGTGGACATGTTTGAAGTAATAAATAAGGTGTTTATAATGAGTAATTATTCAAATGAGCATGCAATATTTTGGTGCACAAAATAATGTTTAAAGCATTAGGAGTGTGTATTAAACAATTTGAGACAAAGATGAAAGACTGAAATTCAGGAAGTTTAAGAAAGTCATAAAATAAGAAAAAGAAGAATGTTCAACGCTTTCTGTGCCAAAATTCTATAGATGACTTCTTGACTTACATTGTGTTGCTATTAGTGAAAGAACAACAGGAATTAACTTAATAGGTAGCTAAGTATTTTCTATGCGTGTCCATATATATATATATATATCTCTAATGTGCGTGTGTGTATATATATATATTTACATATAATCTTATTATCCACTTCAGAATATCCTCCTTTTGTTTGTCATTATCTTAAATTTAGTTGCTTACTGACATATTTGCAGTTGCCAATGGACTTTTTGCCAAGCTGTACTGTTGAAAAGTCATTCTGCATAGAAAATTCAGTACTGTGTTAAACAAAAGAGAAGTAATAAATATAATGATAAAATTTAATCAATCACTTATTATTACCATCTTTGAAGCTTTGGTGATAAATTGCAGCCTCAGCCAAAAGCACTTCTCATGATTCATTGCTTGAGAGCAGCACTTAATGTATCATCAAAAGTGGACACCTTTCTTTATTTCATGGGTTATTTAACTTGAGAAAGGGAAAGTAACACAAACCTTAAATTTCTTACTCCAGCTATTCTTTTTTAGGAGCCAAAGTCAACATTTACGGTTCCCCAGTGCCTCTCACTTTCACCAAGGAATGTTTAGAATCTTAAATTTCTACTTTTCTATTACAAGGTCTTCTGTGCAAATGCACTGGTTTTGTTGAGCTAATGCTGTTTTCCTGGATCTTTCCTTCTTTTCCTGTCTGTGCTTCACTCCCTTCCAACTTTGCAATGTAGCAAGCTGAACAGTTGTTCAATCAGATGTACAATCCTGTAAGTTCTTTTTAAGATGTCCTCTGTAACATACAAAGCATGAGGATCCATTACCTTACTGTGTTGTGCTCTTCCTCTGTGAAGCCTTGCAGAATACTTCCAATGGTCACTATGCTGTATCTGTTATATCCAAATAAATGAGCTTTGTGGACTTCAAGGCCATGAAATATATTAAAAAATGCATATAATATTTCTTAAAATACCCAAACATCCTAGCCTTTAGGTCCTCAACTTCTACATTAGAGAAGCATGCAGATAACTTTGTTTTATTTGGTTTTCTTTGCTTTTCACTTCTTCCTTCTGGAGTACTTTATTGGATCCTTCAAATTTAAATAACTTCTAATTTATTTAGTTCACCTTAACTGACTGAGTTGATTAGGCAAACAATAATATCTAGGAAGTAACTTGTAGTGTTTTTTAAAATCTGAATGGCTAAAATAGTTCATGTCATGCAAGACTGCATGTTTACTCATGCAAGACTGTGTACATTCAGCATATGCAATTAAGAATATAGAAATGTATTTAACCCAAGAAATTGCTGAAATATATGGTGATGAACAAAAGCAGCAGTGCTTGACAAGCCGAATAATATTACTTTGGCTTGCTTAGCATTATTATTCTTGCTAAAGCCTGCTTTAGTTGCTCAGGATCTGTCCTTTTGACTTCATTGTGTTCCCTTTTCTGTTTAATGAAGAGCAGTAACCAAATATTTTCTCTGTAGAGAGTACTTTATTTTTTGGTTGAGACTATTAATGTCAGCATCACAGGACAGAAATAATGATGCAACTGGATTGTAATAGCAATTTACAAGAAAAGTTTAAATAGTAATCCTTTTTGGAATGATCATATATTTGGGATAGTACATATGAGAAACTTTTTTTTTAGCTTATTAAATGATACGATAATCTGCATTAGAAAAGATATTTGCCTTCACTGAAGTTAGTGGGAATATTGCTGTTAATGTTGGTGGACTGGGATTCCAGCTTTGGAGCCTACTATAGCTAAATTTTGTAGCTGATAACCATGCAGTAGATATGCCATGACTTATGTATAGGAGAAGAGAGTCCCACAAAATATGTCATAGTTATTCTTGCAGTTATCATCTAACTGTGTTTTGAATCCAGTCATAAATCGACTGTAAGTAGTGTAACACCTTATATTATCTCCTCTACCACCCAGCACACAGTTGGTCAGACCTTTTCCCTTTGGAGGACAAAACCCTTCTTTTATGTATCATGGATAGCCTCTGTCATATTTATGTTCCTGTTCAAATCACTTGCACTCTTGTGCATGTCTTTTCGGACTGAAGTCTATTTTGTGTTGGTTATTCTCTTGATTTGCATATTTATTCCATTGTTATTTCAGTATTTGTTACTCTGCTGTATGGAACTTTTGTTACTTCCTAGTCTATTTGTGTGATTCCAAAGTCAGACAGTTTTATTTTTTTTTTCTTCCTGGTTCTCCTTTTCCTTTAGTACTAGTGAACAATTTTAGTAAATCCTTGAAGCTGCTTTCCCTCAATAACCTTTTCTTATCTCTCTTCTGAATTCTTACGTATATGTAACAGCCTACTTTTAACAATGTAAGTAATAATGATCCCTTTGTCCCTTAAAAACATCCAGCACCTCCAAATGAAGTTGACTTCACTGAAGTCAATGGCAGCATCATTTTCTTTGAAATCTACAAGTCCAAGATTTCATCTCTTTTTTTTTTTTTGTGATGGCATTTATGCCAGTTCCTGAAATTACCTTTTATTGCTGCAATTCATTATACTTCTTACTTTAATAGAATGCTTCCTTGCTGTTTTTGTTTTAATGCTCTGTTGCTTAAATGCGTCAAAGAAATATCAGTCAGTCAGTTTCTATTAGTTCGATATAATATAGCTTTTTAAACTGTGAAGATGCAGAAAAGGTGCAAATCCTGCTTACTCTATTGTGTATTCACCTGTGTGAACAGGCTGTTGAAAAAAATTGGGCATATGGTCTTTCATGGTTTTTTTGAAAGGTGATCATTTAAAATAGCCAATAAATTCTTGTGAAAAGTTGATTATAATAAGATACATAATTGCTTTTGTCCTGTAATGAAACTAAGATGACATACTTTGTCTAGGGACCTAATGAGCTTTCCTCTCAATAGTAAAGACTTGTTTTTCCATATGCTTCATGAGAGCAATATCATATCAAAATTTTAAGTACTTGTGGAATCTGCTCCAAATTGCTTCAATGAGTCCTGAAGTTGAATGTAAAAATACTTAAATTTTAAGCAGACTAAAAAAAAAAAATGTTGAAAACAATGACAGTAATTAATTTTGGTTCATTACTGAAAGTAATAAAATTTGAAGGATCTGACAAATTTCTTGCATGTAAATGGTTTCATTTTTTTTTAATTTAATAACCCAGTTGATTTCTGTGTATGCCTGTGTCTGACTATTTAAAAATGAAATGCAGTATCTATCCATCCATTTCTGTTATGCAGAATAATGCATGCATGGTTGCACCATAAAATTATAGCAAGCTAAGTAATTCATGTTACATGTTTGTGACAAACTGTTATGGTGTTTCTATAGGAAATTTGTTGTTTATGTACAGAACTGTTTCTTTGCTTTTAAAGTATTTGATTACTGTGACAATTAGTGAAATTATTAGTGGTTACTTATTTTTATCAATTTGATAAAAATAATATACAACACAGTCACAATGCTGACAGAAAGAACACCTTAACCTTAGTGTTTGAAACTCAGGATTGCACTTCCTATGCCTACTCTGCACACAGGAGCATTATCACACAGATAAAGAGATCAACTACTCTGCTGCTGAAAGGTACCCACAATACCAATTATTCTTCCTCATAAAAACAAAAGGTATTCTCCCAAGAAAACAGTGTAAGGAGAAAACTGGGGACAGAAATGGAAAAAGGATAGAGAGGAGAACAGCTAGAAGTGGAGATTTTCTGATGTATGTGATAACCATGCATGATTAGAAGTGATCCAAGCTCGTCTCTCGCATTTAGTCTGCAAAATAGGCAAAGGAATCTGCCCTGCTTGGATGGGAGCAGTGTCTTGCAAATAAACTATGTTTGGGATCTTTGTAAGTAACTCTATTCCTTTATTCTGGGAATGTCAGATCAGTTGTATTTTGTTCTCTGCTCTTTGTCAGCATCACAAGGGTTTCCTTCAAGGGAAAGTTCCTTTTCAACAATGTTTGATGTTCTTGTTGTCCAACAAATATGGAATGCTTTAAGCACAGTGAAAGCAGAAGAATTGAAAATATTTCTGCAACTTAATATTTATTTCCCTAGCACATTATTATGCAAGACTTAACAGGAGAATATAATTGATATCTTTATCAGGTTTCATTTTAGCTATGAGGTATGCAGTTGACAGTTTATTCAGTACATTTTGGAGCTGCTGTGTGACAGGAATATTGTGTCACAGTTGAACATTTGACACTTTTGCATTGGTGACATTATCATGTTTTTGCCTAATTATATACTTTCATCATCCAAAGTCCAGTGGGGCAATGAAAAGTTATTTAAAAAAAAAGTAAAAAGAGAGGCTTTTTTATCTATTCTATATTACTTTTTTCTTGGAATGAAGCTTGTCTGGAGGCACATGGGGAAAAAGGTTGGGCTGCTGCTAACTGTTCCTGTATGCTAAAGCAAAGAAAGGAAATGCTAGAGGCAGAAAGGTGAATGTTCTGCATGTTTATGAAATGATGGACCCAAGGCCATCAAATAAGAGAGTGATGCATTGAAAGAAAGAGTCAGCATAAAATAAGCCAAAGTTCATTATTAAGTGGGAAGATATACGAGAGTAGAAAAGAAGCTGTTGCTCTCACCCAACAGTAAAATTGAAATACTCTATGGATATTACCTTGAAACGATCTCTGTATTAAGAAACTCCTGAATCTTCACACAGTTCAGGGCTGGAGCGTGTATTGTTATCCCAAACAGAACATTTGAAGAGCAAGGCCAGTAAGTTTTGTAGGAGTCTCATGTCTTTCTGTTGACATACTTTGTTAATTAAATATTTATTCTGAATAAGAATCTTACAGTGAGGTTAAAATATAAAATCTTTCTCTTATTATCCTCATGCTTAAATGATATGTTACATGCAAAACTCCTAAGTTTCTTCCCATTATTTTCATTTTTTGGTTGTTATACTAAAGCCAGACCTGTTCTTTATTTATACAGAGAATTCTAGCCATTGCAAAGAATGTGAATCTTCCAATAGCTGTAGTTTATATTAATTCTTTCTAAAACATGCATGTTTAATTTTGATTTGCATTTCTTCCCTTGCTTGCTTGCATAGTCTATTGTCTGAAATTAAGAAGATAATTACATCCACATCTTCGATGAGTAATAAGATAGTTGGAGGTCCTTCAGTTCTAAATGTCCTGAGTTTCTGTAAAATTCTCTTATATTAAAAAAATGTTATCTGAATTTTCTATGTTTAGTGTGCACTGCATTAAACGACTTGTTTTTTCCTTGCCTGCTCTTTCAAGATGCCAATTAGGAATAATGGGAAGCAAGGGGTAGGCTAAGCATTGCAGTGCATTGTTGTTTTTCCATCTGTCTGTGATTATTCCAGTCAAGAGTTTAAAGCACTTGATGCCTGATCATGCTCCCATTGAAGTTTAATTGGGTTTTTGCCATTAGATTTGATGGGAGTAAGATCAGACTCTGCAGTGTTGTATTCATTTCGTTTGTTCTTGTCTGTGAAACTGCCACCCATCCATGCATGTGTTTGCCAGGTTTGTGCCATTTTCACCAATAAGCTTGTTCTTCTGATGTTTCAGGTTAAGTATTAATGATGGGGAAAGAAAAAAAGGATTATTGGATAAAATGTCAGATAAATGAAACCTTATAGTTTATCAGTTTGTCTTTTATAGACAGCACCACTTAGAATAAATTTCTTCCTTTTAGATTATTAGTATTGAAGTGAATTTGAAACATCTGGTGACACAGACTACAATATGTACATTTCTGTACGTACACATGGACAAAGTGTATATGTACGGAGAAAGATCATATTTGAAAGAATTTAAGTGATTTAAACAATTTACAATTTTTTTTAAAGTAAAAAGCCCGACCCTCAAAGTATGGTCATGTTGATACGTAAAACACCCAAACATTCTGTTTAATAACTAATCTCCCCTTTCAGGATGAAGCTTTGTTAAGATAGAATTTTTATAAAAGTAATTTTAGACTGCAGGGAGCCTTGAATTCCTTTTTATAAGGCTTATGTAGAAAAATGTTATCTGACAGAAATACCCGTAATCCTTTTTAATGAAAATCTGAACTCCAAGACTGAAAATGAGAACTCTTACAGTGATTTAAATTATTGTCATCCTTTTTTTTTCTTTCTTTTTAAAAATATTGATTCTGAAGGCTCATGAGGCCGAAGAGGAGGCACGGATGAATCCAGAATTTGCAGACAGAATGAAACAGCTTGACAAGGAGGCATCATACTATAGAGAAGAATGTGGCAAAGCTCAGGCTGAGGTTGACAGACTTCTAGAAATTCTCAAGGAAGTAGAGAATGAGAAGAATGACAAAGATAAGAAAATTGCTGAGTTAGAAAGGTAATTCTTTTATTATTTGTCTACCATTGAGTGGCATTTTTATTTACTTGGTCTCCACTACCAATGAGAGAAGTTGATGGTAGAATGTGAAGGGTTTTTTTAATAACAGAATTTTGTGATATCTTGTAAAACTGTATCAGAAATGAAAAAGATTTTGATAGTTGAGAATCACATCTGTCTGCTGACTTTGGAATAATTTAAAGTTGTCACTATTTTGTAGTCTCCATAGAAGGAACATATATAGGAAATTTACAGTGACAGTCATCCTGGAAAACCATGTTAGGGGAACAGCCTTTTCTTTCTAATAATGGGTAAATCAAAGCTGTCCACACAAATGTTTCTTCAGTGTGAAAAGAATTACTAGTTCTCAGAGGTACTGAAAAGCATTGGTAAGTATTTCTGCTTCTGGCTGTTCGTATTTCTCAGTGGCTCTCCGGTCGTTTTTTCTCCTCAAATGAATATTTTCTCTTGTTGACTACGTGGTTGTTTTCTTATTTCTGGGACAGCTACATGGTTGTTTCTTAGTGGTGACAGGAGAGTTCAGAGCTCAATTTGTCTTGCGCATTTGGAATTAAATAACTGTTGGAAGATTCTCACATAGAATAATTGGCAAGTTATTTGACTGACAAGAAATTTGTCTCTGATTTCTTGTTCCCTTTCTGTACTCTTAGACACTGTTAGGTAAATTAAAGAAGAATTTGCATGTTTTTGAACATTTTACCTATTAAGTAGTTGCTAGTCTAGTGATCAGATAGGAAGAACAGGGCTTCTTGATGCCAAATAGGAGATTTAAGGAATCTCATGATTATTGCTGTTGTTCCAGTCAGGACATAGCACAGCTCTGTCCTGTTAGAGAGAATTGTCATGATACATGGAAAGATCTGTTGGAAATATTGTTTACCTCGGGGGAAAGATAACAGCCAGCATGGAAAGGAAGCTGCATAGAATATCTCTTACTGATGATGACTTATCAGCCTTCACAGTTTTGTTGCCAGAACTCATCTTTCTCTACAGAATTTGGCAAAGATTTGTTGTAATAATAATAAAAAGAATGGAATACAACTATTAATCAATTTGTCATGAGAATCAAGACCTCAAATTTAAAGTGAAGATTTGTGCTTGAAATGCAGCTGATTGTTCACACGACGATGGCTTTAGTTAGCACTTACCTCTCTCACCATATCAGGAGGGGTTTAGAATACTCCAGTATTTGCATGGATTTTAATTTGTAAAGTAGATAGTGGAGAAAGCTATTAAAGAGGAATTGTCACTTGTACACAATGAACGAGTTATGCCTAAATTCTCCAATATCCTAAAACACCATATTAGAAAAATATAACACAATTAATGAACCTATGTGGGCATGAAATTTCTGCTTATTTCATCCACCGCTGCATGTACTGTAGGGGCAATTGCAGACCTAGACTTCTAACATAGCGAGACCAAGTGGGAGCAAGCTGGTGGAGATGGATAGTGTATTCTTTACAGAAGCAGTAACTGATACTCACATTGGGCTCTAAAACATTCTGAATTATTGTGTGACATTAGATGCAATAGTAGGCATGCTAAACTTTATTCCAAGAGAATAATCTTAAGAGATTTATTAAGTAGCAATCACATATTTGCTGAATGGTTGAATATTAAAGTGGCAGTTGAGATTAAATAATAATCTCAATGTTATTATCAATATATATATATATATCTCAATAATCAATATATTATTAAATAATAATAACGAAGCAATGAAATTTATGATCTTTTTTTTTAGTAAATATTATTATTATTATTATTTTTAAGAGATAAAGAATCCATGGCAGCTTTTATCTGAATTAAATTTATAATTATCCACCGATTAAAAAGAAATATGGGGACTACTATTACTATGGCTTTGTTAGCATACCACCTCTTACTGACTGAGAAACCTGCAATGGGTTCTGTAACTTCCTTTCTCTTCTCTCTCTCTTTCTCTTTCTTTGATAGCACTTTTAACAGTGGCATTTTAGGATGCAAGTTTCGAGTTTTGTATTATAGATCAGGGTCAATGATCAGTGAACTACTTTTTACAGAGAAATTCGGTGCCACTGAGTAAGCACATACTTTCTCAAGAGGTTATGCTGCATCTGGAATATGATCAAGAAGTTAAGTTTTGCTATGAACCTTTAAGTGCTTCTCTAACACTTACAATAAGATATCTGTGATATGACCAGCCAAAGAAGGAAGTATATTGTTATATTTTATACTTACCCCACTCTAAGATTTCCTTGCGAGTTCTATTAACTGGAAATCACTTTCTCATTTGATTTAAATTATAGAACAGTTTCCAAGATTAATTCTAAATTCTTAGAGAATATATTATTGTAAAACAGAAAAATGATGAACCTAGAAATTTATTGTTGATTGCAACAACAGAAGTTAAGTCTTTATTGTTACTTTCCAGTGTGTGTATAAGCACAAAATGGTTGACTGGTATAGCAAGCCTAGCAAACTGCCTCCAGATAGAGGTGTAATAGGGAAATATTTTTAGTTAGTGAGCATAACTGCTTGTAGTAATCAGGTTCACTTGAGTTTCTCTACAGTTTAAATTCTGTTCCCTCCCTCTTCCTCAGTTTTGATAAACACTGGCCAAAGATCTAACTCTATATATAGCTGTGCCACCTGTTGGCAACCCTAGAAAAGAAACTTTGATGCTAAATTCCCATTCTAGGGGGCTAGGTAGAGTGTAAATTACTATAACATTTTATGAAGTGTGCTACTGTTTTTTCTGCTTGTACAGACTACATGCTTGGCTCATTATTGAAGGGAAAAGGTGGAGCCAGAGCTCAGTTTCTCCCTTTATGGGAATAAGGTATTGTGAAAATGACTGCCATGTGAACAGAAGCATATTTAGAAAATGTTCACTTCTCCTTGTCGTGCTGTTTTTTAATCCGAATAACTCTGTGTTGCTAGTTTTTTTTCTTACTTTTTCTCATTTGCTGTTTTCATTCTCAGAAACATCGTATCTTCAACATTTCTCCTAATTTCATGTGTAAGACTTGTCTGGTGTTCTGTAGGAAAATTAATTTTCTTCTGTAACATATTTGTTGATTGATAGCTTGCTGGAATCCATGTTCACTACTATGCCACCATCTTTAGATTTCAACATAATTGCATCATAAATTCTTGATATTTATAAAAATAAACTCCCAAGAGAACTATAATCTAGAGCACTTCAAATGATATCTTCACAATATTGGATGTATCCACTCATACATTCATTAGCATTATGGAGTACTCTTATATAAATTCAGTTCATCTGAAAAATAGAAACATGTTTTCATTCCTATTTGTAAACGATAACATTACGAGAAACAAGATCATGAATTACTTTTAAACAGAAAAGTTGAACGTATATGAGTGTCAAATACTCAAAAGCAGAAATATCTCCTTCAATATGTGGGGAATTAAATTTATAATGTTATTTGTCAAGTGAACATTATTAATAATACTGAAGATTTTATCCTTATGATAATTTTCTTGATTTTAACATGATTTTTGACCTCAGAAGCCATCACGCTTCTGAGTTGCATCACTTAAGATTCATGCTGTTCTTCATACATACAAGCTTCCCCAACTACTACGTATATACAAACATATTTTGTGTTTTCATAACTTACCATTACTACATAGGAGAACCTTGCTCCATCAATAGCCACTCCCTTGATATCTTCCATTACATCTTTCATGATTTATTTGTTTATAATGAGATTGGATTAAAATAAAATGCAGTTTATCATGGATTAATATACTTTCAGTAGATTTAGCATGATGTCTTTCTTTGGTTTCATTTATTAAGGAAATGTGGTATATTTTTTTGCATGATGTAAATAAAACCGAGCAAGATAGTAATTAACTTAAATGTTAATGCAGAGGGTCTAGCCAAAACAAGATGACTGCAGTTGAGAAGGAACAGTCAAGATGGAATGTGTGTATTGTTTAATACTTTATTAACAGTGGTAGAATGAAAGGTATTATTGTTTATGACGTGTACTGGGGAGTTTAAATAAGGAAATGAATTTAAGTGATATATAATAGTATAATATGCATGACTGAAGTTGTGACCAGTAAAATTGCTCACTGTAAAATAAGGATAATTCTTGATGCAGTTTAGGAAGAGAAAGATTGAATAAACTTGCTTCTGGCAGTGTTGTCGTGAGCCATCTAAATAATGAAGCAGACATCTAAACAGTGAGGTGTAAATCCTGGGATGTCAGAGTAAATGTTTGTAATAATGATAGGAAAGTATTAATGTCATTGAGCACTTGCAAGATCCCATGTGGAAGACTGCTGAATACCTCCCGTGAATCACATTCCAGAAGGTTGAATTCAAACTGGAAACAGGTGCAGATGAGGGCTCATGGGATAGTTAGGCAAATTGATTGCTCACATCACAGGGGGAGTCTAAACTCAAACATTGTTTCTCTAGCAAAGCAAAGGTTCAGTAAGGATGTGTGTGCTCTCTACAAATAAATACGAAGGAGCAAAAGCTGCAGTGATAGAGGAATGATTTAAGTAAAAGAAGAGTAAAATTCATTGAAAATAAAGTATCCATTAATAAGTTTAGAATTGAAAAAGAAGGAAGGGAAAAAACATCTAATTCTCAGAGGAAAGAATGCTCTGAAACAGCTTTCTAAATAAATCAAAGGGAATGAGAAACCTAACTGATTTTCAGGTGCAACTTGTTACGTGTATGAATCGGATTATAATATATGGCCTGCAACTGCACACATGATTTCAGTCCTCTGAACCAGAATATTTATGATTGTCTTGTGCTCTTACAAGAGTAGCATGCTGTTAGCAACCTGTGTGCGTGACATGTCTGTGTTAACTTTACCTTATTTAACATTCCACAGTTATCTATGCAAAGTAGATACATATGCAAATGTGCTACTTATATTAAATGTAATTTCTTAGGGGATGAGAACAATAACTGAGTACTCTCAGAATGCAGTAAATGCAGGCATCTCCTCTGGGCCTGCATTGTGCCTTTGGATAAGTCCAAAGGATTGGGAGAAAACAAAATAATGTTGTATGGGCACATGGATGAGAAACAACTGCAGAAGCTGCCTTTGCTCATGGAACCCGATGCTGTAAACAATATTCCAGGTTGTTCTCTGGACTCCTATTTTAAAAAAGCATCATATGGGATGGTAAATTCTGTGTAGAAAAGTAATGCATGAGGAAGGAAATAACTGGACTAATAACTGCTTTCTCAAACAGGATCATATTTAAACATCCCTTGCTTACAATTGCTTTGAGTGCCCTTACCAGAAAGGCCAGACTACCTATCAAACAGCAACACTCAGTGCAGGATGCAGTGGTCTTTTAGTTTTAGTCATCCTTGGGAGCAATGACAGAGCTTGGGCAGCCATCATCTCAGATCACTTTTTAGGTACTGTACTTTGTAACCTCAATAAGATCTTTGAACAAGCTGCCGGATTGTTTCACTGTTATGCCTTTTATGAGTTGATGTGATGAATGTAGGTCATCAAACTCCTCTTGGCTCAAAAAAGGCTTCATGATATATGATGAAACATTTGTCAGCAAACATTACCAATGAACTGCTAATTTGTTTGCTACATGATGGTGTGTGTATACATTAGGGTGGTTATAAATACGGATGGTGTTCGACAGTCCACAAATGACAAGGTGGCATTTGCTTTAAAATATCTGTTGTGCTGACTGTATAGCAAGCATGTGCTGTACAGAAAATTTATTTTACCTCTTGCTTTCCTTTTCCTTTCCTTTTTTTACTTTGTTTTTGTTTTCTTTTAAATAAAATCTGCTAATATAACATCATCTTGTTATATTTTTAAAGAACTAATGTGTTGCTCCCTGTATTCTCTTTTGCTGTCTCTCTCCCTATCTGTTTTTCTCCAAACTGCTGCTTTCATCCCTACTCCAACCAGCTTGACTTCCAGGTCAGTATTTTCTGCTCTCCTATTTGATTGCTCCTTCCACAACCAAGGTTTTCATTGATGCTCAATTTATTTGGTCATTTTGATACCACATTAGTAACTTTTGTTTGAATTTTATTTCTTTTTGTTTTTCGTGCTTTGCACTGTTATGAAGTTTTTGGTCATTCCATATCTAGATCAGAAACTTCACAGTAAATGAATGCTTTTGCCAAAAGCTTGTAAGAAAAATACGTTTATTAACAACATATCTAATTTGTATGTTGTGTAAAGAGTTTCTTCTTTTACTTTTATTATTTTTATTTAGGAGTCCAACATTGGGAGTAACTTTTTGATAGGTAATCCAACTCAAGAAATAATTAATTGAGTAATAACAATACTATGCAGAGAGATTTATGCTTACAATTAGAGACATATTTTACTGTCATCACTTAAACTATTAAACTGTTATTGCAAACATCATATGAGAGTTTGGAGTGGTTTGGCTGCTGATTCAGAAACATTTAGCTATTTGTTCTGGCCAGGTTCTGGATGAGTACAAAATTGCAAGGAATGTGTGTATGTGTGTACATTTTGTATACTGTTTTTATATGTCTCATGTTCTTGTCAGATACAAGCTTTATTTTCCTCAGTGTTTTAGATAAGTTTTGTTAGCATTTGTGCTCCTGCACTATTTTTGAGGAATTTTAAAGAATTTGGTAATATTCTCAAGTCCTGGACAGGACATCTTCTTCTGCGGAGTTTTCTGTTGAATTCAGTCTTGTCTGCTTTACTGATGCTCCTTTCCCACATTATGCGGAGTTCTGCCACAATGCCCTGAAATGTTGCTCACTAATTTAGACAGTATTTCAAGAACTGTCATGAGATCTTGGGAAATTGAGATCTGATCTATTAAAAATGATTATATTTGTTTTTCAATTTGAGATAAGATGAATGTTGTTTAAGGGATTTTTTGTTTGTTGTTGTTTTAAGTGATTAATTATTTCTACCAGGCAGAATTGCTGGTTCTGCAGAGGCAACCATTACCCTCTACTGATGCCTTTGGAGGCAAAATAGTTGCCTCACTCAAGCAATGTCATAGTGATCTGAATACTAAGAAAGCTTAAAACAGGCTTCAAACATTTGAAATAATGAGTGTATCAAACAGTGAATCAGAGGCTGAATGCATTTTTTTTTTATTTTCTTAGCTGCAATCTAAAGAATGAAAACATTTTGTTGTTGCTGTTATTGTACTTAGCATAGGTTCTTAACAATAAATGTTAATGGTCTGATTTTTTTATTAATATCAAAATATGACATGGCTAAGGTATAGATAAGTCTTGTTTTCTTTACTGAAGTTGCTCTCCTTAAGAGAGAAACAAACCTGATTCTCAATCATTTTTGAGGTAGAATGTGTGTACTTTTTCACAGATCAATTAGATTAGAGTATAAATAAGGGTGTATTCTGCAAAGACCTTCCAGGCAGATTTCAGATACCAAAGTTTTGCACTTGGAGATACAATTCCACACATTGTGTTGCCATGCAGCACAGTTGTCTAGAATCATGGCAAATCTCCAACATGTCTTTATAATGTGCTTAGATCTGAAGTTTACAGATCTTTTATGGAAAAACATACTTTTTGCATCATTCTCTGTTTGTACGGAGCTCAACAGTTAGGAGAATTTCTATATCTTGATCTCAAAACCAAGTACAGTTCATGCTTCCTAATTCAGACACATCAGAGAAGATTCTGACGTGAATGACTTTGAACCATATGGCCAAAGATGGCTCATAATTAAAACACCAATGAGACCAATTTTCATGGTGTTCTTTAGTGCATGTTGCAATGACAACTTTCTTACTGGAAAGTTCTGCTTCTGAAATTTGAGTCCTATCTATTGCAATAATGAGTAGGATGAACACTTTATTGTGCATCGCTACAAGAACATTTTATCATGTTTGAATAAACCTTATTGCACCTAAATTATAAAAATACTGAAACAGTTCTTCAGCATCTTTATTTCTGCCAGAAAATAATTAAATGAATTTACTCTAGTTCTGGCTATGATGAAGGTGCTGACTGAATGTGACTATTATGGCACTTCTGTCAGAACATATTCAAAACTTTATTTGGAAATCTCCCTATTCCAAAGGAGTTTAAAGAAAGTTATTATGTTAGGCAGTTGATATTATGGTTGATTTCACCTGAATTCAATGATTGGTATGCAGAAGCCTTTGTTCAGCACTGGGAGGTGCAATTTTTGTTATATTTTATTGACTTAAAAAAAACAACTGACCTTGCCGAAGCAAATGCTGTAGTCTCCATCCCTGTTGTCATTCATACATGGTAGTATGTGATTAAAGTTTACTGTAGTATTGCAGTGAAGTCTTAAATTGTTGCAGTTTGAAACACCGTTAAGGTCACAACTCAATTTTTAACAGAGTTATTAATCTCTTTAATTTCTGATAATATATTCTCAACTGTCATTTTATTAATGTTTGGAAAGGTTAGAAAAATGCTGTAGCTCTTTTATAACTTGATGAGCTATTGATACTGCTGGCAAAGATGATAAAATACATTGAAATAAAATAATGTGTGTATTTTAATATAAAAATCTACTTATCTATAAGAAAACTCAGCACAAAAATCAACTGAATAACTTCTTTTTCATTTAGTTTACAGCAAGTTATGTACTCCTTGCACTTTTCTGCCTGTAAACGGGAGATGGCATTGTACTGGAAATTTTCCCATCGGCCTCTAATGTTGGCCTTCTGTGGAAAGCTAAAGCTCCACTAAATGTGCAAGCCAAGGTTTAACAGAGCTTTAAATTTAACTTACAAGTCTTCTGCAGTTTTGTCGAATGTCAGTTTGATGGTTCCAAGGGCAGAACGATATGTTGTTCACAGATAATTTCCCTGGAGAAACTGAGATAGTGTACCAATGAAAGCAGAGAATCTGTGATATATAGTACTCTTCTGAGAGTGGTTATTCTAAGTGAGAAACATAGTTGTTATGTTGGAAACTGGCAGATTGATGTCATGTCTTTGTTTTAGTCTGTTTGCTTCCTATACAGAATCAACATTTTCATACTGTTTGCATTTTAACATGTAAGTGTGTTGAAAGAGACTAAAATTTGATAAGAGATCTTTATATTTATCTGATTGCGTTCTTGAATTTCTGTGTGCTTGCATTTAATTTTATTTAAGAAACAGTAGCGTAGAACTTTAAAATAGTTGGAATTCCTTCTTTTAAAAGAACAGAGTAAATAACAATAGGCTATGAAATAAGATTAGTTGATAGAGTTGAAGAAAGTTTATAAAGAGATAAAAGTGAGTCATGGTGACAGAACGACACGTTGTTGCTCATTTTTATTCCACTCCCTTCTGAACCTCTTCAGTTCTTTACTGTGCCCTTCCAGAATGCCTAAAGGAATGCAGAGGTCAACATAATTTTTGGGACGAATTCAAGTGGATTATTTAAATATGGAAGTATATTTTGTAATTCTCAATAATGGGCTTTATTGTTTTCTTAATTTGGTGTATCAGTACTCCTACGAAGTAAATATTAGTAGGTATGCAGCGTAAAGTGGGCATGAGAAGAAAAGAGCTCTACATCACTTGAAGGAAAAAGAGCTACTTTGGATTGCACTGGACCTGACAGTAGGGTTCCTTACTGGAGAAGAAATTATATGAGTAACTGTTACTTTATTGCTGATTTCTAGACAGATCATTGTTGTAATTCTCTAGATCTTCTGCTTAACACTAGTTTTGGCAAGGAGGAAGATCCGCAGCAGGTATTTATTTAGTTTTTGAATAAAGCAGCCACAAACCACTGCCACGGGAAGCTCAGTGGCTGCCTGGGTGCAATGCTATAAGGATTCCCTGTGTGGAATGGAGAGATGTGATGTATGTGAAGAATCATGTGAGATAATACAACTTACCCTCAAAAAGCTGTCACTGGAAAGAGACGGGTGCTAAATTTAAGAATAGGGCTGTTAATGGAGTCTACTATTCTAGTCACACTGTTTGCTTCCATAATGCAAGAGCAATGTTAATGGACAGTATGATTATGAGTGGATAGAAATGCTCTGAATGGAGTTACAACTAGTCAAAACAAGTAATCATATAATGGAATTCTGAAGACTTGACTACAAAAGCACAGAAAGATTGAATGATAGAGTCTGAATGGACCCTGAGAACTGCTAGGTTGAGTCAGGAGTTGCAGTGAAAAGATTTGATTTAGAAGGAAATTGCAGCAGAGGAGGTTTGATTCTGATTGCTGTCAAGCTGAACATGCTGAGGAGGGTTTGCATAAAATAAATAAACATTGCCTGATGAGGCAGTGGGAAGACTTCAACTCTTCAAACATCAGACAGCAAACTATTTTCAGTTACTGGTTACAGCTATAACTGATGATATCAATTAATAAAATAGCTGAGTAAGCAATTACCATTTAAATCAGATCAAATATCCTTCTTATCTAGTGTCCTGTCATCAGTTTTTTTTTTTTATTAAAGAACATAAGAAGCAACTGCAGATATCCTTGATATACAAGAGATGTGTGGCAGATGAGTTTTCTGGTACAGATTTCACACGTGTTCGTTTCAAGTGTCATGCACTAAGAATGTGCTGAGAGAGACAGTGGTGTGATGCGTGGCATTTAGGTTTCAGTGGTTGCAGAGTAGATGTGTGTTGAAACAAAGTGATATGAATTATAGTTCAGAAACAGGATTTCAGTAGGTCTTTTTCACTCATGCACTGTTCTCATGTGAATATTTCTAACGTCTCTCCAGGACTTTGGAGGCAACTTTCTTAAACAGAGATTTTGGAAATATTTCCAGATTGGATGATAGGTAAACCTTTTCTCCCACGTTTTTTGCCTTTGAGATGAGAAATGTTTCAGTGACTTCTGTGACACTTACTTTACTTCTAGCAGGCAGGATTGGTTCTGTTGTGGCAGCCATATGTTTTCCTGGTACTTCTGAAGGCAAAATAATTGTTAAACTGAAGCCCTGCAATAATAATCTGGGTTAGAAATCTTAAGACAGCACACAAATATTTGAAATCTTGAAATTTTAAGAAGAGGCCTGTAGATTTGTTGTGGGCTGCAGATTTGCTCCTTTGAAACTCAAATAGCATATAATACACTGGTAAATGGAGCTAAGAATGCAATGAAAACATTTTATATGCTAAAATTCATTTACCTTGCTAACTGGCAACTCTGGGAATGACAGAAGTTTTGCATTCAATTTGAGAATTAGCGATGTGGGAACTAAATCATTTGGAGAGTTTTAAGTAATTGTTTCTTTTGAATGATTTTTTTAATTCATTGTTTTTGTTGGTCATTTTGTTTTTACTCCTCTATATGAACACAGAATGTGTGTGAAGGTTCTTCTGAGTTCTCCTGGGGGTAGGAGTATGAACAGTAACATGAAATTTGCCATAATCTCAGCTTGAGGTGAATGATAGAAAGAAGACCAAACATTCTTCTTCAGTAAGAGAAGACAAAATTAGCATGTGATTACTTTGTCTATGAGGTGTGTAGCAGAACAGGGGTCTTTAGTACTGAAAAAATATACTCAGTTTGGCCAAAGTTAATCAGAGAGTATTGTTTTTCTGCTCGACATGTTGCTTGTGTCAAAGCGATTAACTTCTGCAAGGCTGAAATGATTGTTTTTGCATAATTTTTGAATTTTTTATCATCAATAACAATTTTTAACAAAAATAAAGTAAGCAAGGTGTATGTGAACTGTTGAGTCATGGCCTGAACCATTGATTGATCACCTGAGGCAAGGACTGGGTCAGCCATGAGAGCACAGGTGAAGGCAGTTCACCTCCTAGACCCCATGTAAGGGCTGACTGTCACTGGGGAAGGATCTCTTCCTGGAGATCCCTCCTTTTTGGAGTTTTCCACTGTGAGCCTAGAATCTTCTGATACAGGTAAGCGTTTCTTCCTTGATTGTTTCTTTTTCATCACAATAATCTTTCCAACTTTAACACCTGGAAAGTACCATCCTAACCGCGCTACTCTTCTGACTGTACAGAAGGTTAAGCATAAGGGAAAAAAGTTGAAGATACTAGTATTTTTATATACTAGTAAGCCTCTGGACTGTAGAATCTAAATTTAAAAGAACAACTTGAAAATTTTTGTAAATGCAAATTTCAACGCAGGGAAGCATTGATTAGGTTTTTTTATTAGCAGATGATACATCTTAAGGTGATTTAAAAAGTTCTTTGAAAAAAAAAGCCAGTTATTTTGAGCAAATTATGTTTTCTTAGTCATATCAAAACTTCATCCTCTCCAGAATGTTTTCTTATAATGATGGTACCTGCTTTCCCCAGACAAATCCATCTATGGGGTATAAATGAATAAGCGGAGACCTTGCATACTTATGCTAGGAATGTGACTGTCAGAAAATCTCTTGATACCTCTTGTGATCTTTACGGTCTGCTAGACGCCTTTTTTTTTCTTTTTTCTTTTTTTCCAGGCTTATAGATCAGTAGTAGTAAATAAATTTTTGCATTCCAGGAAAATACCAGAAACACTACTTAACAGTGCTCATTACCTTAGTGGAAGTTCTGTCTTTCAGTTAAATTGAATCTGAATTTTAAGGAGTTTTCTTGAAACTAATTCCCATACTATTGTTTTAGTCTTTAGTTAGTAATCAAATAGGAATCTATGTATTCTGAATTTTTAAGACAGCAAGAACTGCACTCTTAGAAATACTTCTGCTGAGCCTTACTGAGGTAATGTATGAGTAGTTCTGAATGGTCATTCACGTGGGCAGGATTTACAGCATTGGGTCTTCTGCATGCTACTGAGCCCAAGAGTACCTTGTAAAGTGATAACCTACAATTTAGCGTACATGAATCCTTCATGAAGGTATAACATATAGGAGGAAGGATAAATGTGTGCTGTTAAAAAAGAAAACAGTATTTTTAAGTATTGATGCTAAGATACTTTCTAATGCATGCCTAGAACAATAGGTGAAAATGACTATTTAAAATGTGTTTACTGTATTAAATTTTAAACCAGATTTTTCAGAATTCCATATTTGGTATAAATTACTTGCTTTGACTAAAGTATTATGTTTCGTAAAATACTTCTTACGAAACTTTTATTTCTGTTGAAAACATTCTATTATTTCCTTGTCAAATTTATTGTATTCTGTGGTTTTTTTTTTGTTTTGTTTTTCTTCCTTTAAGATTATAAAGAAGAAAAGCACTGTTAATATAATTTTCTATTTATGTATTATACTAGTTAATGGAGTATTTTGTTGTAAAATTAAGATTGAGGTTCACATATTCCTGGCATGCTGGAGACTTTTTTGGTTGACTTTCAGACAACTGGTCCCATTGTAATGCTGTTTAACATTATGACAGTTATTACAGAGACAGGTTGCTTCAGAAAATGTTATAGACTTTGCTCTTAGGGGTATTTCACATGTCTGCATTTTTTGGATGCTTTAGGAAAAAAAGTCTTTATGAAATAGAGTAAAGGCTATACTGAGCATGTAACACTTGGTTTTGGCTGACATTACCTACTTTTTTGGCTGAGGTACCCAGGTGGTTAATTAAAGCTGGGAATTTAATGAAATAGCATGACTTTCTCTATAGTCAAGAGAGATGAAAGCATTTGACTGTAGACGACAGTTATGCACTACTGTGAAATGAAGTCTGAAAGATACTTGCATACAGGCAGAAACTAAATGTTAATATTTGTTTTAAAAAGTTGGAATAAAGTAATTAAATAAACTGTAGTCTGACCTGTGAGATCATTTTGTATCTTGTTCCACAAGAACCAGACAAAAAAAAAAGAATGTGGTTAAATGTAGTCATTACAATTACTGAAAAAAAAATATATATTTGACCTGGAAAATACTGCAATCTAGTGAACTTGAAACACCTCCTGAAAATTTTTATAATGGCCAAAGAAATATAGACTCTAGATTATTCTCATTCATCTATAAGCAGACAGATTTAAATCTTCAATTTTCCACTAGAATTTTTGTTGCCAAGACTCTCAGATTTAGTGGCCATTTATTTGTATACATATTTACTCCCAGTTTTGCTTGTTAGTTTATGTAGTTTCTATTAAGAGCCAAGGTAAATTTTTTTTTGTAGAGTTAGAGTTATGTATTTCTATAATGTTCCTATTTAAAAAAAAAAAAAAAGAAAATGTGTTAAACTCATGACTGTCCTAAGGATGCATTTCTCTGCATCCCTTTGCTGTGAAGCAAAACATCTGTGTTGGGATGCTCCACTCCTGACAATGTTCAAAGCCAGGTTGGGCAGAGCTTTGGGAAACCTGTTCCTAGAGGACAGTGTTGGAAGTAGGTGATTTTTAAGGCCTCTTGCAATTCAAACCAATCTGTGATCTGAGCGATGGGAGTCTGTTTTCTCACTATTAAATTTAGCTCATCCACCAGGAAGGGATTTCCTAGAATTGTTGCTGTGTGACAACAGTGAAATACAATCATGCAGAAAAGAGAGCAGGAGCTAAGAGATGAATGAGTATTTACTGAATCAGCTGCTATACTTGAGAAGTACTATAAGATGAATTCAAGTTTATAAAAAAAAAAAACCAAAAAACTTATTAGTTAATTGTTTGGAAATTAAAATCATTTCTGCCCTTGGTCTGAGTTTGATTTCCCTGTATGCTTTTCAGTTGGCAGGACTGTCTTATTAGAATCACTCATTTGATATTTTTCCCATGATATCTGAACATTGACATTCTTGCTGTATCTGGGCTGTTCTGTGTCTGAAATCCTGGGCACTTAAAAGTGTATTGAAAGTACAGCAAAAGCTTAGTGAGTCTCAACAGTCTCAAGCTTTTTGAAACTCTGGAGTTTCTGCCCATGCACTGTGCAGATGCTGCACACCTGTGCAGGAGGTTCCCTTGTATGCACAGTGAGCTCATCACAAAACATTTCATTGCTTATGTTTTTTTTTCCTGAGTATATGTTGCATAAAGTGAGGGCACTGCACTGTGTTCTCTCTTCCATGTGCCAGTCCTACGAACTCTCTAAAGCCATCTAAAAGAAATGCAATTAAAATCTAGAGGGAAATATGTTGCCTTTATTCTGTGTTGAACTCCTCCTGTACCCTTATGGGAGATGTAAGAAAATTAGACAACTAGGTTTTTAAACTGTAATATTTATTTAGTTTCCACATGCACACAATCATTTGAGGAAGAAAGAATATTGATATGGTTTTCATTTATTTTCTGCTCTTTGGGATTTTGCGTATCACAGGCACCAGCTGCTTTTCTTTGGAGATTCACAATGTTTTATGTTTTGGTGTGGCATTAGAAATTGAAATAGGAAGTTGTGAGAGAGAAAGGCGATGAAAGAAACTGTTGGCATAGGCATAAAATTCAACTTCTTGCAGAGATTAAATAGGAATTTATCACTGATTCAGCAATAGATTGAAAATCATTTTATATTGTAAGAGCACAGTCATACTAAAGCAAAAAAATTGTCAAACACCACGTATATACAAAGTTCTGGAAAAGACATTTTTTCTATTATTCACTTTATTTTTCTTCTGATTAGGTCTATACTTATGATTATTCTTCATGGACTCTTCTAGACAGGGAGAAAGTTTTGTTTCCTAAGAGTCTTGTTATTTGTCTAAGGATATGTCTAAAGGAAAGAGTCTCAGGTGTATAACTTGTAGCATAAACAACTATTTATGCTAATTATCTTTTTGTGTCATAGAATGGCTAGGGTTGGAAGAGACCCTGATCCTCAAGGATCATCAAGCTCCAACCCACCTGCTGCAGGCAGGGCCACCAACCTCCACATTTAATACTGGACCAGGCTGCCCAGGGCCCCATCCAACCTGGCCTTGAACACCTCCAGGGACAGGGCATCCACAACCTCTTTGGGCAGCCTGCTCCAAACTCACCACTCTCTTGGTAGAGGACTTCTGTCTGACATCCAACCTAAATCTTCCCTCCTTCAACTTAAAACCATTTCCCCTTGTCCTGCCATTATTTACCTTGTAAAGAGTTGGCTCCCCTCCTGTTTGTAGGCTCCCTTTAGGTATTGAAGGCTGCTGTGAGGTCATCCTGCAGCCTTCTCTTCTCCAGGCTGAACAAGCCCAGCTCCCTCAACCTGTCTTCATAGAGGAGGTGCTTCAGCCCTCTGATCATCTCTGTGGCCTTCCTCTGGACCCTCTCCAACAGCTTCCCCTGTCTTTCTTGTATTGGGGCCCCCAGACCTGGATGCAGTACTCCAGATGGGGCCTCACGAAGGCAGAATAGATCTACTCTATTTAGATTATTTATTAGTATTTAAAATATTTATTATTGTTTATAGTATTTGTGTAGATCCTAACAGACCTACGCAAATATTGTAACACTGTCTTTCAAATGGAGGAATTCATACTTCTCTTTAAAAAAACAGTTATCTGTGAGCTTGATGTAGATTCTTTTAATTCTACATGTTTTCATTAATCAGTGTCATTCACTCTGTTGTGATCTGTTTTCCATGCATGTTTTATGAGTCATTATAGGAGGCTGAACTAAGTTGATAGTCCATTTTTTTTTTGATACTTGTGAAATCAATAACTTGTAAAATCAATAAAAACATTTAAAGTACTAGTTAACTTAGTAGTGCTGTACTGTACTCAGAAAAGTTCAGTATTTTTTTCCCCAGGTTTGTGCTAGAGCTTTCAAAAAATGAAATGACTTGGGAAATTGAAGGGTGCACTGGTAGCTTTATATTCATTGAATGTCTTATTTATGCTGTGTGGTTCTGTTTCATATTTTGTTAATTTCTCTGTTAATGATTATAAGTTTGTTAAACCATCTTCTTTCATTCTGGAGATCTCAGAGAAAAGCTGCATTTCTGTGTTCTCTGTTGGAAATTCTTTGCAAGGAAATCAAATTTCATAGAATATTTTCACACATGTATGTTTCAGTTACTTGTGTCACATTATGTAGTTTAAGTTGCCATAAGTAAACAAGTAATAAAAACTACATTTTTGTATTTAAGTGGGGAGAAATTAGATTATTCTGGACTTCTGTATGTAAAGGTATGGAGGCCGTATTCCAGGTTTTCTGGAATTTTCTTGGCCAAAAAAAATTGGTTTTCAGATTATTTGTCCACAGGTTGCAGCCTGTGTTGAGGTAAAGTAAGAATCAATTTCACAGATGTTTCACAAAGCTAAATTTGGTTTCAGCATCCCCCATCATAAAGAATTATGATGATTCCCATGGTAGTTCTTGATTGAAATTTATTAAACTATTTAAGATAGCAAAGATTTTTGTTATTTGAATCAATTGTACCCGCTTTTTTTTTTCTCCGTAAGGAGCTTGAAGATATTTTTTTTAGTAATAGAAGTAAATCAACTTTTCTGTAATGCAGTACATCTACAAAATTTTTGTATGAAGTTTCTTCTAAGGATTTTTAGTACCATGGCAATATTTACTAATTAAATATTCATCATGAATTTTTAAGTTTAAATAATTAATGAAAGAACCAGTAGTAGGACAAAGAAAGAAGTGATAGAACTAAACATAAAATGACCTTGCTTCTTTAGCATAATGAAAGCAATGGAAGAAATATATCCTATAACTTCATTTTTCACTGAAAGCTCTACTGTGGAAGCAACAGAAATGTTTTCAGTGGTCCTTCTGGGCATTGAATAATATTCTCTTAATTTGCCAAAATAGGATTAGTGAGTAGATCTCATTAGGAATTTGCACATGACTTTATTTTTAAATAGATAAAAGAGAACAAATTCTTCAAAGTCAAGGAAAGTTGAGAAAATAATTTAAGAATCCAAGCAGGTAGAAAATATTACTGCAAGGATATTTTTCCACTTCCTGCCAGGCAGATTTAGCTTGTCTTCTTTCTTAAAAAGATATGTGCCATGTATTACAATCAGAAAAGCTTTTCATAGCTTAATGAATAAGACCCAGAGAAAAATATAATTAAACTTTTAAGTAAATTAACAAAATATTTTTTTTACTTGAGATCAGTCTTAACAGAAAATATGTGATGGTAATAAAGTTTGTTTCATTTTCACAAGAAGTTATTTATAAACTTACTTGTTAATCTTTCATTACGTTATTAGAGTTCAAATTACTAAAAAAAGATTTAAAACAGGATTGTTTTCTAATCTTCCTCTGCTGCAACAGTTTTTCAGAAAACATATATGTGTATTTGTGTGCAAATGATAAAAAGGAACAATGTAGCAACAATAATTGCTTTACCGTTATGTAATCTGACGACATCAAAGCTGTTTCGTTTTCATTATGACAGACTGGGAACAAGGTAAAGTTTGTTTAAATCTGACACTAGGAATACATCCGTAAGTTGATGAATTAATGCCCTTTGTTATAGTCTTAAGTTGGTTTATAGTGAAAAAATGTCATTGCAGTCATCAGTAGTAATGCATATGTACGTACAATTCTTAGACACATGAAGGACCAAAACAAGAAGGTTGCCAATCTGAAGCACAATCAGCAACTGGAGAAAAAAAAGAATGCACAGCTGTTGGAAGAAGTTCGTAGACGAGAGGACAATATGACAGACAACTCTCAACATTTACAAGTGAGTTTTTAATCTATTAATTATTTTTATTCTTTAGTTGTGTTTTAGAATCTTGAAAGAAAATGCCCTTCTGTTTCTCCCTGAGTATCTAACAATTCTTTTTGCAAAGAACTGGTCGTTTTCTTCTCTCCTACCAGAGGATACACTAATGACCAGTTGTATCCATGAAATATTTAGTGTTTAGGGTGAGGAAAAAAGAATAGCACTTGAAAGCCTTCTCCTCACAAGGATTGTATTCTTCTTACTTTATAGGCAAGAAAGCAAATCATTCTAGCTTGTTTTGAGGAGACACAAAAAATAGAAGGATAATTATGCTTTCTGTATTTTCCAAACCGTAACGTGCTGGCTGGTTATGTTATAGTGTGGTTGTGAGTCTTCAGGATGTTTGTATATCAAATAGTAGCACGCTCTGAATTTTATTTATTTTTATAGGGTGAACATTTACATACCCAGGTGATTAAGTCTGCAAAATACAGATTTGTTTTTCCAAGAGCATTGAACTGTATAACAAATTCTACTGTGTTTTGCTGTGTGGAGATTCAAAGCAAAAACATTTGAGACCCATGATCTCCTTCCTGTTCTCAGTTACTACATGTAGCTCTTCACATTAAATTCAAATGTCTGCAATTCTGTATCAGCAAGGCTATCATCATCTAGTTGTGTACTCAGATCATTTAACAAGTGGGATTTGATCTGACTAACTATGCATGTGTAGTGGGTAAAAAGGTGTATAGACCATCAGATAGGGTAGTGGTGAACTGAGAATCTTCACATGAGATTGCTCCTATCTCATGCACTTAATTTAAACATAGAAAAGCCCTGGAAATAGCTATGGACGTCTTGATTGACAAATCCTTTATTATTACAACATTACTTCATCAGCAACTTTTTTTTTCACAATCTCCTTTTTCCACGTTTTTGAAACTTGTTCTAGGAGAATTTCTACGCTTTGTAAGTCATTAGAATTTAGGTATTCAGACTGAACAATAATTAGCTGATGTGGTTAATGTTGCATTACTTACTAGGGAATCTGTATTAAAGACCACAAAATGAGTTTGATGCTTGACTCAAAAATTGCTGAGAGCTAACAATAAAAACATATGAAGTACTGAGTTCTGTCAAAAACAGCAATGTCTCTGTACCATTTGTTTATAGGTAAGTCTAATATGCAGTGCAATATATCATTTTTGGCTTGATCTGGTTAATATAATGGGTTTCTGGAAAATTTCTAATAGATGGAATTTGACCCTCACATGCTTCCTGCAGTACTGTATTTCTCATGTATTCCTGTATGCAAAACTGGAGGAATTAACACTACACCTCTCTGCAGGCTTTTGTTGGTGAAACTGTAGTGATAGATTCAAGTTCAGGGAATAATGCATTATTTATGCATTGGTGTAATGTTTTCATGCTTTGTAATCTTAGTCTTACATACTGCTGCATTATAATGAGTTCTACTGCACGTGATTTAATAATAAAACCTTGTGAACTATTTGGGCTGATAATATATAAAAATGAATTTCCAGTGTTGAGTAGCTACTTGTAATTAGTGTGGATCAGCAGTGAGAATATCTTAAATTTTTATTTTTTCATTAATATTTTGCAAATCGGTCAGAGTAGTGTGATCACTAGAGGATAAAAGTCCTATGGTTTCTGATGTAACTGCTAAACTTGGAGTTTTCAAGTCATGAAATATGGGAAGGAGTCTACCAAATAGAAGCAGCATGGCTGAACAGCCTAAATTTAGAAAGAAAAAGCTTGTATAGTATATAGCTCCCCTGAGCCATTCACTTTCTTTTGCCCACTAACAACAGTTTATGAAAGACAGTTACCTAAGAACTCTCATTTCTCTGTTACTATGCCTTAAAATGTTAATGTTTTAATATTGTGTACTTTAGCTTACTACTTTCAGTAATGTAAGTATATATTTGTTGTGACCCATTCTATGTTTTCTGAGCTGCTGTAAAAGTGAGGAGGGGAGGTCTCCAGCTGCTACTGCCTATCAGTGGGTGCTTTGCATTCCCCAGTTGGTCCTCCAGTAGCTGTAAGAAGGAGCAGGGGGAAATGAGCTCAAGTCAATTAGCCTTGGTATACAAAGGAATTTTTCATAAGTTGTTTAAAAAAAAACTCCAACAAAACAAATAACAGACATCTTTTATGCTGTTTAAGGAGTATCTCTTGAAATACTTAAAAAGTATTTTTTTTAAATATGGATTTGTGCTTTTAAAATAATTGACCAAATGCACTATTGGATTTCATTATGATTTTGATTGGTGTATAGAGCTTGTCATTTCAGGGCAGTCTTGATGTGAGCCTTT
This sequence comes from Chrysolophus pictus, assembly GCA_037305975.1. Taxonomy (NCBI): domain Eukaryota; kingdom Metazoa; phylum Chordata; class Aves; order Galliformes; family Phasianidae; genus Chrysolophus; species Chrysolophus pictus. The sequence continues at coordinate 11,848,798 of CM074587.1, forward strand.
TGTATCTGGTCACAATAAAACTAGTTAAAATATTTGGCATAAGATAAAGGTTTACTCCTGACATAGGTAGAAACAAGTGCCTGGTTGCCAGGATGCAACACATCTGCTTTCTGCAGATTTGTTTATTTAGCTATGTTTGTGAGTGTTCAACCTTTTTATGCATGTGTTCAAAAAGATATATATAATGCAGTATGTGATAGGTGCATTTGTTTTCTTTCTAAACAAGGATGCAGTGCTTTCCTCAGAATAAAAACTAAAATCAAATAATTTCACAGAGATGTGAGCATACACAGAACTCAAATCAGGATGTCAGAGTTGACTAAGTAAATAACCTGACAGAGTACTTGATCACTTTTGATATTAAATCTCAGTTTATAAATAATATATAGAGTTAATTTTTTAAAAAAATTAATGATCTAGGAATTTGTGAGGGAAGATTTGTGTGGAGACACATTGTATGAGATCTATGATATTGTTTGAAAAATAAATTAGTTTCTGGGAGTACAATCCTTCTGCTAATCAAAAATAAAATTAGCTGATATTTTAATAAATCCTGAATATTTAGCAAATCATAGGCATCTGGCCACGTTTTATTCTGCTTCTAGTACCTTCTACCAGTGTTTATTGGCACATATAACACACTACGTATGTCTACAGTGTAGTTATTACATCTGTGAATGATGTATTGAGCCATTAGAGTTTAGTATACTCTAAATTTCTCTGGCCTGGTCTAATGCTTGTATTCCCTACTGGCTAAGTGTGATAAGCTCTGCTGACCATTGAAGAGCGATTAAGCTCTTCAAATTACATTTACTGCTGCCAAATCTCAATCCCTGTTACTGAAATACTGGGAGAGATATAAGAAAGCTAGTATGTTGTGCATGGACTGTTCAGGGAGTTATTTGGGTCAAAGTGAAATGATCAGTTGAAGTGCCATCTATTTTGCACAGCTCAGCTAGGGGCCAAAGCTCTACACGTTCAGCTGTCCACTTGCTTTCAGGTAGGTTTGAAGAATCTGAGAAGTCTCTATTTTCTCTGAAGTTTCAATAGTGTATAATGGTTCCTGAGGCTTATAGCATTGTGTATATTTAAGATACATTATGCTTTCTTTTCAGGTAAAAGCATTTCAAAGCTGGTTCATATCCTAGCATCAGCCCATGCAGGATAAGTTTAAGTCTCAGATCACCACATCTCTGAGCACTCTAGAGCTGCTGCTGTGATGGAGAGTGCTCTGGGATGCCTGGGGAGGGAATTCACTTTGGTCTCCCTCTTCTATCAGCTATAATTGTGAGCGATGTTTCAGGTGTGGTTTTGGGGGTTATTTGGATCTCTTTAAAATTGAAAACATCAGGAAGCCAAACTTGAGATTAATTCTTGGGAATGAAGAATAGTTGTGAGGTTTTCAGCTTTTTCCTTCCGCAAATCAAGGGCAGACCTGTGGAAGTCTTGCCAGACGTGATGGTCATATATTACATAAAGCACCACTGCGGGAGAGCTGGGCCTTGAGTACTTTATCATGAGGCTTTTTGAGAACTGTGTATCTAACGTGCCTTCATTTTTCCTCTCTTTTTTTGTTTATCTAAGAATGATAAGCTTTCCTTGTGAAATGCAGAGCTAAATAACATGGGGGTAAGGTGTCATAAAGTTGTGCGCAACTTCCCAAACAAATCCCTTTGAAGGAACTTAAAATGTTGTAGATGTGAGGCTTACCTGCTTTACTGAAACATTTTTTCCTGATTCTTGTATAGAAAATGTTAATTCTAAGAATGCTGTTAACAGAATGAGAAAGAAAATAGTTGGGTAAAATAAATAATTTGAGAGGTTTGGGGTTTGATTTGGATATTAAAACCTGCAATATTAGCAAAGCCAAAAGTAACTCAAAGTAGTGCTGCCTTATGTCTCATCAAATAGCCTCAAAGGAAACAAAGTGTATTCTTTGGTCTGATTATACTTTTCATAAATGTATCAATCTAATAAGTGAATTGAGAGTAATGGAATCCAATCTATATGGAGTACCATGAAACAGGTTGTGTACACATCTACATTTTCCATCTAACTCTTTTAGACTGAGTCCAGCAATTGATCCTTGGTTTGCTGGTGGACATACTGAGGTGTAAGGCAAGAATTATAGCTCTTAAGTAAAGAAGAAATTTAGTCTTAGGTGATGCATAAAGCATGATTGGAAAAGAGTCTTACCAAAAGAGATAGAAAATTTGGATAATTGATATCACTGCTGATTTTTTCCTTATGAGTATCTGTGGTATTGTACTAAAAATAGCTCCCTAGAGATTTCACATGCCTTCATTGGATTTGTCTCTTTTTTGTTCTATTCTTCAGCATACAGTTTTCATCTCCATAGATGAAATAGTTCTAGAAATGCAAAATACATTGAGGACACTGCATGCTGCCATATGCTGTATCTGTGTTTTTCAAAATAGGATGAAAGGATGGCTTAAATGAGTGGCATATCTGATGTTCATTTATGTTTGTACTTTTTCCTCATAATGCACACATTTCCTACTGTGTTGTCTGAAAGACTTTGGAATATTAATAAAAAGAGGATGCTATGAAGTGAGGTGCAGTGTTTTAAATAAAATTGAACAGAGCAGTATAATCTGTTCAGAGACAGAGGAAGCAGTTGTGAATTATACAGACAGACATTGGGGTGTGTAGGTGACATATAGGAGGCAGGCAGGAATTCATTTCGTAAACACACAGCTTTATACGTATTAGTGCTGAAGTACATATGTAGTGAGAAGGCCCAACAGTTTAAGAGGTTAAAATCATAAGCTATTGAATTAAAAGTGAATTCTAGTTTGAGTATGCATTCAAAGTTGGGCCTAAAGCTTTAGTAGCTCTGTGTATTTAGAGGATTATGAATGTTTCCATCTTCAGAAGACATTTAGTTGTTGTTGGGGAAGAAGGGAGATTGAGATTTTTTTTTCGTTTTACATCATTCTTTTGTGTTCTCTACAGTCTGTATGTGTGCATAATCATTCTGAGTAAAATTGCTATCTACTCATACAGCTGCAAGCAGAGGGTAAAGGGGAAATAAGTGATTCCTCTGAATTTTCCTTTCTCTGCGTTATTGGCAATTTATCCTTTAGAACATACACGAGATACCACATAGGCTTGCAGAGCCTAGTTCAAAGGAAGGAGAAATGGCCTGTGAAGGTCCATCTTCTTGCTAAGATACTTACAATCTGATATTTCCTTGTAATTCTTCTTTTTTTTTTTTTTATTTTGATGCATTTGTTCCAGCTATTGGACATCTATACAGTTATATTCTATTAGTTGCTTGAAAACCAAAATATGTTCCTATAGTCTCTGTTTTTAAGTTTTAGGCTTCCTGGGGACTCTAAATTTTCTTTCTGAATGATTAGGTTGAAGCTTAATTTGTAAAATAAATATTAAAATTAACATCACATATCAAATTTATCCTTATGAAGTAAGAGTTATGTACTAGGAAACAGAGAGAACTTAGCACAGTGGATTAAAATTGCATGCATTAGTGATATGTTCATGGGTACTTCCTTTGGTATTTCTCTGCTTCTTTAGTTATAGCTGGATTTTCCCAAGATAGAGAGTGTAACTAATAACTAAAACCTCAAAAATGCTCAGTCTTCAGCAAAACACGTAGCTTATAAATGTCACACAGTTCAGGGATTATTTTTTTCTTGTGCTTATCTAGCAAAAGTCAGGAATTGCAAGAAAATTGCAAGCAGAAATTTTCATGTAGCTGAATATATATTTTTTAATAGATGTTCTGAAAAATTAGAGTTTCACAGAACCGGTTTTTTTATTGTGCTATATTGATAACCAATTTATAAAAAATCTTTGAGCTGAGATTTAGGGGGTAGTAGAAAAAACAAATATATATAATAACAGTGCAATTTATTAAAAAATGAGTACTAGATTAGAATTGCATACTAACAACATCAGACTAACTTGCACACACATAAGACTATTGAAGAGATAGCGTACTTATATTTAGATTTCTAAAATAATATAAATGTAAATTAAGATTCTAAACATGGGTGGACTGTTAGGAATTCTCTTGGCCTGTGAAAGTTCCAAAAGTTGTGGATAAATTCCATATGTGTTGCAGAAATGTGTGTTGAACTTCAGCCAGTAGTTTAAGATTATGTTGAAGAAAATATTTCTAAAAGGTTTCAGATGAAGACAAGTATTTGAAAGTCTACACAGGGCAGGAGGGTTGATTGGTAGGTCTGAGGATCAATACCAGAAGTGTTTTTTTCTTTGGGGAGTTACTTTGGCATTTGTTTTCATTGTGCAGTGTAATCCTCAGAAGCCAAAACTACTCTTGTTATAAAATCTCCCAGTAGACAATCTGTGAAAATCTCCTGTGAAGATCAGTTTCTACTAGACTCACAGTCTCTTAAATCTTTTCTTCTTTGCCATAATTGGTAGGCTGACAGAAATATTCTGTGCTACGTTCTTTTAACATCTGTAACATAAAAATGTTCAGTAGGTAAAATGTTACCAGTGCAACTTTGATATGTAATGGTCATGTCCCCACATCTATCTAGAGTATTGCATTGTACATTTATTAACAAAATAGCATTGATTCCATTTTTTAGAACTTCCCCCTTTTATTACTTGTGGATTTTTAAACAAGTACACAGTATTACAGAACATTATGTATGTTTGTTAATGCAACCTTTGCACTATTACAGGGGCATCAGTGCATCCATATCCAAAGTCTGAATACTGATTTTCTTAAAATCTTTTTCAATTTTTACAGTTAAGTCAGAAACATTTTTCAACGTTGTTTAAGTAACATTTATTCAATGACTTGAGCACCCAGAATAGAACCTGGACATCTTGATTTGCAAACCAAGTTAGATTTGATTGTTATAGTATATTTAGAAACTTGTGAAACACAATTATGGATATGTATTTAATGTTTAGATTAAATAACATGTTACTATTTAATACATTGCTTGTTATTTGGAGAGGGCATGTGTGAAGAAGCACTGGAAGAAAAAAAATGTGTTGGAAAAAAACAAAAATTGCAACAATAGGAAACAGGAAAAATTTAATGTGATACAACCTCCCCCCACCTCTTCAGTGTTTATGTAATAACTCACACATGTGGGACTCCTGTGGTCTCCAGGGGGCAATCACATTCAACATGCATCAAAAGAAACAGTTCAGTTAAACCAACTCTCCCTACCCAGCAATAATTACCACAAGTTTACACTGAGATATAGTTGCAAAAGGTTAGTCAGTAGGGCATCTGCAAATCAAGTCATATGTCAACTCTACATCAATAACCTCATTATAATAGATGTTAGTATTTCAGCACATGACTGTCCAATATAGCAATCCATGTATAGTTCATTTTTAACTTTAACACTGACTTATAGCTTGTCTAATATTTTACTAACTTATGTATTTAAACACCCTACATTACATAAATTATAATCAATGACAAAAACAATGATTTAGATTGAAATTCTGCAAAGTGAAATTGCAATAAAACGTCTGACCCTATTTGTATAGCTGTCTTCAATATAAGATGAATATAGGAGGGTTTAACACTATTATAAAAGCAGCATAATGAAAATTTGTATGAGTGTAGATTTTCAATTTTAAGCGTTGCTTAAAATATTACCTATACTGCTTTAATTTTCATTTTTCCCAAATGAAAAAAAAATATATATTTTTGTATTTTGTTGTATTTGTAGCTTATCCATAGGTTTATAACATTTTAATAAAAAGTCTAAAATCCTGGGTGCAAAAAAATCCACTAGCTCTAGCTAGTTTCATACTTCTGCTTGAGGTAAGCCAAAGTAGAATTATTTTCACTGATTTCTAATAGGCCAGATTTATACCAATTATCTCTCATTAAAAGTGGTCTATAATAGTCTTCTATGCTATTACTTGCAGACTACTCAGTGTTACAGATTAGAAAGTGGATGGAACTGAAGATGCTTCTGTACATAATCTTGTCTAGAACTGTTCTAACTTAGAAAAGTTTTTTTTGGAGTGTTTATTGTAAAAGCATATTTGCTTTGAGAATCTTTCATGAAATAAACATCTAGAGAAGGAGTCTTTTTCACATGCAGAAGATTAAGCAGATTCCATACCCCATTTCCATACCCCATCCCACCATTTTTGGGATCATATCTCACTTTTACTCTTTTCAGTTCCTTTTTTTTTTTTTTTTCCCTTTGGATAGAAATTAATTATGTTGAAATACATAAGCCTGGGGAAAAAAGGACTTGATTTTCAAATCGAGTACTGGAACATCGGAACTTGGAATTAAAGATTTCGATTTTTTAAATTAAATATTTTACCTTTAAGTTAGCCAAAGATAACAGTAGACTAAATTCAGCTGGCCATCTACTGAAATTTGTAGTCTTAGATCAAAACCATATTCATATATGCATGCAAGGTAAAACAGTGCTCACAGACTGTTGGAGAGTACTAAATTGTGACTTAAGGCAAAGGTGAAACTTATGTTCTTCAGTTAAGGAACTACCTTAAGAAAACACCTTCTACATTACTTGCTCCATTAATAGATCTTAGAGTATTTTACACAAGTTTTACAATTATATTTAAAGGAAATGTAACTAGGAATAAAAAGTTTTATGCAAGGTGTCCTTAATGTTTACTAATGAATTGTTACTGATTGAGGTATTTAGTGCAAATGAATGTAATGTAGTTTTTGGTCCAGTGAGAGCGTAGTATCTCTCACCAGGGGATCAGTCTTTAGCCTGTGAAAGATGAAGTACACTGTATTAATGAATTTGAAGGAACTAGGGAATTTTGCTAATCCCTTCTCTGTGGATGGACTGTAATGTCTAGATATGAAGAAAAAGAAGAGCACTGCCATTTGTGTCTCAGTTTTCTTTTAAAATGGATTCAGTTTTTTTAACCTGGATTATCGAGATAAGCAGCTAATTGAACAATAAACAAGACTGGAGTGCAGTACATTAAGTTTTATAGAAGACTGATATTTATCTGTTCTTTCAAGTTGCAGTTAGTGTCCTTACTGCCTTAACAAGCATTTCTTTGATGCTCCACTTTGTATTTTTCCATTTCTCTCTTTTTTTTTTCAGTGGAGGTGGGATAGAGCATGGAGTCTGTTCAACTTTCTGCATCTGAAAAAGACTCCTTTCCTAGAAATATCTTGTAAACCTCACAGGTTAAAGATATTGTAGGAATCCCAATGTTTTCACTAAATAAGTGTATCAACAGAAATTGAGTTGTTCTGTGACACCTATCATAATTGTTGATAGGAAAAAACTTAATTGAAAGTATTGGTGTGATGTAGATGAACTGTAAAAATGTTGACTTTGAATCACGAAAAAAAGCAACCAGAAAACAAACCAATCTCCAGAATTAGGTACAGACGACAGAACTTGTATTTCAAAAAAGAATGGAGAATTTACGATGACCATGTGGGAATGAGCAACCCTGCCAAATTATCAGAGATCCCAACTTGCAGTCTCCTATAAAACCATGTTTTGAGCATTTCTTTGTATTTCCATGGATATTTTAATGTCACTGATTACAAATACTTTTACAAATGCATTTTTTCTTTAGTGGGGTGGGGTATTTTTTTAGCTGTTATTTTTTATCAGTCATTTCTTTTCAGACTTGCATATTAGCATGTTGAAAGAAGCATTTTACACCTACTTTATTATATGGAGGAACAACTATAATCTATCTATCTAGAAGCTATGGCATAGATAAGAGCCAGGTGTATGTTATTCCATCCCTTTGCCCCCTCTTGAAAAAAAACCAAAAAACTCAAAAGGATTGTTATAACAATGTGAATAGTGTGTCACATGAATGCTACAGTCCCTTCATTTTAAATAAAGAGTTTCATGTTTTCCTGCATATGAGATGAATTCCTGGCTCTAGTAAAGTTAATGGGAATTTTGCCACCGTTTTGTCAGACAAGGATTTCTTACATGAAGAGAAAAATAATTAAAAAAACCCACAACCTTCTGCAGACAAAAATAAACTTGGAAGGTCATTAGGAAAGCAGATCTCAAGCACAAGAGGAAATTGTCCATTGTCATTCATCATTTACATCTGATCTGTTGATGGGAATTGTAATTTGTGAGAAAGTCCTTCCACATTCAAGTGCAGAGTTTGTCAAGATTGGCTTTTCTGTCTGGGTGTTCTTTTTTGAGAGTATTTGGCTGCCAAGTCCTAGCAGATATCATTACTTCTGTTCATACAGATATTAGAGAAGACTGCTAGATGACTGCTATCTGGTTCTCGTGTTTTCAACACAGGCATTGAACCTGTATGCATGATGGCTTTGTTCACTCACTTTTTTTTTTTTTAACAAAACTGATAGATGTTAAAATTATTAAAAGGATAACTCGTATTTTAAATGCTATTTTTTTTCCCCTCTAAATGTAAAATATTCCATGTGAAATATCACCTATTAGCTTCCTCCCTAAGAAGGTTTTGCTAGGGATATTTATAGACTACAGAGATTTGCGTTTATAGTGTAAAACATGAGCAGTCTAGTCTGCCTGGAAGAGAAACAACTCCTGGTGTTGCTGGGCCTGGCACTGTGAGACTGTTGTCATAGGGCTGAGCTGAGATGGGGACCCAGGGCCTGAGGAAGTGATGCCAATTTGGTGCTGTCAAGGGCTGTGCCCTCAGGGCCATGACAGAAGCCCTCCCAAACCAGCTGTGTTCTTCCACGTCATGGAGGTCTGGGGTCAGCAGACACTGACTGTGAAATGAGTTGTTTGTATAGGATGTCAGTGAGTTGTTATGGGGAACAGGGTGGTGGTGTGTGGCCTTAGAGCCATTGATCCTGTTCCCAACTGAGAAGGCTCCTCGAGGAGTCCGCAGCTGAGCAGAGGGTCAGCTGTGGCAAGGCCAGAGCCCAGAGTCCTCAGGGTGATCTGGTACACCTGTTGCCTCAGGAATCAGAAGGAGAACAGGGCCCTTGAGCATTAGCTCTGCCCTCATGAGGATGCATAGGCTCACAGGATCCCAACATGTCAGTGGAGCTGGGTGCTAGTGACATGGTCCGTCCACTGTTCTGGGCATGGCTGATGATGAACCAGGTTCAGGGGCCACGAGGGATCCCAGCCAAGAGAAATGGGAGATGGAGGCAGGACTGGGGATGATGGGCTGCTGAGTACACACAAGGTGATGAGTTCCTGACAGGTTAGGGCCTACTTCCATCTAGGGGCAGGGATGGAGACAGGGAACCTAAAACATAGTTCTGGCAGAGTTAAACACGTATGGTGCAAATAGTTTCCTTTATCATACTGTTGGTTTGACCAAGTTATTTCATGTAGAAAACCTTAAAAAAAAAAAAAAAAAAAAAAAAAAAAAAAAAAAAAGTAGGGATCCTTCTTTCTCTAAGAAGTGCTTAAAAACAAAAAGAACTTTCTGGAGTCTCTGTATATTTTTATCTCTATCTCCACACAGTACTCTAGCTAGACAACACCTACCAGAAATTCCATGTATCACTGAAGTACCTCTAATTTGAACTCAAGACGAAAGCTTCAAGATCACAAATGAGAACGTGAGCTTTATAGGCATCATGAAGGCTATTTAAGGAAAATTTTATTGCAAGCACAGAGGAAATGGATAGCACCTATCAAAAACTACTTTAGGAAGACCAAATGGAAAGCAGTGTAGTTAAACAGCAGGATAAAGGAAGCTATCAAAAGAAAAAAAAAAAAAAGCATCCTTCGAAAAACTGAAGTTTATCCAGTATAGGAAAATAGAATCATAAAACCTGGAAGTGAGATTTGAAAAGCACAAATAGGCAGACTGTGAAATGCATGAAACACAATAAGAAGCAAGTAAGTCATGAAACACACTCAAACTAGTAATTTTCCAATGTGTCAGAAGCCGGAAGCCTGCCAAAGAACCTATAGAGCCAAAGATAATCAAGACACATAAAGACTGCTTTCAGAAAATAAGGTTGCGAGGTCAAAGTGGAAGAAATTTCTCTGGTATTCATAGAAAAGCAGTTCAGGGAGTTTCTGCTTTTGGAACCCTTTTTCTAAAGGCAAACTATTGGGAGATGTATCTTTTATATGGTGAGGTGACAGTAGTGGAGATTACACAATTACTGACACTAAAAATACTATCATTATTAGATCAGTGAATCAGAGGAAAATTCATGTTGAAAGGGACCTCAAAAGGTCATCAAGTTCAATCTCTTGTTTAAGCATAGCAAGTCATTCCAAAGGTCATTCTAAAGTTCTTCAAAATTTTGAATTCATGAATCTTGTATATAATTTCCTTAAAGTTTCCTTTTTATCAGAGGACTGGGCACTGTCTACTATGATAGCTGTTTTCAAAAAGGTTGTAGGTAAGTTTTAGAAAATTACTTGTAGCTTATGATGATTGGACAGATGAAGAGAAATTGTTATAAAAACAATAGAATAAGTGGGCAAAATACAGTATGATAGCAACAAAGCTTTTCTAAAATTAAGTCATTCTTTGTGAGTTCACAAGTCTTGACATCTTTCAAAAGTACTACAAGAATCAGTGTCCATAACAGGTCTAGAAGGAAATGAATAGTTGCAGGACAAACTTTCTGATGAGAAACAATCATCTGCAAAGATGCAGTCTGGCTGTGAAGGAGGAGAATTTGATACTGAGTTGTTCTTGTGATTAAAATGACATGAAATTGCTCTGTTTAATAGAAGATTTCGAACACAAAGGGCGGGAAATCCTAGCATTATTTACACAGTGGTGGACTTTGAGCTGGCAGATGTAGTTGAAGAAAATGGCTTGTTTCTGTAATGCAGTTTTGTGAAAATGTTGGAATGACAATAAGAATAAAAAATGATATAGAATCTTGAGAATTATGAAGAAAGGAATAGTAGTATGACAAATAATTATAATGATACTAGGAATTCGCTGTCTGTCACATGATGAATATTATGTGCAGAGTATTTCACCCAACTGAAAAATGGTGTAGAATAGAAAGGTACAGAAAGGCACGATCAGAGGTATGGAATACCCTTTATATGAGCAGTATTAAAATAGACTAGGGACTCTTTACAGGGTAAAGAGATGGGAGCATAAGAGATTGATGGATTCATGACTGCCATGAAGAAGGCAAAAAGAAAGTGAGTAGATGGGTTGTTGTCTTGCTCGAAGTGAGGAATAGGGCATCTCCTGCAAACTGCAGGAGGTGGGCTCAGGCCAAAACAATGTATCTTCATTTTCTGCTTTGTCTGTTGAGCTGCTAGGTAACCAGTTGATATCAAGTTTTTTAATGGGTAAGAAGGTTGCCAGAAAACTCAATGAATTGCAAAATACAAGTATGCCACCTTAGACTGAGGAAATCACTGATCTGTAAATTGATGGAGTTATGTTTTGAAGGAGTATCAGTGGATGCTTCCCTGTTTTCCCTAAATATCTACTATTAGAGAGAGAATGTTAGACTGAATGACGCAATATGGTTGTTTTCATGTTAGTGTTTGCAATCAGTCTCTGTTTTGATTTGACAAATTGCTCCTTACTAAGTGGATTGCGCTCAGCTCCTAAATACACAAAAATGCATTTCATTTGATGTGCCTTGTGGTTTAGTCAGTAGTTTAAACAGTAACAATAATAGCAAGAAAAATACAAAACAAACAAATAAGTAATCAAGTGCTTGGAGAAAAAATGGTCTTGACTGAATCAGATGTACCACATAATTTTTATCTGCTCTAGTGCCCTTTGGAGTACGTTCACAGTTTCTTTATTCAAGCTGTAATTTAGGACTGCTTTTCCATTCTTTATTTCTAAGTTCTTGTAGATTCATTTTTTTTTTTTTTTTTTTTAAATTCCATTAGGACAGAAAATGCACAGTATTGTTTATTTTTCCATTTGTTGACTCTCGAGTCAACTAAGTGAATGTGAAATTCAGTTTGAAGCTGTCAGCTGGTAGGTGATTACAACTGTTTCAGAATACTGAAAAGCAGATTTGGCAATGTAGATTTTTCTCTCTATTGAATTCTTATTTTGCATTGAGGCCAATGATCACAGTGTTTCGGGCTCAGGGTTTTGATAACACTTTCTGGTTGAAGATGTCACTCAGTGGCAAAAGAAAATTGTAACATAGGACAAAAGTAAAACTTCTCCAAAATTTTCTATAGTTGATTCTGAGACAAGGAAATGAAATTCATAAGAAAAATGAGAAACGGGGTGCAATTAAATGTCATCTTCTCCGAGACCAAGAAGTATTCCTCTGACAGTGTCTCCTGACAAATGCAAATGAAACTGTGTAGTAGAAAAAAGAAAAGTTTTAAGAGTACTTAAAAAATATTTATTATAAAGAAAAAAAAACAAAAAAGAAAGAGAGGGAACATGAAGAAGAAAAACCATTTCACAGAGTAAGAAAGCCAGTAAGACTGAAGCTATGTAATCCTGTTACTAAATGCAATACTGATGGCAAAAAGCTTAAGTGTTACAGGGACGAGTGCAGTGAAAAAGCTTATACAGAACAGAAAAGAACATTTTGGCAAACTCAGTCTGATTTATGATGGTAGGAGGAACTCTGTGGGTTTGCATGGTTTTGACCCTAAACCTGCAAAAGTATGTTGGATTTGGCAACATTTCACTTGAAGTTTTTGGCTTCCTTTAAGCCCAGAAGTCAAAGCAACGTTTGGGATGTGAACCAAAGCCAAGGAAAAGGTTTGGATCAACTGTACATACCATAACAGCCAAGTTTCACACAACTCTAATTATCATAATGATTTTCCCCTTTCTTTGTTTCTTTACTCTTTTTGCCAGAGCTGCTTTTCTATTTCTGACTGTTAATGGATAGGAGTCTATATATTTAGTAAAAGTCTTTATACTGTATGTGTATAAGTACATGAGAAATGAACGCTCAAAGGTTTTCTCTTATTTTTTTGGATTACTACAGAATTTGAACAAAAAATTATGGGTACAACCTGTAATTGAGGCATTTTTCTGTTCATTTTTGAAATACTTTATATTGTATCATTTGTGGAAATGATAATGTTAGTTAGCTATTAGCCTTTCCTTGTATCTTTCAGAATATGAAATGACATAAAATGGCATCCAAAGCACTAAACAGTTTAAGAAAAGGATATAGTTCAGCTCCTTTTTACTACTTATTAACAGGTATCTCTTAGATTCTGGTAATGTAAATACTGTTTTCCATGAAGACAGCTGTGTCTGTACAGTAAATGGTGCATGTTCCTCACCTCATTTAGATCCCATGAAACTGAAGGATACAATATGTTCAAGCGGCTGGTCTGAGAAAGAGACTTAAATCCACAGTCTTTCTATGCATATCAGACAATATACATGTGGTAAATGATAAACATACCATATGGGACTTGGGAAGTTAAGACTATCAAGTTCGTCTCCCATTATTTTTTTCTTACATTGTATGGTCGAATCAAAACCATATTATTCTTCACATTATTAAGAGGCCATGTTTGTGGCCCCATTTATAAGGTTACAAACCTGATTATACTTTAAACTTCTCTTTGGCCTAAAAGTTTTCCTGGTTACACTCACACTGTCATTTAAAAATATATAGAAAAAGGAGGGGAAGATGAGGTAAGGGATGGGATTGTTTTTGCATTACAGAGGTTTGAAAACTTTGTCTATCCTTAGCCAAATATTACAGCTGAGTTTAAGGTTCATCTTGTAGAATTAGTGTTCCAGAAGTTTATTATATGCATTGGTTAAGATGTTATCTGGAACAATTTTTGTAGTCCTGACGATATCACAACTATATATGTAGTTTCATGAAAGTTTTGTTTTTTAGATTGGGTTTGTAGACTGGACTAAATTAGTGTCCTTAGCTAAGCTGTGAAGTGTTTATCTGAAAGTTATGAGCTTATATCTTCTTTGTTTCCAATCACATGATGAAAATCTTCTACTCATACCCTAAAATTGAAATTTGTTATGCTACATTGAAGAAACATGAATTTGCGTGATGTTTATAATTCATCTTTGAGATCTATTCAGGTGCAATTGTTTGCCTTTTCTTCATTAAAAAGACAGTGGAAAAGCAGGGCTCGCAGTACATTAATGGAGATAGGCTACTAGAGAAGGAACTAGAAAATGAGGATCCTTGGAAACCTTAAAATCACAAGTGGAGAGGAGGAAACATAGATTGTGTGACTCTGTGAATGCTACATAGCCAACCACATTTCTCATTTCCTAATTGTTTTGAAAGCAAGAACTGTATAAACTGAGTACATTGGAATGCAGTGTTTCAGCTCTTATTTTTTCCCCTTCCCATGGTAAGTCAATAGCTGAAACAGATTAGGGAGAGAGACTGTTTCATGCTCCATGTGTCTCTTCTGTGGTTGAACTTTCTCTGTACTTTAGTGTAGACTGTTTTTTCTTGGATTTCATGTATGCTGTCAATTGTTGAAATATATTTGGACTGCGTGCAAGGTATTTTCTTTCTTTTTTTCTTTCCAGTAAGTTTCTTTTGTAACTATGAGTAAAAAAGGCTGGAAGTATGTTTCATTTGCTATTTCTCTGTTAAGTTTTCTGAATGGAGACATTATACATTTTTCAGCAAGAGGTCTGTGTGGAATTCATAAGCAGTAGTGATTCAGCTTGGTAATGTTAGTAACATGTGGAATATGTAGTTATTTCTTTTCATAACAGCGCATCAGGTTTTTCTTCTGGGCAAGTCACCCTTATGCTACAGAATGTGGGGGGAAAAAGTGAAATTGCACTTTTATTTCATGTCCTTTTCAGCATCCATTTCTCCAAGGATAGGCAGCCAAAAGAAGGTTCTACATCTCCAGTCCTTATGTAGATTCACTAATGTGAATCAGATGAGTACTTTTAACAGTTTTGTCTAGTGAAAAGAAAGTTAGTCAGTGAGGCGTCTCACTGAAAACAAAATAGTAAAGAAGAATCATACACTCCATGTTGTAATTTTGAGGGAACTGAGATAAAAGATTCTAAAGAGCTATGGAATAATAGAAATATATGGGTTGTATATGAAATGAGAGACTATCAACATACTAGTTATTTTTTAACTTACAGAAATAGCTACTGTAAACACTGAAAATATCTTACTTATTAGGGCACCAACAGAAATCTGTAGCTTTTTGAAAGTGGAATTCACTCTGTCCAGTGTATGTGGCTGAGAAATTTAACAGCTATTAGAAGAATCAGGAAGGACATCGGGAATCAAGATTTCATACTTCATGCAAACTGATATCATTTTTTGAGATAGTAATGAAGGAATTTGGAAGCTGTTATGTACCCTTCTACTCACTGTACTTAGTAGTTAAAACTGCAATATTAGGTTAGAAATGAGATATACGTTTGGCTGTAGAGTGGACAAGACCGTATGTCAGAGCTGATTGGATTCCTTACTGTTACACCCTGTTGAACAACAGCTTTATTGGTGGGGACTACAAAGCTTATACCTTGGAAAATCAAAAGAAAGAAGGTAGAAGTAAGGCTTGTGGGATTGTTTACTAGATAGGAAATGATTCTATCTCTAAGGGGTCTGTGAGTGAGTCTGAGTTAGCTATAGAACTGACATATAAATAAATCTTGTGATTTTAGCTTTCCTTCCTTAGCCAGGGATTCAGATTTCCCAGCTGTGTCCCTACTGAAAAGCACTGTTATCAGTTCTGTAATGGAACTGTATCACGGGAACTTTATTTGACCTATCCACTAGATATGTGGCTCAAGAGTAACTGTCTGCCAACCCATTTTGCATATAGTCAGTATGTGGCGTAGGCTAAAAAGATAAGCAGGTATAAGTCTTAACAAGTATCTGTTTTTAAATTAAAAAAAAAAAAGGAAAACTGAAACAAGGAAACTCATATAGCTAAAGAACTAAGCATCTGCTGTCCTCAGCAAGCATTAATTTAGACTTGAACTTTAACTGAAATAAGTTTGATCCAAAGCTCATTAAAATGAAAGAATATCTCATGGCTTTCTTTGATCCTGGAGATATGCACAGCAGAAATAAAATTTTTAATATCTGGAAAACATGGGGTTAACAGGAAAATTGATCTGGTCATAGAGAACAGTTAAGAGATCTATCACCTTGAATATTTTGTTACCACACAAGGAGAAAGGAGTAATAGGCTTGATAAAACAATTAGTTGGAATGGAGTGTTTAAGAAAGGTAGAATTAATGTTTTAATGAAGTTTAGGGAAAAAATTGTTCCCAGAGTGACTGGGAAAGGTAAGCAAGTTATTTCTGTTGGACAATAGAATTGCTGGTGGAAGAAGTGAAATTATTAGGCAAAAGCTGAAAATGTGAAAAGGAGCTGGAATACATAGTGATTGAAGCTTTTGGGTTGTAAAAGTAAAATTGTTGCATACGGTACTGCCATGTCTCAGAAATTCAAGAGTCTTTCAACACATGAATAATACTTAAGTAAGGAGGATGTGTTCTAACTGCTGTATGGGGATACAGGGTCAATTGCTCAATTACTTAGTAATAGAAGACTAATAAAATAAACCTGAGATCCTGGTTCACATCTTTTTGCATACTACCAGCTACTTCTGTACTTTAAATCACTTAGAAAAAAAGTCATAAAATTTATGCTTTAGTATCTGAAGCTGTAGGATAAGATTAAAAACATTATACTTGGATCTTGGTAAGAGTCCATGACAGACATTTATTCTGTATAGAGGATTTTTTGGGGTTTTGTGTACATGTTTTTCTTGTTTATTTTTATTTTAGATCTGAAGAAAAGCTTTAAGCTTTTGCACCTAGAGAATAATTTGTATGAACTTGATTTTTTTTTTTTCTCCCATCATTCTACAAAAGCATTTCCACAACATGGAAGCAACTTCAGCACATAAGTCACTTTTTGCTTCTAAAAGTATAGAACAAATTCTAGGCATCCAGGCCCATTATGCAGCTGACTGGTCCCATACTTTTCATGAAAAAAATCCAAAATGGCAACTAAAATATCTTTATTTTTTGACCCATCTCAACTGTGATTCAGTGACTTTAGAGACAAATGGTCTCTAAAGACCTTGAGATTTTCGTGTGATTTTTTATATGATCTTTGCACTTCATTAAGTCACTGTGAATATAATGATATAGTATTTATACATTTTCAACTATAGTGTTGTCATAGAAAGATGTATATATGTTGTACAGCATATTGTGATTTACAGTATGGCACTTTTATATACATTACTGTACATCAGCAGACCAAAAGTATCTGTCAGTTCTTATCTATCCACTCACAGCTGTATTTAAGCAACTAATACACATTTCTGTAAACAACTTGATTTATAGACAAAGTTGGCCACTGGGAAGTATAGTCTTCCTGAAGGGTAGGAAACATGCCATTCTTCAGTCTAGTGGTGAGACCATAAACTTCCGGCTCCTGTCATGTCTTTTGGTGTTCACTAATAACCATTTTGCTCTCCATAATACTTGCTAGTCCTTTTAATTTATAATATATTTTGCTCTTTCTTAAATATTTATTTTATTTTCATGAAGCAGCCAAGTGCTTTTAAGTACAGTTGTTTTTTTTTTTTTTTTTTTTTTTCCTAGTTACTATCATTAACTCTTTGATAGACTTTCTTGATTTTAGACAATAGCATAGAGGAATTCAACTTTCACTTCTTTTTCTGTTTTGGAATCCCTAGCTGATTAAGAACTATAGTTGTCTGGGCAAGAGTGATTTCTTCACTCTATGTCAAAAAATAACTGAGAATTTTCTTCCTAACATCAATATTTCAGCATATCTGTAAGCACTTTTCACCTGATATTTTCTTTTATATTCGGTTCCCTGTAAGGTTGTATGTTACATTACTAATGTTCTGATACTGAATTAGTGGAACCTGTATGACATACCTCTGTGGTTTTTAGGTTTTTGCCCAGAACGAGTATTAGGCTGTGAGCCACACACAGCACTGGCTTTAATTAAAGTGTTTGCAGTTTTTGTGATTGATCTGTGAAGCTGGAGAATAAGTTATATAACTCTACATCACAACTGCCCTCTGTGGTTATTATCATAATAATTATGCTTTCCTGATGAATTGAGAATGAGTTGGTGGCAGCAGCATTTGATCTCGTAACTGTTTATGAATATTTAAGATATGGGAGGAGCAATTTGATGGGGATAGACTCTTTTCAGTGGCATATATAGAACAGGGAGTAGGCACAAAACTGGATCACAGGAAGTGTCATATTAATACAAGAACTTTACCAGGAGAGTGATGGAGCATTGGAACAAGCTCCCCAGAGAGGTTGTGGAGTCTCCTTCTCTGGATATATTCCAGGCCAACTTGGACAGTTACTTGTGTGACCTGCTGTTGGGAACATGCTTAGCAGGTGGTTGGACTTGATAATCTGTAGAGGTCCCCTCCAACACCTATAGTTCTGTGATTCTGTGATTTTTAAATAATGAATCTTTCAGCCTTGGCATCAGTCCTTTTGTTCTTTCATACAACTGAAGTGTGTTAATATTTGTAATGTAAGAACTCATACACAGGATCAGATAACAGGTCCACCTACTCCATTTTTTTTGTCCCAATCATCAAAAAGTTGTGGAAAATAGAAAAAAATTTGGGCATGAAAAAATAAAGACAAGAAAACTATTTTTTCCTTAGTATATACTGTCAAAGACATGTTGGCATTCATTTTGGAGATAAGAAGAAGCCCAGAACATTGAGACGTACAGCTTAACATCTCATACTAAAAACTTTTCCTTTTCTGTGGTTTTTAAGCCTGTGTCCTAACCATATCCTTAGGTGCCCTTAGGTCTGTGACAAATAATGAACAATCTCAGTTCACCTCTATAGCATTTATGTTCCTCCACCACTTCTTCAGTAATAAATTTTACAAAGTCTGCCCTTTCTCACTACAGATAGTATTTAAGAAGCTTATCTGTCTTACATTGGTTCTTTTGAAATTCTTCATAGCAAGTCTCGAATGTTTTGTCTAACAATTCTTCTGTGCATTTTATGCTAGGAAAGTAAGATGCATATTTTTTTCTAAATATTATAAATAAAAAAATCATAGATAAATAGGACTAAAAGAATGCGAAGTTATCTACTATTGTATCACTAGTACTGATCAATTTTATCACTGATATTTCTCAGAAGTTTGTCTAGTTTGGTCTTAGTGACCTTTGTAATTGCCTTGTTCTTGAATCATTATCCATAGTACATAGTTGTGAAAGTAACGCTTCTTATTTATTTCCATGGAAACTACAACAAAGAGCACAGTAACACTGTTTGACAGAGCACATTCTCAGCTGCTAAACACTATTTTTTAATATAGTCACCACCATTAGTTATATATTTTCACAAGCAATTAACAAGAGCCTGCATGTCACACTCATAAAAATCTGCATAACTTTCCAGAATGTAGCTTGTCTTTCACATCACTGCCACCACTGCTGAAATGCACCACCCATCATCTCACTGTGCCAACATCCACTGTTTGGTTCATAAACATTAAGCAAACATAGATAAATGTCAGTGTGTGCAATTCTTTTCTGCATGGAGGAATTCAATTACATACCTTTGTACTTCCATGTCAGATACCATTATGTCAGACTGCCCCTTTGCTATTATCTGTCACACAGCAACAAAATGCAGTGGGATATTGGTAGGAAGGTTCAACCTCTACTGCCATGCCACCAACATCTGCTTCTAACGTTGTGGGCCAACATAATAAAATAGGAGGCATTACTTTCAGAGCAGTCCTTGAAATTGAAAGATGGCTAATATTCTAACTCACATTTTCTCTAATTTCAGTTATTTCTTGTCTTATCTACATTTGACACAACAGTGTGATTTCCTCCTCCTGCATGTGATATCCTATCAGAAACTAAATGTTCTCTATTTTCTCACAGTTTCAGGTTGACAGACTGTAGCTTTTAAAATTGTAACACAGAGGTTATGTTTTCTATTTTCCTTATTGTCTTTGTTGTTTTCCTTTGTAACCTTTCCAGTTTGTTCACATCTTTGTGTTGATAAAATTGGATCCAGTTCTCCTGCTGACATTTTATCAGTGCCAAAGAAAATAGAAGGATTACTCTTATGTATACATCTTTCTATAGTATGTTTTTTGCAACAACATGACACTGTTGACTTGTCACCTTAATGTTTTGATCCTTTTCTTTAGTAGAAAAAGACAACTTCTTAACCAATTATGTCTCTTCCTGGATTTATGGAGTTGATTAATTCTTTATGACCTTGCTTCTGTCCATGTTTATGTATCATAATTTTTTTCCCAGTCCTGTTCTCAAGTTTGGCAAGATGTCCTGAAATTACGTTTTTGCTTTGCATTCTAATGTCATCTACAAATATTTGAGGTTATTAGGAAAATAATTGAATATCGCTTGGCCCTGAAAAATCCCATTTTTTAAACATCATAGTTGATTAGCAGTGAACTGTTGGTGGCCCTGTACAGTCTCCTAACAAGTTTGTTATCTGTATTTTGTAACTTTCCCTTTAATCGTACTTTTCTTTAACTTATGTGACTTGAGATTTTTTTACCAAATATGGCTGCTACTTTGGTTCTTTATCAAAACCAATTATTCTGTCATAAGAAAAAAATGATTAATCTGATATAACTTTGGAAATCCACACTGATTCTTCTAAATGTTTATAACCAGCCTTAAGCAGATTGCTTGTTCCAGAAAGTCTTAGAATCTGACATATTGTCATTACTGAGTTTTTTGTTATCAAATCTAATCTCCAAGAATTCTCAAAAACTGTTCTGTTTTCAACAGTACTGACATTTCATCAGCCATTTTTATTCTTATGACAGAATTCACTATCCAGCTAATTTGGGGGATTGGAGCTTGATGATCTTGAAAGTCTCCTCCAACTTAAGCCATTCTGTATTCTATGAATATTAGAACATCCCAGTATTGTTACCTGTTTCTTTTTCCTCCTCGTGAACAGTGAGATTTTCTCCTTTTCTCCTTTTTCCTGTAGTGCTACTTGTACTAGCTATTTGGTCACTGCTACCCTCAGATAAAGAGTCATGCAAAAGAGCAGCAGCCTATTGCTCATTTTGGAATAATCATTCAGTAAAATTTACAGATGTGACAAACAGAAAAAGCCTAATTTACTGGGCTAAGAGTTTAGCCTCGCTCTCCATTTAGCTTTAGTCATTTTGTGTTTGAGCTTATTATTTATTACATATGTTCCAAAATGTGTGCGAATGACAGTGATAATGCTGTCTCATTTGATAGAAAATGTGTGAATATTAAGAGTCAGTAGAATAGCAGAGAATGCATTTCACAATTGTGATGGTTACGGATCCCAGTGGGGTTTGATATCTACCAGCATCCAGTAACTTTAGCACAGACAGGTGGTAAAGGATGAGGGAAATGGAGTTGTAGCCTCAGGCAGATACTCAGCTCATGCAGCTGTTTCATGCATTCTGGCAACATGACTCAGTTAAAATCAAATAACATTCCTTACGCCAATATTTCTTACCTGCATATGAAACCAGTTGTCTTTCATTTTGCAAAAACATGATAATTCAAAGAGCATTAAAAAATGTACTGTTTCTCACACAGAATTTATATCTTGCAGCTGCACGCTAATCCAAGTGAAATGGAGTAGAGTTTCACTTTATCAGCCAATCATAACTTTAAACTGTTTTTACAATTCATCGTACAGTTTTTAAAGCCAGATTTAAGTCTGTATATGAAAAATAGTCTACTTGATGTATGAAACCATAGATTAGTCAATATGTATTTAAAGAAGTAGTTCAGTAACAACAGAAAAATGACTTCAGAGAATTTAGGGACTAAACTCTGAATTATACACTTGCATTCCAACTGCTGGACTATCAATACAGTCAGGATAATGTATGCAAAGTGTAACTGAACAATGTTTGTTAATTTGTTGAAAGAATCTCAGATTCTGATACTACTTTGCAGCTGTTATGTTTAGATTAATTAGTCTGCCTCATGTCCTACCTTCTTCTTAGCTTTTTTATTTCTGAGAGCAATTATGCACCAGACAGAGTAGACTTGTGTCTGGGTAAGGCTGAATCTTAGTTGTGGTCACGGAAGAAAATACACAAATGTTTCCTTTTGGCTAGGTGCACAGCGTAAAGATGCTAGGAGGTTATTTTTGCCCTCTCAAAACATCCCTCTGACAATTTGATTGGATCTTTATTCAATCTCCCTGTAAGAATTACTGTCATTAATAAAGTAAAAATTTCAACATTTAAAATGTACATGCTCAGCATTTATCTTCCTGCATATGTCAGTGCTCAGTCTAATTCTCAGACTATGGCACAGATCCAGGACTACATTGTATAGCTAGAGGAGCATTTCATGCTTCATCTTCCCTATCTGAAAGTGTCAGAAGAACTGATTTGGCCGCTTTACCTAAATCACCCATGCAGCAGGTTCAGACAGAATTTTTGTTGGGTCAGGACTGAATTTTAACAGGAAGTTTTCTTAGGATTAGAAAAACTTCTGTTGCCAATAATTTTTATTTTTTCTCTCACACTCAGAATATTTAAGAAAACAGTTTTGATTCTTATTCAGTAATCTTTTTATTCTACAAAGCCTTAGCCAAAGTAATTCTAGTATGTGAAAAGGGCTTCACATATTTTACACGGTTTGGTATTTCAGGAATTAGTTACATGTTTGTACATTAAAAGTCACCACAGTGACTGAACTGATGACTGTCACAATCCCCATTTACACAGCTCATTTAAAAATACTCCAACCTGCGTGTACTATTTTGATAACAAACTCAAAGTACAACTGAGAAAAGACAGCTTCTCAAGAGCGATCAAGTTTTGTGACTGCTTGGTTCTTTAAAATTCTGTTTAATATACCATCAGTTAATTAATATAAATTGATGCCAGTTTTGATATTTGTCTACTTTTGCTGTCATCAAACTGCTAAACACATTAATATTCAGCATTTTTGTATAACTGGCTATTTCCCATTTCTGTTCTCTTTCTTCTTTTAAAGAATAACTTCCTACTAAAGCAATATTTTCTGGAAAAAGTCAAGAATACTTAAATACCCTAAAACAGGTTTTACAAGTTAAAAATTCTGCAATAATTATTCTTCAGGCTCCATGGATTTAAGCTATCAAAGTTTACTGTTTTGTGAAAAATATGTTTTACTTTGTTTGGACATGCTTGTCATAAGTTTCTCAGTATATCATTATCCTATAAAACCTCCCACTGGCAGTGTCTGGAAGAAAAAAAATATAGTGTAAACTGTAGAGGACCTAATGGCAGCTTCCTGCCAACTTTCTTTCTTAAATCAACAGTGTTTGTTTTTGTTTTTGCTTTCATGAAAATATGTCACAATCTGATCTTTCATATAAGTTTGCTAGTTTTGTTTATCAGCCTAGTAGAGCATGTATCCACATCTTCCACTTTTCTCTATTTTTACTCCTTTTTCATTCCATGATATCTGTGTTTCTGGTCATACCACCAATGAGTGTTTGCACACATAAATTACACACCTAAAACCACTCATCACCCCAAAATTTACTGCTTCTAATATCTTTCTCATGAACAGTTGTGTTTATTTCTGAGCTGACTTCTCTATTAAAGACAGAAATGCCCTTAGTTTTGGTTCAGTTCTTTGTTTTTTCAAGACTCTTATTTTAGATATTACAGTATATTTGGGACCATGTGGGCTTCTGACTATAAGCCTGTAGTGGGAATATTAGCATGCTTTTACTTTATAAATGCAGCTCTGAGGAAAAATAATAGTGGGTTGATATCTGTATTAATGATACTGTTTCTATGCTGCTGAACACAATGGCAATGAGTGAGGACAGAATATATCCTCCTGACAGAAGATACAATGGGCTTTTCTTTTTTACTTTGAAACCCTATTTGAAGAAGGAGGGGGGAGCAGTGGCAGGCAGGGAGGTTGTTGTACTTAAAGATAAGGAACTTGAATCTTCTTTGCTATGTACAGGAAACTTATTCAGTTTGGGAAATCTTTTATCTTCTGGGCCTCTTTTTGGCTTAACTATGAACTCAACTAGAGCAAAGGAGAGACAGATACTACTGATATTATCTTGGAAAAGTAGATATTCTTTTTTTCTTTTAAAAAATTATTTAATGTTCTTTGCCAGTGTTTTCTTTTTATGTGAAATTTGTTTGCTTATGTAGCATTATAGAAGAAATGTAGATTAATAGTTATTATTCATTATCATATGTTACTATGGGTTTA
Organism: Chrysolophus pictus; assembly: GCA_037305975.1. NCBI lineage: Eukaryota > Metazoa > Chordata > Aves > Galliformes > Phasianidae > Chrysolophus > Chrysolophus pictus. The sequence continues at coordinate 11,872,932 of CM074587.1, forward strand.
TAATAGTTGGAGTTATTTTTTAATGGCTAATTTTCCCTTCTCTTGAGGGTAGGATGTTGTATAACACTGCATGGAATGCCATGAGATGCATCTTGAATGAAAGATTATTCATAATGCAATAACCAGTTATTCAACCTTTATGATGCTACATTTGTCTGGATGACTCCGAGTTTGTATCATGAGAAGTCACTGTCATGGGAAGACATGTTAACAGTTCATTAGATGCAGGAGGGAAGTTTGGATAACCAGGATCATACTGTGAATGTTTAGTTGTTGTTTTTTTCTTTTTTTTTTTCTGCCAAATCCACTATAAATAGGCTATATTTCTTTTCTGTTCTTTTATAGAAATCCTTTTTAATATTACAGTATCATGTGAATTTACTCAACAGATGTTGTATTATAAGCCATTGCTTTTGATCTTATATCATGAACAGTAGATTTTTAGGTAAGTGGCATCAGCACAAAAAAGACCCCAGACTGAAAAAGCCAATTAACAACGGAGAATTGTTGATCTACAGTTTTAAATAACGATTTTATTTACTGATCGCAAATGGAGTTTTTAAATAGGGGAAAAAAAGACCCCAAACCTTGTTTTGCGTGTCTAGCTCTCTCCCTAGATTAGAAAATATTCAAAGTACTTAAGTATTCACTTATCTTGTTGCCTAGTTTTTGTGAGTTTTGTTTTTGTTAGCTCAAGGAAAAAGGATAAAGATTTCATTTTATTTTTTTTTCTACCGATCTTGAATCTCTATTCTTCTCAGTATTCCTTATACCAATCAAGAAAAAAAAACAAACAAACAACTTACAATTACAAATGCCTGCAGTTATCTAAGCTGTGTAGCTAAAATGGGTGAGAATTGTTGAAATCTTCTACAGTCTCTGTGAGGGTTTTGCTTTGTAGAGGTGTTTCCTGTGGAATTCATCTTAGTGAGGGGAAGGAATTTAGATGTCCTTCATGTGCATATGTGTGTGCTCACTGAAGTTATTTTGAAGGTCTTTATGTATTCACCAAGAAACTGGAGAAATTAGATATTTGGGAATGGAAATTGGTGGTCTTCCAGGCAATATTGGATCTAAAAGTGCTAAATCCTTTAATAAATAAACCTCGATTCAGACTGGAATGTCTTGGCTTGATCTTAAAGGTGATATTACGAAGGACTTCTAGCTGTTGACTAGCCTCAGAGATAATTATCTGCACATTCCAATCTTATTCTGCCATCAGCAGTGCCTGAGGTCTAAATGAAGAAAATGTTATTTCCCTAGAAGTATATTATATTTAGACTATCTTCTTTTCCAAGCACTTCAAGTGATTTTTACATCTGTCTGGAAATATGAAGAATAAAAAAACTAAATAACTATATAACCTGCTTCTTAGAGTGCTGTATACTTAACACAGGGGTCATAATTCTAACAGTTCTAGGCAGTTTTCTAACTATGGCATTGTGTGTTATTGAGCACAGTTACATTATTGGTGTTTTTATTTTCATTACGCTGTGGAAAAAATGATACATTTTTCTTTCCTGTGCATTTTAGAGGTGAGATCTCTTGAAACATGTCAGTAGAACATTGAGTGTTTTACTCATAGTACAGCCCAGATACTCAAGAAGTTTAATCTACTATAAAATGTACTGGACTTAATTTGGCGGATTGAATAGCCCATCTGAAGCAGTATTATAGAATCGTGTTTAAATATCATTAAGGTTGAGAAAAAACCTCTAAGATCATCTAATTCAACCGTCCACCTACCACCAATATTGCTCACTGAAAATGTCCCTGTGTACTACATCTACCTTTTTCTTAAGGCCTCCAGTGATGACTCCAACACTTTCCTGGATACCCTGTTCCAATTTTTTCTAACATCCAGTCTGAACCTCCCCTGGTGCAACTTGAGGCCATTCCTTCTTGTCCTATTGCTAGCTACCCGGGAGAACAGGCCAACTCCCAGTTGAGTTCTGGCATTTACAATGGACATTTTTGGACATTTTTTGGACTATCAGAACTATCTTGCTGATCTTATCAAAGTTCTCTCCCCAGCCCAGTTTTCTTCTTCCATCTCAGTAATCGCAGTGAGGCATTCCTACATAGTTTCATCACTGAATGCTCTATGTGTGTGTAATTGCCTGTCAGCAACTTTGCTTTGCAGTGCTACATGTATTGTTATGTGTGTGGATCCATTCAGTTGCTGCGTAATTTCCCCCTGAGCTCGTGTGCCTGCAGCATTGTGCAGGCATCCATGGGCTCTGCGAATGCCTGCTCGGCTTCTCCCCAGCGCTGGCAGCCCAGCTGTCAGATGTAACAGGCTGTGCAGCCACCCTCATATTTGACTCCCTTTTTGAACAGGTATTATTTCCTGAGGCTGCTGCTGCTTTGAGTTTGGCATCCTCCTCCAGCACTGCTTTTTCCTCCCACAGGGAATTTCTCTCTAGGGTGTTGATTGAGGCAGGGCACAGAGATCTGTGGCTGATTTATCCAGTAAGCTTGTTACTATGCAGTAGGTGAGGGGGTAGTGTGAACAGGGAGCTTCAACTTGGGTGAGATTTCTCTTTAGTGCTTTGCAAATCTGTCATGCTCATTATAAACTGCCTTCATGGAGGAATTCCTTCTGACAAATTCTGGGTCGATATTTTGGCTTCATCATATAATCATTCCTAGCTTATCATGTGTTAATAATGGAGTCCAGTTGCCAGACATTTTGTTGTCCTCTTCAGGCTTCCTCACGCTGTCCTTTTGTCTGTCCTATCCTGGACAGACTCATAAGCACTTTAATTTTGATCCTATTGGCTGCTTTCTTCCTGAACTGACCCTTCAGAGCAGTTTTTTAATTTTATGATTGTTTTTTAGAAAGCTTTCTATGGAATTGATTTCCCCACAGAGAAAGTACCAGAAATAACGCAAAATAGTCTTTATTATATCTCTATTTTATCTACAATACATATTTAGTGTATCTCACTTAACATGTAGAGATAGGACCCCTGTTGGTAAACTTATGTTGTTTATGTGCATATCACATCTGAAATAATTAGTGAATTTTCTGTAGTCCTGCCCATGTGTTCTCCTGCACTTCTCCTATGGGTATAGATAAATTTCAGTAAGGTTGTAACTAAACTACCGATTGCTGATTTTTTCTTGATAAGAGTGGTTTTCAAATGGGTACACGAGAGCTAGAACTTGTCTCTATGATGTATATCCGTACTATGACTTTGCTTACAGTTATTTATGTAGGGAATATTGCATTATATACAATAGCAATCACTTTATTTTAGTTTTTAAGCATGTAGCATATCCAAGTCACTGTGACCTTTGTAGATGTGCCAAGCCTATAAAATATTGCATAAATAAGTTTATAGTAAAAATGCCATAGAATTAAGTAAACAGGAAAAGATTATCTGCATTAAAAGAAGAGTGCAGATGCAACTTCCTTGGGCATTCAGTACTCGCATGAACTCTGCATTAAATGTCACTATAGTAAAGGCAGTATCGAATTTCCTTGGTACAGAAGCTGCCCCCAGTTAGCAATTGCTTGATTCTTTTTATTTCTCTTGCTGCATATTAACATTATTTAGCTTGTACTAAAATTAGATAGGAAACCTTACTTTCTGAGATTTCTCATGCAAAATTATTCAAGCATTTTTATACCATAACATTCTCACTTTAACTCTTGCTTGCTTTTTTACAATGTGTAAGCACGTTGTAGTGTGTGGAGAAACTCTCTTATGTACATAAGCTGTTTGCAGTAAGGCTTTACACATACCACATGAATCTCTGCTGCCTTTGGAAATACTATAAGGGAGAAGCATTTCTAACTCTAATAATAGATTGTGATTATGGATTAAAAGCAGGGGGGAAGTAGCTTTGTGCAGTGTAACCTAACAAGTGTGCTAAGAATCAATTTTTGGCAAGAAAACTCCCAATTTGCCCTCTCTCCCTGAAGTTGACCTGGTGGATGAAATAGTAGATGTGTGTATGATTCTAGGCATGCCTTCTCCAAAGATCAACATTTGTACACACTTTAGTCACCTTTTATACGCAGTGCTATTGACATTAACCAGAGAGGCCAGTCTGACAGCGCTGTACTTTAACACCAGCTAAAGAGTTGCTCTGCTCTACTTGCATGCTTTATCTGAAGAGACTCAACACTGAAATCACACGGTGTAATTGTTTTCAGCCTACAACAGTTCTCTTCCACATACAATATTGTGTGGGACAACTGAGTGTCCTACTGAAATCAACATATCTTCAATAGCTAATTCAATTATTACTCTATATTTTTTAATGCTTCTGGAAACACTAGGTTGAGCTCTGTAATTTATCAATATATACCATCTAAATCTGCTTCCATTTGCACAACTATAAAATGCTGTTAATACTACTTTTGTTATTAGGTTTGTATGATGTCAAACAAGTGTAAGTTTGAGCAGAACTGAGGCCACCAGTCACTTAAAAAAGTCATAGACTTTCTCAAATGAAACTCAGTGAGAAAGAGAGGAAACCAGTAAAATATGGTAATCAAATAATTCATTTTCCAATTAAATTTAAAAAAAAAAAAGAGAGAAAGATGCTGGTAATTTTTTTGTAAGAAGTGAAGTTGTGCAATTGCTCAGATGCCTCGTCTTATTTCCATTACAGCGTGTGTGTGGATGACTTTTAGGGTTGAATGAAGCCAACTGTGAGTTAGGCCCTGTCAGCATGAGTTCACCTTTAACAAAGAACATTTGTTAATTGATTCATACAACACTTAGAATACTGTATCTTTACTGACATAGTGTGAGGTTTATTTCTAATTTATACAGCATTGCAAAATAAGAATGTTATAGTAATTACTTCATCATATAATTCTATTTTGCTGTTCATGAAGAATATTCTGCTACTTGACCATCCCTTTTAGGTTTGCTGAAGGTCATATTCACATTTTGTAACTGTGGTTGCACTTGAAGAGGTTTCCATGCGTCTAGAAACATGACTCTATGCCATTTTATACAGCCGCTCATGCGAGGGCTGTTCCAAAATTAATGCCTCCTCTTTTATTATGTTGGCCCACAATGTCAGAGGCAGATATTGCTGGTACGGCACTAGAAGTGGAAGCTTCCAACCAAAATTCCATTACATGTTGTTCCCGTGTGACAAATGGCAGCAGAGGGGCAATCTGACAAAATGGCATCTGACATGGAATGTGTGTGAAGAAAAGTTGTAGAATTGAATTCATCTGTGTGGAAGAAACACTGAGGAAACTTAAGGTACTATCTTTCCCTGTGGTTCATAACAAGTCTAGATGAGGAATTTGTCCTATATTTATACTGTCTCTTCTTTATCTGAGTAAAACTAAGCCTTGTATATTATTAACATAGGATTTAGCAGGAGGATAGAAGTGTTTTGAATCCTACTTTATGTAATAATCTCAAAAAAGTTTTAGTTTCAAATACTGCAGCATGGCCTCCAACCTGAAAATTGTGCTATTTTGTTCCTATGGAGATTGCAAATCATTTCATCCATTTCATGAGGTTTTCTCTATCAGAACTTCTGGTAATTTCTGTCGTACTCTCACTGCATTGCTAGTTGATATCTTTGGACTCTTTTCATAAAACAAAATGAAACAAAACAACAGAAACACGAAAATGAGCTATTATCTTGGATGTAATAATCTCCTTGCTTTCCTGTCAAATGCTTCACTGAAATGTTTGTTTTAATCTGTATGTGTATTCTAGAATATGGTTACTTTTTCCAGTATCCAGAATTGTGAGTCACAATTTATGACTCATTTCTTGATTTGAAAAGGCTCAGGAACATCACTCTCCATAGATATGTTGCTTTTGTTAGACCTGTTTTCTGAGTTTAAAAGCTGTGATGGAAGTAGTCTTGAGATGAGGAATTTGGCTATGGATGACAAATGGGAATGAAAGTAATTGGAGGGAAGCATGACAGAGAGCTTATTTCCATGTCTTGCAGAGCTAGGTATGACACTTTACTCCATCTGTTCCCTTCTGGGAAAAACATCTTTGAAATGGAATGGGTTAGGGTGTTGTATGCTGGGAAAGATTCCTATTAGGAGGAGAAAGAAACAAGGTATTTGCAAGGTCAGCATGACTTATGCTGGACCTGTGTGTCTCCAATTGAACTGGCCAAAAGATAGAGTGATTCTGTGCATGACCAGCAGCCATTAGTGTAAAAAGCTGAAGTCTCCTGCCTGAGTAAGAAGAGGTGGCAAGTGGATATTTGTGTGTACAAATCCACATTTTCATCTGTTTTCCCTTATCACTGTGACTGTGTTATCTATGTCCTTGTAGTCCAGTGACAGACTATGTTTGTATGAAAGCCACAAAGAGGAACCTTAAGGAACTAGTCTTTTTTTTGTTTGTTTATTCAGCCTCATGCTTAATCATAGGGAGGAAAAAAGTTGTCATCATTAAATGAATCTTTATAGAACTGGAGATAAATTTATATAGTGTGCGACTTTGAAGAAACAATTGTATAAAGCATTTCTGTAGCAAATGAAAAAAAAAAGGACCTTTAAAAACAACTATGTATGGATTTTTACACTTTTTGTTATAGAAATGTGGCTCGTATTTGTATTGAATGAATGGAATAATTTGCTACGCTTTTTTATTATTATCCATGATGTTTAATATTTTTGTATTAAACAAAAGTGAAGAAGCTAGAGCTAAACAATAAGAGTTATCACTTTGAATTTTACCATGCAAAATTAATAAATAAACAGTGTCTACTAATATGAGGTTGGGGTTTAAATTAAAGTTGACATGGGGTTTACATATATCTCCTGATATTTGAATTCAGTAAGGGAAATCCTGAATTTATAATTATTTATAATTAATATCATTATTAAAAATGAAGTGCCCACCATTTAAAGACAGTGATACTAATAATACTAACCTTGATTGCTGGAGAGCTGCCAGCTTGTCATCATACTGCAGAAATATATAGTATTTGAACTGAGAAAACATGCTGTTGTTCCTCCCTCTCCTTATTCCCACAAACTGGAACAGTATTATGTTAGCATGAGTTGTACTGAGCCGGATCCAATCTGGAATTAAGAATGCTCCAGGGCATTTTTAATAATCTGTCATTCATTTGAACTCTAACCTTCTTTAATTCACAGAATCTGGTAATGCAGATGTATACTTCAGCCGCATACATTTCTTTTTCTTTCTTTATCTTAGTGTGAAACTGATTTTGGTGTGTGAGGACGTGGAAATGTGATGTGGTACAAGTAAAAAGCGTTCATTTAAAATAACTCAAAATTTAGAAAGAATTGTAATAGTTTGGTTTCCTGGTTTTCTGCCATTCTGAAATGTAAAGTTAAATTCTGGTACAAATTTTATTAAAATTAAAATTCTTGAAGTACTGTCATCAATTAGCCTTTCTGAAAGCCATAATGGCAGCCCCACAGAGCTCAGCGAGCTGCAGGGCTGAGGTGCACGCAGGCAGTGCCGGCTGCCATGGGCAGACCTGGGCCAGCACTGACACAGCTGATACAGGGACAGTGCAGCACTGGGAGACACTGAAGGGCTGCTTGGTTTTCCAGATACTCTACGGATACACAGCAGTGAAATAGAGACACTTTTCTGTGTAAATAAATGTTAAAGATGCCTTTGTGTTAATTTGTTTTCTAGATGCCGTGCACCTGTATGCTCTTGAAAGAAACATTTTGCTGTAGGTCCGAAAGCTAAAATTTTGCTCTAGTAGTACTGGACTTGTCTCCATTCCATGCAGTAGGACTAGGAGATTGTAAATCAATGTTTTTATTTTAATCTCAAAGGTGATATAGTTACATTCTTTTCATCATTCTAACGTTGATATCAAATAAGAGAATAGTGCTTATATTAAGAATTTGGAGACAAAAACTGAAAATTTTAATATGAAAACTACTTAGGTCAAATTTAAAAAGTGAAGGAAGAACTAGCTGGCAAATATTGTGCTGGAAGTATAAATGAAAATATAAATTTCAAATCTGCATACGTTAATGATTTGTGGTTTGAAGAAATTTTCATTTTCAGATTTTCAGTTTTATTCTCTCAAACTTTGACCTCTTTTTTTTTCTAATAATACATAAGTATATGATTGATATACCTTAACAAATCTAAAGCTTTGTTGTTTTTTTTTTTCTGAAGCCTTTAATTTTCTTAAATGGTTTAAAATATGGACGTCTATTTTAGTACACTCTTGCTCCTTCTCAGACACTGTGGCTTGGTTTGTACTCCTCGCACTTATTTACAGAAGTGTTTCTTTACTGTTTGAATCGGAGGTTGAACATCACTACTTTCAGTGCTATGGACAATTCTGATACTGCCTTAATGAAATACATCTTAAACACTGGCGGGTATCAGACGCGTCCTAGAATTGCATTGATACTTATTAAAGTGTTTATAAAGATGCAGATGCAGCTGGTGTAGAAGAGGTAAGTAATTTATGTATGATATTCAAACAGTGTGAGTCCTACTCACTGTAATTTGGTAGAGGCTGGGTTATTAATTTTGCTTGATTGAACTTGGCATATGGTAGACAAGCAAAGCAATGAGTGTTTAGCTTGAACAAAAAAACTGGTTCATAAACACTAATTGCACTCTACTAGAATTTAGATAACAGCAAACAACAATTAAACATGAACTTGGGGGAAAAACATCTTGCTTTCTCTATAAGCAAACTGATAATATGACCACAGCTGAATTTTTTCTGCTTTCAGACAGGTGTCATGTATAATCTTTGTTATTTAAATAATGCGATAGAATATAGCGTGCACTTTTTTACCTTTAAATTTTATTTTCTGAAAGCAGGAAGTTTTTGTGAATTCCTGCAAGTAATTTACCCTAAATCCAATTCACGTTTACTAGTGCAAACCCTAACATTTACCTTACATTATTTTTATTCCATACTTCAGAGATTCTTGGTTGTCTTGGGAAGAGTAGCCTGATGGGTATGATAACAATGTGGATATGAATAACAATGCATGCTATTGTCTTCCTTATGGTGAGAATCAGAATAATTCGGGTTACAAGAGACCAGTGGAGGCAACGCGTTCTAAAACTCTGCTCAAAGCAGAGGCAACTTTAGAGCTGGATCCAATTCCCTTAGTTTGTTCAGTCCAAATTTGAAAACACCCAGTGTGTGGAGAATCTACAGCTTCTCTGAGCAACTTGTTCCTGTGCTGAAGGGTGTGCGCTTTTTGCTGAAAGGTATATGGATGGTCATGAAGAGTTTTATGTTAAAATACATAACTATTATCCGAATCTAAAATTTCTTGTGATGGATTGTCATCTTCCTGAACTAAATAATATAAATGGTGCAGAAAATATTTGTAAATTGTGTCTGTATGTGAAAGTGGCCCAGGTTAAATATATTGCTGGCAGTATGTGTTAGATTTGTATAAATCTTACTTGTTAAAAGATGGATTCATAGAAACACTACTTTTTTTTTTTTTTTTTTTTTAAATTATGTTCTGTTTGTTTTTCAAACAGGAATGGATATGAACAGCTGCTTAGTAAAAGTAGTTCCTTTTGTGTGTGGATGTATTTTTATATTTACATAGTTCTAAGATTTATTTATTATGAGGAATATGGAGCTTAAAAATTTCTCTTTCTTTTAGGTAGAAGAACTGATGAATGCATTGGAAAAGACTAGACAAGAATTAGATTCTACCAAAGCCCGTCTTGCCTCAACACAGCAGTCTTTGGCTGAGAAGGAAGCACATCTAGCTAACCTAAGAATAGAACGGAGAAAGCAACTTGAAGAAATTCTAGAAATGAAGTAAGTACATTGCTTTCTCAAATTTCTAGGAAAACTAATTTTTTTTTTTCTAAAAGAGTGTTTTTCTCACTGTCTAAATCTATGATCTTCTAATAGCAGGACCGAAGTACCTTTGAAAATACAAAAAAGAGAGGGTGTTCATTTTGCTTATTACATTACATTCATTACATTACTTAACAGTTGACATGAGAAGAATTTTTGAATGCTGCCTTTTGATACATGCAATTAAAATATCATTGCAGTGTAACTTCCATGAAAAACGGAGTATTTAAGGCCCCATCTTTCATCGAGAAATGTATATTGGAGTTTTCTTAGTATCATGCAAGGAAAAGGGTTCGTCAACTTTGTGGATGGTGCAAAAATGATTGAATTGAATTAGCTTTAAAAAAAAAAAAACACCACAAAACAAACATCTATCGGTGTACACATTATCACAATTTATAAGCATACCGAACTGACAAAGGAAGACAGACGTGTAATTAAATCTGTCTTCCTATGTGTGATAAGGGAAAATGTCTGTAATAAGGCTTTAGCATGATCCTTAAAGTTAGCATTTGCAGAAAAGAAGTGAAGTTGTTGTGGCTCAGAAAACCTGGTAAGCATATAGTTAACAGTCAACAAATAAAATTCACTGTTCTAATTCCCAAACTGTTTTGTTAGGGGAAAAAAAAAGAAAAAAAAAAAAAAAAACATTTGAGATATGTGTAGCTTTATCTAGGTAGTTGTGGTTATCCTGACATTTCAAAGAAAGGTAAATCATCAGAAAAAAAAAATCTTAATAATGCTTTAAAAAAGACAAGGTGGCAGATGGCCACATATGCTTCCTACAATTTTATGAAAGCAGATTTTAAGAATGGCTGCCATCTAATATAGGTACGGAAACACTAATGATACAATGATTGCTTCCAGAAAATCAAAAGAACTTCTGCTTTTTATTTTAATAAGGTGCATATAAATTGGTAATATGTGTGATTTATAGTATTATGTGATATATTGAATATCATATACGTTTTTGGGTTACTGAGTGTTTTAATGTACATATTGGTTCACCTGTGATAACCTAGACATTCACAACAAGCATATTTCATGCAGATATCTATTTTCTGTATAGAGCTTTGATTGTTTCTTTGAGAACAAAACAAAATGTATAAAATCACATTGCATGATATTAAGAACAGAGAGCACAAATAGTGAGAATGAGTGATGCTATCACATCATAATGAGTGAAATTTTCACATGATAATTTCTAGTTACTGTTTCTTTGTACTACCTCTTAGACAACATCGGAACTGAATCTAGGAAGAAGCAAAAACTGAAAGTTTATTCATTTTTTGAGCTCTATGTTTGAGAATAGCTACATAACTTCAATTAAACACAACATTGTCTAATTAAGTAAGTGTAAACCTTAATTTTACTTAGGTCTACCAGATTATTTAACTTAATAAAATACACAAAACAACATAACTTAGATTGTACATGTATTAGTAAAGTCTTTTTAAAATAATTCAGATATTTCATTGCAGTACATTTTTTAATTTTTGAAATTGCTTACTGAATAAGTGCAAAAAGCCACAAACTTTATGAAACTGCTATAATACAGTATACTACATAAGGTCTTAAATTATTCTTTTGAACAGGATACTCTCAAGAACAGATTGCAGATGCTAGCTAAGACCTAGAAACCCCTGACAGAATAATTATAATTTTGTTTTGTAGTAACTTAGTACAGTAGAGTTTCTTCATCTAGCTTTTCTCTGATACTTTAAGATAATTAATTAAGTGGAAGAATTAACTGTAAATTCTATTTATCACTTAATTATTTGATATGGAGTGATTATGGTTCTTGTCTGCCAGCTTCCAGTTAAATAGGCATGAACTGTGTTTAAAAGCATTCATGATGATTTCCTATGCTTATATTATGTTCAAGTTCCAAACATAACTCTGCATTCTGTGTCCATCTGGCTGACATTGCCAAGATCCATCTTAATTTACAGACTACAATCCGTTGTTAGTTTTACGTAATTTCTCCAGTTGTCATTACATGCCCCCATATAAATTCAGTTATTTAAGGAAGTTTAGAGTAAAAATGGATAGGAGCTTAATCTTGTTCATTATCTGCCTAGTCTTTTTGAACTTGGAACTAGATAAGTACTATTTAAGGAAAGGTAGTTGGATGGAAGAACATGAATATGAGGTTACTCTTATCTTGATGCCAGTATGTAAAAATCTGAGACTGGGAGAAGGATTTTCATGTACTGTTGCTTTCTAAATAAGGGACTTTTTTTTTTTTTTTCCAAATGTATATAAAAATATTACTATATTAGTTCTGGAGGAAATATTTTTGTTATGGTTGTATTTTTGGGACAGTGTATAACTCATACTGACATTAATGGAAGTTACGGATTCATGTTAACAGCAAAACAAACCATGTGTTCAAATCCATCATAATGCCTAATTGTCTTAATGCTTTATGCTCTTTCTGAGCATAGTAAAATCAATGAGCTTATTTCGTAATAACTGAGAGTGTTTTAAAAAGCCTTCTACATTATATAGTGTGACAAAAGCCATTTAAAAACATTTTTTAAAAATGCTTCGCATTCATAAAAAGGTTTCAATTGACTTGAAATTAGAAATTGATAGTTAAAAAGATATCTCTGTTTTTTGTTTTCTGAAAGTTTGCTTTAAGGAGTGGAAGCCACTGAGAACTTCCGGAAGGTTTCTTAGAAATGCTCATTCATTTGTTTTTTTTTACATTAATTTGATGACCTTTCAGTGACTGAGTTACATTTAACATACATGGCACCTAGCAGTCCGTGACTAGGGAATTAATTTACAAAAAATTGAACTTCATGTTTTGACTTGAGGACTGACTAGTGAATTCTCGACCTTTGAGATCCATCTGTTAATTACTGTGAATTTCCTTCAGTAGTCAACTCAGTACACCAAAGTTTCTAATAAAATTCTTGCCAACAGTTTGTAAAGTGGGCTAATTTCATTGCCTTTAATGGAATTCATGCCATCACCCGTGGGTATTACTAAACCAGTTTCGTTGGAAGTGACTTTGCCCATAATTCACGTTGAATTTTCAGAAGAAAAAATACATGTTTTCTCTAATGTGGAATAAATCAGATTACTTCAGTAAGGAAGCATTAAAGATCTAATAAAATAACCAGCTACTAGTCCTTTAATTCAATAACAAAAATAGATCATTGCTGTGCTGTGATAAAAAAAAAATAAATAAAAAAATTAGATTTTTCAGTGAATTTTCTTAGTGACAGCATAAAATTAAACATCCCTTCCTTTGTTTAAGAATGTTCCCCATTTTTTCACTGAAAATAATAAATGAGTATTGCTTATCTCTGTTTTTCAGTATGTTTACTTTATTCATTTAACAGCACCTGTGTATGGTCAAGCATGAAATATTTGTGGGAAGAAAGGGATAAAATGTTTTTTCCACCAAGCATTCAGTCCTACCAGCTGCCACCCTCTGTGGGAGTGCTGTATGCATACTTCAATTTTACCTCCTGGATTCGTCATTCAGCTGATTTGCCACCAAAGAGCAGGGTAGCTGCATTTACCACTAAATGCCAGTCTTGAATGCAAGACCATGGTTGGGATCTGTTTGTTTCAACGAGTTGTGCAGGAGCAGTTTCACAGAGCAACCAAGTGATTTGTTGCTGGATACTGCAGGGAAGTGAACCAATGTGAGTTTGTTGGTTACTTTGCCTAACTTGTCCTTTTCCCCCCTTTTAGTGAATTTAATCCAGGCATGGATGCATAAAAATAAACTCAGGTGGACTTTTCTGGATATTACAGAGATGAAAAGGGACCTAGAATGAATTCTGGAAGCCAAGGACTACAGCCTAAGGAGAAGGCTTTATGATATGTAAAACTAGATGGTCACAATTTGTAGGAAATTCAAAATATTTTATGGAATATTAGTGGCAGAGTATAAGGAAACTTAAAATTCATCTGGTTTTCCCCAGACATATCCCCAGATTTCCATCAATAAATTTTACTCAAGTAGAAGTTGGGGATTTCACGTCTGTATAGTAGCTTAGCAGGAGCTGCATGGCTGGTGCATATTTGGAGAACACAGACATTTTTCCAACACCTGGGTAAATCAGATCATGTCCCTGCCTTACATTCTTCTATTACTTTTTCCATCCATCTCTATGCAGACTAGTGCTTGGGGAGGGAAAGGAACTCAACATATTTTTGCCTAGTTACATCCTACCTACTCCACCCCTAGAGGTTCTGTTACCCACAGCACAGTGGTTTCTTTCTCATCACTGTGGCTACAGCTGTGGTCAAAATCTCTTCTGAAATCTCTCTGTGAGCAGCAAATCCAATGCATCTGGAATATTTCAGAGTAATTTTGTATGCAGCTCACCTGTTCAGTGCATGCATAGGCCAGAAGCATGAAACTCATTGGCTGGAAAATCCTTGGTGAAAGTGTAAGGCTTTTGCTTGCATGTAGTCATTAAGTTGTTTTCCTTTTTTGGGGGGATATTCCAAACACAGCGAGAATGAGGAAAACAATGCTGTAAATAAGGAGAAACTGGCAAGGTGATTGAAGTTTGCAAATACACTTTGAAATTTCTTGGAGCTCACTCTTTAAAATCACTTAAAATGATATTTTCCCTACGGGCACCGTCTGCTTTCTGTGCTAATAGTTATGCAGTGGTTTTATTTTGTGTTGTTTTCTTTCTTCTGTTTGGAAAAAAGAAAAAAAAAAAGCAAGAAAATAGATAATTCTTGTCGAGGCTAGGAATTGAGGTGTTATTAAAAAAAAAATAGGCAAAATGTAGTTTATGCTTATTTTGTAAATGCTGTTAAAAGATTGTCCGAAAAAGAGGCAGCACCTACCTTGAACATATTTCTCAGCTAAATAAATAGTAGTGGATACAGGAAAATAAAGGATGGTCTTTCAATTGAATTCTAAGCAAATACAGCAGTCAGAATTCTTAGACTACTAATAAGGTATTATTTTGGAAGTAGTATCATTACATTTCTTTTTTTACTTTGTCAGCTGTGCTATAACCTATGTTTGAAGAAGGATGGCTATGATAATTTTTCCCATGTGAATTCTTTAAAATAGTATATTTTTACTTGACAGCTTAGACAATAGGCTAGTGGAGAAAAAATATATTTCAGAAAATAGTTTACTATTTTTCTTAATTTTTTTGAAAAAAAAATGAGACAACTTGCTAACAATTCACTGAACGTACTTATAATGCATTACTAAAGTTGAAACAAGGCTAAATAAAAAATTGTACCATTTTGAATGTAGAACACTAGACTGCTTTTTAGTAACTGGTGGACTGCTTCCATTTAATTGTAGGATTCATGCTGAGAGTGTAGAGAGTCATAGCCCAAGTTAAATACAAACAAAACAGCAGGATGTTGATACAACTGTGACTTCCATAGGAAGTAGTTAGAATGGTAATATGGTCTCCTAACCTGGGTGAAAAGTCTCTTGTGACTGCTTTTGCCCCACAGACCTGTAACACAGCATGCCGTCACTAACATTTTTGACACCAACTTGCAAACACCACAAAGATTAGAGAAACCCAATGAAGGCTTTGTTCTCTGGAACAGAAGCTTTCTTGATTAAAATGAGATGTTTTTCTTTTGTAAACAATGAAGGGGCACAAAGCAATAAAATATTTCTGTCTGTGAGAATAGAATGTGTGAGCTGTTTACTTGGCAAAGCTTCTCCTACTTAAAGACATATGAGTGTCTCCAAACTTCCGTTCACTTGACAGCGGTGTGTTCAGACTGAATTATAATATGTTTTTTACTTTGTAAGACAAGAGACTTGAAATTTTACTAGCCTGGAAATAAAATGTTATTTCTTCATTTTTTTCCTTATGATCATATTCTACTTTTAAAATAGATTTGAACCTGCTATTGAAGTTCAGTTTGTTTTCCTTGTCATATAAGAATTTTTGGTTTTCAATTAGTATTGTTCTCAAGAAACCATAGAAATTAAAGCTTCTGTCTCTGTAGCTGAAAAAGCGATCCTCTGGGCTCCTATGATCTGTATGGTTTTGAGGCATTTGTTAAGCAGAAAAGAGACTTTGATGGTAGTTGTGACCCAGTTACCTAGTAGTGCGCTTTTATTTCTGTTTGTTGCCATTAATTCTCTACCCACCCTGGTACCTTACCTCAGGACAAGAAAAGCAGTGTGAAGGCTGGGATAGGTGCTTCAGCAAACATTTTCAGTTGGAAGGTCCACAATGCTTCCTGGGGTTTTCTTGCTTTAGTGCTTTCCCCAGAACTTGAATGGTAGAAAGATCAAGGGGATCCTGCAGCTGCTTTATGAGTAAAAACTTCAGGACCCTTCACTCTCAGGAGGGGAATGCAGGGATGGGGTGTGTTTGAAGTTTACAGAATCACAAAGGAAGCAAAGGCTGAATGTGGAACTGTTGTTTGCCAGATCCTCCAGAATAGGGAATATCAGGCTGTTGTTGCAGTTAATCAGTGATTGATTCAGAGGAGAGAGAAGGTGTGCTTTACGGGGTCACTGGTTGGAGACCTTTGGGAACTTGCTTCCCCAAAAGGCAGATGGCATCAACTGGTTCAGAAAAGGGTTAGACAAATTCATGGACAAGAAGAGGTCCGTAAATGGGTACTTCCTTATATCCTTTGGCTGTTTTTGAACTATGTTCCTAAAATTTATTTTCTCTCTGAAGTATAAGTTCTTTCCTTGCACACTACTGCCTTACACTGGAACACAATGGTTGTAGTTAATATCAGATGATTTTAGAATCATTTTTTGAGAACTTGTTCTATTAATTCAACTAATTCACTTTGGAAATAATAAAGATCACATTTTGCATAACCTTTAGCTTCTGTTGATCTACAGAGAATAAGTGGATTTACAAGACAATATAGTGGATGAAACAATTGTGTTAAAGAGCAGGCGGTTACACTCTCTAGGGAGCAGATCTGTCAGAAATCAGACTGGATTCACAGTGATTCAGGCTTACAGGTGCTGCTGCATACAGGACTTTCAGGTGCATAGTCCTGTTGTTCTTTTCTAATGCAAATAGTCATTTGAAGATACAATTGCAATATAAAGAATGATGATTGCTTCTCTGTTTCCTATTTTCCTTTTTTAATCAGCATCTTTAAACTGCAATACATCTCTGTCTTTGAATTTATAAATGTGCTAGCGTTTAAAATGCAACAGTTTAATCCACGATGTATCTTGATTCATAGCATTTTAAATTCATGTGATGTAGACTAGTGTTCAGAGAGGAACAGTGATAAGAATGGCATATAAAAGATAAAAGGAAATAGGAATTTGTTTTTAGTGCAACAGGACAATGGTAAGAGGAAGAGGGCTGTACAAACCAAAACATTGAAAGTTCAGGTCTGGACTTAGAAAATCCTGGTCAGTAAGAATACTTAGCATTTTTATCCGAAGTTAAACTGAAGTTAACTTACTGGTGAATTTATCTGTGTTAACTTTTTAGATGAGGAAAATGTTACTATGCAGTCTACCTAAAGAATTACACTTCTTTTCAGGTTTCTATTCCACAACTTCTTTTTGTGGGTGTGTATGTTGTGTTTTTTTCTTTAGTGTGAGAATATGTAAACAACAAAATCATTTTATCAGAAGGTCAGTACTGTAGAAAAGAACTATATTCTGTAATTATTGAACTTGACAAAGCTGTATATGGTTTGTTTTAACACTGTATTTAAAGTGCTTTTAGCATGTAAAAAGTTGCTAATGATAGAAGTGATGAAATAGGATGGTATTTGTTTTGAAGTTCAGCCAACATGGGAATATGAAGGCTTCAATCTCTGATAAATATACTGAAAAGAACAGGTGGCTCAAAAGACAGCAAAGAAAAGTAGGAAACTGAAAGTTAAAAAGCAGGGAGAAATTAGGCTTCTGTTCATGGATATATATATTTTTTCAAAGCTGACTGAATTACGCCCTTGTCTACTGAAACCCTGTTACTGTAATTCCCACTGGCCTCTGTGACTTCTCAGGCAGTGCTGATCAACTGCAGGCTCCCAGACTCATAACCTCAGCCAAATGAATATGATTCAAGCAGTTGTTTCTGCATTTTAGACTTCAAAATATGATGGGTCAGTTTTTCCTTTTCCTTTTTTTTTTTTTTTTTTTTTTTTTTTTTCCAGTGGCAAACTTTGCATAATTGAGACCCACAGCATTCAGTTCAATGCTAGGATTTATAACCTGAGGGTCTCCTGATGTGGCAATGCTGAATTAATGTAAACTCAGATATATGAACGTGTAGAAGTTTGCATTATTAGACTGAATTACTGGACTACTGTTTAGTACTACATATAAATATAAAATGTGCTTTAAATTGTTTATGATGGTGTTTTCTGTTAAAAGGAAAAGGTTTGATAAATTCAGAAGAGAAAACAGTCAGAAGCAATCAAGCAGAACAGCTTTCTTAATGACAGCAAGGAAAAGCCTCCCTTGCCTTCTCATTGCTCCTTATGTGCTACGAAGTAAGTTCACTGCTGCCTCCCTCTTGTGCTTCTTTGTTCCTTCACCTTCCTCATACCCCCAGCAAAACAAATACTTCTTTGTGTGATGTGGAAAATAAATTATATTTCCTATTGCTTTGTTTCCTCTCATTGGGTTCTCTAGTGCCTAGTAAGATAGAGGATGTGTTATCCTTCTCATGTCTGAGGCATGCTATTTAGTATGTCATGCTTAGTAAAGTATGAGATTGTGGCAGCCTTTTTTCATGTCAGGGCATAAGTAAGATTTACGCATTTATCTAACTGATATAATGAAACCTGCAAGAATTTATTGTCATAGAATCATAGAATCGTTAAGGTTGAACAAGACCTTTAATATCATCCAGCCCAACAATCCCCCTACCACTAATACTGCTTCTTAACTACGTCCCTCAGTACCGCATCTCCACGTTTCTTTTACAGCTCCAAGTGCGGTGACTCCAGCACCCTCTTGGGCAGCCTGTGCCAGTGCCTCAGCTGGTCAGAGAGTTTCTGTCTTTTGGGGAAGGAAATGTGCTCATACTGGTCTTAAAATCAGATAGAGAATTTTACAATACTTTTTGTACTGGTTTTTGTGCCCTGCCACTGAACTGTGTATAGCTTACCAATATAGATTATAAGCCTAATAATAAATTTATTAACATGGTGCCAGGCATAATGGGCTCCAGGCCATTAAGCATTGCTGTAACATACCAGATAACAAAAATAACACGTATCATGTATAATATCAACACTGTCTAAACAGTGTGAATCTAGAAATATAGTTGTAAAAAGAGGATTTCTAAGTATAATTGGTGAAATATGGTGTATGGGCACACAAAAATGTGCTAAAACACTGAACTTCTTCTGAATAATACCTCTCCTTTCAATGCTGCACTGCTGTTAGAAGAGGCTGCTAGATCATGACAGTGACGGCAGTGGAAATGAGGATGAACTCATCTTGATTTTTTTCTGATTATGAATAAACAAGGGTATGTCCACATTATTGTGCAGTGTGCCAAAATACATTAGGGAAGAGAAGCATTATTTAAGAAGTTATATAAGAAGGTACATATATAAGTCTGTGCTATGTCTTATAGTCAAACTGATGTGTTCAGGATAAACATCACCTTAAAAGGACACCTTGGCTTGCTTCCTTAGTGCAATGTGGCTTTGACAGACTAGATAAACTTTTCAAGGGGAAACAAAAGCCTGATGACAGCACAAATTTATGCAAATTCTGCTATTGGAAAAATTTTTCAATTGTTGGTAAATATTATTGTTGCATTTGTAGAGGAGCTTACATAATTCTGACAAAAGTACCATGCATTTTAGTACATAAAGGTATTTTGGGGAATGAAAGTGAAAGACTATGTTTTTTTCTGAAATGATTCTGAATTTCTCTAAAAACATCCGTCTTTAGTTTTGTAAACACATACACTAAGGGGAAATGTGATTCACTGGCTTATATTAGAAATAGAAATGTACTTTTTTTTTTTTTGTGGTTAAACTGCTCCCAGTTACTAACCACTACTACCTCAAACATGTAGTTTATCTTTTTTTGCATTTGATTCTGACCAAAATTAGGCCACATTGGCCTCTGAGGATCGCCATATTCCTAATAGCATTTTAGTTACTAGTGATTCTTCTTTTTTGCTTTCCAACTCATCTTGTATTCTTTCAAAGAATTAAATGGTTCTCTCTGGTTGGAGGGAGATGTAGATTGATCTAACAGAGACAATCATTGAATTTACTACTTTGTTATTCTGTTTTTTAACCCGCTTGAGCTATCTTTCAAATTAGCAAACATAGAAAGAAACTGAGGAAATGTTGAAGGTAGAGCTCATAGGACACTTAGAATAATTTGTCACCTCTGTTTGAAACACAGAATCAAAGCTAGCCTAGACACTCTCAAATCATTATGTACATTGTAGATACAAATTATTGAAATAAATTTTAATTCCAATTAAATCCATGTTCCTAAGAATTTTAATTTTACTTTAGTGTACTGCCTTTTATGTCCTTAGGCCTGAGGAGTTTTGGAGAAAATGCAGTCAGGTGTGAGCATAGGACTTTATTGCATCACTCAGTGAGTAGTAGTGAGGGGATTTCATATATTCAACTGCCTGCATCTTCTGGCAAATTGGGTCTCGAATGCATTAGGAAGGAGTGATGCAGTAAAAAGGAAGAGAGACCGAAGCTTTCAAAACCCATCACTCTCAAAGAGTCAAACCATGAGCCTTCCTCATCACTTGCTTAGGTGACTAACAGTGTTTGATAACTATAACCCCAGGTCTCTTATGACTATCCTGAGAAACTGATCTCTTTTTAGTTTCCTGTGTGGTCTGTAAACAAAAAGTAAGTGGTTTGTGTCTGTGGGGTTAGAGCAGGAGCTGGGCTTGGGGCTATTGTGAGATTCAGTAGCAACGAAGTAGAGATTATTGCGTAACACATAAAGAATAGAAACCCAAGAAGTGTGGTTGATCCTCATCTGACATCCGGCAACCTGATACCCTCTTCACAGAGTGGAAAATGTTCTGACATTTGTGAGCTTAAAGAAAAGACCTTCCATCTATTTAAAAATACCTAAACTTTCAGTGTGTGTAACAGAAATGTGACTACTTTCCAGTTTTGTTTTGGATGCCCACTCCCTCTGCTTCTTGATTATTTTGTCAAAAATTGGAGTAAAGCTGTTGAAGCAAAACTAGAGGCTTCTATGGCTGTGTATATGTGAGCAGCACCATGCTACCCACCGCTGCCCCTCCCACCAGATCCCTTCTTGGAAAAAAAAAAAAAAAAAAGCACAAAAAGCAACACCTAAAAAACTCAAAAAAACGATACAAAAACAAGGGATCCAGTCAGGATGAAAACTGCCTACAGTATTTTCACATAATATAATGTAATGAAATATAATGTGCATGTTTTTTTTTTTTCTTAGAAAGATCTTCCTTCAACACTTCAATGCAGTGATGTTTTGTTTAGTCTAATGTATTTTTTGTTAGTACCTAGCCTAAAAGTGAATCGAATTAACAGATGAAATTAGGAAATCCCTACTGTAATTCAGCAACTAAATGAACGGAGGATATCAGTATATGACAAGCAACTTCCACTTAAGGCTAATGTAACTATTACCTCGTTAGGACTGCAACTTTACACTCTTCAAATAAAAGCTTTATTGAATTTAAAATATGTATTTGACAATCAAAAGCTTGAAATCCACTTTATGAAATTATGCTCCTTTATTGATACTGACTAGCTTTATAAATGTTTATCTTAATTATGCTTTATTGTGATTAAAAAAGATTGCAGATACTCTGCCATTTCTGTAAAGTGAGCTGTTGGAGGCTTTTTTGTTAAAGGTGGGGGTAGGGTACAAAGAATAGCCCAGCTCCGGCGAGGAGGCCCCTCACAGGCCATATGAATCCACTTACATGTAAATTGCTTGTCTCTATGAATTAAGGTGAAGGTTATGAAAGAACTGCATTTCTGTGTTTATTGTAGGATTTTTGACAGTCTCTTTCCTCTTTCAAGTAAATTTGGCTTAAGTCCACAGTCAGTACAGTTTTAAGTAAACTCCTCTTTTGTTACATTAACAAGGTTATAACATCACTGAGGCAGATTTCCAGCTGCATGGATTGAGGCCTAAGCATGCAGACTGAAGGGATAATTAAAACCTTAGGGTGAGTGAGTTAAACTACCAAGTAAAATTGGATAAAAGGCTAATTGTCCATAGCAACATAATACGTGTTTCTAAATACCTGTGAAATAAAGATAAATATTTGCGGTCTTTTAATTCCTTTTTGAATGCTCAGACTCAGATTATGTAACAAAAAATCAACGATAAGTAACTAGGAACTCGTGGAATTCTGAAACTTCCCTTATTTTGTTTTATTTTAGCTATTAATTGAAAAACAAAATAATTTTGAAGACTTCGATAATTATCTAGCTTTCTTAACAGAACAGGAAGCATTTTTGTGTAGGAAGTACAAGCCTCACCATGTGATACGGGATGACAGAATGGACTGGTCGGTGCTTCGTCAGAATTTGTCATCTCTCTTTTTCTTTCCTCCTTTTTTCCATTATTAAGAATGGAGTTGCATACCTTTGGTGACCTTCAAGAAGATGACATAGACTCAGGCAAGATGATACATTACCGCAAAGTTAAAAAAACAAAATGGGTTGTAATGGCAGCTTGTACTGAACTAAATGAATTGTGAAGGCCCATTTGTTATTCATTAAGAGAAGCAGAGCAGATTACTGTTCAGCCTTCATAGGGAGCCTTTAAACTTAAGGTCATTTTACACTAGTACCCTTGTGGCATGGACAACATTTAATACATTTTTAACAGCTTTTACATTTCCATGGTTTGCAGCGGTGCTTGTTGAATCATTTCTGTAATGAACGTGTTTTAAAGTAGTTTGGAGTTACTTTGGGGGAAAAAACAGGAAAAAAAAGAAATAATTGGGTTGATGAAGTGACTTTATATACTAAAGAGCTAAGCATGCAGAACGTACTGCCATAAAGTAACGCATGCTGATTCCCACTGCTAGAGAAGTACATCCCTGGGGAACTGTGCTGGCATTTTTTTTCTTGCTTTATTTTTAAACTTAACTAGAAGTATAGTTGTTATTCACAGTGCTCATTCCACTGGGGGAAGGCAGGTCTGAGGATAGAAATTTAAGATTATTTTGTTTGGGCTATTTCATTTGAGTTGCTCAGGAGTCTGATGGAGAACGTTCAGCATTTTGGCATGTTTTGGAAAATGTGCGTGTTATCTGTCTATTGTAACTGTTGATGTGGGCATCCAAGGAACCCAACGTAAAACGAACATGGAATGGAGGGTAGAGGTATGCTAATCAGAATAAATGTTGATCAGTTTCCTCTCAAATGGTTCAGTGGTGCTGTGGAAAGTCAAAGCAGAAAGGTAGGTACTAATATAAAGCAATCTGAGAACAATTTGTTCAAAAGTATTGAACAAATCTAAAGTTCTATTAGCTTGAAGTATGATTTATAACTCTAAAGAAAAGTATAATAACCCCAGTTAAAGGAGGTAATCATTTCACAAGCTCACATTTTATTGCTGACTACAGTTGTTCCTTTGCTACTTTTTAGATTGTTGCTGTCTTAACTGTCAAAATCCATACTACAGTGACCTAATTTTTTGTTCAGAAAATATTAGAACACAAATGATGTTTCCAGATTTGTTTAAAAATAAATTAATAAAATGCTAATTTAAATGTTACTTCTCCCAGCAGACAGCCCACCCCAATTTTTTTTTTTCTTATTTAGCAAATTAATAGCACTTGTATACTTCATTGATGATGGCGTTCACTAGATTTTTCTATTGATTTTACTGTTTTGTGAGGATAATTTTTGACCAAATGCATGTGAACTAACAACCAGCGTATGAAGAAGAAAAAAATGACTGACAGAACTACTTTTAATTGAGATTTTGAAATAATGTGTATTTTAAACCAAAAAGGTCATAAATCAGCAAGCTTTAAATAACGTTATAAATGCAAAAATGATTATTTCTATTTAAATTCATAAAGAGAATAGAATCTAAGAGACTCTGTGAACTCTAAAATCTTGTTGCTGTTTAGACAGTGTTATTTCAATTAAGTTTTAAATGTTCAATTGCACTGGTATTACTGACCTTTCACTCAGTAGAAATATTTGTCTTCTTTTAAGTTTGCACCAGCTTCCATCATGGGATCACTTCTGGTTTGTGAATTAAAGCTGTTTTAATGAAAACTATTTTAATCTCTCTAAGTTTTTAAAAGTTCTTCATAGAAGTAAAAACATAGACTATTAATACATGTTCATAATATATTTATGGAGTTATTTTTGGTTGGAAAATGAGCTTCAACGCTTTTGCTATCATAGATTTTGGAATATGTAGTTTAAGGAATTGTTATCATTCCAGTCAAAGCAGTAACCTGAGAAAGGCATAGTGCCACTGCGTTCATTTGTAGAACTCCCTAATGAGGCCATAAAAAATTCTGTGAGGACCACGCAGAATTACCATAGGAATTCTAAGTTGAGGTATAATAGTATAAGTTTGTTTGTTTGTTTGTTTTCTTTCAATTTGAGGACATACAATTAATAATAGCCATTTTACATTGCCTGAAAGTGATGTAACTTATTTGTCATAAGAATAAAATAGTACAATATGCTAGTAAGAGAAGAGTTTCGATAGCAGGGTTATCTTTGTTATAAAAACAGTTTAGGTAATTAAGATACTCAGTGTGAGGGTAGGTCCCTGTGACAGAATGCCAACTGAGACTTTTTTGGAATAATTTCAGATGTTTGTTCTGCCGTTAGAAAAGGATACATTTAGTCACATGCTGGATTCAAGCAAGAGCTCCAGATTTGTAGAGGTTGAAAAAAAACCTTTTCATATAAGAATGAAATGTTAATATTCCAAAAATCTTCTGAACACTTCTTATGCACTGTATATCCCATTTAGGCAATCGTTACATCTCTGGAGCCACGTAGAAGAAATGTTTAGCATCTTCAAATGCATGAATTTTCTCATTTTAATAATATTGAGCTTGCAGTCTTTGTGGGGCAGAAGATTAAGATGATCCTTCAAAGGGAAGGATCTGCTTTTGTGGAAAAAATGCGTAAGTGTGCTTTGGTACAATAGAAATATGGTATGACAGGATTTGTGAGAAACTGCTAATGGTTAGAGCTATGCACTAAGCCTCCTTCCATCCAGGCCGGGTGAAAATAAATGCTCAAATTTCTGTATAGTTAATCAAATTTGACTAAGTCGACAGTAAGTGTTACTGAAAATAAATTGGAAGTTTTATTGCAAGAGTAGGCAAATGATCATCCATGGAGAAAATGCTGCAGTGGATGTTTTCTTTTGTGTCATTCTGACATCAGAAATCAAGTAGGAGGTTTCATCAAGAGTTTCTGTGGAAAACAGCCTGATTTGGAGAATCCTGTATTGTTGTAAACCAGGCAAAACTATGAGAGGAGGAAAGTCTTTTTCAGTAATATTACTTCAAATGGTTAACTTTCAGACCAATAGGAACATTGACAAGGTAAATGAACACTGATAAACTAACAGACAAAAAGATTCACATTTAGGCTTGACTTCTTGCCTAATAAAGGAATGAACTGATACCTGTACCCAGTGGTTATTTTGGGTATTGGCCATTGTGGTTTTAATATCTTTGAACAGTACATGGCATTTCTCAGATGGGAAAAACAGTGATGTTTGTCCACATAAGAAGTTTTCAACTGAAATTCCTCTTGAAGCAAATGTAAATGGCAGCGGAATTCACTTGATGTGATCTAATCCTAGTCCTGCTACATCACTTGTAACTAAACCAGATGAATCAAAGAACAGTCATGTTGGGCTCTCAGAAAGGGCAGGCACAGATAATATACAGTGTATTAGCAGTCTGTTGTTTGTGTAGGCAAGAGTTTACAGCAGCTCAAGCAGCAAGGTAAAGAAGAGCAGATTGCAGATTCCTACTTGCCAGATCTGTGAACTGCTGTGAACCAGAATTCCTCTGGTTCTCTAAATGAATGATTCAGTAGTCAGACAGAATCAGAGTTTAAATGAACTGCATGGTAATGTACTATATATTCCTTCTGAAATGCTGATGTACTAAGCTTTGTAGACAGTTGTTAGTAACATCCAAGGTCAATTGTTCAAGGTCAAGTCTAGAAAATAGAAGAGATCATATGACTTTTACTTTTGGAATTAAGCTACAGAAGAGGGACAAGCTTTGGCAAAGCAGTGTTCTCCATTTGAGAATACAATATCTGTTGTCTGACATGTTATATAACCTATAATTTCTTCTGTTGGAAGATCAGAGGTATTGCCTTTGAAATTTTAAGGCAATGGGGGATTTAAGCTGTCTTCCATTCAGAGATTTTGTCGATATGACTGGCAGCCTTGGAGTCACAGCTAGGACATTCTGAGGTAAGCGAGGCATGTTTTCTTAAAGAAAATAATAGATGATACCAATTGTGGTTAGTAACCATTATATCAGTGACATGTGCTGAATAAATATGTGGTCAATAACTATGAAGTTAAAATTTTATTTTCAGAAATTTTTTTATCCCCATTAGTAGAAATGAGTGATTGGACCTTCACGATTTTTTAAGAGAAAAGAACGAGATGACAGATTTCAGTGGAAAAAAAGCTTCTGGTTAAATGAAGTGAGCTGCAAGGAGCAACAGTCATGCCACAGTTGGGCAGAGACAGATGTGCAGATGAATAACCAAAATTAATAGCAGGCACCCTTAAAGAACTGGTTAATCTGCCAGTAGAGAGTCTGTCTCTTCTCTAGCCACTAGTACATCAGCTCATAAAAATTACAAATGAGCCCAATAGCAGCAAGAGCCTTAAGATCTGCTTCCTCATTAGTGAAACTTCAGAGAAGCATTTCCTATGGCTCCATATCTTTTTCTACCTTTTAAGAAGTTGTTAACAGGAATGTGTAGACTGAGTGAGAAGTGGAGAGGGTGTCAGAGGGAAGAGTGGTAGAACGAATACATAATAGGAACAGTCTTTCTTTAATTACTTCTGCAAGCACAGTATTTAAACATTTTAATGGGGAAAATATATTAAAATGCTTGGTAAATGTTATTGTATTGTAGAGAAAGAACTACCTTGTGTGGTTTTATTTATTCACTTTGTAGCCCATCAGGAGCAACAGTGATACTGGATTGTGGATGGGGGTATTCTGTTCCTTCTTAGCTATAAAATGCTTAGTAGCAAATTCTCCAGTTTTGTGCAGTAAGGCCAGTATGGGGAAAATGATCCAAAGCTAGGCTGTCCAGACAGTACAGCGTAAGTTAATGCACTCTGTGGTGTATGAATAATGTTGAAGGATAAAATTGTTGCAAATTTGTGGTGGAGAAAATGCCATTTTCAGAGCAGAGAATACCAAGACAATGTAGAGTGAGCAAGGGGAAAAAAAAATAAAAGGAAGTTCAGCCTTAGAAAAATTCTTTTTCATGTACTTGTGGAAGTTCCACGAAAACTGAAATGAACAACAGGAAAGCAGGAAGAGGTCGATGGTCAAGAGGTACACTAGGGGTTGTTCAATTGTAGTGATAACTTCAGCTGATAATGTTCATCAGGGTGGTGGAGGGTGA
The DNA here is from genome assembly GCA_037305975.1 of Chrysolophus pictus. Classification (NCBI taxonomy): domain Eukaryota; kingdom Metazoa; phylum Chordata; class Aves; order Galliformes; family Phasianidae; genus Chrysolophus; species Chrysolophus pictus. Next base: position 11,900,301 of record CM074587.1, read on the forward strand.
GTTTCAGTCCTCTAAAGAGTTCAGCACTCTAGCGCTGCAGGAACAGAGGATGTAAACAATTTCGTTCCCTCTGTCTTCCTTCTGAAATTGCCCAGTGAAAGGTAGGAGTTTGCTTCAAGCACTCTCTCACAATTTATCTTCTCTTTGACCTTCTGTTTGGGTATGCTGCCTAATATATAGCAATTACCTCAAGGCCATTAGTAGCCAACTTCTGGAAACATATAGCTAGTTATAAGACTGTTTTTCTTTTTTAATTGGAATAACAATTATTACGTGCACTATGATGAAACAAACAGAATTTTAAAACAGGTTGCACATATGTTTATTGGTTGTAAATCTATGCTTGACTCTTTCTCTAATGCTGCAAAATAGATTGTGATGATCTTATTCCTCTGCAGTGTAATCTTTATTTCTGGGTCATCAGACCACTGTGTTCAAATTGATTCAAATTGATTTGGGTGTTTCTTTCTCTCCTCCCTACATTTTTAATGACCTATTCTGGCCTACCAGCAGCTCTTACAAGGCATTCATATTTCTTTTCCAAGGTGATATATTCTGCCCCTTCACAAATTCATTGGCTAAATATTTATCCACACTGAAAGAAAGGGCCTCTATGCATGAAAGTTCCAGACAACAATAGTAACACAGAGCAACAATGAATTTTTGAAGGCATTGAAGTGATGTATTGACTTGTTAACCTGTATGCTCCACCTCAGAATTTTGTTCAGGAAGTTTTGCAAGGTCCATTTGTCTGTCTTTCTGGGTATATCTATGTTTCTATTATAGATGCGTATAAACACAGGTAGAGTTTCCATTAATTGGTGACATTAAGGGTCCATTAAACCCCACTCTGCTGCCTCATAAGTTCAAGAAGTATTGCTTTTTAAACAGTTTTTAACCTGATGGAGTCAGAAAAATCACACACTTCTAAAGTCAAAGACTTTCCAAGTCAGTAATATTATTCATTAGTAGTAGTATTCATCAATCTAAATTTATTCTCAGGCTATACTTAAGCACTTCCTACAGGTCTGTAATTACTAGTTGACATATCTATGCTACACAGATAGTATGTCAAGAGATTCTGAGCCTTACTTCCCTTCAGGGAACCTCAGAGACTACAGATTGCATTAGCTATTTAGAGCAAAAGTAGTGTATAACTTCACAAACGTTAACATCACGTGTAGAATTATTGAAGTTGTTCCTATTTAAGGGATAAAAGTATTTATGTTTCCTTACCTGTCTTCTCACAACAAGTTTGTCAGCTGCCAGTTTCATAAAGAGTTTATTTAAGCTTGACACAGTGGGAATGGCCTGCACTTTCTCATTCATCTGCTGTATTTGCATAACCTTGCAGAGCTAATGGCTGCCATTGTGACAAATTAAGCTGGTTTCCGATGTCTTTAATGGATGAAGTCCTCTTGGACAAGGTATACTTGATTTTAACTTGTGAATAGTGTTTCCTGAGTGATGGAAATAGTACATGCATTTTATTTCATTGACATTTGACTTGTGTTCTAAAAAACAAATGTACAAGAATACTTGACAAACATAGAATGAACCATGTTTTGTAACTATATGAAAATAGAATACACAGGTCATTAATGTTTAATAGAAGAAAAAATAAAATGCATTATGCTTCAGTTGTTGCCAAATATTTGAAGACTTTGGTTTTGAGTATAGTTATGCTGTTTAAGTTTTGATTGCCTTATAGGAGAATTTTATTCAGTTCGTATTTCTTTCCTGACTTTTTCTAATTCTGTCATATATACAGTGCACTTAAAGTGTAGAGGCATTATGTGTGAGTTATCTGAAAGCTTCAATCACATATTGGATTTGTAAATCTGTGTTAATGGAGGCAAAATATTTGAGTTGAAAATGTGTGTAAATATTACAAATGCTTGAAAATCTTGCAATTTGAAATGAAGATCATTTTTATAAACTGTGGGAACTGAGAAGCTTTGTATCTGAGTCAACATCACCTACCTATTTACACAGTACTTGTTTGATAATTCTTAAATGAACAGTAATGACGGATTCTTCAAGCATTCCATCATGGTAGAGGTTATGCTTCTGCAGTTCTTGCCCTTATCAGAAATGCAAGGCATAAAGCTACTTCCTCTTATGTGAGACTTTTTTCTGAAGTTCTTTTCTTGATGTGAGAATTAGGTGGTACATTTATTTAACTCTACTTCAGGTTGTAGACTGTAGCTTGTTGAAATCAATACTGCTTGGGAGGTTTAAGTTGCATTCAATCCCAGAGAACATGACAAAAGCAGTCCTAAGTGTGATAGAATCAGTGGGAACCATCAGTTGGCATTTGAATGTGAAATATGCTGCTTATGCATTTTCCTAGGAGTCCCTAATGTGCATAGTGTTTGGGGGTGCAAATATGGGTCTCTAATCACCTCATTGGCATTTAGATAAACAAAACTTTTGACTGTGAAGTAATACATGGCGTATGTGATGCTTGTGTTAGAACTGCTTTGTAAATGAAATGTTGTATTTAGCCACATACTATAGCTAAGTGGGAAGGAATTGAATGATTCCTGGCTACCAGACTTTACTCGATTCAGTAGACCACACATACACTGCACTATGATTTTTTTTTTTTTTAGTATGTCAGATCCCTGGCAGTGTTCCTAAATTCTGTATATTTTGTGTGCACAGGCTTATAAGCTAACTGTTCTTTGTAAGCAAATCTGAAAATTCTGTTTCTTCCAAATATGTCCTAGGCACGAGATCTCTCCGTGGGCTGCAGAGTAAAACAATGCTATTTGTGTGATACGACATAACAACAAAATATTTAAACAGGAGCTTAATTCTCCCCATCCCACTTTGGACCATGACAGTGGGCCTCCTGCTGGGAAATACAATGATCTATTATTAAAATGACAGCCCCACCTAGAGAGACAACAGCTCAATTCAGAGAGCCGAAAGCGCTGCACTGCCACTGCCAGCAATTGAGATCAGCTGGTGCACTAGCACAACCCTTGATTTAAACATCTGGTGGCAGGACTTTCTCAGTGGAGGTCCATTGACTGTGGAATTCTCTTACACAGATACATACATGATTTAACAAAGCCGAAGGTTCTTTATCCTCAGGGTACAGTGGTAAGGCTGTTTCTTTTCCCAGGCAGAAGTGTTTGCTGATGGCCCCACTGGCATCCAGTACTGCATAAAGAAAATTGTCTTTGAGGGATATAGCCAGTGATGCCAGAGGATGAGCTGTTCAGCAGTAATAATTAGTGCTCTTCACCAGCTCTCTGCAACTGGTAGAATTCTTGAGGGAGGGGGCTGTTAGAAACAGATCTCGTTCTTTCAGAGGAATGCATCATTTTTAGCTGTTCCCTCACAGATTTGGAGAGGTGCACACAGCTGAGGATTAGGAAGTCAGAATGTAGGTCGTATATGTTCTGCTATTCATCCGGATTCTGTGTTCTATTGCTCAGTTTCCCATGGATATTCTCCATGGGGGAATTAATCTCCTGAAAATGCAAATGCTTTTTTAATATATGTTGCAGGTGTAATTCTGCAATGCTTTTTCCTGCCTTTATCATTCTTACAAAATATTTCTGTGCTGAGGAAAACGTTTTAGAAATGATTGCTGTAAATAAAATGACTTACATCTTCGAAGCAGTAAGATCTCAGTGGCAAAGAGAAGAGAGTGTACTAATGTATCTTGCACACACAGCCTGCCATCATACCTCTCTGAGGGACTGAAGGTGAGGAAGTGTGTTACTGTTCTCCCAGGTTGCTACTGACACTAATATTCTTTTGTCCTGTGTGTGTGAGCTCCTTTTAGAATCAACAAAAATCTGCAAGCTATATATTTGCAACATCAATTTGATAATAGTGTACGTATTTTAAATGACTAGCTACCAAGTTGTTAAACAAATTATGATCTAATTCACAGGACAGTTTATTTACAGCATGTTAGGAAATTAAGAGCACAGCGTAGAAATATTATTCAACACAGCTATGCAAATTAAGCAAACAGATCAGGGAAGGAGGAACTAATAGATATCCCTGTGGCCATGATGTAACGCAGTATCAGAAGTGTAATGTAGATAGACAGCAATACAATTCCTTCTCCTTGCCCCTAATTCTTCTACTTTGCAAAGTAAACATAAGAAGGAAGAAGGTAAAAATTGTGCACTGAATATTCACTCCTTTTCAACTGTGCTGTATCTGCTTACCTATATGATGAAACTTCATTGTGAAACATATGATAAGGAGATCCTGCTGCTCTTAAAATGTATGTAAAATTGGGTGTAACTTCAGCCTAGAAAGCTGCACTACATTAGCTTTCACCATGAAAATGAGACAAGAAAAGCAGAAGTGATGAAAATTAGAAATGATTTCTGTGCTATTTTCTGTGTGCTGTTCAACATTTTTAGTAGTTCAGTTCTGTAAGATGTGTAGTGACTTACGGTTTTCTTTTCTATTTTCATGCATGCATTTTAACAGAGAAATTGACGCTGTGTGCTAGAACAAGCTTTGGTCTAAAGACTCTAACAACAAATGCAACATTTTTCTCGCTCAGCTGTTTATGAATGGTAATGACAGAATCCAGGGCACCAGTGCATTTACATACATCACTCAAATAATGATTAAATTTAATTTCTATTACTTTCAGCAAGTATTTTTTTAAAATCATATTTTCAGCTGCAGACAACATGTAATTTTATGTTTAGTTTCTGTAATGATTTTGTTTTTTACAAACTCCATGAAGCTAATTTCCACACATGCTTAGTAAAAGAGAAATGCTTGTTTGTACAGAAGGAAATAAATATGTTTACATATGTCAGTCTAGAGGGAAATATGCCGTTGAAAATACTGCAGGCTATGTGTTGTTTCTGCTTGTGGAAGATAAGCATTTAAAATACAAAGGAAATTTTCTCCCCCAAAGAGATCATACCCTTCATTTGATCATTTAAAATTTATTTTACGTTTGTCCTGAATTGAACTTCACTGCACATTACTTTTCATTCTTGTCACCTTTTTGTTTTCAACATATGCTTTTGAACGAAAGAATCCAGAGCAGATCAGAATAAACTTGAAGACACTCGTATACATAATATATTGAAGGAGGACATTTATTTCATGCTCTATGTGAAAGGTTGATTATTTTGAGTAATTAGGATAATGCTATATTCATTTTTGGAATAAAGAAATTCAGGCTTAAATAAATTGATAGAATTTTACTGGCTTCCATGAGTAGTCCTTATTGAATATTTGCAAATAAAAGACAAATTCAAATGGGGAAAGACCAAAACATTCTCAAAGTCATATTAGCAAACTTGACTCATATTCACTTTTATATAAAATAAACACCAACCTTCACCACCTTCCCTCAGGCATAGTTAAAGAGTATTGGAATGTTGTTCCAAAATGGCACGTGTCTTTGCAGTTCTAATATCATCATTATCCAATAGATGCTATACCACAAATGGGAAAACAGAAATGTATTCCAGAGCCTTTTCTGCTCTCTCCATGTGCGGTAAAAAGTTTCCATGCACCACATGTCTCTTTTATATCTATATGGTGTCTGCCAAAATAAATATTTTATTCCATTTATTTTTAGTTGGTATTGCACAGGTCCTCCTTAGATTGAACAGCCAAAGGTCAAATAAGTTGAGATGAACTGTAGTTTTAAAATAGTTGTGCTGCTCTTAATTATATGTATAGAGCTTTTAGATATATACACATATACGTACTTACATACATAGATACACATACATACTTGATTAAAAACTGAGGATGTTTGCTCAGCAGAGAGAAGCAAAACCATCATTATCTGATTGTACATGGAATCCAGTGGCTGCTAATCAAACCCGGGGCTGCATCTGGTTAAACATACTTGGCACAGACTTGTTACAATTAGAGGTTTTGCCATGTCAAGGGAATCTTTCACTCAAAGCAGCGACCCATATTGTACTGAACAAACACATGAGTTTTTAATTGAGAACAATAGCTTAACAAACCACTTCCCAGGACCACTGAAAGAAAAGTATGCGCCTGTGGCAATTCTGGCACTGAATTGTGTTTATTTGAATCCATTTATTCCAAGCCAGGGTTCAATATACCAAGTAAATAAAAAAAAAATTAAAAGTCAACATGGAAAACAAAGTTTAAGTGAGAAAAATATAGTATGCTGAAATATAATGCCAATTGCAGGTCCTTTGGTTATGCTTGTGCCCTTTCTGCTCCTTCATAACTTTCAAATGAGACTTATTTGGTCTCACAGTGTATGGATTTTACCACGTACCATAGCTATGTATTTATATTATGAAGGGAACACTGAATATAACTTTTGTTGTACAGAATTTATTCTACATCTGTATTTTGCAGTAATGCTGTGAAAGTTAGGTGTTGTATACACTAACTAGCCAGGCTCCCAAGGTTGTAACTTTAGTAACTTTAGAATGATCTTCCAACTTCATAATAACATCTAGACCAGGGTAAATGAATGAAAAAGAAGAGCTAAAACTTGACAATAGCATTCACGACACTGAGATGAGGATACTTGAGCACGGTTCCTGGTTTTCTTCAGGTTTCTCAAGATTCCAAAGTTACAGTTTGCTAATAATTGTTGTGTTTGGGTTTTTTTCATAGAAAAATGCTATCATCTGCTTTAGGTACAGTTGGGTACCTGAAGAAGGAAGCACCTTATTAAGGTTCTAATCCTAATTTTTTCTTTGTCCTCTTGGTATTTGATCTTGTATTCAGACCTTTAATTCTGATCTGGACTGTCAACATACTGGTTTAGATTCTGACTCAGGGCTGGAATGAACTGACTTCTTGTCAGCTAGAGACACAAAGACACAAGGTGGAAGCAGAAAGGAGAGTGAAAGGGAAGGTGTAGATGTGGAAAGGTGCATCCTTTAGTCATTGTGAGTGTAGTTTGGTTTAATTGAGTGAATGTTCAGCTTGGGAAACAGCAAGTGGTGCATTCAGTGTGTATCACAGAAATGCACTGAACACTGCTATGTAAAATGTGGAAAGCTTGCAAGTAAGCACCATGAATCTATAAATAATAATGGAGCACAATCTTCAAGATAAGTATTACGGGAATAAAGCACTAAGTTGCTAAAGAAGGATGGATATATAGAGTGAAGTTTGTGTAGTAGTTTGATTTGCTGACTGTTAGAGACATCATGCTTAGCAAGTCCTGCCAGGAGAAAGCAATATGTAGTAGTGGTGTGATACGGTAAAACTTGTTATGAGCAGAAATGTGAGGTCATTTTACCTGGAAGCAGTATGGCACAATCTGGTACAGTTCTTTATCAGGCTTGGACTTTTGTTTTAGGATGCAGTAGATGCAGCTTTAGGATAGCTATTAGCAGATTGGGAATTTTATTAAATATGAATGCTGTATAAATTCACCTTTATGGTGTCTTTTTTTTTTTTTTTATTAGAAGCATATTTGTTCTGGCAATATTTGGTATCAGATATTGTATTGCCATTCTATTTTTATCACATTTCTGTCCTGCTACAGTTAACTTCTTATAGAAGTAAGTGGAATATTTTACAAGCAGCTGATGTGATGGAAATGTAGTTGTTCACACTTCAGCATTTTTGCAGCAGTGGCTTCCAGCACTGTACAGATCGTAGTGCATTCAGGGCTATGATGTTAGTTTGGTTAAAATGAATCTAAAATATTTTCCCATTCAAAGAAATTTCCACTGCTTTCTTATCACAATCAACATGTTTAAGGTTTTGTATCACAAATGTGGTTTCACTGATTATTTTTACGAAGATTATGTAAATTGCATTACTTGATAAATTTAATGCCAAATCAAACAGAATCTACTGCAAATAGCGTTGCTTAAACTCTCTGCTGGGTGATTGGCAGTAGAAGGTACTTGTGCTAGAGAATGGTTTTTGTTTGCCCTCTGGGCGTGAGATCTCAATAAAGAATAAACTAATAAGCACAATTCTTGGCTGGATGATTGAAATTTCCACTGTTCTTTTTTTTTTTTTTTTTTTTTTTTTACTTTTAAATATTAATATTATTACTAATAAGATTGAAGCAAGAATTCACTCAAGTAACACGAAGTTTGTTTTATCCTGCTGCGTACTATCTCTTTATATCTTTCTCCCAAAATTAATTCCAACTTGTTGACAGCCCAACCTTATAATAACCAGTTAATAGAACTGAGATATTATGATGATAAAAACTAATAAATTGGGGTAGGGAAGGTTTTTTGTGTGGATTTTTTTTTTTTTTTAAATGTCTTACTAGAGTATTTTTTAAAATTTGTTTTTATTTGGACTATATTTCTTAAGTTGAACTAAAAATTCAGTAGTCAATAAGACTTGCATTAAACTTCTGAACTATGATCTTCATTGTTGGAATAAGAATGTTGGTATGTTTTCCTTGCCTCATTTAACTTCCATGTATGTCTTAGCCTCCATTCAGACACCCTGTTGGGGCTGTGGCCACATCTGATTACAAAGTTAACTCCTCTGCTGTAAGATAGCGTGTGTCTACTTCTCTAGAAGGCTCCTCTCCTACAATCTGTTGATGTTTGTATTTGCTTCCAGCCCTCCCTGTGTCAAAACGATCATAATTATGTTAAATTCTTTAATAACAGATCATTTTGATAGAAGCAGATTACATATGTGGTTTTAATGTGAAATCTGAGGGAGAGACAATGATCTCCCCTCATGTGATCACAAGAGAAAAGTATTAGAATGATCAAAGCTTGGCACTTCAATTTTGTAGGATTTTCAGATCCTACATTGGAACAGGCTGCCCAGTGGAGTAGTTATCTCTGGAGGTTTTAGAAGGCAAGTGAACATGGCTCTAATGTGCATGGTTTAGTGACAGAAATCAGTAAGTCAGTCAGACAGTTGGGCTGGATGATCTTGATTATTCTAGATGATTCTGTGATTCTAAGTGAAGATGGTGATAAAGTCAGTGGGGAGTAGGGATTCATCTGTAATATGCAGGTCAAAGAGAAGGAACTGATTGTTGAGTTTTAAGTCATGTATTTGCATAAATGCTTTGAACCAAAGTGAGGGTTAAAGTCTGTGCACTGAAAGCCAAATTTGCAGCATGCATAATGTAGTTATAAAGGTTAAAGTGAGAGAAATCAGGAGCAGGAGAGTTACTCTAATTTATAAACACTGCAAGATTCTGTAGAAATGAGAATGTGTAGAGGATGGGATCCAATCTTAAATAGGCAAAAATAGGAAGCAGTAATTCCTTGGACACTGTTCAGAAAAGTAGCAGCTGGAGGGCTTCTCTGGTTAATTAATCTTGTATAACTTCCTAAGCTACAGTGAGGATACAAGCCCACAGGGTGTAGGAATTCTTATTCTTAACGTTTAACCTTTTTTACTGATCTCATACATGTTCACTCCTGATTTGTAGCAAATGTTTAAAAAGTAAATGCTGTCATGCTATTATTTGTTATAATTTGCATAACTTCTTTTAGCATTGTGTTGAGATAGACAACTGCACAGAAAATAAATTCATTTTTAAAGGAGCTTCTTCATTGTACTTCTCTACTGAAATCAAGTTCCTCTGATAACTCATTAACCATTACGTTTCTTTATCAAAGAGAAATGGAAGGAAATCCTAGGTATTCTTAATAGCTAACATCTGGATTATAGGAGAGGCGAAATACATACTTAAACATTTGCAATCTAGTTTGGAGTAGTAGCTGTCTTTCAGTTTGGATGGATAGTGGTACACAAAAAGTCACTCATGCAATGACTGGAAATAAAAGGTTTAATCTAGGGAAACGATTTCTTTACTTTAATCATCACTACCCATTCTAGAAGTTCTAGAATAAAGTGTTTAATATCATAAAAATAAAAAACCCAGGGAATCAACATTAGGAATGTCTTTATGGTCTGTTCTCGTATAATGCTGAAGTCTTTTCAGCAGAAGATATTCCTGGAAATCTAGTTCTTATTAGCATATACTTTATGCATTCCAATATTCTGTGATTCATGAACCAATCTCTTTGTTTAATTAACTTTCTCTGAGTAATGCTTAAATCAGGATATATTCTGGCATTGTAGATCCTAAATATTTTTATAATGTTTGCTGCTGGTGTTGTGTGGATTTGAACTAATTTACCCACATGGGTGGTGTTTCAGAGATAACATAGGAGCTTGTGCTGTAACCAATTTTTCTGTGTTGTACTTGACTGAAACTGTCATAGTACTGTTTCACTGGCTGCTAAACTTCCTCCTGCTCTGCTGATAAATTCTTGAAGTGTATCATCTTGCATGATATGGAGATGAAGAAAAAATGTATAGGATCGTGGCTTCTGTGTAGGGAAAGTTAGTTCTCTTTTTAGATCTGTCTTTGCAATTTGCGAGAAAATTGTGTAATTGTGATGTATCCCAGTTTTTCACTTTCAAAAGCAAAGAAAAAAATGTAACTGCTCTCCTATATGTGTTCAGTCTAAATTATTCTTATTTCTTTTTGAGTGAGGATATCATATTTCTAAAAGATACTTATTTATATGTTCAAAAAACATACACAAGAGTAACTGTTATTATTCCCATAATCTCTGTGAATTAAAGTATTAGATTTTTCATGACGTTATTTAGTAGTTGAAGATGAACTGACTCTTTGGGATAAGCCGAGAAGTAAACTACAGATTTCAAGGAAGGTAACACTGCATCACCTGAAAACCCTTCCATTCAAAAACAACAACAACAACAAAAAGAAATGGATAGAACAGCAGTACGGAGGAGTTTTGTGTACTAATGACGTATAATTTCAGTTTACTTGTTGTTAACTTGAAATATGTAACAGACCAGTTGAAACACCAACCAAATTATAAAAAGAATGGAGTTGAATGCGTACTTTCTTGAATTGATGGATGTTTATTCTTGTGGATTTTGAAATGCTAAAGACAGGTGCAGTGAAAGCGGGCAAGCCTCTGTATTTTTCAGAAAATATACATTTCAGATATAGTAAGATAAAATCATATCTTACTATATATATATCTCTAAGATCATATATATATATCTAAGAATAGATATAGTAAATAGCTAATGAAATAAGTATGTTCAGTTTGAAAAATATTATTTTTAAATAGGAACTTATTCTTTCTAAAGAGCTGATCATGCTCCTGTCTTTAAGTGCATTTATAAGATGCTCAGATTTTGTGGAGATGAGGATGATCTCAGAAAAGCATGAAATTTGTACCTTGGTAATTATCTCCTTTTGTAGCTGTGCATATATAACTATGTAGTTATATATTCAATTGGCAGCACAGCTTTCTTCTCTAGGTTGCTACTTCATAGGTCACTAAGAACTACATTTTTCTGATACTACTTTTGAAATCACACTTTGCTGAAGGCAGGGGAAGTTTTGTCTTTGTTTAAAGAGAAGAGGTGATTACTAGTAATTTTTGGCAGCATTATCATATAAATTGTAATTAATTCTAGTTCCGAGAAAGGTTGGTTTCAAAATGTCAATTAGGAGAAATACCACCAACAAAATTTGCAGAATGGAGATTATTTTTAGTTTTATTCAGGGAGTATGGTGTCTCTTAGCAAAATTGCAGTACCTGTCAGTTAGATAACATATGGTGACATGTAAGGAATATATTTATTGTAATCATGTTACTTCAGTATGCACAGATGAGCTCTTCTTTGGGCTGTTGATAGAGGGTCATTCATCACATCTTCTAATGGAAATCACATGTACATGGAAATGTACTTTAGCTAGTCCTATCTAGGAGAAATAAATACATATTGAGAGGTACAGTTATCGTTGGAAGATAACAGGGTATAAAGGAGCTTTCAGTCATTCTGGAAAGAGCTGTGGGCTTTGCTGTGGTTCAGAGAATGTATTTTGTAGAATCCTTTCAGCTACATTAATTACAATTCATCTGAACTTGGCAAAGGGAGAACTGAAAAAGGAACGGCTGTCCTGGTGATATGCATACATTAGAATCACTGATATTCGTTTTAATGCAGTCATTTAGCTGTGCATCTTAAGGGACAGTAGATTTTCTAAAGCAAATGATTAATCAACGTATAAAGATGAAATTGTGGAGGAAGGGCGTACATCTAATGTTTATATGTAATGCACAACATTAAAGCACAAAATTTTATTTTAAAAAAAGATTTCAACTCTGTTATGACTTATTCCAAAGTAGTTTTTCTATATAGAAAAACCAACCAACCAACCAAAAAAAAAAACCCAAAGAAATCATGGTAAGAATCTTAAACATATATAAGCATATATACTTTAAAATGCTTCTTGTATCCTGATGTCTTTTTGTGAGTTGAATTAGTTTTAAAAATGAGATGTTTTTAAGTTCAGAAAATATATATTTATACTTCATTTAGAAATATCTTTCACACTGCATGGTTAGATGACCTAGAATGTGAGACTTAGTGGAACATAGCTGGAGGTTATGGTTAAACTCAGTTTTATTATAGCCATTTTATACACTGTTAGGACAATTTAATTAGCTAATAAGCAAAGGAAGTTATTTCAACCCTCATCTGTTAAGAGGTTGAAAGAATCAGATGGTCCATATGGCTGCATTTAAGCTTCCTGTTGTGTATTTTTTTTCACAGTTCAGATATCTTCTTCGTATTAATCTGGGGGATCAAATAAGCCAGACATGACTTAACTGGCACCAACAACAAAGACAAACGCCTTGTAGCTGTGAGACCTCATGAAAGCCAGACTTTAGTCTCTTTGACCTCTTTAATACCATTTACACATCTACGGAGTCTATTAGTGACATTTTTCTTAAGGTGGAATTACTCACCTTTAAGCGTAGTATAAGTGAAGAGACAAAAATTAGATATTTCTTATGATCAAGTAGATGAACAGCAATAACATATAGTTTTTATTGCATACATAATGCTTACATGATATTTAAGTAAATAAGGTAGTTTAGCACATGTTTGTTTCCTATTTCTTTTGGAATTTTATTTTGCTTAAGATAACTTGCTATAATGGTTAAGTAGCTGTATAAATGTTTTACATTCAGGAAATTACTCATTACATGTAATTTTCATGTTCAAGAAGAGATTGAGGTCTGTCCTAGAACAATACAAATAATAGGTGTACTGCACAGTTTAAATTCCAGCACATTTAATAGTCTAAATAATCACTGTTCAACTTAGTAATAAGTTCCTAAAAGAAAATGGAACCAATAAACCTGTAGATTTGCTACATGAAGTTGTGTACATTGACATCTGTTCACTGGAAGAACAAATAGTCTTGCAGTTATAGCTTGGCACACTACTAAAATTCAGTTGTCTACCTTTTTGAATAAATATTTATGAATGGTGCCCTGCACAGTTTCATTGTGAATTAAGAAATATTGGCAGATGAACTGATGTAAATCTTCGGAGGACCAGAGACAAACATTTCCTTTGATCTTTGTCTTTCCTAAAGCCCTGTAAAAATGACCAGAGCCTGATAGCATAGACTTGTCTCATAGAACGTGTCCTGTACAATGCACAATGCTGAAAGGCACAGTTAAAGACTAAGCAAAACAGAAGAAGCTCTCTGCTTCACAATTTTATTCAATTTTTTTTAATTGCTTTGTGAAAATGTATTTCTTGTTATGGTAATTCTGGAAGTTAATATATTATTTGGAATTTTTTTGATGATCCATAAAATTTCAGCGTACTTCTGCAGACAGCATGCTTTTTCAATGTTTCTTTACAATGTTTCTTAGAAAATTTTGGAAGAGTAAGTAAAGTAGCACATTTTGCCTTTCATGTACATACATAACAGAGGCTTTTCCTTAAAATCTGTGAAAAGTTGTTTGAGAGATGGTGTTTTATCTGTGTTTGGTATTTAAGAAATCAACATTTCTGTTCTGGCATTCTGACTGCAAAGCTTTCATGTTTGCAACATAGCTTCTGGTTATACTGTGACCACAGAAGATTGGCAGAAAAAGCCAAGCTGCATGTCGTCAACTCAAGTAGAAATAGAGTAATGCTCCTGAATTCTGTTACTATTTTGTATGTGAAAGGCATATCTTGTTACATCTATTGAACATTGCGCAGATGAATTTTGTTATCTGATCCTTGCCTATTATTCCATTTATTAAGATGTAATTTTTCTGAACAAAACCATGGGAATTGTTGCTTCCAATGTTGAAGTACCATTGACTGACATGTCTTAGTGATCTCAAGGGTAATCCTTAATTGTAGCACTGTAATAATACAAGATGGAGGTCAAATGGAGTGATGACCTGCAATTTTTCAGCAGCAGAAGGCCAGTACAAGCTTGCTGCAAGGGAAAATGAGGTTGTAAAGTGCAAGGAAATTCAGCGACAGGCGGGAATCAAAATGATTCTGCTGTATTGCATGCTTTACTTCGTGTGCAACCACATTTTCCTAATCAAATAAGCTTCCACATCCATAGCTATATAATTTTTTTTCAGTTTGCTCAGTGATGGGAGAAAGGGGTTATTTTCTTCTCAAAACAAGCAAGAATTTAATTTCACACATTTTGCTCACAGTAGCAGAAATAAAGGTAACTCCTAGGTTCTCACACTGTCGGGAAAGAAAGAATACTGACTTCAGTATGGTTGATCAGTGTGGTTGAATTCACATTCTTCACCTGCCAGGAAAATGTTGTAACCTGTTGGCTGGCAGTCAGCCTCTCCTAGAACCTAGTACATTTGTCTTCTTCAGGGAATAAAAAAGAAGTATCACTCAATGTTTATGGGACGCCTGTGGAAACCTGGGTTTCAGAGCTTGTGCCAGTGGTTTAAAAGAAAAAACTAAAACACTTAACCCTGGTCTTGCAGTTATTCTAATTGCTCTAATCCACCAGAATGTCCTTTTTTTAAAAAAAAAAAAAAAAAAATCTTGATCAAGACTCAAGCAGTTTTTGTTCAAGCTCCTAATGGAGAGTAAGAAAAACAGAGGAATATTGAGTTTTGTTTATGATATACATATTATCATCTCATCACGTAGATGGTTTTAAATTTGTTGTTTTTATCAGTTTTTATAAGTGAACTGCACCTCTGTATTGAGTTCTGTCTTCAACTTAAAAAAAGAGTTTAGTTTCATTGTTGGAAACCTCCCTGCGTGAGGAGTCTGTATGTGTGCACAAACCTGCATCCCCAAATGCATAACAGATTGGAGTTTCTGGGTTCTTTTCTCAACTTTTGACCGAGCAAAAAACATACTGTATGGAGTATAATGATCTCCCTTATAGTTCAACACAGAGCCCTAACTGCAATCTTAAGAATATCAACAGATATTCAGGCTTGACCTATGTATGGTTTAGGTCTGTGGTATGTTGTGTGTTTGTGGGGGAAAGCATGAGGTTGTAATTAAGGTTTTACATTGTACTGTGTGGAAAGATTAATGTGTTTGTCTGTAATGTGTTTCTTCATCACTTGGAGACAGGGGAAGTTCTTAATGATGATGACAAGCCTGTCATTGAAAATATGCTGTTTGGGCACTGGTATGAAATTAAGTATTGTCCCATAATTTGTCATATCCTGGGATTGCCCTCTCAGAAGAATGTTTTTTCTTTTTTTCTTTTAACATGGAATTTTTATTAAGAAACTTGACACTAAAGAAAAGGAAGACTGGTAATTCTATTCTTTCATTTTTTAACTGAAATTTATAATAGAATATTCATTTTACGATTGCAAGGGTAAATGATGCCCTACCAGATGTTTGATCAGGAGCTGTCTCCTATTTCCCAAGTTTCAGATGTTAAAAACTGTAAACAATTTTTTTTTTTTTTTAATCATAAGCCCTGTAGTTTAGGTTATTAAAGATGATTTGCAGTATGTGTATATCATTCTAATCAACGGCTGTGCAAAGGAGCAGTGCTCTGGGAAGCAGACTGGAAAAAATAGGGAAATATGCAAGGCGTATAATGACTGCAGTTGGAATACCACTGCTGTTCAGTTTAAATGTCTGGAACAAACTTATGCAGTACTATGACACAATAATTAATTGAGAGCCAATAGTGGTGTAATGATGTCCAGTAAAAAGAAATTTTGTAGCCATTATATAGAGATATTTAAAATTTATTTGGGAATTAATGTTGAGAAGAAGGATTTAGGATTTAAGGACATAGGAATCTTAAAAAATGAAAGAGGAGGAATCATAGGATGAGGAAATTCTTGGTGAGTTGTGTGGAAAATGGAAATAACTACTGCATAGCTGAACCAGTGAGGAAATACTGAAGGAAAAAGAGTTCTGAGATGCTGGAAAAGGATTGGTGGATACTAACACCAGCATTGTTCCGATAGAAGTGCTTACTTTCATGAAGAATATCTTCAAACCAATTGAGTTCACAATGGTGATAATTTACTTGTAGATAATGACCTTTTTTCCATCATTCAGCATTCTTTCTGTGTTATAACAAATGCTCTGGACCAATGCAGTGGTAGTTTATCAGCTGAGTATGTATATGTTGGAACTGTTTCACTACAAACTTAGAACATACTGCTAGTCTTTTTCCATCAAAAAAGACCCTCAAGTAGGGTCACTCTTTCCCATGTGATTGTATTTTTTTGTTTGTTTGTTTGCTGTTTTTTTAAAGTGTCATTTTCTTTTTAAATATTTCATATGTGGTCTGTGAGTTTCTGCAAGAACTGCTGCATTGTCGTAACCGTGCCAAACTCTTCATCCTGTAGAGAAATCACTTATGATGAAAGTTTCTGGAACTAGCTGAACCATGTGTATTGGCTGGACAAAAGAAAGTTGTTGAGCTGTTCAGGAGAGCTTTATCCTAGCTCAAGTTCATGTGACAAGTGCAAAGCAGAAACTACAAAGACTTCTGCTTCCACCCCTACTGCTCTGTACCTTCTTGTTTGATTTCTACATGCTACTGTTCCTGCACTGGCTCCTAAAATCTTGATAGTCTCCTTATGTTCTGCATATTGTACACTCTGGAGATGAATATGTCTGGTTTTATAAGCATGTTTCTTTTCAGACAGGAGCAAAGGGAATTCCTTACGCACTGCACTCAAATGGAGCTAGCTGCTCTTCCTTCTCAGCATTACAGAGTTACAAGTATGAGAGCACGGAATTGTTAGGTGTGATACACTGATTTGACCACTATGAATCATATGATAGATATTAAGGTTGCTCATAAACTCTCTATTTGCAATAATATTTTAGTGCTGGAAGATGTCATGAATATTACTAGATTTTTAATACCAATGATCATGCGTTCTTCCATTTATCTATTATGTTTTTAATTTAACATTGTTTTCAACAGTTTTAAAGTATTTAAAATTCTCTGCTATTGGGAAGGAGAATTTATATGGCAGTGTGCAGAAGGATAGGTGCCTGGGTAAGCCAATGATGAGGAAAAAAATTCTTTGCTAACAATCAACTACATAAAAGCTATATGTGCATGAATGTGGTAGTGAGAGAACTGAGTAGAAATAATTTAGCAATAAATTTCTGTGTTTAATTATAGACAGATTCAGACCAGATTTTCTCTTCCCAGGCATGCCTATCATGGGAGAGATGTCACTGAACAGGCTTTAGAAAATAAATAAATGTGCAAGTAAGAAAGTGAAGTTTCTCATGCATTTTGCTGAATTAGGAACTGAACAAAGCTTTAATACACCAGACCTCTCTCAGAGTAAGAAATATTGCAATAAGTTATAAACTTAGTTCAGCTCTGAATTATGCATTGTGTACTTAGGCTGTACTAGACCTATAGTATGTTTATCTGTTGACTTCCACTAAGATTTAGGGTCTATTTTGACTTAATAACTTGCTTTATTTTGTTTGACATATATTTTATGTCTTGCATGTGCATGGATATATAAGATACACAATCGTGGGTGAGGGTCTTAAGAGAAAGTGCAGTACCATAAGTACTAATAATAGTGGTTGTGACATTAAAACAAAAACAACAAAAAAAAAACCAACCAAAAAAAATCCTGCACATCTCTACATCTCCGGTTGTTGTTTTTTTTTTGGTGTCTTGACACACCTTAACTGATCTAGAAGCCTTAATAAATGGTAACAAGCACAAACTGAAGAAGGTATCACATTACTTTTATTATATTTTACTTGACAAATCCAAAATGTTAAAAAGATAAGAAAGCTATTGCCACATCACACTGACTTGCAATTATCATGCTCAGTAAAAAAACCATTATCAAAAGTGTACTGTTTGTCGGTATCCTATGCTACAGCTCTATTTTTGTTTCCAGTATTAAAAATGAAATTAGTGAACATATCTGTGTAGTATATGATGTGCTCTCCAGTCCAGATACGAGTTTAAATTGTACTTACTGGAGCTTTTAGAAACATACATGATTTACAAATCAAAAGGATTTCAACAGTTTGATCTTTGCTGTTAAACAGAGAAAGATTAAAGCTGGGCTGATCTCCTGTGTCTATAAATTCTTTTTGACTTCTACATTTTGTGTATCTTTTACCTTTTCCACATTTTGTTTTTACCTTTATGTTTATACAGAAAGTCAAGGCTAACTGATGTTGTCACAGCCCCCTTCTGTTCCAGTGCGCTTCTGAAACTAATCGTTGCTTTATTGAGATGTGTATAAAAAGATTAAAATAATAATAATAATAATAAAAAAACCCTCTGAACTTTTAGTGGAGGAAATGTAATTCTTTACATTTATTTTTATAAGTTTTATATATGTTTTAAGTGAGATGCTGGCGATCCTTTTAGACTTGTCAAAAAAAACTCCACAAAGCAACAACAAAAAAACCAACAACAAAAGAACCCTACCATGAAACATAAAACAAACCCAGACAGATTCTCAGGCCTGAAAGTAGGGCTCTCCCTGTAAGCAACAACTAGAGGTGTGTTTTGTATATGTAGTTCCTTCCAAGTAAGTGCATAGCTGTCAAAAGTCTATATCATAAAATAATTTGTTCTATAGAATAAATACCATTCTGTACATAACAAGGCTTCTCCATTGGGGTGGAAGTGTCTGTGTTAGCTAACAGAAAGGATTTTGAGTAGCTCTCTGCAGTTGGGGTATCTGTGGTGTGCGTTTTTCTCTTTTATTTCTCTCCTTTTAAGATGAATGGCATGATTATGAATAATTCAGACCAGGATTTTCCTGTGTAACTTCATTATGTGGAGACTGGCACAGAATCATTTCTGTCTCAAAGATTGAAATGAGTGATTTTTACAAATGGTAGCTCAATTTTAATGGAAGGCTGTTCGAAAGGTTAGCCGAGCTGTAATGTTTTTTGGGTGTCTTCATTCCGTGCAATGATATGCCACGTCAGAAATGCTGTCATTGAGGATGATCTTCTACTCCTTCAGAGTAATACATGTTGGAATTCTAGGAGCAGCTTAACTGCAGCAATGCATCACTATCTGAAACAATTAACCTTGTCAAGTCTTGTTAGCTGGGATGCAGCACTGTGCTGATTTGGCCACAGTCCTCCTACTTTGGAGTTACTTAACTTGTGTTAGGTCATGGCTGTGTACAAGCCCTCTGAGCCAGCAAACATAATATGAAACAAGATAGACTTTGCTGCCAATGCTGCCCTTGACTAATTTTTCAGCTGCATTACATGTTGGTTTTGATCTTACAAAGTTAATTTCACCTTTATTTTAGAATGTTTATCATATTGTCTGACATTGTAGCTTTGAAATGCTAAGGAAAAGGCATATCTAGAGAACATGCTATTTGTGGAGTCTTTGCAATGGAAATATCATTTATCTTCCTAGGCAGTAATTTCAAGATCAAACAGAGGGTGGTGTTCCAAGCAATGTAATATGATTGTTCCTTGCTTAAAAGCTAGACAATATATCTTTTTAAAAATTATTATGTATTGATGACTGAAAATGAAATCTTGACAAACTGCAGAGAAAATAACATCCTCCTTGAGTAACGGTTTGAGAAAATTATGATCTCCTAGAACAAATTCAGTATTGCAGTTTAAGCATAAAAAAAATACTTCCCCCCCTCCCCTTTTTTTTTTATTTTTTTATTTTTTTATTTTTTTGGGAAAAAAAAAACATATGATCAAAATAAATCAGTGAAATAGAAACCATTTGGTTGTTTAAATGCATAGCCATCGCTAGGAGTTCAACTATCAGAGTTTATTGAATCAAGTATTCCATAGGAAGATAATCTGCTAGTTACATAGTAGTTATAGTGAGTGAATTTCTGAATCCCAAAGTGGTATATTTTAATTGAAAAATAAAATATGAAGTTCAGCTTTTTCTATGAGGAAAACTACAAAACATGCAAAGAAAATTAAATATAAACTTATTTGGACAAAGTGTGGCAAAATTGTAGTTAAATTAGCTGGTCTTTGAATTACTTTGTCATCCTGATAGCAGTATTATTACATTTTTGAACTCAAAAGTGGAAGTTATGCAATCATTTAAATATATTCTCTCTTAGTTATTGTTATTACAGTTTCTGTTGGTCTAAAGTCACTCTTTTTTTCTCTATTTTGTTTTTCTGATATCAGAAATTTTCTTGATTTTACACTTCACTCAAGAAATATTTATTCTATATTCAGTGGAACCAAACTGTGGTCCACTCCTGCCAGTGTTTAAGTATTGCTTAATTTTCAGAATGCAAATACTTCTGCTGACTTTTGTTAAGTACATATGTAACCACTTGCAGAGTCAAAGTTATGGATGTTCACAAATGAGAAATGTAAACATCATTGTTACCATGTGTAATACAGCAAATGATGCTTTATACAGTTCTTAGGAGAAGGCCAAAGTTCAGAGTTATTTCATGATACTAATAGAGGAAGCTTTGAATTCTGTCAAAGATGATGTTATAAATGTTGAGAGTGATAGACTATAGACTTCAAATATATAGTTTTTTAAGAAGAAAGGTCTTTTGCTAGGTGAACAGAGACATTGTTTGTTGATGATATACGCATGCACAGCAAGGAATAATAAATCCACATAGAGAAGCAGCCATAAAATAATTTTACTATTACAGTTGGTGTTCTGGGTCAGATTAATCCCTGTTTTTTTTTTTTTCCTTCCTGGTAAATCTGTAGAATGGCACTGGGGATTAACTTATCCCTTAAAAAAACATCCATTTTCTAACTGTAACTCCCCAAATCCTTCACGTTTTTTCATATCAGAATATAGCTGAATGTTGTATATCTGTGTCTGTATATATATGTGTATATGCTGATTTTAAGTGTCTTTTGACAAAAGTTACCATAACATACCATTGATCATTCTGTGTATGCCAGATGTTATAAAAATAAAATGTTAAGCCAGAACTCTAAACAGTGAAGATCTTTCACTTTCGATATTTTTTTATCCCTTGAAATCTAAAAGCGTTAAATTACAATCAGTCCTACTGCATAGGGTTTTGTGAAAGCCAGATTTCCTAAGTTCTTCTTTAAGCAGAATTAATCTTCACTAGTTACATAATGCTTTGTGTTAAGGACTAGTATTTCTGGTCTTGCTGTATTAGGTGCGAGTACTGACTTCTAATAGGATGATGATGTCTGCCAGGTAAAGTTTCAGGCCTGTTAATTGCAATGCAGTGTACAAACAGATTAATTGTTGTCCAAATTCTTAAATTTACTTAGTCTACTTGTGGGAATTTTTACTAAAGGTATTTTAGACGTAGGAGGAGGAATTAAGGTATACTTCTTCAGAAAAAAATAATTGTATACTATCTCTAATTTATGACATTTTTTCCAACTGCTGTGACACCTAAGTATCACAATAACATCAATGTAGTTACTTTTGCAACACGCCTAATGTGATTCCTATTTTGTAGATCAGAAATGATACATAAAGAGATGAGCCAGATTTAAATAACTGTGTGCATATCTAAACAATCAGCAGCTCAGTATAATTTTATAAAATGACTGGGTTGAGGATGAAAGCTTTCATGTCATGTTCTAAAAATATTGTCAGCACTAGCTTTCATAATTCATACCTTGGCTCCACTATCCAGGAGCAAGTTCTTGTGTTAGATCTATCACTAGAGGTAAAAGGGAGATTTACGAACCAGGTAACCTTTCTATTCTTTCCTTCAAAGAAGAGGCCCCTTAACCACCCAAAGTCTCAGGACATTTAGTAGTAGAGCTGAAGACACGGTGTAGTACTGAGTTGAAAGCTTTTGATTTTCTAGCACCCTACTTTGTGAACAAATGACGCGCAATTATGTAACTCATCCAAAGTCATTTGTAGAAACGTGGACAGAGGCAAGAGGCAGGTGATTGGCCTCGTGCCTGATGTTCTAACTGTGATAGCCAATACTGGACGTGTTGAGACTAGACCAGTTTGTACTGGATTTGTGAAACTACGTTCTGGAGAAATTTATAAGAAAGCCAAGAACAGGAAGGAGATGAAAGATGCGTGACAATTTTTGGTCCTTCTGTCCGCAGACAAGTTAGCTCTCTTTTACTGTGTATGCTACTTGTCCAGCTTTCTCTGAAACCTCTGCCCTGCTTGCAGTTAGCAAAGATTCATTACCTCATCTCCAGGATCCCATGTCTGCAATGTAAGAGCTGGTGAGTTATCTTCTTGTTTTTATCATCTAACTTCAAATACCTGTTGACAGTAATTATTTCTCTGATAGCCTGGATTATTTTGCTTATGTAGGCAGCAACATAGAACATAGAAGATATGTAAGAGTGTAACTGTGAATATATTTTTGATCTCCTTAAATAGTGTTAACTTGTGCAGCAATATCAGAATTGAGAGATGTGATATATCATCTGTGGAAGTCTTTTTATGATTACCTCATGGCTTCAGTGACATTGATACAACTTTTTTTTTTGTGGTACACTAAGATTAATAATGAAACTGCATTAACCATTCCTTCACACAGGACTATTTTAACATACATATACAAGGTGGCTAAAAGTTAGTGGAGAATACAGTCTATTTCATAAGGAGCTTGGAGTTTAATGCAATTCTTAGCACTTAGCAGGCCAGATAGTCACATCTATGTTCTAAAAGCTGGAAGCTGCAGATGAATACTGTATGCAACTTCTGTGAATTAAAATTATTTCTAACTTTATGCCAGAATTATCTATGATATAACATAGTAGTGAGTAATTTATAAATAAACAATAATGAGACAATAAAATTTTAGAAATTGAAGCTGTTAACAGGAGGAAAATACAGGTTGAACACATTTCATAATTGCAGTTCTTTTAAGAAACAAAAAAAGCCAGCTAATACTTAATTGGGAGAATATTAAGATAGAGGTTTTTTTTTTTTTTTTTTTTTTTTTTTTTTTTTTTTTTGTTATTTCACATAAATTTCTCGTTCTCTGGCTGTGTTTTGCAAAGTTCAGCAGTTGAGCATGACTTAAGAAACAGTAAAGTTCCCTTAGGAACACTTTAGGGATTAGAGACATACTGTAGTAGAAAATGTAAACATGATAGAGCAAAGAGCAAGGTCAAGCAGAGCACTGTCTGTTAGCAGAAGATCTTAAAATTGATTCACTGCTTCTCTATAAATTGTCTGCGCAGAGCAGTAATGATCTCTGACATATAGACTGGATAATCATTTGCGCAGGAAAGTTTTGCATAAACTACAGTTGCTTGAAGAGAATTGCAAGATGACACTTTCAAATAAGCAACTGTGTTATTCCAGTTGAGAATTAATGGTCAGTGTAAAGGCTTGCTAGACTTAAAAACTATATCAAGGTGAAATGAATTACTGTAACTAAAGAAGTTTCTAAATTTACTGGGATTATGGATTTATGTTGTGCTTTTAAGAAAGACTTACAGTGAAGCCCAGGTGAAAAGTAGTGCAGTATAATTGATCTAAGGTAGCAATAAATCCCAAACTCCTTGAACTCAACTTTTGGCTCCAACATCAAAGGCTACCATTTATTATTAATATAAAATTGGTTTGCTTTAGGTACATTGATTTTTAGTGCACAGCCAGGCATCATCAATGTCAAATTTTTGTTTCTGCCACCTCTTTGAAATTGTTACTACTATGACTTTATTTTGGTATGATACCTGGGATAATATCTCTCCAGGTTTTTTAAAGTGGTAGTGGGTCTACCACTGACAGATGGCTCTGATGGGTGTGTGGTTTTGTTACTCTGAATTAACTTTCACCATGGAAAAGGCAGAAATGCCATTTGTGCCTTCTGATGTGAAGTTTGCCACTGGACATGTGAAAGATTATAAATGATTTATTTTTCAAAAGTATGCTTTACTTAATATGCTACATTATTCCATTTTCCAGGTCTGATCTCTTTAAAATTCAAGTAAATCTACTGAAGACACCCTATCATGGGGACTGTGTGTTCATACTAAAAGTAATAAGCAGAAGACTACATGTTTGAGAATGCTGTAGAGATATTATTATTTATTATACTCTTGAATTTTATTTATCCTGATGTCCTACCTGTTACTATTCCCTACATAGCATGTCTCCTTCTCCCTTCTGTTTGCTTTTACCATTCTTTCACTCTACTGTCTACAGTACCAAGTGGATTAACACAGAAACCTTTCCAGTGATCTGTCAACATCTAGAAAGCTTTGAAATTCTTACTTTATTTCAGTGAGAGAGAAGTCAAACAGTAATGTACTTCTTAGTCCAGGAATAGAATTAAGTATCAGAATGCAAAAAACAATTGATAGTTGTTCTTATCCACAGATTAAGGTTCTGGAGAACATGAAGAATGTTACAGAATATTTGTGACGCTTTACCAATCCCTATAAACACAAACTGATGGAGACTTAAGGGAGAATCCTACAAGTACTATGAAATATGTACTTCACTGTCCCTGGCCAGCAAGGCATTTTTGCAGGTGCTTAGCTGTAAGCATGTGGATAGTTCTGCTGAACCCAAATCCGATTTGCTTATGAGAAAGCATGTGCTGAAATGCTTTAGTGAGCAGGAGCAGAGTACTCTATAGCTTGCAGGACTCAGTGCTTTTATTTAAGGAAAATGTTTTTATAAGGACTCTATAGACTTGAAGTATAATCACTAGTGGTGATTGCAGCTTTGTTCGTTTTTCTACAGGTTTCAACTCAATGAACTATTGGGTCATTTGTTTCTTTTATGACTTGTGTTTACATATGTAGCTTTTATTATATTTCTCACTTTTGTGTAATAATTTATCTCCAGTAATTGAAAAATGTTATAATAATATATGACATAATAGTTAAAAGATAAGAAATAGATAAATTTCATTTGCTAATTTTAATTGATACTCTAGCTCAAATATTTCAAATATATTACTTATTAAGACAAATTTTTATCAGAAATTCTTGAATAGAGAATTGGTGGAAATTCAGAATAGTGGACGAAATTCTGTTAGCCAAGTCATGGCAGTGAAAAACCACTGTGACCGAACAGAACATTTCTCAGGTGCTCTGTATGGCATGTCCTGAGAGAGATTCCAATGTAGAAATCTGAACTTTGAGAAACAGGGCCATCTAGAGCAATGAATGAAGTTCAAGTATTTGCAGTTTTTCATATTAATTATTTCCCCTCTTCTGTGTAGTGCTTCATTAGTGCACAGAATAGCAGGGCTGTTGTTACTATGCTTTTACCTTATTGATGAAGCACTAAGAAGTCATTTCTTATAAATAGTTTTTAGATGGTCATCATCATTCTAATATTTGCTGACTTCAGGAATTACTATGCAAGGTATTCTGGACACTGTGCGAACACTATTTTCTGGTATCTTCAATATTCATTTTGTACGTTGAAGTTAATCCTCCAATACTGAAGAAACTGTTTTGCACTTTCTTTTAAACTGTCTTTTAATCTGAGGTAAGGTTACAGCTTTCAGACAGTCGCACTAATGAGGCCGCTGTGAATAAAGCAGTTGTCTGGGAAACAAAGAAGTTAAACACTGTGATTCCTGATTTGTAGGTTTACCTTTTATTATTACTATTCATTTTAAAATGATTTTAGTAAAGTCAATTTCTTCCTTCGTTACTATTTTTCCTTTTCTTTGTAAAATATACTGAGATAAGTCAAAGGAGACCTGGGCGCTAATTTAGAGAATATTTTCAGAACTCTGTTTAGCCTCCTTGAAAAATAAACATTTGAATAGGAATTGGCATTCATTTAACTTTTGTAATAGTGATGCCATTTTATTTATTTATTTATGTATTGCTTTATTACAAACTGTTTGCTATTAGTAAAATAGATTATGCCATATGTGCTTTATTACTATATTATAGCATTATACATATTTAACTCATACTACAGACTCCATAGATGAGGAAGAAGGTAGTGTGTGCAAAATAGATGTGATGATTTAGTATCCTTGGATCTGAACAACAGTTTTTAGCACATTCAGTTAAATGGAGATATTTTGCTAGATCATAGTAAAAGGTACACTCAGTACTGCCATCTTGGATGAGATCAGTAAGATGGAATTATTTTGGATGATTTTTCATTGCAGATTGACCAGTTGAGCACATGCTATGGAATTATGATTTTACTATAAAATATGTTGTGCTGTGAAAAATTATGTTGTATTCATGTTTTTAGGGAAAGAATTTGGAGAACAGAAGTATATTTAGATGAAGAAAATGCTTGATGTTTGTTTTCATTCATCCTACTCTTACTTTTCCCTGTTATGTACACCCTGTTATGTCTGAGTCATGCAATCCCTCCCGTTGGCTCTAAGTAAAGGGAATTGGATTCAATTTTATTACTCCCTAAAGTAAAAGGACTAGGTATCTCCTGAATTCATTTTTCTCTGTACTTCATTTTCCTGCCATTATAAGTCATTTTATATGTTTATTGTACATGTCAAATTATTCAAACTGTTATTTCTAGATTGTTTTATTTAAGATTTATTTTTTAAATCGACAAATACAGATTCAGTGAGAGTGCTCCTGTGTGGACCAGAGTTGACACCCTGTGGCTACTTAGATTAAATCAGAGATGAGTATTTAAAAGGGATATTCAATGGGATATCTCTTAGACTTGATCTATTGTTTGAAAACAGTAGTAGTCTCACAGCTGAACCATATATTAACAGCGTAGCAAATTTCTGCTCTCCTTTCCTCCAGAGTATAGGTAAAAATAGTGTAATAATATATTGAATAACAACAGACTTTTATACTACTACTTTTTTTTTTTTTTTTTTTTTTTACTATACTACTACTTTTGTAGTTCAGTACCTTTTAACCATTTATATGCTAAAATAAGAGCTGGTTGACAAGTGTAAAAAAGCATTATGTGATACACGGTGCAAGTATCTTTTAAGCAGTCATAAAATCAATCTTGTAATCATGGATCATTCCAAAATCTTTAATTTGTTTTTGTTGATGTTGTGGACAAGATGTAGCATTGCTGTATTATTTATTTTATATCATAATGTCCACCTTCACATTAAGTGCAATGCTTCAACCTTAAAACAGCAGTGTATTTGGAGTAGAACCACTGAAAGTAGAGATTTTACTAAACTGAGGTTAAGGTATAATTTAGTACTTCAGTATCTTAGAAGCACTGATAAAAACGTGGAGATATAATAGCATCCATTTGTTTTTTTCCGCAGATTTAGGGCATAATATAAAAACACAAAGCCTTGTTATTATTTTATTTTCATTACACAGCTGTTTAGTAATGGCTTAAAAAAGAATCACTCCAAGTACTATGTTTTTTTTTTTTTATTTTTTTTTAAACCATTATTTAAGGCAACTCCATAAGTGAAGCCAAGGGATAGAGAAAACCACAAGATCACTTCACCATTCATGAAGTCGGACGGAAATTTTGCCAGGACAGTTAATGTGTTCATCAAATAGTCATGAATAGGAAATCATACCCTTTTCAGGCACCCACAGAAAAAGATGGTTTTTATAGCATAGCCTCAAGAACTGTTTCACATCAAGAAGAACTTTTTTTTTCTGCACAAGAGAACAATTAATGCTTTTTTTCCTTCCCTTACCCATATTCCTCTTTCCTGTCTCCCTCCACCACTCACTCGCACTTCCATAGGGAAGACTCTCGCAGCAGTCTTGATGCTGCCCAGTGTAAAGGAAGTGTAAGGAGGAATCTTTCAAACAGGCAGGTGCCAAGCCATTTAAGACTTTGTAGATCAAATGTAAGTCTTTGAGTCTCACCCAGAAATTGGAAAGCAGCCAGCACAGGTGATGGAGTATTGGTGTTAAGTTCTGTGTCTAAAATATATGACTTACTAAATGGATTTCTGCCCTTTGCGTTAGCTCAGATTTCCCCTTCAATTAGCCCAAAAGTTGCTTCGTGTTGAGCACAAGCAGGAATTAGCCCAAGAGGAAGCTTTGGACTAAGTAAATTGTCAATTTTTTCACTTTGTATGATGCTAGTCATCCCAGTGTACTAGACTTTTGACCATTGACATGTGGCTCCATTTTGAGCCGCCTTTTCTTTATTACTGTACTAACTAGAAATCTCCCACTCTTCCTTTAATAAGTTGTATCTCAGCTGTTTGTGGCCATTTTACTCTGTGATGCTACATGACTGTCCATGAATAATAATTACTAGATGTAGTAAAATTTCCATGAGCTCATTTTTTTAATCAATATTTACAAAAATATTAAAGAAAAAAAAGTATTTTCTTGGGTTAAAAGAGGGGTTTTGCTGCAGTGTATATTTGGGAAATTGCTAGTTGAGTCTTTTGTTCATCTTATCTTTGCATGGGTAATTCACTACATTAGTATTTGATGTAAATTTAAGTTAATATTGTCCATTTGGTATTTCACCTTTCACTGTACCCCATATGCTGGGTAGAAAGCAGTCCCAATGTAGTGCTCCGAAGATCCCTGCCAGCCCCCAGACTATCCTCCCACTTTAAAGCTCTGTCACTTCAAATTTATGCAACCTATGCTGCCTTCACTGTACTGAAGATTTTTCTTATGGTTTTGAGGGAGAACAGGTCTGCTTTGTGAGCTTCCCACCCTATCTCCTTTTAACCTCTCAAATCTCTTTGCCTAGTTTCAAGTTTCATTACAAATGCTTTGACCAGCTCTACTTGTAACCACTTCTAGACTTTTGGATTCCAGTTATTATATTCACTTGGGAATAAGAGCTTGATGTGCTATAAATTTACTTTTCCTTTACAAGAAACAGAATATAGTTCTTTGGAAGTTAATCTATTGTCCCCATTTGTCTGATAACCTTTGGGTGTTTTTTCTTTAAGAAAGTGAGTGAAAACATATTTCAGTGTTCTTGTAAGAAAGTATGTACTTTAGTATCAGAAACCAAAGTGTGGGGATTTACTGTATTTTAATGTATTCCTATATGCAAGGAATTCTAAGATGTAGCTCTAAGAAATTTTTAGGCATAGGAGAACTCATTTAAGCAAAACGCAGTGCAAGTTCTCTTTTCAAATTTTATCTTTTACAATACGAAAATGTATTTCTTTTCTCTTTAAGTGTGTTACTTTTCGTAATCCTCCATAAGTGTCAGTCATTTAGATAATTGAAAACATATAATAAACATTAGACATACATAGTTCTTAAATTAACTATAGACTGCATTTAAAGACAAAAGTACTTATAGCAAAAAATGTTTTTCTCCCAAGTCATTTTTGCTTCTAATTATACTACAAGAAAAAAAAAAAAGATTTTGCAGTTAGTGTAGTTAAAATATTCTCTTCTGATTATTCTTTCATCTTCAGTTTTGAGAAGATGAACTACCATGTTTATCATTCTTGTTTTGACCTTAACCTTTTTTTTTAATGAAAGAGACTTAAAATGTCCCAGCTGGCATATCTCCCACTGTTGTGAAGAAAGAAGAAGAAAGAAAACTTTGAGTAGTTCTTCCTGTGCAGTAGCTGTAGCAGGATGACTGAAAACTAATAATGTATTGAAGTCAGTAATACCATTAGTTGTAGATGGAATTTGAGAGGTGACTTACGCCAGTTTGTTATCAAACATATGCAGAAACTGTGCAGAGAAAAATAATATCAGAAAGCATATAAGTAGTAGTACAAAAACATTAAAGCATGCTCCTTCATTTTAAAATTTATTTTGCATCAGTAAAAATCAGTTTTGCATGCCACGTTTAATATAAGCCTGACTGAGTGCAAAGTTTGTATACCAGACCAGTACCTTTGAACAAGGATGATTCTTGAGATTTTCATCAAATTGTACAAAATATCTAAGGTGCCTTATGTAAACTTCAGTATCTCACATATAAAAGCACCCTTGCATTAGGTGAGAGTTGGCTCTGTGAATATATTCCCATATCAGTAGAAAAAGGGCATCGCTTCACCAAAGGCAGCTGGTTCTAATTTGGTTAAAAAGTTTTGCAGTATAGAGTTGATTTTTGTTTTTTTAACCAGTTAATCCAATTGTGTTTTTACAAGTCTACCTTGCAATTATATGCAAATAAGATGAGATATTTATGTTACAATTTATATCAGATGTCTGTACTGTATGTTGTCTGAAAGAGTGCCACTAAGTGCTGAGCTCTAGATTGCTTCTAGACTGATCTGGGAGCCAGTGTAAGGCTATGCAGATGGCGGTAGTGTTTGGTCAGGGCTGAAGATAAGAAATAATTCAGTATGTTCTGTCTTATTCTTGTGAAGAATATTCTGTTCTGCTATTCAGAGTTGGATTGATACGCTTTTACTTTTTGACAGTTGCTTTAATTATTTGAATGCGAGTGTAAGAAACATTTCTCTTTGGAACAAAAAGTAGATGTACACTGCAGTAAGGTTTGGAAAAATGAGGTTTTGGAATGCTTTATAGAATTTCCTCATATAGGAGATATTAATATCTACTTATCTGTACTTGCACACACTAAAAATATATAAAATGTAAATATACTGCTGATTGTTATATGCTGTGATAGATTATCTGCATAAAAATAATCTTCTTTTGACTCCAGAAATAAAATTATCCCAGCTTGATAGTGAAGATGACTGCTGGATAGAACAGGAGAATGTTTTTGAAAGCCATACTTAAGAAACTTAAAAAATATATGACCTTGTGCATTGATGTATCATGTTGATGCAACATGGAGTCTACTCAGTTTACCCAGGATCCCTGAGCAGTTCCTTTGCACTTTGTATGATGTTGGTATTTCAGCTGTTCAGCTCTAAAATCTCAGTTCTTTTGACTTTTAACTCAAAGCCTAAATATAGGAATGTTTTCTTTTAATAGAAGTAAAGTCCTTTAATTTATATGGCATGTGTTATAGCTTGTGTTCTGTCATGTCAGTGACATGGAAGGAGTCATGACTTCTGTCAGTCTTGCAGCATTTGCTTGCTAAACCTATTTTAACCTGCTATAGGACTGTAGCAGAGGTTCAAACAGCTGTGGGTAGGAGACTTTTACCAAAACTATTTTATTCAAGGCTTGAACCTTAACTAGTTTATTATTGTTATTAAATTAGTCAAACGGTAACACAGTGAGATTGACAAACCTGATCTCTATAAGTGATCTGAAGTAATTACAGGTTAACTTGAAATATTCCAAAAACTGTTCTGCTTTATAAGAAGGCCACTGAGTAGTATTCCTTCCAAAGCCAGCATCTTCCACATAAGAAAAAATTATTTAGATGAGATATACTGACCTAAAAGCTATTTACTTGAAAGCTATCAATGCCCTGTCAACTTGCGAGTTTCTCAGACACTGTTAAAGTAACATAGCTTATTCGAGCATAAGATTTTTATTATATATCCCAATTTATTTTTGCTCTTTGTGATGCTATTATGAATACAGGATAGATAATGGTAAAATGATGTTTAAAAGTTTGATGGTGGTGGCATTATTTAATAGTCACTTTTCAACACAGTGATAGTGTTTCAATTTACAAATTTTACATGCTAAAATAAAAACAGTCTAGCAAGCTGCAAACTTTTAAAGACTTTAAATCTGCCAAATTATAGCCACTTATTTTTGCCTGACATATTTTCAGCTTAGACCCACATAGGGGCTGCCAAACTTGTTTCTTTTCATTACCTGTTCTATGTCTGGCTCGAAGTTTAGATTTTAGAAAATGGAAAAAAGCTGTTTGTGAAATCACAAGGCTCTTGAGCTCTTAGTTTCCTCTTAGTATCAACGTTTATTTATTTAGGTTTGGGCTGGGTTTCAAAAGATTGAAATTGGAAACAGAGAAGGTGACTCTGAATACCATTTATCTGTATGTAAGCGAACATTCAATGTACATTTAATTTAAAAAATTGCTGTTTCCTACAAGAGGGAGATATTTTTCACATTGTTAAAACATTTTTAGAGGTCACTAGGTGGTCATGTCACCAGCAGGGAGTTTTTGTTTGGCAGGCTGCATTAGCAGTTAGTAACAAATGCCTCCCATGATTCTGTGTTCAAAAGGAGCTGCTTTGCAAGTAACAAATACTTACAACCTGAGAACTGAAGTATAAAAAGTAGTGACAGGGGAAAATGTTTGGAAATGTAAAACAGCATCTTTAGTGGCCAAATTGGAGTGTTTAGGGAGTTGAAGATTACATATCTACTTTATACTTGAGCTTAGAGTTTACAGAAGCAATAATATTTTCACTACTGCAGTTGTGAGTCTCATCATTTCAAGTTAGTGAAGAAGTGTAAATTTGTAACTTGCAGATATCCTTGGTTTGGGTTGTAACTAACATTTTCAGTATATTTTTTAATCAGGTCTATCATATTTCTTTTAATTTTTGTTCCCTGGTGCAGTGTTTGTATATTTCATAAATGCCCATAAATATTTTGACTTAATTTTAAATGGAGTTGGAATATTTTAAGAAGAGGCAATAAAACTGAATAACATCAAACACATTTGGCCAGACATACACTCAGTGAGAAGGGAACCCATGTTTGACTGTTTTTAATCTCAGAGCATTTTTTCTTTATTACTTGAGATATGGTCTCTAAATATTTGCTAGTGAAATAAGATGGTAATATTAGTATTTGCAAAGTAAAAATATTTCGAGTTGGACCGAAAACATGTTTGTTATAAATGTAATAGTTTTAGTTTATAAACAGAAATAATTAGCTGTAACAGTGACTTCTTCTTCTAAGCTTAGAGTTCACTTTTTCCTTAAGAATATAATAGTAAATTCTAGTTATACCAGTGTATAATTAGTCTCATGTCATCCCACTATGCTTAAGAAAATGGAGGGAAAAGACTCTAGGAGAAGATGCCCTTAATTATGCTAATATGAAGCAACTCATTGACTTTCTTCCTAATGCACGGATTCGTACCTAAGCTCCCACTCAGACATCATCACATTCCATTTCCAGTATCTCCACAGTCTGTACGTCTTGTGTAGTCAGATGCAAAGAATAACTGCATTGTTAGAAAGGCCCCATTTTTCACTTGAACTGTGCGTGTCCAGAGTGAGGCCTTCTTTGTAGGTGAAAATCTGTGTTGGAAATATAGCCTGTCCAATTTTGTTTCAAATGAGGTATACTTTCACTAGTGAGTCTTCAAGGGATAGACAAAGCCAGAACCAGGATGAACTAGACACATGAGGTCTTTCTCTTTGGCACCTCAAAAGATTTTGTTCCTTCAAACAGATCTTTGCACTTTCCAGTGGGAGACTCTTGTCCATGAACAGTCCTGAAGGTGTGAGAACCAAGAATAGCTCTGAACTAAAGCAGGATGAAGTGTGTGTAATCTCATCAACTCACCTTTATACTTAACTGCTATATGAAAGAATCTCTAGAATATAAGTTAGAAGGAAGTTGCTGTGCCCTCTGATCCGATGACCTTGTAAAAACCAGGCCTGCAATCTGGATGAGTTGAAGAATAATGTGCACCAGCTGTACAGTCTAGATATAGCACTGGGAACCAAGACTTTGACAAAAAAAGGCGTTTGGAAAGACACATTAGTCCAATTAATACCACATGGTGACCTTATGAGGACTCCTTGGGGTCCCTTTTTGGAATTAGACCTGGACCATATCTAGCAGCTGGATTTTGTTTACACTTGAGGTTTGCTGTGGTTTGGTTAGCTATACTTTTGCTTGTCTGTATTGAATAGGAAAAGATCAGGCCTGGAATTCTCAATATATCTATTTTATTATACTCACATTCTGTTAATTTTTCTGGGATTCCTGGCAGGAGCAACATGAAACTTAATCTTTACCGCAAGCTCTGGTGTACTAGGTTAGCTCATTATTACTATGGCTGTGACTAGAGAAGATGGCAGAAGAACATTATCTCAGGCCTATGGGCCATTGTTATATCAAGCAGTGAGCAAAGGACTTCTGTTTCTCATGTGTGAGTTTTATCTGGTTGCCCTAAGGCCTGCCAGCAAGCTCTTTATTTCCTGTGTTATTATGGGCATTCTGCTTGGTTGACCTCATCTGACTCTTGAGAGTTATGGTTATGTTTATCTTCATTATCATATAATCATGCAATACCTAGATGTTGTGACCTTATTCTGGGTAATGGCACAATCTACAAGTAATGAGATTCACTTAAAATATTTTTCTTAGCAAGATGTTCTAAATATGGTCTTAGTGGATTGAAATAAGCAGAATTTGCTAGGTTCAAGAGTTCTGCAGCCATTTGTAGAATTCCCACCATTTTAGTTTCTGTGCAAAGGGGAACTGCATTTCCCCATCCAAAAAATGTGAAAGTTTTTGGTTGACTTCATTTTTCTTTATTTGGTAGGTTAAAGGAGTTACAGCTCTTGTAAAAACGCATAGGTTTGTATTATCACACGTACAGTAAGAAATAATTTGTTATTTGGTGTTTTCCTGTTTCTGTGTTGAAGTACAGAGTCTGAGTAGTTCACCATCAAGCTCGCTAAAAATTGATCTATGAGGTGGTAAGTGTTGGGTAAGGCTATTTCTTCTTTAGGTAGCTGACATACATTTGTTCTCTCCTGTCCTGTAGCAGCTAAGGTTTCACTGCTGGAATAAATTATTTTAGTGTTAGATCCATCTTTAGAAAATGAAAGCAACAGCTTTTTAGCCAGAAAATTTTATCAACACCTTTGACATATCACCAGTGAGGTGCTGTAATCATTTTTAGAAATCCTTTCTTTGCTGACTTAGAAAAAGTCATCGTTGCTGAGACTGTTCTGTCACTTGAGAAACTAAGGCCTCTCTCGACATGAGCTCAATAATGAATGCAAGCCTATGCTTTGGTCCTGTGAGGAATTTAAGCTGTTTCCTGAAAGGAGGTTGGGGCACAGTTGGGGTTTTGTCTGTCTCAAGTCTGAGGATTGTTCACTTTTAGGTGCACTGTTGGATTCTGGGAACTGTTCTCAGCTGACACTGAGTACATGGGGCTTCCATGTACTTGGTTGACTGTACTATGACTACCTGATATTTAGTTACCATATAATTGCATAAACTTAATGATGAGGTACACAAAGTAAACTGCACAAATGCACTCTGACAGGTAGATTCTATGTTTGTTTGTCCAATTCGTGTATTTGTGTATCAGCTGTCTGATACTGGAACTGGAGATGCTGGGGTGCATGGGGCAGAGATTAAGGCTTAGCAGCAGTGCTGGCATCACTGCAGGATGCAGAAGTGGTGGAATTACATGGAAGTGGCAGCAGTACCCACTAAGAAGGGAGGCAGGCAGCAACAGCCCAGGGGTGTGAATGGGAGGAATGTCAAGGTGAATCACACAACGAGGCATTACTTTTTAAGAGACTTTTACCTGCAAAAAGGCTAACGTACATTACAATATAGTATGAAGGCTTCAAAACATTACCACTCATTTAGTATTACAGGCCTAACAAAAATTCACAGGCTAAAAGCATAGGCTTTTGTTATTACTTGTAGTAGTTATTCTACTTGTTTAAATAAAAATAGAAAATGTCAATTAGCAGTTCCTCTTTTTATTATAAAGTGCATGTATCTGATACACTGTATTAATTGTGGGGTAGAACAAACAATTTTCCCTTTAAAATACAAATGGTTGAGACAGTGCCTTCTTAGAAAACATAAGAAATTAATTATTTATGAGATATTGCCAGCATATGTGAATTTAAATTCCCATACACTACTACACTTTATTTTTGCTTATGTAGTCGGCACTGATATGTTACGTTCCTTGTTTTTCAGCTCTCTTGCTTCAAGCTAGTCTGCTTCCTGTAAATGTGAACTGAATATGTCAGCCTTTATAAACATCATATGCACTCTGTTCCTCCCAAACAATTGTAGCTGTTAGTGATTGTTCATTACAAAGTAACTTCCACTAATGTTCAGAAGCATGGAAGTAATTTGAGGAGAAATATACTTTGTTCTCTTCTTCTTAAATAATATGAATCTCTGCCTTAAGGATAAGCTTAAGTCAACCTTACGTATAGAATCATGAGCAGTATTCAGTTTTAAACGTGAGCAGACCAGCCAAAACAATTATGTCTTTCCCAGGTTTTTACTGCTTGAATATAGTTTATAATGTTTTCAGTGTTGTAGTGTTTCCTATTTTTAAAAATCTTTATTTCTTTAATGAAAACATACATTCCTATTGTTAAATTAAGGTAGCTAGTGCAATTATAGCCTATATAGATTTCTCTTTTTGGAGTAATGATGTCAGATAGCTTTTTAGCGCCTGGCACTGACCTGAAGTTTTGGATGTTTAATCTTTTATTCCAGAAAAGATAAATAACGTATTCTGATTCTTTCAGCACCTCATTGTCAAATTTTCGCTTTTTCTTTTTTTTTTTTTTTTTTTAATTTGTGTAAATAATGCTCTAATCAGCTAATATAGATCTATTACACTTGAAGTAGTTCCTGGAATAATTCAAGTTTTTGTTGTTTTTAAGATTGTGCACTTTCTTTTGTCCTGAACAGTACTTTCAACGTCATAGCTACCTGCAGAGTTCATTTGTACTGATCAACCAGTACATTTGCACAACATTAAAAAAGAATCCTAGAGCTATTTTTTGTGTGCAGTCTTCTAAACATTGATTTGGTTAGTTCTGGGTTCTTTGAACTCTGATGCAATATTATCTCCTACCACCTGTACAGAATCTCTGCTCATTGCAGAAGTTAACAGCTTTTGTTTCATTTCTCACAGCGATAGTCCTTGCTTCTACCAGCACTCCTCCTTCTACTGCTGGTTCATCCTGAAATGGTCTGTATTATCTGTATGAGTCACAAGGCCACCCAGATAGCAATTTAAGAGTATTTTCCATAACAACTACTTGGGGTCTTTCTCTCACGATTCTTTCCAGATGTGCTGTTGATTCAGGTAATGCTCAAAATTCTACTTAGGAATATCTCATTTTACTGTTGTCTTGGAGTATAGAGCTCATCCAAGGTTATGGTAAGTCTATAATTTTGTACATAGTTGAAAAAAATCAACTATGGATTTGCAGAGGACTCAGTAAGTGTCCTCTATTTGATTCTAAGCAAACTTTTGATGTTCGAATTGATTGACTGTTATTTTCAAAAAGTTCTGTTGATTTTTGTTATATTTACGCTCCACACATTAAGCTTTGGAAGTTACAGTTTTTGTCCATGCCATAGACAATTTGAAAACCTTCGCTAATTTAAATGTTCGGATGAATGTACCTTTTGTCAAATTATCACTAGGGATTGTATGAATTTTCTATCTGAACTGACATTTTCCACTTCTCAGTGTTGAAATATAATCAGCAATGAATGTCAGCTTTGAAAAAGAGAACTGAAAATTGAAAATATTTGGATTCTGCATGATGCTCTTATGTTGTGCTACCAAATTCTAATCCTTCTGTAGTTTTTGTTGACTTTGTAAGAGAGTTCTTAAAATGTAGTAAGGCTATAAACATCTCTTTACCCAGTGTTCTGCTAAAGAGTTGCATATTTTTCTAATATGCAGACATTGAAATGCTGAAAAATAACATCCAGATAGTATTTTGATGCTTTATGTTTCAAAGTATTACTAGTTTGTTGATGGCTTTTCAGATCACTTCTTTATTTCCTAAAGCCCTACCTTAAAATAAACTTTGCACACTGAACTCATATTTTATTTCTAATAAAATGACAGAAAAGTCATCTGTCCTGGTTAGATGCAGAGTGTAGTGGGTCATTCAGACCTAGCAAATCTTGCAGCTACAGTGAGGTGGGAGGGAAGCATTTTTAACTTCTGTTGTTTTCTAGAATATAAAATCAGAAAGAATTAGGAGAAAAATGCTACATTCTTCAATACAGAGAAAATACGAGAAAATATATACAAAATCAGTATATACACTCCTGTTACTCCACTGTCAATTTGAAGATTACAGACAACATATCTATGTCTAACTGATGAGCAAAATGTGTGCCATTCTGGATGGATCTCAGATCCCATGGTTGATGGAGACATGACTGAATGATTTCAGCCAGAAGTGTCTGACAGTCTAATGTCTTGTGACAAAGCTACAACTTGAAGATAATTTTGCCTTGAGTAAATTTTTTTACTTTGTCCCTTACAGCTCCTCAAAGGTGAGCAAAAGGTAATTAAGATTTGGGTTTGGGAGGTGGAGGGAATCTAGCTTTGTGATAATCAATAATAATAAAAATAACTAGGAATGTCTCATCAGAAAATTATATTTTGCTCTCTACATAGTATCAGAAATCAATTATGAATAACTGTCCCTGCAAAAGTGCTCCTTTTTCAGCTAACTCAATGACTTAGTGTCAGCAAACTTTATTCCCACTGGTATCTCAGAAGTATTTTTTTTGTCTCCTGCTACTCTACTGTACCTGCTGTCTAATGCAACTTCTTTCCATGCCTCACCTTACAGACTTGGTTGCTTCTTCAGAAGAGCTCTAGTATCCCTCTCTCCAAGAAGATTCTCTTCAATCATGTATCTTTAACACAACCCCAAGAGTACCCAAATAGAATAGATACCTTCTGACATACATCTGGCTGACCTAGGCAGAGGTCTAAGGAAAGTCAAATAGTTAAATACAAAATTTGGTAAGAAAGGAGAAGCAGATTGGTTAGCCTGCCCAAGTAATGTACTATGAATATATATACTATTAGTGCTATATAGAGTATTTTACTCCTATTGCTGACTGTAATAACTTAGAAAAGTGTAATGAAACAGCTTCTCAGTAATTGAGTAGTTGTATGGATTAAATCACTTTACTGCACATTAATGAAGTAAATTTGAACTAACTCAATCTTCCTCAAAAGAAGATTCATTTTTTGCACCAGTAGAATTCCTTCAGTTTGGGAGAATGTCTAAAATATTATTCAGATTAATCAGAACATCATCCATTAGTTCTGTTAGTCTAGCATAACATAAGTTAGTTTTTTGTCAGGCTAAGTTTTGTTATGAAACTGTCCTAAAATATTTAACTACAGCTATTCTATTGCATTGACTATTATTGCTATTCAAACATCCTTCTTGATGGGCAATATACCTTCACGCTGATACTCTTCCCTGAGATATCTTATGCTTCTTGCATCTTCTCTGAGAAAGTCAGTATGTACTGTCTGCACTGAAAGTCAACAGAAATCAGCTTAGAGCTCCATGACTGTACGTATGTGTTCTTGGTCTGAAACAAATTTTGAAATAGTTAACCCACCAAAGAAGATCAATGAACAAACTTCTTTATGCAAAGTTGAATCATATGATGGTCTTCACGCTCCTGACAATGCTTATGAATTGCTCCATTAGCAAGGAAGTCGTATAATTAAATAATGTCATGTGGTATCCTATCTCTTTCGTTCCCAATCTTTTACGATACTAATTAGAGAAATATTTCTGTGCTGTTGTCTAATTCTGTTCTTCTTTCAGCAATATGTTGGGCCTGTTCTAGGCTTCCGCTGTCTTTCCTGATACTTTTCTATTTTAAAATTACTGTTCTCATATGCTATACTTTGAACTTGCAACATTTTGTTAAAAAGGAATTTTTTTTTTCACTGAAGTAATATCCTTGAGGCAATGTTTAAATAAATATTTTCCTTCGAGAGGCTTTTAGGCCTTTAGATTTCATACTCCTAAAGAAATGATGTCCTATTAGGTTTCAAATAAATAATATAATATTATATTAATTACCTTTTTTTAATGTTTGACTAAAAAAATGTTCACAACGATGATTAGTGATATTATTGAAATACTTGGTTTTCTGTTGCTTGATCAGAAATGCAAATCCAATGGATTCCATTACAACAAAGCATTCAGAAATATAGCAATAAGTAATGCATGCCAGCATGTTAATAATAGTAATGATGATTCAGACTCCACAGATCTAAATTAAAATAATTAAAATATTAGATGTCAGCATGATGGAGGAAGGATAGGTTTCAAAATTCTCAGGAATTTCTTACTCTAAGCCTAACCTACAAAATTGTATTCTGAGATACTTTTATGGCTACAGGAAATTATACAACACTGTTTAAATGATCTCTGACACAATATTTTTTCATGTGAGTATTTAAACTAGTCTCTCAATCACTTATCAAATACAAATTATGCACTGCCACGAGAGTGCATTTTGTTAATCTTACATATTCAGTTTTCTTTCTTTTTTCTTTAAATTGCATTGCAGTATTTCTTTATGTTGTTTCAAAATAAGATTAATCACTCCTTCTATGATTTACTTTAAATTTTAAGTTCTCATTCAATTTTATGAGTTTTGTTATATGTTATTCAAAGGGAGACATGTAACGTTATGGAAATGAGGAGCTTAAGTCACTTCAAAATCAGAGCAATCTTTTCCTTCAAGTTCCAAATGGGAAGTAATGAACCAGAAGATTTTAGTGTCTTTAAATTTGTGGAAGGATCATTTGTTGAGGGAATGCCCCACTTCTTATTTAGCATAACCAAAATTTAATTTCTGATAAATCTCTATTCAGAATATTTTCTCAATTCAAAATTAAGAACAGAACATAAGGTGTCTTTTTTCTCTCCACCTGAATTTAACATCTTTGTGACTCAAATATTTTAAATTCCTTGCAATTACATTAAAATAATAGTAACTTTTAATAACATTTTCCAACCTTAAATAGTTCTAAAATGTTACTGAGCTTTATAATCTAGAGATCAAACCATTCATCCTGCGAAGTACTTTTATCTTTGTCTTCTATAAACACAAAAACCAGCGTTGAAGGATGAGAAGGCTGACAATGACGGATTACCTGTAGTTTTGTTTTCCTGTTTAACTTATGTGGACCCTATGCAGCACTGTGTTCTGCTGTAACACAATCCCATGCATCCAGATTCCATTGTTCTTGTTCTTAGTAGTCCCCACCTCTCCACTGTATTGCAATATGGCATAAAATAAACAGATTTATTTTAACTGTATTTTGCTTATTTTGCCTTGGAGAATCATATTAACCCAGGTGGGTGTAGGAGACAATTCTAGTAAAAAGCTGCAAAACCCAGAAATAATTGTCATCATTAAACTTTTTCAGCTGTATTTTGAATTCTGTGAATTCTTTTTTTCCCTTCTATATTTCTCATGCAGTCTGAAATGTGCTATTTCTCCTTAAGTGTGAGCAGTGCTGTCTGTTTGAATGAAATGATGATGCAGTGGTTTCATATGATCTATGAAACCAAATGTAATTGGTTTCACCAGTGTGTCTCTTTTCTGAGTGGGTGTTTTACTTATCTGTCATTTCCAAAGCATAAATCATCAAGACTTCAGAAGTTCAATGTTATGGGGCTTGAAAAAGTTCAGAGAACTCACAGGGCAGTTGAGTGCCTGCCTCTTATTGGAAAATCAGTACTGAAAGATGGGTACCAAGTTCCTTCTTTGCCTTTAAAATCATTCTAAACATACACCTTTATAGATGATTTTTTGTTTGCTTAATAGAAAAAGTATATACACACATTAGCAATTAGTGATAAGCAGAAGAGAAAGAATTTTAAATTTTCAATCTGAAGACAAAGCTGTTACGATCACTGGGGGATGTAGTGATGGGAGTACTAATGGAAATAATGAAACATGGGGGAGGAAAACTAGAGAAAAAAAGGGAGAAAATGAATAAGAATGTTGCATTTTCAGTAAATTTCTTTGTGATTATTTGGAATCAAGCCTGTTCTTTTCCTTATTTTCACTTGCTCTGAGATTTCACAAGAAGGAGAGTTCCTTCATCCTTGTTCTTCTTGATTATTGCCCAATGAAGTTATGCAGCTAAGGGCTGTGAGGGTTAGGGACAGAGGCTGTCCAGTGTCTTACACCTCACAGATGCCTCCAGGGGAAGGCTTGATGAGATGGCAAATTCAAGTTTTGATAGATAATATGAGGAAAAGTGTTTGGTGGATTGGACTGGAGAACTAGGTGTGTTAAGAGTAGAACCCCTGTGTTTCTAGCCCATAGTTAATGGAACAGTCCTCTGCTGCTTGCTGTTATTGAGCTGTGCAGTATCTGGTCCCCTCTGCTTGCCACAAGGGTACTGGGATGATCTGAAGGACTATTTCATGGTAGTTTTCCCACTGAAAATATTTCAAAAGGATTTGTTCTTTGCAAAGAGTGCAAAAGTTGTTTATTCCAAAGAACTTAACTATGAATTGTGCCTTCTGCAAAATGGATTTGGCCATGACATTTTATGATATGTTATGATATGAAATATGATTTCAGGAAAATTGCCTAAGATCTGTAGTGACTGAGTTTAAATGTTTCACACAACTCTCTTATTAAATATGTAGATTTTAAATGTCTTGCTTGTGGCCAGTATGTTTTGTTTCTGAAGAAAAAGCTTCGAAATACTAATAATGTTCTGAAGTTTATTTTCTAAGGTGCATCCACATCCATAATGGATTAACAGCATGTTTTAACAGACCATTTATTTGCTTTAGGAGTGACAGAGAGAAGCTGT
This sequence comes from Chrysolophus pictus, assembly GCA_037305975.1. Classification (NCBI taxonomy): domain Eukaryota; kingdom Metazoa; phylum Chordata; class Aves; order Galliformes; family Phasianidae; genus Chrysolophus; species Chrysolophus pictus. The sequence goes on from CM074587.1 coordinate 11,942,848, forward strand.
TTCAAACAGGATCTCTCATCACTGTCTATCTCTAGTCACCTCCTACTGAACCTAAGGTTGAATACTGGGGGTCATGAGGGAAAGAAAACAATAATTAAAGGTAAAAAGTTGATTGAGCTGTTTTTTTCTCCTTCAATATGATTAGCATGTGAGAAGCTGCCTGAGTACTCTACTGTGTATCATTAGTTCAAACATTTCTGACTTGAGGTAACTTTAATGGTGACTTTTTCAGTTGCATTTCTGTATTTTTGAAGAACGATTTAAGTAGAAAAGGCAGTAAAAGTTCTTGTTAGAAGATCTCGTTCCTATAAATCCAGGAATTCAGTTAGATTACAATTGGATGGTTCCTAAGAACTACTCCACCTCCCCAAAAGTTGTCATGAGTTCCTTTATTAAAGCTCAGAATATTATTCTTAGACTAACAGAGGTGGGGAGTGAAGCAGGAGTGTTTACAGAATTCACTTCTAAATTGACTGTGATAAGTGGCAATGCAGTGTATTATGATTAGAGGTTTCTGGGAGACTCTTTAAGAAGGTTAACTGCAAGGCAGCTCTCAAAAGAAAGCATTTATCTTAGTGACCATCCTTCAGTGTTTTATACTACTGAGAATTTTTTTGTGGGTGGCTAGAACCATTTTTTTGTGTTTTATTAGCTATATCTTGAATACCTCCTACAAGCTGAATGACAGTTTAGGGTTATTAAATCTGTTCTTAGTACATTCTTTTATCCATAGTTAATCTTGACTAAATATATGCTAGTGAACAACCTTTTTTTTCTCAGTTGTTGCCCATATTTGTTAAAGAAATTATTCCATTTGACATTTGTTTAGGCTGCACTTTGATAAAATACTGTATACAATATACTTCTTCAGTTTGGCGTTCAACAGAGTCTTTCATGGATTTATTTCTTCTTGCATTATCTTATCTTCCCTTGCAGCATGCTAAGGCTTCCTTTTCATATTAAGTAATTTTTTTCACTCCTAGACAGATGCTTTCACAAATGCATACTCTGTATTGCTAGAGATCTATGAGATTGCAGTTCTCAGGTGTTTGGTTACATTTATAATTGAGCTGCTTTGTTATCATCTGCTTCCTTCAGCTCTATATATGTTAATTCAAATTAGACTTTCACATGCCTAGCAGTCACTTTTCAAAAAGTTTTGTATGATTTATTTTATTTTTATTTTATTGAAAAGTTTTCTCTTGTATCAGATTAACAGGTGGTAAATCCTCCAAGAAAAGGTATCTTTGTACACTGTCGCTGAGGAATGGCTTATGTATATGCAGAAGTTATTCTTATTTGTAACTGGTATTTTTCACAAAAACTTGATCATTCTGAAGTTTTGTAGTGTTCTTAAAATTGGTGTAAAAATTTAAATGTAAAAGGTCTGTCTTTCTAGTCATAGGGTAGCTTGCAGGTACATGGTGTAAGCAGATAAAACATGGACATTAACTAAAAGGAGTACTGTCTTAAATGAGGCACAGCATAAATCTGCTTAAACCATTGAACTGTTGAATAATCAGGTTACTGGTAAGATCATGTTCTGGGGCAAGATCAACAATACCTGAATTGTTTCTAACAAACTTTTGCTCAGCTTTCCCCATCAGTTTCTTCCAGTACTTAATAATATTAATAATTACCTGTCATTGTCATTAGATGTTGGCTCTCATTCTACATGGTCCGGATGTGGAAAAAATGTTCTATTTCACTGTGACATAGCATTTTATGTTCTCTTTATCATGTTATAGCTCATAGACAGTTTACTGCAGTTCTGTCAATGTTTTCTTGTCAATTGTTTCTGAGCGTTTTTGTTGCTGTCCCCTGAACAGTCTTCACCTTTTTCTTGAATGTTATCCAGATTCAATATTTCAGCTGAGATTCTCCTGAAGTCACACAGGTCAAAAGACTCACTTCTGTCCTTAGTTTTACATACTGCTTCTTTGGTTTGTCATGACCTTTTAATTCTTGTCTTCTTGGCACTTCAAGGTCCTTCCAGTCTCAAACCTCTCTGAAATTCAAAAGGAAAATTTTCTAGTCCATTATCAGTGTAGTAAATGAAAAAATTAGAGTGGGATTGCAGATAGTTTGCGGTGGATTTCTGCTTGCTTGAGCTCTTGGCTATTGGGAAGGGACTCTACCTTTCCTCTTCACTTTTATGTTTTAGTACAAAGCAGCATGGCATATATTAATATATTTGTGCAACTTTCTTGGTACTTCTCACTGGAATCTTTAGTACATTAAGCCCAGGTCTCACTGCTGCAAATGTGACCATCAAGAGACTGTTATATTCACATTTTGTGAAGGAGACTAGTTTGTGTTTGCTATGAAGTAGAATATAATCTGGCTCTGCCAGCTGAGAAGTTTCATCTCTAGAGTTCAGCTTTTCTAAGGAAGAATTATCTCTTTCTTTCTTGTTGTGAACACCCAATTATAGTGGAGCATATTTAGATGAGGAATACTGGTAACTGTTTTATATAGGTCAAAAGAAAATGTAAGGATTACTTATCAGTGTGGAGCAAATGCTGTTTGATTTAATGTGTATTTTATAAAACTGAGAGTTTACCTAATTTTACCATGTTCAATTGGAGTGATTTTTCTTGGTGTTAAAAGTACTACGCTGGTATTTGTATAACAGATTAGTTTGCCAAAAGAGAGATGAAAAGCTGTGAATAGCAAAAAGGATTACTCTTTATAAATATTACTGTTAAAGAATGTCATTTAATTCCGTGCTTTAATAAATTATTTTAAAATGTATTTTATTACCATAATTTATTAAACAATAAGGAGACATTTTGGCTGGAAATACTGATAACATCTCTATAGTACCGTATTGGGATAGTCATCTTTTTTTTTCTGACACACTAGATAATTAGGAATTATAAATTATGCTTACACTCTTAAACATGCTGGCTGGAGAATATAAGAGACTGTATGTTGTTTTTGGTGCCAGTTCAGCTCCTGATTTTCAAAAATCCTGGCACAGAAATGAATGCTGATTTTCAGTTTCTAGCGGTAAAATGGATGTGTATTACTCACCTGAGAGATTTAGGTGAAGACCTTGCCACCTGCTTACATGTCTGAGTGAAATTTACTTCATGATTTTTATTGAGACTGTTGTTTTTACCTGCTGTTTTGCTGGCCTCTTAGCCTTGCTCCTAGAGGTCAGGTAATCACATTTCCTGCAAAAACAGTAATATTGATTTTTAGCAGAATCACTGGGTAGCTAAAGTAAATTTCTTCTGTTCATCAGATTTGCTTCTTCCATAGGGAATTTCAAGGATAAGGATAGGTAGCACAGTAGCTTTCACGGCATGGATAGATCTGTGTGTGGTATCTAATAAAAGATATATGACAATGTAGAGCTTCAGGTCTGTCCATATAGGCTGCTGCATAAATTCTTGCACCTCTTGATTTACTTTGTCCATTCCAGTGAGGCACTGTATTTTTTCAACCTATATCTTCCTTAGAGAAACTATAACTTTGGCAGTATTCTAGGCCATACACAAGTAAAAGAGGCTGCCTCGGTTTTTTCAGATGCTCTGTCAGAATCTGTACCTCTATTTTGCATATTAATAATGCAAAGCATTGGATTTTCCCTCTGTATTAAAGTTAATTATTGAGGTTATAGACAACCTTGTAGCTTATCTATAGGTAGAGCATAACATTTCAGTTCTACTTTGCTGAACTCTTGTTAACCCAGGTGCTTGGTAAAATGCCTCTGGTTTATATATTTGAGATTATTACTGTTCAAATTATCCATGTTTATGAACACAGATAATGTGCCAACATGCACCAGGAGAATGTCTGTGCAGGCAGGTGCAGACAGATGCAAGCTCCCTCTGCCCGCACTCTGAACATGCTATATGTGTGCCAGTCTGGAAACCACTAGCCTGTTGTGTGGCACTATGCCCAGGCTAAAATGCCTTGTGTCTTAGGTAGACTTAAGACCTCCTAACTTCACTTACGTTTGTTATAAAGATTAAAAAACAAAATGACCAATAGCATGAAATAGTGGTAGCTGATTCAACTGTCTCTATGTGCTAGGCAATGGATTCTGGTCTTCGGCTGTCTCAGTAGTGCATTACAGAGTCATATGACAGCTGCTATTTCACGTGATTGTAAACCATCATTTTCTGGAAGTGTTTACTAGTTATTGGAATTGTTTGTTGCAACTATGCAATATTTTACCAGTAGCTGTGTACTGAATGGAATTGTCCTGTCAACCACATGGCAGTTGAGAAAAAAGAATTGTTAGGTTTCAACAAAGTACTGCCTTACAAAAATATTATATCTTCTGATTGGCTTTCATAACCCCTCTGTGCCTTCAGCTGAGAAAGAGGACATTATAGTTTCCAAAATCTTGTGTCCTAGAGGGTTGCAGAATTTTCAAAGTGAATTGCCTGCTTTTCTCCCTCTTGAAAGTTTTTCCTCCCATCTGCTACTTTAAAGTGGGGCTGGTGTGTCAGAAGGGTTTGCATAGTGTTACACAGATACACTGTCATGATTGCAAGATCCATATGGCTATTTTGACTGTCAATATAAAAAAGATGGAATCCCATTATCAGATATTGAAATGATACTTGATGGCAGTATTCCTGACTGTCTTTCTCACTGTCAGATTTGTGTTTTCAGTCAGTTTTTAAATACTGTAAACTTGGAAGAGGTGAAAATTCAGTACACCTCCATTTAAATTCAAGTTTTTTAGAAATTTTATTCCGTGTATGGCTTTTGACAGCTGGACTAAAATTTGTGTTACAGAATCAAATAACATTATATATCACTAGAAACCATTTGGGTGGCAAGAATTTAGCATGGAATGTGCCTATGAGAATTAATACATAGAATTAACCTAAGCATAATTGAAAAACCTTGAATTTCTGAGCTGTTTACTTATTTTCATCCCGACTGAGTTGGATTTGTGATGGTTATGTCAGTATACATCTTCAGATATTAAACAGGTATTTCTTAAAACAGATAATTAATAATAACTAATTATCATTTGGAATAAACCAATTTTGCTATTTAGCAGAGGGTACCTACTTTACAGCAATGATTACCATGAATGAAAGATTAGGACCATATCCTACTTATTTTAATTTCAGACAGAGAAAATCTTTATGTACCCTGGAAACCAGAGGACAAAGCTAACTCTGAATCATTGTTATTCATGATTTTAATATACACACTGCTGTCAGGTAAAAGTAGAAGAACTAACCTAACCTTATTTAATTTAGAAGAGTATTTTATGTAATAAAGCAATCTGCTGTTTCTTTGGCTTTAAAGTCACAGCATTCCTGTTGCCAACCCTTTCTGTCAGAAATGTTCTGTTATCACCCCCAGCATTCCCAAAAGAACCTGCCTGGTGAGGCTGGGCACATTTCTAAAACAGAAAAACAGAGACTTGTATATAAGAGAAAAAAAAGTTGAATTTGTGTTACATTTTTCTTTCCATTTAAGACAGATGCTAAGAAGAGGGTGTATTTAGATTTTGTATGGTGCATATATTCCCTACTTTCTGCAGTATGAGAGAAATGATTTCATGGAGTAGTGCATCTGCTTTCTTTTATTTCAGCGCATTAAGAAGTTAAGATTTTAATGAAAGCTTTATTAAATTGACAACATATTTAAGCACAAAACATGAAAAATGTTGACAGTCTGGTATGAGTTACTGTACAGCATCCTTTATGCATTATTTTGAGGTGCATACAAAGTAAAATACCTACATCTAACCCCATAGAGACGTGACTCCTTAATGTATTTTTTTCTTAATATCTGCTATTCAAAATGAGATCTTTTAATTTAAATTAAGACTGCTGAAGACTTATGGCATCCTCTTTTAAACATCCTTTAACCATGATTAGAGTAAAGAAGACAGAATAATAAATGACACTATTTAAGTGTATGAATAAAATGCAACTGTTTATCTAGAATTGATCCACGTCTCCTAACTTTGAGAGTAAAATAAATGCATTGTTTTCTTTTGACTCCATCAGAAATATTGTCCTTTAAATATTTACATTAATACATTAGGAATTTTGAAATAAAAGTGAAATAGCTTTCTTGACATTATTACTGGCAAGCAGAAGGATTGCAAGAATTCCAAACTTTTAGCTCACCTTGGATATATGAAGTTCATGAGCCATATTCTTACATTTATTAGCAGTTGTAACCTAAGGTTAATTTATGGCTAATTTATCCATGTTTATTTTTTAATGACTGATCTTATGTAGTTCTCAAAAAAGGCATAGGCCAGAACATATTCTAAAACCTATCAAGTATTATGTACTCTTTCTCAGCCGATAAATCGTAGTCTGTCATAGAATGCACTGCAGAAAGTGAATAGAAATAGAAAGTTTCATTTATTTAAGAAAACAAGGGGCAGATTATGACATTACCAACAGGAGCATTCTAGAGCATAAGAAATAATAAGATTTGTGCTTCCAAATGATATGTTGTAGAAATTACTTTTCTCATGTGTCTTCACAAGCTGCAGTGTGACCTGCCTGGCTTCTATGTAATTCTATATGTCTCTGAGTCCTGTAATAGTAATAAATTCATAGGAAAACATCTATGTAAATGTGTGGAAGATGTTCAGAGATTTTTCTACTGAAGCTTCCAGGCTCCCAAATAAACAAGGCAACTTAAGTTTTATATCACTTTGCTTTTATGATTCAGTCGTTCCAATTGGAATAGTTCATAACAGATTTATCTAGAATATTCTAGAATTCAGGTAAGTAAATTAAAAAAAAAACAAATACCAAAGATTTTTTAGATCAAAGCAATTCAAATAATTATTATTATATGTCATGTCAGAATAAACAGAAACCCACTGAGATAAATGTGTTAAGAAGTATTTAAATTATGAAAAAATGAATATATATTTTTTTTGCTGATAATTTATTTCATTATTTGATTTACTTAACATTATTATTTCTATAAGGAGTTTTCAGAAATTATTTGATTATTCTCTTCTGATTAAAAGAAGCATTTCATGTGCATTTTTATTTTGCTTTATGGAGAATGTAACAATTGTTATTTTATTTTATCAGACAGGAAGCATTGCTTGCTGCAATTAGTGAAAAGGATGCAAACATTGCCTTGCTTGAACTGTCTGCTTCAAAGAAAAAGAAGACACAAGAGGAAGTAATGGCTCTTAAAAGAGAGAAGGACAGATTAGTACATCAGTTAAAACAGCAGGTGGGGAGAAATTCATTTTCATACTTTCATGACAACTGAGAAGTGACATTATTTTCATTTGTACTATTTTCTTCTAACATTGTACTGAAAGTTCTCAAACCAGGTCGGATATGTGGCAGCAATTATGATAAATAAGAGATGTTAAATGTAAATGTTTCGGTGTTACTTCTCTTTGCTAAGTATTTAGCTGAATGTTTGACAGGCTCATATTACAAGGGCTCCTCCAAAGGTAATTCCTTCTATTTTATTATGCTGGCTTGTGATGTCAGAGGCAGATGTTGGCAGGATGGCAGTAGAGGATGAACCTTTCTGCCAGTATTCTGCTATGTTTTGTTGCTGTGTGACAGATGGCAGCATAGGGGCAATCTGACAAAATAGCATCTGACATGGAAGAGGGTGTCAAGCAAAGGGGTGTCATTGAATTCCTCCATGCAGAGAAAATGGCACCCACTGATGTTCACCAATGCTTGCCAAAAGTTGATGGAGACAAAACAGTGGATGTGAACACAGTGAGGTGATTAGTGGTGCTTTCCAGCAGTGGTGACAGTGGGTCACCTCCACCTGCACAGATGTTTACAAATGCAGCATGCGGGCTCTTGTTCATGATTTGCAAAAATGCAAAGCTAATGGTGGTACCTATGTTGAAAGTATAGTGTTTTGTAGCTGAGAATTATCTCTATCAAATAGTGTTATTGTGCTCTTTGTATCTGTTGTAGTGTACATGGAAATAAATAGGAGGTATTATGTGCCGACCTACATATATGCAGCTGTTACACTTCTGTTTCCCCTCCTTGTGCAGCTTTCCACTGACTTCATTATGTGCAACAGAAGAGTACAGATGCTCTTCAGAGTCAAGCAAGATCTATCCACTCTGTTGACACATTCTAACCTTTTTGCTATTCAGTTTTTTGCTTATCTGTTGTTGAATAATTGTTGTGGGTTTATTTTTCAGAAGGCTGCAGGCTTTCTGCGAGGTTATCTGGAAATCATGACTATCCTTAAAATTCTCAAATGAGTTTTTTGTTTATTTGTTTGTTTGTTTGTTTGTTTTTAAACCAACAAGATATTATTGAGATGTGCTCAAAAACTTTCAGAACTTTGTTCTGCCAGAGTATGGGAACAGCAGAAGAGGATTGCCAGAGAGACATTGTGTGTGTGATAACTTCAGCTAGAACTGCAATCAAATACTTCAAATACCTCCATTATTTATGGTGATAAAGATCTTCACTAATGCTATTTAACTAGATTAAATTAATGCCAAAATAATCTCTTTTATCTCAGACACTGAAAAAAAAAAAAAAAAAAAAAAAAAAGAAGGAGAGAGACACCAGAAATAGGAATGTAGTTTAACTGGGTCACCACTTTATTACACTTAAGAATTATCTGATAGTAGGAGTTGTAGAGATCATTCATGCTTCTTTAATCCTTTAGAGAGAAGCACTGTTAAGCCCCACAGGTTTCATATGTGCATCCAAGAGCAAGGCTTGTAAGTGCTACTCTTCCTTGTTATGACTGTCCTGTGGGAAAACATGACAGATTTCATATTGCGTGATATCTCCACTCTGCTTCTCAGTTTCTTCGAGAGATGCCATTTCCTAACCTATTACTGATGTGCTTTTATCGAAGAGCTAGAACCTCATTGAATGACCAACTGCAGCACTTTTTCTGTTCTAATTTTCAGGCCTTGCAGCATTTCAAACAGAGTGTAAATGATAAAGATTTTGATGTAATTTGTAACTCTTTTCACTGAAAAATGAAAAGAATAATCTTAAAAATGAAATATGTAGCTTCGGTAGGAGAATGAGAATATGTGTTATTTACTTTCAATATGAAACTACAGGTATACATATATGAAAGATCAAGATATTATTGTGTTGATAAATTGAACAGTCCTGTCATAGGTTGTGGCTGCGTGAGTTTAAGAATGACTTGTCATTTCTAGGCTGACTTGTGGCTTATTTTTACAGTTTTCATCAGAATATGTTTTGATAACCTTGGAAACTTTTTTGTATTGCAGTTGTCCACCTAAATTGCTGCTAGAGATACTGACCTCTGTGATGCAAACAACTTTGCATAAAATGTGCATACTTAATTGCAATGATTTAAGTACAATTTAGCAGCTGCAAGCTTTCAGTAAAGCATCTATTGCTTACTGTTTTAAATATATGGAAGTATAGTATACACCGCCAGCAAAATAGAGCCACTGGAATTGTTTTGATTCATACACCAAATGCTGTATTTGGAGAGCCACAGAATTTTTAGTAGGTTTAAAAGACCTCTCTGTAATACAGTATTAAACAAGATCACCACACGGGCTTGGCTGAGTGATTACACAGTGTTTATAATCACCCTGGCCAAGATTCCTTTGGAGAATATTGAGACAGCTATTTTTAGAGAAATGTGTATAGTGATGCAATCCCTCATGAAACAATTAGCTTAAAGCCCATTTTTAGAACATCTCAAGAGATTTTTGTAGGAGCATAATACACTGCTGTGTTACTGATTCATTCTGAACTTGGACACTGTAAGGAAATTTCCCAGTTGCCTCTTTTCATTTTTGGGATATAGAGCCAAAAATGTAAGTGGAGTTTGCCAAAATGCAAGGTCTTCTAACTCCTTGAAAGCATTTTATTTTTCTTCCCAAAACATGAAACTAGAAACCAGTCCAGCATTTGCAGGACTGCAGGTGTACAGAATACTCTGGCCAGAGGCAAAGTTGGTGTTTGGCAGAGTTCTTCAGTCTATTAGTTCATGACTATATTTCATCACATGAACATATTGCTAATGAAACAAAAACGGTGAGAAACAAACAAGGAATTTAAAAAATCTGTGTTACCACAGTTTCTCAACAAATTCCTCCTGTATGCAATACATCGGAGTATTTCTGACTAATTACCTTAAAAATATTTCAAAGAAAGCTTTCAAGAGCAAAGGAGAGAAATGGAACTGAAGGCAGCATGTTGTATTACATATATTGTTCTGGTTAAGAACGTTAGGAATAGAGCTAATGTGATATTGTGGTAATGACATCAAGCACTTAGGAATAATGAAATTGCAAGTTATGTTTTACCTTTTAGATAAATTGGTTCATATTCCTACATACCATCACTGTATTAGAATTTTTATTTTATCTATTTTTATTGTGTACTACTAGAAGAAATGTAGTGATTTCAATTTAGGCTAGATTTTTGTATAAGATACAAACTTAGAAAGAGGAGAGCTGGATTTGCCCAGGGAGGTTGTGGAGTTCCCTTCTCTGGACATATTCAAGAACTTCTGCTGGGATGTTTTCCTGTGCAACCTGCTGTAGAGAACCTGCTTTAGCAGGGGGCTAGATTAAATGATCCTCGGAGGTCCCTTCAATCCTATAACTCTGTGATTCTATAGAATTGCAAAAATTACAATGAAATGAACTTTTCTGACATTTAGATATCAGTGTTACAAACCATGTAATTGCAGTTTCAAAAATTCAGCTTTGATACTAAAGTTTCTGATTCATGTGTGGTGTTTAAAAATTACGGGGAAGTGTCTTTACAATCGTTTCCTGCTTTAATACATAAACAAATGAACAAAAACCTGAAGTAAAAACAAAACAAGCAACAAGCCACCAGAGAACTATACCTTCTTGTGCTGTTTTGTCTGCTTTTAGTGGGACCTGGCCTGAGATGTCCTCAGGCAGCTGCTGTTGCAGAGCTTTAATTATGCTTTTTAACCCACTTCTTTGTGTCTGCGTTCTTACATACTTCTGTGTAATTACTAGGTTTAGTAGTAGAACTCAGACAAATACTTTTAGCATGACTTTAGCCTATACATTACTTTGTATGCTGTATTATTACAAGATATTTCCTGTGCTTCAAGCCATACTTTTAATTCGCAGAACTTAAAAAGGCTTCAAATACATTAACTCTAAATGCAGGGACCACAACAGAGAAGGCAGAGGGACCATGTTCAAATCAGCACAACTTCAATCACAAGTGCAAGGAAAGTAGAAATTTACTCTTAGTACTCCAGATAAATGTCTGCTTGGCACTTGAAACTGCAAGCATCTGATATCCCAGCTGGTGTTTGTGAGAAGGCTATTATCCTTCAGCTCATGAAGAGAGAGGCTTACTATGAGCCCTGACTTCTTACAGCATAAGTCACTTAAATCCTGTAATCTTGCAAAGCATCAGGTCTAATGGCTGTTAATATCATTTAAATAGTACTGTAATTAATAATAAATTTGAAATATATGTGGAGCTTTCATGCTCACAGTAAACACTAAATTATCAGACCCAAGGCTTTGTCAAGATATGTATTGAAAACTGCTTTACATCTATTATTTTTCTTAATTGTAAACAGATAGATTGTTCGCATCTTAGTTACTTCTAGGCAGATAAATGGATGGGATTTTTAGCTTTTTGTCTTTTCACGACTATCCATTTCTTTCAGGCTTCATTTAGTCTAATACTTTATCTGTATCCTGTTTGTATCACATTACTTCACAGTGTGATACCATCAGAAAAATAATTAAAATTGTTAATCTTCCAACCTTCCCTGGCATTGCTTTTTATAAAACCTAATTTTTTTTAGGTTTTTTTTTCTTTTAACCTTTTCTTCAGTTCCCAGTATTTATTCTTTGTTTTATTTTTTTCTTTTTCTTTTTCTTTTTTTTTTTTGGCTTAATTTCAGATAAAATATATTTTTAAATTTCTCTGGTAGCGTTGCTGCACAGAAGTCAGAGCATCTAATTTGGCCAGCTTTTGCTGTTGTGTTTCATCTGGCAGGAAGGCTGGATTTCCTGAAAGCTTGGAAAATTTTTTTTGTACTGTGAAATTAGGGAGGGCAGACAAGGTCTGAAGAACAAGTGTTCTGGCTACATGTACTTCACAGATGATGAAAACTGTAAGATTTTCACATTAAACATCACATGACTTTACATTTAATACATAACTAGATGTAGATAGAAGAGAGTTTAAAAAAAAAGAAAAAAAAGTGCTTTCCTACCATAAGAACGTTACTGTGTTCTTAACTTCATATAAAACAGTCATAGCATGAATGAGGACAAAAAAAATAGAAAAAATCTTAAGTAAGAAGTGGCCACATTTTTCTCCAGTAAACCATAACACACACTTGTAACCTGCATGCATCCTGTCTCTCACACTTTCCACAACAAGTCACACACTATACCAGGAAAATAATTTCCATCTGAAATTGTAAAAGGGAAAAAAATTAAAAGGAGGAAAACAAAACAGCAAAAAAGAAAAAAAAAAAAGTCAAATATAGTTAAGAAAAAGAGTGTAAAGATAGGTTATATTACAGAGATGTTATAAAAAGAAAATACCTAATTAAAACTCTCCTTAAAGCATAGCTCTACCCCATAGTGATGCATTCTAATACCCATACGGTTATGATTATGGTAGTTTTCTAGCATCTGGAATTCTGAGTTACCACACTATAATGTTCTTATTATCTTTTTGTTGCTGGTGTGTGCTTGCAAACGTATTCTTTGCAACTTACATTTTTTCTATTGGTATTTTCGTAGTGTATAAGAACCCACTGCATAAGCAAAAAAAGAAAAACAAAAATGATCTTGAATCGAATACTGTCAGATATTTGTAGCAATTGAAGACAGTTGAGGAAATATAAGTTATTTTATATATAATTAACATTATGTTGCTAGCGTTGTGTTGTTAGAAGTGTTCTGAAATTAGTGTAATGTAGCAGCAAGCCCTGGAATACTCATACAAATTGAAGTCCACTTCTTACGTGCGGCTCTATATTTGCAAAATGTCCCTCAAAGCAATAGCCAATTAGCAGATCTTTTAACTTGTGGAAAACATAAGTCCTCTGTAAGAAACACAGTGGGCAAATTTGCAGTTTAACTTACTATTAAATCTCATAAGCAGGAAATTGTTATTTTTGATCTTGGAAAAATGTTTGATGAGACTAAAGAGATGACTTAAGTGGAAACTTTCTGAAGAGTACAATAATTAAAAAAAAAACAAAACAGTTGACTTAATCGGGCTGTAGAAATACAGGCTTTAAATGGCATCAAATTTTAATTTTCATTGTAATCCCTGATGGTTTAATTGTTCTTCAGTGTAGACAATGCAACTTGATTGTTTTCAGAAGTTCTAATGATGATTACTTAGAAACTCAGCAATCTTTTCTGAAAAGCCCTCTATAGCTTCTTTTCAAGAATACCTTTCTCTGTTACACAACTGTATCAGTCCAAATTTGGAATATTTTTGATTATTTTAATGAAGAATGTGCAAAAATACTATTCTGTCATAAAAACTAATTTTGTACGGACACTAATTACGTAACTGGCTAATTTAGCAAACATTTTGTTAACCCTCAGCTAATAGATTTCAGGCCTGAAGCACTGGATTCAAACTGAAAGAACAATTGCATTTGGTCATGCTTTCTTGTAATCCAAGTTAATTCCACTGGGTTTATATAACTTCTGGATAAACTAGGTGGAATATATAGTCTTATGTGTACTGATTTTTTAGATCCTTACATTTCAGATTTCAAAAAATAAAAAAGAAAAATATATTGGTGTTTTTTGAAGTTGTATTAAGGGGAAAAAGCTCAAATTAAATTGTTTCTCAGCAAAAATAGAATGAAACACATAAAAATGAAGATGTCAGGGTGCTTTGTGGAAGCAAAGTGTGAAATAGTGAGATTACAGGAAACAGAGGTTACAGAATGTTGAAGGTGGCAAAGCCCATCGCAGAATCAATGCTAGAACTCGATTCCCTTGGTTTTAATTTCCATGCTTCAATAATTACATTGTAGGATCTTCCCAGGATAGTTTGTAGACCTTATATGTGTCTCCTTCTTGTATAACATAGGGAAAAATCCTACTGGATTGAAAGTGAATATTTGAGAAATGTTTCAAATTCCATTTAGTGAAGAGAGGTTGAGTAGAAAATCCAAAGAAAAGTGATAGCTATTGAATGGCATTACAACTATATCCCAGAGCTACAAATATTACTATTTTTCCTCATTTGAACCTCATTCATGAGAGTTTCATTGTTAACTTTATCCAGATGACAGATCAAAGCATAGTTGCCTATTGCCACCTTGCTAAAATATTTTTTTAAAAGACAGTTTTAATATTACAGTTTTACAGTTACAGATTGATGTTAAGCTATTGAGTCTGTTGCCAGTCAATCAAAGACTTTCATTTTACTTCTGTAGATCCTTACTTAAACTCTACAGAATTTTAGAAGGACAAGAAATATCTGTCAGTTTTTATACAGAGCTTGATCATAAATTTCTTGGTAAGTGGGTTAGAAATTCAGTTACGCATACCATTCATGACCTTGACAGCTTAGCAAATAGTGATACTGAATGATCAAAGACAACTGTTTTGAGCCCCACGGGTTAATATACCTGTGCACCTACATTTAAGCCACTTCTAATTCCTCTATCATTCCTTTTTTTTTTTCCAAAATATATGCAGCATTTAGTGAACATAGTAATAAATTTAAAGCAAAACAAACAAACAAACAAAAAACAACACAACTCACACAAAAAACAAAATCCAACAAACAAACAAACAAAAACCCTGAAGACATTATTCAGGCTAAATCTAATAAGGGTATACATTGCCTGTAGGAGATGCAGTTTATAGTGTTGCATTTTACAAGTTTACTTTTATTTTCATTCCTTATATAAATCCTAATTAAAACTGGTTCCTTCTTGGGCATGGGTCTGATGTTCACCAGGCATTTTAAAAAAAAAGCTAATGATAATTTTGTTGTTAGAGATGTACCTTTTCAGCATGTGATAAATAGTCAAACCAGGAAATTAAAAGTTGTAGCTTATCTATTTTAGTTTATCATTAACTTCAGGTAATGTTCCAAAACCAAACTGACCCATGCTGAAAATGGCAGGGGAAAAAATAATTATGATCTTTGCCTTTTAATTATTTTTGTATCAGATGCGTTCCACACAGGAAATGCATCCTAAACTGCTAGAGTTCACAGATCAAACCTGGCATACTAATTTATGTTGAATTATTTCAGATTCACATCAAAGACAGAATTTAGGATTTTGCTGTCAACGTCTGTGTTAGAATGCAATGCACATCCTTTGGCAGGATGGAAAAGGAAATGAAATAAGGGAGAGGTTTGGAAACCTCAGTCTCAAGAAATTGCTTGAAACTGCTGAGAGCCAGTCTCCTTCTGAAGTCAAATGGGTCACCTGTTCAGTATTTCTCTGCAAGTTTGTGTATCACAGTGCTTCTAATTTCAGAAAATCCAGCCTACGCTACAACTGGTGAAACTGGTTTTAATATGTAAGAAAGAGCTAAAATTGTGAAATCACCTAAGCAGTGGTGGGTCTTAAAGTCTTTGCTGTATTTCACTGGTAAAGAAATAATTCATATGTACATAAATTAGTTTATAAAAGTGTGTGTGTATACATAAGCACACATAAAAACATAATATTTATAAACCTAAAGCAATGTGTTAATATGCTGCACAATAGAACAAACTAAATGTGTATCTCTGAATTGTGATAACAGGACAATCACTGAGATTGTTGAGGAAGAAATTCAATTTTAAAAAAAAGCCTTTGAATTCCAATAGGTCATTTCTATTCATGCTGCTGACTTAAACTTAATGCTCTGTTTGTGTTGAAAGCAGCCCATACCTCCAATACAGATTGCAAAACAAATTTGCTGTCTTTTGGAGGAAAAATTATAATGAGCACAAGAGAAGATGTGGTGTGCAGTGAAGTTCTGACTTAACACTGATTTTGGATTTCATAGTTTCTTTGAAACATGATAACATCGTGATTCATGCTTGTCTCTAGAAATATTACTGGAGAAGAATGAGCTCCACTGTAGGAAATTGATAGGCATGACTTATGTTGATTTGGCTATATGTGATATACTCAGGGCAATTAGATTAGAAAATATTTACTATGGAAAGAAGAATCAATAGTTATCATAAGTGAAAACAAATAATGAAACTATTAGAAGATAACAAAAATTTTGCAAATAAATATTCTCCAATATTCTGTTTGATAAAGCAATTGGCAAAGAGGTTTCAGGAAACTGTAGTGTCATCTGTGTCATGCTCTGTATCAAAGGATTTGTAATTAAGAATGTAAGAAAGAATGATTTCTTAATTCACAGAATACTACATAATTTGCAGTGATACATATGGAAAGTACACAACACATGTTGTGGTGTAATTCATATAGAATAACAAATGATGCAGATTAGATTTGACGCAGCTTGAATGTGTGTACAGTTTTTATGAATTGCAAATTCCGACTCTGAGTTTCCAAACAACCCTGAAAAGTCATATTAAGGAATCTGTTTCAAAAGTAATACAAGAAAAAATCTGGTATATCTTTGAACTTGAAATTTCTAAGTATGCTGAAGATGATGGAGGAAATCACAGCATTATCAAGTAAGCAGGTGGTACGTTTCCTCATCAGTCAGCACTGAAGTGATGATCTAATATGTTGATACAGGACTGTGATCAGGAGCAGTTACTGTCTGTCTGATGAGCCAATGTCCTAAAACACAGTGAATAAAACCCCCTTTCTGTGTGTTGATGTGTGTGCTTATATGTATGCGTAGGGGTGTGAAGCCCTGGGGTCCTGAATGAGTTCCAGTGTGGTTAATTAATTTCTTCCTCAAATAAAAATATACCTGACATTTCATCACCTACTAACCATAAAAGAATTAGCAAGGGAAGCAGATGGAAGTAATGGCACAGAGTTTTACTTAGAAGGACATGAAAGGGATTTTATTGTTACTCTTAATTTTCTGGATGCCTTCAGTTTTGTTCCTCATCCAGAAATCCTCCTCCTCATCCTTAGAAATCCTAATTGGAAAAGCTTGAAATTATACCATATTTTTTGCTGTTTAAGTAATAGGTGTCATATCTGGAAAACACAGTTTATTTTTGAAGTACTCTTTGTCAGCAGCCAAAGAAAAAAGGAACAGAATCTGAAAGTCATACCAGTTACTGTTGTGAAGCACTAACAAATAGAAAGAAAAAGCTATGAAGAAAAGATATATATTTAGCATCATTTTAAGAAACAAATAACAATAAAAAATCATGTAAATGTATGCACAGTTTGATGAGTGTATGAGTTGAAAGCAAAATCAACTTTTCATTTTTCATTTTTCCATTTTGCATTTCATATGCATTTTGTTCTCAGAGCAGAACATCTAAAGGAAGCCTACTGGAGCATTAGCGCTTTCTTTGTGGATGCTTTACTGCAATCTGGCATCTAAAATGAGGAAACATTAGAAGTGGTTTATTTATATTTCAGCACCAAATTAGAAAGATGACATCATTCATTTACAGTTCTTATCCCATGACACATCTAATCCCCAACACCTCATTACAAGGGACACTTTTAGGATTGCATATATCATCTTGTTTAACTTTTGCATTCTTTTATGGGATACAGTTGAAAGGTAGGAAATTTAAGGCTGTTCATTGATAAGAAAGTAAACTGATAAAATCTTAGGAGCTTCCCCAAAGAGGCAGAATATTACAGTGTTTACAATAAGTGGGTTACTATTTATTAATTCTCTGTCTTTTCCACTATTGTTCAGAAGGACTTCCTCTTTAAATATTAAGTCAAACAAGTTAATGGTGATTCAGGTCGAGTTGGCCTTGTGGCAAAATCAGCAAATTCATGACTAAAATTCATACAGGTCAATGCTTTCGTCTTCTTAATTAGGATGGAAAAAATGGAATTGTCCCAGCTGTGCAGAAAATAGCATTTAAATGTGTGACATGATACCCTACAGAATCTGTGCAATTCCTGTTCAAAGGAATCTACCTCTGGACTTATGGATGAAATCTATATTGTAAGAGGCAGGGAAGATGCTCACAGCAAAGGTGCTGTGATGGTTAGAAAGCAACAAACACTGGTTAAAGCATATCCATATCTAATCTGTCAGTGTTCCTCTGCCTTGTTACTGTGTCTGTTGTAACGTGAACTGAGTGCTAGTGCCCTCCTGAAATCTGTTTATTACTGTCCCCCAATGGTCATCATGTGCAGTTCTTGAGAAGCATTACGATATTTCAAAATAAAATTAGTTGCAAAGAAGACATCTTAGGATTTTGTATGATCCCAGTGGTTCATGGTTTTCCTCTCATTACTTTTTTCTTATAGTGCGAATATTTTGTAGTAAGAATATTTGGTTTTCTCTTCTTGCTTTTTTATTTTTCTTTTTGTTTGTTTGTTGTTTTTCAAAATCTCTTTTCTACTTCAACAAAACTAATTAAGTTCAAGAAACTTAATTGAAATCTCAGTTTTTAATTTTCTATTAAAGTATATTTACCAGTGAAGTTTTCCTAGCAGAAATTTTGGTATAGGATTGTTTTCATAGGAGAATGTATTTACCTTAATCCTTGAAGACTAGTTACCACATATTAGATATAGGCTGCTAGATATCTCATGGACATTACCAATTGGAATCCAATTAGAGCTGTTAGCCTAGGAATACCCAAATTAATGAGGGGTGTTTAAAATAATCTGTTCAATTTGGGAATGATCAGTTTGAGCAAAATCTTGGGGTGATGTGTTTTTCAGTGTCCCTCTGTATGTGTCCACCTTGGGGCACAAGATGAACTGTGAATTTTTTGCAATTGACTTCATACTCCTAACTTTAATGTCAACAGAAAAGTGTCTATTTCCAGCGTATTTCCAATTGTTTGTGCATGATCCACTCAAATGGTTTCCACATAGAGAATTGGCACAAAGTAAATATTGCTCTTTCAAGTGCATCTATTCTCACACGAAATAATTATATCAGGGTTCAGATGAGGTTTTTTTTTTTTTTTAATATGATATTAAATGTGTCTAGACTTCCCTAGACTTCCATCTTTCCTTCAGCCATGTACATAGTACTAATCGTGTATACCTTGAATGAAATCTTCAAATTTTGACAGAGGTCCCTGTAAGCTCATGGCATTTTCTCCAGGGATTTATCAGTGCAAAAGTAAAACTTGATTAATGGTTAACAAGTTTTCCTGAGATAGCCTTAAATCCTTCTAACAGAAAAAATAAGTGCTGTATACACTGATATTGGGCAATTAGGTAGAAAGATATTTTTGGTGCCATAAACAAGGTTTGTGTTATTCTAGTCTATGTATGTTATGGTATGGAATAATTGTAATAATGATAAAGAGCAAGGGTGTATCTTGTTACCTCACAGTGACATGAGATTTTATAATCTGTACAAAGCAGTAACTGAAGCATAGATGTTTTCGAGATCTTTATCTAAGACTTACTTTCATTCTGTGATGTGTGAACTCCCATAATCACTATTTCCTCTAAGCAACTGTGTCTGTATCGACTAGACTTCAGATTCTTTTCCTTAATATTTAGCAGGGTGATCCTTGCTTGCAATAAAAAAAGAAAAATTAAGCCAAAATTTATTTTTAGCATAGCTGTTCACAATTGTTGTTGTCTTGCCTTGATAGATAACTGTAAATACTTGAAGCATGCTTAATATTCCTGTTAGTGAGATTTTGGAAGTTAATTATTGAAACATAGTAATAAACTGAAAATAGGCAACTCTTCTAAAATAGTAAATTTAGAAAACTTCAATGTCTTCATTGACACCTTTCAAACATAACATCCTCATCATGTCCTTTTCTGATTTCTCTGTGTTATTCTATGTAAGTGAAAACTGAGACAGATATATTCACATCCTTTGTTATCTTTCTCTATTTGTTTCCTTTTCTTTCTGAGCCAGCAGTCCTGACTTCTATTGTGAGATCCTTGCAGCTACAACCAAAAGAAAGAGTGAACAAAGAGCTAAGATCTTGCCAAAACACTGTTAGATTAATAAATTCCAGCATGTAATAATTTTTTTCATTATCCCTCTTAAACAGACACAAAACAGAATGAAACTAATGGCAGATAACTATGATGATGACCATCATCACTACCACCATCATCACCACCATCACCATCACCGATCTCCTGGGAGGCCACAACACTCCAACCACAGACCCTCTCCAGATCAGGTCAGTCCCTTTTTTTCTATGCTTCGCTTCTATAATTTTACAGTTTTGATATTTCAAGGTGAAACAAATATTCCACAAATAAAACGAGCAATATTAGTGACGTGTTCTTTGAGCAGAAATTAGTAGGTGTGGCATTTGTTTCCAACGCAGAAAGAATCTCAATGTTATGCTTGGGATCTTATATTTCTCTATCTTTTTAAAAACATTTCACAGATACTTTTTCAGCATTTCATAATTCAACTTTTTAATTAGAAAGGCATTGAAAATTTGCCTACTTAAATTGATTTCAAAAGTATGCAATTTTTTGAGTTTTTGGGAGTTTATTTAAAGTAAATGGAGAAATAATTAGTACTTTAAAACTTATACAGTATTTTCATTTGGTATCTTGTAAACCACTAGTTCAAAGCTGTTCATGAAAATATTTTTTCATTATTTAAAGCAATAAAGCTATAAAATAACAGATATAGATTAAAGGGAAGTGACACATTTTTCACTAGGCATAATAAACAAAATTCCAGAATGTTTTATTGAAAAACTTCTCGTGTGTCAGTATTCTTATAATATTAGTCTCCTTTAAGTCCTCTGTTTCAAGACTATCCTAATAAGATGATTTCAAAAGATTTGTTGATTGAACATGCTAGCTTTGACATTTTTCCATATAGAAAAAATAATATCCCTAAGCCCAACACTGGTTTGATTTTGTGAATTTCAATATTTGTTTATAAATAAGCACAAATTTTGTAAATCAAAACATTTATTTTGGAAATACAGAAATCATTTGATTTTGTTGATATTTTGTAATGTTAATGATTTGAATGTTAAGAGAAAAAGTAAAATACAGAATTATTAAAACAAATTCATTAACATAGTTTTAAAATGATAATATTTATACAATATTTGTTTGGAATAAAAGGTCACAAAGGTTAGTGGTTTTTAGCATTACTGCACTGCCCTTTATAATAGTTCATTGTGGCTCTTCAGATAATGCTGCAGTTCCTTTGATAGGAAGAAATTTGTTAAGTGTCTAATGTGCAGGTTCAGTACTTTTTGTTTTAGACATCTGAGTGAAGGAGACGCTTTGACCAAAACTTCTGTTTTTTTGATATTTTTGAAACAGTAAATATCAGAGCTCTTCTTTCTGGAAAGCTTTAAGAACAGATCCACCAAAAATAATGTATCTGCTTAACTTTTGTTTTTATATATGGAAAATAACACTTTAGTATTATTATAGTTATTACCTGTGGTAGGATAGTTAATAGAATTTAACATGTCATTATAAAGTATTGAAAGTAATGAAATTTCTTCATTATTTATCTATCCCAGTGCATTATTTATATTTGTTTTGCTCTATAGGTTTTCCTAATCATCACCTGATTGGTGATTTCTGTCTTAAGTTACATTCTTGAAGTTGTGATCTATCATTATGCACTCACTTTATTCTCGCACTCTTTCCTAGGTGGTCCCTAGTTTTGGGCCACAATCTAAAACAGGATGCAGGTCTAGATGGCCCTTACATTGCACAGCCTTTCTAAATATGGTTTGTATTTGTCAAGGACAAACGATGTTAAGCAAATCAAATTTCCTTTCAAAGGGTTAACTGGCTTTGTGACTTAAGAAGAAAATGGTAGCTGTGACATACGTACTTTGAATTCATTAGGCCTTTGTAACTGTGCCATCATATATTTGTAATAACTACAATGGTATGGTAAAATACAGTGTAAAATACATTAAAACAACAAAAGCTATAACAATAAATGTTATCATTTTAATGGTATCAAGTACGAAATCAGGATGGGATGTCCATGCAACTGAAAGATATAACACACTACAGAAAAATTTTCAGTTATTCATTGCTGGGCTAGAGGAACATTTACAGCAGTTTGCTAAGAAGTCTTTCCTATATCCATTTCTGTGAAGTCCTTTTTTAGAAATTATTTCAGGGATGAAAAAGAAAGAATATTTTTGGTTATGAACCAAGATGCAAGAAACTACAGATACAGCCGAAGCAGATAAGGTGCTTAGTAAACTGCTCTAGTCTCAATAAACTGGAGAGAAAGTCTGAAATAAGTAATTTGAAATTCAGTAAAGACAAATTCATTTGGAAGGGAGACTTCACATGTACGGAGGCCATATAATGGAAAAGAAGAAAAGAATCTGTATTTCAAACAGTATGAAGCAATGATGGAATACCATTGCAATGAAGTTGCATCTAATTTTGGGTAATGCTGGAGAAGAAGCAGGAAGTAATTATTCTGCTCCCTCGAGCACTGGTGAGACTTCATCTGAAAAGCTGTATACAGTTTTGAACACCATGCTTTAAGAAAGATAGACAAATTGGAAACGGACAAAAGGAGAGCAATAAGAATGATAGGAGTTTTAGAAAACATGACCTATGAGGAAAGCTTAAAGAACTGGATTTGTTTAGTCTAGAAAGTACTAAGAGCAAGTCATAAGTCTTCTAATATATAAAATATTGTTGTAAAGAGGACGATGATCAATTGTGTTCTGGTGCCAGTTGGAGAAAGAGTAGGAGTGGCAATTTATACCAGGAGTAACTAGGTTATTTATTAAAAACAAACAAACATAACAAAAATAAAATATAAAAAATAAATAGAAAAGAAAAGAACTGCAAACAAACCAAACCAGATATTTTTAGCGTAAGTGTAGCAAATCTGTAAGTCAAAAGAAACATGAACATTCTTTACTACAGATGTAGCAGAAACTCCTTTCTTGCAGATTTTCAAGAACAGGTTAGACAAATATCTGTTGCACATGATAGTTGTTTTATTTCATCTTACATTTGTCCACTGGTTGGATGAGATTTTCTTCTGAGGCACTGCCATCCCTAAATTTCCAGACTCTGTGAGCAGTAGATTAACCTAGCTAATGTTTAATTGTAAAGTAAATAAATAGGAGTTCCTCAGCAAAATCCTTCCTGAAATAAACTTTTGGGAAGCAGCAAAATCAATATGTATGAGTGAACTCAAGTCATTTCTTTAGCTTACGTTTTTAAATCGTGGATTTTATTTTTTACTGTGTTGTATTACTTAGCGTTCTACACAACACCTTTTTTTGTCCAACAATTTGATTGTCATGTGCCATGAAAACTTCTGTTTTCCATTCAGTAGTGTACTATGCACTATAATAAGAAGACATTTTTTATTTTATAAACCAAACAAAAGAAAAAAAAAGGAAGTGTACATATTGTAACACATATGTGTTGGATGTTGGGAAGGATTTTGAAAGTTTCTTCAGGAATCTCAGAGAGAAAGAGATAATTTTGAAACATTTTTCATATTTATGCATTATATTGGAATTTCTAATTTATGTTGCTACATTTAAGTAAGGAAATACTCGTGTGTTACCGTATATGGATGTAAAAATATTTGCATATTCATTTTAATACGTATTTGTGAAAATGAATAAGATATTTCACTCTTAGTGGTGTAAAGCACTGTGAGTCTGTACCTGTTTTAAAGAGCTTGATGTACTACTTGTTTCTTGGAAGAAAAATACACAGACATCCTACTTTTAATGTGGTGCTATTAGGTTCAGCTATTGATATTTTCTTCCAGTGGTCATGTTTTCATTATAATTTTTACTCAGTAACAATTGTTATGAAGGGAAAAATATAAGTTGGAAAGCTTTTACACCCATATTCACTTATTATTAATTTACCTGCAAGTTTTACATTTCTTGCTATCTGAAACATTTCTTATTGGCATGTATGACAGACCGCTAACTCTAGAATGGTCTCCATATAAAAAAATTGCATTTTTTTGCTATCACTTGTTCAGATTCATGAGAACTTTCCTATGTGGCCCTAGGTTCAAGTTGCTGCTTGTGGACTACATAGTATAAAATATACTTGATTATTTTAATTACAACTGGCATCTCTACATAAAAAAAACAAAACAACATTTGTGTGACAAGGGTATAGTTCAGTTATACACACCCACCAGATCAGGCTGCCCAATTCCTCATCTAGCCTGAATGTGAATACCTCCAGGAATGGGACATCCGCAACTTCTCTGGGGAAACTTGTTCCAGTGCCTCACAAACTTCTGAAGATTTTTTTCTAACATCTAACATAAATATCACCTCTTTTTGTTTTAAATCTTGTGCTGTCACTATTGGGCCACATAAAAAAAGTCGATCTCCATCTTATTTATAAACTCCCTTTAAGCACTGAAATGCAGCAATGAGTCTCCCCAGAGCTTTCTCTTCTCCAGGCTGAACAAGCCAAGCACCCTCTGTCTGTCATCATAGAAGAGATTTTCCCACTGATCATCTTCATGGCTGCTATTTGGACCTGCTCCAACAGCTCCACATCTTTCTTGTGCTGGGAGCCCCAGACCTGGATGCAGTATTCTAGATGGGGCCTTGTAAGAGCAGAGTGGAAGGGGACACTCTCATCTCTTGCCCTGCTGGCCGCCTCTCTTTTGATGCAGTTCAGGAAGCTGTTGGCTTTCTAGACTGCACACACACACTGCTGCCTTATGTCCAGCTTTTCATCCACCAGAACTCTCAAGTCTTTTCTGGACTGCTCTCAGTGAGTTCTCCCATCTTTACCTGTATCTATCTAGTATTGCCTGACAGAGATGATACACTTTGCACTCAGCCTTGCTGAACCTCAGTATGTTCATGTGGGCTCACTTTTCGAGCTTGTCCAGGTCACTTTGGATGGCATGCCTTCCTTCTATCATATCAACTGCACCACTGTAACACCAGTCCAGTGTTGTCTGCAAACCTATTCAGGTTGCATTGATCATCTTGATTATCTTGGTCATTGACAAAGATATTAAAGACAACTGGTCCCAAGTTGGACCCCTGGGGGACACAATTTGTGACTGGCCTCCATGTGGACATAGACCCATTGACCACAACCCTCTGGCTGTGACTGTTCAACGAATTCCCCAACCACTGAATACTCAACCCTTCAAATCCATCTCTCTCCAATTTAGAGATTGATGTAATGTGGGACTATGTCAAAAGCCTTGCAGAAATCCAGATAGATGTCATCTCTTGCTCTTCCTTTGTCCATAGATGCCATCACTCCATTGTAGAAGGCCTTCCAGGCACAGAGATAAGAGTCACTGGTCCTACATTCTCCTTGTCTTTCTTTCTATCCTCCTTAAAAAATGGGAAAATTTGATACAGCACCTATACAGTGGAAGACTAAAGATATGAGATTCAAAGAATTTTCAGAATTGGAAAGTTTATTGCCAATCCTGATGACAATAAGAGCTGTCAAATCTTCATACTGCTCATAGATCTGGAGATTTTGAGATGCATAAAATGCAAAATGTTTCTCATTTCATAATATTTCCTGAATTTCCAAACTGTAGTTGAATCAAAATTGTATGTTTTGTTCCATGGTCACCAAGGCTACAAGTACATTTTAATTTTGTTTTATGATGAGAGATGATATTCTCATAAAAAAGATATGGATTTTGAGAAAAGATGAATATCATAGGGTGTACCATAAGGCTGTAGGAGCTGGCTCCTTTCCAGAAAGTTGGTGCTGCTCTCAGAAGGTATAACTGGGGATGGAATATTATATAGTTGTGTAAGTATATAGCGTGTTCTTTTACATCTTTTAATCCAATCTGGCTACATAGAGATTGTGTTCATATCTAAAACATTTTTGATGGCCCTTCTACAAGGTGGTAGTGTTTTAGAATTAGGTATCACCAATTCATTTCATTACTCTGAAATCTCGCAAAGAGGCACGAAAAGAAAAGTCCTTCTCTCTAGGATAGTGATGAGTCAGAGTGTATCCATGAAGTTTCCATTAATATCATTCTCCAGAAAGAAAGTCGACTTACTTCTATAGAACCATCTATCTGACATTTTATTATTGAATCCAGTTAGGTTTTTAAGTATGATGGCAGTTTCATTAATTTGAGAAAAGAAATTTAATGCAGAAATGCATGAAAATTAACAGTGAAATGATGTAAAATAGCAGTATGCCACTAAAAGTAACTTCTTGAAGAAGACTATAGGTTCTTGAAAAGTTATAGATTTGTGAAATGGTGACTGATCTTGGCAACAAAGTATCAGCTGGAAATACTAAATATTCTTGGAGCTGCTGGAAGAAGACGTGGAAAACACCAAACAGTTCAGATGGGATTTTGTTAGAGTGGTATCACTTTGAAATCAGAGCCATGATATAGTCAAACAACTGTTATTTTGGTGTCTGGATCCTGATCTGCAAATTACAACATGGATCCATGTATAATTTTAAAGGAAAAGGAGTACATGCTACTTTGTGTATTTTGGCAGCCCTGGCCATTAGCATAAGGCCTTATATTCTGTGGCAATACTGGAAAACTGCCAACCTGAAAGCTTCAACAGGAATGTTGAAAGTGGGATTTGTCTTTAAAAAATAAACAACACAATTTTAGAAGGAGGATAAACATAAAACAAAACAGATTATTTCAGCTCACTCAAATAACCGTGGCTATTTGAAAACTGTGAAATCTTCAGATTTCATTAGCCTGTGAATAGGACGCCCAATCTCAGCAGAACTTTAATGTCTGGAAACCTGAAATACCACGTCTGGGGAGTTTTCTGCTACATTAAAAATTTGTCTTTCAGTTGTTCAGGAAAGTAGAAAAATATAAAAGAAAAACACCAAAGCATCAGTGACATTTTATTGCATAAAACATCACATGATATAGGTGTTTAATTCACTAAGTTGGAATTATTGGCTCCATCTCTGACCCCAGATTTTGTTTAGTATTCTGTATCTTTCTTTATCCTGCATGTTTACATGTTGTATTTGGGCAGGTGCGAGCTTGTTCTTGTCTGTTCACTAAATGTACGTGAACTTGTTCTGCTGGTACCTCAGGCTGCAAGGCAGCACGCAATTGCATTAACACAGTGCTGAGCCTGCACTAAGCTCATTAGAGTCACATGGATTTATTTAATTTAGGAATTCGGGCAGGGCAAGGTTTTCTTGCCGGTACATTCACTATAAACAATCCTAGGCATATCCACTGTAAATAACTGGCATTGTGCTGAATTAATTAGTGCTTTGAGATCTAAGGAGTGCAGTGCAAATTAGTCACATACTTTCATATTTTAAAGTATTTCCTCTAATTTTTCATCTTTGCTATGCATATTGTCCCTCTGGAACAAAGAACTTGTGATCTTGTCACAGATTGTTCAGACTTGTTGAACTAAATGCCATAAAATCCTATTTATGTCATGGTCTCCATTAAATACTCAATTTTCCTATTAAATTGTATGCTGTTATAACAGCTATATTGCTTATTATAAACATGCTACTAAATGGCAAATGCTTCTCTTCTAATGAGGATGTAATTTCTGCCTAGCATTTTCCAGAAGCCAGTAAGTCTTATCATATGCTTATTTCAGTAGATGCAGACAATTTATCCTGCCTCTGATGTCTATCTAACTATTTCTATCTAGTCCAACCTAAAAGGAAAACTAGAGTGGTCTTTCACAGAAACTTCCAGCCCAGATTTTGAGGGTAAAGAGAATGCTTGCAAACCTACATTTCCTTATAGATCACATAATACCTGTGATGGAACAAAACAACGAGGCTTGAAATGCAAGAGTCTGCTCTGAGCTGGAATTTCTCTTGTGGGGTTTCTCTAGATTTTGGTGTACTACCATCTTGCAGTTATAAACGTGCTTAAATTTTCTCATTTTATTTAATTAAAAATTAATATTAATATGTAATATTTATTAGTGCTTTTGTTATTCCTGCCTCTTAATTTTAATTATACTGTAGCCAGATGAGTTTTCATATGCCTTTTAATTATATTTAATTTGTAATTTGACTACAAGGCCAGATAAACTGAAGCTGTATTAAAAGTAATAAGTAGAGCATAGGTTTTGCTGTCTATGATACCTCAAGGAGATGGATTTTGTATATTGAAAAGTTATACCTCTCCTTTGCTTACAGAAATGAATTTATTTTATGTTTTGAGGTTTAATGAATGTGATATAAATGTATACATACTGCTCGCTGTGTATATTTATATATATCTATATTTATATGTTAACTTTGCAGTCTTTTCCACATATGGAAGAATTTTTTGAGATCATGTTTAGCTATAGAAACCTCTCCCCCTCACTTCCCCTGAATGTGTGTGTTAGAATATACAACACTTATATAGAGGTTTACATTTATCTTATATTCCTTACTAGAAAAATTAGCTGCCACCATCATAGTCTAAAATAGGTCTTTAGGCCAGCTGAGAGAGCCAAAAATGCATTTCTGGGAGACAGTAACTTGATAACAGAAGTTGCATATCTGGCACTGGTTACTTAAGTGAGATAACATGTCACAGGCTTTCACTACAAAGGGGACCATAAATTTTTGCATTGCAAATCTGATTTCACGGGCCACTTCTTGTAAGAAGCATTGGGTTTCTGCTTCATCTAGTGATAAAGCTTTAAAATGCATGAATATCTGGTAAAACATCTTATTCATGTTAATGCTAGTCTGGGTGTTGTAAAGAAACAAGCTTTTGCCTACCCATATTTATGTTTGATTATACCCTAATTATATACAAATAAAATAAATGGTGACATGAGTTTTATGGCAAATTTCATAAATGGAAGGTGTACAGTTTATTGAGATCCCTTCTTATATGATTTGAAAATAAACCTGTAACATAAATCCATATTACTGAAGCAATTTTAAAGACTCATTCAACTATATGAATATAGAAAGGAAACATGAAATAAAGAGCTTCTGAAACTTCACACATTCTCTTACGTGAATCCACTGTTAGCCTTTCTTCTTTCCAGTTTCAGGCTCAGTGCATCAAATCATTCATGCACAAAACTCTTCTGTAGTCAATTGTTCCGTGTATGGGGAGTCCGTGAGAGGAGTCTTTAGTGATGTTTGCTCCTGTATGTTCCCTACAAATTGAGTATCACATGAAAGTCTCTCTAATCTAAAAGATTCTGATTTTAGAGTAAGTTCTTGAATTGAATGCAATGTCATTACTTAGCAGGTAGATTTCTATGTTTCAAATGGAAATTAATATTTGCAAATGTAATTGTTTGCTGTAACTAAGACAGTTTCACAGTCCAGAGCCAGTAGTTACATGTTTAATGACCCATTAACAGTCACAGATAATAAAGAGAAAAGGGTAAATCAGTCATCAGAAAGTTAGTTCAAGAGATGAGCGGGTTATCACTGGATTTATTTAACCCAAGTTAAGACATTAATTCGTAGCATACCGGCACATGAAAGGGTAATGTGATGAGCCTTGTCAGGAAGGGTCTTCTATGTGTGGGAAGAGAGCCAGCAAAGCTTAGCTCATCAAGTTTTTAATGTTGTCTGTGTTGCAAAAGCTTTTGTCTAAAAGAAGATCAGGATTTATGATTTTTTTTTTAAATTTATTTACAGGATTGGTTTCATAAAGATATTTGCGTGCCATAAATGTGAAGGGATGTTTCAGTTTCACAGAAATATTTTCTGTCTGTTTTTTGAATCAAATCCACTATCTTATTCGGGTAACCAAATTTTAAACGACAGTGGGCCTCACAGTCATACAGTTTTCCAGTCTTTGAATGCATCTATGTTAGAGTTTTAGTTATGATCAAGACTGCATACTTGAAGGAAATCTCCTGATCTTCACTTACTGCACTGTGGTTTGTATCCAGAAATTGTGTTGGAGTGGATGCACTGAATTCCTTTTTGATGAAGTATAGCTGAAAGATGCATTCCAGGATGTCACCCAGCACAATTCAGTGCTAATGGGAATTCATTTTTGGAGATGGAGCCAAATTAAACCAGATTACCCCACAAGATATGGATGTTATACAGATACCATTTTTCAGTAGCAGTTATATTGCTCTGTAAATCTGTTGCTACTTCAACACAGAGATTACAGTTAATTTGCATTCATGAGTAATAAAGAGTATGCTATATGCAGAGT
This sequence comes from Chrysolophus pictus, assembly GCA_037305975.1. Classification (NCBI taxonomy): domain Eukaryota; kingdom Metazoa; phylum Chordata; class Aves; order Galliformes; family Phasianidae; genus Chrysolophus; species Chrysolophus pictus. The sequence continues at coordinate 11,972,975 of CM074587.1, forward strand.
AGATATGAATAGGCATATAATTTCTGGCATCTGATATATTTAAATTTGTTAGACATACTTGAACATGTAGATGATAATTAAAATTATCCTTTATGCTTATCAATTATGATGCATAATGTAGGTCACTTTATCTGAAGGCCACTGTCTCAAATTTTCTGCTCAATCTAATGAACCGTAAAGAACTGAAGGCTGAGAAATATGCTTTCAAAACTTATATTAAGATATACTTTAATATTAAGGCAGAAACAGAAGAAATCTTTAAACAAGCTTTTGACATCTTTGTGTAGTGTTTTCTAAGCACTATTCATTTTGCTGTATTGAAGGCAGTTGAATTTTTGACATTAGGTTTTGTGGTAATTGGAGAACAGTAAGCCTTATTTGGTGACAGCAGATATTTCCTTTTAAGATACTGCGAAACTATAATAAGTAGCAATGATAGAAGAAAAGACTAGCATAATGATGATATATAATCAGTGAATTAATAATCTATGAATAGTCAGTTTCATACCACCAAAGGCTTTCATACCACTGTACTCCACATCAATATATGAGACTTGAGTGTCAGTTCTAAAAATACAAGGCAATTGATATCTTAATTATTTTGAATTCATTATAATTTTGGAATAGTTAATCATGTATACTAGTTTATCAATTCAAAGAATATATTTCTTGATTTTTTTTCACCTTCTTCCATGTTTCTAAATCAGATGTTGCTTTGCAGTTTCTGTCACTGGGTTGCTGTTCTTGACCCGATAAACCAATGAAAGATCCAAGTTTAAAAAGCAGTTAATGTACACAAACATTAATCAAAAAATGCTTGATTATAGTTTATTGTTTGAAAGAGCCATAGATTAATGATTCTGTAGGATACACACTGATATGAAAGACTAAGCATTCTCCTGGAAGCCTCCGATCCAATATTAATAAATGATAAGGCATAAATGCAGCTTTTATTTTGCTTCACAGTGTGTAAGGAGTGAAAAAATGGTAATGAACATCATTTGTTTCAGAACATCAGTGGAGACCAAACTTCAGCTTCTTGGTAAAGCAGTTTGCTTATAAAAACAATACTACTTATGTGCCTTTTATCCAGAATATTTGGGTAGTTGTGCAGATTTGTACAGAGAAATCTCTACAGTGTTAGCACTAAAATAATTTACACCATTAAATATTCCCAAAATGTCACAGGCAGAATAATGACAGAATAGCTGAGAGTCTTATGTCTTTTATTCAATCCACTGCAAGGAGATAGTCCAGGCTTGAAAACAACCTGACTGCCTAACAGGAAATCAATGAGTGTGTTAAATATTCCATGCAGATCTTATGTTTGTACATTCTGTTTTCTATTATATTAAAAATTGACAGCACATACTATAAAATTATCTTTTTGTAAATGAAAATGAAAGCCGACATTCTCTCACAGCTATGGGAATTTAATTTTTTTACTGAACTCTATAATCAAGCATCCAGTACTTTTAGGTAAGAGCATTACCTGGCACAAATACTGACATAATTATTTAAACAATAACAAAGCATGTAATAGGCTTTCTTAATTGAACTAATAAGTTTGTGACCTCTACTTAGGTTAGTGGAAGCCTTAAATGCTATTTTTTTCTGTAAATAATTAGTGCGTGGAATTGAAAATGAGATATGAACAGATTTTCAATTGTAGGCATTAAGTCAGAGCATTTTATAAGTAAAAAAAAATTAAGACATGATAATAAGTTGAAGCTGGTTTTGAGCTGCTGTTAATGTTCAGAATTTAAAATCAATGAGCATTTAGTTCTGGGATTTTTTTATTTTTATTTTTATTTATAGTTTTTTTTCAGTTGTCCATCAGAACAGCTCAGAGTACATAATAATTCTTTCTTATGAACTTACGAATCAGTAAAATTGGAAAAATTGATGAAATGGATCATGATCATAATTTGGACCTGGCCACTCAATAATTTCTTCATTAAATCTGTAATTTTGGGGAAATTATTTTGAGTACTGTTAGACAAACCTTCTATAACGTGTCTCTCTTAACATAAAAATTTCCAGTCATACAGAATTGATGTGCTACTGAAAAATATGTACCATATATCCAGTCCATGTCCTGTAGATATCTATCTTGTTGTTTTTTTTTTTTTTTTTTTCCTCTGCTAAAGAACTTTCTTTTCTGTGTGTGTTACTTAATAGTAATCTTGTAATATTTTCTGAATGACCAGATAGGTTGAGTCTCTTGGCTCTCACTGCCAAGCTTAGTTTTGAGTAATTCTGTAGCTGTTTCCTGATCTGGTTAGTCTTTCGAATATTCACAAGAGTTATGATACAAACACCAGATGTGCAATTCTAATAATGGTCTCATGCTGCTGCACGGAGATGTAGAACATTTTTTATTTATCTGTCTGTATTTGTCCATGTTCAACATTGTAGTAAAGGTTTATTTTTACCATAAGCCCTTTTAAATATCACTGATTTCAGATACAGTTTTCTGTCTTCTGAGTTTGCTCTAAAATTTTTCAAATGATAACACTGTGCAGAGGATTTCAGTCATGTGTGAATGCAGCTGATAACATTTATTCAGCTAATCCCAAATAACTTCACGTTTTGAAGCAGTCTTTCTCAGCCATTTCTACCACACTATGGGACTACAGAATACGTTTGGGATGAGAATAGATATCTTCATTCTTCAGTAGCATTCTTCTATAGAGAGCTAGTTTTGCTGATAGTGCCTTGGGAGACACAATCGAACACTTTACAGAAATCTCAACATATTTTTTTTGAACCTTATCAAAAAGAGTCTGTGTAATTAAATGAGATAGAAAGTTATTTTGACAGGACCAGTACTGAGTACAACAATATTGATTGACATTAACTAGTGTCCAGCTTTTAATTTATTGCTTATTGTGTATCAGGATCAGCGTCAAACAATATAGGCTGTTATTTCATGTAATTCTCTTTAAAAGTATTTGACAATACTTGATTTTTCATCTTATTTAGAAGTACCAAAAAGAATGTTCACGTGGAGAATTGAAGTAGAAATGAATGTCTGCTTATTGGAAGAATTATAATGCACTAAAAAAAGCAAAACAGCTGAACATAGTTAGGAGTCATTTGGAAACATAATGAGTTGCCCATTTTGTTGATTTCTGCTGTTTTTAAAAGTATCACCACAGATTAACCTAATGTGTTCTGTTAGTGAAATAGGATCAAACCACTCAGTGGAAAAGAAACCCTTCAGTCTTTCTTCAACCTTTACTCTGGGAAAGCCCTTGTGAACTTCAAAGTCAATTCAATTAACATTACTAGACCTGAAAAGCAGTAACTCCTGCAGAATTCAAGGAGAAGGACTTGTATTTTCACTGAGGCGAATCCAGCTAATTGGACGTTTTACAGAATCTGTCTCCTTTTTTTCCCAAAAAGAATTAGGAATATTCAGGGCTTACTGCATCTTTGCTTTGTGTTGTAGTTGTGCAGACCATAGAACCAGGATTTGTTCCAAGTTAACTGTAAAAAATTTACCCACATTTCTTCTGTGTTAAATGATAGCTAAGTTTATAGTGGACTGTCAGATTTCTTTACTTAATTCAGCAATATGCAAGACATCTATCTTAACATCTGGTTTTTAATAACAGTTGACATCTGGGAGCTCTTTTTTTTATTCCAAGAATGGACTAGGAACGGTAGTGATACTGGCAGTGTATATTTTCAAGCTACAATTCCTGTCTGCTTCAATCATAATTAATTACCATTCATTTTATTTAGTTTTTAGATTTAATTAAGTGCCAGCAATATGCTACACCAGCTAACTTCCAAAGTCTTGAAACTACAGAATACCTTATTTATATATATATTTTTTTTAATAAAATATTGACTTAATTTTAAGGATACCTAAAATGGTAAGATTTTTTTTTGATTTTGAATTGCTGAGTTAAACACGACACATAGTGCACCTCTGTTCAAGGAGCTTGGTATCACATCAGCATGTGGCACACTGTAACTACATCAAGATATACGCACTGATGTCTGTGTGTGCTTCATTGTAAAATATGTACTCTTCAGTAAACACACCCAGGGAAAAATGTTTTACTCTCTTGGTTTAGTTCATGTTTTTCGTTTCCTTTTTAACTTCAAGTTTATAATGAATGTAAGATATTTCTTTCTCCCTTGAGAATATATACAGTAAAATAGTCCCCCTATTTAAAAAGAAATACATAAAGTTGCTATGATTTTTTTGTACTTGTCATTTATGTGAACTAACATAAAAACAATGAATGAGTGGTGTTAATGATGAAAAAATGGAATAAAGGATAAAAACTGTCTATAAACAATGTGCAGTGTTTAAGACTTGCTTAAAAGATAGATTTAATTAGCAGCATATTAGAAAAGCGTACTTCACTAACAGCAGATTTTTCTAATTCTATAGCAGTTTCTGTATCTTTCAACCAAACAAAATGTAAGACAATTTGATTATAGTAATTACTTCTTTATTTACTTACAAACTTTAATCTGTTTCTGCTGTCATTGTTGGTTTGAATTGCGTGCAGTTAAAAAATAGATAATCTTTTAATATTTAATCTCATAATCTACATCCTACACACTGTCTTAACTGGGTGGGAAAAATGTTTAAGTCATTGTTTTTGGTTGCTATAGATGCAAATTCTTGTTTATTAACACAGAGTTGTTCATTTGCTTTCACTGGCTTACATTGAAAAAATATGTTTAGCAGGCAAGAACAGTGTCTTTTATGTGCACCAAAGTAACTAACCTTTTCTTCTTTCATTCCAATGCTAACATCTCTGTGCATCTCCTAATGTCTGGCACACAGGATGATGAGGAGGGTATATGGGCATAGCCGTTCCTATAAACCAAAGTTCCAGTTTTATTTTGAGGGGTGAGAAACTCTTTTCTATCTCTTTCAAGTTGCAGTCTACTTTGTATTGTTTTATTTTAAACTGCATGGAGCTGTATGTTACTCAACAAGTGTGTTTGTGAACCATGTAAAAGTGTTTTCTCCTCTGCAGTAAATGATGAGAAATTATGATGTATAATGGTCTAATTGTTTAACCTTTTCATACCCTGTTTTGGTTAAAGATGTTGGCAGGGCTGAAACTTTAAGGCAAGTATATTTGTCTCTGCAGCTGCCTAAATAATTCCCTGTGTTTGATAAATGAGAATTTCTTTAAACTGGTATTAATCTGCTGTATCATATTGAAAATCCCTGTAAGAATACTGCAATATCTTTCCAGAATTAATATGAAAGTTTGCTACTTGAGAAAATTTGCCATAGGTTAAGGGTACAATTTTAATGGAATATAGCTTCCATATGTATGGAAAAAATATTAAGTTAAAATGTTTAATTGAAATTCCAATGTAAGCAGCAAAGGCTTAATGAGGAAAGTATGACCTTTTTATTAATTATAAATATGCATACATTAACTTGACAGTTATGTTTAAAAGTAAGAAGTTGCAGCTTATTTTGTCTCTTTCATGTGTGAGCAAATGCCTCATGGTCACTTTGTCTCAGTTATTGATCAGTGCACATCCACTCTCCTGGCGTTCACCTCTGGGGCTGTCAGTAATCTGCTGCAGCTCACACTGCTGTGGGCCCTTAACAATGCCAAGGACAGCACAAGAGTACCAGGCCTGTTGCTTCCCTCCTACAAAACAGTCTCTTGGCACTTCCTCTTACTGGAACAATTCTGCTTGGTACAGTGGGACTGTTCATTGGAGCAAAATCTGCTCACATTAGTGAAGATTAACGTGCAAGTGAGTAACGTGTTATTAAAACTGTCATACGTTAGTCTTTATATTGCTTTGGCCTCTGTCACCCCAAGCAGAAGACTGTATGATTTGTTTTGCTTCCACTGATGTTATAAGCCATGCTACAAGCCACTCCAATTACATGACAGGAATAAAATTTCCAAAATCGTTTTTGTTCTTATTGGTAACATTTTTGCTTTAAATAAAACTTTTTTATACTTGCTGTTCAGAGCAGTTGCAAGATGATGCAAAGTTAGTGATATCCATAATCATTTGCATTTTGTTTTAAAAAATTAAGCTGCTGAAAACTTTTATTGCAGAGAAATTTAAGATTTGGCAACTGTGTAATAAACAAATGGGTACTGTGATGCCATTAACAGCTTCAACATGAAGAAGAAAGCAGACTTGGTTCATCAGAGTACTATTATAAACCTTTTTTTGTTTTTTTATACTTTCTGATTTTGTTTTAACCGGCAGCCTTATACAGGTTGGATGCACAGATAGCCTCTGAGCTTGGACACATATAGAATCATAGAGTCACGGAGTTGTTGGAAGGGTCCCCTAAAGGCCATCCGGTCCAACCCCTGCAGTGAGCAGGGACACCCATAGCTCCATCAGGTGCTCACACAACACACATGGTTGCATGTGGTAACAAAAGAATATGAATCATATTCTAACTTCTTTTAGTTACTTTCTTCTTTCTTGAAATTAACCAGCCATGAAATGAGTCTGGAATTGTTCTTTTTACATAAAAATGTAAGTGGGTTTTCTTAGTATTGTGTTTTAAGCAATTAGCAAATTCTGTTAATGCAGTTGCGTGATATTTTAATGACAGCTTATGGTGCTTTTTAAAAGTAATGTAATTTTCAGCTGTTTGCCATCATCATTCATTTGTTTGGGTGTGGAGCGTAAATCTTTGTTTGTTTTCCTGACCCACACATATTTCCAATTTAAAAACAGACGTTTCTCTCTGACTCTTCTGTTCCAATACCAGCAGACTTTATCCGGTATCTCTGTATACCTGGCCCTTGACAAATGCATTCTCTACCGTTTCTTTTCAAGCAGAAGAGACTTGCAGAGGCTGTGCAGCCCACAGCTGGTGGGAGGTAGAGCTTCTCCTCTGCCCTGTGCTGGTGGGCAGACCTATCCCTGGGCCAGAGCAGCATCCCTAGTGTGGGAGTGGCTGCCACAGGGTGAGAATTCACAACACAATTCAGAGGGTGGTGACACACTGGAACAGGTTGCCCAAGGAGGTTGTGGATGCCTCATCCCTGGAGGCATTCAAGGCCAGACTGCATGTGGCTCTGGGCAGACTGGTCTGGTGGTTGGTGACCCTGCACATAGCAGGGGGTTTGAAACTAGGTGATCATTGTGGTCCTTTTCAACCCCTTTTTGGGGAAGAAAAGGAACATTAGATCAGAAACATATACAAAGTTTTGTGAGGTGATTCATTTCATTTAAGAGAGATAATTAGAGAGAGACAAGATCATAATGTATTTTGGTAGTGATTCTAGATGACATCCTCACCTCATATAAATCCTTTTGTGTGTATTCAAATGTTCTGAATTGATGGCTGTATCAGACACTGCCTCATTTTGCTGCATGAGTACTCAGATCTGTGCTCTGGCCAAAACAAAGCCAGTGCCCTCCCATTGCTGTGCCTCTGAGTGGTGCCAGATAATTAATTCTACACATTTCATATTGTGAAAATATACTCCCGAGGCTTATCTTAGAATAGCATATTAACAATGGGGAGAGATTTGCATGTAACAGGTGCTCTGCAGCTTGACTGTGTCTTCCCTTTCTACTTTTTGTATACGAGAAGTAATGTTTTAACATGCTTTACCTTTTGGTTAGGCCTGGCTTGGTCAGGCAGATGGACAGGATAGGATAGGATAGGATAGGACAGGGTAGGATAGGATAGGATAGGATAGGATAGGATGATCTTTGATGGCCCTTTCTAACTGAGCTATTCTATTTGGTCAGGTTTTCTTCTCTTCTCTTCTCTTCTCTTCTCTTCTCTTCTCTTCTCTTCTCTTCTCTTCTCTTCTCTTCTCTTCTCTTCTCTTCTCTTCTCTTCTCTTCTCTTCTCTTCTCTTCTCTTTTCCTTCACAATTGGGTGAAGTATCAATGAATGTAATCTGTTATTCTCTCAAGGAAGGGTAGAAGAAAAATCTTCATTTGTCCCTCATTTGTTAGGGACTTCCTTTGTCAAATTTTGCTCTGATTGTCAAAAAGTAAGCAGAGAGCTTCTGCAGCCTGTAGATATTTTCTATCTATTCTCATAGTAATCCCTGTTAACACGTTAAGATTAAACAAATTTTCAAAACACCATTTTAAAATAAAGTTGTTGTTGTTGTTTTTAATTTAAGATGGAGAAATGCACAGAGAACGGTTTGTGATTGAACAGTCAGGAAATTTTAAGGGATTTTCAGGAGCCTATCCTTTTAAGGCTCAGCCAGTCCTCTTTTCAAGAGCATTTTTCTATACCCCAGCTCTTGAAGGACACTTTTTCTCCTGTTGCAGACAATCTTCCTTTGCCAACACACTGCATTTTTGTCTTTAAGCATCTTAGCTCAGTAAGGGAAATAACATCATGTTGGCTCATGTATGGGAACTGTTGCCGATTTTCCCTTTTGGTTACTTTATTTCCATGTTTTGCTATAGAAATAGCAGCCTCAAAAATTTCTGGGAATGTTTTCAGGTAAGGTGTGGTAGAAGTAACTGTTACTTTCTATCTTTTATTCGCCTTTTGTGTTGAAAATTGCCAGAAAATAACTTAGCTACAATCTGGCATTTTCCATTTACTAGACAGGCTGTAGGCTGATAGCTAGCTTATGTGGTGCTCTGAAGTGTTAATCTAATTCTTCTTGAGACTATAATTGTTGTTCATTTTGTTTCAGAGAACAGGAAATATATAGGTGCATGAAACATTAATTCCATTAACTCCGTGTAATTGGCCAAGGATAAGCTTAGATAAGCCTGTTTCTAAGTGATAAGCCACTTGATTAGAAGTGCTGCGTGTGTCCGCTGTTGCCAAAGCCTGGCTCAGTTCTTTGCCTGTGTGCAATATTAGCATAAACAATTGTGAATTCAGGGCAGACTGACAGTCAGGTGTGGAGAATAAATTCTGACCGGTATTCCCCGTACCCTTAAGCCTGAGTAGACTGCTATCCACTAATATTTTTACTATCTGGAATTTTATTTCATTTCAACTAAGTTTGTTAAATGGTTAAAGTATAATTAAGGTCCCAGAAACATACAGAAAAAAGAGCTGCTAACCAGATGAGACATCATGGTGTTCAAACATGAGAAAAGCTGCAGTTTAAACATATAGAGGCCACAGAACTCGTGTGAGGGGGCTGATGTGTGCAGCCCGGTCATGGGAAAAGCTCTGGGCAGATCTTGCATCTTTTTAGACATCAGAAGCGATCAGCTCTGAGACATAAACCTCCTTTGTTCCACTGCTTGGGACTTGCAGCTTGTAGGAGAGATGAGAGCTGTGAGAGATGGCTTTTCAATTTTTACGTTTTGTCTGTCACTCTGATGTTCATATACTGATCAATACCTGATTTAGAACAGAATTTTAGTTTGAGAATTATTTCTTTTTTAATTTGGGAAAAAATTAAATGATGGTATCTTCTATATTTGCTTTGAGTTTTGGCTATATCTGGTTTGGAAGTTGGACAACTTTGAATTTGTACATTTCAGTGCAACCAAAGAGAATCTTCTATCTAACAACTTGAATCAAAAAAATGCCTGAAATACCAAAATGTTTCAAGTTGGAACTTTTTTTATTTCAAGTCTAGTTTTGTCTTGATTTTATAGTGCTATTAGTGTTCTTTTAGGTACCATGTAGATGGTATTCCTGGAATCAATAGTAGTACCCCACTTAAGTAAGGACAGTGCAGACTCATCCTCTAATTCTGTTTAACAAACAAAAGTTTAAAACCACAAGTTTTTTTTTTAAACTTCTTCAGTGCTCAAATACAAGGGAAGAATGACATGAAATGATGGAGCTGTGGGGTGGCAGGATGAGAATGTGTGGTAAGAGCCTGTTGCTCACCAAGGAACATACCATAGTTAGGGAGATCTCAGTGGCCAGAAATCTGGTAGCACATGTAGCTGCACTGGCTGGGACTTATTAGAAACAGAATCCCTTCCCCTCTGCTTACCCCTACAGAAGAAAGCAAAGAAAATCAGAAGGTGATGATAACTTTTAAGTATTAAGCCGATACAGCAGTCCGTCATGGGTAACTGAATCCACGTGACTTGCAGAAAGTAAGATTCATGGCACAGCTAAGGTGTGCAGGTAGAAGGAAAGTGCTTGTTTTTTGTGTTCCTCTTCCCACCACTGAAGTACAGCAAACCTGAGAAAAACAATTAGGGCTTTTGTCCTTGGGTGTCTGTAACGCAAATCAACACAAAACTTGTTATTACAGTATCATGTTTGTACAGTAACAGAGGCTTTATTCTTGTCAGATGCGAAGTAAGGTCGATGCTTTAAAAGATATTTAGAAGTGTTTGGACCATTTATGCATTGTTATATCCTTAGAACTGAGTTAACTTCACTGAGTTAACCTGAAACAGAAGGTCTGAAGCTTGTGCCTGGTGGCAAACAGAGGGTAATGTTTTTGAAATCATAAAGCCGGATTGCTGAATTTGGACCTAGCTTCTGAATGTAAAGCCTGTAATTTTAAACCTTTGCCTTAGTAGCCCTGATGGAGTCGCTCTTAGGAAGACATCAGTGTCATTCAGTAAAAAGTAAAAAGCCTTCCAAGCAGAAACAGTAAAGAATGGGTGGAAGAATAAAGCTTCTCAGTTATTGCTCTGGCAAATGTTTACTGTTCGCTTCTAATTATTGAATTGTTCTGTATGTGTTTACAGGGAAAATGAGGAGAAGGCTGTTTTAAAACAAATGTGGTGCCTGGCTTTGTCTTTGTGGAGATGTGGCGAACAGCTTTCTCTCACAACGTCCTTGCTAATAGCAATATAAAGCATAACAGCATTTGGTCACACTGCTATATAAGGACATGTTTAAAGACATTAACAATCAGCCATTGTTCTGCTTTATATTTCCATTATTTTAAGTCAAGATTTTTGTAAATCTTTTGTGTTTTTTAATGTTTGGATATTCTGTGTAGCTTGTTTTGGAAAAAAGACATTGACTTTGAAATGAGTCTCAGTAGCATGCAAAGCAACGGAAAAATAAGCAGCATGACGGTTTGCAGTCTTCATTTTAATTCTCTAATAGAAAATACTAGCTCTATGCTTAATTAGCATAATTAGGATGTTGCTACATTGACTGGAGCCCAAGGGCATTTTGCATTTGTGATTTTTAGACATCATTCTTGTGTTACTGTAGCTTGGTTTTTACTGAACAAAAGGAGGAACCTCCAAGGAATGCTAGCATTGCCAAATGTGGACAGATCTGTGACTAGTGTTCCTCTTTCTTGTTAAAATATTTTTATTCATAATCTAAGATCCTGAAGGTTTTTATTTTAATTAAAAATTTGAAAGTTTTTTGTCCTGTTTTGTATGTTATGGTTTGTTTTGTTTTGTTTTTTTAAGGATGCCATTACTGCTACTACTATTTTCAGGTACTAATTGTCCACAGTTTAAGGCAGGATTCTCATTAAAAGTAAATACCAATTTATTTAACTGTACTTATTTGGCTATTATAGCTTATATGCTGGAAATAAGTGAAGCAATTGACAAATATGAAACTTCTGTGTTTCATATTAAGTGGACGATCAGTGGAGAAAATCAGCATTTTCTTTTGAAAACAAGACAAGCAAAATATCAAATCCAGTTTCTTAATTTTGTTACAACTCTGCTTTGGCCAAATACGTTAGAGAGTTAAGGTCAGAAGTTGAAGCCTTGGATATAGTGAAGTCAGTGGTTCTTGTTATTTATTTCAGTACTGTTAAATTGTCACTCAGATTGTCAGAATAGTTTCTTTCCTTGGATTTCTTCATGGTCTGAGTTGGAAAACATCTGTGGAAATATATATGTGTATATATTCATTTTCAGAGACCTGCACAAACTAGATGTCTTTTATTTTACTCTGACAGGCATTTATCTTATCTTATCCTTGGTATTTATGAGACACCAAATCACCCTCATGCCTAGCTAGAGAACTTTATTTTATAAATGCAAAAGTTTTTTGACTGTCACTTGTATGTTAGCTGTGTGAGTGAGGCCATTCTGTCTGAACTTTGGCCTCAGCTTCTTTGGTGCAGGTGCAGAAGATGTGCAAACAGACTGAAAATGGAGCTGATGAACACAACTTCAAAGCTTTTCATGTAGTCAGCCTAAAGACAACAATCACAGGACCTGCAATCATCGGTCTTGATCTTTTTTACTCTTTCACAATAAAAATAAATAACATATTTGGACAATTTTTAACACTGTAGAATGTGAGAAAAGGTAGTATGTAAAATACCAGCTGAACTTTGTTTCAGGAAATATAGTTCTTTAAACAGGAGTTGGTTATCACTGACTTCATGATGAAAGAGAGAATCAAATAATCTAGACACAGTTTGAAATCTGAAGGTGAGCCAACATCTTGAACAAAGTACTGAAACTTTGCTTCAGAAAATTGCATTTTGTTGGATTGCAGTTCTATAAATATTCATGTGAATATGTAAAATTACTATTTATCTTCAAGTTAGTGAGTTTTGAGCAGTTATTTGTAAATATTAGAGTAGGTAAACATGAGACTGTCTGCACAGTATTCCTTCTGGCAGAATGTTTCTGCTGGAAGCAGACTCAAAAGACCTTACAAAAAGTCATGTAATCTAAACTTTTAAAGGTATTTCATGCTAAAATACAAGATAATACCTAACAATTAAAAAATCTCTAGGAATTTATTTATTTATTTTAATACCACGTGCCCTGACCTACTTAACATCAATGAATTTGTCGTTGCATGTCTCTTGATTTCCTCAAGGAAAAGCTTTGATAGGTAATGGCTGTTATCACAGTCATCCAGTCCTACCAGCCACAGGGCTCAAAGCCACTTTTGAGGCACTTCTCTGACTCATGCTTCATGTCATCCTGATGATGGTTTCTAATGCTGATTTTCAGATCATGCACATGCAGTAAGTGAAACAGTGAAAAATCCCTACAGCTTCCACCGGGAGCGGTGGTGAGAGCTCAAACAGAGCACGCAGGTGCACTGAAACATTTGGCTCTTTCAGGAGCTGTGTGCCATTTCCATAGATATTCTCTTTTTCTGCAAAAAAAGAGCATTGGGCTATATGGGCTTGAATTTGAGCTACTTATCAGTGACTGAAGCATGATAACTTATAACTTTTTCTATAGCAGTGTGTAATATGGAAATCTAGGGAAAGTATTTATGTAATTTCGGCTAGTTCATTACTTAAGTGTATTGAGAATGTTGCTTACACAACGCTAAGCTATTTATATATTTGAGCTCCAGTAGAAAATGTTTATGTAAAGGATTAGAAATAGTTAAAGAGTACATTTTAATTCTCATTATAACACTGTGCTGTAGTTATGCATCCATTTTGGCATCAGTGTTGTCATTTCTTCCAAAAATCTATTGCACTAAATGAATGCATTTCAAGGGAGTACTAGGCAAAAAATAACATGTGATGAAATATCCCTGAATATCTCAATTGACAGAACCTCACTGCTTCAATCTGCTTCATTTTTGTTTGCTCTATAGACTATTCACTGGTGAAGATGTTTCCATGTCTGTTTTCCAGAAGAGAAGTGACATTTTCATTGCTTCTCATTTGGAGTCTTTCAGTTAGTCTGGCTGGCCAGATCATGCACTCTTCTTCAGCCTGACTTTGAATTCTATCAAATAGAGCTAGCTAGCTAAACAGTTTGTCACATTTATTATTATTATTAAAATCTGATTCTTTTGGGTAAGATGAGCAAGCTACTCACTTGAGCAGCTGTACTGGAATTTTTGAAGGAGTAGCAGCCTTGGAAGAGCAGCTGGAATCTCTTTATCGGCACATTCAGATATGGCTGAGAATCTCCATGTACAGCTTCAGGCCATGGGCAGAGTTTGGGTAGAGCTCTCCACATCCAGCTGTGCCAGTTGATGACATTATTACAACCCCACCCCTGTGTATTTATTAGATTTTTTTTTTTCTGCTAGAGACTGTTACTCTCCCAGATCCATCAACAGAAGAAATCATGCTCCTCAATCCCCTATCAACTTCAAGCAAACTGAGCCAGGTTAGCTTAAATAACGACAGATGGATGTAAACCTCTTTATCATTGTCTGTGGTGGATTAGATGGTACTTTGACACAGTTCTTTCTGCTGGAAGCTGTGTGTTAACATCCAATTGATGATTAGTGAAGAGCAGCTAGCGATGGTAACAGAATAAAGTTTAAAAACTTTATCTGGAAGAATACGGTGTCCATAAAGTAAACTAAAAAGACCCTTACTGAAATCATTTTATCTTTAAAGGTTCTTGCAAAAACTTAGGTAATCAAGTTATTAAAAATGATCTAAATCAAGCCAATGCAGTTCTCTTGCTTAACTAATCAGAACCTACTTATTAGTTTTGCAGATGTACTTTTACCAGATGAAAGCGAAGAGACCAGTAATGTATATTTTGCATTTTATATAAGAACTATAATTTCGGATTGTAAATCTCTGTTAAATCTTAGAAAAACTTTTTTTCCTTAAAGGAGTTTGGATCAATTTTGCAGTAAGAGAAAGCTGGGATGACTCGACTACAAATCTGATAAACTTTGCCACACACGGTTCTCAGACCTTAAAACGCATTACGTGATAAATCCCAAACTCAACTTTGCTTTGTATGGCAGACCTAAAGTTCTATCTGTAAGTGTCTATGAATGACTACTGATGACCCTAATGTGTCTGAAGAGTAAATCTTTATTTGTTAGAGCAATCAAAGAAGCACAGTGCACTCATTCTTTGTGTAGCGTTTTGTCTGCTGGCCTGGATCCTACATGTGAGCTTTTTATCAGAGTTCATTTTAGTTCTAAGAATATGGATTGGGTCAAATGTAAATACTGAGGCAAGTTTTTAAGGATTTGTGTATTACTTTAGCTAGGATGACTTCGATTATGGCAGCTAGAGGGTTTAGGTCTTTAATTAGTTTTGTACCACTGTAGGAATTTATACTTGTATAAGTAATAACAGATTTCAGTGTTCTAATTGTATTCAAGCCTTTTCGGTAGAAACTATGCTGAGATCACCCTCACTTTTTTTTAATTTTTTTTTTTCTTAACATAATTGGGTATCCTCTTCTAGTTGCAGTAATTGTGAGGGGGGAAAAAGAAGTAAAAAAAATATATTAAAAAATTCTTTCATAAAACGTTTTTATAATAACTCCTGAACCAGTGTTGGACTTGGCTCCAATATCATGCTCTAAAAGAGTTTTTTCCTGACCTTCTAATTTTTTCTTTTCTGCCCAACTCTGTGCCGATTTAAGTACTTTATGATTGATATTTGTAGTTAGATTTAATGAAAATCCATACTATTTCACTTACTCTCTCTCAGGCTGGCAAAATTGTTGAGAAATTCATACAGACTTGGCAGCGCTCCTTTGGGAATTATTTGCCTAATGGACAATTGTTTTGAAGGACATAAAACTGCTTGAAGTCAATTTGCTGTTTTCCCCCAGATCTCTTTATCAATTTAGTTTTAACTTCCATCTCTTGCGTGATTGTTGTCATTTATCTTCTAGATCTTTTTCTTCAGTAGTAAATTGACATTATTTCTAAAGTCAGTGGCAGAAAGATAATGTGTTTTTGGTGGGTAGTTACTAGATGGGGAAAATATTTAGAATGTGGATTGCCATTAATTTGAAGAAAAAATGGTAAATGATCAAAAAAATCTGTTGATAGTAATAGATTTAGAATTGAAAATGACAACCAAAAAAAAAACCCATCTGCAACTGATTGCAAGAGAGAGGGGAGCTCGTTCTGATAAGGCTGATTCTTTTTTCCAGTTACATTTCTTATCTTTTTTTTCATAAGGTCACAAATTTTTAAACTAGGATGTATGAATAGTGATACAAACATTGCAGTGTCTCAGAGCAACTTCTCTTCTGGTTCTGTAGAAGAGAGAGGTCTTAACACCGAAAGTACTAAAACTGTATGTGAATATTCCTCAGACACAGCCTTATTGCTTGGGGAAAGATTCAGAAAGGTTTATCTAAAAATACTCCTTCAGTATAAGAGTCAGAAAACAAAAATCCCCTTTCTTTTCCTTTTGAAAGCAATGTAGCTTCAAATAATGTATTTTAAGATAAGCTGAGTGAGAACCCTGCCTCAGTGACAGAAAAAAAATACACTCTACCAAAACAAAAAAAAGCACAAGCTCTCTACCCATAGTCAACTGCTGTTAGCACCAAGACAAAATGAACAGTTAGCTTTACTTTTACCAACATACCAACATTTTCTTTTGAGGATTGACAGGTTTAAATGTACTGATTCTCTCCTTAACTCTGTCTGTCAAACTTTGATTTGATCTTGAAGTGTTCAAAAGCTGCATGTGTTGCAGGATTTCAGCAAACTTGATCTTACAGGTTTAACTTAAATATTGTTTCCATTTTGTTGTCTGTTGTATGGATGTACCACAAAGAGTGTTTGGTTTTAGCCCCGATGCCTTGGGTGGTGGTATGCAGTAAGTAACAGAATACTGGGAATAAAGAAAAATTCTGAAATGAATCCCTCCAGCTATGGGCCAGTTGAGAGCTAGAGAGACAGGATGTAAAGTAAAACCAGTATGTCTCCCTTTGATCAAAGGACAGATTCCCCACCACTGCCCAGCAGGTGATCAACACGTAAGCACTTTCTCCCCTAAATGAGCACATTGGACAAAAGTAAGCTCAGTGCTCACAAAGCAAATTTCAGTTAATAAACTTAGCTTAGAATTATTTTAATTGCTGCCTTTGTGCGCTCAGGTTTGTGAAGTTGCATGATCTGACACAATTTGCTTCCCAATTGTTAAAGAATATGAAATTCTCAATTGCTGAGCATTTGACAAAACTGGATTTTTATTTTCAGAAAACAAGCTGGTTCCACAAGTAAGTCAGTACTTATTTTTCAGTTGTGTATGCTTTCAATGCTTGGATGAATTTGTTAATAGCCATCTGTGCTATAAATCCTGAGTATCAGTGAAGGGAATGGTCGTGCATAGCTTTTTACATAGAATCCATTCAAAACCAGCTACTGTGTAAGGTAGGGAGGTTTTTTAGTTCAAAAGTAATGACAGTGGCCTTATCATTTTGTTTCTACAAGTACAATAGTGCTTTAAGAAATCTTTTGCTTTCTCATAACTTCATCTTGTATTTTATTTATTAAATGCCAAATTGTATGCTTGTAGAAGAGGAAGCATATCAAGCTACTGCTGTCCCAGTGAAATTAGTGTGGTAGTGTACTAACATCATTAAATTTTCCCATGTTCTCTGTGAGGACAACATTTCAAAGAACTTCAAAAATTCAGAGACTGGCAGCCATGCTGTTCTCATGTTCGTGATCACTGATTGCTTTCCAGTTTAAATCAGAATATAATGACAAAAACACCTCTGTTAGCATTTATCTGTTAGTATAATTGTACAAGTGAGAATGTTTTTAATGAGTAGCCTCTCAAGACTTCTGATGGTTAAGAAATGTTAAGAGAACATTCAAAAATGATTTTATCATAAGCACTTCTCTATGAAAGATAAGCTATCCATGTCTCATCAATCAAGATCAATAAGATACTGCCATTCAAACCAATCATTTTCGCAAAATGGAGAACAGTACGTAAAATGGAAGTACTTAATATGTGAGATTAAATGCATACATACATTTGACACATGTTTTTTTTCCTAGGATTTTCATAAAAAATAATTATTACTACTCAAGAATTGTACATTCTTTTTAATATCATATATATGAATTTTGAAACGCATAAAAATACACTGCCAGATTCTAGAGCAACGTGAAATAAAAAAATAAATTGTAACCCAAAGAGATGACTGTGAAGATTCCAGAAATCAAATGGGCGTGTGGCATCATGTGGGCCAGAAATTATAACCTCAATGTCTTTCAGAGCTGTAGAGGATACTGTCCTCGTTGCTGTCTTTTACAGTACCACGCTGTGATGGCTATAAATTGTGTGCTTTGTTACTGCTATTAGAATGTGATTTGTAGCAAGCTTCATTTTAAGAAAAATATTGTTTATCAACCAGTTACTTTCCTAATGCGAAAAAGCAGTATTTGGAATATAAAACCTCCAGTCCTGCAGGGAAAGTTTTGACAAATTAATGTAATATAATGAGATGAAATGATAGTGTTTTAAAATGTTATTTGCTTATATTTTTATACATTTTTCCCCACAACTAATGGGTAGAGTAGTTCCAATAGTGGGGTTTTAAAATGATGACAGATGAATAAAGGCTTTGTAGCAGGGAGAAAACAGGTACTGAGATGCAGAGTGATTTATTCTCTGAATTTTGAGCCGTTCTTAACAGTAGAAAAGTCACTGGTTATTTGTGTTATTTTATGATATTAGTTAAAGACTTCAGCTTTCATGACGTGCTGCTCAAAGTCCTGTCATGATATAGGTGAACAAAGCACCATCGAATACCTTGATTTAAGAACCTCCTGCCAATCACTTGGTGCCTAAGAAGATAGGCGCTATCCGTAATGTCCTCGGGGTAAATTCTTGTTTGCGTTTCCTTTACAAAAAGCCTGCAGTTGTTATTACACCTGCTGGTGTTCAGTGTCACTGACCTCTCACCTAATGTACAATCAGGTGCTCTTTTTTAACAGGCAATCTGGCATTCAGCCCACTTAAATTAGGTTCATTTGTCATGTACTGCTATCTGCCAGCAAGCAAACTGGGGGAAAAAAAGGTCAGAGTAGGGATTTTTCAAATGTAAATGTTTCCTTGAAGCTGCTGTTGAAACGTGGATGTGTCATTCAAAATGCAAGTTACTGCTTGCCCTCTTTCTTAAAAAACAGATCCTCTTTACAAGTACTGTTCTGAATGTCTTCGCAGCAGTTTTGCATGAAATTGTTGCATGCACATTTTTGTTGCAAGCCAGAAATAAATCACTGGGCTATATGAAAGCATATTTTGCCGAGATGGTGCTTTGAAATAGAGGATTAAAATGGAAAAAATTAGTTTTAAACCACTTACAGGAAGTGAGATCATGCAAAAGACTGGTTTCACTTCTCAGTATGTTGTTGCTATTGTTGCTTTTCTCTGTGGGATGTGCACAACTGTATCATATAACATATATCACAAGATGGTATTAAGCATACATTTTGAAATCATTTATTCTTCCTTTAATCACATGGTGATATAGGTTAGATGGTGAGCTGTAGATTCTGCTAACAGGTGATGTTACCTCTTAAAACTTAATGGGTCATGAAGATTTATGTGGACTCAGTCAAATAATAAATGTTGCATTTTCTGTGGTATTACTATAATTTGTGGAAAGTAATAACCTTGGGTAGATAATGTGCTGTCTTCTGCTGTGTCACGTCCACTGTTAGGAAGGAAGAAAGTTTTGTGTTGGTGATGTGTCAGTGACAAGGAAGAGATTGGTTTTGTGAGCTAGAAGATTGATGAAAAGAGAGTTCTCAAAACCCTGTGATTGTTGTATGTGATTGAGAGAGACAGGCTCATTGACTATGTGAGTGAGTTCTCATACGGTGAAATCAGAAAGGAGCTGAAAAATCTCATTAGTTTTAGCATTGTGATGGGGCATAGTTTGTTTTGGCAAGGTTCAGCTTCTGAGATGATGGAGTGAAAAGCTGAATGACTAAACATGTTATTTGGGTTAAGTCCAATGAAAGCGGTAGGTAAATTGTTTACCAGTTAAAATTAGCTTTAGAGCTAGAACTAGGATATGGGGAGAACAACATAGGACTGAGAAAGATAAAAAATAGTCATTATTTCTTTTCTCTAAGTTATTCTTAAAGGATCTTTTTCTCCTTTTTTTTAGATCCCTTTTATTTCTGTCTTCTCATTTCCACTTTAAGTCTCTCTGCATTTATCTTTGGGTAACGTCACCTGAAAATACAATTTATCTGACAGTCTGTCCAGACTACAAAGACATTCAAGGACCAGCAATTGCAGAACCTTTATTCCACTCCAAGTATAGCCTATTTTCATAGGAATTCATTTTGTTGTTTTCCTTCCAAACAGATACATTATAATTCATGTTTGACTACTATGCTATAGAATACAAAGAAGAATTTTTGAAAATAATAGAAAAACTAGAAATATATTAATATGAAATCAGGAATAACTACAGGCTTCTGTTGTCTGCCAGAGTAAGAATTCTAGATCTTTACTGCCAATTTCTAAGGCAACTGCTAAAGTCAGTTTTAAACACTTGTTCTCACTCTAGCAATTTCTGGCAGACATAACATTGTATTTTATAGTACAGCTTGTATGATATCCAAAACAAGACAAAAATTTGGAAACAATGGGAGAATTTGGCATTTATTAACCTATAGGCTGTGCACATAGTTTAAATAACTTTACAATGTGAACATCTATGTGTTTTAGAGTCAATAATCAAAAGCTTTGCAGATTTGGAAGAATAAATTCCATTTGAAAACAAAATTAACATGTAATAAAAAATCTTGACATAAAACTGGAATGCAGTATGATATAGCACACCAAGACTTACATTTCCAAATCCTTTTATGTATTGTGTTCTGAAGACAAAGCCCAGTATGTACATGAAAAAGTGAATCAGATGGAAGTCAAGCATCAACAAAGATTTGTGCAGATATATTCTTGGATAAGCTTGAAAATGTTGGCTTTCCTAAAATACTGCATCGGTGTGCGTTTACATTTATCTTCTTTTTACAAAATGCCGTTTCAAAAAATGAACTAATCACATGTTTAGAGATTCCATGAAATAACATACCTTTCAATGGCTGCATCTTTGTCATTTAAAATGTAGTAAATGTCACTTTTCTTCTGGATTTCTTAGAGCTGTATACTGTTTGCATTATTGTTATGTAAGAGTTGTGTCATGGTAAAGAATAGGACCAAAATGTCAGCACATTATCAAAGAATTCCCAATGCTGGAAGAAAAAAAGAAATGTGAGAGGTTTTAATTCATCAGATTTAAGCTTCTGTCGTACTAGATTCCAGATCATGTCTGTAGTGTTTTCTCAAGCATTTGTCATTTAGTAAAAAGAAGCCTGTTGCACAGAAGCCTTAAAAGTGTGAACTCAGCTATTTTGGTTTTGTGGTTAGGACAGTGCTGTTTATTGAGTTTCCAGGTAGGAATCCGACTAGGTTATCTAGCACTCAATAAATTACTGTAGAGCCATTGAGCTTAAAAAATAAAATAAAATCAAGATGCTTTCAATGTCATTGGATATTAGACAATCAGTCTCCATATTTAAAAAAATATTATAGAAATGAAGAGATGGCTTCTGGTATAATTTCCCTTTCCTATAATAACACAGACTGATTTGCCTTTCCTATTTACAAAAACTTCAAAGAAAAATTAGAAATTGGCTTGCTACGCATACATTTTTTTGGTTTACTTTTATGTTTGCAAGGACATTGCAAGTTTGAGAATATAAATATGTTGTACTGCTTGAATTAAGGATTTCCTAGATTTCTTATTAGTTTTAGCTTCTGAACACTTGAAAATTTGTCATTCATTGAAACATAAATCTATCAGTATTTCAGGTTGAAAGAATAAATGATGTGGCTCCTTGTTTAGTGAATAAGATTTTTTTTAAAATGCAGTATTTCATCATTCTGACATGTCTGAGAGAGTCTGAATCTAAATTCCTTTGGTCAGTTGGCTTGACTTTCTTCCAGGGCCAGGGGATTGAGTAGTTGTGCCAAAGTTTTTTATTCGTCCCTGTTTACACAGAGAGTGACTTGAAGCTTTCCTAGTCAGCTATTCCTATCACTTATACCTGAACCAAACCCACATGAAGTCCATTTAGTATTTACCCGTTCTGTTAAATTTGCATATTTAGCTATACGGTTTGTGTCTTTGTTATAGATGCAGTCAAACAGTGTTTACTATTTTGAGAAACTAGCTTGATCAGTGGCATTAAAAAAACTTTTTTTTTTCCTGTGAAAGAGGGTATAGGTTATGAAAGACATACTCAGCAACAGTGCCTTGGTTTGCTTTCCATCTACAGTTGGAGCAGAACACGTGTACTTGAGTATGTGTCAGTGAATGTCTCTTTAACTGGCTGTGTGGTATGAGGGCCAGCACGATGAGGTAGAGCATGCCAGTTTTCCTTCCCAAAGGATCTAGTTGTTCACACTGGCAGGAAGTTTTACTTACCAAAGTGGTTAGAAACTGGCAAAGTGAGCACATCCAGGTCTAAGGTATTTCTTACACACATTTCTTCATGGGAATTTCTTATGTTAACAAAGGTACCATATGCAGTGTGCTTAATATTCTATTTATCAAGGCAAAGAAACAACTGTATGAGTAAGGTCAATATACAGTGAAAGTTATTTTAGGTTGAAGGTCAATATGTTGGTCCTTGTGGTTTGTTGTTTAAATCTTTAGAGATTTTACATATTAGCAACTATTTCCTGGAAGCAATAGCTATGATGTGAAATCCTGGAAGGATTTTCACTTTTAATTTTGTCTCCCTTTTAGAGGAGAATGGTACTCATCCTCTTGGAGTTAGTTCATTTCTTGTAATGTTTATATGTAACCTCTGAAGACTTCTGTGTCACATGAATATGTTTTTAAGAAGTAGACAGATTTCACTGATATGAAAACTGAATGAAATCACACAATGTATGTTTTATGTTTACAAAACTTTTACTCTCATTTGCACTAAATATAAAAGTACAGAAGGTCCTTGCTTAAGTTAGGAATTTGGGAAATTCACTCCTTCCTGTCATGGAGTTGATGTCTCAATGGACTGCCCTACAGTTGGGTTGGTTCCTCTTCACTGCTGTATTCAATTTTGAACATTATTCTTCTTGAAACTATGCTTCTAGAACTGTATTTCAAATCTTTTGCCAAAGGAAGATGCTTGTCCAAATAATATGCCAAATGGTAACACTCTGTTGTACTCTGTTTTAAAAAAATATTGTAATTAAAAAACACAACAGCAAAACAAACCAGTGCTGCACCAAACAGTTTGAGGATAGCAAAAGTTAGATTATTAATGAAAAAATGATTATTTTTTTAAATATTGTTGTCAACATTAAGATACACATCACCTTTTCATAAAGACTTCTGATGGAACAATGTTGTATTTAGTAACTTGTGATTACAATAGCCTGGCTGTTGAAAGACCATCTCTGTGGTTATCTGGAAGAGGTCAAGGTGACTCACCTGTGGAACAAGGCCTTGTTTTGCCTCACAGCTGTTCCTCTGGTGAAGGAGCAGAAGGCTTTGAAGGAATGTCACTGCTAAATCCATCCTTTCTCTTCAGTTGCAAGCTTTCCTGTACATGATGTCTAATTGCAGGTGAGTTATTTCCACAATAAGGCTCCTGTGTTAGCAGTTTTTAGGGCTGCCTATGTGTCCTGCTGTCACTGTTTTCTCAGTAGGGTGACAGAAGCTGTTCTTTGATTGAAACATGAGGAAAGACATGTTGAAGTCAGATAAGCATCAGTTCTAAAGCAGCTTTACCTCCCAGTTTGCTGGTCTTTGTGATACAGCTAGTAATAAAGTATGCTGAAATTGAGCTTTGTAATTGATTTGAGTTATAATCTTACAAGATATGTGTAAATCTATATAAAGAAATGTTTTGAGTTGTTGAGTTTTCGTAAATCTGTTTTTTGAGTCATGGCATCTTAAACTAAAAAGCTCAAGATAGGAGGACATAATCTGATCCTTCATTGTAATTCTGAATGATTATTTCTCATCACTCCTTATGATTGGCTTCGTCAAAAAACATGTCTCAGTGTGATGGGGCGTTTTTGTTTGTTTGTTGTTGTTGTTGCTGTTTTTGTGTTTTTATCTGAAGTGATTTGTGACTGGACAGCAGTAGTATCTTTTATCCTCATTTCCAAAGCTGCACTCTGGGGAGTGTAAGACTACATTCAGCAGCAGATTAATCTTCAAATACCTTGGTTCAGTTTTCATGGTTGCTGCCAAGCAGGCTTCCTTTCACAGACCATTCTGTATTTTGTGGCAGTTTATAATTAACATTTCCTAATGTCAAGTCTGCTCCTTTATCCTGCACGGTGAAAAGTAAACCCGGCTGATACGCATTACTAATGAAGATAAGCAACATGAAAATTTTCTCTTAAGCTTTATTTTTAAAATGCCAAAAGGTGCAATGGGCAAATAAACACTTGTGAAATGTCCCAAATGCTTTGGCAGGTACTGAAGATTTTCAGAATCGAGGTGGGGCTAGAGAAACGCTCATATCTGGTTTCTTCTGATCTTGTTTCATTTTTTGATTAAGTACAATGAAGAATGGCATTCTTTTTAAGAAAGGGTTCTAACTCTCATCTCTGCTTAAATCCACTGGATGCCACTTAAATTGCATTAGGAATAAATGTATCTGATAAGGTCTATTACCAAACAATGGAGATGAAAAACTCTAATCTCTCACCTTTTAATTTACTTAAAAAAATGTGACATTGCTAAATTTTATTGTCAGAGGTTTGAACCAATAAACTTTTCAATTAATCTCTAGGCTGGGTTTAACTATGGTTGAAATCGTTTCAGTTCTATTTCAACAAACATCAAAACATTTCCAAATTAACAAAACTTAGTAGTCAGTTGGAGTTGAAGCTAAAAAAGATTTGACTGTTTTTCAGTAGCATCCAACTTGTCCCCTTGATCTATTTATAATCTTTATATTTTATTTAAGATGATAAATGTAGTTGGTATTTACTGTTGCAGTGCACTGAAATAAATATCTGTCATTTGTAGAAAGCCTGATTATGATCTTCCCACACTACCTTATTTCTGTGTTGGTATTGAATAAAAGCAACACCAAGACTCTTGCCTGTTAATGTAAACGTAGTTAGAGTGATGGTCGAAGCTATCTAAATTAGCTCTCAGAAGCGACTCATATGCACTCAGTAGCATGGTGTAAATTATTCCCAAAACTAAAGCTTTGAACCAGGCATATCTTTTTCTTAAGATGATACCACCTAAATCAAGCTATATCTTATATGAGACTCCTCTTACAGAATGGGAGCTGTACGAACGTTATGCACTGCATTACTTAGTGCTCATAATGCTGAAAGCACTCTGATCCAAATGCATAATAAATAGCATATTTAGAAGACTTAGGAGTTGAGTTAAAGATCATTCAGAACTTTAACCCAAAGAGGATTGTGCTTGACCAGCAAGTAGTACTTTTATAGAAGAAACAGAAGAGACTTTTTAAAAAATGTATGCCTGTCTACCCGTGGGAATGTACTGATTAACCATGCAGAAGGTAAAAAGGCTTTATTTCTTCACTGTTTTTAAGCAGAAGCTAAATTATTTTGGAACAGCTACGTGTTCACTGTACCATATCACTCTTTCTCTTCTTCTACATATTAATGAACGTAAATAGGGGCATTTTTAGCCTCTGATTTTCATTCAGTTTTTCAAACAACGGTAGTGACTATAACAGCTCTATTAGCCTCTCAAGGAGGTTGATTTATGCTTTGGCAGCTTGCCATAAGCATAAAAATAATGTTTATTTATTCACTGGAGAGTGGGAAGGGGGCTGAGCTGGAGCAATTGCTCTTCTCTTGGTTTCTTTATTTAAAAAAAAAAAAATCTCCTAGCTAGAATCTTAGGAATTCTTTTAAGCAATAACCAGTTTTAATTCAAATTTGTAATTTCTTTAGATAATAATGATTAAAAACATAAAAGATGATTGCTATGAGTACCATAAATCTACCATTCTATAGTAGAAATAAGTGTTATGGCGTTTTTCTAATTACATTTTATTTCTATCACGGAAGTTTGGAAACAAAACAACCTGTTTTGTTTGCATATATTAGTCTAGAAAACAATTCATGTAATTGTTGTTTGCTAATGTTGTGAGCCTGTTTAGGAAGTTGTCAAAATTCAGCTAACATTAGAGCTTGAAGTGGAGACTCCAGTCTTTTTGTATGGAGCTTTTCTGTTACTGCCCAGTTTGGGACTGCCTCTGCTTTTTTCCTAGGTGTGATAGAAATCTCAACAGGCTCTACTTTCAAATGCTGTTCTAGATGTAGCTGAGTAGCATTTTCTGTTGGGACTTCAGTTCATGGAGATAAAGTAATCTATCCCATTTTCTGAAACCAGCTTGCAAAATTCCCACCTAATTTCTACCTGCAGCCCATCAGCTGCATATTTGGATTTAATCCTGGTAATCATTTTACCTTACTGTGTATTGAAAGACTGAAAACTCAGCTGGTTTCTGCCTTTTTTTTACACTGTAAATAATACCGTTGCCTTTTTTATAGAAGACTCTCAGTGGCATTAATGTCACATACATTTGCTTCTTTTTTTCCTGGTAGAATAATTTAAAAAAAAAAGTGGTGAGGATAAAAAATGCATATGCCCACGTTAGTAGGATCATCTATAGTGATCATCTTTTAGCATAATTTTTAAGCAGTATCGTGCTTTCTTTGAAACGCAAATCAGGGATTTTTGGAGATTTAACAAAGTGCTCAGTATGGAGGAATGACTGATAAAAGACTTAGAAGCAGATGTGAGGCAGAATACAAGAAACCTTATGTATCATGGGTAAGTTATTACAGATATCCTTTGAGGAAGGTGGTACGCTGTTGATTTTAAAGGTTAGAAATAGCAGACATGAATCCTGTCCTTACCTGTGAAGATTTCAAACCAGCACCTTTTTATTCCAACATATTGCTTTACATGTTGTGAAATAATTACTACAGAACTACTTCTGACCTCTCCCCTCCCAATAAATAAATAAATCTAATGGAGTGCTTGCATTCATGTTAGTGGTATCACCATTTTCAGCTTGTTTTCCAGTTATCACAGCACCCCTGGAGGGTGGAGTTCTGTAGTTTCATATCTAACTTAGGTATCATTTTCTTGATAAATGTTTAATTTTTTTTTTTTTTTTTTTTTTTTTTTTTTTTTTTTTTTTTTTGTCTAGAGTTAATGTGCTTTTTTCCTAAACTATTCAGTAATGTTTCTAGTTTTATTTAACTTGGACTGATTTTACTTGAAATGAGGTGTGGCTTGAAGTGTCTTGATTCATATATATGTCACATAAAGGGTAGATCGATAACCTTCTGGATGACAGATGTTACAAAGATAAAGTACTGTCACAGGTCCTAATATCACTTCTGAAGATGATTTATCAAGTGATTAACAAGGCTGTCAGAATTTGCTAATATTTATTTCCAAGCCTAGAAAGTGTCTTTCTTGTCTCTCCTTTATTCTAAAAAAGTAATCTCTAACAGTTCCTAGAGGGAGATAAGGCAGAGGGTTCTGCTTCCCAGGAGGTAGTTTTTGAAGTATGGATGCTCTGTCTATAAAGAATATTAATGGGGGGAAAAAAGGAGGAAAGGATTTTCTGCAGTAAAATGTAAAATAATAACAAAAAAAAACAGACAACAAAATACATTATTTATACAAAGACATGAATAGTATTGTTAGTTACTTTGTGCTGTAAATTTATTTTTCTTGGACACGTTAGCTTTTTAGGGATTGCTCATTTGACTAGTTTAAGCAAAGTCCTGTTTCATGTGAAACATAAATATTGGCACTTAAAAATAATTTATTAAGTTGCTATCTGGATTTTTTGTTCAGTATTCTTCTTGGAAATAGAATGTTTTCTGTATTACTGTCAATATTTAATTGGTCAGCATTAAGAATGCATGAGGGTGACTTGTATTTTCAGGTCTATCCTTGAATATTTAAAAGAAATATTACACAGGTTAAATGCACTTATTTTAATGCATTCTGTTGCTGGAGTTTCCATGTAAGCACACAAAAATGTGAAAGAAATGTTTTAACTGGGTGTCTAAAAGAAAGTTCTGACATGGAATCAGTCTTCCTTCTGATGACAGATGGCGAATGCGGTTTTATCTTCGCGTGAGCGGGTGCTCTACTGGCAGGTTCTCATGTGAACAGATGAGACGTCCGTCTGAGACGTTTTTATGGTCTTGATTCATTCCCTTGGAAGAGTGAAGCCTTTTACTTATTTTAAAGATGATTTCAAGTGGCTTGTTGAGATTACATCTTGCATTTTAGCTTGGATTATGTAACATGGCAGGGACAGTTTTTAATAGGTATGGTTCAGGTGGTGCTGCAGAAAATGAGTCACTGAGCTTAATGGAAAAAGCTAACATATACACATGTGTAGCAAGCAGCTCTAAGTGTGTGTACATAAAGCGTAATAGAAAAAATACTGCTGTTTTACGTTTTTAAAGCATAAGCATTTGTATATAAGCCATCCTTATGTCTGGGGCATGCCACGAGCAAGTGGAAGCTCAGATCATTTGTAAAAGCCTGTTTTTTGATGGAGAAAAGGGAATAAACATTTTCTGAGACATACCTGGCTAAGTGTAGCTATGATACTTGATCTCATCACAAAAGACCTCAAGCTTATATCAAAACAAAGCTTACAAATTTGTACTTTTATTTAAAATTTTCCAGTGTATTTCATCTTGAGAAAATTTTTACTCAAGAAAAAATTCCTGATCAAAGCAATACCCAATGTCAGAGTTATATTAGAGTGCTCAGGCCTTTGTTTGGACTAAGATTATTATTATTTTTAATCGAGACTTTGGTGTTTGAGTCAGTGAAAAACACGAAAATACAAATAGGTGGTACAGAAATAAGAATTATTTATGTATTTCTCTATCTGCATTTCATATAGGGAAGGATGAAGTAGAGATGCTGTGAATCTGATTAATAAACTGCCAAATGTAACTGAAAAGTCTTTACTGGCATGTAATTGATCCTTCTTAGAAGGAGGGCTTGGGACTCATGTCAAGGAAACTTTAATTCATCAGCAGTTGGTCAAAAACATGCTGAGGGTTTGGGACTAGATGATCCATGAGCTATAACATTATTTGAGTGTAGTAACTTTTCAGTCATTGTCAACTTGAGTGAATTTGAATTGGTTCCCAAAATGAGAAGAACTTTAACTTTCTTGGCTTGTCCCTTTTTCTAGCTTCAGTAAATAGAAGTTAAATATACTTTGAAAATGCTTGCATTATGAATGCATTATGATAGCAGATCAAGGCATTTTATTTATTTTTTTTTTATAGCCATATAACATAAATAACTAAAAAAATTATCTCAGAAGACACTGATGATGCACAAAGAAAACCAGTGTCCGTAGAACAAAATACCAAAAAATGTGTGTGCTTGTTTTTGTCATTGCCAAAAGTTGATCTGTCTGTTGTTGCTCTGAAGGATGTTTCTGGCCTTTCCTTGACTCCTGGTTGCATTGTCTTTTTGCAAAACTGTATGGCTGCTTACCCTTGCTTGAGATGATCCATATGGAGAAATGTTTTGTTATGACAGTAAATGTTGTGTCACACAAATAATGAAAAAAAGTCTTCTAGAATAAAATCCTTTTCCACATATTTTTTAAAAATTTGTTGATACTTTTCTCATAATATGAAAAAATGAAATTAATAGATTTCAAAGTTTTAAAAATCATTTTAAAAATTATAGTTGAATTACTTTGTTGAGAAGTTTGGAAGAATGAATCCCATACTCAACTCATGGTATTTGACATGGGTTTTGCATCAGATTATTCCATGTGTACTTACAAGAAAAGGTTCAAATTGATTTTCCATGGTGGTTTGGTTGAGGCATTATTTACTTATTGATCAATCCTTACTCAGGACTTAAGTTTAAATCATGCATGCATATTTTATGTATGGAGAACTGTATTTTTCAGCTGGAATTGACTAAGGTGAATATGACAGAGAAGAAGAAAAAAAAAAAGCAGAAAAAAAAATCTCTATAGGGAGGGCCACCAGAAAGTGGTGAGCTTTATCCGTAATAAACTGGTGCCAGATCTGAGATGGCAGGTTCTACATGCAGGTGTCAGTTTCCAGTAAGAAGAGTATGGCATGTGTAACTGTTGTAAAAAGCTATGGATTTATGTGTGTGCACAACCATGTGAAATGTTCTTACAGTGCACAAATTGTTCCCGTATCTTCTATTATACCATATATGTTTTCATTCGTTACTGTTTTGGTAACCCCTTCAAGTGTTTTAAGGATATTTTAATATTTTCAAGTTGAAGTCAATCTATACCTTCTTTGCGAACACCTATTTGTGGAGGGGTTGTAGTTAAGTTTAGGCAGAATTTTGTCTGATTTCATTTAAATCTTATTTCCTATCCTGAAGATGTCCTTTATGCCAGTTTACACTTCTAGGCAAATCTGCATTCACCTCCACTCAGCATGGCAATAACACTCTTCATTGCCTCTGAAAGTAGTAAAAGTGCATGTCTTAAGCACCATGAGCCTAACCAAAATATTTGGGGTAGAAGATGTTGAACTCTGAGGAACATGTGTCAAGATGTGGATGTGGAGGGTGTTCACTTTTATTTTCTTCCACATATTTAGTTGCAAGGTACTGGCAGCGCAAATTCTACTCCACTGTGGT
This sequence comes from Chrysolophus pictus, assembly GCA_037305975.1. Taxonomy (NCBI): domain Eukaryota; kingdom Metazoa; phylum Chordata; class Aves; order Galliformes; family Phasianidae; genus Chrysolophus; species Chrysolophus pictus. The sequence goes on from CM074587.1 coordinate 12,003,245, forward strand.
GAGTGGTAAAAATAAACAAATAAATAAAATTCCTCTTCCTGTTTTTACCCTATATTTTCCAGTGTCTTTTCTAAAATCAGATATGCAGTCTTAGTGCAATTACACTGACATTTTGTACTTGAGTATTAAGATGTATAAGAAAAACTGTTGATTTACTAAGCAGTTACTGTGTGTTCATTTAAAAAAAGAAATAAATCCCATTTTGCATTCATGAGTTGCTGTCTACATGTGTGCCTTTCACAGCATCACATTTCATGTCTCTTCACCCTTGAGGTGAATAACACTGTTTTGATCACAAATCCCTACACAATGTGGTAAAAGCTATTGGTAAAAATCTTTCCATACAGTTTTATATTCAGTAACTGCCAGAACGTCAAACAAACCTACAAGTAACCAAGACTATCATGTTTCTTTATTGCAGTCTTCCTTTAGACTTAGGGAACCTTAACAACTCATGCATCTGTAATGGACCATCCTAACTGAGGACCTAAGTAAAATCTCTGTTCTGGGTGTCAGTCTTTGGTGTCAAGGCTACTGCCTTTCTTGGGTAGAGCTTTTCTAAGAGGATAAGTATGGGAAGCTTGTGTCTCTGTGCAGTACAGCTGTGTTTTTCTCATGCCTATAGCAGTATTTTTCCTACTTCTTTGTGGATGGAGTTACTCTTGTTGCTTCTAGAATCTGAAGTTCTCTGGGTTAAGTAACATTTTGGAAAGGTACAAGTTATTTGAAGATGGCAGTAAACAAGCTTATGTGTTATGTCATACTACCATGTTGTTAATTCTGGTTTATTATTTTATACAGCCTTTACATTAATTTGATTATTATATCAATTGCCTTTATTTAATTTTATAAGTGGTATGCAAGTTATAAAAATAAATAAAGTAAGGAGGATCACTGCCAGTATAGGTTAAATTTCAGGCCTTCTTGTCTTGATCTGTGTCAAAAAAAAACCAGCTACTGCCAATCACCTTATAGTTCTGAGAAGACATTACAGTCTATTAGGTTAACAGTGTAAATGTTATTTAAAGAATAATTAAAAAAAAATGGGCTGGATTAATTCTAGAATTAATCCAGTCATGAAGCCATATATCATAAGAAGTTTATGTGAGGAATGCAAAGCCTTCATCTCAAGCACTTCTACTTACTAGCTGCAGGATGTAGCTCTTACAGTTGTTTTTGTTTTTGTTTTTTTTCCAAATATACCAGAACAGAGTGCTTCAAAAGCATTAATATTAGCACTTTTTTTGGGAATAAGTGTTGTTGTATGTGCCAAATTCTCTTTCTTTTGTCAACATTTTTCCTTGCTTAATTTTGTAGCTGTAAGATACGTAGGGCACATTACAGAGCCATCTCTACCCACAAGAGATGAGCAGTTAGCCTTACTTTAATGTTGGAATTGTAGCTGATCTGAAGTTCAGTGTGAAACTACTGGCACTAAAACAAGGAGTAGCTCTGTAGAAGAGGATGAGTCTGATTCAGTGTTTGCTGGGAAAGCAACCAGCGGAGGGCCAAGAAGGGAAAAAATGAAATGTTCTCTTTTCCCTGGAGGCCAGCTTGGAATGGACTCAGTTTTTGAGCATTTTAGGGCATCTTAGGGCATTTAAATCATTGCATTTCCTGAGCTGTAGAAAACCCAGCTGTTCTTATATTTGTGCCTCAGAACAAAAGTTTTGTATATCTCAATCTAAATTACACGTGTATAGAGGCCCTCCTGAAAAGTGCAGTATGCTGTCATGCTGCATCAGTCAGAGTATAACCATGGGTGGTTATACTGTTATATATAGGCATATATGCACAGTGACATTGATTGGAGGGGCATAGAAGAATGATGTGTACCTTTCAGGAGTTGAGGAATACAGACATGCAGTACCATGTAAGCTTTTAAAGGGAATGTAAACTTTTTTTCTGTAAGAAGTAATAATTGACTATAAGACCTTAAATGCTATAGATTGCTTTTTCCCATAGTCCCTTTTAATGGAGAGTTTGAAAGTCTGGATGCTAGAAATATATATTCTTTCAAATTCTCTCTTAAAACACAAATTGAAGAAGACTACCCCTTTTTTGCTTTACCCCCAAGGAGTGATTTATTTATGGGAAAACAAACATATCAGTGTTCCACTGTGTACTGGATCACTACTTGGTGTTTTATGTGCCTCAATTGTTGTGCTTTCAGATTGTAAGTCCCGAGGGGCAGGGACCATGTCTTCGTTTGTTTGTACAGCACTGAGCCTACTGTCAGCACCCTATAAATAAGGAGTAATTATAGTGCTACATACCCATGTATTTTGAAAGCGTGGGTCTGCTCTTGCTGAAATACAAGGAAATTTTTCCCTCTTACTTCAGAGACACAGGATACGCACTATATTAGCTGGCTGAATTTGATTTACATTCTTGTTTCTCTATGTATATGAGTTTGTGTAGGGAAAATAGACTAAAAATTATAATGCATCCTTTACATTCAAGGTGCTTTATTATGTGAAGTTGTGTTTTGATTGTTAAATGAATATATGGGAGGTGTTGTGAATTAACAATACCGTTTCAAATGATGATAACCAGTTTTCCAAAGCTAACAACTTAAGTTATTAATATGATAGTAAAATAAGAAATGAAACTGCTACCAACTGTGGAACACTGTAATTAGAATGGAAAATTCCATCGTTTTACTCCATAGACACAAAGGTTTTTCTGAGTGCACTGAGTGCAGAGAATATCAGAACAAGAATAGGAAACCTGTTTTCAGCTACCATATAATCTGAAAGGCGCACCATTATTTTTTTTCTTTTTAATATATGTGAAACATACTTTAATGTTGAGGCCTTGTGTGTTAAGGTTCTTTCTGCCTGAAGTGAAGTTTTACGGCCAATTTACAAGGCCTTGCAAACAGGAGTTTACAGTGGAAACAGTGACTCTTACCTTAATTGTAGCAATGTCAATAGCATTGCTGTAATGAGGATCTGGCTACATTCCATCTGTTGACCACACCAATGTTTTTTTGTGCATCATAAAAGGAGTGTTTCCCCTCCATATTTGATTTTCCACATGTCAATCCCTCCTGTGCACACCAGTCTTTCAGTTTATTGGAATCCCAACATGTGAGTCGTGTAAATGATGATGTGTGTTTGCTCACATGGTAGAGACATCCTATCCCACGGAGGCATATTTTTTCAGATGCAGTGCCTTGGCTTTATCACACCCCTATGAAGTCACGCTGGGTACACAAAGCTGATTAGGAAATCAGTTGCACGTGGTGCATGAGGTTGTAGAATTGGAGAGGAAGTGACACCATGTGTAAATACATGAGGTCTTGCAGCATTGAGGGCATGAGATGAGGCCAAAAGAATGAATTTCGTGTTAAGTGCATGAGACTTGGCACATCTACTTATTGGCATGTGTCTGGGAGAAGCTTGTATTTGCATCTGTACAAGGAAGAATTCATGTATTTAAAAACATTACCAAAACCAAAGTGCATAATTTTAAATGAATTCTGGGCATTACTAGTTTTTAATCAAATCAAGAATTGAACAAATGCCCCTTCTAAAGTATGTAAAGAATTTGGGATGAAATGTTTTTTGTATGAACTGCAGTTTTATGGTGGTACATACAGCTGCCTTTGTTCTTAAAAAAGTAAATATATTACTAGAACATTCAATTGGTGATCTAACCATTTCCAATTTCAGTGGCTTTTCTATCTTTGCTAAGGTGAGATGCTGTGAACATTGAAACGTGTTTTTTCAGCACATTGATGATCCCACCATGTTTAACTGCTCAGTTTGTCAATGTTTGGGGCCTGGTGCACTTAATGCCAGGAACAGAGATAATTTATAGCGTAGTGTCTTCGATATAGATCTATATAACTGTGTTAGATATACACCATATATATATGTTATATATGTATGTTATATACACCAGTAGGTTTTTTTAGTTTTTTAATTTTTGTTGGCAATGGTTTCCAGTGGTTTTTTTTTTGTTGTTGTTGTTTTGTTTTTTGTTTTCCCTAAGCAAAGAAGAAATAAAGGAAAAATGTCAGATTTTCTTAGTGTCCTTCCATATGGTAGCATTCAGTCCAGACAGTTATCCAGGTCACAGTATCAGATTTTCTCTAGCTATGCTTTACTTTTTCCTCCATGTGAATTCTGTCGTGTTTTTGCTGCTCCTCTGTCTTGCATGTTCACTCCTATACTCAACACACCAGCTACTGGCACATCCCTCTTTCTTTTATTGTGTATGTCTGCATAAGAGCATACGCCTGTAGTTGGTGATTGTTCCTGAGAATTTCCCAGGCCACTGTCTAAAACAGAAGACAATCTTCAGGACTATCGGCTCTGATAATATGTTCCCTAGGCCCCCCTGTTATCTTGTGTAGTAGGTTTTCACAGAAAGTTGAACATAGGAAACTTAATACTGATGAACCTGAGAGTGTGTGTTACAGCTGTTATATGTGGAAATTGCTATTTATTATACTCTACACAGGTTAGTTTTGGCCCTGAGTATCTAGTCCAGTTAGTATAAAATTTATCATGAATATTTTTTATGAACTATTTCAACCTAATTGGATTATAAATAATAGTCTTTAGGTCTTTGGAATTGTGCATTAAAATGCTGCTGTAGCTTTGTTTTTAAGAGAATATTCTGTATGTACTTTCCTCACATATACCAGTTTTTTTGTAGACTATCTGCTGTTAATGCGGGAGAAGAAAGAGTCTCAGATTTGAGGATGTAATCTGGTCAGCAAATTTTGTCTTTTAGGTGCTCATAGATGTATGTGGTAAATCAGAATCTTTTAGATTTCTCTCATTTTGGATTTGTCATTTTAATAAGAAATTGACTCATTACTATGCAGACCCAATATCCCAGGGCACAGTGTCATTCTTTCCTTGACTGTGTCAGAAAGCTCAACCTGTACTGCTGGTAGAATGCACTTGTTCCTCCAGTAGCTTCACCTTTTCTATTATGCTCCTTTCAGCCGTGGGGATACTCTACATCCACATCTGTAAATTCACCACTGTGTCACCCTTTGAATCACTAATAATGATCCTTAAAGGCTATTAAAACTGCTGTCTGATAAGAGGGGCAGGCAACAAGCTAAACTGATAAATACAAATTCAAATCATGACTGTTTATTCCTCTTTACTTTTATTGAAGGTCAGTCTATAAGATAGCATTTATTGGGCATTTTTGCCCGGATCTGTTTGGGGGCAGGAGAGGCTTTCCCTTATGATTTGGTATGATTGTGGCATGCTGGAGATTTGGCTTTATGCGTGCACTGCAGCTACAAACTAAGTAGTTGTAGCAGAGCGATTAGTATGCAGTTTACATTACTGGGGTTGTTATTGAGTCCTTTTTTTTTCCTCTTCTAGTGCCTTCTCAAAGTATTTGTGGGAAAATCTTCCGGAATTCAGGAGTGAAAAAGATTTTTTAATTTGTTACTATGAAGGTCTTCTAATGGATGATAATGGGACAGGATAGGGAACTAACTGGGCATGGCAGGAGTGCAGGTGATGGAGAGGGTCAGTGCATGAGCTGCCCACTAATCTCACCTGATCATTTGCTTTGTAAAGAAGCCTGTGGTTGTTGCTTTACCTTTCACCATATATGTAAAACAAATAAATGCTAGGATATTATCAAAATATCAAAAAGGAATAAAGATGTTCATTTAATGTGCATCTCATTGGTTTATGTTTTATGTGTTTGCAGAGAATTAAAAAGCATAAATATGGTAGTGTATAGTAGCTCTCATTTTTGTTGTTTTGAGCAAGCAGCATGCATAGGAATTTTGGCTCCTTACCATAACCTATCTCAGTCAAATATTTCTGTTTGCTACTTAAGGATATTTTTTTCCTTGATGTAGAAGATTAAATAATCAAAGAATCACAGACTTGAAAGATACTTATTCTGGTCATAGCCAAATGTCTTGGGAGCCTTTGAGGACAGGGTTGATATATCTTTTGGAATAACAGTAAACAAGTTTTGTTTTCTAAAGCCAAAATAGTTTTCAAATGTTGGTAATTAAATGGAGTCCATAAAGAAGCTAGAATATTAATATCGAGGATAAATATTTCAGTATTAGGAGATAATAGCTTCCAAGATTAATTAGGAATGTGATTCAAAACTATTGTGGCTATATCTTCCACCCACACCTTTAATATTTTACTATCATAATTGAGCTCATAATGAATACATAAGTAGGGCTTGCTAATGGCTTGTATTTTACTGTATAACAAGGAGTTTCAGTACACACTAAGTATCACTATAGTTGACTCAGTCTATTATTAATTGATCCAGTTTCACTGCATACATTTTTTAATACATCTAATAATCTTTAGTATTTTATCACATCATTCAAAGATCTGTTCTTAATTCTAATTCTTCAAGATGTTTTCTCGTGTGTTCGTTCTGTTCATTTGAAATACAGCAGCTGAAAGATAGAGTCATCTCAATAATTATTTAGGGTTCCATTTTGCCTAACTTTGTCTGCTCAGTTATGATAAAACAAACAGGCAAAAAAAACCAAACAAACCATATTTCTTTTGTTTGCTTTTGTCTCTTCTCAGGTAAATGCAGAGATCAAAGAGCGGATGACAGCAACAATGTTTTTGGTAGTTCTGAGCTAATGTATGTCATTCATTTAGAAGATTCTGTTTTTTATCATTTACTGTGTCAGTTTTTATCACTTTAAGTTTCTATTTTTTTTTTTTTATTATTATTTTTGGCCAACATCTGCTTAGGGATGTATTTTTGTTAAACATTTTTGTTTCTGTCTTTAATTTTTGGTATGTCCAAAGGAACACGAGGTGAAGTGCTTAGAAGACGTTAGCATGTCATTCCAGGATTCAAAACTACAAATAGCTGGGGAAGGAAATAACGCACTGACAATTTTGAAAGAAAAATTAATCACTGTTCAGCCACCTGAGCAGAGTACTTGATCAATGAGAATTAAGCTAGGTTTGGAGAAGAGTGAACCTGGGTGATTACTTTTGTACATCTCAATGAACCTTGAGAAGGGCATCCCTTTAGAGGTCCCTGATGAGTTACTTCCATGAAGACGAGGCCACTTAGAATGACATGAATCTTGATGATGAAAGTAATTACAGCATGTATTTCACAGCAAACAAAAAGTAAAAATCACATTACGGGAGAAGAAATTATGACAGGGAAGACAAACCTCAAAAACTTGTGGTGGTTTCTCTGTCATTCTGAATCCTTCACTTAATGAAGCGTTTGTGGTCCAGATAAACACAAAATTTTGGTTGTGTTGAAGGTATCACTTGAGGATTCATTATGGATAATATTATGGAGGAACGCTGATTTTATGAGTTTTCAATTGTGGCTTTATCGGTGATGGAAGCTATAAAAAGCAAAGAATTTGGAAGTGTTAAGATTTTCACTCTACAGTAAGGAAGATTTAACTTGCTCACCACCTGCATGCTGCTATCCTCCAAGGTCAGAGCTTTCCTCTGGAAGCTCATGCTCAAATACGTACTCAATATTTATTTTTGATACTCCTTTTTATATGTCTTTAATAGCAAATATAAGGGATTTATTTTATGATTTATAAGCTAACGATCTGTAAAGATTTGGTAACGCTGCATTTAAACAATTGCTGCAGTCCCTTCTTGAAGATATAAACCTGAGGAAAACAATGTATGTCTGATATAGATGAAAGAGCAAAGGATAAAAAAAAGCAATAGTTGCTCAGTTGCAGCAACTATGGTGGGAGGTAAATAAAGCAACGTCTGCGGTACTGAGGTACTTCACAAAAGCAAAAGAAAGAGCTGTCAAAGCCCAACATGCACAATTTGATCTGATCTCAGATACCTAGCACGTGAGAGGAGGAGGTGTCTGCACAGGCATGGCAGTGCAGTCAGTGATTGAAGTGCAGCCTCCTTTTCTTCAAGTAGGCCTCTTTACAAGCTTTGCGGCATAATTTCTATCTCAGAGTTAAAAAGTGGTTGAACGCATTCCTAGGCACTGGGCAATTTGTGTAATGAAAGGGCTTTCCTGCTGCAATACTTCATTTGGTCTTTACTAGTGTTAAAGAGGTAATTATCACTCTTACTATTTTCTGAGCTGACAACCAAGGGGGTCTAAAATGCTTTTTCTGTCTGATAATGTGCTTAACTAGGTTTCAATGGAGTTGCACATCATGGTTCACTGCCCCTTGAGTTTTTTCAGGGCCTGAAGTGACTGGCTTAGTGACTAGCAGTAATGTACGTATCAGTGCAGATCAGCAGCAGATAATTTAGTCTGATCTTGTTTGATTTTATGGGTCTCCTAAAAACTTTGTTTCCACATACCTAGCAGCTTAGCAGAGAGGCATATGATTTCAAGCTGCTAAACTTCAAGGACTTTTTTAGAAGGGGCAAGAATGCATGGTGGAGGAAAAAAGGGTGGAATTAATGCTGAGAAAGAATTTGACTCTGGTTTATACTCTGTTGCCTTTCATTTTTAGACATGTCTGCACTGAATACTATACATTTCTGCATCTGTTTGTGGTACAAGAAAACAGAAATAAGATGACCAGATTTTAATAAATAAAGTGTTTTCAGATGATAGTTCTCATGTTTCGCTAAGAGAAAAGAGAAAGTTCTTTACAATTCTAAATATAACTTAATATCTGCAGTTAGGGAATTCTTGATGTTGTTACTATTTAACAGTAATCTTAGTAGAAATAAGGGTGCACTTTTACATTCCTAAGAACTTGATGTATTTATGGAGTGTAGGATAGTAGATTCCCTTTTAGATTTCATTATTGTTGCTTTGTTTGTTTGTTTTTACAGTTAGACAAGCTACAGTTAGACAATAAGCAGGCATTTCCTATAGGCAGGACAGTAAATACAGCTAATACAGTTAATACCCAACTACTAGAAGGAAAAAAAAGAGACCTTAAGGGCCCTCACGGTACACTGTATTATAAGACACGTGGGCAGCCCATAGACTCAAAATAAAATCTTACCATTTGAGTGCGATGTTACTCATGAATTATTTGACTGTGGTAGCAATACTGATAGTGATATCACAGCTATGAAAACTGAAATTCAAAAGTGGAATTCATCCCTACATTTGTTATCTCCAGTCACAAATTGTCAGCTGAAAGTCAACTGTTATCTTACACATGAAACTGTTTGAGAATGTTTTACCTTCATTGTTGAAGCATACGAGTGTTCAAGAAACCCATTCTTTTTAGTTTAAGTTCCTCTGAAACCCTTCATTGCTGCTTTACTCATAATATCTGATGTTAATACTAATAACATATATTCTTTTTAGAAATCTTAAGTTCACACAGTGACTTAAACTCCTGTATTATGTCAACATATGAACATTTGTATCAATTTATAAAATATATGGTGATATCAGTAGATCAATATATCAGTATATCAATATGTCAAAAATTACAACCATACTATTTGACAAATAACTTCAGTAATAAATTAACATGCTGTGATGCTTAATACACTTTTTTTTTCTGTCTTAAATAATTATCAATATAGATCTTCTACATCTTTTTATTTTAAGATTACGGCACTTAAAAATTCCCTTTCTGACTCTGAAAATAAAATGAAAAAAAGATTATGACAATGAAGCAGTAATACTGATTTATCAATCTGCATTATATCTTCTCTTTACAGTCTAGCATCCTTTCTTATTTTAAAGGCTGTCAGACTTTTATTATATCATTATATCATGGTAATTTCATGTAATGTTCTGGAGCACGTGCGAAGCAAGGTATCTGTCTCAAGACTTTGCACAAATGCTTCCATGTGCTTAGCAGAAAAGGTCTAGCTATTTTCAAGGTAGTGATTTAAAATAATAGTAATAATCAGGAAAAAACAGTAAACAGTACGAAGTGGAAAGTTCTTTGAACAAGTTTACTCTTTCTCTCACTTGAAGATATGTTCTGCATTTTAGCAGTTGAATAGTATTCATTCCATGGATATACTTTGTGTCATCCAATTAAATGTATTTTTCACAATTAGATTAATTTATTGGCTTTTAGAAGAATTCCTTTCTGTGTGAGACTATTAGATTTTAGCAACTGAGTTTCCCTCTGCATGATCAAGTATTGAATTGAGGAAGATTTCCCTTAAATTTTCATTCTGGGTCTGCTGGTGTTGGGTCCAGGGCTTCAGCTCCTGTTTTTTCTGCTTCATCTGCCAGTCCATAGAAGTGATTTTCCCAACAAGTTGATTTGAGGTCAAGAATTGAAGTCCGGAGAGGGCTGAGGTTGATGAAAATCCTGGAGACAGGAGGAGAAGGTTTGAGAATATGTCTCAGTAGCAATGAAAGGTTGAAGCTGCTGAAGAAGTAAGGTGGGACTGAGGTAGCTGTGCAGTCAGATGAGAAATAATGGTTGGTGGTTCAGAAGATCAGGAGGAAGTCTGGGACTGCTAAGGTGTGAAGATGGGGATTGGAGGGCATAGTGGAAATTGCAATGCATGGATGAGAATAATTAAATACAGAATTTGGAGGGGAGATGGAGTTGGCTGAGCAAAACCCCTAGAAGGGTATATCTGAGGAGGCTGCAGAACTCTGGAAGAGTCTGGAACTTCTTACATATTGCTTATTCAAACTTGCAGGCTGGTGTTTTAGAATTTTTTATCTATGCACAATTTTCACAGGTTAAGGAGATTGTATACAGATAGTAGTAACATTTCTGGAAATTCATTGTGTAAATTAATACAAGAATGTGTGTAGACTTTAATCACATTAAGTGATTAACATTAAGCTATGTGACAGAAAGAAGGATCAGTTTCTAAATATGATTTTAGTCAGTGAAGTTTCCTCAAGTGAGCTATATAGCCCAACAGCTTTTACTGCAGGACCTAAATATTCAACATTCACAGGTACTACTGAGATTTTTTTCCATCTACAAAAGACAAAAAAAAAGGTAAATAAAATAAATAACCATAAGGAGATAATTACATGCAACGTGAAGGGTACCAGAAAATACACCAAAAAATGAGGATGATGCAATTCAAATAAACCTTCATACGTAGAACAATTTTCTGTTGAGGATTTTCTTGTAAGTCGGTGGATATATAGGTTACATAGGATAACATATAGTTAAAGGTGGAGTAGAGTACTGTGAGAATAGTTTGCTTGTTTTGTTGGCAGTTTTTTCAGTCAGTAGAACTATTTATTTGACCTAATTTGACAATTTAGACAATAAATACATAGAATTTTCCAAGTTGGCAAATTCTGAACATCGGTAGCTTCTACAAACTGATAGCTGTCAGATTGCATGACAAGGTCTTTATTTGTCAGACTCTGTTTAATATTTAGAGTAAACATAAAATTTCATGAAATTCAGGAATGTCATTTTGTGATCCTGGTATGCAGTTGAAGTCAGAAGTTCATAGTAACGAGGACATACAGCTTGTATTGCTGGAAAGGTAGAAGATGCCTGCTTATTCTGTGAACCAATGCTGATTTATTTGCACTCAGTTCAGGCAGTTTTGTGTTTCAACTTTTTTAATGTCATTAGTGCAGCATTTCTTACTCTTAAAATGAGTATATTTATCATACATTGCAATCTACTTTGTAACAATTCCTGAAAGTATGTGCAAAGAGGCAGCACCTCTCCTTTAGGAAGGTTATTAGTGGAAGTCCATTTCCTCAGATTAAAAAAAAATAATAATAATTATTGGTATGACTAAATTAGGAGATCAGCATCCAGTCTACTGTAAAAAATAAATATTTATCTGTGTGACCAAGCATAACAGTGAAATTATAATCAGTAAATGTGTGTCCTTTGGTTTCAGCAGAGGTTGAGAAGTTCTTAAACTTTTTTCAAATTATTATTGACTGGGGCTACGGAGCCCCAGTCTTACTATTAAGACAGGACTGTACTCTTAATCTGAATTGTGATGTAAATCTTTTCGTGTCTTACGTTGTTAAAAGCTCCAGTTCTTGCCATTGTATTTCTCTGCAAAGTTCTATACAAAGATACAGGGCTATATAAGTAGTAGTCTGTCTACCACAAACTGCACATATTTTTAATGACTATCATTGGGTGGGATAAAGTCAGTAACAGTGAGTTTGGATTCTGCAGAAATAAGTAATGATTTCTTATTTTTAAAAAAGTGTTTTTAATTTAGTAATTTAATTTAGTAATTATAATTTAATGTACAGTTTGATAGAGTTTTCTGAAGGATTTAAATGTAAAGATATATTTAAAGTTAGCTTTAAGTGGAAGAATAAAAAGTAAACTAATATCACCTAAAAATGCTTCAAAGTCCATTTGTCAGATTCTTTCTGGCATTGAAGTTTTTGCATCATTTTTAATGTTGAAATCAGATCAAGTCAGTGAAATTTCTTTAATGAACTTTAGGGCACATCTTCAAAGAAACCTGCAGTTGAACCTGTAGAAAGCCCAGTGCCTTTGAACTGTGGAAAAGAAGTTTATCCTAGATTAGCTTGATCTTTACGTTTACTCTGCCTTCTAATCTAGACATGAAGATCTAAGCTTTAAGAATACCTCTAAACTGTGGTGACAACCTACAAGTGATGCACTGTTGTGGATAAATTCATTACTTCCCACTGGTATTGGCATTTTACATTTGAAAGAATGGCAAAATGATTTATTTTGAACTGTGAACATGAATATTCTGTCTCTGATGGAACACTACCTTTTCTTTAGTTTTGTTACCTTATACACTGAAAATTTAACTTCATTGTTTGTTTTCGTTCTCTCTGTAATGTTTCACTGTACTTCCATCTAGTTCAGTCTTTCATCACCCAAATGTGGAACAATGCGCCTTCGAATGTGAAAGAAATAACAAAATATGGAACAAATTATGAAGTGATGGAGAAGGGAAACGCAAAACTGCATGGAAATAAGTGCATTAATGCACAGGTTCTGATGTACATAAGTCTGTTTTGAAGGACACTTTATTTTTAGTTTGAACTGCTGCTCTTAAATTTTGCTGTAATATGATATAACGTTTACTTTGGTGAGTACTTGAGGAACTTTTGGTGTTAACAGTATTCTTTTCTATAAAAATTCCTTTGGATTTCAGATTTTGTACTCTCTCCAGGTTACAATAAGAAAAGCATGGAACAGATTTTTTATAGAAAAAACAACACTCAGTGGTTTGCAGCTGGCAATCACAGCGCCTCTGCTGCTGCTTTTGTTTTTGTAGAGTGCAACAGGTCAATTCAATATCAGAGCTGAATATGTTCTTTCTCTAGTCAAAGTGAAAATACAGATCTAGCAAAAAAATTAAGAGACTACTGGTTTCTTCTTTTTCATCATTCTGCAAAATGTCTTTTTAACAACCATCTCCTTTTGTGGAATCAAGTAGGGATAAGAATGATTACTGAAGTGGACAAAGAAAATATGCTGTTTCTTTAGAAATATTGACCTGGCATTATTTGATGCCTACTTTTCACTATAGATTAATAGGAAATCATATGGTGAAAGTGCAGCAAAACTGAAGATCTCATTCATAATCAGATGAAAAAAAATATATTATTGAAGAGGGAAGTAAAGAGTGGCTGAAGGAATTGAAAATTGAAATTATATGGTCATCCAGCATTGACAATTAAATGCTATATTTTTTTGTATGTCACCTTATTTTTAGAGTAAATCCTTGTACTACTGAAGTTAATGGGAATTTCACCTCTACTGAATTGAACCGTTTCATCCTCTTGTCTGTTAGAAGCTGTTTCTACTTTTTATTCTTATTATTATTTTAAATAGCATCCTTCCTTTTTTTTCCCCTCAATCCAGGTTTCTAAGAGTTCATAATCTGCATCAAAGGGAAAAATGCTCATGCTGTATACTGGATAGCTGAAATCAAGATCCATGCAAAAAGTTAGCTGATCTGATGGGTGGATTCCAGTAGAGCAGTCATTTTGAATCTGGACTTTCTTAGTTCCTGAGAGTATAGGATTTTGAATGCTTTTATCCTTTTATTGGTGAATGCACTAAAGTGCGTGCAGACAGCAAATGTTAAAGTGGCAGTCAGATAAACTTGTTAAAGCAGTGGGAGTTTTTCCTTTCTTTCTACGTGACTTTATCATCACAGTGGAGTTAAAAGGCAATTAGCCCTTCAGCTCTTTTCTGGCCAGTTTATTGGCATTTTACACACAACTGTTGAATAGACAGTGCCATATTAAAAATTCCAATGAAGCTGGCCTGGGGATAACAGACTCTAAATTTCAGGTTAATGTTGGTTTCCTTAAGAGGAACTATTGCCAAAAAGCTCAAGTAAAATTATCTAAATACAGTACCTATGCTGCGTGCACTCATAGTTGATGGAAAATTGTAGTAGTCTAGCTACATGCTGTGTTACATTTCCAGGGAAATATTTTTATAAAGAGTGTTTGATGAAAAAGTTTATTCCGTTAGTAATAACAGGCTACCCACTGTGTTAAGGCAATGAACATAGTGAATAGAACTAGACATTCTCATCATAATAACAACAATTATACTTGCTTTGCATTTCTGTAATTTTCATCTGTGATCATGAAAATGATTTACAAATGTGAGTTACTTATTTCTTTCAGTATATGAAATGATGGGGGAGAGAATACTGTCTAATTTCTGACTACATTTAGTAAAAAAAAAAAAAAAATTGATTTTCATTTTTCCTAACGATTGCAAAGTATTTTTGGATTGTTCTTTTTTCTCAGTTCAGTGTAAATAGTAAATTAAGCACTTTGCACTCCTTGCAGACCATATTGTTCAGAACTGAAAAATGATTCTAATTTAATCATTTTTCATCACTGAGAAGAATAAAGTCCATACACAAAACACATAAGCTCACTACTGGAAAATAAATTGGAATTTTAATAGTATTTCAGTTTTAATCTGCTGTTGCCAAAGAAAATCGTGAGAGTTTTTTTTTTTTTGATAGATTTGAGTATGAATATTATTGGGCCTTAATGATATATACATTGCTTCTAGGAAGAAACATATTTAATTAAATTTTGTAGCTGATTCTAATTTGCTGATTCTGGAACAGAAAATGAGAAATCCATTGAGGTCTGTGTGATTGAAAACCAGATGGTATAAACAAAGACTAGATCTGATATTTTTAACCTGACCATATGCACTGCTTAAACTCCTCCAAGTTGTGTCACCTAACTGTGAAATCAATAAAAAGTCCCCTTATAATTCCAGCTGAGTTTTGGATAGCATCCATTTCAAAATAGGGAGAAAAGCCAATAGGTTTAAAGAATCAAAAGCCCTGTTTTCATTATTTGTAGATTCCCCGTCTGCTCCAGAGAGGGCACTCAGGTTTTGTTGAGAGAATAAATGGTGAACTTCTGCATCAGTGTATCTTAAGAGTAAACAAAGCAAACCAAAATGCTTCCATTTGCTCAGGTATATAAGCCAGCAGATTTTCTTTTGCTGTACAACACTGTAATTGGAAGTGATCATCAGTAACCAGAGTTTCATTTTAAATGGGTATATCTGTACTTCATCTGTGATTGGTAGGGGCTCAGACTTTGCTTCTGGTACTGATGAGGTATCATTAAAGTTGTCTGTTACTTGTGTCTGTTAGTGTACCATATTTATGTTGAAAGTCAAAAACATTGCTTCTTTAAACAGAAACTACAATGTCAGTTAAAACTGCAGAATTTAGGAAGTTACAGATTTGAAGTAGCTGGTATCATTTTTATTTTGGCGTGTTTTAGGTGCATTTTACTATGCTCTTCCCATTACTTTCATTTACTACATTTTCTGTAACATCTCACTGCTGTTCCATGAGAGTCAGTTGGTTGTAGGAGAGACAACCACTACTGCTGTTGGCCATCTTAGCTCTATACATTACCTTGTTGCAGATTTCTTACATGCTAACAGATTTGTAGACCAAAGTACAGGTTTTGTGCAAACCGCTTTTCTTTTTTTTGTGCCCTTTATCACCTGTGTTGCTCATTTGCAGTACCTCAAAACAATAAAAATACTGCTGTTATGCTGCTGGTGCTGAACGACTGGGTGTGGTTCTGAGCTTTTAGCCATTTCTAATAGCTCCCTGGGCTAGGCAAAAGTCACTTTTTAGCATCTGCAAAATGAAGAAAATTGAACGTACAATCTTATTTTATAGAGATGTATCAAAGATAACTTGTTAAAGTCTATATAACTACTTTGAAAATGAAAAGGGCCATAAAATACTAAGAACATTACATGAGTAAACTCAATGCTTTGAGCAAATGACCAAGACATCTGCAACAAACAAAGACTTTTGAAACAGTGCCCAGCATCTGTGTGCCATCTTTCCCTATTATGATAGTAAGAATCTTTCTCTTTCATACCACAAAGATACAGATAACAGTTTCTTAGTGCTCTAGTGATATCCAGATATAGTGATAAGCAACACAGAGAAGCCCAGGAAGTGCTTACTAACTGTAGTTTCAGGGAAATGCTGACAAAGGTAGCACTTTAAAAACTTTGGTGGTATTGAAGGGAAGCTTTGCTCTAAAAAACATTTAGCTTGTAAGCAGAGTGACTCTGAGATCCTAGAGTGAAAAATGTGATCGTTAATAGAAATAACCGTAATTTATAGACACCAGGGGGCAGAATTAAGGTTGCAAGAAGAGCTATAAACCTGGCACTTCCAACCATCTAAAGTACTGTGTATTTATATTGCAAACTCAGACTTTTAAATGTAAATGGTATAGAATTTGTTACAAATATTGGTCTAAATTTGAGGAAACAAAAGCATTTAAATACACTTGAAAGAGAAGTGTGATTGCTCATATATTCAAATTGTGAATTTATCTAAAAGCTAATTTTAATTTGTTTCAGCTGATGTCCAGGACATTGTTTGTGGATATCCACATCGTTTGTGGATAAATTAGTCCAGCTTTCTAAAGAAAAAACATCAAACAAATCCTCTTGTAGAAGTTAGACCTCTATTCGTTACTTTCTAAAATGCAGAAAATACTGCAGATAACCGCAGCTTTTATTTCCAACCTGACCTTCCATGTTCTGAAACTAATTTGCCATACTGCTTCTCAAAGTCTGCTCAAGGACTTCCTTTAGCAGAATAATGTGGTTCTTATTAAGCACATCCTATAAGACCCAGGAGGATTGCACGCAAAGGAAATAAGACAGAGACACAAATGAATTTCCATCTTCCAGTCAGATATATGATATTGATGACCAGGATGTATATGAAGGATATTGCGAAGAAGACAAAGAAAAAGAATTAAAGAAATTGTTTGACAAATTGGCTGTCTTCGTACGCAAAGATGACAAGTGGTCTATACAACTGACTAGAAGAGATGTAGGCATCAAGCCAAATAGCTGTACAGTCAACAAGTCTCTTTGAATCACATGCTTATATGTAACCTCTCTTTTAAATAAGGCCTCACTTTAAATTACATCATCGTGAAAGACTTAAAAGCCCATAAGTTTTATATGAAAACTGATAGCTTCTCTTTACTCCAAATGTTGTTTTCCATTGGTATGAATTTTATATTTTTACCAGAATATCAAAACATTATGTAAAAGTGGAACTTCTTTAGGAGTTTTTTCTCCATTTTTAATGAAATGGACCTAATATAAATGGTTGTGAAAATAACAGCATACATTTCAGAATATCCTTTTTCCTCTAGATAAAGTGACAAAAACATTTTCATGTTAGGTTAATTTGATAGTGCAGTATAGTGGCTATAATTCCTGATGTTCTGATTCTAGTGTGTCTTGCTCAATGCGTCTAAATATAGATTTCAGAGATTTTACACTTGGTTGACAGGAAAGATTTGCCCTGGATATCTGGCATGCTACAAGTGTGAACAAGTGAATGAACTCAGGAACTATGACTGTGGGTTTTTTTTGTTTTATTCTTCAAAAATATGTAGAATTTGGATAATCAAGATTCTAATATGATTTTCCTGTTAATCTGTTCTAAACCATGAAATCTGATATTTTCACCGTGACTAATCCATGAAATTTTTCAACCTTGTCTGTGATTTACACAAGTTCTATTTATAAAGAGAACTTGTTTGAGTCCTAGGGCATGGAATATTATTTCCCAGAATGCCTTTAGTGTCTCTTTACTAATAAACAAAATGTGCACATTGATTATATTGTTTCAAGATCGGGGGTAAAATATGAAGAATATGCAAGAGTGTATTCTGCATAGCAGTACATGTGATTCTTAAGCCATTAAGAAGAAAATAACCTATTGTATCAGAGATGGTAAGAATGGTTGTGATCGTGTAGTTTACCTAAATTAATTGGATAACTTGCCTGTAGACTAAAAACATGTGTGTTACTTGTTTGTCTTTATGTTGTAGGCTTTCAAATTAATCGCTGTCAGCATAAAACAGACTAAACAAAAATAGATTTGCATGAATTCTTTGTGATGGGGATGGAGGGATGGGAAGACAGTTTGAATGACAGTGAGGATAATTCTGTTTTGTATTTGAGGGAGAGGAAATTGCTATACAATGTTCACATACTGAAGTTCAATTTACTATATTTGGGGAAGAGTAAGGATCCTTTATGTAAATGTAATAACATGCAAGCAATACCTTCAAAAGGAAAGAAAAAGGTCTCTTGTGTATGGAAAGTTAGTCTTCTCCAGCTGTCCTCTCTCACTTTGTGAGGGAAGGCATTTGGGGAAAGGCCAAAACACAGATATTCACAAAGCATCCAATTTTTAGTTCAGCATAATGTCTTAATCAGCTTTTACAGAGCTGCTCTGCTCTGTACCAAACATGCTATAAATGTGCGATACATCCGTACATGTAAATAAGTCACACTCCCTGTGGTGATGAAAACAAGATGACTGCATATTTCAATAACTGCACAATGCTGCAGGTGATGGAAAAGCAGCATTGTCCTGTTGTTTTTCAGTTGAGCAAGGGGTTGGAATTGCTGAATATTATGGCTATCTCTACATCATTTCAAATTCCTGATCATACAGTTTTATGGCAGATCTCCAGAAATCATGCATTTTAACCGCACAGATGGCCAACTTGTGACATTATCTCTAGATTGGAGCCAGCTAGCAATTACTTGAACTGGTCTATATGTCTCTCTCCAGGAAAAAATGATCATAGATCTATTCATATGTCCATCATATTATCAAAATGTAGATGTCATCTGTCATTCTCACTCAATCATGTGATAGTAAATGGCTGTTTTGTAACCAGATAGGTTAACTTCTGGTTGTATGCTGAGGAAGGGCTCATGAGGCAGTCTCAGGGTGTCATGATATTCTTATGTGGTTGCCCTGACCATGAAAGGGAAACTAAGCTTTTGCATCTGTTGGTCATTTCTCTGCCCTGCCTCTTTAATCGCTGTAGTTTATGCTCTCACAGATACTACAGCCTCTTAAACTGATTTCTGAATGAAAAGGTTTAACTGGGTAACTAAAACGATTAACAAAACATCAATGAGTTTCCAGAAAGTACAAAGCTATCACTTACAAATATGTGAATTCAAAATAACTACTTAATCGGAATATTAATAGCAAAATAAAATTAAGGGTAGAGAAGGCTGAAAAACAGCAACAACAACAAAACACAACAAAACAAGAGGGAATGTTTCTTCCTGTATGTTACAATTGGAACTTCTTGCTCCATTATCCAAAGTTTTGGCTGGTTTAAAAGTGATTTGATGATTTCATGGAAAAGAAAGGAACAAACATTTCAGAGGCTATTAAATACAGAGGTACTGTTTGCAGTGCATAAGGAGTATGATTTGAAGATTGGTTAAACTCAGGGATTATGCCAAGAGTCACCACTGGAGAAATAGTGCTGCAGCAGATGGATTTCCAGTGTTCTTTACCTCTCTATCTCCTCTGCCTTCTGCAGTTACCTCATCACTCAGAATTTTCTGTCCCACACTGTTTTAAGAGTCAAGGGAGAAGTGTGGCTTCTAATCCAGGCTGGAATCTGTTCTTCTTGACCTAATTTATTTCAAACTTACTAAACTAATTACTCTGCAAGGATTTCTTGTGCAGGGAAGCAAAGAATTTGAGGAAGACGTTATATGTAAACTATTCATATGTTTTGTATCTGCCTAGCTAAAAAGCAATTGAGTAAATTTTCTTCTAGCTGCTCATACCATGAAATGGGAAGTACATGGGATCTTATCCTTTTAAAAGATATTTTGAAAGTAATATAATAATAATATAACAATGAATGTGAGATTTCATAAGATCCCATTAAAGTTAGTAATCAAAATGATCTTTTGATTCCTTCTTTTCATCAGGTGATAACTTGATAATATCTTTGTAAATGCACCTGTTCCCATCTTATCTTCAAAATCTTAATGATTCTCTCATATTTCTGGTGTAACAAGGAATTTCGGGATAACCAACAAGGTTCCAGAGATTCTCTTAATGATTCATTCTAGATATTCTAGATGTCTCAGATTTTTTTTTTTAAATGTAAATTTAACCTAATATACGTAGAATGTTCAGGAGGGAATTAAAGATTTGCAAAGGTATCAAATTAAAAAGTGTCAAAGGTTTTGTCTTCTCCTCCATTTGCTGAGTCTCTTAAGTAAATTCTCTCGTGTTTAATGCATTTAGCCTCTAACATTATTGCTTCTGTGTTATAAAGGATTCCATTTTACACAATTAACCTGGCATGCTCATATGAGACAAAATGTTCTTCCATATAAATTAGGGCTCCAGGATTCACTTATGTATCTGTTGAATGTGAAAGTTCTATAGCAAGGCCTTTTCCTAATGTGTAGATTTATCAGCTAAATTCTCAATTGTTTTGCTTGTATTATGTCATTCATGTCTGAAAAGAACAGTGTCCTGCTGTTTGTGAAGCTGATCTCCTGCTGCTATTTAGCCACTTGTAGGATTCTGTCCCAGTTCCTCTAATCCACTCTGCTTCAATAGCTCCATATTTGGACTCCTTCACACATTCTTCTGCTGCTCTGTTTGGGATGCTCTGTGAGCTGAATTAGAATTTTAATATTCCATGCAAAACAGAAGGAACCTTTTTGTTAAATGAGAGTATAAGGAATACTCTTCTCTGCTCCCATGGATAAAATTTCTACATGTGTATTGTATTATTTTCCTTCAAACTATTGTCCAGAAGTTGGGGCACTGTTTCAATTTATTGGTTTACTTTATGTAAATCCGTTCCAATTTGAGGTTTAATGTTGCAAGGCCTGCTTCCATTTTAAATTGTTTCTTCTCTGCTGTAACTCCGCATTCAGAGTTCAGCGCTCCTTTTTTTCAAAGGCTTACTGGTATCTTTTTGAGGCGCTCATGTAAGTACGCCATAGTTAAAGCAGAGAACCTGAAGGCCTCTGAAAACCGTGTTAGATATGAAACCAGAATACAAAGTTCACTGTATCACTATATGTATTTTTGCCTTACTTTCAAGAAGTCAGTAAAGATTTGTGTAGACTTTGATGTTTTGCCAGTGGCTGTTTTCTGATCCCTACATAAAGCAAGATATGGAGAAAACAATATAAAATTTGAGTGGTGTATCTATACGCACCTTGTCAGTTTACTTCCTGGCTGAGTGTACTAACGTTAGTGCAACCACTTGTGTCTAAGCTAGCAGTTGTAAAAGCAGTAGCTGGCAGACCGTGATCTTTTTTAAGGTAGAACACACACACTTTTTTTCAGAATTCTTCCTTAGCTAATGGGATTTAGTTTACTGAAGAAAAAATGTGGTCAGACAATCCCTGTTTACCCTATAAAGCATGGACATCCAACCTTTTGTTTTGCCTGGGCCATATTGAGTGAAGAGGAATTGTCTTGGGCTATATATATGTAGACCACTCCAAAAGTATTGCCTCCTATTTATTTTT
The DNA here is from genome assembly GCA_037305975.1 of Chrysolophus pictus. Taxonomy (NCBI): domain Eukaryota; kingdom Metazoa; phylum Chordata; class Aves; order Galliformes; family Phasianidae; genus Chrysolophus; species Chrysolophus pictus. The sequence continues at coordinate 12,024,987 of CM074587.1, forward strand.
CATGGAAACTACAGCATATACATTGAGCACAGTAACTCTGATGGAGCAAATTCTCAGCTATGAGACACTGTTTTTCACCACAGTCATCACCATTAGCTGTGCATTTTCACCACTGATGAACAAGAGCCTGCATGCTGCGCTCATAAGAAACTGCACGCTGTGGAGTGACCCATGGTTGCTGTTGCCACTGCTGAAATGCACCACCCACCACCTCACTGTGCTCATGTCCGCTGTTCAGTCTCTATAAACATTCAGCAAGCATCCATGGATGTCACTCGGTACAACTTTTTCCACACAGAGAAATTCGATGACACACCTTTGCTTCATATGCACTTCCAAGTGAGATGCCTTTTTGTTAGACTGCCCATCTGCTGCCGAGTGTCACTCAGCAACAAAATGTAACAATATTTGTGGATGGGTTCAACCTCCACTGCCATCCCACCCACACCTCTGATATTGTGGACCAACATAATAAAATAGGAGGCATTACTTTTAGAGCGATCTTTGTAAAATATATACTACAGCTAATATTTATAAGTAACAAAACTCATTTCAACTGGTAGTATTTTTATTAAAACATATACAAAAGAGGGCTACAAAAGCATAAAGCTAGTGGGATGTTTGACCCCGTTTTTGTGAAACTAACACATGGGTCCGGTTTGATGGCAGCGGTTGCAATTCTTAGTGAGTTCTCCACATGTTCATCAGAGATTTTTTTGATGAAATTTTACTCTTTCTGTGCTTCATCTTTGGAGGTAATTGTTCACAAATGCACGTACTGCCCAGAAGTACAGGGTGGAGGGCTGCCCCAATACAAATGTACTGGGCCGCATGCGAGCTGCAGATCAGACATGCCTGCTATGGAGAGAAAGAAGTTCTATCCTCATTTGAAATGTAGAATTGCAGGGTTTTCTGTTGTAAAATTTTCAGTTTTCCGTGCAGTACGTATGTATATCCATCTGTATATATGATGAAAGTGAAGGCATTACCTGGGAGAAACATATTTCAATAATTTCATATAATGTGTGTCACTTATACTAAATTTCCAGCACTGAAAATTGGGAAAATTTTAAGACCGTATACCATGTTTGTTTGAGCTTTCTGCAGTCCGGAATTCCCTCTGTTCCTTCCAGAGTGCTGAATTATCATTGTCAAGAGCCAGTGGTGCAAGAACCTGGTGAGAAACATCATCTCATGAAGTGCCGTCACTTGGATAGGGTTAGGGAAGCAAGCAGAAATTGGAAGACAGTGATTGCAGCAGTTTGAGGATATAAAATTTACAATCATGTTTTACAGCTAGCAGTGGAACGAAGAAGATAATGAAGAAAAAGGGAGGGAAAAACACTTCATAAAGTGAAGGTGTAACAGGCAGAGAGGTATACAAATACAGGAGGAAGCAAAGGAAACTATACTGAAGAGAAGTGGATAAAAGAAAAGAGTAGTATATGATCTCCCAGCTTGCTTGCATTTGACAAATAATATGTATATGATTTGTTCACAAATGTGTTAACGTTTCTGATGATTAGAAGATATAAGAAGAATAAACGATTTTATTTTATGTAATAGAAAATGAAGAGAGTTGTAAGTGATCCATTAAGGCAATATTAGCTTGACGACTTCTGTGGTTATGTTGATCCTTTTCTGTTTGTACTTTTAAATTAATTGAAAGCCTCATTGTTTTATTTAAACTGTGAAAGCTTCCAAGGTCAATGAGTGAGGTAATTGACCTGCCTGTTACAGGACAAAAATATGTATGTTAAATTGCATAATTAGTTTTAATTACATAATTATGGTGTTTAATGTGTAGGGGGCAAAGGTTACTATTACATTTAGAAGTCATGGCAAGAAACACCAAAATAAGCAACATAGTTTAACTCTGCATTTCTTTAGGTTTTTAGAAAAGAGGTCCACTGTGATCTGTCCTTGACCTTGGATATATGATGATTATAGCAAATAGTGTATTGCTGTTATAATTTTTTGAGTCATAGAGGCATCTTTGTAAATGACTAAGTGACTTTACCAAAGGCTTCATTTAAGTTTAGAGTATGTGAAAGTTAATCAGTGGTGGGAACTCAACTGACAGCAATTTAATCTCATTGGGTAAGGTAATTACGTGATTACCAGGAGTGTTTATATTTGCATGAGGATATTTTTATTGGAAAAAAAAAAACAACAACTAATTGCTTTCTTACTAAGAAGAGAAAAAGACAAACAAATTTGTTGTCATAAGTTAAGAGGACATCCTTCATTCCTTCAAATAGCTTATTTTCATATTTTAGCAATAAAATGAACTTAAAATTCTTTTCAAATTTGCACTGGGATTGTTATATATTACTTTATTTCTAAACTAGAAATAATGCCATCATTTAACCTGTTTTGTACAACAGGCTTGTTTCTTATATGTTAATTATGTGATAGCCTGAAGATGCTTGTAATTTGTGATCTCTTTCATTCACTACCCATTACACTAATAGATATTTACACTTTCCATTATACTAACAGATATTTCTGGGAAGGAAGTTATTGTTGTTCTATGACAGTTAAAAAAGAAAAAAAAAATGTGCAATGTATAAGATGTTCATAAATGCTAGAAGAAAAGTCTCACTTTGGGTGCACTTAATGGTCCTTTAGAAAATGCTATTTCAACCAAATGACAATGGAAGGAGTGTCAGAATATGAATGTTAAAAAACACACATCTGTGAATGGGATGTAATTCTCTTAATGCTGGCTTATAAGGAGTTAAAAAGTTAACTAACTAAATGTTAATTAAGAAATGATTTTGTAAGAGCTACATAGTTATGGGAAGAAGTATGAGACATTCCTTGTTATGAAAATAATTTGTACTCCCTTTTGCTAATTTTTCCCTAATTAAGTTCAGTAGAAAATATTACAATTTTGAATTGTTTTTCTAAACCAGATGATCCAGTCACTGTTGGAGGCACATAGCCACGGCAAAATCTCATGCTGTACATTGATCACCTGTCCAACCTTTGCCTAGAGTGTGATCCCCAGTTCCTTCAAGAGATCCATCTTTACCTGTCAATAAAGAAGAAGAGGAGGAGGGAGACATCTGGGATATTCAAGTATCAAAGTTTAACACCAGACCAGGTTGAATCTCCATTTATATTTTTCTCTCTATATGTTGCTAGTGTTGACTTTGGCTGAAGATTTTTTTCAGGAATTACATAGCATGCTCTGAAGTGTTACCTCCATTAGAACATTTTTGTTTAGATTCCTCACTTAATTAAATTATACATGTGCTTTTCATAGTTCTAGGGTGCAATACTGAATCCAAAATCATTCTGCTATAAAGCAAGTTAGCTAATACTGAGCATGTGTGGCAGTCTGTATACATCTCTTGAATATGTGCATACTACAAAGACCAGAATGGCTTGTTCTGTGTACTGTAGTTGTATTTAGCACATACAACTAAATTCAGGTCCTCAGCAAGTATGCTCATTTCCACTAACTTGCTTCAGATGTTAAATTTACTCTTTCTTCCTCTTCCATTTCTAAGAGGACTTTGATATCCAGAAAACAGACAAGGTTTCCCTTGCTGTCCTAAGGACTGCCCCTTTAGGAGTCTAGTACAGCCCACACACAATCCTGGAATATATCCAACTTGTTCTTTGAGCAGAATGTGAACCTCTGACCTTCTGGGCCTCCGGCAAGAGTGCTGCCTACTGAGCCACCAATACCCAGGCCATCAATAAGTTTTAAATGCCAGTTGCAGACTTCACAGAGATAATGACTTCAGTGTGTAAAGGTTTTGTTGTGGAGGCTGCAGTCTCACATATGGCGTGACAAAGTAAATATGCTAAAACCATAGAGAGCTGTTGCATAACATACCTTGATATAACAGTTTTTGTAATATGTTTTAAGGCATGGAATATTATTTAAAGGGACACTGTTATGTAGGCTTAGGCCCAAAATGAAGCTATTATAAAAAGAATGTTTAGCAAAAACAGAAATATGTCCATGAAATTGTTGGAGTGGGATTTTCAGGGTAAACTTACTTGGATTTAAGCAGTCTCCTGCATGACATTGCACTGTTGTGCTAGGGAATGAGAACCAGAAAATGAAAATAGTGTAAAGTGAGAATCAGAAACTGGAACTGAGAAGAATTAAGATGCGAGAGGTCTACTACTATTGTTATAACTTCTTAAAAATCAAATGCTACCACATTCTGAAAAGACAAGAACAAATAATAAGTTCCAACTTAGTAATTCAAAGTAGCAGTATTGACACAGGTAAAGAAATGTATTTACATTTCTATGTTGTTTTTAACTTTTAATGAAGTTATTGTATTATATATAAGCACAATTTATATGAAGTCAGCTTGTTTTTGGCACATTTCAGCCTTATTGATGTTCTGTATTTTTGATTTAAAGTTAAAAGCATGTGAAAGACGTATTTACGTCTTTCACTCAAAAAGAAGTTCAAATTGATAACTGTGACTAAATGTTACACTAAATGTTACATATAAACTGGCATCAAGAAGGAAAATTTAGCCAGATTCAAGGCAGGACTTATCCTATGGAAAGACTGCTAAATAAATTTCACAAGCATTCTATGGAGCAAAGGCCAGGAACTCAGCACACTTTTTTTTCCATCTGAGTGCCCAAATCACTAGGCTACAGACTCTTGCTCCCTCTTGTGTTCTTTCTCTGGCCCAATGAAGCTTGAATTATTTTCCATACAATGATACAGCTTCAACAGGAGACCTTTAATATATCCTCATCCTTATTCCAGCTTTTAATATTCCCATAGCCTAATGATTAGAATGCTTTGCTAAAAGATGTTACTTTCAGCCTTGGACTGAACAAGGAATTGAAGCTGGGGGTTTTGCTTTTGGGTTGAGTAGTCATGCTGGTAAGCAAGCCATGAATGGCTGCTGTTCACGTACCACTTCAGAAAGAAATAGCTTCTGAGCAATTATGGCTGGCTTTAAGAGCACCTGTTGGTTCTAACTCCTCAGCCCACACAGAGTGGGCTTCATTTCTACATTCCGGACAGGCTTAGGTATAAGCTGTGCAGTGAAATGTTTGGTACTGTCCAGGTAGGTAAGCTTTGGCCACGCACAGAAATGCAGCTCCTATATCTGATTTAGCATAGAAAAATGTAGTGTCTTCAGAGAACAGATGTTCTCAGGCTAAGAAAGGGGCCTTCAGATTTACCATTATGGTTGGAGGCCTAAATTCTGCTCAGGTCCCATTTTGAATTCCCATATTTTTAGGACTGTTAGTTTATTTTAATTTAGGAGTTCCTTTGAACGTAGAACTGAGGGATTTCATAAATCTGATTTTCAAACATAAGTTGACCTTAAAAGAAGCTTTTAAAATTAAAAAGATGATGGAAAGAATTTTTGGTTCAGAAGTACATTGACATTTATGAACCATAGAAAAATGGGGTGTTTTGAAGCTCTAAAAGTTGAAATTGATTAAGATGTGATAATGCTTTTTGGGAAATTCTTTGAAGCAGTATGTCTTAATCTGAATTATGGAATATTCAACTAAATTAACATATTTGCATGCATAAAATGAATGTGAAAATTTCTGTCTTAATTCCTAGATTATAATTTTGTCTTATTCAATACACAAATTTTTATGATGGCCTGCAGTGCTGTTCCTTATTTATGCAAAAGCATTTATCTACCTCAGTGGAATTATTCTGGTGAATAAGTCAATGCCTAAGATCAACTAGGATGAGTCTGGTTTTCTTTTTAATAGAAATGCTAATTGTGAAAGTGACATCTGTGAATTATTTTTGGTCTAGAGGGCTACAGACAGTATAAAATTAGAACTGTGGATTTGCTTGGCAGTTCTTTTATTATTGTTTCTACCTTTTAAAACACTGGAGGAATAATGTGATTCATTACACATTACTTTTCTGGCAGTAGATGCATCGCCTGGTTTGGTATCCAAGTGTATTACATTGTGAACTATTGCTGCTTTGTAATATAGTAAATTGGTGGTGAGAATGGAAACTTGTATTCATGGAAGGCTGCTTTTTTTAAAGACAAGTCTTTTTCTGCCTCCACTAGTGTCTGTTTTCATTGCAGTGAAGCCTTTCATGTAGTAGGATAGCATTCAACACAAGTAGGGAGGATATAATCTGTATCCTGAAGATGGTCACTGACTGAGACGACTTATGTACAGACCATTTGCCACCATTTCTGTTTTCCCACACAGGATGTTCATTGTCTCATAATATGTCTTTAGAAGAACTGCCATTTACAACAAACACAATTTAAAACTACCTTATCTTTCTAAGTGAAGGGAAGGTAAAATGATAATACTGTTAAACCAACACATTAACAGGTTTTTTTTGTGTGTGTGTGTGTGAGGACCTGCTGATGTAAGGAACTGTTTTAGCATAGCTTTGGCAGATTGCTTTAGAGAAAATGTTTGTTAGTAGAAGTTGAAAATCAGTGAATGCTTAGATAAGTGTTATTAATGAGAAACAAATATCTAAAAAAATGTATCAACTCATGTTGAGAGGAGAGAGAACTGAAGGGAAAGTGAGTAGTCTACTCATATAAAATTCTTGAAAGCCTTTCTATAAATGGGAAGATTTTTTAAATCCATGAATTGATAGAGTGGTAGACTTTGAGGTGAGTAGAGGTCTTCAAGGAAGACTAGTTCTGATTGATTTGAATCGGTGTATTTTGGGAAGCTCTGCATAAAGTAGTTATGACAATTAATAGTTGTAATAAATAAGCGTTGTGTTGAAGTAACAAAGTAACAGTCAAATGTAAGTTAAACTCTGGAGATGAAAAAGAGACTTGCAGTTAAATTCACATGAAAATTAGTAGTTCGTATGGAAACAACATAGTTTCAAGATTACGGATGGGATCTGTAAAAGGAAATCTCTATTAAGATGACTTAGTTCAGTGAGAGTTCAAATTAAAGGCCTTATCTTCTGCGGTATGAAAATCATCAAGTGCATTGACGCTTGGCACAAAAAAATAGTGTGAATGTTGTTAATGTTTTCACTTGATCAATTCTGAATGAAAATGCTTTTTATTGCATTGCATTTTATTTATTTAAGAGGTTCATTTGTGAATGATCAGTAGCAATGATTCTCTAACCTCAAATCACTTGATGTCTTGAACAGAAAAAGTTTTCATAGCCTAGTCTCACTGTCCCCTCCTTAGTGTGTTACATTAAAGGAAAAAGAGTATTCACAAATGTCTGAAACTTATTTACATTTGCTCTTTAAAATAGTGGAGCTGATTGGAAAATTTTCAAGTTAACACTTCTAGGTAGAAATCGTTGCTTTATCAATTCTGAAGTTTCTCTCATATGAAGGGCAGTTTGAAGAAAATTCCTTTAGGACGCTTTAATTCCAAATAGAAAATAGCTATTTAAAATAAAACTGTTCAACAAGAAACCTTAAGAGAAATCTGCATTACAATACTCAGAGCCTACTAGTTAGGGTATTATCCTTTAAGACATGTGACTTTGGTTCAATTTCCTCTTCTGAATCCAGCTGAATAGAGACTTAAACCCAGCTGAATATCTAATGCATCCAAGGCAACTGTCATTACCACTCAACTATTGTCTATAATAGGTTGGGTATCTCTGCTTTTGTGGAAATTGTGAAAGGATTTGTCCTGATACTAACAAGACCTTTCTGAAATCTCCAGAATTCTTACGGGCTAGGAAAGAACGTTTGTGACCAGCTTTAATCATAAGCCCCAGGCTTATTTCTGAAGAATTGCCTGTAATAATCATTATTTTATATATTCATACCAGGCAGCATTTATTAATCTGGACTCTAAATGAAATCTCAATCTATGACTCCGAATAGAGCTGTCTTTCCATGCCTCTGGTTATTCCTGTCAGCTGTCTCAGATTTTTCTCTGTTTTTCCTATAACCACAATTTTAACAGTTCAACCAAATCTGCTTAGCAGTGGTGCTTGGGATAGAACTGCAATGAACTTAATGGAATTTTTCTATATAGTTTTCTCTCTCTCTCTTTTTGCACCTTATACTTTGTTATGACAGGGTGAACTCAAGGTTGATCACTGTTGAAGATGCTTATAATCCAAAACCTGTCATAAGTAATTTGATTGTATTTGGGATGTTGTTTTGGAATACACAGTCAATGATGGATTCCACGAAACAACAGGAATCAGGATTGCTATGTGCTTTGTGTGTCAATGCATAGGTATTCTTCTGAGATTACCAGAAGGGATCAGTTACCTTGGTAATGTGTCCACCAATATTTATTGTGTCTATTTCTTTACCCAGGCTAACAAACATTAATCACATGGGAATGTCGGTGATGACCAATCTGAGCTGAATTTGAATTGATGACCTAAAGGTTAAAGTCTCTGTATCCTGTTGCCACTCCCTTGGGCTGCCCAGGCCCCCCAACAACTGTGCTTAACACCATTTTCAGTTTATCAGTGTCTTTGGAGGAAGAGTAGTCTTTAGATGTGCTGATCTGACAAACACTATCAAAGTGCTGTTTAAAAAAAAAAGATGTTAATATGACTTTTGCAGCTTGTCAATACTTGACGAAGACAATTCTGAACAAGTATTCAGATGCTGGACTAATAACTTAACCAGCCTGTTAGATAGCTTTAATCGAGTCATATGGGAACATAATGCAGTGTAGCAGCCCCATGAAACGTGAAACTATGAGAACAGCTGAATAAATTTAAACAAATTTTTTAAACATTCTAACCTTTGTCATAAAAATCTGATAACATAGAAGAAAAAGTAGTAATGCTTTCTTTTGGTTTTGTTATTTTGTACAGTAGTTGAGAAGACTTAGCTTTTCTAGTAGTTGCTGACTTTAAAGAACTAGTGACAATTTCTAGCACTACTTTTTGCCCCATATGAAGTCTATTCTTTCTCACTCATTAAGGAATGAATCTGGTTTCTGTTTTATTCTATACTGTATATACATCTCACCCATAAATATTTAAACTAAGTAAATATAGAATCTTAAACATGGAATATGCTTTCATTCTAAACTGGTGGCTGTGGGGGAAGGTAAATATATTTTATTCAGAGACCAGTGGTCCCTTTGGAAGGAAAAAAGTGTCTTGCTCCAAAATTACCCCCAATTACATATACTTGCGCGTGCTGTAGAGCAACAAACTTTTTACTGCATTATACCTGCATTGCTATATTTATACGTATAAAGTTTAGACTATAAGGGATCTATAGGAAAGGGTTTACAGATATTCACTTCAGAAACACATGGCTAGTGTTCAGCCCCCATATCTGGGGCTAATTTAATTCTTCTCTTCCATTCAAAGTGCCTCACTCTTGCCTACAAATGCAGAACAGATTCCCTGGTAATTTTCTTTCTTGGAAGTACACTCATTGTATTCCTTACTGGGAATAGCATGAAATGGAAATACATTTATGACTGTGCATAAAAATGAACACCAAACAGAACAAAAGCAGGAATAATCTGAAAGATAATTCCATAACAGATTGATGCAGAAAAAAAATGTAGAAATGTGAAGCTATTGTAAAGTACACATGTGACATTTTCTTCAAGAAGATTTCCTTTAGCAAACTGATTTTTTGGAAATGGCATAATGTGGCGTATCTAGAGTACTTCATTAATTTTGTATTTATTGCCAGTCAGAACTATAATGCAAACTCAAGGTTTTAATTTGATCCATGCAAGTAAGGTTCACCGTATGTGTAGGTATGCAGCAGATCTAGATCCTATTCTTTCAAATAAGAGATTAAGAGAGGTGTAAAAACGAAGTTATGTTAAACTGAATACAATCAGTACTGGACAGTTATGCTTTATGATATTATGAATGTGAAACTCTCTCATATGGGTGCTATTCACTCTTTTTCTGTTTATATTGTACAGTCTGAAGTACTGAAAGATACTTGAGGTTACATCCCAAGGAACAATCCTGCTGAGGCTTTGTGGAAGAAAGACAAGATCTTTGTTATATTTAGGAGGCTGTGATTCAAACTGCGGTTTGTACAGGTAGCCAGTGGGTTAGACCAGCTCCTTCTGTAGTGTCTGCATCCACTTGTGGCTAATATATCGTTGAAATATAAAATCAGCTTTGATTATAAAAGATGTCTTCTGTAAAGAAAGACGGAAATATAGCGCTGCGCTGTTTACAAGGCAAGATTGTACTAAACATCAAAATAGAAATGGAAAGTAGATAAAGAATATTTTATTATGCATTACAGAATCATAATTGACTCTTCAGCGTGAATCTCCTTTGTTGAATTTCTTGAGGTTGAATAATTAATTTTAAGGGGGAGACAAAAATCCTTGTTTTGTGTCTAGACCAAGTATCTCACCTGGATCAGTGGTAAAAACTACTACAGCCAAGTTTAGTAATGCATCTCATTTTCTTTTTTCATTTCTATCAGAGAAAATGAAGTTGTGAGAGAACAAAAATTGATTTTAATATCTGTCCTTGTCGGAACAGCAGGCTAGAGCAGTGCACTCAGCAAGATCCAGTTGTAACTGTTGACTTTTTTGTGCTAATCCTATGTTCATGGAGAGCAGTAGAAAAATCTTCACTGATTTATAAATGGGAAACTGGGATATGTTAGTTAGGCCCTCTGTAGCTAGACAGAGTGAAGAGGTTTTTGTTGTAGAGGTTTTTTTTAAACCAGTTGATCTGGAGCTACCCTGTCAAGCTCTGCTGGTTGAAGCAATACAGTAATGAATCTTAAATTCAAACATGATTTCTTAAGAGTCTGGCTTTGTTCTCCAGAGCACATTGACAGATGCACAGAGAACAAAACCCTTCTGTGGTCTTAGATCAATACTGTAATGAAAATTCAAATACTTCTGAGTGTTTCCACAGCTCCCTTAGAAGCAGCAGAGAAAGGGTTTTTTCCTTCAGTTTATCTGTAGAATCACACAAATTCAGACTGTGTTAGCACAGAGCCTTCAACTTGGAAAGTCCAAATAGAGATCCTGTCGTGTTTCCCTATGCTTTCATGTCTTGTCCTGTCTAACTTTCCTTATGCGATTTTCTGCTTTATCTATGCAGTTACTCCACTTCCTTCTACTAAATTTAAATGAATCTAGACTGCTGAGCTCCAAGTGCCATTTTGGTATGAACATCAGCTCTTTTGCTCTTTGTGGGCATCTTAACTGTTCTGTGCAGAATGGGGTACAGTTCCTTTGTCTGTAGTTGTAATGTATTTTATTAGTTTCCAAAAGACAATAACTTGCTTTATTCCTATTTTAGAATGATTAATTATACTCAGGAAAAAAAAAGCACTCAAACAGCAAACAGAAAAGGAAACCAGATGTTGCAGTTATTTAACCACTGTTATTTGTGGACAAATATCTTAGTAATGTGATGTAATTTTTTTATGGAACCTGTGTGTGCAGACTAGTGAGTGAATAAAACATCCAGAATGTGTATGAAGATGTATTTTACCTGATTAGTATCATTCTTTTGCCTAATTTTTGCAGGTAAGTACTTTATCATTTTTTGTCCAACAAATCTACGAAAGTATTTGATTAAAGTATGAACATTCTCTAAAGCATATTGTGTGCAAAGTCCTAGTTTTCTGTTACATAAAGCACAACTGCACATTTCCAACAGTTTCAGTTTTGTATGCTAATGAAATGATACAGTGATAAATCTCTGCAAGTTTATTTTTCATATAGATGCAGAGACTGAAATCATGTTTAGAACAAGCAAGTGAATTCATCATGTGAACACAAATATTTAAAAGTATTTCAATGAGAACTATCTTCTCTTCAGGAAGTGCTGTTTTTTAAAACAAGCATGTGGAATTCTTATAGAAATGATTTGTATGGGCTGTTAAAAGAATATTTTTAAAAATGATTTCTGTCTGTTTTATCTAAGCTTCATACCATTTAATACCTCTAGGTTTATTAAGATGTGGCTCTTTCATAATATGGAAGTATAGAAGCATCTTGTTAGAGGCATTAAAGGATAAACTGAAGTATCAGTTTCTGTGTTCCCTTTCATAATTTCTACATTTTTGACATCTCAGAAATCCTGAACGGTGATATCTCCTGAAATTTGTCTTTCAGCTGGCTTCCCAAGCACTCAGAGCCAACCACTTCAAAGACAGTATGCCTGAGGTTGTCAATAAAAATTATCTAACTGAAAAATATTGTAGTGTTCCAGTTAGTATTATCTCAGCACTTGCATGGCTTTGCCTGATATTCCACTTTGGCTAACTAATTCAAGTAAGAACCTTCTCTCCTTTTTTTTTTTTTTTTTTGGCATATTTGGTCTTCTTTTCTGTCCTTCATTTCAGCATCTCTTACGTGGTCTTTCTCGTGTTCTCCTTCCTTCTACATCATACTTCAGCTGCAATATTCCTTCCAGCTTTTCAGCTCTCAGCTTCATTTTCAAGTCTCTCTTCAGTCTCTTTTCCTGTCTTTTTCTTTCTTCATTAGTAACCTGCAGGCTTCTCAAACTATACTCTTTAAAACTTAACCATCAGGTTTCTTAGGTGATGTTGTCTATTACCAGCTTTTTTAGCTTTTTGTCCTCAAGTGGCACAGAGGTTTTGTTTTGTAACAGTAGTGTTACAGTAATTTTCACACTTCTGTTCTGACCTCCCATTTGTCCATTCAAGTGCTCAACCTGATGGACTTTTAGCTGAGCAGAGTCAGAGAAAGTATGTAGTTTCTGTCACCAGAGATGGTAATAATCTGTTCTTCTTTTATAACAGTATTTCCTGTTTATGGGAACCCATTATTGCTGACAGCTTAGTGCAGAGGCATAATTCTTAAATGTACGTTCGTCTTAAGAAGTTTGTGCATTTTCTTTTACTCTATTCAAGAGCTGTTTGCTTTATGTGATGATTTCTCTTGTCTAAATGTAACTTGGAGAAAGTGATGATAAATGTTAAATGGTTCTTGTAAAACTGTTAAATTGTCAGTTTTAGAACTGAGTAAAAACATTAATGTTTTCATTAGATCCCAGCACTGAGGAATGTCCAGCTTTCATCATAGCAGTTGTTTAGTTCCATGTAGGTCTAAATACTCTGCCCGTAGTAGACATCTTAGTGTCACATGATCCTAAACTGAATACTCTTTGTTCAGCCCTAGGTTTTGGGTTTATTTGCTGTTTTTATTTTTTATGTTGGTTTTTTATGTTTGCTTTTTAGAAAGGAATCTTTTTTTCCTCTTCTTCTTCAGCATACATATGTGATGTGGGACAGAATCTATTCAGTGTAATAAGCCTGATATGCCATCCCTTTAGTTCAAATATATCCAGTTCTAGGTAAGTAACCAATATCTGATCCTTCCTGCCCTTGTTCTCCCTTCTTCTACAAGACAGAAGTCCAGATTTTCAGGCAAACAGTTCTATTTGCTGCATCATGAGCTAGCACTATGTTGAATAAATAAAACTGTAGCAGTAGGTGAAGTTATTTAAAGCATGTTCTGAGTTTAAATGACTGTTGTGGTTCAGCTCAGCAGGCAGCTCAGGATGACACAGCTGTTTGCTCGCTCCCTGCAGTAGTACAGGGGAGAGAATCCTGAAAAAAGGTAGAACTGGACATTGAACACTGGGTGTCAGATTAAGGGAAAACAAGTGATAGTGACAAAAGAACATACAAACGAAGTGCTGCACAATGCAGTTGTTCACCATTTGACCACTAATGGACAGCCAGTCCCTGAGTGGCAGAGCCAACCTCCTCAGTTTTATTGGTGAGCATGATGCTGCCATATGATATGGGATATCCCAGTGGCCAGTTTAGGTCAACTGTCCCTCCTGTGTCCCCTCCTCGCTCCTTGTGCACCCTCAAGGTGCTGGCTGGGCAACACGAGAAGCCCAAAGCCCTTGACTCTGTATGCACTGCTCAGCAACAACTGCAACTTCAGTGTGTTATCAACTTGATTCTCATCCGAAATCGAAAAGGCATCCCACCCAAAACCGAGACAATAAGAAAATATTTTCTCAGGTACGTCAATCACAGACAGCAAGTTAATGTCATTGAGCATAAAAATGAATAAGAAAAGGAATGTTTATCCTTTCAGCTAATCAATTAGCAGAATCAATTTAACTCGAAACAACAGAAAGCCTTTAAAACCGTATAGGGCAAATACAGTCTGGATTTAATTGGGTGTAAATAAGAATGGATGTCACATTCACAAAGCTGTATTTGGCTTATACCTAAACAGCTTTTTTTTTTTTTTTTTTTTTAATAATGCCCTGTTTATCTTTAAAGGGCACACAGATGCAAGGCCAAATCAGATTTTGCTTGAAAGGAAGGAAGGAATGCATAAATAAATGCATTAGTACCTAGTTCAAGCATATTGTTTCAAATTCTGTAGGGCTTTTTTGAAATAACGATTGAGAATATTACCAAGTAAATTCTTCCAGTAAATACCATTCTTCAGAGTGGAAAAGCAGCATGAGGCAAATATTGCTTTGAATAGAACTGAATATAGAAAGCAGGAAACAAAATTCAAGGTGTTTTCCATTTTTCATTGTCCTTTTACAACAGAGCAACTCCATCCCCTCAGAAATCTCATGGAAGCCTCAGGTGTACTGCATCTCTGAAAATCCTGCAGAATATATCTCAAAACAGAAAAAGAATGTGTGCAATTTTTTTTTTTTTTTTTTAATATCTCACAATATTCTGTGAAGGAACCTATGGAAGAGCAAGTGTTGGTGTCTTACCCAAATCATTCTTATCAGCTGATAGCAAGGCACTGTGCTGCACCATGCATACGTTCATGTTCTCCTCAACTCCATTGAAATAAAAAGGTTTCATGCCTTGTCTCTGAAGTTGGCCTCTCAAAGACAGTTCAGTTATGTCATGTTCTACATCATATCTAGACTTGAATCTCCCTGGTACTTTCTGTATTTACACCTTCTGCCTCCAAATCTTCTTTTGTAGCAGTCTAGTTAGGACTAGCTACATGAAGATATGGGCGTTATAGCCATTTGCACAGAGGAATTTCTTAAATATGTGCCCTATGCTGATAAAATGCATATGAAAATTGCCGATGGATGAAGAAAAATGCCTCTGTTTCAGATCTTTCTTTGCTTTCATACCCATGTTTGAGAACTACTTGTTCGACTTTTTCAAGTGGTAGAGTCCTGTGTCCCTATTCGGTGGTGGTATGTATGTCCTCTTAGCTAGGGAGCCTTTACCTTTTTATAGTTTGTAACATTTTCTGCCTTTCTTCTTCCCCTGAAGGTTTCTTTTTTTCTTTTTCCCCCCCTTTTCTGATACTGCAGGTTCTTCAGTGCTTGGTGCCTTTTTTAAAAACAAGAAATCTACTGATAACAGATACTGCTCTACTCGAATAGAGCTATCCCATTACGGGTGGCCTTGGGTTGCTGCATCAGACACCTAAACATCTTAACTGATGTCTCCTTCTGATGCTAGAAAAATGCCAATTAAAGAGATAGTGATAGATGTGACCTAATTAACAGAGCTCTTGCCACAGAACTAATGTGCATTACTGATTTATCTTTCTGCCTTCCCTCACATTCAGATTGGAGACACAGATATAAACCCCAAATTGTTACAAGCTGCAAAGTGATCTGCAGAGCATGCACTGTCTCTGGAGTAAGAATGTTAGTGCTTGGATTTGGCACAACATAACATAATAATCTGTAACTCTGGGCAGAGATGTCAGGCATTCTCACTTGCCTGGTTACCTGCACAGAGCTGCTATGAAACCACATCCCCATGTCTTTTGAGGTGAAAGGTAAGGAAAAGTCCTGCTTTTAGAGAAGATTCATTCATGCTGTTACTGTGAAGTTACTTGCGACATTGCCAGAGAGATGAGAGAGCAGCAAAACCACCCCACTAGGAGAAGATCTGCCCGAACTTTTTTCTAGGTTCCAACCCTGTTTACAGCCTCTGGGTACTATTTTAATGTAAATAACAAATAGGAAAAATGTTCTCCACCAGAATTACTTGTTTAGCAGCAGTGTTCACACCGATGTAGCAATCTGGTAAATCTGTTTCCATTATGGACAGCACTGGATAGAAATAGCTGTCATGTCTGCTACCAAGGTGACAACTGCTGGTTTATTGAATCCTGGTTTCTAGAAGCCTAATCCAAAGCTATCCTCTCCCTGTATTGATTTTTTGTGGATATTCAGATTTCTTAGTGCTTTTGTATGCTTTTGTATGCCTTTGTTCCTTGCTGGGGTTGATTGTACTTTTCTATTTATCTTACCTCTCTCTTTCTCTGCTCTTGCTTTTTCTTTTTTGTAAGTCAGAACTTCACACTTCCCTTTTTCCTTGCTTTGAGACATATACTTTTCCTTAACAAAAAAGGTAAAAACAAAATCAAAAAACCCTGTTTACACCCATGTAGGAATTTCTTTGCCCCTTGAAGCCCTGTGTTTTTTAGATCCAGGAGCTGGATATCTTTTCATTAAAAATAAAAAGGTGAGTGGAGTTTTGAATGGCTCTCTAGATTATCTGTTTCGTCAATCAATTAGACTCCATCAGCAATGAAAAACATGACATATGTATTGCTACTGAATATTTATAAATGTAGTTGATACAGAATGCCCATGCTTAAATTCCTTTACTTGTTAACTTAATATTTAGCCTATATGTATTTTAAGATAATTCAGAGCATACTGATCCTTTTTCCTTTCAAGCAGAAAAATAATATAAATGGTATGTGGCAGAGGCTGCCACATTTTTTAGTTATGCTTAGTTAAATATTAAATTAACAGCATAATTTAGAAACACTACGTAATCAATTTTAAGAAATACTACTTGAATGGTCTCAAGGCAGCTCAAAGTCTGCTCTCAACAAGGGTTGAATTATTGAAGCACTGAAACAATGCCAGTCACAAAGCCATCTAAATCCTTCCCTGCTTTTGTGTCATTCACAAGAAAAGCACTTGTTACCTGTTTTTAATTTATATTCTTTCAATTTATGGAGGGTATTTCTGCTCCATACCCTCACTTTGGAAACAGGAGATCTGGAAATACCTAATGGAAAGTTTTACGTTTCTTGAAGCTGTCAAAATAAATTTTAGCTCGTCATAAATGAATTAGTAATGATTAATATTATCTATGTACTCTGAAACTAACCGTTAAGAGAATATCTAAGTTATAGAATGCAGGAAATTAGCTGGTACATGGGTTGTGTTCTTTCATTCTGGGTAAAAGTGCATAGCATAAATATCAAAGCTCAGCCATGTACAACTTCCAATAAGCACCCTGTCAAATACAGGAATAGGTCTGCTCTGCTTGGATGTAAATCCAAGCTGCTGAACAGTTAGTAAACAGCAGTTAGCTAAATGGCATTCTTCTGAAAGCTTTCAAGTTACCACTATCAGAGGATAAGTAGTTAATAACAAAAATGGCTGTATAGGCATTCTTGAATGCTGTAATTAAACTGATAAATCTGCAGTGACATATATCTGTAATGAAGAAATCTGCTATTTGTGGATTTTTTCTTTCACTGGTCATGTGTATATTTATAGCCTCTTGTTGAAGCATGAAACTCCTTTTTTAAAAGCTACTTGGTGTTTTCTGTAAACATGGAAAATAACTGTATTTTGGTTTAGAATTTCCTTGGGAAAATATTTTAAGAGAGAAAAAAAAAATGCTCTTTAGCTTTTTGTTGAGCCGAATATCTCAACAGTAAGAACTGTAACCACGGTTACCTTTACCATCACCTATCCATGAACTTGGAGGACATACACAAACATGGAATTTTATTTTAGAAAAACATTGCTGTATATATAACCTACTCAATAATTATTGACAAGAACAGCATTATGGCTTTGTAGGAGCATGATATTTTTTTTCTTATAGCTCTGCAGTTCACCTTGCATAGGAATGGATACAGAAATGTCTGAAGGAGGAACCAGGTCCAGCTATTAGATGTTCTTTATATTCCGAATCATTTTCAGATGCCGGGTTAATTTTCTAGTCCCTCTGCAGCTGAGAACAAATAGAACTACAGAAGGCACTGCTTTCATATTGTTTTCCTTTCCCCTTGTTTATGTCTGTTACTTTGTCTGGTTTTAGGTTTGGAACTTTTTGGGAGTGGATGGGGGAGATGAGAGGGTTTTGTGCAGTGTATGCAAGTTTCAGTTCCTACTAAATATTTCATAAGCGTTTTCCTTAGAAGTATTGAACTGTTGCCTGCAGACCAGAGGGTCGAGGTCATATCTTGTGTCCTGGAAGCTGTTCAGTTTCCTAAGAGAGTTTTACTAATTCAAGAAATCTGTTCCGATTTTGAGACCAGTAGGGAACTGCAAGTAGCAAATAACAGCTTTGGCCAGTACATGGGGAAATTTAAGATATGCAAAGAACAAGTACAAATTAATTTGAGATTAGCATAGTAACTGCTTAACAAGAGCCAATGGAAACATTCTTCCTTACTTAGGACTGTCCACAATGATCCTGAATCTTCCACAAAAAGGATGACAACTTTTGCTAAGGATTTCAATAAGTGCTATTATCTGGCTGTTTTTGAGTGGAATTTTCCTGTTGCAAAGATAATTTGAAATTAATTTTGAAGTAGTAACAGATGTAGTAGAGTTTCAATAGAAATGTTAACAAAAGTTCATTAGAGTGGTGGATCATGGATTGTATTGATTTGTTCTTTTCTTAATTGATGTATGAATTGAACTAATGTGTAGAGGTGGACTTGTATTTTAACGTTTCCTTGTTATTTAATGATTTTGTTATTTTGCTTTTGGAGAGGGTTTCTTTGTGTGTTTTGCTTGTTTGTATGTTTTTTTTGAGCACAGCATAGTAAGAGAGAGAATGAATTACTTTCTGTCCATATATTGTTCATGTTCCATATTTTGATGGAACAATGTGGTCTATATTTGACAAATCTGCACTGGTGGTCATTACAAACGATTTTCACTTTCTCCTTGTTATGATATGTAACAAATTAAGAAAGTAAATGCCTTGGGCTAGTTATGCGATGGAAATCTGTAATAAGTCATCATGCATGCATGAGTGCTGTGATCATGGTTCAGAAAGCCTGTGGAAATTTTGGCCTAAAGTCTTTTGGAAAATGTTTCCAAAATCTGCTGAGCTCTTTTCTTCTTCCAGATTAGTGGTTTCTCTCAGAGTGCAGGTTAACTTTCACATTCTTTTTCCAGCTCTATGCAAAACTCCTGATGTACTTCAAAATCCACTTTGCGTGAAAGCAAACCTTTTATTAATTGCTTCTTTAAAAAAGATAATCTGCAACTCCGATGTGCGATTGCAAATACAATTGTTTCATTCTTGTGTCTCAAGACTTTCTCTCACACAAAAGATGGCCTTGTGCCAGTTTCAGGAAGGCTGATGTGACTTGCAAATGACAGCCTCCAGGGGAGCGGGAATGCAACCCTGCTAATGCCGGCCCAGGGTGGCTGGAGCCCAACAGAATGACGCTCGGCGCTGTCACACTGCTCTGTTGGGAACAGCACAGCCGCTCACTTCTCATGCACCAGTTCAGCTGTGCAAGTGATGAGTCGTATTTTGTTTCTAAGTACTATCAGTATTGCTGCAAGTGTAAAACATTTTCAGATTCAGCAAAAACAGCAACTGACCTTTGCTCATGGAGCAGAAGCATGAAAATGAAAGTTTTGTTTCCCCATTGGGAACCCCTTGGCACGAAGCAGGGCTGCATGGCATGCTATCCTTATGGCGAGCACACCAGCCCCGGGTCAAGTGTCCCACGTGAGTGTCAAGAAAATAACAGCAGTGAAATGACGGAAAGCAAATCATCTGGTTTGCCTGTACTTCTGAGAGGTTGCTTTGTAACCAGCGCGACATCTTGCTGTGGGTGTTAAAATATTTGTGACATACTGTAAGTGAAGAGTTATATATGGGTAACACCATGCCTGAGATCTTGTACCTAAGCACTGCCCCCTGACTCTGCGCTCTGTGCGTGTGCGTAGCTTTCAAACTCTTGAAGAGAAGTGATTAGGCACTCAGCTAAGAGAGATGTCTGCTTCCTTTATTTTAGGATTCAGTATATGTTACTAGTTTGGGCTTTAGTGTCTTATAGTATATAAAAATTATCTTTATGCAGGGATAATTAGGAACATTTTTTGTTGAAAAACCCAAATTTGTTTCCAAAAGAATGGTTTGAGGGGGTGCAGTACTGTGTGCAAATTCAGGTCAGATTTGGTGAACAGATGTGCTTTCTTTTAAGAAATGTTTTTGAAAAGTTTCAAACATTTGTTTATTCTATATAGAAATCATATTTGGATGAATTCATTGACAAGCACAGCAGGTTTTCTACCACAGTGTAGAACCTTGTGTACACTAAATAGCATATACTTTTTCATTTTTTGTCTTTTATAACATGCCTAGTTTTACTGCATGTTTGTATTAATCTACATACATTTCATATACATATGGTCTGTCATTTAATTCTCTGCTGCGTCATTACACAAGAATGCCAAAGCTGATTCTAATTGTTCAGCAAACTGAAGGAATTTAGGGAGGTTGCCCAGAAATTCAACGTTACTTAAATAAAATGCACATGTATTTTAAACCTTTTAACAGACACGTTCTGTGCCATATCCCCTTTACTAATATTAAAATAAGACTTATCAGCACAAGCTGCATGAGGCTGTGCTGCTGGAGCCAAATCCTGGGATCAGCATCCAGGCCACGAGCCTGCAATCAGTTACACTTATGTTGAACTTCATGCACATTTGTCATTCTTTTGAAATCAGCAGGATTATTCACCTCCGAAAGACAAGTATGTGTGGAACTGATTCCGTGAGCAGACCCTTCATTTTTATTGGCTTCATTACGAATCCAAAAACAGGAAGAGGGAAATCTGCATTAGGGCCGCAACATTTAGGTCTTAGGGATCATACTGGAGACAAAATTTAGGCACTGTCTGCTGGAAGTCACCGAGAGAGAAAAGAATCGCTCAGGCGACATGCAGGGTGAGCGGCAGAAGGCGTGCATAGAAGAGATTATGGAGAACAGCAGAGGGGAAAGTTATCCCATTGGTTCCCTAGCCGAACCTTTTGAGGTCCTGTGAAAAATCACAAGCACGTCATGAAATGGTAGGAATGGGAGAAAAACAGTAGAGTAAGTGCAGAAGGAAAGATTAGAAGTATTTTTTGGGTTTCAGGTTCTTAACATCTGGATCTAGTGAATATCTTGATGTTGCATTTTCCCAGGCAGGTTAGTTGAACATGCAGAAGGATATTTTTTGGCTCATCCTAAATGGATGACAGTATCATCCAGGAAACATTTTGTTTTCCCCAGACAGCATTTTTTTACATTGTTCTTGGTAGTGCTGGATGCAGTCTGCAGTGTTGTGTGCTGTATCTGCAGAATTCTTTTGCTATTAGTGCCATTACTCAGCAGTAGCATTTTAAATGTATGCAGAAATGTGATATTAATGATCTTATTTCCTTCAGTTTGTGAGGAGTTTTTGTTTGCAGATTTCGGATTGATTCTCTTAATAATAATATTCATGCCTTCCATTCAATTTGCAAATAAAAGATCAGAAACAGGTATGAAGACATTAAGACAGGTTAAATGAGAGCTTCATCTACACTATATGAACATAACTGCTGCAGGTAATTAGCACCTTTCATTCTGAAAAATGATTTGAAGCACTTGAGGGAATTTGGAATGATATTTTACATTTTATTCCAACTTGTAATGTAGAAGGGAAATGAAATAAGACTGGTTTTATTTTCCATTTTTTGCCATTCCTTTCTTCTCCCTGCTCTTTCTCTTGTTGAAAAACTATTGTCATTTATGTCATTAAAACATAGAATTATTGCCCCCCAGACTTTCAGTGAACCACAGCTGTTGACCTTTTTTTGTCAAAAAGCTTTGAATACAAAGCTACACTGGGAACATTTGTAGCCCATGGACCATGACAGTACTGTAGACTTCTCTCCTGTTCTGTCAGAAGAGAGTGCCAGGGGGTGTGCTCACATAGTGACTGCATTATTTTCTGGCAATTGTGGTAAAGATTTCCTTGCCTTTGTTTTTTCTGCCTCATCTCAAGTGTACAGTCATCCTTCAAACCTATTATACCACCTTCTGAATACTGTGGCTTTGTCCCTTAGGCTACAGTCTATTGTATAAAATGTTTACCAGAGCTGTATAGATATTATATTAAGCATTGCAGCTTAACATGGAATGTGTGGATACTTGAAGCTGAGTTTAAAATACATCTTGGTTTCCTTGCTGTGTAATAGTATATTGCATTGAATGGAAAGTTAAAACTTAACCTTTTCTAGTACAGGAAGTGCTAATTTTCAGTGAAGTCTTATGAATATTAGATTAAACACTGAATGCTAAGCATGTGAAAAACTCAAGATGTCTTTGCTTGAAATATGCCATAAACTCTTTTATTTTTCCGGGTGATTAAATTAATCACTTTTCAGTAGTGCACACCAGCTGCTGCATCTGTAACTAAACCAAGTACTTTCCCACAGTACATGCTGTATATTTCATTCTTAGAGCATTTTATTTTGACAGGTAATTTTCATCCTTCTGCATATGAGATAGAAAATCAGAAGAGTAGAAATTAAATATAAACTACAGTGAGTTTCACAATTAGGGCCATATTTTTACTGTCAAAAATAAAAGGGCACATAAAGCTCTATTTCTAAAACAGTCTACGCATAGCTTGAAGTATGAAGGCTCAAGTTTGGACCTAATTTCTTTCTTTTCCATGCAACTGACAGTGCCTCAGTCTTTCTCTTTGGAATGTGTGAAGAAAGCAGAAACGGTGGCAGTAGAAGGGAATTCTGCTTTTATCCTAAGTTAATTTTCTCTGTGAAACTTGACCTGTGTTGGTTACATTTATGAGAGTTTGCGAGCATAGAAGCAGTGCGATATGAATGTGAAAACCTTACCTTTCTGATATAATTCATTAGATTATGCTGCAACTTTTATATATATTTTATATATATATATATATATACACACACATATATAAACAAAATCACACAATAAAGCCAAGCCCTTCCTTAACTGAGCTTTCTAAGCATCACCATAATTATGAGCATATACTTAGGCTAAATAGTCTTTTCCCTTAGAGAATAAGCACATACATTTTTTTCTGTATCCCCAGTCAAGTTCACTTAGAGGTGCAAGGAACAGAAATTTTACTTGCAATTCAACTGTTATTTTGAGATTATGCTGGCTAAAGAAGGGCTGCCTTTCAGAAAACTGATTTTTATACACTTCTCTTTCTGTTCAATCCTTTTTCTGTAATAGGATTATATACTTCTTTGAACACAAAATTATTCTGAAAACAGAAGTCTGGATTAATATTTCAAATATATGCATCTATCACAAACAAAACAAAACAAACAAACAAAAAAAACCCAACCTCTACCTGTGAGCTAAATGTGGCCCACAGAGCTTCTGCTTCTGGTCACTCCAGATCCCAGGAATTGACATTAGGCACATGGGCACTGCAGTGATTAAACAGGAATGCTGCTGGCTCCTCTGCTTTAGGTAGAACAAAAGAACTATAGTAAAGTTCATATACATAGCAAGAAGGATGAAGAGTGGCAATAGGCACTGACTTTAGACCATTTTACAAAAATTAATGTGTGTTTTTCACTCAGTAACCTTTTCTTCTCAATTAGTGGCAATATTACTGGGGAGATCCTAGTGCTGAAATGTTTAGACTTATTTAGAATTGGAATACTCTGTATTCACACTATGTCTTTATATTTCATGCGAGAGCTGTTAGTAGTATACATAATGTGCAACATTATATATATATATTGCCTGTGTGCTTTGTAGTCTGCAATGAATTAGCCACATTTTAAAAGGCATTCTGTATTGTCATTTTTTTTTTACTACTGTCATTACTGGTAGGCCTGTATCTCACCATAAAAGGCAGCCTGCTAGTTGCTGAATGTTCCACGTACAGCCTGGAATGCTCCATTACTTCAGGCAGCAAGCTAAGACACCTTGCAGAACAAATGCTGCCTCTAGTCGTGATTTTTGGACTCTGAAAATTGTCTTTATGAGAACTGATAGCAGATGTGATCATCCAACTGTTTTTAAAAAAAAGAAAGCATCTACATAAATCATGTACTGGTTAAGAAGGTAAATGGTATAAAATTACTTAAGAGTATATATTAGGAAATGAATCTCTGGATGATTGAAAGTACAAAACTGAGCAATTAGTCTTCAGTGCTGGAATAGTGTGAAGGAGAAAGAGGAGAGCAGATTTAGGGTGAGGGCTCCTTGTATTCATTCTGAGCAAAGCACTTGGGTAAGACTTGTGGTATGAGCAGAACAGCTACACTGTTTGCATTCAAATCCATCTTGTTTTCCTAATTTTTAATATATTGTTATACCAAAGAGAGGTGGTACTTTTTTTTTTTTTCCCCCATTCTGTAAGTAGTTGTTATAGAACGTAGAATCTATTTTCTTTTTGCGGTACTTGCAGCAAAGACGACTTTTTATTCAGGAGTAAAATGCTTATTATATACTTAAAATTATCTCCAAATTCTTCATAATAGATGAGGGAACAAAGGGAAGGTATGTTCTGTCATCACTTTAGTGATCTTGTACCTCTGTGTTTTAGCAAACCTTCTAAAACTATAAAGCAGTCATAGTGCACTTTAAAAAGTGATTTTATTGGCAGATGGCAGAGCAGTGGAAGTAAGTGTGAACTGAGGTTAAAATACTGAATTGAGTCATGCAAGAGGAAACACTCAGAGCAACAGGGATCTAGAAAGGGGAGGCCGTTATGCTACATACAGCAGGGTGCTGGTGCAGTAGTTGTGATCTGCCAGAAGGATACCTTTCATATTGCTGTTTTCTAGATGTATTGGCTAGGTAGTTAAAGTTCATCTTTAGAAGAAAAAATGAAAGATTATTCAGAAGGTCCTATTTGGTAACCTTGCTGTTTTGATTTAAACACAGTGGTGATCTTCATACTGTAAGCTTATTTTAAAACAGACAAAAAACCAACCAACCCAACCTACTTATCTAATGCTGCTGTGTCTAGATAATCTGGAGAGGAGAAATGTCTTTTATCTACATAAATTGCGAAAATAAAATACAAGCATGAAAGATTAAAAATAAAAGCAAAAGAACATTTTTGAGCATATTAGATGCAAAAATGTTGAAACCTATTCATCTGATTAAATTGTAAAAGCATTAACTGTATCTTCTGCTAAAAACATTAATGCAATACCTTTGAAGAGTAATTGGTATAAAGAATATCCTCAAAGAGGAGCGTTTCCACATGCCTAGACTTTATTTTGCCCTCATTAAACTTTATTCTGAGTTGAATATTTCCTGTCTATAGCGTAAAGATTATTCTTGCTCTACAAACATCTTTCAGTTTTATCACATTTTACTACCTAATGCATTTTCTAGATGCTCATTAGCTAATGACAGACAAAGAGGACTTTTTGGCTCTTGAATGTTTATCAGGAGAAACGGGTAAGTTCTTTGAGCATTGATGGCTTTTAGGCTATGTTAGAGCCAGCAGGTACACTATAATTAAAATTCAGTACAACCATGGATTAAAGATTGAAGAGTGAAAAGAATGGAAAGTGGCCTTGTGCGGGACTGCCATCTGCCTTTACACTTTTAGTGTCAAAAAACTTTGAAGAAATAATATAAAAAAAAACCTGTTAGTTTTGTCATTGTATTCATTTCTATATTACCCGATCTTAAACTCTTTGTTTGCAACTTTGAACTGATAAGCTTTTTGAGATAGGATTTAGCTATATGTGCATCGTAACATATCCCTGATCTTTAGCTAATCTAATTGGATAAAGTTGAAGATTGTTGTTTTTTTTAATTTGTATCATAATCAAATAAACTCATGTTGTTATCTATGGACTGAATTTATTTCCTCATAAGCTCAAGATCAACCAGATGCTTAGAAGTCAAGATGTTGTCACAAAATGGAAGATATATTCAAATAAAGTCTAGACTTACTATCTCTCTTTCCCTCTCCCCCAGCATCCCCCTTTCCCCACCCCCATTATCTCATGAACTTTGCTTCTCACCATAAATTTGTCTGATGCTGACATTTTCAAGATAGTAAGTCTAGACTTTTGGAAACTCTAGAGACTAATGAAAAAGTCATTGAGGTGGTTCTTAAGTTTCTTGGCCTGTGTTCCCAGGGCACCTTTGACAATCAGTGTTACTTTAGTATTTCCCCTCCACATTTAGAGGTCTTCTCCATTAGCTTCTGCCTGAAGATAATCTTATGGACAAGTAAATGTTTATGATAGGGATTTTGTGGTTGTATGACCCGGTAGGATGTTTCATTAACTACTCATGGCCTCTCCAGTCCCAGTAAGTGTTAAGGATCTTTGTTTTTGCCATTTTTTGTGAGCTGATTGTTCCTGCTTCTGGGTAGATGATATTGGCCACACAAAAATAAGTAGAGGATGGGGATTTGATTTTGCCTAGTGTTAAGCACTCACTAGTAGCAGATAGCATATGCAATCTGCATGTGAGATATGATTTTTGCTATGAAAAGAATTTAAATAGTTTGTTTTCTCAGACACCCTAACTTATTTGTTTAGAGACTCTTGTGCAGCCATAACAAAGACTTCAGCAGACAGTTAGCAGAATTCTCTTTTCTCTTGATAGTTTTCAGCTTGTAAGGTGATGATAAAGGAACAGAATCATACTTCAGAAGAGAGCAAGTATGGTAAGAGAAGAGTGCAAGGAGTAGAAGAAGGGGTCAGACCACTAGCAGACACCCATAAACCTCTGTGCAAGCTCATTAAAAATATTTTACGTGTAAATACATTTTATCACTTTCTGCGAATAAGTCTAGAGGAGATAGATCTTTGAGGAATGTCACCTGTTTTTCAAAATAAGAATTTTGTCTGAGAGTTAGTGTTTTTTAAGTCATACTTGCACTTCTGAAAGCCTTGATGAAATTCCCTTTTCTCTCAACTGTTATAATTAATGATGAGGCAGTGAATACAGATGAACATCTTAAAAAGGCAATTAATCCAGGTGGCAGGCATTTTTGCAAAATCATTAATGATTGTGCTTTTGAGGAATTGAAAAAATACTGTAAATCACAGGATTATTCTTAGCGTGGCAAAATCTTATTTCCGTTACTGATCTTGAATAGATTTTTTAAATAGGAATCATTACGATAATGAAGATTTACATCCATTCTTAAAACTCCCAATTTCCAGTGAGCGTATGTTTAGAAGTAACCTGAAATCAGGTAATGTAAAAAAGTCTTATTTTCAAAGTCTATCAGCTCAAATAATTGAGTAGATTTTTCAACCCTGCAATTAATGTGATTGCTTTTCTGTTGCTATGATGTATTGACTGTATTCAGCCTGTATTAAACATAGGAGGCTTTAGTGGATTTATAAAGATTTTTTTGAGGCATATTTGAGTGTCACTCTGTAATCCAGTCACTGGTGCAAAGAGATTTTGTTTACAGAGGTTCAGAAGTGCCTGACTCTACACCAACCTGCTGGCAGAAAATGCTGTATCAGCAGAGCATTTCTTGACACTTGCTGAGCTGAGAGCTGAGCACTGTACACACTGAGAAACCTCACTGATATCAGTGACTCTCACTCAAGACATTGTGTAAAAGTAGTTTACTGTTTGGTGGATATTGATAATCACATCTGCTCTGTCTTGCCCCAAAGCTTCTTGTTTTCTGTTGGCATTTGTAACCATGTGCAAAGATGTGGTACAGCAACAGTATATAATTTAATTGTCTCTTCACAACTGTGCTTTCTTCATTAAAAAATAGCTCTTTTACTACAAGAACAAATTTCCAGTTTCTGCCCATAATTCAGCACATACAACTATATGTACTAGTCAGGGTTTTTTTTTTAATGCCCAAATGAAACTGCAAGGTTATTCCATGAAAAAAATGGATGCCATCTCAGATGTGATTATAAACATGCTCCTACTTATGCACCATCAAACAGCATCAAAAGTCTTACACATAATGATCATAGAACATATTTTAATTGTTTTCTAAGTTACTGGCCTGATAGTTGCTTGGATTCAATTGCTGTAGTCCCTTTCACATTGGCATAGCCATGCTCACTTACTTTTTCTCTGCTGTCAAACTTGCATTTGCTTTTTGCCCAGTCAGCACTGGGCTAAAAGAAACATATGTTATAGCTTTGATGCATCTATCTGTCTCAGTTTACAACTAGTCTTTTCTGATACATCAGTACCTGTTTTATATGATATACTCATGCGCTTCTTTGACCTTTCTTGGGAGGTTGATGAATGTGTTTTTAAGCATCCATAAGTGAATTGTAATATATGCTAAAATTATATATTTGCAATATTTCTGCCAAAATGAACTACAGTGGATGGCTTGTGTCCACATAGCGTTGGAATGTGCATGCTCATAAAATTTTACACCGGACATTTGACATCTTGCCAACATTCATTTGCTATCACATCACCATCATTTCCTACTTTAAACTTGTTAGTACCAAGTGCATATACATGCATAGTTGTAGACTCCTTAGAATATTATATATTTAGAGAGGAAGGAAAGATGAGGCCAGAAAGAATATATAAATGTCTACTTTAAGAGTAATACTAATGTTTGGACTTAATTCATGCAGCACTAGACAACTGTATGAGATGTATATATAAACAACTATAAGAAAACTTTCTGGTATTCTAGCTGTATGGGAAAAGCTACGCATTCTAGGAACTTTTATTAAGCTGAAGAAAGTTTTTACCCATAAGGAGAGAGAACTATTTATATCTTTGTTAACATGTACATAAGCTGTAGTCCAGGAAATCACAGCTAAGAGGGCCCTGTGTCATCTGAAAAGTATAATGAAATGAACTGTTTTCTTATGAAGAAAAAAAAAAGTATTTCCTTTTGGATAGAATGATAATTAGAGAATGTAAAGGAATATTGTAATGGTAAACTGTGCGTCTCCTACTTGTGTTATGGATGTCTTTTTATCTTCTGCATCAGAATAGGGTACCAAGATTTGATTTCATGTTACATTTTGGTTAAATTCTATAGTTTTATTTTGCCTGCTTGTGAGGACTAATTAGGAGACTATTTACTCTTGGTTTTGATTTTAATTAATTAGATACCTTGGTCCTTTCTTCATAATGCTGTTATATCTGGGAACAGACCATGGATTAGGTTCTGGCAATATAAAATCACTTAAATTACTATTTCTGTTATATATTTTTTTTGATGACAAGACATTTCTATTCCAATTGACATTTCAAAATCTGTTGTTTTTTGTTTTAAAATGAAGTGTATACATGTACACTCCAAATCCTATTAAGTAGTTCCATATTCGAAAGAATATATTACTATTGTGGTACTTGTGGTAGATATACCACACAGTGCATACCCACACATTGACACCAGCAAAGCTTTATATAAACACAGGGATCCATTCCTTCAGCTGGCAGAAGCATCAGGTGGTCTTCCCTGGAAATGCAGATCCTTGATGACCTTTGAAGAAGATAGACATATAAGCTGTGATATGTGGGAAAGAAAAAATGGAATCAGAGAGGAAAGCATATTAAGCTAAGGGAGATGAAGATTTCCCCCTTAGTTTGAATAAAAAAGAAAATACAGCGGGAGACAAATACAAGAGGGAATATACGAGGAATGAATGACCTCAGAAGCTTGAGATTCTTCTCAAATTATCCTAATTTTTTGGACTTTACCTGAACCATTTAGGTTTTCATACTGATTTTCTACATTACGTCTGTATGAACTCACACTATAAGAAACAGAAGTACTTGAAAGAAAATGAACAAACAAGTCTGGTCCTTATTAGCAAAAGAAAACAAAGAACTAAAGCAAAATTAATCCCCTTTGTAAGCGTATAAAGTTAAGAGGCACAGCGTTATGAGACAAACAGCAGAACAATTGCATCTGAAGTCTGTAATAAGATTTACAACATTATATTTTAAGGAGCTTAAACCCATATTTATGAATGCTTTGCCTTTTATTTGAACCTTGTGAAACAATATCATTTTTCAGGATTTCTCTTCTTTGGGACTAAAACCTATGGAAAATTAGAACTTGCACTGCAGATTGTTCAAGATTTCATTTTGACCTGGCTGTTAATGGAGTTTGCTGCTTAATTACATTTAGTTTGTGCCATTTAGTCAGTCTACTTCAAAGATAAATTTCATATGTTGTTTCATGAGAGTGTTCTGCCGTTGATCTGTTTCTGAAAATGAAAATGCTTCTTAGAATGATCTTAGGTATTTTGGGTCTTTGAGTAACAGGCATGTGAAATAGAAGTGGTTGGATGCACAGAAATGGGCATTGTTAAAAAAAAAAAAAAAAAGTGTAGGAGTTTTGGTGCTGTTCTTTCTTCCAAAACTTGTGAAGTTGATGAGAAAATGATACATTCCTTACAGCATCATGTTTTGCTCTTGAAAAGCATAGACCTCACCCCTCCCTCAGCATTCAGAACAGCAGATTTGTTGTGACTTCACATTTGCAGCCCAATGAATTTCTGTAATAGAATAGAACCCAGAACAGCAAATAGAGCATGGCCAAACTATGAAGTACCATTTATTACTATGGAACACCAAGTGTTCTTATATTATCTCTTTCTGATTTTATTTTAAATTAATTAAAAAAAAAAAAAAAAGAATAATTCTGTCTAGAATTGAGAATAACGTGACTAAAATTCTAGGATTGAGAGAATGTGGCATATATCAGCATGTGAGAGGCTAAAAATCTTCTAAAACTCATACAGCCTAAAGCAACTTTAGTTCTTGATCAGGAACTGATGTAAGTGAAGTTGATATCTTTTTTCTTCAGTTTCTTTTTGTATATGAATAAAATTGCTGTGGGCTGTAACTGTGGACTATTCTAACAGACAAATTCAAGTTAAGAATGCCATCTGCATTATGTGTATTTAGTATTTGGGTGGGTAACAGTAAATGTTATGTAACTGTTAAGATTTGGATAAAAAACAGTGTCTTCCTATCCCCTTGATAGGCCCTCATCCCCTGAGGTACTGAACACTCATTTTCTCTATTAACCATTCAGCCCATTACTTTAAACTAACAATTGCATCAGATAATATTTTTTAGCTTATGTATACTAGAACTAGTAATCCCAAAAGATTAATAAGATAGCTAAAATTAATCAAGTTTAATCAAGGAAAAGGATTAACATTGTAATATTTTTATTCTTGTTGTCAATCAGTCAAAAGAATATGCAATGCAGAACCTAATCCAGAATGATGTAACATTTCAGCATTTCAAAACCTCCCTATGTTAAAAAATTAACATTAAATTTCTGAATATGTAAAACAGAATTAAAAATCGGTGTCCACTGCATTAATTCCATGCCCACTGTGTTTTAAAACAGACTACAGTTAAAAATACAAAATAATATCAAATATAATGCATGAATAATCCAAACATGTGGCATGAATAAATTGATTAGAACCGGTCATTTAACGTGTAATTCATCTACAAAGAATTCCTGATGATGGAATTCCTTCCTGCACTGCCATTTTCAAAAAAAGCCATGTTGATTAGCAGAGATCCAAGACCATTCTTTTTTCTGACTTTTCACTTGATATTGTTTTGTTTTGTCAGAATAAATTTTCATACCTATCTTTGAAGTAAAGCATTGACTCTGTCTTCCAGAGATCTTCTTTAATCTTGCTCTGAACAGAAAGTTCATTGTATTCTATTTAATCTTGCTAAGAATGCACCTTTCAAGGTCAATTGTTGTCCATTTGTAGCCATGGACAATAGAAATAAAAAAAATAAATGCTAGTTCACCCATTACATTTTCCTACTAGAGATAACTACTCCCTAAGCAGCCTTTTCTGCTTCCTGAAGCTCCTAATTTTGAATAATAAATAGCCTTTCAAAATAGATTTTCATTGTATGCAAGACTAGAATTAAAAATATAAACAAGAAGATTTGTTTTTCAGTTAAGCACTGATTTTTAGTTGATGTTTGTTTAAGTGTGTTATTTATGTTAATTTAAGGATCTACATTTCTTTGGGGTATAATAGCATTGCAGGGAGTGAGACCATATAGTGCAATAATTCTAGCAGCGAGTGGTCCATTATTCTGCAGGAAGAGGTGGGATATGCTGCTTCACCTCTCTGTCTTTGCTGGTTTTTTTATTTTTTTTTCCAGTCTTATCTTCTGAGAGTGTTTTCCAGTGTGCTTGTACAGCCATTCCAAATACTATTTATAATAACAAATTTACGTTAACAGTACAGTGAGTTACAGATCTCTCCTCCCTTTGGAATAAACATGACTCTCCCTCTCAGTTCCAATGAAGAGCAGAGACCTGAAAAGGCCCGCATTAGCATGGTAATGTATTGTGCTTCTGACTTCTAGATAAATAATAAGTAAACAAACATGTCTTTGTCTGACAAGTTTTGTCTTGGGCACACCCACTTATCCTTCATCAGCCAAGATAAATTGCTTCAGAGGGAGGACTTCCATATTCACTGAAGGAATGCAGAAATTCTTTCTATTTTGTACGTTCTTGGCGTCTTTCCTTTGTTATCAATTCCACGTCCTTCTTTTTTTGTTTTGAAGCTCGGCTTGGGAAAAGAGATTATAAATATTAAAGCTCTGCATGGCTTCTTAAGAATGATTTGGGATTTTTATTTTGTTTTGTCTTAAATATTCTTTGTTTCTGCTATTTTTACCTCAGAGCTATCTTTCCTCATCCAAGCAGTGTATTTTTAGCTCATCCTGAGAGTTGAAAAGTTTTTTTATTAATTGGAGAGAGATGATTACTTTTGGCTTTCTTCTTTTCCAATACTGTTGTAATACTGCCAGCACTGACAAACACACACTTAGAGCAAATCCTGCATATATTATATGGACAATATAGAATTTATATTTTGAAAGTATTTTAACTCATGCTACCATAAGCAGCATGAGTTTTTTATGCATTGGAATGTATATCTTAAGTTGGACTTCATGAAGAAACATCCCAAGTCTTTGTAATGTCATAGGATTCTGTAGTTAGGCTTTGGCTGATACAGTTTCTGTACCATGGCAGATACTGGAAATTTGTTTCTGGCATGGCTTGAATTAGATGAGAACTTCCATTTTTCCTCTTGTAAACATACTTGAAAGGCCAAGATTTTGACTTTTAACTGGGGACACATAGATATATGTGTGCCTCTAGCTGTAGACTCTATTTTTGAGCTCAGGTTCTCTTTCCCACTGTTCTAGAAAAATAAAAATTTTGTAATGAACTTTTTCACATAAACTATTCCATAATTCCCTGTGTTTTGTTTGCCTGAGTTTAAATAGCCTAAATAGCCCTTTTTCCTACATGTGTGAGAGAAGTGTACCGATCCTTCTGTCATTTCCCACAATCACCCAAAGCTCAGTAGGGGAGCATTGGGAAAGCATATGGAGTATGCAATAAAAGGAACAATCTGAGCACAGTGCAAAAGGAAAAAAAGTAGTTTCCATATTTGGAAAGTCCATAAATTAATGTAGCCCTTGGGTCAAATATTTGTGTGGAATTGATGGACCATTTAAGCAGCTACTCATTAAAACCATGTAGATGCTCAAACAATCAAGCTATCATTTTACCTGATATGTGAACTTACTCCCAAGGAGGAAGGCAAATGTACCTTTTTAGGCTTTTAGGCTGTGGCTGATACAGTTTCTGTACCATGGCAGATAATGCAAATTTGTTAAGCATACCTGTACTTTTAAAGAAGGGTAGATTCTCAGATACACCGTCCTTCTCCATACAGACGTTTCCTTAATGGCATACTGTGAACTTTGCAGATGTAGGCCAAACATTTGAGTCTCCATGACAGGAACTGCTAACTTGTATGGAAAAAAAAGCCTATGAGCAATAAAGAAATTTTCCTTGTAGGTTACTCCTTTTTTCTTTCTTTTTTTTGTTGTTGTTTTTTTGTTTGTTTGTTTGTTTTTATGTTAACCTGTAATGCAGCAGGAGCACTGTGTTTTTCCCTTGTGAAGTGAGCACTGCAGAGATCACGGGATCCTCCAGAGCCGCAAAACCATCCTCATGGGGATCTACATTTCATACCTCTGCACTTCAGTCTTCCCCCTTTCAGTTTCTCAAACACAAGGAAGAGGGACGGGTTTGCTCAGCTATAGTAGTTTGCTCACAGTTTAATTAATCTTCAACTGCGTTCACTTTTTGGCAGCCTTCCAGTGGAGTTCAGCAAGGAAGGTGGCTATCACTCATGCCTGTACCTGCTTTCTTCCTCTTCCAGAACTGGGGAGGTTTCTGTGCGGGTTCAGGAGTGGCAGTGGCAGCCATCAGTCCTCTATGAACGTACCTCAATGCAGGGTGGCCTTCCGACACAAAATTTTGCAGTCTGCCTTTGTTTAACACACTGTGTTAAACTCTGTTTTTCTTCTAACCCAGACTCCTCTCTGTAATTGCCCAGGGTGTTTTATCTCCTCGATCTTGGCCTTTCTCCATGCCTTTATTTAAATTCAGCTTTTAAATTTTCCCTGCGCTTTTCCTTTCCAATTTTTGATTGCAACTGTTATGATCAGCTGCTGCTTTGTTTTTCACTCTGATCCTTTCACCACCCTGCTGAGATGAGGTCCCTCTTTCTTCAGCCCCACGTGACCTGAGTGGGTGAGCAGAGAGCAGATGACAGAATTAATTTGCAGGTGTCTCCCTCCTTTTGCTTTTGACATCCTGTCATTTACTATATCCTTATGCCTAGGGGGAGGGGTGTGTATTTCTTGGAGTTGTGCAATGCTTTTCTAGGTTAGTATTGAGCAATCTTAATTATTTCAGAGGCAGTTTTTATATAAGGATGTGCTTTGTAAGGATAAAAACTTTCAAATGCTTTCCCTTTAAAAACAGTTGCATGCAGTAAAATGGAGAAGGCAGCGAAGCAGCAGTATCATTGTAAAGCATGTCTGCAGCTACCCTAAGCCATGAGGATGTAGTAGTTTGCAACAGATCAAAAATGCCGAGCAGAAAATATAAAAGTAAAAATAGCAAGATTCATTGCTACATGTTCCTTTTCATCTTGGGAAATGACACACGTTGAAGATTTGGTCTCCCCCCACGGGCAGTTGCCTCCTGGTGAGGTGAGGCATGTCTGTTTGCAGAAGTGTGATGTGAGTGACTTGTGTGTGAACTTCTTGTTTGCTCTCTCATTTGTTTACAGAAACTGGGATGATTTCCCACAATGAGTGGAGTATTCCTCCTGTACATCCTTTGCATGTCTCATTGTGCCTGGTGGGCATCTCTCATCCATACCATTAATTACATTTCCAGAATGGGAAGGGTAAAGAAAAGGTAATCTGTGCCATAATGGAGGCAGGTATGAATGAAGAATGCTAATATATATTAAGCGCACATCTAACATTTATTTATGTTAGATAAAATCTAACATTTATTTGCTGTTCAATTTCTTACTCAGTATTCTAGTGTGTTTTTTGTTACACAACTCATTTTGCTTTTTATGTTTGGTGACCCCCCCAAAAACTAACCATTGTTCTTAATTATTTTACCCTGTTCTGGGAGAAGTGTGTAAGTAAAAACGTCCAAAACTGTAGTCTTTGTGGACAGCACTAGGGATATTATTTCCTTGGAATACTTCAACTGTGCCTTGCCTTAAGGGAAATCATCTTTTTCTTTAATTGTTTTCAGTGTTTTAAACATTTCTGAGGATTAGAACTGAGATCAGCTGAACACACAGTATGTATTTGGGGAAAGGAAGGATGAATACTAAATGTAAGTGACGTGAGCACCCACATTCCTCGTTATGAATCTCACATTGTATGTAAAAAGGGCAACTATTGCTAACAAATCATCAAAAGAAGACTCCATTTTGTTTTTCTCTGTTTTAAATACACCAAACTCATAACAAATGTGTGAACATCTGTGATGAAAAAGCAAAAGAAAATAAATGCTGGAAAGCAAATTTTTAGTACTTTAATGCTCACTGCTCACAATGGTGGTTGATGATCAATACTTAAGTTCATAATTTGTGGTGAAATAAGAACCCAAACTGAATTATTAAAAAAATGGAAATATTTGACTTTTTTTTTTTTTAAAGCTTGCTTTAAGCTTGCTTCATTACAAGACTAAATGGACTGATTATCATTTGCTTGTGATAAATGATAGAAGTGTTCAGATTTATTTCACTTGTTTTATCTTCTTAACGTCAGTAGAAATTACTGATATTAAGATATTTGAAAACGAGGCCAAAAGGCAATATTGTGCAACATTGTGAACTGATTTGCAGACAGATGTAAGATTCAGTTCTGACAGAACCAGAACT
The DNA here is from genome assembly GCA_037305975.1 of Chrysolophus pictus. Classification (NCBI taxonomy): domain Eukaryota; kingdom Metazoa; phylum Chordata; class Aves; order Galliformes; family Phasianidae; genus Chrysolophus; species Chrysolophus pictus. Next base: position 12,061,146 of record CM074587.1, read on the forward strand.
CACCGAGACGCACCATCTTCTCCCAGCATCTTTGTAGGAAGAAAGGTTTCTTTGCTACAAACAATTTTATTTCCAGGCATCCTAGATTGTTTAAATCGTATTTCAATGTGTGTGAAGCTTTTGAAACAGAGCTGGCATCCCTTCTGGGAAACTGAAAAAGTTTGAACACCTTTGTGCTGTTGCTTGGTTTGCTTTTTAAAGTAGTGCTCAGATAAATCACCTTTTTTTATATTAAACCAGAGGTGGCCAAACCAAGCCGAACAAACTCGGTTATCTTTACAATGGGACAAAGCATTTGACCAACTGAGGAAGGTGACAGAGTGAATGCTTAAGCCAACCTGTCTAATAAGGGAGTCTGTAACAGTTCTCCCTGTCACAGAAGGCTCTTTTACATGCTCTATTTATAATGTCCTGTTGCCATTTTATTGTGCCTTTAACAGCTATGCAAGGATGATTAAAAACAGTCCCCGAGTTTCCTGTGTCACTTTTCACTCATCATCACTGCTATGAATGGTGCTAGTTTAAAGCTCCCCATGCCCATTAGCTAATGTTTGGGAGAACATAATATTGGCCTCTTTCTTCTTATTACAAATGTCACAAATCTGTATTATTAATTTTCATTGTCAGGCTTATGGGAAGGATCCAAATCTGGAAATTTAAATAACAATTTATCTTCCTTGTTTTCTGGTCTTCAAATTCCTCTGCGCAAAACTCTATTTGACACAGCATAACTCTAGCATTAGGTTCCCTGCCTTTGCCTAGCAACACAAATAGGTTTTACACTTTCCAGGCTTCTCCTGTTAACTTTTGAAGCTGATTGTTGCCACTGGTGTATCTTTGTTTGCTATTTATTTGTTACTAGGTGTCACAGCTCTGGATAGGCTCCCCTGGCTGGATGCTCCCCAAGCTCTGGCTTGGGGTCCCACCACCCTGGGGCTGTGTGCTCTCAATCTTCCTGACTTTGAGCAGAACCAGGCTGTCTTTGGCTCTCTGCTTCTACATGCTTGCTGAGGATGTGCTCTCCTAATTCCTCAGACCTTCTCACTGTCACTTATTCTGTATTTGCTCTGGCTCTCCAGGAAAATCTTCGTGCCCACAGCATTGCACTTTACTTCTTCAGACTGAGATGGAAATTCTCACTCCAAACTTTTGACATTGCAAGAAATATAGTGAATCCAATAGAAAGAAATGTCCTTCTGCCCTATTCACACTATTCTCTTTCCATATTAGGAGCAAAGCCTTCAGAGAAGATTTTTCTTCAGAAACTTGCAACCTATTTCTTGCTGCCAGTCCACTCCCTTCCACCTTTGCCATTATATAGTTAGGAAAGTTCATTCTTTGGCCTGAAGCCTGAACCTTTGTTCATCTCTCTCCTACTTCTTGTCTCATCTGTCTTCTTGACTCACCCTATTTTCATGGCTTTTAAAAAGTGTTTAATACTGTGCTCCCTTCAGATTGCCCCAGGAGGGTGGTTCTCCCTTCTCAGGCAATCCTTGGGAAACTCGCTGCCCAGCTCAGCACATTCTTGAAGTGTTAGCAACATCTCTGCTTGTTCTGTAGTTTCTCTCAAACAGAAGCTGTCAGAGGACAGTGTCCTCATCACATTTACTTGGGGTGTGAAATGGAGGGGAAAGAGCGAGGATGTAGCTCGCTGCAAAAGGAGCTGCTGGCTGATGTGGAGGTAAGGCACAGGGCCTCAGCAGGATCAGCTTTTGTACACAGCATGGCTTCACTGCTGGCTGCCCTAGGCTCTGCAGCAGCTGGCATACTCGGCCTTCCAAGCAGCATCCATCCTGTGTGCCCAGTCCTGAGACCCCAGCTGCCCATGGCTGCTGTTTCAGCCAAGCTCTGCACCCTGGTGCATCGTGCTTAGTCCAGAGAGCGACTTCCTGAAGGCATAGGGCCACCAGCACCTGCACAGGAGCTGCATGTCTTGGGGATGGGCTGAGCTCCAGATTTTCACTGGATGTGTGGAACAGCTGCTCCAGATGACTCAGAAGAAAAAAAAAGTGGCAGCAGGTAAGGCTGTTCCAAAGTGCTGGTTTCTCATGCATTCATGCACTTAGAACCACACCTCAGATTTGTCATTTAAGAGCTACTGCCAGCACATTCTGCAGCTGACTGGTGCCGGCTGCTGTGGGAGCCCTTGAGCTCTGCTGGAGCCCCTCCTTTTGTTGCTCAAAGCGGCTGTTGCCTGTCCCACCCACCCGCATGCAGACCATGTTCCAACAGGGATGAGGTGGAATGAAAATGTGCTCAGCTATCAGCAAGAAACTGGTGATTATTGTGGTTCTCAGCCTATATTCTTCCTCTAGGGATTTAATTAATTTCAGGAACATAAATGAAAAATGCATCTAGGGGTTTTTTCACAAGGTACAAGTGCCTCCCGATTTTGTTGATTTTTTTTTACCTGTTGTACAGATTGCATAAATGTGTGGTTGTTCCCTGTTTGGACAAAAAGAAGGTACTCGATGGAGGATGGCTTCTTAGTGCACATGCCTCAGTTATGCAGGTAGTCATGAATCAGTTGCAGTCTGTATTGGGTAATAAATATGCTGTTAATGAAGTTGGCTTGGTGAAACAAAACTTTTAAAATGGTTAATAGAAAGATACTACAGGTTTTTGTATTAAGAAAAATATTAAAAGGCAGAAGGATCATGACTTACTTTTGTCAGTGGTGTTATTAGAGGAATGAAAGCCTTCATTCCTGGAAGTGGTAGGGTGTTTTTTGTTGGCTGAATGTTGTCCATCATAGTAGTCTGTTTGTCATCTGAACTGTTCTGTGAAAATGGAATTCATGTTTCCAGCCAAAAACATATTAATTTTTACTTTGCACTGCTGTTGTATAACAGATGATCTTGAACTGAAATGCTCAGTATTCCAATATGATTCAGTGGCTCATAAAACTGAATAACGTTTTTCCTTCCGATCATGCTTTGATTCTATCTGGGGATGAGTAAAACTGTTGAATTAAAGAATACAAATATTTGAATTGTGAAAATCTGTTGGGACTTTTAAATATATTCTTAAAATTCATTTGTCTGAGGCTTGTCTTGTAGTAGGAAGTGTCAGAAATCTTGCAGAACAATGTGCAATTCCTGAAATGTTTATGGAAAAGCAACAGTTTGATGACCATCAAAATAGGAAATACAGCCTGCAAGTTGTTGAGATTTCAACTATTGTGTGTTTTAATTGGAAGAAACATAAAGTATCTCTCTGGCAAACTGCTGTTTTCTCATGGGTTTGGTATCAGTGGGAACTTGGTTACTTTGGAAATACTTTACAGGGCTTATTGAGAGATAAGATGTCTAGTTCATTGAGTGTCTGTCCCTATTAGTTGTGTGACAGACACACTCAAAAGACATGGGTCCAGTTTTGGAGAATTCACACTAGGGGCCTGTTTGATTTCAGCCACTACGATCCATCATACTCTTGGAATTTCTAGCATGGGCCCTCAGCTGCTTCTATACCTACACTGGAAGTAGGATAAAACCATGGACTCTGTTAATTAGGTCTTGGTGATAAACATTTGCTCCAAATCCCCTCAGTCTTATTTCAGTCTGATCCCTTTTAAGAACCAAGGCTTGTCATGGCACACTGCTTGGAGTAGATGAAATCTTCCTGAGTTAGAAGGGATCTTAATCATGTGTCAAGGTATTTGAGAGATCTGGAGAAACACACAAGGTTCTGGAGCTGCATGGGCTCCTGAAGGACTGTCTGAAGCAAGGAATAGGCAGTATTCCAAACAGGTGCTCAGAGGATGTGACAAAGGAGGCAGCCACAAGCCAGTTTGGGGGTTCAGGTTAAGAGTTTTCATTCCAGACAATCTCTATTTATTCAGGCATAATAGAAAAACTCCATTACTGGATCTTAACTATTCAACTGTGGTGTATTTTTAGGTTAATATACATTTTACTGTGGTAGAAAGCAGGAAACTCAGAACACTTCTATCTTACAAGTACACAAAAGTGTATTATGTATACAAAGAATATACAATTTTGAAAGGGCTCTTAGGCCTCCTTGTAATGTTTACCTAAAGAGTATTGCCATTCTCAGTGTATTGATAATATTTGCCTGAAAAAGAGATGCCATCCCTTGGATTTTCTTCTTTGTGAAGCTGCATTTTTTGCTCTACATATCTAGTAGCACAAAGCCTGTTTTTCTACAAGTTGCTCTGTTTTCAAAGATAATAGGTAGATGTTCGAGTTCCAGCTTTTCTCCCCAATATTATGTGTGTGGCTCTATTTGCATTCTCTCAGCTTATGTTTTCTCAGATGCAGAAAATTATGTAATTAGTTGTGGGGTCTCATACCATCATTTCAGAGATGTTTCCCATTTAAATTAAAGGCCTGTTCTTCTACCCAATCAGTAATTGTCTAGATCTTTTAAGATCTCCTTCAGCTTGATTTAATTGTTAAACATTAATTTAGTGGGAAAAAGGCTTCAAAGGGAAAAAAAAGAACTGCTGGAGGGGCAAAATATTAATAGGTGCTTAAAAGAAAAACTGTAATTCTTCCCTTTCTAAGCTTGCAGCCCTTCAGGCCTAGTAGAAAAGAAACAGTTGACTGTATTACAGGATTATATTGGTTTCATTGACTTAAAATGAACTGAAAGCAGCTGTAGGGAGATTTACCTCAAGTCTTTATTATTAGCCATACGAGGCAGAAAGAAAAACAATGTTTTGTTTGAATCAGAAAATACAATTTTCAATGGTGGTTTAGAAAAGGTTATCTAAAGAGTGCATTACTTTTCAATAGGGAAAAAGGTGAATAGAAAAATTCTGTTTTGCCAGCATTATATACCATAGAAAAAAATTCAGCCAAGAGAAAAAAAAAAAAAAAAAAGAAGAAGAGAAAAAGCTGTCTTTTACTTGTAGGATCTTTGTTTTCTTTTATTTCTGATGGATAATCTTTGAGTATGGTATACTTGATGTCTCTTTTACTTACTAATGACAGTAATACTTCATTTCTTTGGATACTTCTACCATGCAAATGGCAGTGAAGATCAAAAAAGTGCTGCTTTTTAATGAAGAAAATTCTTCAAAAGTCTGCATCAGCATGGGTTTCCCTTTAAGATTTCTACTCTCAACTGTTAAAAAACATGATTAAGAAAGATTTTTTTTTTTTTAAATGAAAAAAGTTTGGAATACAAATTCAGAACCTCTTTTAAAGATACAGAACATTTTCTTGTACTGAAGCTCTTAAAATATTTGGCATCATTTTAAGTATCATAGGCTTTGTTGGAAACCATACATATCATTAAAATATTTCAGGTTTCCAAACTATGTTTAATTATCTATGTAAATCAGTTCCTTCTCAAAGGAGAATCTTCAGAGAGAGATGTGGTTATTACTATCTGCAGCTTTTTAGCTTTGGAAAATGTACTGTTGCATTCTTATACTCTGTGTATGCAGTTGTGCACTTTGAGAGTTCTTACACTTCATATTGACTTCATATTTTTATGCAATTTTTCATAAATTTTCTTCTGGGATGGTGACTTTTTGAGATATTGTAATTGGTGACTTTTAGAACCTGCAGCAATGTCCCCTTAAGTAGCGATTTTGATTTTCTCATGATTGCATTCATGATGTCATACACTCATTGAACGGTCAATCATTTATTTCTTTTTTTTTTCTTCCAACATTAACTAACAGATTATCTTTCCATGACTGTGTAGCACCTATTGCAAGTTACAAGTTGGTGGACCTCATTTTTTGATCTTAAATTACAGTAAATTTACTTTGTGAAATAAAAGCATTTTAATTTTTTTCAGGTTGTTTTTTTTTTTTCACCCCAAAGTATTGGTAAGGCATATCAGCCTGAATTCAGTTAACGCAGCAAATATTTTTCAGCCTTAAGAAATTGAATTACTACTGCCATAGAAGTACAGAAAAATACTTGCTGTTTACACCCCGCCTTTATCTGTAGGTTTCAAGAGACTTGTGCAGGTTTAGTATCTTCTCTTTTCATTTTTTACAGCTGAGGAAATTTTGATCTCCAGGTAAGCCAGTGACAGAATCAGTGCTGAACTCTGAATTCCTGTCCCATTTCTCACACTACGTAGATCAATGGCTGGAAGGTGACCATTGTTCTGGCATTCAGAGGATAGTTTCTTCCTGGACTCCCACACCCAGTTTACTTCCCCAGCAAGAAATCCCAGTATTCTTTACCTCTACAGTTTCTGGGAATGTTTTCATCCCCTAAGATAGCAGCAGAAAGTTTTTATTTTCAGTATTACCCCCTAATATGCCCAGGTACCTGCCCCTATATGTAGGAAGAGAATGGTTTTATTCGGCTCTATGTGTTTCATGCTCAAAAGTATTTATTTTTAATTGAAACTTCCAAAAGATATGATTTCAACAAAGGAATTTGATATATTTGCTGTAGATGTGCTGTCAGATTTGATAAACACTATCTCAAACATTAGCGGAGGTGGGAAGTGGAGGGTGGGTAAGAGTGAGCTGAAACAGATCTGAGTCATTTGCACAACTACGTGTGTAATTAGTTGGTATTACAGTGCTGTAATTGCACATCTGAAATACTTTTAGTTCTGTATTGCTAGTCTGTTAATCTGCTGGTGAGAACATAAATATTGAACAAAATTAAACATGTATACGAAGAAATTTTGTTTCATTCCCATACTCAAAAAAGGAAAGATAACCTGTATGTTTGTGAACTTCTCTTAGTGCTCGAGACAAAGTTGTTGTTACTTGTAGGTCATGAGCAATCTCTGTTCTTGGAAGTGACTTCCAATTATCTGTGTATAGGATGTGCAGAACATTCTGCTTCCTTGCACAGTGTTTTCTGTTCAGAATTGTGAGGGACTTATGCTCATTCCACACATTGGTTGTGATCAACAGGAGGTACAAATTAGTGAAAATTATCATATCTACCAGGCACTTCAGGGCAGTAAGGTAGAATAAGGAGAGGCACATTTCCCCAAATGAATACATTTTCATTCAGTAGGTTATTTCACTTAAACAGCATTAAATGTAATCCTCTTTGAATCTCAGTGGCCTCCTCCTATTCTTTTTCTGTCAGTCTTCATCTCCTGCAAAGGCGTGAATTCAGCTTTCAAAAGAATGGTAGTTTAGCTAAATCACTGTGGAGTTTTCTTTAAGAAATACAAGAGGGATTCTATAGAACTAGCATGAAATAGCTCAAGGTCAGTTGCTCCTTATACTTTACATCATAATTAAAGTATTCACATTTAGTTTGGTCTCTACTAATTCAAATTTTCTTTTCTCTTTTTTTAATCCTTTCTCTCTCTCTTTTTTTTTTTTTCTCCTTGTTTCTCTTTTACTTATTTTCCTTTTAAGATGGAAAAGCATTTGTCTCAGTAATATAACATCATCACTTCTTTTTATGCTAATTTGATTTTCAGACAAGCCAAATCACACTGCTGGACCTTGTAATTTGCTGCACACCAGCTTTGCAGAATATAATGGAGTGGGACAGTATTCTTTTTGATGTGGTTAATCTCTGTTATACTTGTGCCTCTCCTGAAAACTGCACTGTGTCAGAGAGTCTTTTGTAGCCAATGGTGACAGGAAGATCAACAGAGAGAGGTTGCTCCATTAACCTCTGAAGTAATGAAGTTGCATTTCAGGCAGTCAACACTCACACTGCCAATTTATTATCATTTAAGAGGAAGTGAAACTACTTCAAGCCACTCTAGTGTCCACATTTTGATAAATACACAGATTGTTAATGTTCTAATGCTAACAATCAGCCTCAAGGGGACCTCTAATGGTGAAGGATGCTGTGGCTGTGTGTCTCCTTATTCTTGCAAAGTGAAAATTCTTTTCCAAAGCACCAAGAAAGCATGCTAAGCCTATTTCTTTTTCTTTTTTTTTTTTTTTTTCATGCCAAATATGCAGATGTAGCTTTACTGATAGTACCAGCTTTATCTGTCCACCATGGAAATGCTGAAAGTAGATAAATCCTTTGAAAGCTAATTTATGTAAACTTTCAAGGGAATCAAATTCAGATCTCCAGATTCGCATCTATTTAATTCTAGTTTCCCAGATGATACATGTTTATAAGTGGGATTACTTTCCATCTTCTAAACAGAAATAACCAAAATCTTGGGAACACGTTTAAACCCTGAATTTGTTAAAATATTGCAGGATTGTCTGACCTTGTAAGTTTTTCATGACCAATAGTCAAATCCTGTGAGAATGGCTTTCTGAGGAAGCAATAACACTGGTCTCCCCCGCCTCAGCAGTAAAACAGGCTTGTAAAAGAAAACACTGCAGAACGGGCATGACCATACCCCCATTCTTCCCCAGTTCTGCTCCTAGGCATGGTCTTTGGCACGTATTTTTTCCTTCTAAAGGTAGTGTAATTTACATGTCTGGCTTTCCATAAGTAGTGAAAAACACTTTTTATATATAAAAGTCCAGGTGGTTACATAGCCATATCATACATTCCTGTTCTCCCAGGGTGACATAAATAGTTATTTATTCACAGTATTTCAGAGACATAGAATCAAGGTGGTCAGCTAAGTGTAGCATGTCCCTGCTGGTGCCTTGGAGGGTTTCTGGTCTGCTCATGCTTCTGTTGAGGGCCAAGTTTTGCCTACAGATGGGTCTCTGAGTGCTCGCTTCCTGTGACTATTTTGACACAGCTCCAGTGAAGTAATTTGAAAGAGTGTCTTCTACGGGCTTTGGGTGGATCCATTTAGTGCCTTTAATCTATAAAGAAAAAGCACGCAGTAAAGGAAGGGGAATGTTACCTGCATTTTATAAAAGGATACTGTTTATAAAGGGAATACTCCAACATGGATTCGTGCCCACTGTGTGAGATGACTGCTTTCTACCATCTCTTGTCAGCAGTCTGAGTCGCATTTCCCTCCCTCGAGCTGTGACCCTTCCTGCTGTGTAGCAGATGCTGTGTGTCAGGAAGGCATCTCCGTGCCTGTGATTCTCCTCATGTGGAGGTGGCTGTATGGTGTGGGCCCTGTGCAGAGCTCTGCCGAGGGCAGGAATGGGGGCTGTGGGCAGGGCAGCTCCTCAGCGCCAGCTCTGCACCTGGCAGGCAGCAGCCTGAGCCCCGTGTCGTGCTGCAGCAGTGGTGCTGTGCAGCCTGCCAGGCCTTGTTACAGGCTCGGTGCCAGAGCGAGGACCGCAGGCATCTCGCACGTGTGCCGCAAAGCTGTGCTGAGAAATGCAGCTTGCAGAGCTCACGGTATTTTCTCCCCCTCCCTCTCTCCCCAAGCCCCAATGACTCATTATTCTCTGTCCAGAGACAACAGGTATCTCAGCACTCTCCTTTTTGTATTTAGGCAGGCGGGTTTGGAAGGAGCCCCCCGCCAGGCCCATGCACATGCATAGGGTTCCGCAGGGTGCCTGGCGTGACGCAGGGGATCGCTTTTTCAGCTGTGCTCAGATGGGAGCGGGGCAGAGCCATGCTGCCAAGCTGAGTGCAGCTGACGGTCTGGAAGGACGATCAGGGCAGGAGCACGGCCAGACTCACCGCAGAAATACTCCTGGGACGTGGGGGCTGGGGCGGGGGGCTGCCACCTGCAACGCCTGTGGTGCCCCAGAGCACTCATGTCTACCTGTGTGGGGCTCGGGGTTTTGTAAGGACGTGTCGTTGAGGAACCAGAAGGGCTGTCAAGAAATCTGCAGCAGTGCTAAAACTAAAGAAACACGGGCAGCTCTCAGGGCCAGGACTGTTTCAACACTCTCTCACTTTGCCCTCTCACTCCCTTGCTTATTCAACATGAATAGCGTTCATAAAGCAGCCCAAATGCATCGTGTGTGTGTATAGAAGAAGAGAGCTGAGGCATACGTGTGTCTCTGCAGAATCATTTTGTTGGCATCACGGTCAAATTTACAGGTAGTGGAGAGGTTTTCTTTTAGCATAAAATTAATTTACAGTTGTTTTCAAAAACATGAGCTAAGATTAGGCAACACTGAATTTTAATTTGTGAATCCACAGTTGCTTTGTGTCTGTCGTCTTTTTATGTGATTTAAATACGCAGTTTACTAATCTTAGCTTCTTCCCTTCTATGTTTAGCCAAAGTGAACTGTTAAAGAATGTGACATATATTATTTTATTGGCATTGACTCACAACTGAGTCAGTGAACTTCTTTGCACTTACCACTAAAATTGGATTCTAACTTTCAAAAATTTATGACAATTGCTCCTTCTTGTGGCTTGAATGTTGACATATAATTAATTTAGGATTTCTTCTTGAGATTTCCTGTCTACGTTTGTACCTGTCACAAAAATATCCTTGGAAGTTTATCTAACAGCTGGAACACCACAAGAGTCGATTGAAATTTGGCAAAGAGATTTACTGGGGCCAACGGAAGTGCTCAGAGCAGGATGGCATAAATATGCAAAAAGAGACTTTTTTTCCCCCCCAGCAGTTTTAAAGGATTCTATACAGGCTGATAATGGCATAATACTGAAAATGCTGATATTGTGTCAGCTCATAACAGCAGCACAGAAAAAGGATTCCAAAAGCGTGCATTGACATTTTATTGAATTATGCAAAGAATGGAAATACGTCTGTTGCCTTCCCTCAGCCCCAGCTGCCCTACAAGTTTCAGCTCATTCTTTTGAGAAACCAGATATTTTTTCATGGGAATTTCCCACAAAATGGTTTTGAAATCTTTTTTTTCCTCTGCAGGAGTGAAGGAATTCTGAAAATTCAAAATCTAGGTTGCAAAGTTGTAGTGACAGTACTGAGGTACTGGGCAGTAAAACAGCAGATAAAATTTCCTTTAGATAAATGTAAAATGAAGCATATGGGACACAAGCAACCCTAACTATATAGCTGATGTCAGGATGTAAATGAGCTGATACTCTTCAGGAAGGAGATGTTGAAATTGCTGTGCATGGTTCTCCAAAACTTTGCTTTATTTGCAGCAGCAAACAATATTTTAAATATGTAGGAAAGAAATGGGTACCTAAACACAAAGCGACTGTAAGCCCTGTACCTGGTCAAGGTTTGCCCATATCTCTGCTGTTCCGTGCATTCTGGTAAGCCAGTGACAAAGAACGAAGAGTAGAGGAAAGGGAAATAGATGATGATAAGAATGGTAGAGATTTCAAATTGTTTCTACATGAACAGAGACTATTACAATATAATTCTTCATCTTGGAAAAAAAAAACAACAAAATATGAAAAGTCTCTAAAATCTTCAATGGTCTGGTAGGTGTGAATGTGAAATGATTGGTAGATTTTTCCACATCCTGCATATGGATGTGGCAGGTGTGAGTTGCTATTGATCCACACTTTGAACTTCAGAAGAGATCTGAATTAGAAATGACCCCTGGGGCAAGGTGCATTTTCTGTGAGCCTACAAAACAATTTGTGCCCGTTATCTTGTCGGTTCCTAATATTGGAAGATAACTAAGGGAATTAAAAATAAAATTTCATTTAATGAAATGGAAGTAAAGTCTCAAAACATTGTTGACATAAGATCTTGCAAAGGTCTTTATCTTTTCTCTCTCTCCCTTTCTAAAATCCTGTGTCTGTGATTCAGTGCCTAGAATGAGAAAATTACTGAGGGGTTTTTATTTTGTTTGTTTTTGTGTGTATTGCTGTTGTTGTTTTTACATGACTACTAATTGTTGATATCTGTAACAAAAGCTGTTTCTGGCTCAATTGTTTTTTCTCAACAAGCAATTGATAAACTACAATTGGGCTATATGCTACAAGAATTGACTTGTTCAAAAGCAAAAAGAAAAAATAAATAAATAAGTTGTAATTTAATTTGTGCAATTGTATGTAACAAGATTTTCACATTAAAAAAAAAAAAAAAATGCATGGAAACCACTTTCTTTGACTTAACCCTCCCATTTTATATTCAATATTCACAATACTTGACTTCATTTGAATATGAAATCATGGTCCAGCCATGCTTTTTGCTGATTTTCCTGCATTGTTGTGTCGAGCTCTGCTGTTCTGTATAGAAAACACTGTTCCTCATTTCCAAAGTGTACAAATATGAATGTGAAGTTGGCAGACTCAACCAGTGGCTTTAACAGCGGTGATCTGTGTTGTATCTTTAAATTCAGGTAGCAAGTGAGGAAAAATGTGCAAGCATGAAAAAAATAACTTATATTAGAATGAAATGGGCTGGATGATTTTATTTGTGCTTTGATTACTTCATGAGAAATTAAGATGTCGGTTTTCCTTTCTTTAAGTTGGGCATCAAGTAAGAACAAAATTTCTTGAAAGTAATCCTGAAAATATTTGTCTTTCTTGTATTTTTTTTAATTTATTTCAATAGAGAAAAAAATAATTTAAGGTCTGTTTCCACTCCCTCTAAAATTAATGGTGTAATGAACTAAGTATTGGCAGTCACAATTGTTCTTATTTTCCAAGTTTTTTATATGAGCTAAGTTCCATTCTGGTCTTTCCTTTTTCCTCAGTGGGTTTGACATGTGCGTGCACAACAAGAGTATCTTTGGTTTTGTTTTCGTGTATCTAATTAGCAACATGTTGACCTCAGAAATGCCTTTGTGAATTATTCCTCTGTCTTATCTTGTTCCAACCAACAGAACTGCAGTATGCAGGTAAAGTAGATGGTGATGATAACGCACAATTACTACCTAAAGCCCAATACCACCACTCAGCAATGAGTTGGTCAGGTTGGCAACAGAGACTATAGAGAGCAGAATGAAAAAGTGTAGGGAGACATAAAGCTTAAGCAAACACAAAACTGGAGATCAAAGAAAAATAGGAAAGTCTGCCTACAGTTGTACAAGAAGAGACCGAGAGGGGAAAGAAAATGGATGTGAGGAAAATGGTGTTCTCTGGAAAGAAAATATGAGTAGGTGTAAGTTGTGATTAATGATTGATTGTAGTGATTATTTGTGCTCATGAATTCACCAGTCTTATACTGCTAAATGCAATTATTATTATATAATATAATAATATATAATATAATAATATATAATTATATATTATATTATTATATTGATGCATTGCATCAAATTTTCATAAACGTATCAAGTAGGAAGTGTTGCCCTTGACAATTTTTTATGATTTAGTAATGAAGTTCATATTTTTATTTGTGTATGTTTACTTGTTACGTAACACTTACATGGAAGGTTTTAGTATCTCCTTTGGAAATCTCATTATCTTAGCCGCTGATCTTGCTAACTTCTACATGGTTGCTGTTAAGTTTACAAGTGAATAAAAAAGTGGTATTTGAAGGTTTGAAGGGAGCAAGATTTTGCTTATTGCTCTTTAAATATTTCTCTTTTTTCAATAGTGTTTATTATTGGTATGATGGTGACTGTGGTCTTCAGTCTGCATGGCATACTGTATGCATGTCATTAGCAAAAGATTAGCCTAAAAGTTCCCATTCAGGATAGACATGCACGCATGTTCTTAAAGTTAGGTGCATATTAAAGTCTCACTTCGAGTAAAAATTAAAGCACATGTTGATATGCTTAACCAGAACTGGTCCCTAAGTCTTCCCTATCATGCACTGAGAAATGCGTGGGCAGACCCATAATTGTGGAGAAGCTCATAATATTGGGGCCTAAAGTATAAAAATTATTGCATAATTAGACCACACATGCTAGATTTCAAAATGCTGTGTGCTGTCTGGATGGGTATTTAAAAAATAAGTAGCTGTAGAGCATGTATGGTCCTGTTCACACTGCCACACACAGTCATTGTAATGCTCTAGCAGTGCTAGGAGTTTTAAGTGGATCCAGCATTGCTCTTACTTCAAATAGATCAAACCTACTAGCATGCTCCTTAGCTGGATCTCTTTCTTCTTGACATTAAAAGATGAAACTGTAGGTATCATACTTCATTTTTATAAGGACGTTCATATCATGAACCATATAAAATACAAAATACTTTGGATCATCAGGAGAAAAAGATGAAAGTGTATCTCACTAACTGCAAAACAGGCTTTTGGTATATAACAATATTCTGAGCTATCCTTTGGCATATTGACTTCTCTTATTTTATTATTAAGATAGTAGGAATACCTCACTCTGTTCTCCACAGAGCAATTAGTCTTTAAGCATACTGATAGGATAAAGAGTACAGAGCTATTAACTAGCAGAACAAACTAACGAAACAGCATGTTTGTGGTTTACCTAAATTAGGGATAGGGATATATAACTGTTGGTGTAAATATTCAGATCTACACAGCAGCAATCTGAAGTTAGTTTATTCTCAGCTTTAGAAGATAAGCAATCTAATATGATTGGAAAAGTAGACACAAGCCATTAGATTCATCTTTATTAATTTTCTTATTATTATTTGCTTAAGAGAAAGATAATCCCAAGCAAACTTTTGCCAGTTTATTGGAGTCATCTGCCCCGAGGACACCATGGAATGCCCATGGCTTCCAACAAGACTTGTCCTCTCTAGCCAGGAATCCAGACTATTCCTAAGGGAAGAAAGAAATAAGCCCACACATGGAGTACTTGAGACCTGCACTCAACCTTTATCACCTCTTTTCCTCCTGGCTCCGGTCAGCCTTCAGGTACTCCAGGAAAGGAGTCCAGCCCTTGTACTCCTGCTTGGTGGTTGGAATATTTTTGGATTAAACTTCCTCGCCACAACCACCAAAGTTATTACTGTTTACTCTGGTACAACATCTTGTAACCAATATGCTTCTAATAATAGAGCATGGTGACAGCTGTGCTAACTGGTTATCTGAGTGTTACAATCAGCCACTTTTAGCTATTAAAAATTGACTGACTCCTCTAGGATGCATGAGGTGAAAACCAAATCCTACCCCCTACCACCAGGCAAATATGTGTGAGATTTTAAGAATTTCCTTCTAGTCCCAAATTATCAGCAAATCTAAAAAGATGACAGAAAAAATAAGTCTCCCAAATTCTAGAAATTCCCCATATCCAGAGAGAAGCCACAGCTATGACCTTGCTTGGCTCAGGCAAACTCCAGAGTAGAGAAGAAAAAAGAATAATTCCTTCATCGCTGATGAGAATGTACTTGGTCTTTGACATAGCTTTTGTCCCTCTAAAGGAGTGAGCAGTTCTTTCTGTGGATCTCACAATCATCTAACCTTAAGGAGCCCTTGTCAGCAGTGGGCTGGAAGCACTGCTGACCATGCTCACCTCACTCATGCTGTTACCTCACCTAGGAAGAGACAGGGGACCCCACCCCAGGAAAATGTGTAGATGGAATGAAGCAGCCAAGCCCCTTCTTCAGCTTCGTGACCTCTCTTTGTCATTTTCTGTGAATTTAACCTGTGACATGCACCAAAATTTTGGCTAATTTAAGAATGAGGACAGAGACAAATTCTTCAGATGTACGAGTGCTCAATCAACTGATCTCTTGCTTCATATCCAGGTAAATGGGAACAGATCAACCTGTGGGCATTTATTAAACATGGGGCCACAACGCAGCTTTGAAAAGCAAACAGAACTGCAGATCTAGGGGACTGCCAGCATCCTAATCCTAAAGCATGACAGAAACCTTACATCAGTTCCTGAAAAAATGTAATCCTTAGGCGGGTAGGAAGGGGCATTCTCATTTGTGACTCACATCAGGGTTTCTATCTTAAACCTACCCCTCAGTAAAATCCTTAATATCTCCTTACATTAATTTTATTTTTCTTTAGCGTCGTCCATTTCAGAATCTGATTTTCTTTTTAACTCTGAGTTAAACATATATTTTTCTTAAAGAAATGAAGGAAAACAGAAGTGGGGAGCAATTATTTAATTAAGTGGATGCTCATAAGTGAGACTTATCCCAGCTGAGATCTTTGTGGCTTCTTTTTTTTTTGGTTTGTTTTCATTTTGCAATGAATTTCTAGCAACAAAGATTTCTCTATCCAGTAAAAAATTTCTCTTTTAAGAAAAAACAGCATCTCAAAGTTTCCTTTTTCATATTAAACAAAACATGCAGCAAGCTGCAATTAAATTTCGGTTAACAAAATGCAAAAATACGTCCAACCTCCATCTGCCAAAAAATAAATAGTTTGAAAATTAGTTTCACATCCCTGACAATGACGACTGTGTTTATGACATATTTCTGGTGCCATATTCTGCTCTGCTATCACTGCCAGCTTGCGCCCAGTATTTAGAAATAAAACAGAAACACATTGAACTTGCTGAACTAGATGTTGCCACACTGCAACTCTAATGGGCTTAGTGACCACAACCTACAGGGGCCAGAATGTGTCAACAGCAAAAGGGCCAACCTCAATCACTGTCTGTGCTTTTACAGAGTTGTTACATGTTTAATTCTTTGCAGCTTAGTTCTCCTGCTGTTTTGGCTGCTCAAAACCAAGGCTCATATATTGCAGCAGCCTTCTCTACCTCATATAATGCCACAAAGGTCCCAGCAGGAGACCTTTCAGTGGAGCAGACAAGCCACAGGCTAGGGCAAACAGGGCATCACAACTTCCTAATAAGATGACTTATTAGATTGGGGGCTTGACACAGCTTTTATTTAACCATTTATTTTCCCAGCCACCAGGAACATGAACTGTCTCTTTTCTTGGAGCACAGCAAGTGGTATGTGGGTTTGCAGCAAGCGCTGCCACATGCATTCAATCCAGTCTATAAGTAAAGGATGATTTCTAATGCCGTCTTTACCAGCGTATCGATACATTAATTTTGCTGTTAATGGTAGATTTCCAGCTGTGTGACTTTTTTTATTATATTAAGCTCCGGTTTTCCCACTGCATTGGTCACTGCCTGTTCTGGGTTTCACGTGGGCTGGAGGAGGGCTGGCAGCGAAGGGGTTACATGGCTGAACTCAGGATCAGTTTCCTGCCTGCACTTGCAATGGCCTAAGGCAGTGCCTGCTGTTTGGGAGTTAGAGAGAGTGCCTTGCCTTGTCCCAGGTGGCAGACAGGCAAACCATGTTATTAAGAAGCAGAGATCGCAAAACCTTGATCTTCAAAAAAGGCCCCTAATTAGTCCCTAGCATGAGAATAAATGGCATTCCACATCAGCAAGGATGAAAAAGACTCCTTCAAATTTCATTAAGTAATCTCTGCTATTGACAGTTTTTAGGATCACACTGGGAACTTGTTGTTTCAATCGCTTTGCCCATGAACTCTTCCTTATTTGTCACTTCTGCTTGAGTTGGGGAAAAAAAGTCTTAATGGTCTCATGTGCTTCATGCTAAGGAAGTCATAAATGTCATGACAAAGAGCCCCATGCCCTACACTGCTGCCTCTGCGAGTGACTCTTGGGGTTTGCTGGAGTCAGTGGAAATTTTTTGATCATCTTCAATACACTCCAGCTCAGACCTCTAAGAGTACTAGGCAAAAACCATCTGCCACATTTCCCATAACCCTCTTTTCAATTCTGCGTGGAAATGACAGATTGAAGAATGCGTCCTAAGTTTTCTCATATTTCTGAAGAGCTCTGATTTGGACTAGACTTGTTTTATGAAAAGGAAAAGTTTATTAAAAAGAAAAATCTGTCTTTCAACTCATATACTTCTTGTCTAATTTTGATTTATAAACATTCCCAGTAGAGATAGCATCCTTGTCCAAATAGTCTCAAGGTTCACAGACTCCATTTCATTTTACTTTATAAATGCACGGTAGTTTTCAAGGACTCTTGGTCTCTAGAGAACTTGGATCCATTGGATTTTATTCATCCCAGTGGTTCATCTGCTTTTATCCCTAACTCAGATTAACAATATGGAAAGTTCATCATGTTCACGAAGTGATTCTGCCATCAGCTGCAGATTCTTCTGAAGTTTACTGTATAATGAATTTAAAACATAAATAGCAACAAATGAGATAAATAATATCTTTGCCAGAATTGGAACAAAGTTCATTTTGTCTTCATAAATAACATCTTATGCTGATGGTGCTTGTGAATCTTTTGATATTTTATTTAATTACACCGTTTACAGATCTTTCTTTTGAAATATATTTTACATTCATATTTATCATTGTTGTAAATGAGTATGAAGTGGATAGAAGTGAATGGAAAAATGATTCTGCTTTTATAATGTAGCTCAGAAGATATTTTCTAGTCTAAAAAATACACCTCAGGACTGTTGATTCAAAATCAAGAATGGTCATTACCGGAGATATTTCACGTTATTACAAAAGACAGCCTTTGTATTAGAAATTTGTAAACTGGGTTTGAGCTATTTCTTTTGGTACGTGCTTGGTGGGTTTTGAGACACCTTCAGCCCAGGTACAGCTCTGTGTGGCCAGGCAGTGGCAGATCTCCCAGGTAACATTTCCTTAAGTGGAGTTTTTAAGAATGACTAAAATTTGTTCTCCTCCGAGCGGAGTGTTTACTTTTTGTGTTCAGAGTTCTCCAGATAATGTGCAGTGCTGCACTTACCATTTGAATGAGGAAACTTCCTCTAGCATTACTTTAACCTGTGTGCTTTATTGATCTGAGATGTAAGAAATCGCACACCAAAACTTGGGTTATTGTAACTAGTTCTAAACAAGAAGGACTAACATCAGTTTTGACAACAAACAAAACCAGTTTTTGTTCAATCGGTTATGTTTAAAAGATTCCAATTTCAAACCAAACACAACTTGTGGTTATTCTGTCAGATATTTATATAGCCACTGGGGCGCCATAGTTATGCACCGCATACATCATTGTATTTTTAAAATGTACTTAATGAACATTTTTTTCTTTTCTGGTAACTACTTCATTGCCTTAAATGAATGCATTCCAATAGAATTTGTAACAAATGAGCACTTTGTGTTTGCATTAATGCCAAACACGTTTAACAAATTTTTAACAAGGAACACTGGCAAAAAGCCAAACTCCTAGAGGGACACTGAAGGAATGCTATAAATTTAAACTAGATTTTACCTTTTCACTCAGCTCAACAAGTGTCTTAGGTGTCTTTGGTATCTTGGCATTGGAAGTTTTCTGCATAGGCTGGATGCAACTTTACGTCTTAATTATTCCTCTTGCTGTGGAGGATTTTCACAATGATATGACAGACTTCAGCAGGACACTGCGTTCTTTAGAAAGCGAGGGGTGGGTTTTCATTCTTTCCATGAGAATTAGGCCAGGTGCAAGTAGCAAAATACATACTTATTTTGGGGGCTGTAATGACAGAGTTGTTTATATCATACCATTTCATACCTTAAATTAAGGGAACTATGTAGGGGAAAGCACTCCAGCAGATCTGTGCTACTCAGTATTGTTCCTTGTGCTGAGTTGCAAATAGCTGGATTGTGATCATGTTAGCAACTGCACTTCAGAGAGGGGGGAAAACAGCCCAAAGTGCTGTCCCCACTGGCCCAAACTCTGGGCTTGCACAGAAGCCATGGGCAGATTTTTTTGGCTGAATCAAACATCTGGGAGGATTCTGCAGCTGTTAAGTTATGCCCACATGATGCATGTCATTGCATACCTTGGGAATCACCTAGTTTGTAATACGTACTGGTATTAAAAATCCTACAGGTAGCTGCACAAGCTGCATTCTTATTCTTTACTTGTAACTTAATATATTAATTTAATTTTTACTATGTTATTTCATTTTTAATCAAATGCAGGAACTGAAAAATAATAATGCTTAGCACTCTTCCAAGATGGTTAAGGCACATTAAAAACATAAAGCCTTGCAAATTCCTTGAGGAGCCTGATGTTATCCCTATGCTATAGCAAAGAGCAAGTTAAGCACAGAAGAATGATGTGGCTTTTTCCTTAGTCACACAATAAGCTAATGGCAAGGGACTGAATTCAGCTTCGTGCCTTGCCAGGACTTTGTCTTAGTTAATTGTGTCATTCTTTTGATGGGTTTGGGCAAGCAAAAATAAAAATTGAGAATGCATTTTTTTTTTTTATTCATGTCATTTCGATTTTTTTTGTTGCAAGAGGCACAGCCGAGTTCTAGGGGTTACTTGAGAAAGACTTCATGAGTTATAGCCTTGTTTGTGCATTACTACTTTTTAGTCTAGTTACTTGTTTCCAGAAAATGAAATAATTTCACATCATTTGTTAGTACTCTGATTGTAGTAATGATAAATCACTCCAGGGACGGAAACAGAGGAATTCATCCTGACAGCTTTTTAAAAGATGTCACATTATAATGCAGATGTCTTGTTATAACTTAGGGAGCAGAAATAGCCCTAACAGGTTTTCATTAATGATATCCTTCTCTGCTAACATTTGGTCAGATACCAATTCCCTACAATAAACTGGCTATTCCCTCTCTTTCTGACTCACTAATTACCATATCAGTTGTTGGTCTTTTATGTAGGTACCATGTGTAACAGGTTAGGAGAGGGCAATTTAAGCCTATGTGAATGGGTATCTGTTTTTGTATCTGGGTGCTTGTTGCAAACATTTGGAAAGCATATGGAGCATAATGGACATTAACCCAGATGTCAAAAATAGCCTGCATTTTACTACTGTTATTAAACAGTTTCCCCTTTAACCCCTTTGTGTTTACCCACCCTCTCCCAGCTTGTTTCTGCAAATCACTGCTGAGAGGAAAGGATTGGAGGTAAAAAGTAGTAATCAGGCAGGTGTCTTTATCCAAAGGAAAAACAATCTGAACAAATATTTGTGGGCTACTACATTTTTATATCTTCACATCCTTCTGCTGTTTTTTTGACTGGTATCTAACGGACCATCAGAGGTGCCAAACTCATAAGACACTGATTTCAGCTGCAGCACTCCTGAATCTCAGGTCTAATAGACATTACCAAATTTTACTTCCATTTTAGAGGTTCAGTGACCTATCCCAAGTACGGCATTGAGGAAACAAATATAAATTTAATTTACTCAACCTCAGTTGGTATTTGACAGCAATATCCTTTTATATATTTATTTGACTTACTTGAGAAATACTTTGCATTTCCTACCTGTGGTGAGCCAGTTTTTGTTACACTCCCAATACGTGTATGGTTTCCTGATGAATGGGTGGGTTGATTAAGTGGGTGGGGTTTATGTGGGAGTTTCATTCTGTACCAAAACAACTATGAAAATTTGGGGAGCAAGCTGAAGAGAGATTGTGTTTTGTGATTGGCTGCTGCTCCTCGGATTGGACTCTTTATTCTGGCTTCTTTTTGAGCGTGTGAATGAGTGTTAATTGCAAAGGAACTCCAGCTTGTAAAATATCAAGTATATTGGAAATCTGCTGTGATTATATTGTAGAGAACCTGTTAAAAAATAGACATTTCTGTGCTAAGGTTTCTGGAATGTACTCTCTTTGTTAATTTATATGGCTGCTTCCTATGCCTATATATCTCTTTGAATGATGATTAAGATATACTCAGCACACAAAAGAATGGGAGCTATGCACAGTTCATGAAACGTCACGCATGCTCTGACTTACAGTTTTCATAAAAAGTTCACAAAGATTTTATGTGCCAGAACTAGTAACATGATCTACTTTAGGAACTCCCTGGCTTTCCAGCTCTGCAGAAGTCATTTTTTCTTCATTCACAGGCCAGACCCAAAGTCTGTTAAAATCAATGGGAATCTTTCCACATTTCAGTGGGCTTTGGATTAGTCCCGAAGTGTTTTAACCAGAAGAATTGTACCAACTTCCCACTGGAGAAGTAAAACTATTCATCTAAGTTTGTGTTAGATAAACCATTATATGTGGTTGCCATAGAGGGAAGAACTTAAAAACAGAGACTGAAAGTGATTTGTGAGTTTATTTGTCTGCATTCTATACAAAGTGTTGCACTTTACTCATAGCGTAATTACTGTGCTAAATATTAGCTTCTAGAATTTAAAGAAGCGTTTTAGTAAAAAAGCTCTACTAGAAAACACAACACTTTTTCTGCTGCATGCAGAAGTGTAAAAAATCAGCAGCTGTTTCTTTTTTATAAAAACGGATGTTTTGGAAACTCTTTGCTTACATAAATGCAAGCTTAGCAGCAGAGAGTCCCATACATAATGCATTTCCACTTCTCTAGGAACAAAGTCAGTGGATAAAAGAACAACTGCCCTGCAGTGGAATCATTTAATTCCTCCCACTCATCTGAGATACAGATACTGTGAATAAGACTAATTCACTGCCCTTGTTAAGGAATACTGTGCCGTCTGCTTGCAGCCGAGCTGGTGTAACAATACAAATCATTCAGGCCTCATGCCACAGTCACTTCCAATCAGACAGAGCCTCTTCCAAGCCCATAAGCAGCAGAAGACACTTTTCCACTGACTGATTCAGGCTTGCACCATTCCCTTTAGCATTCCCCTAGATTTCACAGTGCCAGCCATGGAGAACAGCCGACACTGACTGCATGGCAGAAATCAATGGACAATTCCTTTGGTTTCCAAATGAAACATTTAGGTTTACTAATAACAGTTCCACTTCGAAGCTACTGCGCCTGTATAGAAGACCAGAAAACTCCTCTTTGCAGAATCACAAACACAACAGAATTTCATATATTTGGAATTTAAAACCTTTCCCATTTAGGGGAAATCTTGTCATACAAATCATCTATGGAAAAGATTGCCACCCTGTAAGTGTATCAAGTGGGTTCAAATCAAATTAAATCCTCACTTAATACTTAGTGCCTAGAAAACCAGTATACCTACTGATGTTGATGAAAAGCTTGTTTAGATGAGAGCTAGAATGTTGTTGCTTGAAATGTGTTATTAATTGGAGTATTTTGTTCCCTTGTTACAGTTGTCAGAGGAACTAGTGAAAGAGGAAGAAAAAATGTAGCACTGGAAAGTTACGATGATAATCTATTGCATTGGATCTCCAAACATGACCATGATATCCTGGAGAAGATCACAGATGCAGAAAATGAATGCTAAGGTTGATATCGAATGAAATGCTGCATTAATTGGCATCTTCTCCATTATTTCTTGTAGTCTGCTGTGAAATTAGGTACTTCTTAAAACAATGAAGGAGACTCAAGCAGAAATTACAAGAGCTTTATTTCTATCTTTAATGGGTCTTGCAAGTTATTGTTTTCACAAACAAACCAAGTGTTCAAATATTGTTTAATGAAGTTCATTTAATCAGGTTATGTAACTCTTTTTTGGTAAATTGATATTGATTTTAATAAGTAATTCAGATGTAGGTAATTTAGGTATGGTATCTGCATTTGCTGATTTTACCTAGACTATTCTAAAACTTCTATTGCACTAGATTATCAAAGAGGTATTAGTAAAATGTTATATAAAGGGTGTTGGCATTAATCTTAACCCCAATTAGATGTGGGCTTTTCAAAAAAATTAAAACCAAGCCTTTACCCTCCTCTGTTTTCTTATATCTACTGATAATTATAATTAAAAAACAACAACAAACCAAAATGAAAACAAACAAACAAGAAGAAGAAAAAAAAAAAAACAGCAACAAAAAAAGAATGAAAAAAATCTCATTGATAGTATAACCGGTATTAAGCTCTGGGCCAGGTTGGAAATGAAATCAATTTTTGGTACTTATAACTGATGGCAAAGATTAACTCTATGAAAATATGGTGTGTGTCTCTGACAATGCATAGGACATCTAATTTGATCATAAATATACAATTATAAACAAGATGTATCTATTCCTGGATGGTAAAAGCTTGAGGCGTATATAAATACATGTGTTTGTATATATATGGACTATATGGACATATACACAAGGATGTATCAACCTTTTACCATCCAAATGCATACAGATCTTCAACAATGAAAGCTGGGACTCTTAAAAAAAAATAAAAATAAAGTAAGATTGCTGTGAATACAGTATATGCACTAGGTCTCCTGTAAATGAGGAACTGTTTGTTATCATTTTCTGCGTTGAAAAACAGGCTCCAACATGGATCCCAATGACTTTTAGGTGTTAAAGAAGAAAATAACAATGAACAAGCAGCCCATAGAGGCTGTCTGAATCACCAAAATATGTCCAGTGAAATAAATTCAAAGCACATGCAAGGAAAAATAGAAATGTGAAGTCATTACATTCAGTGAGAGAATATTAACTGATAGATAAATGTCTACCACTTCTCGAGGAGAGGATCCTTGGGACTCCATGAGCATTTTTGGTCAGTCTGGCAAACCTACAAATGTTTGGCTGTTTTATTGGGGCATCTTTTTGTCCATGGGAGAAATGCTTCCATGGTAATGGGAGTGGGAATAGAATATATACATTTTTAAAGGACAAACAATAAATTTAAGCATGGGTGGCCTTAATCCTTAGTAGTTTTTCTTTGCTGCTGTAAAAAAGAAAAATCTAAGTGGATACTCCTAAAGTCTTGCACTGAATTTAGAAAAAAATATTTTTTGAACCTGTGGTGCAATTAACCCTAAACATCCTACATGAGCCATACATATAGCCCTCTAAAGTGATTGTCTAGAGATGATATTTTATTTATTTGTACCATAATTCATGGTGCAGTCAAAGAGCAGTTTATTTGAGCAGGAGTCCTGCTGGATGCTACTGTTTTCCATAGATAGAAAAATGTATAGAATTAGTATAGAATAGATAATCCAAATTTCATTCATGTTTAAAAAGTTTGTCCTTTAACTATCAATGGCATTTTAGATCTTTGTTTTGAAACAGCAAAGCTTTTGGGAGTATATTTAGCACATATGACAAATGTTGCACTTGGAAACTCAGACAACAAAGCTTAGTTTCTTGTGACAAATTTGTTGTCACAGTAGGGGACAATCGTCTGTGTCTCTTACAATCAGGTCTTAACCTTAACTCTGCAACTGAATACTTGAAGTAGGAAATAAACTAGGGGGAAATAGGGTCAGATGCAAAGCTGTATAGTTAGATATTTATATGTATGTGCCAATTTTGTCACAGGTATTACTTTAGGGGCATTTTTGCTCCATTCATGTTGGTAAGAGTATTGATCTAAACTTTTATCAGGGCCTACAGTTTAGCCCTAAGGAGGAAAACTCTGTCTAACATTGCTTCTTTCTTTATCTTTCTTTTTCCTTTTCCTTTTCTTTTTTTTTTTTTTCATTTCATGTGATACTCTACGACGTTTGCAGAAAATCTTTTCATATACTAAAATAGAATCTCGGGGTTTACAATAAACACTGTGATGTTGGGAAAATATTTTATTTGAGCAATGTTTGGTAGTTTTTTTCCCCCTTGAAGTGTAAAGAAGCAAACCAACTTTTGGTTAACACTTAAGATAATGATTATTATTTTAATGTGAGATCAGTCTTGTACTGCGCATTCTTTCTTTCATTTAAATGTACAGTATGAATTTTGTATTTAATGAATTTTGTGTATCCAGTATGCACGTACCTGCACATTGACTTTCATTTGAAAGTGAGTTTCAATTTACTTTTTAAACAGTGTTTATGAAAAGACCTCAGATGTGTTGACACAAACTATATCTGCAGTGTTTTTTTCTTTTTTCTCTGTGTGTAGGGTGACGTTTGAATGTGATGTTCTGCAGCAATGGGTCAGTATTCCCTAATAACCTTAGATCCTCATTTGATAGTGCTTCTTGTAATACTTTTTTCAAGTGAGTGGCATGTTCTGGATTGTGATATTGATATGTGGTTAAGGATATCGATATGAAACTAAGGAATTCCTAGAAATTAACAGTGGGCATGTATTAGACAGTCATTGTAATTTAATGTCTAGTAGAAGTGTAAAGTACCAAGGTATTTAGAGTTCATAACATTGTTATCATGTGTATGGGAAGTATTTAGTGTTGATCATCTTGTTTATATTCATCAAATAAACTTTGTTTCTTTCTGAAATCAGTGTTGTGTCATTAAAACTACGTTTAATGACTCTACGAAAATGTGTGAGAGATGTTTTCCACATGGTAAATCTATCACACTCCTTATTTCTCTAATTGCTACCATTCAAAGTAATTTATCTTCCTGTTGTTACTATCACATAAACTGTTTAAGAAAGCATAACAAGGAAAATGTCTCCTAGGCCCTGCTCCCAGAAATGCTTACCAGCAACTTTACTGAAGTGAGTAACCATTTTCCGGACTGGGCTCTTAGTGAGCAATATGCTTTTGAGTGGGTTTCTAAAACATAATATTCTTGTGTGACCCTCTGTAATTGCATAGAAAATTACATTTTGTTTATGTACTTTACTGACCAAAAGCCGTAAGGTGTGAAATTCTCTGCACAGTCAGCTCCTTTTTCAGCTGCCTGGTAAGTGGTTCCCCGTTTCCATTATGTTCACTTTTTTTAGAAAAGGAACTTTTGTTGAGCAGGAATTTCTTACCTCATAGAACTCCCCGGGCCAGCTCAGGGCACACACAGCAGGAGAATAAAAGGTAACTAAGTATGCATTTTACTTAGGTTATTTAAAAACACAGTCTCTTAGTTTTAAGCTCTGTTTCTTTGCCTATAAATTAGTTTTCTTGGTAAGAGAGTGCTATACACTAACATAGGGTATTAAGTTTCACTTTAAACTACAGCTAAATAGACATTTTTCATGCATTTTTCTTACGCCTGCTTAATTTTGAGATGTAATGCTATAAATGAGTAGCAATCGCTTCTATCTCCTTTCTAGACCTGCTGCAGTTTTTCAGGACTGTTCTGTGTTCAGACAGTGCTGGTACCAGGGCTCTCATCCTGCTCCGCTGGAAGCACACCGGTGCAGCAGATCCTTCCTGCACTGAGGGCAGCTCCTCCTTGTGCCCAGAGGACACAGTAAGTGCCCATGCATCATATGAGGCCGTACAGGAGGAAGACAGAGAGAGCTCTCGGTGCCTGTTTTCTGAAAAGCTGTTGTCAGCAAGGAGTGTCCTTCCTCTCCAGAAGAGCTCTGTGGGCCGCTGGAGGAGGCAGGACCCTGTGGTGAGGCAGCTCCTTGGATCACAAGTCTGGCCTTTGGTTGCACACCTCAGACTGAAGTTTGAGTTCATACAGTCAAGGGCTCCTCCAGCCCTCCTGGAGCGAGCCTGGGTAAGAGTCAGCCTCTTCTGAGCTTGAGGTTTCCTCGTAAGAGAGCCTGTTTGTTCAGTCCAGACTTAGACCAAAGTAGCTTGAGGTCTGAGTGAGCAAACATACAAGCAATGAGGGACATTCAGGGGATGAAGCTGAGTGTCGGTTTGTACTTCAAGCCAAGATGGCTGTTCAGACACACTCTGAGAGTGCCAAACAGCTCTGTGCCAGCATCAACCAGATAAAGGCAGCTCAACACCTCCTGCATCTCCCAGGTATTCCCACTGTGCTCCAGGCCCAGCATTGGATCCTGAAACAATTGCACTAATTATGCACGCTGAGCAGAAACTCATCAGAAAGAGCAAACAGGGTCGAAGAGCAATGTGACTGTATTTCACCTGTTGACATTGCTTCTCTAAAACATGAAACTTTCAATAACTGATGTATTAAATCATTCTAAATGAAGCCAAGTCAGCTCTAACTAAGCAATAGATTTCCCATTATGAAGTCAGTGGGAGCCCCGCACATTGCCAGGGCAGGATTTTCCCCATATATGAAAAAGACAGCTGATGTGGGGGCTGCTGTGTACACTTTCCTCCTGTAAGATTACAGTGATGTTATTTTGTGCTCCCAACTTTTCAGACAAGATGTCTCTTCTTCCAAAGCATGTTTTCAAACAGGAGGCAACCTCTGCCTTCACAAGGAACAGCCTTCACTGCACACTTCAGGTTTCGTGCAGCCCGGAGGCACTGGCGCAGGAGCAGCTCTGCTGAGAAGCACACCTTTGATGAGCACAATTACAGAATTAAGGACTTACTTTGTTTGGTTTTGCATTCCATCCACTTCTTAATCTTCAAAATGACTCTGCCTTCAGAATAACGATGTTCTACAACCAGATTCCTACTGGTGTAGGGGAAGAGGAGGCAAAACATCAGTGCATCCTTATGACAACACGTATCACTTTGAAATGCATACTTGATTGCGCGTCACAGATTGCTAAACCATATATTCCCATGTAGCTGCAAATCTCAGGACAAATCCAAGAACTTTGAACTTGACCAGTTTCAAGTGGAGGCGACTGTCCAACTTTAGAAAGGCCGTGCTTTGGGTACTCACCCAAGAGAAGCCAGGAGACAGCAGATGTTCTGGCAACTGCTGGCTGCCTTGTGCTCAGGGAGTCGGGCTGGAGGAGAGCAGCCAGCTCCCTCCAGATGGAGCAGACAGCAGAGAGGCGAGTGGGAGGCTGTGAGGAAGTTAGATAGCTCCAGATAGTGAAGGACTGATGATGTGTGGCTCCACATCACCTAACCGACTTTCGAAAGGCTGCACAAGAGAAATAACCACCAGTCTGCAGTTAACCTGAGCTCAGGGAAAAGTCTTCTTGTCGTGGGAAAATCTATAGGAAGGAAATATCTTTGAGAATGCATGATAATGCAGCATGATAACTATTTTTTATTTGAATGTATTTTGGGCAAATGCATTCCTTGTAAATGAGTTATCCAGGCCTTGCCAAATATGCAGCAGAACAGTTATTATAGCAAATTACACCATCATCTAAACACCTCTGTCTTGGCTCTTAGTGGACTTATTTTGCAATAAGGCTTTATTATTATTAATATTAATATTATTGTCTAATATTTTTGTATTTGCTGCTTTGGTTACCATAGAAATAAATAATGTTGTGAACAACAACATGCATACAAGAAAATTTCACAAGAAGAACACCCTAGTTAATGAAGACCTATATGTCTGGTAATTCCTAACATAGTTCTCAAGTCTATTGATTTGTGTCCTCATATGCATTTTATTATGAGCTTTATATTTCATTTTAAATTTCTAAAAATAAAGAAAAACAGCTGAAGAACATTCTTTTAAATGGCCAGATTTTGGTTAGAGGTTAACACAGGCCAAAAGAGAACACAGATCTGCCCTGGAGCTCTTACAGTTGTTATGTTTTGTTTAAATAAAAAAATCCCTATTGCAATCCACTAAAGGTCACAGAAGTGCAGTCATTACGGACCAGCCATATTCCTCGTGCATAGCTCTCCTGCCCTCTGAACCTTCTCTACTCTGAGACCAATCGAAAGTGTGAAGGATTGTTGTCAGCCATGATAAGGGTGTGCATTAAGGAACTAGCCCAAAGTTTACTGAAGTGAACTGGAAGACTATTGACTTACAGTGGGTTTCTGATTGTACCCCATTTCCTTCTCTCTGGAGCATATGCGTATGTTTATAGGAGCATGGGGCCAAACCATTTCCTCTATCTATCAAAATTTGAGCTAAATGTAATTCAGATGAACCAACTGCCTGACTTTTTGAATGCTTTGTGATAAGAAAATAGATCTTAGGTTTCATTGCAGAAGTTCATTTACAATCTGTTTTGTTTATAGTTGTCCTGACTGTGTTTCTAGGTCAGCACTCTACCTACTCTTAACACAGACTCTCATTATAGTGTCTCTACTTTATGTTCACTTATCTCATGGTATTTGTTACAATTGAATAAGTATCTTTCAGTCTGCAGGCTAGTTTGCTATTGCTACAGATAAATTTGCTATTGCCTCAGGGAGTAAAATGAATTATATCTGAGTCTGTTTTCTAAAACAAAGCAACTTTTGACCGACCTTTCAGTTGGGGTTATTAAAGGAAAAAGAAGAGGGAAAACATATTGACAGACTCCCAGAGCAGCTGTCCAGGTAGCTAGTTTCTAGAGGATTTGTTCCAATTCTGATTCCACTCACCATGTCAGCGTTATTCTCACTGGAGTTAAAGAACCAGTCTCCATATCTGAAAGCTGAAGGTTGTAAATCTCCCTTGTGAATGTTGCCTATGACAGGGAAGGAAAGACCTGCATAATTACCACTTGTACTTCCTCGGCGAACATGAGCTCAAGTCTGAAGCGAGGAGTTGGGTCAATAAAACATCAAGGTCTGAAAACTACAGGAAAAGACCTGTCCAGCTCGTATGATAAGGAACTTGTTCTTGGTTACGAAAACAAGAATATTCTGGTGGAAGCCTCTTCATCAGACCTTTGCATTATGCAGGTATTCTTAAATCTTCTTTCAGATTACCAGCAGTTAGTGCAGTTTACAGCTAAATTAACCAAAATACCTCACAATCTTCCTTCCTCTGTGAAGAATATTGCAATCAACATAGTTACCCTGCTAAAATACAGAGAATGTTTAGTGATGTGACCAGTGTCTTTGAAGCAGTTTAGGAATATAAAAGCAGAGAGCAGTCACACCCTGTTTCCAAGCGATGCTGCTCAAGTCAGAAGGAATTCCTTACAAAATATCATTCTTTGTGTATGAATGAGGGATATCAGTGCCTGGTATTTTTTAGCTATAACCAGCCAGATAACTTAAAGAAGAAGAATGCAATTACTCACGTGAGTAAAATTTGTACAGGACTTAGGTCCCGAAATCAATTAGAAATCCTTTTTGGGTTAACGTGACCACTCCTCTTCTAGTCCTTGTCCACCTCTGTTCTTTACATATATCCTCTCAGGGAATTATTTTGTTAGCATTTTGCTGCTACTCTGTCTGTTATTCTCCATTGCAGTCATAGGAGCATGCAGGTCTGATTTTTCGACTTTTCTGCAGTGCTTTTCACATTTTGAGCTTTAAATTCCCTCATGCAGAACTGCCCTATGCAGTCTTTAAAAACTTTTTTGAAGGAATCCATGATTCTTCAGCTGCTTTGCCATCTTCTCCAGAGGTGCGCTGAGGACTTCACGCAACACAACAGGAGGCACATCAGGTAAGAACGTCTGAAATTAAACATGTTTCAGGTGTGGATTATCCTGATGGGATGGGTCCTGTGCTGCTCAACACTGTGTGATGATGCTCTCCTTCCAATGCTTGCTGTGTTATTATTCAAAAATAATCAGCATCTTGGAGAATGAAGGCTGAAAGACAAAACACCTTGTGACATTTTCCTAACAGCTTTAGGTTGCCATCATGACTGTCCCAGAGAATTGTGCAAATCAGGCATTTTAAAATAGGTGCTTTAGAAGTGATGGTGCTTAAGAGCTCACTTTTCTATTTAGTTTGGCTCAATAATTATTATTCTCCCTCATTTTCAAATTCTACGTAAAAATTGCAAGATGTTTGGCCCTGCATGTTTGTTAAACTCTGGGTGATGAGGGAAAAATTGGAAAGAAAAGGCATTTTCTGAAGGTGATCTGCTGGACCTTGACATCACAGCCACTTCTGAGAAGCCTTTTGATTACTAAGTGACAAAGACAGTAAACTGCAGCCTGAAAATAGAGCAAATGAGATGTTTGAATTGAGTAATTCATAGGAAAAGAATGGTGCCCTGGTGAGTAATAGCCTAGTACTTTCATGAAGGTCAAGCACCAGGGGAATGGGACAACTTTATAAAATCAGACAGTTGTATTTTGTGATTTTGTTTCTTGTCTGCTTATCCAGAGCATTTGAAAGCTGCTTCCTTAAGCCATGTTATAAACAAACCAGCATTGAAGAGATGGTAGTTTTGATGTTACACACATCCCCCTTGCACTACAGGAATTAAGATGAAAAGGACGCTTCCCTCTAGTGCCGCATCGAAGTACAGTTCTGTAATTATGCTACACAGACAAGTTTACCAATTCTTACTATATACTGGACCTCAACGTAAAATGAATAACAGATTTTTAGGAAGAGCTTTTTAACAAGTATTTTAAAAATCTGATTTCACTTCGAGTTAGCTTTCAAAATCCAGTCCAGATATATGTAAAGAATATAAAATGTAAATATATTTTCTAAAGTAGTACAGCATGTGAAATTTATGAATTGTTACATGCTTTGCTAATACAGCTGAGTGAAGCTTAGTCTCAGATCAGATAGAATCTTTTAGATAAATCATTTATGACTAGATGACTTCTTATCCAAAAGTCAAATATGTGATCATTTACAGAGGTCACTGGCTATATTCTGCTCTGTGTTCCATAATCAGTTGAAATAAACCCCAGGAGTCCCTCCTGATTGTATAGTCACAGGGTCACAGTATAATAAAATGCTGCTCAAGTTGTATTTCAGACAAGGAATGCTCCCCCCAGAACTATTCTAGTCTTAGGGACAGGACTGTCAACATCCAATCCACTACAAATGGCAAGTATTAAGTCCAATATATTGAAGAGAATTACTCTACATACTGAGTGGTAAAAAGCCCTGCTGCATCACACATTTAACTATTTAAGTGACTTTTAAAATATATATTCTATACTCCTTTTTTTTTCCTACCTAGGGAATCATGTTGGGATTTGTAACT
Organism: Chrysolophus pictus; assembly: GCA_037305975.1. Classification (NCBI taxonomy): domain Eukaryota; kingdom Metazoa; phylum Chordata; class Aves; order Galliformes; family Phasianidae; genus Chrysolophus; species Chrysolophus pictus. Next base: position 12,093,151 of record CM074587.1, read on the forward strand.
AACACACCTTTTTGAGAAAGAGGAGAAGTACCGAAAAACTTGGGAGTATTTTTCTAAGGAACACAAATTGGTGTTGTGGGATAGGGAAGAAATGCTATTAGTTTCCACGGAAATAAATTGAGCATATTTCTATGAAACTCTCATGGTATCCTACTTATGATAATACAATGCTCACACTACTATTGTCCAAAAAAAAAAAAAAAAAAGTCACAGGATGATGGAATTGCATGGAAATGCACTTCTGCTTGAAAAGTAGATAGAGTATTAGCCTCTGGCATTTCTGTCATTCCATGGAAACACATGTGGCTGGTCAGGAAAGCACAATAAATGTTCTGCATAAAGCCCTGCAGAAATGAATGAGATTCTGTTTTCCTACAGAGTTCACTTCAAGCCGCAGGTCAGTACCTCCACCTCTGCACTGGTAAGCTACTCACTGATTCAGACATTCTAGAAGGAAGTGGTTTATGAAGACATTAGCACAACAGCTGCTTAAATAAAGAAAAGTTGCTAAACTGGCAACCCGTAATAAAACCAATTAGATAAACTAAAGTGTGATGACTATTACTGTGCAATTAAGTGGTTACTTCTGTAGCCATTCCTTTGCTTGTCTGCTTTGTTAAAAGTGATATCATAGAGTCACCACTGTGCTTTGAATTATAGGTTATTCCAGCCTGCTTGAATGGAAGAAATGCTGTGACCAGGAAAGATGCCAATGAGTCAGGGCTGGGCAATTGCTACAGCTGTTCAAAGAAGCACACTGGGCAGTAATGAATACCTGTCATGCTCTCCCAGAAGCAAAAATACAGCTATTTGACAAAAAGGCTGACAGTGTTCTGTAACATTATAAAGAACAGAAGACCATCTCCAATGGCATGATAAACTGCTTGGATGCTTTTTCTCTGCCTTTAAATGAAGAACGAGAACAAGAGGCATACATGTACACCCAAATGCAGGTAGGCTGGAGAGCAGCAGAGCTCTCACCTCATCAGCCCTCATTCGCTTCATTGGCAGGCCTGCCCAAAGCATGGCATGCTTACAACCATCACAGTCCTTGCTTCTTTCAAAGTTACACCATGAGCATTTTTTGTCAGGTCACTCCTTAGAAGGTGACAGTCTTTAGGCTCTTAAACAGAAGAACAGAATGAAAGGAAGTCAATGAGAAATGAACTTCCAACTCTTCAAGCCTCGATTAGTGTTTTTAGCAGGGAAACTGACCCCGTACAGAGTCTCAACACCCATGGGAGCACTCAGCCTGGTCCCATGGCTGCACTGTCGGTGTAACCTTGTGTTAGTCACTGTGGGCAAACATTTACACCATCAGTGCTGTTGCCAAAAGTTTTCACAATTTCTGTTTAAACTGAGGAAAACAATGTAGGTCTGAAATGAGACCTTAATCATTCCATGAAAACGTAGAGATGAGAGTTACCACCAGGGGAAGTCAGAAAGTGCCTAATTAAATAGTGAAAATGAAAAGTTCAAAGTTAATCTAGACCTTAAATATCTCCTTAAAATGAGTTGTTACACAATATTATTACAAATAACTGGTAAGAATCAGTTCACAGCCTATTGTGGAGTATTTAGAAAGATAGGGAAAGATAGGGTTAAATTTATCGTATGCATTGCTCAGGGTGCATAGACTGATAGCTATGCTCAGGATTGTATTGGCTTTAAGCAGTCACAGGCAAATATACATTGGCTTAGCTGTTATGGCATGTCTTTAGTTCTAAGGAAATGATGAATTATCTAAGCAGTCTTTAAGATAAGTGTCATATAAGCTCTAACCAGGCTCCCTCCTCTCACTCTTAAACACACCTTACTGATGATATGTCTGTGTGCACAGATTTGAAGATGTGCTCAGAGATATTTCAGGTCAGAGCACCAGACAGCATCCACCTACATTTCTCCTTGAGTTATGTAGACTTAGGGGATCCCAAATCCTGTAGCTGTCCTGCTTGGATAATCCTTGGCTAATCCTTCCTGGGGAGCAGTGTGGCTCAGGTGCAGTGCAGCCCCACACACATGGCTGTGACCGTGTCAGGAGTGGCTGTCACACTGGTCCGTGCTTGTGAGGTGCCCATGGTACACTGTTCTCTCTTCCTCTTCCACATGTACATTTGTGCCTGCTCATGGTCTACTGGTTTACTAAATCTGAGAGCAGTGCCTGTAGTGGTGCAGAGTTGGCATGGCAGAGCTCCCTTTGTGGTCATCTCTGGGGAACGAACTCTGTGTGCACCTTTATGTGTGTGCTGGGCAGAGGTGGGCTCAGGCCACTCAGGAGAAACCTGTAAGAGCCCTCCAGAGTTTATGGGAGGTGCCTTTGGCCTCAGCGAAAGAAGGCGCTGGTAGCATTAGGAGAGGGAAAGTACTCTGTTGTTAAGGAGTGGTGGTGGGATTGTTTATTTTTCCTCCCATAAACGTTTTTTTTTAAGGTCCTAATGGAAACAAAGCGAAGTATTATTCCTCTAAAAGCACTATTCTTTAAGTAAACCAGACTCGCTACTTGAAACATTCCAATGACACATGGTGGCAGGAGGGGGATGGCTGTGATGTGGATGGGAGAGGAATCCTGAGATAAAGACCCCAAGCTCGTATGGCACAGAGTGAGGGGATGGGGCAGGGTAGATGAGAGCAACAAATGCTGCTGGGGCATGAGTGAGCCCTTTGGTGTCTGTCTTTAAAGTTTCTTTCCAACTCAAATGATTCTATGATTCTGTGACCCTATGACTACCTTCTGCAGCCTTGTTATTTCAGAGCAGATTGCCAGAATCTTCCGTTTCTGGCTCTGTATGAATACAGAAATTGCCCAACAAACAGCAGCCAACGCTGCTGCAAGGCACCAATGTGCAGCAGAAGGTGTCTTTGGACCACCCTGCACATGACCTGAACTGACTGCTGTCGGTCCCTGTGCCCACTAACGGTGGATCTGTGGGCATCCTGCTTCCAGAGCGTTTGATTAGTTCCCATCTTCATAATGAACCCCCTCAGATCTGTTTTCAACCCCCGAGTAAACACACCTGTGCACTGAACCCAGCCTGCGATCTCAGCAGCGACAGAAAGGTTCAGGGGCTGCAGGGGAGGATGGAGTGAGAAAAACTCACCCATTTTCCACATTAAAAACCAAAACTGAGTCCACGGCTGTCCTTCTTCAGCTGATAACACAAAGAAATGTGGAGTGTTGTGAGGGGGCTATCTGTTAGGCAGTTAATGATAATAATAAATCTCAATAGCCATCATCAATTCACAAATGAAGTGGTATATTCCCTTCCACAGCCTATACAGCTTTGTAGATTGGTGCGTGCACCAAACCTGTGCAACTTCACTGTGTGGCAAACTTTCCTTTGTTGTCTGCTGCTCCTTATTTGCATCCCACTGCCCCACAGGACTTCAGCTGGCAGAGACAAATACTGGGCTCTGCTCTGCAGTTCCACCCGCTCCCCATGTCCTGGCTTCTTTCAGCATTGTGGATCTGAGGGAAGTGGTGGGGGACAGGGGATAACATCCACACCCTTTTTTTTTTCTGGTCTTTTTGCTTGTCAAGGTTTCTTCAGCTGTCATACAAGCCAGAAATATAAAGCAATTATTTAAAGAAAGAGAGTTTCTCATGCTGTTTCTCCCTTCTACTGGCTAAGGATATAGGAACATAACAAAAAATTGCAAGATTTGGCAAAAAAGATTACCTTTGGCATTTCTTTTGCAGTTTAGCCCTCTTTTTTTTCACAACAGAGTGGTCTGTAGAAGAAGGTAATTGCACATCTTAGCAAAACAAAAAGCCTTAGGGAAACACACATACTACTTCAAGGCAGTTACATCTGTGTCCCTCGAAGCTTAAAAATTAAAAGTGATGCCCTGGGCAGGTGTCCCCAGGTGGTGGGCACAGAGCACATTTGGTGTTCAGAGCAGCAGAGCATGTTCACTTTTGTCAAACGTCTCTGGTGTTGTGCATGGCCCTCACCCCGAAACCATACACATGTGCAGCAACCCCAAAGCTGCTGTAGGCGGGTTCTGCCTTCACAGGGTTTCAATGCAATGTGTGATATTTCCTCTATCATTTATACACACAGGCTATGAAAACCTACAGAGACACACAGCCAATGATCTTTTTTTCCCAGAGGGTTCTGCTTCCCTACAGGTTCTTCATGATGGAGCAATGTGCCATCAGCCTCTGACTGGCTGTTTGCCGTTGGCCGACATGAAAAGCCAGAAATCACACAGCAGCACTGTGATGAACACATGCACATAGTGCTCTGGTGCGACAGCCCTTAGTTAAAGTGCATTATTCTGCAGAATAATAAAATGGCAGAAACCTATCTGAGACACTGGAAATAACTCATTTCTATCTTACAGAGAACTGTTGAGCCACAAGAGCTATGGCCAACCTCCATCTCTCTAACCAGCCACATTGCTGTTCTGGGGTTCTGCTGTTTGGATATTCATCAACACCTTTGCACTTCCTAGTAGATTACTAAGCAGCCTGCAGTTTGAGGTGTTTTTTTTTTTTTTTTTTTTTAAATTATTATTTCATTTTTATCTATTTTTTCCTTGTGAAAATGCTCAGATGTTTGCAGTAGGCACATGGCACAACTGTCCCATTAACCATGGTGCTCCATGACCAGCAACCCCACAAACCCACAGCTCAGGCAGCACCAATGCCTGTAACGTCAGCGCTCCTCCCTCTGGCCCCCTTTAGCTTCACCCAGCTGGTTTAAATAGCAAGGAGAAATTAAAATTCTTCAAGCCTTGCAGGATGTTTGGATTTCTGCCCTTTATTTCCACTTCTGTGAGCCACGGTTTGAAAATGTGCCCGTGATTTATTCATTCCCCAGTCCTATTGCTGTGTACAGCAGCACCCAGGAGCGCCTGCTGAGCCCACAGCATTATGCCATGACCCGACGCTGAACATCCCTCGGGAATACAGGCACACGGTGAACAGCTCGGGGCTCTTTATTAGCTGATTTCAGGCGATCTTTCCTGTTTTACGGCACGGCTCCTCCCCTCTTTCCAGATTTCTGCTATTCTTTCCTAATTCTAGTGATTTGAGAAATGACCTTTAACCCACGCAGTCTGCAGACTCCTAAAGGGGATAATTGAAATGCCACAGTAAACCAAAGGCAATAAAATATTATTTACCAGGCATAAAACTAAGGTTGGCCTTCCCCACAGCAACGAACCCCTTTATCTCTCCCTCCCCCTATATACTCACCTCCCACCCCAGGTGCCCGGTGCCGCACCTCATTTACCCGAGGATCGAACCCGGGATGCCCTATGGGGCGGCTCCCCTGCACCGGGCACCGAACGGAACCGCAGTGCAGGGCTGCGGGCAGACAAGAGCCGGGGGCTGAGGGTGGAGGGGGATTTGGCCGTGGACAGTGCATACCTGGAAGACTGCACCGCGGCGGGGGAACAGCTGCAGCCCCGGTGCGTGTGTTGCGGGGCTACATCGCTTCTTCCCCCCTCACCCCCCGCCCCACCCCGTCGGACTGCAGAAGGGATTTTGCACTGCAATGAATTCGAAGGAGTGAAAGCATTTATCGATAGCGGGGCAGCTCTCGCTGCCTACTGGAGTTTCCCAGCGCTGCTCTGATAATGTCCCCCTCCCCCCGCGATCAGCAGCGCCGGGCTCGGGCGCAAGACAAACTTTTGGTCGAGGGCTGCGGAGCGGTGAAAGCGCTGTGAAGTACAAAGGGGCCGCGGAGCCCTCGTCGCCTTCAGCTCTCATTGGCTCGTACGTGATTGAACCCGAACTGCTTTGTCAACAACCTGCCAAATTTACAGCGGAAAAAGATGCTGGAGAAGAAGGAACTCGAAACGTCGAGCCCGTTCCGTCCCCCAGCGTTTGGCGAACGCTACTCGCGGTACGCGACGCTGCGTCACGCAACGCACCACCGCCGCAGCCCCCCCGGGCCCGGCCATGTGCTCCGCGCACATCCCGCACGTGGGGAGCCCCGCGGGTACCGACGAAGGGACCGTGGCACGGGGCACGCAACGCCCACCCGGCCCGGAGGGACTCCCTCCGGACAGCAGCTCAGCACTGCCGCGCGGTGTCAGCTCCCCGGGACCCGACGGGCCGCGCAGTGCGGTTCGCATCTCCCCCCCCCCAAGCCGCCCCGCGTCTGCAGCAAGGTCCCGCTCGCTGCCGTACAGCTTTAAAATGCAGCCCAGTCTGTAATAGGTCGGCTCCGAGCGCATGCGCTACGCGCAAAGTTTTTCAGCTGCCGTTGGCTTTCCAACTTTTTTTTTTCTTTTTCTTTCTTTCTTTTTTTTTTTTTTTTTAAACACTTTTAAGCAGCGGGGCGAAGAGCAGCGAAGGAGAGAGCCGGGGGGAGCCGGGCAGCGCAGCGAAGCGCGGGGCCGCCTGCAGCACAACTCGCTCCGCGCGTCCCTCGCTGCCCGGCGCCGCGATGGATTGGGGGAACCGCCGCCGCCGCTCTTGAAGCCCCGGACTTTTCCCCTCCCCCTGCCCCCACTCGCCGTGCAGGAGCAGTCGCCCCTAAGACAGACACACGCGTGCACAAGGGCCCCCTCCCCCTGTTCTGCAGAAACTTTCGGCTGTTGTTGTTATTGGGATTTTTTATTATTTTTTTTTTTCTGGCATTTTTCTTCTCTGTGTAAAATGGAGGGAGGCAGCCCGAGGAACGCTCTGCAGCCGCGGACGCGCCGCGCCGCGCCGCGCGGCCTCTGAACGAGCGGAGCGGAGCGGTACGGAGGGGCGGGCGGGGAGCGCCGCTCTGCTCCTCTCGGCTCCCCCCGCCCGGTGGGCGCGGAGCCGCCGGGGCCGGGAGCGCGGGGACCCCGCGGCGGCCCCACCTGGGCTCGGGCTGCCGGCACGGATCGTCGCCCGCGGCGCTTTCGCTGCCGCTTGTGAAGATTTTTATTTGCTTCCGCACAATCACGCCCACGGGCGCTGTGTGCGTGTGTGTTGGGTTGGCTTTTTTTTTTTTTTTTTTTTTTAGGAGGGGGGGCTTTTTTTTTTTTTTTTTCCTTCTTTTTGCCTCTTTCTTCTTCTTCTGGTGGTGGAAAGCCCTAATTACTGCGATTGCTGATGGACCTTGGAAAGAAGGCTGCGCCGGTGCCCCGCTCCGCAGTCGGACCCGCTCGTCGCCCGCCGCCCCCCGCCAGCCCCGCGGGCCCCCGCGCTCCCCCGGCAGCCGGAGGAGAGCGCCCGGCTCCCGCCCGCCAGGATCGGATCTCGCCTCGCCCTTTCCCCCTCAGCTCCGCTTGGATTACAGCGCTGCCGCCGCTCGCTGATCCCGCGCCATGGAGGTGAGTCCGGCGCGTTGCGGGGCGGCTCTGCGGGTTCCCTCAGCGGGGCTCACAGCCCCCCTCCATAGCTCCCCCCCCCCCGCCTGGAAAAAGCTCCTTTATTTTCTTTCTTTCTATTTTTTTTCTTTTTTTTTCTTTTTTTTTCTTTCTTTCTTTCTTTTTTTTTTTTTTCCACGCGGTGCCGCCGGTGGCTGCGCACCCGGTGCCCCATCCCGGCGGCGTTAAAGACATCGGCCCGAACTTCCCCAACTTCTCCGCGGAGGATCGCTGTGGAGGAGCCCGGCGCCGGCGCTCCGGTGCCTGTGCCTTTAAGGAACGCTGGCTGGGGGCCAGCCGAGGACCCGGAGTCAGCCCCCCCCCTCCTCCACCCCCCTTTAACTTTATTCTAAGTTTCTGGAGATTATCACTCTGCATCTGCAGAGGGTCCCGCCTGGGGCAGAGCGGAGGATCGCGGCTCCTCGGGGTCCCCTCGACGCTGCGAGGACTCCATGTTGGAGAGCCTTTTCCTTGTTTGTTTGTTTGTCGTTGGCAATTGTATGCTAACTCGGTGGGTCACCCAGAGTTCAGGCGGATCGAGCCCCGACGTTCCCCCGGGTCGCGGGAGCCGGAGATGCGCGTCCTCCCCGGGGGCTGCCCGCTCCGAGGCGGCCGCCCCCCGCTGACAGCCCCCGGCTGCCCCTTCTCCCCCGAGCCGCGATCACGATGCCGCCCGCCCGCAGGTAGCAGCGTTGCCGGCGCTCCAGATGCCCTCGCGGCTCTCCAGACGCCCCGTGTAAAACACGATCACAGGCGTAAAGCCGCCGCCTTCATCTCGGCGACGAGCGCGGGATACGCATGGGGTGCATTAAATACCACAACCCGATCTCCGCGGTCCTACAAAGTTGAAAACGGTGCCTCGCGCTCCCGATGGCCAATCCCGCCGTGCTGCCGGCGAACCTTTTTTTTTTTTTTTCCCTTCCCCCCCCCCCTTTTTTTTTTCTTTTCCCTTTTTTTGTTGTTGATGGCAGCCTGTCAGCTGCTGCGTGCAGCGGAGCCGAACTCCTGGGCGCAGGTGTCTCCTCCCGCTCCGGGAGGGCGAGAAGAGCGCTGGGGGCAGCGAGAGGTGCCGTCGGAGGGCAGCGGCCGCCCGGCGCCCCCCGGGGGCTGCAGCGGCCGAGGCCGCCCCCTGTCGGGAGCGGAGCACCAGCGCTGCGGGCCGGGAGCTGCGGGGGGCACCGGACCTCCGGAACGAAGTAGGGAGGTACGAGGCTTTAGGCTCGCAGCCCGCCAGCACCGAGCTGGCGTCCCGCTGGGGTGCCGCTGCGGTCCGGTGTCTTCGAAGTTCTCAGGCTTGGGCAGCTCCGCGGCGTTTTTTTAGCGTTGTTATCTGTGGAATTCGTGGATACAAAGAAATAAACCCCAAACCCACCCCGTGGTGTTCGCGGGCCGCCGTAGAGAGCTCCCAGCACAGAGTGCTTAGCCCCGTCCCTTGCTCGTTATGTGGCTGTCGGACCTCTCCCGAGCCTTGTCCCGTTCGGAACGCAGCGAGGAGCGGGCCGCTCTGTCGGGACTGAATCCCGCAGGCTGGACGCGGCCGGGCCCGGTTCGCCTGGCGAAGGGCTCCAGGGTGATGGGGATAGCCTCGCCGCGTTCCGGTGCTCTCGTGGCAGCGATCGGTCCTCTTCTCCCGACCCTTTGCAAACAGAAATAAATTAGGGTTAAGAACACCTTGGTTTCGGCATTGAGGGCTTTTTAAGAATGAATAGGGAGCCCCCAAGTGTCGAAACGCCTTTTTTTTTTTTTTTTTTTTCTCCTTCCAAGGGGAGGGGAAATTTAAAAAAAAAAAAAAAAAAAAAAAGCCAGAACCGTGAATGGCACTGGTTAGCGAGTTAAAGAGTCCCGCGTGAGGACGCAGACGGATCTGCGGGACCTGTCGGAGGAGCCTTGGTCTCCCGGGCCGGCAGCTTGCTTGCTGCTCGGGGCTGCGGGTGCCGACCGGACCCGGCGTCGCCGTCGGAGTTGTCACCGCGCTGCCAGCGCCGAGCTCGGGGAGCGGAGGCTGCGGCGGGATGGCTTAGGGGTGCGGGCAGCGCCTTCCCCGGCCGGTGGGGGAGGGCCGAGTCCGGCACCCCCGTCCCGCTCGGGCTCTCTTCGCAAACCTGAAGCTGCTTTTCGCCGTCCGGGTGCGCTCCGTGTCCGCGGCGCTGGCTCCGGAGCGAGGAGCAATGGGGTAAAGCGCGGCCCATGGGGTGCTGATAGCCCCGGGGTGGCGGGGAGGGCTGGGCTGGGGTCTGCCGTGCCCGTCCCGTCCCGCCCCGGCGGGGTGCGGAGCGGTGCGGCCGCCCCGGGAAGGCGGTGTCCGGGGGTGGGGGCGCGGGGTGGCCCCGTCCGGCAGCAGCGCCGCGGCGGGGAGAAGGGCAGCGGAGGCAGCGCCGAGTTAAAAGGGGCCCGGGTACTTCCGTTGTTTAAACTTGAATGCTCGAAAATGGTCTGAGAAGCAATAAACAATCTGATCCTTTTTTCTCCCCCCTCTAGAAATCCACTGCAGTATTAATCCAAGGAGGTGCTCTGGGGACAGTTGGCAGCACAATGGCTTCTCAGTACCTCGTAGTGGCTCTGGCCATCTTCTCCTCTTGTACCCAGGTTGTAATAGAAGCCAGCTCTTGGTGGTAAGCATCTCGTGTCGGCGTGCTTATAAAAGGGGGAGCGAAGTTTTGCTCGATGGAACGTCTGTGTGCTTGGTGTGTACTTTGTTTCTGGGGGAGTAGTGCATGAGGGGACTGCTGGGAGCAGCATTGGGATGTGCTTTGCTGGAGAATGGATGTGTTTCTGAAGCAAGAGCAATTGTGTAGCAGCCTGTGCTGCAAAATTCAGTTTTTTAGAATGCTGTAGATTCTCTATGGATTTCATAATCCTTAAATTTGTAGAATTGCTTCTCTTCTACAAGACTTGCTTCTCAGATGAGATGTTTTGTATATGTGAGAGAAAGTATGGAATTACCCTCAAGAACTTCTATGAAATTAAAATTTAGGTTCGAGTTTTTCTGCAGCTTAAATGTTTATATGTTGTTACAAAGAAGAACATTTTATATTTCTGCTTTTGCAACTTAACTATTTCTCGACCACGTACGGTGTGGGGAGTCCTTGGCATAGGCGTTCTCTCCTCCTTTGGTCGATTCTTTTGGGATGAATCAACACTTTCTAACTAAAATGTATTGTGTAAGTATTCCTGAAGGGCACTTAAAGAATTTAGAGGACAAAGTTGATTTTGTTTATAATGCTGATACTTCCCTCTGTGCTCACATGTGCACTGGGAAGGAGCTGGAAGCAGTATGAAACAAGTTCAGAACTTCTGCCTTCTGAAAGGTTTCTCTGCTTTTGTTAGAGCAGACAGAAATCCAGACTTACATGTAAAGTGTATGTTCATGTGAAATGAGAGCTGGGTGTTTTCTTTTGCTTTTTTTCATTTTTTTGCTTTTTGCATTTTTCTGCCTTGCCGTTGTTTGGGTCTTCTGCTATTTTCTCTGCATCCACTTAAGTTAGAGAAAGATTGCCTGGATACGAGTCTTATTTCAGTCCATAATCTGTGGTGAGAGCCACATGGGTGGGAACTCATAAGCTCTGTTTTATACTGTCGCTAAAATAAAAGTTTCATATTTATGTAATTTTTTTCCCTCACCTGCTAGCAAAAACGAGGAGTCACAGACTCAATGTTTATATATAAGATAGAGTTTGGTTTGGGATTTGTAGACTTTTGTTTTGTTTTGTTTTCTCTTTATTAACCCAAATCTTTCTTTACACAGGTCTTTAGGGATGAACCCTATGAACCCCATGAACCCTGTGCAGATGTCAGAGGTGTATATAATAGGAGCCCAGCCACTATGTAGCCAACTAGCAGGGCTTTCCCAAGGACAGAAGAAACTCTGCCAGTTATATCAGGACCACATGCAGTTCATTGGAGAGGGTGCAAAGACCGGCATTAAGGAATGCCAGTATCAGTTCAGACATAGAAGATGGAATTGCAGCACTGTGGACAACAACTCTGTTTTTGGCAGAGTCATGCAGATAGGTAGGAAGCAACATCTTTATGATTAAACTGTTGTCTAAGAATATGTATGGCACATAATGTTCTGCATTTGAAGCTCTTGCCAGGGCTCTTACTGCTTACTGTATACAACCAAATGTTTTTTAAAGTTGGCAAAGGAGTTGAATTATTTTTAGCCAGAGGTGATTTCCCACCACTGTCCAGCCATGTCTTTTGGAAAGCAAAGCAGGAATACACATCTGCGTATGGGAATATATTAGAAAGGAAAATGGAGCCCTGAAACCTCCTTTTAGAAAAACTGAGACCAAAAAAAAAAAAAAAAAAAAGGGCAAACAAAGAGAATTAAAACCAGCAGGGTCTTGTAAAATGAAAGATGTCCATGCTTAGCTCCGGAGTTAGTGGCTGCATAGTAAATTGCTCTTGGTCTGGAGGTTAACTGAAAATTGCTGCTCTGTCTATTAGTGTTTATAGGCAATTCCTTCTTGCTTATTTCCAGATATGGTAACTTCTTTTTCTTTGTGAGAAAGTTCGATTTGTGTTAAAAATAACATAGCGGGGGAATCGACATGAAATCAGTTCTATAAGGGCCAAATGTGTGATTGCCCATGCAGGTTGTGTTTGCTGTAAGCACGAAGCTGGTAGGAGGGACAGATTCCTGTGAAAATCTTACCATGATTTAGTGGGCACCCAACCCTTTCCCCATGAAATTGTCTTTGAAATGCGCTTCTCCAGTGCTGACGTGCTGCCTGCTTGTCCCGTTGTTTAAGGACCACTGCGTATTTTAAGAGTCATAGCAAAAATTTAGCTGGTGCTACCGATCCGGGTCCTTGGTGGAACCTTCCTCTGACATTCCCACGTCAGATGTCAGATACTGTGCAACTGTTACTCCCAGCAACTGAGAAAGCTCAGTTTTTCTGAGTGACGGATAGGAGCTTCTGTGTAGTGATGAGTGTGCTGACAAACCCAGTGTTGCTTTTTACCTAGGTAAGGTTTTGAAACTGGATTAAAGCTGGCTTCACTTGCGAATGGGGTAACTCCAGTAAAGATTGAAGGAATACCACTAATTCACGTTTGTTCTCTATTTTTTTTTTTTTTAGGAAGTTTTTTTTTTTTTTTTTATCTGGAGATTGTCAGATAAATAAAAGCTATGTATTGTGTAAAAGTATCTAATTGGGGCAGCTGGTTTCAGGCATGCAGCCTTCCTGAGGCTTTCTCCCAGCGCAGTATTAACACCCCCCATGGAGCGTTTCCTTTTGGCCCAACCTGAGCAGAGATCTACAAGCATATGAAACATGAAAGGAAACTTTTTCTGTTCTAATAAGCTAACAATTGCCAGTTAAGTAATCTGTTTGAAAATTGGGCCTTCGTCCCTCAGCCCTTATTTGTTATTCAAGCAAGTGAAAATGAGCTCAAGGGGACTGCTGGTGTGAAGAAATGTGCGGGATTGGGCCCGTGATTGTGGTGTCTGTCTATGAAATAGGAGTTTCTGCCTCCCTGAGTATGATGGATCTATTTAGAGGTGGTTTCTTTCAAGTTAAATAACTTTGCCGCACCCTTCTCCTGGATATGACTGTATTAGCTGATGTCTACACAGCAATTTATCATGTAATTAAGCCACTTATTCTAATTGCAGATGGAAGCAAGGTTAATAGCCATATTCAAGAGTTAAAGATCCTAAAGAGTGTATTCATGGAGAACAAGAAAGGTGTTGTCGGTGCCAGTGCTATTATTTCATGCTGACCTTCGGTAATGACCAGCTGCTGGTCTCTGAGTGGAAGGAAAAACGGGCACTTTTTAAGCCTGATCCAATTTAACTCCGCCTGCCTTACGCTGGCTTGTCGAGGGCTGTCAGCTCTTCCTTGCTCTCACCAACGTGAGAAGGTTGTGGTGCACGTAGTCTGGGAGGGTTTTGTCATCGGGGCTCAGGCTGTTGCTGTTGTGCACGGAATGCCTGAGCAGAGCACTGACTGACAGCGCGGTAATTACCACTGCTCATAAATGGACAGTCTTTCTTCCAGGATTTATCTGGCAAAGTTAGCTAAAGCTGTACAAATAAACCCAGCACTGGGTTTGGAAACTCGCTCTGTGGCTTATTGAACTGCAGCTTCAGGGCTTTTGTTCTTCGCAGCTCTCCATCGCTGATGGCCCCAGGTCAGGCGCGGTCCTTGCTGCCATCTCCTGGGCCCGGGGCTGGCAGCGCTGGGGCTGCGGAACAGTAAAGTGCTAACGTGAGGGAAAGGAGCTGTGTCCTCCCCCAGCTCGGTGTGCCGGGGTCTGAGCTATTCATGCTGAATGCTTTTCAAATACAGGACAAAGAACATTTTGTATCTTATGGTCAGGTATAAAAAAAAAAAAAAAAAAAAAAAAAACAACTGTTCTGTTCTCGCAGACTTATTCATATCAAGTGTAAGGCTCAGCTCCTTGCTCTGTGGGTGGCTTCCTACAGAGTGTGTATGTTGAACAGTTCCATTTCTATGTGCTATATATATGGGAGAGAAGGGACTCGGACGTGTTTGGAATGTGTGTTTCCTTGCCATGGCTACAATAGAGAGAAATGCTTGGCTGTGGGAAAGGACAGGTTTGACAGTGAAGGAAAGTACAGTTGTGCCTAAAGACTTTAAGAAAAAAAGAAGAAAAAAAAAAAAGGAAAAAATTCAGAGCAACTCATCCACGTAGAATCATCACCCTTCCTGTGTTTGTGGGGTCGATGACTTTAAGCAGTGCCTGGATTGCAGCCTGGGGAAATCTGCTTCAGCACTTGATGCTGCTTTAGAGTTTGCTTAAGGGAGAAAGGTGGGGGCAATCCTCCTTTGTGCACCCCAGCCTTTCCTTCTGTGTCCCACTAAGAGCAAATTCTTTAAAACACGCTCCAAGGTAATAATGAATATTAGTTAAAAAAAAAAAAGCCAGCTTTGTGGGTTTAAATCCTGCAATAAACAGCATAGTTAATCATGTGAAAGCACGAGCTAACTAAACATGAAAAAGAATAAAATGGAAAGGAAGAGGCGAGTCCTGTGGTCCAAAGCAGACCACGATTCTTTCCTCTAAATCTAGTGGAAATTTTGCTTAAGGAATTAATCCAAAAATGTGCATTACAGAACAAATGGGAACATTAAAGTCTGTATGAGGTTCCCCCTGCTATAGTTTGCAGTAAATGCAAGGCGTAAGTCAGCACATAAAGCCAAATCTTTTTTAACTGAAAAGGCCACTCCTGTAACCCTTTACACCCATAATTCATGTAAGTACTTCCCCAGGCAGGTGTCTGGGAAAATAGAGCATTGTAAGTAGGGGGCAAAGTGCTTCTCATCTTCCTTAAAGCTGATCTTTCCCAACATAAGACTTCTGATTTTTCCCATTTAAAACCAGCATCTATTACTAGAATTAATCCAGTGGATGACAGCTGTTATATTAACAAAGCTGCACTGAGTGTGGTGTCATCTTGATGTTAAATATGGTCCAGATTGTGAATTATTTATGTTCCAGAAGTACTCAAAATATCCTATTAAGTTTGATCTTGCATGGTAGGCCTTGTACTAACAGGTTTTGCCTCAAAATGTTGCTGCCTAAATACAAACGATACGTCCAAAATGCAGCCTCTTAAAGACTTAATTTTACAGAGTCCCGTGCTGTTCCCTGAGAAACTTGTAAAAGTAAGATTAGAAACAAGCTTTCTATTGATCAGACCAAAGATTGGGAGTAGAACTTTGAAAAATGGAAAGCGAAAAGATTATATTTAGTCTATTCTTAGTCATTCTGTGAATCCTTGTTGGAAAAGATCCAGCGCGATGCTGTTTCCTAAGATGAAAAGCAAACTGCAAGTGGGTTTTCTGGTGCAAGTTCTGTGGGGTTTTTTTGGCTTTTTTTTTTTTTTTTTTTTTTTTTTTTTGTGCTGTTTTTGAAAGCCATTCTAGTTGTAGTCAGGACTTGTTGGATCCTTGGAAAAGAGAGAGGGGAATTCAGGCTCTAAATGAAGGTGGGTTTAGACACCGTTGCAAGGGTGGTACTTGGCCATGCCTTGCATTGTGGATATTGTACGTTTTTCTTCCCAACATTTGATTCTTGAGATTTTCAATTTCCACTTTAGCATCTCAGATACAGGAGAAAACTTTCATAGTCTGCTGGTGCCATGGCTTTTTCTTCCCTGTAATTTGTAAAAGTGATTGTCCTTGTGTTCACTTACCTACATCCATGGGAGTGGGAGCAGCACAGGTTGGTGATGGGTGTCAGTAGTGCCCTGCAGAAGGGCACAGCTGATGCACAGGGCAAGGAGCAGCACTCTGCCACACATTTACTTTTGTTAGCAGAAAGCTTTGCGAAATGCTAAAGCTTTAAATAAATTGGAACTAGTGGGTGAAGTGCATAAATCATCTTTGAGAAGCAGTAATTTAGGAACCAGACTTTTTCAAATTTGCATTTGCCTTGTCTCTTTTTCCAGAGGACCGGGAGACTGCTGTCCTTCTGTCCCTGGGGGCAGGGCTGCTCTGCCATGTCGCTCCTCTGGGCACCAGTGAGCAGCAGCCCCTACTCCTCATAAGCACCCGGTGCACTCCCATGGTTTTGGGCATATGGTACTCACTTGGGTTTTTCGGCGTTTTGAAGGAGCACAATTCAGGGTTACTTTATGCTCTGGTAGGCAGATGGATGTTGGAGGCTCCTGGATGGCTCCTTCCATTGGGTGAGCTGGAACAGTGCACTTCAACCTTCCTGTAATGCACCTCTTCTTTCCACACAGGCAGCCGGGAGACGGCGTTCACCTACGCAGTGAGCGCGGCCGGGGTGGTCAACGCCATGAGCCGGGCATGCCGGGAGGGCGAGCTCTCCTCTTGTGGCTGCAGCCGGGCCGCACGGCCCAAGGACCTGCCCCGGGACTGGCTGTGGGGCGGCTGCGGGGACAACATCGAGTACGGATACCGCTTTGCCAAGGAGTTTGTTGACGCCCGGGAACGGGAGAGAGTTTACCAGAGAGGCTCATACGAGAGCGCTCGGATCATGATGAACCTACACAACAATGAGGCCGGGAGGAGAGTAAGTGCCTCTGTTTTTTTGAGTCCCTCCTTCTGAGGAAGGTTTGGTTGGTCATCTGCCACCAAGGCTTGCCTCTGTTTTGATGCATGAGACAAAAAAATGGAAAAGGCGGGTATAGGTGGCTGGAGAGCGTATGCATTCATGTTGTTCCTCATTGCCTTTCCCATGGAGCACTGGAGCTGCAATGCATTGTGTTTCCTTCCACACTGGATCACCAGTAGTGCCCAACTCGCTGCATGTTTTATTGGTTTGTGTTTCCAGTCGGTACCGTGTGTGCTGAGGGCTTGTTGTTTGTCTGGAACAATGCTGCAGGATTATTCCCATTTTTTATTTCCTGCTTTGAGAAGATGTGAAAAGCTTCTCCATATTATGAGAAAACATCATCTTCTATAGTTAAACATGTCTTTATGGTTTCTTTAATCTCAAAAAATGCCTTAAATGAATGGGTGTAATCTTTTTCTTTTTTAATAGTCTGAATACGAAGAGCCAAAGTCATTATTTTCCTAGAGCTTTGACATGCCAGACATAGTTGGCTGGAGACTTTTCACTTGTGTTCTAAGGTGAAGTAGGATGAAAGATAATTGGAAATTAATAGTATTTAAATGTGAGAGGAGGGTGTCTGAAAGCAGTGGACGGGCCAATTTACCATTACTGAGAAGAAAAATGACACATTCACAGTTGCTAATGGAGACTCAAGCAGTTTCTCCTTCCTTAGCCTCATCTTTGCGGTGCCGTTTGGCAGCACTAAGACTTTCTGTAACTGCTGGGTGGAAGTTGTCTATGGTATCATCTAATGTGTCAGACACCAGGATTTTTGGGTTGGTGTCAACACCGACTCTTATTTCTATTTGTACAGGGCAAACGACTGATATTTCTTTGCCAAAGCTTTGTAAAGAGGATATTGCTGTGTAGCTCTGTCTTCCACCCATAGGTGTTTGGGGGTTTCTTTTTGGATGAAGTCTCTGTTGCAGAACAGTATTTGGGATAGAGGAATGATGCTGAGCCAAGAGTAGACAATTGGCTGCAGCTGAGTCAGGAACAAGCGGAATCTTAACTCTTTCCCTAATTGCAGCCTCAAGCCGAGATCAATAGAGAGAGTAACTCGGATAGAAAATAAAGGGATGTTTTACATTTCTCAATGAAACAGCAAAATCTTTCTCTGGCACGAGAGAGAATTCCTAAAATTTGAATGCAGCGTGACTGATGCTGCTGTCTAGTCGATGTGTGTGTTGCCACATCTGTTTGTGTGGTGAAGGCAGGGGGCTTGAGAGAGCTCTCCCCCCTCCCCTGCCCCTTTGTCTGGGTTAACAGGATGCAAGGAGTGCGTTGTGTGTATGTGCTTTCTGCCCTCCTGCCCTATTGCAGCAGGGAGGAGAGTGCCAGAGTGAATGCTGTGAGGTGTGAAGGGGAAGGGGACAGCGCAGGAAAAGAGGGGAATGAATACTGCCGCAGCCATGCTAATCGTTCACCTTCCTTTTTGCTTTTCACCCTGCCTTCTCCAGACTGTATACAACCTGGCTGACGTGGCCTGTAAGTGCCACGGTGTCTCTGGTTCCTGTAGCCTGAAGACCTGTTGGCTTCAGCTTGCCGATTTCCGCAAGGTAGGCGATGCCCTGAAGGAGAAATACGATAGTGCCGCTGCCATGAAACTCAACAGCCGGGGCAAGCTGGTGCAGATGAACAGCCGCTTCAACGCGCCCACCATCCATGACCTGATCTACATCGATCCCAGCCCTGACTACTGCATGCGCAACGAGAGCACTGGGTCCCTGGGCACTCAGGGCCGCCTTTGCAATAAGACCTCAGAGGGCATGGACGGCTGTGAACTGATGTGCTGCGGCCGGGGGTACGACCAGTTCAAGACGGTGCAGCGAGAGCGCTGCCATTGCAAGTTCCACTGGTGCTGCTACGTGAAATGCAAGTTGTGCACAGAGATCGTGGACCAGTTTGTGTGCAAATAGGAGATGGACAAGGTGGGAGGAACTGCAGCCACCTGCCTGCGAGGGGTGTGGGCCCCTCACCCCTTCTACAGGACTTTTTCTGCTTTATTTATAGAGTCCAGTGAGTTGTTGTCTTCTTTTAAGGAAAAAAAAAAAAAAAGAAAGAAAAAAAAAAAAAGGGCGGGGAAGGAAAAAGGAAAAAAAGAAAAAAAAAAAAGAAAAATATAAAGATTGCAAAGTGAAGTGCCTGGAACCCTCTCTACGTCCATCCCAGAACTGTGTGCGTCTTATATTTTGGCAATAACAGGGGAGAACCTGAGAATATTTATTTTACAAAGTAAAAAAAAAAAAAAAATGCAAAAAAACTTTTGAAAACAATAGAGTAGCTCGAGAGGAAAATCCAACATATCCTAATTAAGTCCCATGGGGCATAATACATGTGCAGTAGGCAGAGCAACCATGTAACGTGCTTGGGATGTTAGAACCATCCCTATGGATGTGAGGAACACACAGACCTGTCCGTGACTTCTGGTTTCAGATGCTAGAAGTTGTCAGAATGGGGTATAGAAAGCTGTTCAGTACAACTGGGGCTCTGTAAATAAGGGGTGGTGTATTCAACACAAAGTGCAGTGTCAGTTGCATATCTGAATGCGCTCGCGTAAGTACATGATATCATTGGAGGGTAAAGAGCAAAGAATCATAAAGGCTTCAACTGTGCTATTCTTGAGTCATTGAGTTTAGTTCCAGAACCTAACGAGACCAAAAAAAGCAAAAAAAACACACATACAGAAAAAAAATCTGCCTTGATGAATAGCAAAATATTCCCCAAAGGAGAAATTGACCTTATTAGCTAATTGTGGTGTTGGAGTATCTCATCTCGCAGAGCGGCGTTTCAAGAGCCAAGGCCATGGTGGCTGCGTGGGGCACGGCAGCCCGGTGGGAGGGCGGCTGCGTGCTCACAGGCAGGGAAGCTCCGAGCTTGCCGAGCTGCAGTCTCCCAGCCTGGAAAGCCCTTTGAAAACAGAATTCCTCAAATTTGAAAATGCCTTAAAAGTGGTGTAATAGCTGGCTATCTTTCGAAACACAGCTTGACAAAGAACTCCTCTAATTTTATGAGAAAATAAATCATTAGATATCCACTCTTGGAACGATTGATTTTTATTATTTTGTTGCAGATTTTGGGAACGCTTTCACTCGGGGAGACAATAGTTTCATACTTTAATAACACTAACCAGCTATTATAGTTCAAGGAAATGTTGCAGCGATACCAAATTTATCATCCTATGTCTTTAATACACATGCTTTAGATAATATATTGCAGATATACACTACAACTGTTCAGACTGTACTTGGGCAGTTACATATATATGGGAAAACTGTGGTCTGCTGGTGTCTGATATTTCAAAGCTTTTTGTACGTATATATTTTAATGATTTAAGAAATAATAAAACTTCAAATTACAGGGGCAGTTCATCCCCCCCCCATTTCCTTTTTCAGATCTCTTCAGGTTGGTCGGTGATTCTGATGTTTTTGGTGTTCAAAAAATATTTTTGAAAAGCTTTTATAATTCAAAGAAGTAAGCCTCTTCCCAGCCTCAGGATGCTCTTGAGCTGTTGCTGGAGGCAGCACCCTGCACTTGACTTGATACCGGTCTGCTGATTACTTCTATTTCACTTATATTTTAGGGGCAATATTGATTATTACTGAAAGGAAACACCTTAAAACTCTAAAACATGCTGCATTTGGCCCTTGATTTTTAGTTTTGAAATGGGAATTATTTGATGAACACTCCGCGTTCCCCCCGGTGCTGTGTGTTTACACAGGGTTTCCTCATTCGTTCAGATGCCTCTTTCCAGCTCGATCCCATGCAAAAAGTTCAAGAAATTGGTTTTGCAGATACCAAATGAGGAAAATCTTTCACTTTAGCCTAGTTGTACTAAAGCCTTAACTTTTCACAAGCCTATAAGCTGTATCATTAAGTTCATCTTGATCATTTATCAGCTTCTTAAATGGCGCTTTATTGCTCTTAATTTATTGTACGAGAACATATTTACCCCTCATCTTCAGATGTTTGCAAAGACTATCTTTAAAGTAAGATAAATAAATAAAGCACTAATTCATTGAATATGTCACTTTTCGTTTTCATTATACAAAAACTATGATCATTTTTTTCATTTGCTGAGTCACCTCTTGTTCCTTTTTATTGACTTCTGTCCGAGCAGAATCTTGTGATCCTAGCTATTAAAACACTATTTAATGTAAAATATTTTACTTGTCATTCAGATATGTAAATCTTCTATGTCCTTTCCTCTGTTCTGTACATTTAATGTACATATTTCTGTCTCGCGTGATTTGTATATTTCACTGTTTGTTTTTTTTTTTTTTAAAAAAAGAAAGGATTATACCATAATGGAAGATAGACTATAAAAATAAAACTTTGGTTGTATATTGGGAAGTGGTTTTAATTATCTTTCAGAAGAGGATTTGAAACAAGGAACAGAGCTGATTTTTAAATTTACTACGTGGTAAAACAGGGAAGGGATTGTTTGCCAAACATACAAAATACATCTCGAAATTTTATTTCTATATTAAGAAAGCATACAGATGTAACTACTTTTTAAACAGAAGAAAAAGATATATCCAAGCCCCCATCCCTGTGAAATGGAAAGTTCAGAGATGGGTGAAGGGCTTCAGGGTGAACGCTGCTCCCATGGCTTGCCATAGTCCTGAGCAGCACAACTTCCTTGTGTAACGGCAGTGATGGCAGCAGGAGCATCCTGTGGTTTCTGAGGGGAATAAGATTTCAGGACTGGGTTTTGTCCGGTTTGAGCTGTGTGTGTGGTTTGTGGGTGAGGTTGCAGGCCGCAGCCTGGTGGCGCGGGGCTGGCATGGTGACACGCGCATGTTGGTCCTCAGACTTCCTGCCATGAGCGGGTGTGAGCGTGGAAAGCAGAGAGGCCTTAAAAAAGGCAAAACACAGCGAGGGACCAGGCGTAAGGTAGAAAATGAAAAGTAATGTAAAAAACAAACCTTCTGCTTTGGGATTGCCTTTTCTTTGAACTGATATCCCCAGTAAGTCACCATTTTGTTCTGCTTATACAGATCTTGATGAATTAATGGCCTGTTCTACCTCTCTTCCGCTGCTTCTCTTTTGTTTTTTCCTTTTTTTTTTCTTTTTGTCCTTTATTTTTCTGTCTTCTTCCTCTTTTTTTTTTTTTTTTTTTGCCCAAGGATAACCTTCTAACGTATCAAAACTCCTTCTGGCTGCCAAGAATGTATTATACCACAAACCAGTAGACCAACATCGTGTGTTTAAAATAGCGATTCTGGGCAAATGTAACGTTCTGTGGTCCTATTACTGACATCTGGTTCAGTTTTCCTTCACTAGTATATTGACCAGTATTCTTTATTGCAAAAACACAGCCACTATTTAGGAAAGTCAGCATTTTTTTTTTGGACTGGATTGTATTCAAGCTCTTCCCAATAACAGAAAAGTTACCAAAGTTTTTCTTTATTGGCAGCAGTAAATATCTGTATTCAAAACAGTCATTATGGGCTCAGATCGAATTGTTTTTAATTTGCTGCAAAATTTATCTGCTGAATTTCGTTAAGAATACTGTTATCCCCTGGATTTTAATCTTGCATTTTTAGTAATCTTTTGTTCAGTCATGGCTTTGCCAATACCAGTTCTCACCCAAATTTTGCAAAATACTGAAGCCATAGATGTTAGCAGGAAGTGTACCAGGAACAGGGAGCAAACCTGAAGAAGTGAACAGCACTGCCTGCAAAAAACAGTGGAAACCCTTCATTTTCTTAAGGACATATTTCATAGAATGACCTGACAAAGGTGGTACAGAACTTGTAGAACTTGGCGCTCAAGCTGGCAGAAAGACTGCTTTCCTTTTGGGTAAGGGCTCTTGCAAAATGATTTCTAAACCCTTGGGATGTACTTTGTAAAATGATGATTTTACCGACCCAGGAAGGACCCTCATTTTTTACTTTTTTTTCTTCTTTATTATATTATCGAGGAAACTATGAAAACAAAGAGTAAAATAAAGGTCTTTTGAATATATCTACTTTTGTGTATAGATTATATATGTATTTGTTGACTGTGGTAGTCTTAAGATTGCTTATCTAAGTCAGAAAAAAAAGAGAGAAAAGCGAGAAGTAAAAGAAGAGTCTTCCCTCCTGCTGCAGGCTCAGACGTATCTGTTGATGTTGCAGTGGAAGAAACAAACCACGGAGGAGCGCAGTGAGGGGTTTGTAAGTGGAACTTTGTTTTTTTAAAGGTATGATTAAAAAAATCAAATCTGTCTCATTCCCTGCTCTTATATAATGTTGCATGTGTGCATTTGTGTATACTCTGCTGATATTTTCCAATTGTGTTGGCCAAATTCTGCTTTTAGTTATGGTTAGGCATCTCTCCTGACTTTGGTGGTGTCATATGAGCCTGACATTTTTTGACCAGACTTGAAGGTCCCCTTGCTCAAAGAGAATGCATATGAAATGTATCAGCCTTTCTTTTGCTGGCTGCTTGTTTAAACGTGGGTAACTGAATTATTGAGAAACAAATTCTGGGACTGCAGCTGCATAAGCAGTAATACAGTATATCCGTAGTGATGTTTCTATGCCATATTTCCTAATTTCCCCGTCAATTTCCAGTGCAGACAGCCTAGAATGCATGTGGTACATTCCTCCTGACATATTTTATAAGTGTAAAATAATTGTCAGTCAATGTTTCTATTGTAGAGATAAAATCAGCTATTTTGGGCTCTCATTATGTTTTTCTGAAGAGTTCTTACCTGTGGCTGTATTGAACGTTGTTGGCTGGGAGCACTGGTGGACAGCACGATGTGAAGCTGCTTTTGGTAAAGTCTCTGGAATACAGGATGTGCAGTGTGAACATTGGTACACTGTATGCTTTTCTAGTCAGTGTTGGTTTACGTTGTGTTGTCTTTCCCAGCAGTCCTGCTTTCTCAAATGGTAATTGAACAGCAGCAGTCAAAATACTCAGCTGACAGAGGACCTCTGAACACTCCATAGGCAGCTATTCAAACACTTTCTGAACTGGTTTGACCCATTGCTGATTTATTCCAGATCCATTGCAAGGAATTCTAAAAATGCAAACTGAAGTGTAGAGTTTATAGTGTGCGTCACAGTTCTTTTTGGTTTTGTTTTGTTTTTATAAAGCAGCCCAATCCCCAAATTTAAATTTTTTAATAATTATTTTTTGAAAATTCTTCTCTGGGTAGCGAAGGAAATGTCCCCAGCACCATGAGGTTATGACCTCTGCACAAGTCCTTGGGTGACCCTCAAGGCCCAGCACAATTTGCAGCGTGAGGTACCTTGCAGAAACTTCTCCCCTCCCCCCTCCCTGGCTCACCAGTGCAGCAGCTGCAGCTCGTTGGGCACTAATGGGGCTGCCTTCTGCATCTGCTCTAAGGAGAGACACCCCAGCACTTGGACATGCTGTCCTTCAAAAAGAGAAATGCATCTTCATAGAGCTTTCCTTGAGTAAAGGCTGGGATTTGCTTTCCTTGGCTATTGATTTTAGAAGAGCTGGAGTTTGGTAAGTACTGTTTTTTTGTATGTTTGTTTTTTAAAGGATTTGTGATGCACCTCTGTGCTTTGTAAATCAGCAACCTTTGAGTAGTAAAGAGTAATCCCTGAGCAAACTGGAACTGGCTGTTGCTTGAGGCACGGAGACTGAGATCATTAATGCTGTAAAATGCTCTTCAGCCAGGTTTTTGTGCTTTACTTTGTTGATGGGCTCCACAGCACGAAAAAGAGTTCTTACTCAGAAAGACATGAGCTAGCGAGTAGGGGAAGAGAAAAGGGGGAAAAGAACAAGTTATAATGGGCAAATACATTGATAGCAATCATCAGTACTATTGTTGCTGCTTGATGTTCATTAGAAACCAAGGATTTGTCCATTTCTGCATTTATGTTTTTTGGACAGGCATATTCCCTGGGTGATAAGCTCATGTTGTATGGTATGTCTGTGGGTAAAGAGCCTGCATGTGGATCAAGTCTGAAGACTTAATGAACTGAACTTAAAACCATAGCCAAAGAAACATCTCCAAAAAACACTACAAAGTAAATGTATAATGTAAGATGTGTCAAACAAGTACTTTAAGAGTTACTGCTGCTATAGCAGGCCAGTGGTTACCTCTGTCAAAGATAATATGTCCATTTCTAGGCCAGGGTGCTATTTGATTTAAATAAGTACAACAAGACAAATACTGATTGTAGCAGCCTGCAAACAATTCCTTGGTAGTTATGTGCACTGTATGGAATGCTGGGCAGTTACGAATTCTGGCAACCCTTATTATGCATGATGACGTGTTTGTACCTGAAAATACATTATCTGTTATTTTAAGATTCGTAGAACTATCATGTGCCATGATCTGCATTGCATCACATATAGTTACTTATTTTTTGGCTGCAGTCTTCTGGTATATGATGGGAATTTGAATGACTGGCAAAACTTATGGGGGAGGCTGCAACAACTTGGTGTGAAAGACAGGGAGAAATGCGGTACGCAGCCCAGGCACTATGAGGTGAAAGATTTTTCATCCTGATTTTGTCTCCTGTAACAATGTGGTATGCGTAGATCCTGCATGACAGATGCTTTGGAAGAAGATGACAGGAGGACTTCATGAACGTAGGGCATAATTCATTCATAGTTAAGTACACAGACTGATCTACTAGAGTTGTCTTTGTAATGTCATTTGCATGCAATATTTATTTCTATATGAACATGTCAAATTCCAAGATCTTAACTAAAATGTAAGGTCTCTATTATAGCAGATTAAAAGCAGAATAAGCCCTAAAGAGACCCGACGTAATAAGAACTGAATATGTGCCTTGTTCTTACATTCTAGTGGATTTTGTTGGTACCTTGTTAAGATTCAAACAACGTCTTCGGGATTTGGCTGGCTAAAATGACAGATTAGTCATTGTGTAGGATTCTGAGAATAAAACATCTTTTTTTTTTTCTTCTCTTGAGGGGATGATATATGCCTTTTCTGGAGGGCATTTTTATCATAGAATCTGCTTTAATTTATAACTTAGTTTCTGATGCTCTCTGTGGTTAGAGAGTATGTAGAAACATCTATGCTTTGTGTAGACTCTGTCATCTCTTGTGTCTGCTTGTCCTCCTTGGTGGTATATATTTCGAATAGTTTAAGTTACTGTGGGCTTATTGTTTTGAAGCTTGACTTTTGAAAGTAGAGATCTTGAAAGATCCCTGGCTATCTG
Source organism: Chrysolophus pictus (assembly GCA_037305975.1). Taxonomy (NCBI): domain Eukaryota; kingdom Metazoa; phylum Chordata; class Aves; order Galliformes; family Phasianidae; genus Chrysolophus; species Chrysolophus pictus. The sequence continues at coordinate 12,118,659 of CM074587.1, forward strand.
AAATCTGTTGCCAAGTTCAGAGGAAGTGCTTAGCAGAAATAAGCGGCAAAATTTAAATATTGGTATGAGGAGCCAGCTTGACTTTTATTCTATAAACCTGATGTGAACAAGACTAGAAGAAAATGTTTTCTTTGTTTTATCCTTGTGAAGAATTGAATCCATCCTCCATTCTTAGGTGATCTTCTGGAAGGAGTGAAAGGTCGTTGTCAAATGGAAGCTCTTTCCCTCATGTTGTGATGCTAGTGTACTTTTATTATAGACTGAGATCCTAAGGCTGTGCTGATTTGCTACGTGATTATACAATGCTCCAGGACACCTGTGTAAATAGCAAACAGAGAGGCTTTTTGTAGATACTAGATCTTAGATAAGTAGCTCTGAGAAATAATATAGGATCTCGGCTGTAAACCTCTGTTATATGCACTATATATTTTTGGTCATTTGTTTATTATGAGAAGTACAGAAGCTGTTCCTCATAACATAATTTTTGTAAGGCTTGCACATGTAAATATTCATTTTGCAAATATTAAATGGAGGAGCATGAGAGAAACCACTAAGTCAATAGTTTCACAGTCCTCATTTCTTATTCTGAAGCTGATTTTCTCAAATGTTGCTCTGCTAACACTCCAATCTGTGTGCTCTTTAAGCCTCAGAGAGGAACTATGCAATTCCTCAGCCTTGGCCCTCTCTGGGTGTAGATCTCAACCAGAGATCTTTAATGGTAACAGATGTTTGCTGGAATCCTCCTCAGGGCGCTGCTGTTCTGGGTCAGGAGCGTGCGATGTTAATCAAAGCACCCTGTCCATCAGAGCCAGTTTTGGACCTGGACCTCCTCGTAGACTGGGGTTTTGGGGTGATGATGCTGGTGCAAGATTCTACAGAGATAAAATCAGCAGGAACTCTCCTATCTATGTCAGCTGCATCCTGCAGTAGGAGTGTCCTGGTACAATTAGCTTGCTTGCATTAGTAACAATAGAGTGGAATACTGGAGTCTTTGCTTGTTTTCCTCTTTTCTTTCTCTGTCTCTCTCTGCATGTGTCTGTCTGTGCCCATTAAATTTATTCCAAAGATCCTCAGTAGGTAGAGTTCTGAGCTGCCAAATAATCACAGGACTCAGATTCCTGAAAAATATGCCCCTAGGAGCTACATGAATGTGTGCTGTATGGCACCTCAGTATTTCACTGGAATGTTAACAGAATCACAGAATCGTAGAACCATTAAGGTTAGAAAAGACCTCTAAGATCATCTAGTCCAACCATCCACCTACCACCAATATTGCCCACTAAAGCACGTCCTTCAGTGCCATGTCTACACGTTTCTTGAGCACCTTCAGGTGACTCCACCACCTCCCTGAGCAGCCCAATGCCGTATCACGCTTTAGAAGTAGTTCTTCCTAATATCTAACCTGAATGTCCCCTGGCACAACCTGAGACTGTTCCCTCTTGTTCTGTTACTGTTACCTGGGAGCAGAGGCTGAGTGATCGCCTCGCCACCACCTCCTTTCAGGCAGTTGTGGAGAGAGATAAGGCCTCCCCTGAGCCTTCTCTTCTCCAGACTGAACAACCCCAGTTCCATCAGCTGCTCCTCATAAGATTTGTGCTCCAGATCCTTCACAACTCCTCTGCCCTTCTCTGGACATGCTCCAAGACCTCAATGTCCTTCATTTAGCAAGGGACCCACAACTGAATGCAGCACTTGGGGCAAGGAATTACAGCGATGAGGTTTTTCTCATTGTTTACCAGTACTCATGGAGGAAGATTGTTCTACGCTATTGCTTTTTAAGTGCTTAATAGGGCACCTATTAAGAGTGAATCATGTTTTTGCTTCTGAAAGTGGAGTGAAGAAAATAAAGGCAAGCGTACAAAAATGTGGATGTGGCAATCCTGGCACAGTACAATTCCTGTTTGTATGTTTTTATGGACAATTCTGCAACCACATATCTGTAGTTAATAGTCTGTGTGTGTAGCTTGCTGGACAGCTGACTGACCCAGGATTTCCCATGGAGTCAAGGTTTCCTTACCCACAAAGCTCTTGTAGTGCAGGGAGGAATAAACAAGTCACGTGGGACACTCCAGTCAAGCACCTCAATTAACAAGAAAGTGCAGAGTCAATTCAGCACCCTGATGAAACTTCTGCTGTACAGCAGCTGTGTACAAAGAAGTGATTTAGATTCCAGATGCTTTGAATTTCCATGTGCATTTCTTAAACTTAGATGATCCATAAGTAAACTGGTTATTCAAGATCTCATTGTTACCCGGACTGACACTTATTCAATGGTGTTGATGAGCCTTTTTTATTTTGTAGAGGACATAGTAAGCACTAATATCAAATGTGCCTAATTAGGGCAAAACCACAGTAGGCGGTGTGGTTTGCAGGACTTTGACGTTCCAAGACCATCAAAATATTAGAATAAGTAACAATGTGCCACAATTAATTAATCCAAGAAGATTTTTTCAGTGATTAATTTTTTCCCCAGGACTCAGACTGATTTGTCTTTTTGGTGTTTATTAATTTAACATTTGATCTGAAAAAAATTCCCCAAGCTTCAAAGTTCAGCCTGTTCTTTAAGAGCAATCCAAAAATATGTTTCTTCAGGCCTCAGGCATTTCTGAAGTAGCTAAAGTTAAACAAAAACCATTTCTCTCCAACTCTGCAAATGTTCTAAAAGCTTTAAAGTGGCTCCTCACAGGGAGCCGGAGCAGAGAGGGAACCCCTGGGTTATTTTTGTTGCTGTGCAGTGGCACACAGTTTCCTGGAGGAAAGCTCTAGAATTATCGCTTTTCCATGTGTTTGTGTATGTTTTGCCTTCCTCTTTTCACCTCTGTTGCTGAGCCCCCCCCCCACCCTTGGGCCTGGATCCCTGTTGAGAAAGTCTGGAGAAGGTAAGGGTTAGGTCATCCTTCCAGCGAGGGTAAACTGAATTCATGTCTGAATGAGAAGATGACTCACTCGCGTCAGATGTGACTTTTTCCTAAGGCTTGTGTTGGAAGGGATGAAGAAGGACTTGCTTGTCCTGAAGAGCTGCACCATCACGCGGGAGGCTGGGTGACGTGCTTCCCCACTCTGTTTCCCTTTTGCAAGCTGCATTTTGCTCTGCAGTAAAACAGTGCTGGTAAGCCAGCCTGTATTTTGCTGGTTCCTTGCACTGCTAAAGTGGCATCCCTGAGGTTACAAGCGCTGTTGAGATTGCTTCTCTGGAGTAATTTTGGTGTGGTCTTATTTCATTTTCCCAAGCAAAGACTGGTATTCACATAAGATGACAGCATGGCTAATTCACCGTGAGTGCAGGCTCTGATCATATAGAGGCATTTCTAAGGGAATTGCTTCACTGCTCTGAGGAGGCCCAACCCAAGCTAGTAATTCTGCTTCCAGTTTGGTTAAGATCTATGTGTGTCTGAAGGGTTTCCACTTGCAGCTCACTTCTGGAAGTTTCTGCCCTGAGCTCTGCCCCATGAAGCAGCCTTTCAGCTTGCAGCTTGGGTTTGAGTGGACTGGGGCACTTGTAAGGACTTGGCTGTTGTATAACATGTCTCGCAGTGGGGAGACACACTAAGTTCGCCCAGACAATTGTATTGTACGTTAAAATATCTGCCGTTGCACTTACATCATATGACAGCTAGTTGTGCCACATCACAGGCAAGAGTTTGACATATGTTGCAAAATAAAAGTTGCCAGTCATGGATGCTTTTTTTTTTTGGTGTTTTCATCTCCAGCAGTGCTGTCATGATCTCTACCAGCAAATCGCTTCCCACTGAGAGCATAGCACAATCCCGCCAACACCCTGTCTCCAGATGTCTGACATGGCACTGGACCAGTGACGGAGGATGCTGTTGCAATCTTGCGTGGTATCTGGCAGCAAGGAGGGCACCTCAATACTCCAAATGCCAACACGCCATTAAACTTTTTTTGGATGAACGTTCAGTAATGTTGAGGGATGGGGTTTGTTTTCTGTTACTAGTCAATTTTTTTTTGCTGTATATGGCTTTGCTGAGTGTCCTCATTGCTGGGACTCTGGCGTGACCCATGCTCCCACCTTACCCTCTTCTGCACAACCCCTGTCCTTGGCTGGGGCAGTAACATGATGTGCAGCGGGGCACTGTGCAGATGGTGTCCATGTGCTCTGTATCACAAGCAGTAGCCTGCAGCTGTAGTCATGGTGCTGGTACAGCACCCACTGTGGACACCCAGACATCAGACCTTACTGCTCTATGAGGAGCTGCCTCCAAACATGCCTTCTGTCATGTGAACCTTCTCACTTTTGCCTGTCAGTGTAATAGGCAAGTGCTGAAACTTATGTTTTTTAAACCTAAATGGTGAATCTTAGGCCACATAAAATGTCAGGGTCCATGCATTGGTTATGAGGCTTTCCCTTAGTGTTAACCAAGCTGAGCTAACATGTCTGCAATCCTCCCCAGGGATCAAGCAAGTTCTGCTCCCTCTTAAACACTAGTGAAAAACCTGGAATTTATAGCATGGATGGCAGGTTTTGGTCCTTTGGTCTCCCAGTTTTTATATTACAGAACAGTTCTGCTGTGGTGGCAATAGCCTTGTCTAACACAGGAGAATTAAATGAGTTTTTATTTGGATTTTTTGCTGGAAGAAACAGCAATGCTGTTTTACTTGTGGCATTTGAATTAGGTTTTCAAAGCTCATTTGACTGCCTGCTGCTTTTGAGACAAGCAATAGAGTCAATCTGGTTTTGTATGTTGGGTATTCTACAGTAGTAAGAAATATGCAATTAGAAGAGAAAATATTTAAAATAGCTCTATGTCTTAGTGTCAGTTCAGGCTGGCAGTTGTGTGTGCAGGCTCTTTTGAGTTCCTTAGTCATTAATCATTATTAGTGGAGATATGTCAGAATTTACAGTTAGATTCAGCTCCTACTGTGTTTCTCATTTCTTGATAAGTTTTGCTGGGTTGCATGAGTAACCACTGCTCAACTGCTGTTTGTCTGCCGTGTCTCTGGTCTTCTGAAAAGGCCAGTCTGCCCCAGTGTGAAACATAAAATCAGGGGAATGCTGCAGGAAGGGAATAACAATATCATTCTGGGGTCTATGCAATAAATAAATAGATAAAATCTGCTTTGGATATTGGTTTCATGGCATAGAACAAGTGGCATGTGGCAGTTTGTTTGAGTTTCCAGTCTGTTTTTCTCTGGGATGTTGAAATAATACGTTAGTTGAAATACCATCATTGGTGATGATACTTTATCTTCTATAACCACCAGCGTGGAAAAAAAACTGGACAAGGGTTTCACATCTGAAAATCTCTGACTCTGTGTGAGATAATGAACCGGGCATCCATCTCTAGTATGCATCTGCTTTGGGCTCAGTAACTGAAACTGCAAAAAAGCAGATGAAAACGTGCCCAGAAGGTTACAGGTTACAAGCAACACAAGGAAATTGCACTATGCGGGCTTTGTTCCCTTTTCCTATTGTTGATACATCCTCTACTGGGGAGAGAAGTTTGTTAGTGTTAAGCAAATGCTTTTTCAAGGAGTTCAGGAAACCCACCTCTCAGTTATTTCTTTCTTGGTTATTTTAACTTGAGAAGGCTGTAATGGTGCCAGCTTTTGGCACCAAACTGCCGTTGGTGGTGTAAGTGTCCAAGTATGCAGTTAACCAAGAACTTCTTTTGGATTGGTGCTCCCTTCAGTTGAACATCATATGCACATTATTCATTATGATAGTTCTGGTACTAAGGATGAAGAGGTGAACAAATCCACAGGATGGTTAAGACATGACTTTGTAGCTAATGCAAAATCTTCCCAGCTGTGTGGAAAAAATGGCACAGTGGGCAGGCTGTAAATGCAACTGCGCTTTTACCAACTCTTCTGATTATTTTATTAAAATTGTAACTTCAAAACAAATTACTCAGAGAACTCAGGATGGATTCATGGCTATGCCCTCTTTTCTTCCTCTGCGTGATATTTCATCTATGTTTCTTTTACTAAGTGGTGCAATTCTGATTTTTCTTCTGATCACAAGTCTAATGGATGAACGGTGATAAGTTTGTAGCTTTGGAAATATTTTCTTGGCAGTTTCAGCCTATACTTCTGACAGGAAATCATTTTCTTCCTACAATTATGATTGCTGGGTTACGTGAGTGTATCTAACCACTGCTCAACTGCTGTTTGTCTGCTGTCTCTCTGGTCTTCTGAGAAGGCCAATCTGCCCCAATGTGAAACATAAAATTAGAGGAACGCTGCAGGAAAGGAATAACAACATCATTTTCTGTGATCTCTTCTGATTTTATTTTACCGCTTCTTATCTGAAAGCATCTTCAATCCCACTTGGACTCAAGAATTAAATTTGTTTAGAGACGTTTCTTCCCATATATGGAAAACAAATGGAACAGGCTCTATTTGTGTGGCTTCTTTTTGTTTTGTTTTTAGTGAAAGATCAGTGTGTTCTGCTACAGATGTTTACAAATGACCAAACTAACAGAAAATGTGGAACTCATCTTAGATCTACAGAAAGCTGCCTTATAACATGGCCTGTATCATTTGGTTAAATCTTGTTAGTCCACAGCAAACTTAGTACTGACCTTTCAAGGGTATAAGTTGTGGTACATTTGCATGTTCTTCTGTAAATTGCTGTAGGTTCTACTCTCCTTGCTCCTGAAAATGGATAAAATTAGTGCATATAAGTGGAGGCAAATCTGATGTTCGGAGGTGAATGATTTATGGCAAAATATTGTTAAGGTTGAAATTTATAAAAGCAAGGAAGGTCATTTCTTTTAATAATGAAGAGCCATGTAGACAGCAAACAAAATGCATCTCTTATCACAGGATTATGTCCTCAGTTTTACTGTCAGCACCCTGGGCCCACTACTAAGGCTTTGGGCACTGCTGCTGTTAGCTGATGGATGGGAATGGAGGAGGCTGAGCACCTCCTGCCTGCGTGTGGGAGTCTGCAGATCTGGAGAAGAGCAAAGGGAAGAAAAGGTGAACAGAAAATGATTGAAATCTCACCCAAGTCTCAGCCAACACAATGCAGTTCTATCATCTACATTTAATGATTTTTCTCAGTTATGGTTAATGAAGAGCTCCATGGTACTTGGCTGAGTAACAGCTGAGGAATGAGTGAGGCGAGGGGCTCAGCTCTGCTGCCGAGGCCCGGAGGAGCTCTGTCACCGCCTTCTGCCGGCTCCTCGCCGCAGAATGCCACAGCTGTCATCTTTGATGCTCTATTGAACTTGCTAACGTAATTGTGAAGTTCATCTTGAAGTAATTTGATTTTTGTCTTTGTAAAGTCACGCAAGTGTTGCTGATTTGTGTACTTGCTGTGTTTATTTTTGTTGCAAGTTCAGTTCTAGTCCATTTAATCAGTAGGCCAAAGGGTCATCTACCCTCTCCCCCCTCCAAGGCACCCATAATCCCTTTCCATTTCATGCAGCTAACTGCAGCCATGGGGAGTGAGGTACTGGGAGTGATGGGTTGGAGCGCCTTGCTTTAGTGCTGGGGTCCCCATGGCATGGCCCCTGCATCACCTGGGAGATAGGAGAGCATGTTAATGCAAAGAAATCTTGTTAATTCTCATGAAATGCATGCAGCTATAGTGCTGCTAACAGCTAAGTATTAATTAACTGTATGGTGCTGGGATTAGGTTCTCATTCCATTTCCATAACGCATGTTCACAATCCATAGCAACTCAGAACGTGTGCTCCAGAAGGATTGCAAGTGGACACCAAAGCATGAGATTTGTGAGCTTTCTTAAGGAATGGCAGTGCCCAGTTGTTTTGAGGTCCCCCATGAGGGCCCCAGCCTTCATTTTCCCAAAAAGAGGGCAAATCAGCGTGCTGAAGGAATGAAGTACATGAAATATGGACCAAACTTTGGCTCTTCCAGCCCTCTGTTCTTAAAGACCGCCAGTCCCATTTTCTGTGATTGGCAGTGTGAAGTAGGGTACAAGGACACACGGAAGGCTGAGTCGATGCAGTAGTTAAGGTATACTTTAATAAACATCTCACAGCTCGTTGTTTTTGGCTCAAATACAAGCAATACAAGCTTGAGCCCTATTTGGGAACATTTTACTTACAGTACATTTGTATTTACCAAATGAAAATGGCTTTTGTAAATCACAGATTCTGGCATAGAAATGGTTACCCAAAATACTCTCACAAGCTTGGAATTTTCCTGTAGCAATAAACATTTTCATGACAACAGGATTCAGTACGTAACCTGTGTTTTACAAGCACTCCTGGCTCCTTGAAGTCCATAAGAGAGCATCAGATGCCTAGCGAAGTCCTGTGAATGACTTAAGTACCCAGAATAACACAGCTGTAGTGTGAGTTGCTCCACATTGGTTGATTGAGGGAAATTAGGAAATTGAACTGCAGGTAGAGGAGTTCCCTCTTCTGCTAAGTGGAGGAGGGGGAAATGCAAGGTGATGACAACGCCATACAGCAAAGCAGCAAAAGGTTCTCCCGAGCCTTAAAAGCTGTGAATTTGCATCTGATTTCAGGTTTAAATTTGTTCATGTTTAGTTTATATATCAGCAAGGCTAGAAAGCCACCACCAAGAGACAGTTTTTTTCCATGTGTTAATACCTAACGCCATCAATCAAGACACCTCTCAGCTGCTTCCTCACTCCCATGCCAAATAGTGAGCAACTGGCTTAGCTTGGAAAGTAGATGGTGAGATCAAACATGCAGAGTCTGTCACATCATCCTAAATGATGTCTGTGTGCAAGTGCCAAAGCTTGCAGTAAAAATGCAGAGGCTATGAGGAGTGCTGCTTAAATGCTTGCTTGTAGACAATGAGTAGAAAGCAATGTTTAGTAAAATATGAGCCTTGAAATTAAACCAAAATTCTTTCTTAAAATGATGTCCTCAAGACATTTCAGTTTTTGAATACAATCAATAGCACCTTATGTGGTAGTGACTAGTCATCCTGTGAGCAAGTTTTCCTTTGGCTTACATTTGTTTAGTGGCATTCTGTGTGCACTGAGTACACTCTAAAATCTGTACCTTAAGCATAAAAAACACTATTTTTGCTGAACTGGGGGAATGTTCACCAATACCATGTTGATACGCTTTGGATTTCTTGCTACTAGTGGATCCATATCCTTCAATACAAAGAATTACTGTTGTTTTTTATTGTTTTTTTATTATTATTATTTTATTATCGTTGTTATTATTTAAGAAAACTTCTGTATGGTGTGGGATTGGCTTTAGGATTTAGCAGGGTGCTGTTGCAAACTGTGTCATCATTGTGAGCTTGACCCTGCAGTTGGCATATGAGCTTGAATTAGTGCTGCATGCAAAGAGAGAAATCTGGTCTTTCTCAAAAGATTCGTGAATGATGTGGATGTTGTTAAATATTTCTGTGCTGTTACGGATCGGATTTAAAAGAAAACCTTTACAAACTCTTTTTTTTATCACTGAATTTGAACAAGATGCAATCTCTGCACCAAGTAGCATTAATAGTGCACTGCCTGCTCGTATAAGCAGCTAAAAAGCACAAAGGCTCGTACCAATGCGGATAAGAATTATTTTATGCACAATGCCTTTTCAATCTGACTTCTGTTATACGGAGGTATTTGAACTCACAGGGTACTAAGAGAAAACACATGGTGAGATGAAACATGAGAGAGCCTTTTAAGCAGCGTGTCTTTCAAGTCTGCAGCCATTCCCATTGGGCTGGGGAGCCGGCAGTGCGGGCTCTGCCATTGTTGGAGAGGCTCTGAAGCACAGTGAAGCACAGACAGAGCCTCCCTCAGCCAGCAGTGGGTCAGGGCTTAAGGCAGGGATGAGCTTCCAGAGGTACCATTTTTGCACAGGAAAATTTTGATGGCTATAGGTTCTAGTGGTGTTTTTCTAAAAGTGGTGCTCTGCCTGAATTCTAGCTCTGTTTGCGTGAGATGGGAAGAGCTGACAGCTCTGTGTGTCTCCCACCTAGCTTTTCCTTGCGCTGGTAGAAATAGTCAGTGAAGGGCACGTTATTTTTTTTTTCCCCCCATGTAGAAGCCTCTGTTTAGGGTGGAGGTGCTTTTCTTTGACTTCATAGGAGACTTTGATGCTGTGCCAAGCATTAAAGAAAAAAAAAAAGACTTCTACTGTATTTTATGTCTTAGATGTGATGAGAAAAATGATTTTTTTAAATTGCATGGGATGTTTGTGGGATTTGATCCCTGGGTAATAGTGTGTGGTTTCAGGGCTCTGCATGTCTCATTAGTTTTACATAACCTCTTGCTCTTTCCTGATACCACATCCCCTAAACTTTTCATACTTCTTCCACTGATGTTCCTGTGCATTGTGCTGTCACCACTCACCCCCTCCTTTTGCTAGAACATCTTCCCTTTTTCGTAATAAACAGACACCTACTTTTTCTTTGTTTGGAACTTTTTTGGTAACAAATCTTTCCTTTAAGACCTTAATTGGGTCTCTACAAGCTTGATACTAGACTTTCAAGAATCTGGTGATTATCTATTATGCGTTGTGCTGTCAGCACATTTAAAGACCTAAAAATATTTTACTGATGTACGGCTTTAACACAATTCAGTACCAGTGTCTATACAACAGAAAGCAGAGCATGGTATAACGTATTGGGGACGCAATGTCCCAGTACATTTTATGGTGTGGTCAAGCTATACTTTCCTTGGGGAAGAAAATAAATGAGAAGTATGTACTGCGCAGAGCTGAGAATTTTGCTGGTACTGGATAAATTAAAAAACAATATAACTGCTTCTCCAGTGCTAATGACCAGAGCCATCCCTAATTATGCTTGGGGCCTCGGGCAAAGAATTTTTATAGAATTGCTACTCCAGCTTGAAGGACCGTGCAGTCCATGTCCTAAGGTGGCTACAGCTATTGCCTGGCTACAACAGAGAACCTGCGTTTTATGGGGCATTGTGATGCCTGTATGCATCCTTCAGGGCTGTTGAGGTTGCATATAGGTAACAAGGTTTCTACTGAGGACAGAAAGATGCATTGGCCCTAATTTTGAAGTGATTACAACTGAGCATGAAAAATGTTTTTGTTTCCACTTCACTTAGCAAAATGCAATCAATTCCATATTTTCTGTGAAACAATACTCTAGATGACATCACAAAAACAGCCTAATGCCTGCTGTCCCGGGTAGATTTTGTTGGAGACAGATTTTCCATGTAGCCATTTTGTACAGCCTCAGGACACAACCAAAAATCCCAACTCTTTTGAAGGCAGAGAATAAATAACTTTAAATTTTTCCCATTGAATTTCAACATGTTTCTTTTATTGCAAAACTTGGATTTTTCATGCCCTTATTTGAATTGTACACTAAAATCTGTTATTTGCCAGCATCCCACCCACATATAGTACTACGTCTCATGGAAGTCATCACTTAGTTGGAAATGTGTGCACCATATGCATACTCTCAACTCCAAAACTAGCACCCAAGGGTTTTTTAAACTCAGCCCATAATCTACGAACACTGTAAGAAAAATATAAAAGATAAAAGAGAATATTTTAAGATGCCATAAAATGGTTTAGAAACTATTCTAAACCTCTCTCTGTTGTAAGGAATCTGAGGAGCATTTATTTTTCTCCTCAAGCAGGAGAAAAGATAGGAAGCAGTCCAAAACTTTTGTAGGCACTTTTATTGCATTGCAGGAATAGGAAATGGAAGGACTGAGGGGGGTTGTGGTGGGGGAAGTGCTTGTTTTCCCAACTTGCAATATCTAGAAGTTTGGAATCCTTACAATTAATAGATATATTGACGCATTTCCAGTTGGGCAACATTGAAATAACAGTGTGGAGGCTCCAAATCACATATCAATGTTATAACTATGTCCTTCGCAAGAATGCTGCATGGAATGCTGCTGATACCATTGCAGCAGCTGCAGTTATTATATGTTAGCTGCAGGTACCAAGTTCCCAGTTGTGTGCAGCATTTCTGCAGATCACCTGCTTGGGGACCCATCGTTTCCTGCTGTTCTTAGAAAGAGAGGAAAGGAAGCTGTCCTGGAAAAATGACTTTTCCTGTCCAACACTGCGTTTTCAGTGAGAGTTTGTTATTATATAGAAAATGACTTAAAAGTTACAAAGAGGGCTAGGGTAAAATGGACACTTATTAAAAAAGACTTCAGAAACGAGAAGTAGTAACATGAGAATCAAATATCTGCATTGTGGGTAGTTCTGGTTGGGTAACATCTTACATCCTGTTGGCTCAGATCTGTGCACCTAGGCAAGGTAAAGGGTGAGGGAAAGTCAGGAGAAAAGCATTAAACAATGTTTGCTTTATTTTGATAGCTGGGTGTGCATCTTTTGTTTGAAGCAAGAGATCAAAAACTAATGCCATCACATTGTATACAAACTTGTTCCTCCCCTTTACTTTTCATTGCTACTTGGAAGAATACATTTAAAAAAAAAAAACACTCCAGGAGCCAAATTCAACAGGTTTTTTTTTTTTTTTTTTGTAACTAATGGCCTTGGCTGGTGCCAGTTGTACTAGTGGCATAGGCTGCACACAGCTTGTACTGCAGAGAGACTCTTGGTCTTTACTGGGATTCCTTTCCCCTACTCAGGTTAGCCCTTGGTGTTTTTGTATTTGTGCTTTTTTTTTTTTTTTTCTGATGCAGGCAATAGCTCATTATTTAATCAGGAAACCCTTGCCTGTTTGTTTGAATGCACCCTCACATGTGTCATTCATTAACTTGAAGCCAGGTGGGGGAAGTCCATTCTCTTTTTTTTTTTCCAAGTTCATGTATGAACTCTGCTATGGAGAGATAGTGAAAATCAGAAGTCACCTGTGGAGATGCTCTGGAAGGGGCTCCTGCCCCTCTGCCCATGTCAACAGCCAGCCAGTTCTAGTAATGCTCAGGGGATGCTCAGAGAATCCCTTTCCCTTTGCTATTTATCAAGGAATCACACAGAATTGCAGGAGTTGGAAGGGACTTCAAGAGATCATGGAGTCCAGCCATTCTGCTAAAGCAGGTACCCTACAATATATCACACAGGTAGGCATCCGGATGAGTCTCAAATATTTCCATAAAAGGAGACTCCACAACCTGTCTGGGCAGCTTGTTCTAGTTCTCTGTCATCTTACTGTAAAAAAAAAAAATTCTTTTGTATGTTATTACGGAACTTCCTATGTTAGGCCAGTTCTCCTTCTCCTATTGCTACGCACCACAGAGAAGAGCCTGGCCTCATCCAATTGCCTCCCACCTCCCTTTAGATATTAATGAATATTTACCAGATCCTCTTTCACTCTTCCCCAGGCTTAATAGAGCCAGGTTACTTTCCTTATATGGGAGATGCTTCGGTCCTTTTATCATCTTTGTGGCCCTTCTCTGGACTCCTTCTAGGAGACCCCTGTTTTTTTTTGAACTGGGGATCGCAGAACTGGACACAGCATTCTAAATGTGGCCTCACCAGGGCTAAGTAGAGGGGGAGGATCACCTCCCTTGACTTAATGGCCAAGATCTTTTTATTGCATCCCAAGATATCAGTGGCCTTCTTGGCTACAAGGGTGTGCTGCTGGCTAATGGCCATCCTGTTGTCCACCACAAATCCCAGATTCTTCTCTGCAGAACTCCTCTCCAGCAGTACTAACCTGTACTGACACGTGGTTATTCTTCCCCAGATGCAAGACTTGCCCTTGTTAAACCTCATCAGGTTCCTCTCTGCTCAACTCTCCAGTCTGTCCAGGTCTTGTAGAATGCTAGCACAGCCTTTAGGTGTGTCAGCCATTCTTCAGAGCTTTGTGTCATCAGCAAACATGCTGAGGGTGGACTCTATCCCTTCATCCAGGTCATTGATGATGTTGAACAAGACCAGGCCCAGAACTAAACCCTGGGGAACACTGCTAGTTACAGGCCTCCAAACAGACTGCACCACTGATGACCACTCTCTGAGCTCTGCCAGTCAGCCAGTTGTCAGTCCAGCTCACCATCCATTCATCTATCCCACACTTTCTAAGTTTCATAACAAGGATGTTGTGGGAGACACTGTCAAATGTCTTGCTGAAGTTGATATGTACATATGTTTATCCTGCTGCAAAGGTCAGCATGACTTGAGCAATGCTTTGGTATATCCAGAGAGAGAGCCCAAGGACACTGGCATAGTGGATAGTACTTCTCCAGTGGCTGCTCAAACTGCTCCTGGGAAATTTTATGCAAGAGAAGCAAAACTGAATATAATCCTAGTACTTCTCAGGAGATGATAAACTACCTAGGTATCTAAAATAAAATAAAAATCCACAAGGTATTTTCTTTGTTAACTAGATGGATGCTTCTTATAAACCTTGTTGGAATGCTGATTTTTTTTTTTTTATACTCTTGCTATAGGAGTCACTGCTGGCTCCACGTCTTCTTTTGTCTGTGATGTTCAGTAACATCATGACAACTTTATGGGTAATGTCCATTGTCTCTGAAGGTGAAGCTGGCTTGTATCTGTAAATGCAGACAAAAAAAAAAAGCAGTTGTGATTTTCCAGTTTAAGTTAAAATCAGATTGAATTTTGAGGTCTCCACTCCCTGTGGAACAGGGAAGAGTGCACAACAGTGGTGTGGTGATTAAATGGACACTCAGGGCAGTTGGATGACCAATGTTAAAGAGTCATTTAAACATGTATTATTAATGCTGTACTTTTTAAACTGACTTTCTTATATAGATAAATGCCAAAACTGTATACTTCAGTATCTCTTTAAGTTGATTTTTTTACTGAAAACGTACATTTCTGAGATAGATAGGAAATACACTTGGTTTATGTAGTTTGCTTAAGCTTCTCCTAATTGAAATGCATTTGATCTCGTTATGCAGAGCCTTGACTGCTGTGATATAATTACCAGCTGCATGCCTTGCACAGACATGTTGCTCTACTTCACTAGTAGCCATCTTGTGGGTGCTCTCTGTGGAATTTTGTGTGTTAGCCTGAACGTTTTGATTTTCTTTCTTTATGGTGAACATTACATTCTTCTATCTAGTTGAAGTGGTCTTGGGCTACACAGATGTTTAATGTTGGCCAGAGAAATATGTGAAGGAGCATGCTCGTCCTTCTGCTGCCTGCCATGATGGGACCTGTAAGATTCCCAGCAGCACTACAGAAATGGTAATGGGTGAGCTGTGCGTAGCTTGGAAGAACCAAGTCAAAACGGGTGCATGGAGGGTGTAGATGTGGGTCATGACTGCTTTGGGGATCTGGATTGCCCCAGCAGCTCTGGGAAGCCTCTTAGATGAGGAAATGTCCATTTTCTTGGGGACAAGTAAATACAATATGGTAGTATTGTGTCATTGCATATGACAGAATACATGGCTGATCCCTCTTTCAGAACATGTGGATCTACTACAGCAGTCCCTGTGGTGCAGACTGTCCCTTGTGAAGTGGGCTCCATTTTGCTCTTTTGTAGCCACAGGACATCAATTGCAAGCAAATCTTGTTCTTGGCTATTTCTATAAGAAAATGTCATGGTTATAGAAGGGTAGAGGATCTGACGTCTGTTAAAGCTTCTGTTGAGAAACAATGTGTTACAATTGACTTAATACAAGGATAGGAATGTGGAGGAAATGTACAAGGAAATACATATAACATATCAAATTATGCATGCCATCCATAGGGAAAATTTCTTAAGCAGCGAAGTCTATATATTTACTGGATTCCTTTTAAAAAAAAAAAATTCTTCTAGCACATGGTGCTGAATTTGGATTCCTTGTGTTCTTTTTGGCATAGCCAGTCTGCACACTTTTTTTCAGCAAAGATTGTCTGATTAGGAAGCTGGGTGCATAGCCTTACATGTTCCTCTTCCACTGCAACTGAATTATATTTTTAACTCTTTGTTTATCCCTACCTTATTTACATAATTTGGATGTTTCAGTAATAGTTCTATTGCAGAGTGAAAGTGAGAAACTGAGTGTTTTAGCCAAATTAGCCTGCTTAATGTTTAGCTAGCATGTTAATTTTCTTATTTTGATCTGAAATAGTAATTACATCATAGTGAAATTTGAGCACAGTTTTTGTGTATGCCTTGCTTATGCTTATTAGTGAATTTGGTGTTCAGGGGTTAAATACTATTTTCACTTGATTTATTATTATTATTTATGGCACACAGCTCATTCTGACTGTGCATATATGTATATAAACACACACATGTTACGTTATATAAAAGATGGCAGTGTGTGGTAGTAAATACATTTCTTGGCATGAACTTGGAATGTCAGCAGGACTCATGAGTAGCAAATTTAATTCTTGCCAAGATAACATCAGAAGATATGCAAATATTTTTTGTTATATATAGTTGTTTTATGGGCAGCAATCCACACACATGCTCTCATTATACTTTTCGCTGGGAGAGAGATAATTTTTTTTTGAAACTAAAAATCTGAATTGCAACCCTGTGTACCCAGGGAGGCTGCCAGCCAATGACTGTTCTTCTTCCTGAATCAAACTTTCCTGCAGGGGTGGGAATTACCACAGCTGAGAACAAAGAAAATTAGGGACAGAGTTTCTCTACTGTTTCCATCGGTCATATCAAAGTCCAAACCTGTAAATACTTATATATGTGTTTAACTTTGGTATTCTGAGTACTCTTAATGCTCTTAATGATTCAAATGAGATTCCTCATGGCAGAGTAGTTAATCATGGGAAAAAATGTTTGCAGGTTTGGATCCCAGGGCTTTTTTCCCTTTCAGCTGTACCTCATATAGAGCCCATGCGTGAGAGTATTGTGTAACAGTCAGGTTATATCATATCTTAGAAAGCAACAGCAAAATCTTTTCTTATGTAGCAGAAGTGATTATATTCCCTATATATTGTCTATTGCTGATTTAAAAAACAACAACAACAAACAAACCCACATATATTTCTCTTAATTCAAATGCTTTAAAACACTGAATATATGGAGAATGGAGTAAATTCCAAATGAAAATTGCAGAACTGGGATGCACTTTGGAAGAGAATGAAATGCAGCATGCTATCATGATGAAGTGGCTGCTTTAATTCTTCATTTCAAAATATCTCATTTAACTCTACTGCACTGACATATATTCTTTAGGGAAAAAAAATGTTAATGCTGATTTAATATGCATGTAGTAATCAGGATCTTGCAAGTCATTTGTGATGTTTGGGCTGATAGGATCCAGCTGTTTGATGGCTTTTATAGGTATTCCTAACGCAAATATTTAATCCTAGTTCACCTAAAGATGCTTTTTTTTAAAAAAAATAAAAATAACAAACAAAAAAACACAACAAGAAAACCCTATAGAAAGTGGTGGGTAAAGTAGTAACGTTTTCTCCCTTATATATACATACTTCAAATACCCTTAAAAAAAAAAAAAATTCCCCCAGTGCTCTAAGGGCGGTGCAGTACTGTGTTCCTCTCTGTGGCTCTGTGTGGTGGAAGGTAGCACAGAGCTACAGCAGAGAGGCTGCCATTTCAAATTAATTTTAAGTGCTTTTTAATATCTCTTGGAGATGAAGGGGAAAATGGGGATTTTGTGATTTTCATCCTGATTAATAGGACTGTATTTGTGTTTATGAAAAACTTCAGTTTAACACAGAGTTTGTTTCATCAACTATTTATTTGTACAATTGCTGAAAATTTTGCACATGCCTTTTGGGTTATTTTAAATGGACAGATTTTCTTTAAAAGGGGTTTTAATCTTTATCACATCTGTGGTGGATTTACTATGTTTCCTGTAAAACATTTTCTAAGGTAATGAATATAACATTAACAAAGCCTACTTTTTAATGCATCAGTCAACATTACTTGGTTCCTCCCTTCTTGTTCCATTAGCATTTTCCCCCTTTTCCTGAAATATTTATACTCGAATGCGTTTTAAAAAGTAAACTCAGTGAGAAATATTTTAAAGAGAACCATCAAAGATCCTTGGATAGTAATAGAACTGCAGTATTTGTTAAACTGTGATTCAAAGATGCTTTTGAGTTTCTGGAGAGGTTTTTTAAAACCAGAGAAAAATGGCTCTATTTCATCCTTATCTGTAAATTAGAACGGCCTTGCTTTCTTTTGTTTTATTTTTGTATTTTTTTTAAACAAAAATATATTATTTCTATATGTTATATAAATGTAAATAGGAGGAATGTTATATACACGAATAGTATTACACGGCACAGACTTTCTTAAACATTCTTATGATCCTTCTGGATATTTTTAAATGGACAGTGAAGATTCTATACTCTTTCTGTACAGTTCTTCTAGAGGGAAATACTGCTCCTCTGGACTTGTTCAATGTGATCTTGTGGTGGTCTGATGTTCTGCTGTTACTTTCTCACCTGCAAATTCAATACCCGCCCATGGGCTGCTGCTTTCTCTACTGAGCATCTTTCAAAGGTGCTGGGAGAGGGAAAATGCTGTGCTCCGCTCCATGCAAAATGACTGCTCTGACTGAAATGATCTGTCCTTGATACTTAGATCCTTTTTTGGTAATAGATTAATCTTAAATGAACCTTTCTGAGTGCTAGCACATAGTTAACAGCAACAAAGGCAATCTTTTAGAGTATATGTCAGAGCCATAAAACTTAGGAAGTAGAATATAATGAGGTTTTCTGCACCTTATTTACAAGGTGAAAATGATAGGGACAGAGATGAAAGAATTAGTACCTCTTAGGCTACTTTTTGTTTGCTGGCTGTTGCAGCTTGTACTGTACTCAGCAGTCCTGGACCTTTAGGAAGCGGTTTCACTTGAGTGTAAGGCTGAGTGCAGCGTTCACTCTCCCTGCTAATCTGGTGCTCGCTCCATCTGCTATTCAGCAGGAAGCCGTGAACCCACTTCAAGGAACTGCTCACAACTGAATGTTTGCAGACAAGATTTTTTTCCTCCTGCTGTATTTCTCCTTGTGCCAAGTTCAGCCATCGCCTGTAGTTACCCCTGCTGAGGCAGAAAAATATCTTCATGAGAGGATGGCCTTTGCGTCCAGCAAGGTGTGCTGGGTCTGCCTTAACTCCCCTACCACAGCAGCAGCTTGGGATCTCCCATGGGCAGGTTTGATAGCCCAGGCTGTACCCTAATGAGGGCACCTGCCAACGTAGAATCATATAATGGCTTGAGTTGGAAAGGACCTCAAAGACCATTTAGTTCCAACTCTCCTGCCGTAGGCAGTGTTGCCAACCACTAAATCAGATCATGTTGACCAGGGCCCAGCCTGGCACTGAACACCTCCAGGGATGGGACACCCACGGCTTCTGTGGGCAGCCTGTGCCAGCAGATCACCTCAATGAAAAATGCCCTCCAACCTATGCTGCCAAAGTCAGAACTGCGGTGGCAGGAAGGCTGATGGTGTGATCATTGCAGAGGTCTGCACATAGGCCAGCTCAGTTCTGTGCTTGTTACAAGCTTCCTCAGAAGGTGTTTTGGATGGAATTCTTCTAGGGATTTGGATTAACATGGGAGTGAAGACAAGATGCCTCAAAGAGGGCAGTGGCAAATGCAAAAAAGAAGCAGTGAAAAATGAGGAGACGAGGATCTTAAGGAAAAATCATAATAAACATCACCTACAGGCTACCCACTTATGCCAGCTCAGCTTTCAGGGTGTTTTTCTAGTCTCTTTTAATATATAGTACAGGCTTCCCTTTAGTTCAGAAAAACATTAAAAATATATTAATCATTCTTAAACAAAAAAACACGCATCTGAATGACAGAGGAAAAGTGTGCAGCATCAAAAACTGATGTTCCTGTGTTGGGGCTGCCCCCTCTCTTCCTGTTGTCCAAGGAATGCGTGATCTGACTACTCACCACCGTGGTCCCCATGGCTGGCACTGGTGCCAGTGGCTGTGCCCAGCAATGGGCTCATCCTGTGGAGCCAGGCTGCCCATGGGCATCAGTGTATGCAATGGGATGCCCCCGCTGCATCCAGCTCTGAGTAATTCAGATTTGGTAGTGGCTGTGATTTATCTCCTAGCAAACGAAGTGCAGTAGCTGTGTTTTGTGAATTAAGATGTGGCATGTCCTCTAGCTTTGCTTTCGTGTGGGGTTGTTTGATGTCACTGCAGCATTCAGCAATGGACGGGACAAGAATGCACAGGGAAATGGGAACAAATGTCTTTGCGTGCGGCTTGTATCCAAACAATCTGGGTTTGAGCTGTAAGCGTAGAGCAGCTGCTGTGTGAATCTAAACTCTTCTTGTTCACCAGAAACTGAATGGCCTTTGTTTAAGCAATGTTAGAACAAGTCAGGATTAGGAACCCAATGCTTTTAGCACTACAAAAAGGTGAACAGTCCCTATTTCAATGAACTGCCGAGCTAAGGCTTTGCACAGTGGCATAAATTCAACACCCTGATTTGGAAAGACTTAACGTGCACTTCAGCTGGCCTCTGTTCAAAAACCATGGGGACCTTTAAACAGCTGCTTCACTGCTGCTCTGGAGGAGGAGACGTGAAGTTGCTTTCTGATCTAGATCCCAGTCTCACTGTCAGGGAGTAGGAAGGGGAAGAAACAACAAACTGGAAGGGGGGGAAAAAAAAAGATAAAAATTTGTCCATATTTGCTCTCATACGAATAGAGTTTGCCTCAAGTGGGAATAATTCCCTCAGATTTGAAATTACTACACTCAATAGGTATTGTGCTTGGGGAAAAACAGGCAGGCTGACGTAAGGGGAACGTGCTATTGAGCTGAGTATAAAAGAAAACAGATTTTGAGAATTTCTGCCTACTTGGGTTATTATCATCTGGTTGATATAATGTTTGTCTGAGACAGAAAAATTTTGAGATGAGGACTGGTCCAGCTGAGCTTGTTTAAGGTGAGCTTGATGTGAGTGGAGGAAGATGTGTGTGTGTGTGGAACATGGAACAGGCACTGTGCAGGAGGTCAGTTGGGTCAGGCACTGCAGGTGAGGCAATGGTGATCACTTGTCACTCTGTAAACACTTTGCATGTGGTGTGAAGTCGTCTTACCACCAGCTCCTGTCCCATGCTGGTGGTAAGAGGCTGCATTATGGCACTGATGTCTGTGCAGCCCACAGAGAAGCCGAGGCCAGAAAGCTGCATATTACCCTGGGAGCAGAGGCAGTGAGCTAAATCTCCAGCCATTGGAGGCACCATTCAGCCTGTGTGCTTTCTGGGAGCTGCTCCTGTGCCAGGCTCAGACCTGCAGCACAAATTGCTTCTGGGAGCTCCTCTGGCAGAGACCAAGCTGCCAGCATCCTGTCCTGCCCCAATTTCAGGTACCCAATTTCAGAACACTGTGCAGACCTAGCATCCCTTTCCCACTTCACTTTTCTCAGACGTGTGGAACTATTCTTAGAATTCCCATTTCTGGCGTCATTATCTACTTTGTCTATCTTGTATCGTAGCACTTTATTTTCCTTGAGCAACATATTAAACATGCCAACATATCCACCACAGCTAATTTGCAGGCCAGCAAACTTGTTTTCAGCACCTTCTAATCTCTGAGCAAAAGGCTCCGCTCTATGTTCAATAGCAGAGACAGGCTGTGAGGAGTCTCGTCTTTCATGCCCCGAGCCCTGCTCTGCAGCACCGCTCGCCTCACATCTAACGCGCCGATCTGCCTCACAGGGCTTGTAAGGAGGATGCAATTCCCAGTGCAGGCTGCCGGGCTGCTTGGGTGGTGCTGGAAGTTTGTTTTTAAACAGGATGAAAACAGAAGTTCCTCATTCCCCTTCCTCATATGTCACCTCAGCAATCATGAGGAATTTTCATAGAGGCGCAGTGAGTAGCGGCTGTGCATCTGACTGCCTCTCTGGGGAGCTGATTGGGAGAGAGAAATGAAGCAAAGGTCTGTTTCTTAAAGCACGATTAAAAAAAAAAAAAAAAAAAGGAATTAATCTTACTGATGGAGGCTGTGTTCTTCAGGGGCCATTAAAATCTATGGTTGAGGTGCAGCTTTGGGTGTTCCTATGGCACCTGATGCCTAGAAGCTAGAGCTAGGGGGCAGACACTGGAGGAAGCAGCACTGTACACATCTGTAAATGCATCTCCTGGTGACTCTTGGTGAGATGAGGAGGGTCCTCCTCTCCTTGTCTCACAGGGGCAGAATGCAGAGCTGAATGAATCTCTGATCTGATCCTGTGCAGACACTGATAGCAAAAACTTGGTTCTTGACTTGTGGAGGTGAGCATGCTTCTGTCAAAATAATAGAGGCCACTCGCTCTGTTTCAGATAAAACATCTCTGCTTCTCATTCTCCTGTCTCTCTTATTGAAGGCCTCACATACTGGGGAGCACCAGGAAATCCAAACCTGAGCTGCAGGGCATGATATGTGCAATGGCAGGGGCCAAAAATTCCCGTAACACGTTCAGTATTATCTGCCCCTCCTCTCACCTTGTTCAGCCCCTGGAGAAGACAAGATAAATGGTCCTTTCTTTCTATGTTAATTGGAGTGAGGAAGGAGATAGCTGGTAAAGCCTGCTGATAAGATTTGGATAGAGGTGTCAACAATTCCCAAGGAGATGCGGAACACAGAATGTAAAGCTTTAACCAGAAGAGCAATTTCTAGCCACAGTGTTAATTCTGCAAGATGAGTGCTGGAGAAGCACTTGATATTTACTTTCCAGAATAAACTTCAAATGCAGTGCAGCCCTTTACTCACAGGGTGTGGGCAGCAGCATTGCTTTGCTGTCAGATTTGTCCATTGCTGCTATAGGAGGTTTTGTTTTTTAATGTAGGTGGGTTGTCATTTGTTATGCTGTTTCCCTTTTTCCGGAGATTCTGTGTAGCACACTGCTAATGAAGTTGTTTCCTCTGAAGATAGCTATTGATAAGTATTGGGAAGGCAGCAAGGCTGTAGTGAAGGTTCTTCCTAATATAAGCTTAATGGTGAAGCCTCTTTGAAGCAGATGTACTTTAGAATCAAATGGGATCAATATGTTCTACTTAAGTTGAAGACAATTAGGCTTACACAGAGAAGCAGAGGTGAATTCCAAAAGAGATGTTCCTGGTCTCATATAATGGGAATTATGAGACCGCTGAGCCATATAAGATATTTTAAAGACTATTCAGCAAGCTTGCTGGCAAGCCTGCTGCATAATCAGGTATCAAATGGTCAGTGGTACGGAGACTGTCCCGACAGTTTCCTTGCTTACAGTGATACTGAATACAGGAGTAGCCACAGGAGTTTTGGAGAGTGCTGCATTAACAGTCCTCTATCTGTGAATCACCTTTCCCAGGGTGTTTTTGTCAAAATCAGTGCCTGCCACTCATGGCTCATTTTCCATGAGTGATGAGGCTTTGAAAGGAAGATATAAAAGGAGTTAATGGAAGTGGGAACTTTTTTGAGTAAGTTGGCCGTGTAAGTTTTGAGTAGGGCTTCCCAAACATAACTTCAGTATTTGAGTTAAGTGAATTAACACGGAGATATTGAAGCAATGAGCACTGGATATTTGGCTGCCACATTGTGAGTTTGATTATAAGCATATTGGAAGGACGGTACCAATTCTCCTCGTGCCCTAAAAGAATCCTAAAATATCCAAGGTTTTTTTAGAACTCAGGAGATATGCTGTAACTGTATATTTTTCTTTTCTTTTGTGTGTGTGTTGCATTGATTTTACTCATCCTCTCAGCACTCCTCTCTTGTGACATGATCTAATTCTATCTGCTTTCCTGACGGTAAATGAAAACATCTTGGGAATGCAGTACAGGCACATGCAGAGACCTTAAAAGCAAGGAGTGATCAAAGACAGCATGGGCTAACAACTGAACAATTTCTAATTAGTTTTCAGCTATCTTCATAGAGAGCAAACTCTTGATAAAGAGCAATTATTCATACAGAGGCCACGTAATTTAGATAAATAACTTGTAAAACATAGTAATTGGGCTGCAGTGCACTCTCTTTTTTAATTAGAATTCATATTTGGAACAGGCAGGAGGATTTTTTTGGTTAAAAGAGGAGGGAAGATGTAAGCTAAAGGGATTAGAGAGGAAAAAGCATAATAATTCATGTGGTTATCTAGATAAATCCTAGCCAAATGTGGCATTCTTCCTTTGAGGCATTATGGTGAAGACCTAACATTGCATCAGGAAAGCTGAAATACCTTTCCTCCTTTAAAAAGGAGACATGCTTTGCAGCATTATATGAAACAAGTGTTGCAGAGTTAATTTGCTTTCAGCATCTATTGCAAGGACTTCCAGACTTTCAAGTTCAGGGCAGAATTTAACCCTGACTTTCCCCAAGATGTCAATGTATACTTACCTATTCAATTTGTTTTTTCCTCTCTGGGATTTTAAATACCTCTAGGTCATTTCTGATGTTTGTAGCGCTTGTTAATTAGCGCGTTATGCATATTTAGTTAATGTGCTGTGCTCTTCTTCCTAGAGATATTATTAATGAAGATATTAAGTAAGATTGCCTCTAGTGTTCAGCCAGAACTTGATGTTTGCCTTCTTGCAAAGAGTGGATTGTCCCTGTGACCAGTTTTCATTTCTCCGGTCTTTGCTAAAGTACCCTGCTATTTCATGTCAAATACCTGATGTTATATTTAGTGTTTTTTGGAAGACATTTATGACAACATACTACCTCCATCAGATTTTTTCTCTCTCCCACAATCCTGCTGCTGTCAGTCAGGCAGGCTGCTCCTAATGGAATCCTCTCCAAATTACTTTCAAGAGTCTGATGTTAAAAATTTGGGATTTTGTGTATAAATGGATTAAGAATCGATTGACATGAAGGCTGTGTCATTTTGGCATGGCTCTTAATTTTCTACTTCTGCTTGTCTGCTTCACTGTTTCTTAAAGGTAGATTTCTTGTATCAAACCTGCAAACTTTTATCATGTTCCTCCCCTTTCAATTATTAGCACAACCTTTTCTCCCTGCCATTCCAAACCCCTGAGCATTTCTGCTCTGCCCAATCTTCAGAATATAATCAATATAATCAATTATCACTCAGAAGGGAGCTTAAATGGATATATGAATTTGACATCTAAAAACCTAATTCATTCAGAATTTAAATGAAATCAATTATTTCCGTTTCTGAAAATGTTGATCTGTTTTAGCATTCAGTTACCAAATAGACTTAATCTTCCATTTATGGCATTTCAGAGATTGGGCACTGCAGGTGAATGACAATTATTTTATTTGCTTCATCACTGCAATCTAACCTCTTAAAGTCACTTAATGAGTGCACTACGATGAAAAATCACAGGAAAGTGGAGTGCTGTTTGAGGATACGCGTCTGGTCTGGTTCAGGGGAACAGTGAAAAGACTTGTAGCATAGGCTGGGTTTGCTCTATGTTAAGGGAACCGGGGACTTTACATAAACTCCAACTAACACAGAATGTGGCTGCCAGGTTTCTTATGAAAAGGAGACGACAGGAGCACATTTGATTTATTTTGAGTATGTATTGGCTTCCAGTCAAATACCATACTGATTTTGAAATTGCTTTCCTTGTTTCTAAGGTGTTACATAGTCCCAGCCTATCTCTTTGACGGTCGTCATCCTCGCATTCCTGGTCAATCTTGGTGATTTACTCAGATACAAGAGCCCTCTAAAGACCAAGGTCTTTCATTTCTTACTGACAATTTCTTACAGTAGATATTAAGGTAGATATTAAGGTTGTGCCTGATTTTTGCTGCAGCTCTGACTCAGAGAATTTCGCTGACCCACTGTGACTTGAAGCTGGGCACCCACTTAAGTAACTCCTTGAATCAATCTCTGTGTTGTACTGTCTCCAGTTTTGCAATGCATGGAGTTTTGCAATGCATGGAGTGAGAGAAGAATCAAGCTTTTCCTTGTTTGAAAGTTAAATCCAATGTGGTAACCTCTTTTTTTTTTTTTCTAGTTTAGCTTTTCTGATGCATTGATTATACATTTATACATTCAAAACAAAGCCAAACGAAAAAATGCTGAGGGTTAGTTTTCTGTGCCAGTCATTGTGCAATATTTTCGTGACAGCTGGTAGAAACACATTTTTTATTTGTCTCAAGTAAAAGGCTTCATCTGATTATTTTTTTCCCTTTCAATTTTCACACATAAAATTGTTATAATTCACGACAGTTTTTCATTTTTTAAAAAACTGTTATTGGATGTGCTTGTGACTTTTTTTTCTCCTTCTGATTTTTGTTCCTTTGCTCTCCTTATTTGGCTTGTGCTTTCTGTGAAGCCATGTGATGTTCCATGTCAGAAAAGCCTCTTTCTGCCTTCCCACTCACACATACGTTCCAAACTCTTGATAAATTTGAGTGGTAGTGTTGTAATATTCCACAGTTTAAATGTTTTCTAAAGTGGAAGGAATATGGTAAACTCTCTGTAGTCTGCAACTGTTTGCATGACAGTCTGACCGCAAGAAAGAAAAAAAAAAAAAATTAAAGAAAAAAAAAAGGAGGCGATGTCTTTTTCTAGGACCTGTATCTATACGACAGACTTTTCTTTTTCTTGAGAAACTTTTTTCTCAACAGGCAAACTCACCTTGCTGTCTCCACCGTGGGCAGCGAGTGGGACCAGAAACTGTTGATTTATTTTTACAACTAGTTTGTTTATTTTCTCCAAGTCACTGAGGCCCTTGATTTATTCTTTTCTCCCACAAGGATATCATCTTTCTTACCGTTGTTTAATGTTTTACAGTTTAAGTTCGTTCTGTAATTCTAAAACCACAAATAGACTTTTTTTTTCAAACTGAAATAAGATGGTAGATCAGGATCAAATAAGCCACTGCCACCCACTATCCTGTGCTAAGAGGGACGTGCAACCTGTCCACCTGCTGTGCTCCATATGTGGGTGCTGCCTTTGCTAACTGTTGATTTCTATTTTTTTTTTTGTGCATGTGAGATGGTTTTCTGAGGAGACAGATTTCTGACACTACCAATTTAAAATAAAAAACAACACTTAAAAAAGGCCTGATTACTGGCCAGACCTCTCACAGGCAGGTGCTATGCAGAAAAAGAATAAGTTATTTAAAGTTGTGCTCGCAATTAAATACATGGGAAAGTTAAAATAAGTGCCCTCTCTATGTATTCTTGCCTTTTGTATGTAAAATATAGCTCTACAACAGCAATAATAATGAATCCCTGCTTTTCCTTTTTGCCTGACCACCAAAAATGCTTTCTCTCCCTGGGGAAACAGACTGAGATGCTTAGCCAAGGGTGTGTTTTATTTCTCTCAGTACTTCTGCTGCTCTTTTTTTTTCTTAAACCAGTATGGTGTATGTTCATAATTTTTTATAGAGTACAAAATAAACATAGCTATGCACTGTTACAGTTTTGTGAAGCTGGGTTACTTTCCAGTAGCTTCTGATCACTTCTCTCTCTCTCCTTCTCTTTAAATTTCTTTGCTGGAAAGGTTGTCCTTGCTTTATTCTTCTTTCAACGCTATATACTAAAGCTGCTGTCTAGTTCTATCTTTGGTTTGAAATTTGTACATGAGTTTCATACTTACATTTAAGAGGGGATTATTGGTGCTGACTTCTTTACACAGCCATGTCAATACCTCTTATTTCATATTGGCAATATCTCTCCCATACTTTGCTTGTTCCTTCACGGAGCAGCTGTAATTTTGCTGATTTACTCAGCTCTGTGATGTGCACGAAATAAAGGAAAGATGAAGCAAGGCAGTGTATTTCTACCTGGGGTCAAATTGGAAATATTCAGAACTCTGTAAGGCAAAATCAGAGTGTTCCAGGGGTCAAACAAACACATAAATGGAACCTTGATCATAGATTTTTTTTTTCCATTCTGGATCAAAATCAGGATAGTTTGCCTTTAGATCTTGTTTCATTTGACCCTGCAACAAACAGGGTGGAGCAGGGAGAATTACATGATATAAGCCTGGCGTTGACCAAATTCTAGATGAAAATCAAGTGAACAAACAAATGTTCCGCATCAGCAAGTTTTCACTTTATCTTACTTTAGGTTTGTCAAGTGCTTACACGCCTTTCTTTGCTTTTTTCTTTTTTTCTTTCAATTCCATATTGTCTTCAAGCCACCTCAACACCTTTATGCCTGGCGGAATCCCAAAGGTAGTGACAGCCTCTTCCATGATGGGATGCCAGGATGAGAAAGCAAGAAAGGAAATCCAAGCATGCAGGGAAAGTACTACTACCTTTCCTAATATATGCTTTTTTTTTTTCTTCCTAGATTCTAGTGTTCTTGCTTTCTGTCAAGGTTACTTAATACACTGTAATGATTCTATTCTGCACAAACTCCCTTTGATATTCAGATCTTATTTCAATAAACGACACTTTTTTCAGAGAGAAAAACTGTAGTACTGAATGGGAATGAAGAAACAAAAACGGATACCATAAAGAATACTTGATGCAACTTTATTAGCAACTAGTACAAAGAACAACTTGCAAGATGCTGTAAATTGGTATAACTATAGAAGCACCATTAGAGGGAGCTCTGTTACTTAGTCCAATAATTTACATGACAGACATGTAACGAAGATGCTGATTTCTGATTTGAAATTGCAAAACCCATAGGATTAAAGCAAAAATAAAATAACTTTGGCTGAAAGCACAGACACAGGGAGCACTTTAAGTGTGGGTATATTTTTTCCTGAATGAGTGCGTTGGCTCCAGCCTATTTATTTCAGGCTGCTCCATATAATAATATCTGTAAAACTCTAAAAATGTAACTCGGTCCTCTTTGTTTTCGCTGTGATTTCCTCCTCCCATCTCCCACTAAGTATTAATTTATTGCCTCCAAATTCATGATTTATTTATTTATATTTAATCATGTGCTGTTTTTTTCCCCCTTTTTTGTTACCTTCTGTGATCAGTGTGTTTTAGCTCAGTTTGAAGTTGTGCACAATATACACATGTGCATGTTAAATTTGAGCACTGGGAAACAGGAGGACTGGCATCTGAAGACTTGTTATCTCTATAGAATGCAGAGTTAAAAGGAAATAAAGTTGTTTTAGAATTAGCTGAGATTAGCAAGTATTGGTGATATATAGTAATAGTATAAAGAAATGTGAGCATATCACTAACCTCCTACTTACATCTACTTTTCTGTGTAAAAGGTGTGATTTTTGTTGTTCATGTGGAATATTTTTTTTTTGTTCTTCTTCCTCGTGTCAATTCTATAAATGCCTTGAATGGGTTATTAACATGCTATAAGTTATATGATCCTGAAAAAATGAATCCAGTTATGTCTTACATGTAACAAGACTGAACTGAGTTTCCTACCTGTGTTATACTTCATAGCTTATTGTCGACGGGGATTTTGTATTCCTCTGGTCATATTTGACAGTCATTTTTCCTCCTCTCTGTCCAAAGATTCTTAAGACAAACTTTGCAGAAGAGGAGAGTTCTGGAATAGATTCTATCCTCCGTTGTTTTATGAAAAAGAGTAACACAGCAGAGAAAAGGGATCCAAACTGTGTCACCACTGAAGGACAGGTTTTAGTAAACACTGATCTCTTATGACAGATAACAGTGCATTCATGCAGCAGCTCAGTATCAGGCACAAATTCTTAGGAAAGCAGGTTTACTGGCTCAGCTGCTAACAGACTGTTATCTCTCAGGGAGTTTGTTTGTGAAGGTACCCTGAGATAGCATTGCTATCAATATTTTAAATTTTTGATGCTAGAAATCCAGTAAACTTGGGCTGTCTAGAGGTAACAAGACATAAGAAATCTGAAGTAAGTAAACACTTGAAAGGAAAACTGGGCTAGGCTTCCTGAGTCTAAGTTGGAAAAGAAAACCTAAATTTGTTTCTGTGCAGAGCCAAATGCAGCTGTCTTCGGGCTTGAGCAGAGAAAGACAGTACCTAGCACATACTGTAATGCATCTCATAACACAGCACAACGTTCAGGTAGCGGCCAGCGACTGGTATGTGCTGAGTGCTGGAGAGAGCGCTCGCTGTCTTCCTCAGTTACTCTGCATCTTGGGATCCTGTACGTCCTGCTTCCCAAACCAGGACGATGATTGGCTTTGACCACTTCATGTTTAATAACCAAGTTATTAAAGGGAGTATCCTCGGGCCAGCTGCCACAATTGTAATATTCTTTGAATTCTCAAGTAAGTACAGGCTGAATGACGAACAGCACCACATTTGAGCAAACAGCCATTAGCACCAGCATTCTTTTCTTCCTCTTGTGTGGCCTCTCTCCTTACGCTTGTGGTAGCTTGTCAGCACTTTCTTTAAGGGTAACACAAAGTCCACTGAATCTCCCAAACAATAAAAAATGAATTACTGTAATGTATAGTAATAAGAATTTCCTTTTAAATCTTAAATTTTAAATCAGTGTCTACGCTCAAGGGGTCCCAGAGCCTTTTGCATTTCCATAGTTGACATGTGAGTAAAGTCAACTTTTCCTCAGGTATGGTAGAAACATGGAGGAAAGAGGATTCTTTTTTTTTTTTTTTTAATTGTGAGGAGATGGAGCAGGAGTATGCAGAAGAATGAGTCACGAGGACTAGCTTGGGAGCTCAGGAATGACACTGAGCTGTGAAAGAATACTGATGTTTCAAATTAATTAGTCTAGACAACTTAATGGCAACACACTAACACCTTGGCCCACATGAAAGGGTGTCTAGCCCAGGAGCTGGCATTTCCACTGGACTGAAACCCTTGTTGTCCACGTCCTTTCTTGGGTTCCCTCCCAGAAATCTGTGAGAATATCTCTGAAGCCAGATCCCATGTGGTGGTGCTAAGATAGCACAAGTCTTGTCCTTACAAGAAACTGAAATATTTCTTCCTGAAATCTGAAGGAGATCTGAGTGCTGGCAAATTTAGGCAATATAGAGAAAAACATTGGACAAGAATAAGAAATTAGTTAATAACGTTGTTTACTATGCCTGAATCTCTACACCCTCCTTCTTTTGTGAAAGCAGCCGGAAGAGAAGCTGGGTAACTTAAGACTTCAACCACTGAGAGCAAATATAGCAGAGTATCAGTGAAGCACTTTCCTGCAGTAATTGTGGAGGAACGCTGATTGCAGGCAATTGTATTGATTCACTCAGTGCTTCTTTTCATTTTATTGAATTAATTCTGACAGGGTTTTGCAAGAACTCATTAGCCTGTAGCTTAATGCTTAATAAACTGTCATCTTGCCTTTAACAGTAGGGAACCACTTGCCAACCAGCTTGAGGGTGCAGGAAAAAACTACTATTTTGTTTTCTCAGAAATCAGATTAATAAAAGATGGAGTGATAAGGGAGGAAAATAAAAGGGAGAAAAATAGAAGAAATAGATATATGAAATAAGTAAGCAAAGTACTACCTGAAAGTAGGAAACAAAAGTCCTTTAAAAATAAATAAATACACAAAGAAAAAGGAAATGGATTAGAATTTGAACCCATATGGGAAATAAATTATTTCACTGTGAAAAAAACATAAGTCCCCACTGGATGGCCTTGGGGCATTTCCTCCAAAATTTTGTAAGTTAAGGTTATTTCTGGTGGTTTCAGTGTTATCACTTCCTTTGCTATAAATAATAGTGTTAAAAATGTTCTTTGCATGTTAATCACCAAGATTTTGTGAATGTAAGGAAAAAAATCATTAAAAAAAAAACAACTGACATAGAAAAAACCCATATGTTTTGACACTCTACTTTGCTAAATGATGATTGTCATCTTTACCTATTCTATCTGCTTTCATGCAGTGATGTAAACCATTACCTCAAATAATAAGAATGATTTCCTCAGGCTATGATAAATGCTTTGGATGCAGGAAGATCTTTTTAATATTTTTGGTTGGATTTTCAGATGTGATTGTATTATACACGTTTTCACAGTAAAGTTCTTGGTATTAACCTGGAGTGCAATCTGAAAAAAATACTTATTTTGTTTTCTGTGCTAGTCTGATAATCCTGCTTCTGTGGCTGTAATTTCTGTTATTTTTGCCTTTCTGTGTCTATTCTTTGTAAAGTGTCCAAGGCCTTGAAAAACTGTGGCTGCCATTGCCTTGAGCCTGGAGAAAAGTACAGGAAAGGTGGCCACAGGTGGAGCACAAAAAGATTCTGTCCATACATGTGGAATGCTTTGTGAAATAATGAGTTCTGCCATAGCAGGTGATATTCTTTCTACTGTAGTAACATGCTCTTATTCCAATTCATTGTCAAGCTATTGTTCCATCCTCTCACTTGCAAGTAAAATCCTTTTTCTTTATGTTTTATGACAGAAGACAGCTTGATGAATTCAGTTGAGGATATTACTGGCTATTCCAGCTAAGTAAAATGAAATGGAAATCCCCTTCCTTCTCTAATGCAGCCAAGTTAGGTCTTCAGTTCATGTACATGGTGGTGGCTATATCCCCATGCACCTGTCCTGTAGCTGTGAGCATGTACGAGTATGACCTGGCTGTCAAGGACTTCTTCCCTTCCTCCTTTTCCCTGAGAGAGGTAGCATCTACCAGTGGTGTTGGCCTCTGTGTGCAGTATAGTGAGACTAGTGAGAGTTAATGTCTGAAGAGACATTTATCTGCGGCATAGCATGGATTCTCTACGCTAGAAAAGATTTGGCAGTTTGCTATTCTGGCAAACTTTCCTAGTGTAGCCACAGCTTATACTGGCAAGCTAGTGTTTTGTCTGTATGTAGTTTATACCAGTTCCCTGAATGAAATGTGCTATACTGGCAGACTCCTTCTCCTTTCCACCCACATACAGCAGCATCTACTTTGGTATTTAGTATACAACATAAGTTTTGACTATGGATCTTTTAATGTAAGAAAAATGGTGCTCTTTTGTATAAATGGGATTGAAAGGATATTGTGCAAGAGTTGGATAGAAAGCTATCATTCCCCTGCAAATGTATGGGAAAACTGTAAGCTCATGTGTTTAAGATACTGTACAAATGCCACTTATGCCACATTGGTACTCCAAGCATTGTACCCATGCTGGTTTGGTGCAACATTTTCCAGGTGGAGAGCCTAGAGGCATTTTTTCTCCCGTGTTGCATAAGTTTGGTGGGTGAGAAGCAGCTACCACTGATCACCTTACCCTTACAAATAACCCTCTTTTCCCTTACAAAAAGACTTTTTTTTCCTGCGGGGATGTGGAGTTTGAAATGCTGATGGCACAGAAGTCCCTGTCTCTGTTATCTCTTTTTATGGTTCTCTTTGAAGGGAAGAATTTCCCTGCCTGTGGTTGAGATAACAGAGAGATGCTAAGTGGTGGAATTTTTCACAGCACTTGACCATATGCAATAAAAGGTCAATTTGGACACACATCCAGTGAACTTGAAGACATCAGAGTCTCTCTGGTTTAATTTGGAAATCAAAGTGTTTCAATAGCTCCCAAGGAGAGCTATTGCCTCCTAATTGCCTTTCTCTTCATTTGCCTTCACATCTTTAAAGCACTGTGCCTTACTACTAACTTTTCTTTTAAGTTTAGAACATTGTGAAGAGGTTGACTGGAATTGATTCTTGCTTGTCTCTAACAGGAAAATGAGGGCTCCTGGGTAATGGTTATGAGGGCCAGGTCCAAAAACCCATGTTATCTATATGATGGACATAAGGATCTCTGAAAGGAGGATGTTCCAGACCAATATGACTGTTCTTAAGTTCTTCTGTATATAGGGTTAAATCAGAACAAAATTCAGAACAAAATTCACAGAGCCAGAATATATTCATCTTGCAATGTTCTTGCCATTAAGCAGTAGATTATTCTCTTCAGACAGTCAGAAATTAAGGTTTCTGTCCAGGTACCTCCTTGATAAAGAATTCTTGGCACAGTTAAAATTTCCAGATTTTGAGTAATATATTGTTAGGAGTTGGAGATAGCAGTACATGATAAATTTTTTGAGGGGTTTTGGCTTGGCACCTAAAGTCAGCTGACAAGTTCAGTAAAAGGAAATTTGGCGTTGTTGCTGTTCAGGAGTTTGGCTAGTGCAAAAAGTTTGGAATATAAAAGCCAAATCAAAAGAAATGTTTCATTTTCATAAGGTGGTCTCTAGGCTCAGTCCTGCAGTCTTTGCTCATGCAAAACAAATTTCTCATACAGCTTATTCACATTATGGGGAAAATAAGCCATGATTCGACCATTTGTTTGTTGGGTTTATGAATATTTCTCCAGCAACAAAGGACCCCTGAGTGCTTTCCCACTTGCTTCCTCA
The DNA here is from genome assembly GCA_037305975.1 of Chrysolophus pictus. NCBI lineage: Eukaryota > Metazoa > Chordata > Aves > Galliformes > Phasianidae > Chrysolophus > Chrysolophus pictus. The sequence continues at coordinate 12,152,529 of CM074587.1, forward strand.
TTCTGTGCTGTCTGTGCCACTTGAAGTCATGATAAATTTGCCAGCATAAAGGAATAGAAGAAGGCAGGGCCACTGAGGGTGTGGGAGCAGAGACAAGGCTCTCCTGATATGCACCCTATATGTAGCCCTTCTGCTACAGCTTGGTGCGAGATTTGTCAGATTCACTCTCCAGATAAACACTTTGCTGCTTCATTGTTTTATTTATATTTATTTTGACCTTTGCCTTTTCTCTTTCTCCTGCCTTCTCCCCCTTTCCTTTTCTCCCTTCCCTTCCTCCTATTGTCTGCTTTTGTATTTTCCAGCATGCAGAATGGGAGCCTGGGCTGTGCCAGTGGGGCCGTATGGGGCCAGGCAAGAGGTAGGGGGTCTCATGGGGACTCCAGACCCCCTGGCAAGGGTAGCAGCATTTTGGTTCTTGGCTTGCAACTTCCTGGCGCTGGGAAGAGGAATGGGGCTGGGACATTCCCTGCTGAGGGCTCTTTGTGACTAACTGGGCCTTGGGGACCATGCAGATTTTAGTGGGCACCAATTTTGGCCTATACTCAGCGGGTCTGTGGTAGGGAAGAGGGAGGAACTTTGAAAACACTTTGAAATGGAAATCAGGATGTTTGGGGAGCTTTTCACAAATGGCCATGATGGTGTTTGCATTTGGTGGCAAAGCAAGGCCCTACGATCAGAGCTGAGCATGAGGGCTGTGGTGCAGCCCAGCCCCACCTGGGCAGCCATGGCAAGGCCTTGTGGTGGGGGAGTGGTGCAGCTGCAAGGAAGCAAACTGATTTCCTATTTTGTTGGGACAAATTGTATTGCTTTTCTCGTTCTCCGCCACTAAAAATGCAATTTGCCTTAGTACACAGGCTGCCATGCCCTCAGCAAGTAAATAAATGCCAACTAAAACAGAAAGGAAGCACAAAAGAACAGTGAGGCCTGCCACACGGCACAGTCAGCAGCCACTTGAAGCTGGATGAGGGAGCAGAGCATAAAGAGCTGAAACCTGTGCCCCAGCTTCTGGGCCGTGGCATGGCCTTGTCTGCCTGTGGGTAAGGGCTGGCTGCCACCTCCTGAGAGGGAGCAAAGGCTCCATGACTATCCTGTGTGCACAGGTAGCAGTGGGCAGGTGAGCATCCAGCAGGAAAAGCTGTAGTGCTGTGTCTCCAATGGGTGGAGAAGTCAGAGCTGGTTGAAGTTATGAGTAGGTAAATAATACACAGGGACAGACTCAGCTAGATCTTCTCTGTCTGGCAAACTGCTGAAGAATTTGCCTAACTGAAACATATGAAAATTGAGTTTAATTTCCTATGTATCATTTCTCAAAGAATATTAAAGGATTTCTCTTTTTTTTTTTTTCCCTCCTGTTAATTTGTAAATGAGTGGAAGTATCAGAAAAAGAAATACAACTTACCTGAAAAACAGAAATTTCTTACAAATGTTCCCCCTCCCACCCCCCCCCCATACAATATGTTGCTGTTAAAATAAGCTATAGAAAACAAGAAATGCATACATTTTTAAAGCACAGTTAAATGCTTACATCCTGAGTAAACTGGAAGAGATTGCACTATGAACGGAAAGAGCCTGAAAACAACTTTAAAGGAACTTTACGCATGAAGACACACTTTGCATCAGCCACCCCAACTACACACTTCTTAGAGGAAAAAAGAAATACATAGCACATTTCTTACCTCTGAATAATTTACTACATGTGCTTTCCCATCAAGATGGTGGTAAGCTAAATGCTTCATTTATTTTAGCTGTATACTCTTGCTCTCTGATGTTTCATGCCAAACTGCTGTGGTAAGAAGAAGTCAAATATATTAGAGACATATATTTTAATTAAAAATATTAGCAGAAACATATTAGTGTTCCTTTATTTTATTAATAGCAGATTGTTGGCCAACTAGGCAGCAGAGTTATTTATTCGGAAGACATATGTTATGCTGTGGAGTAATACTACAAGTAGGACATGGCATGTGATAAGTGGTTATGTTGGCAAACTGCTTTACTTCCCTTCTGCTAAATTAGGGGAGCAGTAGGCAAATCCTTCCCTGGTGCAGCCTGGTGTTGCTCTGAGGACAGTGACAGAATTGGGCTAGTTTACCCTTGGAGGGTGTCTAGCCCTGAAACTAAAGTTATCATTTAGACCACATTTGGTGTTAGCGGAAAGACATCACTTCTCATGAACTAATGAACTAATTTAGGGCTGTTATCTGTGAAATTATCAGAAGAAAATAAGGTAATGACACACAATGCACGCAAGCTTGCTTTTGAGAGTTGTACTAAGAGTTTGATTCCATAAAGTCAATTTTCTTTTAACTTTTTAAAAGCTTAAGTGACTAAAACAAGCAAGAAAAGTAACGAGTTAGGTCACAATAGTATCAGAGAGAATTCTAATAAAAGATGTGTTACTAATACAACCTAGGCTATTTTTATCATTTTTTTTTCCTTTATTCCTCATCTTTATCAGTGTGTTTTATGTAAACCTGACACATTTATATATGTGAAACAGATGCAAAATGAAGCAGTTTTGTCTTCAGTTATGACCATATTTTTTCAATCATGGGCATGATTTATGGAAATGTTCTTTGCTGTAATTTTTTTTCTAAATCCAAACCACATTAATTATAAATCTAACATTCAATTTCTTTTGATACTTTGGGGAATGTGGGGAAGTAAATTTTTTACGCAAATAAATAGTTTCTTTAAAACATCAGTCTTCATTAAAAATTGAGTTCAAACAAGCACAAGACTTCTCACTGAAACTACTAGAGAATTCAATTAGATGTTGAGAAAATTAGCTTTCTTCTTACAAAGAATATTAAATGTCTCAGATTTCTATGTGCTATGGTATATTTGGCACTCCTGGGGCCAACCAAACTGTGAGAAGCTATTGATGTTGGCTCCTTGGATTGTCAGCCTGCTCAGGGTTGAGCTCGGTTTACCGTGGAACAAATTCTAAACATTTCTGCATTCAGAAATGTTGTGGAGAGGTACAGCAACCACTTGTGACTGATACTGCTGGTAGACAACAGGAAATGTTGTAAGGTCGGCAGCTGGAGAGAATATTTTTTTCTCCTGCACAAGGCCAAACTACATATAAGTATCCACAGCATTGCCAACTCTGATGACTTTATCACATCTCTTAAAAGGCTTAGGGTTTTTCTTCACACCTCAGCCATACTAGCAGGTACAAATCTCAGTTTCCAGAGTTTTAAATTGTCCTTGTGATTACAAACAGGAGTTCGAAAATGTTAATAGTAGAGGCTGTGCATTCAGAAAGCAAACAAAACAGTCATTTTTCTAAATCCTTCTCGATTCACCATTTTGTTGGTCTGATTCACAACTTCAGAGTGTGTCAGTTTGGCTACACAGAATACCAGGAAGCTAATTCAGCTATACAGAATTAATCCTTCCTGACAGGAGGTCTCTGTGGTCTGTGGAATTCTGGTGGTCTGTTGTGAACTGCAACTTCTCTCCTCAACCAATTTCCACCTGCTATTTCTCATTAAAAGACAGCCAAAAATACTTGTTGTGCTTTCCTTGTATTCTTATTGCTTATAAGCAATTCTAGTGCATGCAACATTCAAGGATATTGTGGGAATAGGGTTTCACATGTGCACGTTTGCCCTACCAGTTCAGTTGTCTGTGAAGTATTGTTTTGTACAATGAAGTATTTTTAAGTTATTTATCTCAAGATCATTAGCAATTTCAGTACTGAGATGTTAAAATTGTTCATTAAAATGGCAAAAATTACTCTTGCTGGCCTTTTAAGAGTAGGTGATGGCACGATGCTTTTTAACCTGAGCTGAGAGAATATCTTTTTCTTGAATTAGATGTTTGGGAGAGTTATTTCCCCATCTAGCTGGGCTGCATCAGAGATTAGATCTCTAATTCCCATCTCAGCTTCTGCATAGCAGAGACCTCGATACCCACAGAAACAGTGGGGAGGGCAAGGGAAGCTGGTTTCTATGGGACAGAGGAAACTGCAAGTTCTGGTGTCTGTGTAAAGCAAACGCAGCATCACGGAGTCTACAGTTGATCCCCCAATAAACCAATTTTGAAAGCACCGGCTTCCCCTATCCCCCTCCTCACTGTCTTCCTTTGATAGGAACAGGAGGTGGGAGCTTCCCAGGAGTGTAAAGATGTCTGGTCTGGGAAACATGAAAGAAGAAGAAAGCTCGAGTGTTTATTTTGCACGCTGTAGGTTTTAGGACCAGAAAGGCTTTTCTTTTTTTTCTAATTAGAAGATAATAATCTTGTTAAAAAGTATATGTTTTGAAGCTTCAAAGAGGGAAAAACAAAACAAAGCTGCCTTCAAGACTATAAATACAGTTTGTAAAGTTTCATCAATCCACAGAAGTTTACTGGGGTAACTTGATTTTGGCTCTGTCTGGAAGATTTGGGTACTTTGGAATTGTAGGAATCTTGAATCTTGCTGGTAAACTGTGAGAGGAGAAATACAAAAGCATGGTGCAATGCTGACAGGGTGGTATGCAGCATTCCTGCACATCTGCAGTGTCAAAGCGTGGAGTTTATGACTGCTGTTTCTTTCTCCTCCATCAGTAAACACAATCTCTCCACACCCTTAAGTTGAATCAAACCGCTATAAAGCAACTAGTGAGGAATCAGGGTAAAGTTTCCACTGAATTAATCACATATCTGGTCTAAAATACTTAAGATATAAACAAAAAGGGATAGAATATGACCAGCCAGTGTGTAAACATTTCCAAAGTGGTTGTTTTTTAGATTTTTTTGAGCCACAAGTGGCGAAAAGCAGTGCTGTTGCACAAAGCTAGCTTTGAAAGGAAGGGGTTGTCATCAGTTTACAGCAGCTGAGGATATGATTCCATGTATTTCATGAGTGTCTGTTTAAAACATACCCAAATGTCTATGGAAAATACGTGTCCATTGAGGGGGGGGGGGGGGGGGAAAAAACAATGTTAAAAGCATATCTATGAAAAAACTGGGCAAACTTTTATAGAAGTTGTAAAGAAAATAAACTCTGATTCTTAAACTAAAGGGTTTTTAATTCTACATCCACTGTCCCTATCTATCTTTCTAGTGTATGTATGACAGTGATCATTTGTATGCCAGTTCTCATTTTCTTCTCTGACAATGTAGTAAAAATGGAAAAGGCAGCCACTAATAAACTAGATTGAAACCAGACTGTTGAAGAAGCTCAGTGGTGATTGGGGAGAGACTACAGTTCCAGGCTTTTCGGTGTGGTCAAAATCTTTACAATATACAGTGGGCAGGGACAAAAGGTGAGGAAGTAGCTGTTCCCACAGCAAAAATAAAAGTGAACGGCAAGATACAGCAGAGTGAATCATCAGAAGAATATTCTGTATCCATATTTGGGGTGGATGAAATGGTTACTGAATGGTGAAAGTTATCTCCGTATATGCAAATTTAAATTTGCAGATTTTCTTAAGGAAATTTTAACTGTGTTGTTGCACGGCACTATTTTCTATTGCGTTATGAGATTAAGTCAGAGTGAAATCCAAGTGTCTTTTGTGCTGTATCTGTGGTCATTTTCCAGTTCCATTTTTCTTTTCTGTGCATAAGCCATTTTTTGTTTTGTTATCTATGTTCCTGCCATTGTCCTGCAAGACATTTAGTGATTGATTCTTGTGAAGCATAGTTGGTATTAAGGATCAGCAACAGCATTGCTTGGATTAATCACACCTTGGAAGTGTATGTATGTATGTATGTATGGTTGCAAACGACAATTTATAAATTGTTACTGCAGCCTTAAAAGTTCAGATGGCATAGGCCTTGAGCTGTACTTACTGGAAAGGCACCTCAAAATTCACACTTTGCCCCTAGTAGTCTTACACCTAGGTTTTTCAAAGGGACATTCCTTACAATGCTCCACTCTGAAAAACTCCCAAATGAGTTAATTTTTTCATAGTTTCTCTAGGCTAATAAGATATTTTGCTGATGTAGAATACAAGTGCTCTCATGACCTTTGTAACCTGCTGGGACTGGTGGCTCAGTACCCAAGCTGAGTCCTTGCTTGGCCTTGAGTGGGAGCCAGGACCTACAAAGCAGTCTTCTACATATCTGGCAAGCATCCTTAGCTACCAGACTATTTGTTATTTCTGGATTTGTTCCTGATTTTAATTTTGTAGCTGTCCTGCTTTGTATTAACTAACTCTTCATTAAGCAGGGAGGGAAGGAACAAGAGTTGGCTTTTCCAAACCCTGGTTTTGTCACTCCCTGGTTACATTATCTAGAGAAACTCCTAAACTCTTGCTTACAAGCTTCCAGATAGTGAAGATGTTAAGCTCCAGCTGCAAAGATCAGGAATTAGTCTTCTCTCTGTTAACTTCAAAACAGTCTCCTGCAGTCATAGGACTGTACAGCTTTGTGTAGTTTAGCCCCCAGCTGTTTCCTCTTGGCAAGGTGCTGGTATTGCTCACTTCCTGCCCAAGGTCGTCTCTATTATGTAAATATATATGTTGGGGAGCAAGTCCTTAAACGTCACTATCAGAAGTTAGTCTGGACCGGTCATTTACTGCCTCATGGCTATGGGAGGGGAGGGTGGCAATTGTTTTTTTCCTTTTTGTCCAGTTTTGGAGCCTGAACTGGGACCTGACTGAGTAGTTAGGCAATTATCTGGAACTATTTCTGCCAGTTTTATACATCAAAAGGTAGCACTTTGAAGTTTTGTTAATTCTTGTTTCATAAGATCATGTCTCATTAGTGCATGCTTAATTAGTTCCTGTTCTATAAGCTTTGAACATTTAAAAGCGCTTGTTTTTTTTTTTTTTTTTCTGTTTTTCTTTTTCTTTTTTTGGCTTGACAGATAGCAAGTCTGTTTAATTGATGTTTTACTTGTTATCAGTTTCCATGGTATAACAGTCAGTGAAAACTGCAATTTTATTACAAATCCATGAGCTTCTAAAATGTTCCTCTTGGTTAATTTTTCTATGAATGTCCTCTGGGCAAAGCAAAATCCTACAGTGTGGTAAATAACGAGCATTTGAGTAAACGTAATGTACTTGAGGGAGCTGATGCAGTTTTCCATGATGGTATTAAATACATCTATGCCAAGTTGTACTCAATTCCATAGAACTCTCCATTTGTCTCTGGAGATAAGGATTGAAAGTGTAGGAGTGGCTGCCTTTGGGGTGGGACACCTTTCACCACAAAACACTGGATGTTCCTGTTAGAGATCTTTGCTCTGTCTGCTCAGCCAGAAGGGCTTCCTAGAGAGAGGATGTTGTATACAAGCCTCATCCTCAGTCTGCGCAGAGCAGAAGGCAATGATCACACATCACTCTTCTTGTATTTATTTTCACAGAAGGCATGGTCTAGCACGCTCATAAGATTACTGAAAAAAAAAAAAAAAAAAAAAAAACATAGTTGGGACTAGCAATTTACGCTTCAGATGACTAGTGCAGAGTAGTTACATTTAAAATTATTAACTTTTCTGGAGGAGCCAAGGGTTGTCCTTAGGTTTATGAGAGACCTCCGCAGCAGGTGGGAGCAGACAGCAGGTGAAGATTCATATCTCCCTGCAGAGGCCGAGAGCTGTCAGCAGAGCTTTCTGAACATTAGCGTGAAATGAGAATTCTATGCAAACAGTACGATTCCTTCCACCAAGGCTTAAGTCATATATCTGGCATACTACCTGCAGATGACAATGACTAATTTATTCTATTAGATCATGTGCTACTCTCCCAAACTCAAATAAGTTATTCATTTCCAAAGAATGTCAACATCTAATGAGTGCTTGAACAGGTCATAAAAGCTTAAAATTCTCTGGAAGGATGAATCTCTTATTATTACAAACTGTACATAAAAAAAAAATAAAGAGACTATTTCTCCATCTTCCACATTTGTAAAGCATTTCCTTTGAACTGGCTACAGTAAAGTACATACAGATTACAACAGCCAATGATAAACTTAGTGGCACGCTACAAAATTGTTTACTTTTTTTTTTCCCCCCAAGGAATAGAACTCATTACAGCCCCAACTTGGGCCATAGTTTGGATGGAAAGATTTCTTCAAGCTTCTGGCTGGATATCTAAAGTATCATTAGTTTGTTCACTTCCAACATTTGAGTAATAGATGAATAAGAACAAATCACACAGAAACACTCAAGAAAGGTTTTAAGTACTGCTTAGTATTTTTTAATTCTCTTTGGATCTTATACACTAATTAGGTCTGTGAGTGTTATTTCATTAGATTGCCTCTAATTAAGTTTGTTATCTAAACAAATAATCTTTTTGAAGTATTTATGTTCTGAAACATGGCTAGTTTGAATGGCAAGGCTGTGCCTTTTTTTGTTTGTTTGTTCTCAGAAATAGGGTAAATTTGTCATATCTGGAAAATGATTAAAACCACCTAATAAAGAGATGAGTACAGAGATAATATTTTTTCAAGCTATGGAGTAGGTGTTGAAAAGGAGAAACCGTATCACTTTTCAGCAACTCTTCTAGAAAATCTAAGCAGAAGTTGAAAGTCTCCTTTCTAAAAGGCAGTATAGTACTTACACATTCTATATTTTTTTCCAACAAACTCACAAAAGTCCAAAGAAAGACAAGCATCTGTGCACCATTGCTCTTACTTGGGGGAATGCCTAATTCAAATTAGAAATGTTGATATTTGCCAACAGGTTGCTAAAAAAAATACCATTATATTAGAAGAGATCAATAGGACTTATGCTTCTTGTGTGTATCTCATTCTAATGATAGAACCAAGCAGTACCAAACTGTACACACCTGTTTCAGTAATGTATTTTCCCAAAGAATTCAAGTGCCAAATGAAATATGAAATGGGAGCTCTTCAAGAGCAGTTTTGTTCTTTCCTATCCAAAGATGTTATGTCTGTTCTGAAGCAATGAAGGGATTTATGTAGCCTGACTCCAAAACCGCAGAAGTCAAGAGAGAGCCCAGCGATAATTTCGCACAGAGATGTGATTTATCATTGATTTTACATCACCATTACCAAAGCCACAGATGACTGAAGAATAAAGTTATCCACACACTTCTTTATACTGTCTCTCTGCCAAGTTGTAGCTAAGGTCTGAGTCTCTGTAGTTCGATTTCACAGCAAATGCAGTCCTTACAGTGCTCCAGTATGGTAGGGCATGTTTGCTTACATTCACTGGTCTGTGTATGACCATGTATTTTTACCACTACATTAGCAAAAACACCAGTGCCACGTTGCAGGAAAGAGTTTTACTTCAAGGCAGAAGAGACCTGTTGCAGCCTTTAAAGAGAAAAACTTTCCTACGGCAGGGGCAGATGGTGGTGGGAGCTGCTTTTTTGGGGAAATTGCACGAATTATAAGCTGAGTACAAGGTATGATATTTTCTGCAGCTCTAGTGATTATGTTGGTGAACAAAACTTTGTCCTGATCTCTGGTATTGTGGAAGATGTCCACATAAATCAGTGAATCAATCTGTAAGTTAATTCAGTCACTCTTCCTTGTACTCCTGCAGATGTGCATACAATCTGTATGAATTTAATGCTGCACTCAGGATAATGAAGTAAGACATTAGGGATCTGTAATGCTATAATGTGATGGAAAGTACAGTGATAATAGCAGAGTGGCAAAGTCTTGGGCTATAGCGAATGAAGACAACCTGAAATACAGCAGCTGTGGACACAGAAACAAAAGAAAAAAGCTGCTTACCTTTGAAAGGCCTCAGGATCTCCAGTGAGATTCCCTTGCCTCCCCTGCCAACTCTTAAATGAGGTCTGGGATACTGGCTCAACCCCTTTTGGCCACTCAGGTGCATAGCATTGCATACACCTGAGCTTCTCTGGGTTGGCCCTAGCTCCCCACCAGGTGCTCAATCACTGATTCAGGCCATGACTTAGTATTTCTGCTACACTCCACCTCTCCACAGCATGAACCAATCCTTGAGCAGGTTGAAGGTAAGTCAGTCCTTTCTATTACTGTGATCCAGTATACCGCAACAAAATTTGCAAAATCTGTGCAGTTTGCCTGGTGTGGTGTAGATTGACAAAATGTAAGACGATTGATGATTGCTTCATGGTTGAGGTTCATATTCCGGTGTAGGTCAGTACTCGATGGTTCTGGAGGCACATAGTTGCATGGACCATGGAAGTTAGACTCACATTCCATCAGTCCTATATGGACCACCACCAGGTGTCAAGCAGATCTTAGAGTGACAACGGAGAATTTTGATGTCATGTTGCTTCTCCCAGTGATCCTGTGGACTCAAAAAGACTCACAGGAATTAGCACAGATGTTCCAGATGTACCAGAAGTGGTAGGACCACCCTTCATAGCAAGATACAGGCCATGTTCCTGTTCTGGGTCAACACCTGGCTGGCTGTGCCAGATCCTTTGGCCTGATATTGGAGTCTGCTTAACACTATCAAAGATTGATGGTGGAGGGTAAAGGGGGGAGTGAAGGGGGGTAGGGGTCCCAATTTGCCATAGGGACATGATTAAGATCCCCTTAGTGATGAATACTAGACTGTTGACCATGATGGCTGTAAGCCATGTACCTATTACTGGGGGGGACTACCAATCCCTCCACCTCCAATAATCTCCCCCAGGGTGCTAATAGGCCACCCCACTTTGGTCCTACTTGCACCTCCAAGGCTGTTTTATTTTATGGGTACTACATTCTAGGTTTCAGAGGCAGGGAGCAGAAGATTATTTTTATTGGATATCTGGGGCCTTACCCAATTATCAGTGCCCATAATTTGGATCCTAAGCAGGGCAGCCATCTTGTATATAGTATCTTCATGGCACTGGGTCTGCCATCTCTAGGTCTCTAGGCCTTTCATTCAGGTCCCACAGGGTTTCGTAGAGTCTCTTTGTCCACCTCTGCAGGGACTGAGAGCCTGTCTTCAGGGCAGCTTTAACAATGCCAGTATAGCATTCCATAAGGCCTGCCCCCATCAGATTATATGGCAGGTGGAATCACCACTCAATGTTGTTTTATTCTGCGCAGAGTTTTGCCAGTGAAATGAGTCCCTTGGTTGCTCCCAAAGACTTGGGATGTCCTGTAGGCAGCCATCCTTTCTCTTGTAAATGAGTAGTTAATCAATCTGCAGCCTTTCCTAATGCCTCCAGTGAGTTAGATGTCAACATGAGATCATCAGTGTAGTGGTAATTTTAGTGTTATTAGGATTATTCCTATCTGCTAGGTCACGTATCACTAAAAGTTATGACAGTACGTTGGTGAATGCACATACACTTGTGGCAGGATCTGAAAGGTCCACTGCCTGCCTCCCCATGTAAATGCAATCTTGTGATTCTTCATGAATGGAAACACTGAAGAATGTATTTGCCATTCTATCATCTTCCTACTCAATGTATCCAACAGGGAGACAATATTGGGTACAGCTGCATAAATGGGCAGTATGACCTTATTTAATACTCTGTAATCCACTGTCATTCTCTGTGTGTCCTCTGACTTTTGTACTGGTCACATGGAGGAATTATATAGGCTATGTACAGGTTTTATGATCCCTTCTTTTTCTAGATCCTGCACCATTCTAGAGATATCTTCTTGTTCCCTCCAGAAGTCTGTACCATTCAGCAAATGAGAACAAGCTCAAATACAGCAGCTGCAGACCCAGAAAAAAAGAAAAATTACTGCTTACCTTTAGAAACCTGTAGTAGTCAGAGATCTCCAACAAGATAATCTTACCTCCACTGCCAACCCTTAAATGAGCTCTGGGAAGGGGTGGATCCTGGCTCCACCCCTTCCAGTCACTCAGGTACATTGCATCCACCTGAGCTCCACTGGGTTGGCCCTGCCTTCCCACCAGGTGTTTGATCACTGGTTCAGGCCATAACTTAGCATTTCTACTACAGGATCTCTTAGACCTTTTGGAACAGGAAAGTCTGTCTAAGGTGGCCAGCAATTTGCAGTCCTGTGTTGGAAGCAGTTAGTTGTGCTTACTACAGTGCTACCTCTTCAGAGGCAATAGAGGGAAACTTGGATGTAGTGTTACTGATGGACAGAAGGGCCACCACAGGGAGCCTTGTATCTCCTTTTGTCAGGTGCAAAATTTATGTGAGTGAAATTTCTGTCTCAGAACCAAAGTTCATGTTTCTAGCTGCATTAATTTGAGCAATGAAAATATTACAGTACCCCTTGTTTAACTGAATTCTGTCTTCCACCTGCTTCTGGAGCACTGCACTACTGACATCAATAACAAAGTTTGAGGGGTATTAGTGTGGAAGGAAGTATAAGACATCGATATTTAGTGTGGATATTTGAGACACTGTGGTAGTTCAGAATTCATTTAGAATCACAGAATCGTTTGAGTTGAAAGGAACATTTAATGTTACCTAGTCCAACTCCCCTGCACTGAAGAGGGACACCTACAGCTGGAACAGGTGCTCAGAGGCTGGTTCAGCCTGACCTTTAGTGTCTGTAGGGACAGGGCATACACCACCTCTCTGGGCAACTTGTTACAAGGCTTCACTACCCTTATGAAAAAAAGTCTGTTTTCTTACATCCAATCTGAATTTCTTCCATTTTGGTTTGAAACCTTTTCTCCTTGTCTTATCACCACAGACCCTCAATATTCTGTCCCCTTCTTTCTTAAAGCCCCCCTCTACATACTGAAAGGCTGCTATCTTCTCCAGGCAGACCAGTTCCAACTCGCTCGGCCTGTCATTGCAGGGGAGATATTCCACCCCTTTAATCATTTTTGTGGCCCTCCTTGGGACATACTCCAACAGATCTACGTCTCTCTTGTACTGAGGACTCCACATCTGGCTGCGGTACTCCAGGTGAGATCTTACCAGCGCAGAGCAAAGGAGCAAGGTCACCTCTTTTGCCCTGCAGGCCATGCAGCCCAGGAAATGGTTGGCTTACTGGGCTGTGAGGGCACATTGCTGGCTTATGTCCATCTGCTATCCACCAGTACCCTGAAATCCTTTTTGGCAGGGCTGTGCTCCGTACTTTCATCTCCAGCTTGTACTGGTAGTAGGGATTGTCACAACCCAGGTGTAAAACCTTGCACTTGGCTTTGTTAAACCTTATGAGGTTCTCCTGGGCCCACTGTCTATGTCTCGCTGGATCTGTTCAGGATTCTGTGTTTATTTAGGAAAAAGAGCAGGCTCAAGAAGAAAAATGTGTCTTAACTGAGGTGTTAGGAGGCTTAAGGATTAAATAAACACAAGATCAGAAGATAGACTATGGCCAAAACAAACAAATCTGCTCAGTCAGGTAGAAGTAGAGGAGATCAGAAGAAGTGAGAGGAATTAGAAGACAGCAAGGTGACTCACAGAGGATATTCAAGATATGGAGGTCGCAGACAAGAGTTTCTAAACCACAGACTAGAACTGTTAAATCTGAAACAGATGACATGCAGAAAAACAGGCCATGATGGCCAGATGGTAAAATACTGTGAAGAACTGTCTGAAGAAGCAAAAATCTGTTAAATAATCTTGCTTCAACAGGTGACAGAAAGCCATAACATGAAAAGCTGAAAGAAAATTTACAGTCAAAAACCTAATATTAGAAAAGCTCTAGGTGCTAGGCAAAGTGCTAATAGATTTTTCCAGGTTGAAAGTCAGTACCAGGGATCATTTGTTCCAAGAATGTATATGGAAGAGCTTCTATTAATTCTCATTCCCAAAATAATGGGAAGGCTTGTAAAAACAGCATAACATTTTCTATTATTCCATGGAATCCAAATCAACACTGGCAGCTTTTAGAGGAGGTCTTCAGAGAGGTCACTGCTGCCCAAAATGTGTTTTTTTTTTTCCAAATGAATACCTTGATACATGCTGACTGGACTGGCCCAGAGAGAATTTCTAATATTTCACACCAATTTATGGTATTTGCCCATCACTGAACAACCAGTGGATTGTCCACTATCAGCTATAAAATACAAAGAGACATTTGCTTCCATCATAATGTAAATAATTATGTTGTATAAATCAAAGGCTGCATCTGTCAAAAAGGAACTTCTTCTCCTCTTGCTTATCTTGTTCATCACATTTTTTTCAAACTGTACCAGACATCAATTTTTCAGCAAACTTTGTTTTTTTGTACTTGATTCTTACTTCCTCATTACCACTAAAATGGTCACTAATTGATATGTAAAGCTCCCTGAAGGGATTTGTGCTATTAAAACTAAAATACAGATCCTGAAAAATTCTCCCATGTCTTCTACCTCAGCTTGGTTAAGATCATAAGAGATTATGATTCTAACTAGCTTTAAAAATCTCTAAGCGCCTAAACTCTTGTTGCTGAACGCAGGCAGACGGGCACTGGGCACACAGCTGTTTGAAAAAGCCTCTAAGAACATGTGGGGCAGAAAAGTGCTGACAAAACCTCTGGGAAAGGACATAAGGAGAGGAGAGAGGTTCTTTTACTTTTTGCCCAAAATTCATATAACTGAGTTTAACTTTCTTATACAGTGTCAGAGAATGCAAGTCTGTATTGTCTGTCTTGCAGATGAGCTCTACCCTGGAGCTTTTTGCTGTTCCCTCCTTACTTGGTGACACACAGCTGTGACAGCTGTTCCAGAGAGCACTGAGTCACATTGCCATGGGAGGAGGCTGAGTCTGGGGTCATCTCCAAGAGGCGGGTGGTCCAGGCACTGAGGAGAGGAGTCACTACAGACATCCAAGATAATAATCTGACTCATGAGTCAACCCAAAGATACCAGGATTAACAGACTTAAAAGCAAAAGACTTAGCTAGACAAAGAGTGTGTATAATCCAGTGTATATATAAGCTGCTCTTATGCTGCCCAGCTATTAAGCTAAAGTGCTTGGAGAGGACTTAGTGGGTGAAGTAGCTCAGTCTCCAAAACCAGGCATTCCTCAGCCCTTTAACTCTGCTAATCTAAAAGCCAAGTTGTAGGAAGTCACTACTTTTGATAGTTCAGAGAGATGAGTTAGAAAGCATGCTGTCTAATTAAGTGCTTGTGAAAACTTCACTGACCATTTTGAACTCATTTTTAACTTCAGTAAAACGGAATTTCAGTGAAACACTGAGTAAAGGCCTTGTTCCCATCCCCCCCAACCACAGAGCAGAGGGACACAAGTGAGGGAAGTATATCCAGTAAGCAGTAGGGTGATGTGAAGTGTCTATGCAGCGATAAATAATTAAGAAATAATATGTCAGTGTGTAATATCAGGCCAAACTGTGGTGTCCCCTGATAACCTTTAGTGCTGGATCATGGCTTCACACAAGCAATATCCAACCACTAAGAACACATTGTCAGATAGGGTAACTTTTAAACAGACTGTTTCTTAACCCACCAGCTAAGAAGCATCCACAAGTTCAACTTCTTGGTAATAAAGTAGCGTGTTAGATGATTTAGGTAATCCTGAACTATAGTTTAAGAAGAAGTCTATGATTTATGCATTGTTTTCTTCTTCTAAGGCTGGGGACGGAAAAGAAACTTTCTTTATCAAAATGAGGAATGAAATGTCAGTAAAGCACGTACTTGATGGCTGTTTTTCCTCAGATAAGTATTATTCAGATTTAAATTATTTCCCGAGATAAAGGATTATTTAGGTTTTTCAACTGCCCATAAGCATAACTTTCTTAATCAGGGCTGTTTTGCAGGTACTTATGTCACTTTATGTTCGAGACATATCTGGGTGGGTCATGAGAATTTTCTGATGGCACCTCTGACAACTTTCTTTTTCTTCAATTAATCCACACTGCTGTCCTTTGGTAAGGCATACCAACACAGTGACTGAGCCTATACCATTTTGTTATCCCCTCCAAGATTATGTCTGCAAGAAGACATTGCATGTTATGAAAAGCCTGGGAATTGGGATTTTCACGATGCTACATCAAATGCTAATGAATGTTTCTAACTTTGGCACAAAACAAGAAGAAAGTCCTAAAAATCAGCGTATCTGATTTGTGGCAACTCCAAGGTGTAACTAATATTAGCACAATATCATGGTTCAAGCAGGGCGGGGAGAAAATAAATTCATAGCTGAAAACATTTAGAGGGGAAAATTTTACGTTTAATATACCACCCACAATGAAGCCAGAAGCCATGTTTGCTATTGTTAAATATAAGGAAACAAAAAAGAATCAAAACAATACACACACACTCTAGATCAGAGCCAGGGGATAACGTTATGCTCCAAGTGAATGAAATCATACTAGCAAGCTCTTTTATCTGAGCACTGGTGACACCTTACAGATACTCCCCAGGGCACTGGCAGGTCACAGATTTGCTAAGATTGAGCTTAGCTGCTTTCCTGTAAAATTATGATTCCTGATAGTCTGCAGAAAAATTAGTTTTGCTGATCTTTCTGCTGGTCACAGGTATGTCATCGTACCTGACTGACCATTCAGAAAGCGGTCTTGTGATAACTCGTAAAACCTAATGACTCCTGCTAAGGAGGAGAAGTACAGAGAGAAGAGAGGCTGGAAGCAGGTCTGGCCATTTCAGGGAGCCAAATGGATGAGAAATAGAAAAATGAGAGCAGCAGAATAAGGAGGAAGAGAAAAGACAGAGGAAGAGAATTAGTGAAGAACATTTTGTTCTAGTGAGAGTGTGTTGCTTTCTTTTAATTTCTGTTCTTTGGATGGATAATTGTACTTTTCAGATGAAGTCGTGATCATATGGTACCTCCCGAAGCCTATCTGTGGTCCCAGACCATTTCTAAGAAACAGTAAAAAAAAAAAACAAACAAAAAAATACAATAACAACAACAAAAAAAAACAAGCAGCCATAAAGTAGGGCTTATCAATAGGGAAAAGGATCAGTGACAGCATTTCTATTATAAAATATGCATGGAGCCTTTAACACTGCATCAGATGGCTGTGCTACAAATGGCAGCTGTGAGTGAGCTCTGGCAGATGCAGGCCTGGGGAGAGGAAGGAAAAACTGAGGCTGCTGTCAGCTCAGTGCTTGATGCAGGCATTTTCATACACAGCTGCATTTACACTCTCCTGCAGCAAGCTTTGATGCATGCTTGCATCATGCACGTTAGATTTGTGTCTCCTCAACGACATAAGCTCTCTAGCACAAGTATCAGAACTTGTGCCTTCAGACTCTCTGCGGCTGCTCCCATGCTACAGCCTAAGCTGGCAGGGCCAGAGGCCCAGTGGTGTGACAATAACAAAAGGACCCCTGAAGGGCTGAGGAGGCCAGGCTCCAACTCACAGCAAAGGGCACCACACTGCTGCACAGAAATTGAGCTAATTCCGTAATTTTCTCAGCACAGCACATGCCTTCTGCCCTCTTCCACCCCCAGAAAATAAAAAAGAATATTAAAAAAAAAAAAAGAGAAAGCAATAGCAAAACATGTCTCTTACTGTGCTTGGGAAGTGCCAAGCAGCTTGCGGAGGCTGCTGCAGAGAAACTAGCAAATGACAGTGATGTGAAGTTAATGAGGATCAGGACACTTGGCGGTGGAGTTTTCTGGGCTGCAGGAAGGAGGGGGGCTCTCAGGAGGTCCCGATAAGCATTAACAGTTTTGGATGCTCAGCCAAGACTTCTGTGGTTTGCCTGTTAGTACTGAATCTCTTTTTTGTTCAGCTGTTACTTTATACTGTGCGGTCTGGCCAGCAGTTGTACAACAGCATTTAAAATATACAACATGCTGTGAGACAGAATGCAGCTACCTTGTCAAAGATGCCAGCATTAAATTACAAAGAGGCTAGTATACTCCATGTATAGGATGTGGCCATTTTGCCTGTAATAGTCCAGATAGCCAATGCCTGTTATCATCGAGTTTAAGATGCAACTGCTGCCTTGAACACTGCACTCCAGCTTGGCTGAATGTATGAATGCCTATTAATGAATTTCTTTTCAAATATATGTATAATAAGGTGCAAAATTATTTTGAGACTTTCCACTCTTCAACATTTGTATATTGGAGGCATGGCGAGCTTGTTTGCTAGCTGCAATATCTTAAAGCTGTAAAATACAACAGGCGTAATTCCCAACCATACAAATTTTCACCCATGAATGTAGTTTTTTTTTTCCTCCCATGAAATCAGATTAAATTATTGGAACAAGATTCTTAATACAGCTGTTGTTTTCACAAATGGTTTTCCCACCTACTCTTTACAAAATAATAGTTGTAGGTAATTTATTTTAGGTATGTCAGTGTTATTGCCAAGAAATACAGTATCTGTTTCTTACTGGATATCCATCAAAATACGCATTCATAGGATCTCATGTAAGAGACAGTCTGAAACATAGAATCAGTTCTGGGTCTCAGATCTTTCTTTTGTTTCAAAACCCAAGAGTGTTACATTCTTAATGTAGAAATTTCTTGTCTTGTGTGTTAGTCCTCCAGATTCCTTTAAAATAAATTCAAGCTTCCGAACTGTTTAAAGCAACCCTTTTCCAGCTTGCTCTGAAAAAGAAGCTAGCCCAACTCCCTGAGCCTGGCACAGGCAAGGATGAGGAGCAAGGAGAGAAGGGCCAGGGAGCAGATGGAGAATGAGGAAGTGTAACAGAAGAAAGGTAGAAAATGCTCCCCTTTGAGTCCATAAGCAGCCTGGCCTGAGAGATATAGTAAGAGATGATGCTGGAGATTATTCTTTGGAACAAGATGGAAAGCAAAGTATTTGTATAATGTCTCCACAGTCCACACTGCATGGCTTTGTAAGGGTTGGTGATACAGTTAATACAACAATTGTGCTTTTTGAAGTGAAATAGTGAAGAAGATCTACTTCTAGATGTTGAATTTTACTTTCTAGCTTTTTTTTTTTCCTTTTTAATTTTATGAAATTGCTTTCTCTCTGAACATTATTGGCTTTGAGAGAACATACGTAGAGCAGAGCATTTGAACAACATTGCTGTGACACTTCATAATCCTTTGTGCTTGCAATGGGTCCTTCTTTTCTAAGTATTTAACCCTGTATTAGTGAAAATAAATTCCACATTCTTAGAGGAGGAGGAACTGAAAATGCAGCTACCCTAGAAGCTGTGTAAGAATAGCAGAGAAAAATCTTAAGAAGAATTCTTAAGAGAAAACAAAGACACTAGATTAGCTTTGAACCTGGGAGTTTCCCACACCACAAATCAAGTGCATTGTCAGAAAAAGCACAGGTGTACACCACATGTATGGGTTAAAATGTGGTTCAGAGTGGTGTGATGAAAGTTCTGTGTTCATATCTTATATATCCCAAAGAGTGCTTACTCATCTGTTATAAATTCAGGTAGGTTAGAGATAGGGGAATTTCACTCTGAGATACAACATCATAAACACAGCTTTGCTCTGTTGGTCGCAATGAAATTATTCATATGCAAATTTGTCCCAGAGGTATTTTTACCTTGTAATAATAGTTTTGTAGACACCGGTATTTAAATACTTATGTATCTATCTTTCCTGCTTTAAGAAAAATTGGATGGAAAATGATTGTCGAGACTCTGCTATGGTCTGATAAGAGCAATGAGGCATTCTCCACAGGAACAGATTTGATAAGTACTGTGGTATGGATATGAAAGGACTGAAAAACCCTTGGAGATTTCACAGCTTTCTAAATGACACAGTGCAGCATAAATGGAGGAGGTGGGTTAAAACAGACCAGGAGCTTGAAGAACAAAACCAACATAAAGCTGACATTGCCAAATTAAAAATGACTTTGCAGAGGAAGTATGAAGAATGTTGCCTTTCACACCTGATACCACAATAGGCATTTCAGCCAATTTTTCAATGTAGCACAGAAGCCAAGAGTACTACATGCTTTTATGAATTATTATTATGAATTAGAAGTATTAACAAGTTCTTTTTCTTTCCCAAAAAGCAGCTTGGGTTCTGTGGCATGAGTAATCAGGGTCTGCATAAAACTTGACACATGATACAGTTTAATGACTGAAGTCTTCTAGGGATGAAGGACATTGAATCCTTTCAAAGAAAGCCCTGGTGCCTGCATTTGTGAGATTCACCACTTTGGACCTAGAAAAGAAAGGGGGAAAATTTTAAAAACGAGAAGAGGCGTTATGCCAACTTCGTAAATAAATAACTTTGTTCTTATCTGTACTATGCACTAGAAGCCCTGAGTCAGCTTAAGGCCAGGGTCCTAGGCACTGTATTCCACACACTAGAAAGAAGATGACTGCTGTTATCAGGCCTGTACTGGCCAAGGAAAGATTTGCCAAATTATTCTACCATAAAAATACATTTGCTGGCTGGGTTGGAACTGAAAGTAGATTTGATCAAGAACTGATCACAGATTTTTGCATCAGTTCTGACTAGCTAAGAAAAACTAATACCAAAAAGAAAAACAAAAAAAAGTGACCATTCTGCTTAAAATATGTCTTGCAATCAAAAATGCATGCAATTTGTGAAATGGCTGGCAATAAATGATATGAATTTTGCTAAAAATCTGGTCAATACTTATACAATTTAGGTATCCCGTGAAGCAAGAAGCTGGCAGTCAGACGAGCGTCACTTCTACATAGTACTATTGCAACAGGAAAGGAAAAATATTTTCTACATCCTGAATCAGTTATTTAAGCCCTCTCCTACCCTCCTTGAGAGTATGACAGAATTGATCAGCCAAGCTGAACAACACTGGCATTGCAAACATTTATTCATACCATCTGGTACAGAGTCAAATCCAAGTAACAAAAGCTTTTATTTTCCCACAAAGGCTGAAGGTTACATAAATGTTACCCACATACTTGTGGCATCCCAACATGTTATTCTCACGTGCTGTAGAGAGATTGACAATTCCCAGACCAGAACAAGACAGCCAGCCACGAATATTCCTGCAATGCAATTGCTTACTAATACCTCTTAATGTACATTTTAGACCCCTTGAAGAGCATTAAGTTCCCTTTGCTTCTTATTGCAGAGATTATATACACGGTCCAACATGACAGACAACATTGCCAGTGGTTAAATGTGAGGGTAGTAGAGTTTAAAGAAAAAAACTTATCTGGAATGACCACTTATTTGAACTCTGTTATGGCTTTATTTCAGTCAGCTGCTCATAAATTAGGTAGGCAACCTGAACTCATGAAAGTAAATACATATATGATGCTTTACCAGTGTCAATCTCACTTGCTGTTTTTTCATATATTCAAATGTCCACATGAAACTTGTTATCCCCTGTCATATCTACATATATCCTCTGACTGAGTTTTAAGACAAATATTTTTGTAAAGGGTGATAGAAAAAGAAAACTTTAAGTACAGCCTTTCAGAAAGCTTAATGCTGTGGAATATCCTGTTAAAAAAAAACAAGCATTTTTTTCATAATTTCAGTTTCAGAATCTGTAGCACCTTATTTACAGCCTTATAATTAATAATTTACATGAAGCAGTTTCAGGCTTTTAGAGCACAAAAATAAATTGAGATCTGATAAGTAGCACATTTGCTTACCTGCTACTGGACTCCTATTTATGAGATGCTCAACAGGCCAGCTCCTCTGGTAGCTTCTGTCCATGTAAGGGCCCACAACTTGCAGTCACAAAATTGTTAAGGAAATTTTATATTTGAGCATTCAGGAAAATCTGGTCAGAGTTGTTGTTTTCTTGAAGGATAACAATAATGGAAAATAAAAATGAAAACACAAGGGGAAGGGAATTTACAAATTTTTTGGTGGGGAAAGAAAACAAAGCAAGCTCTGATTTTTTCCAAATGATGTGGAAGCGTTTAACATGAAAATGAAAGATGCGTTCCTCTAATTTGCACTTCATACTTCCATTTTCATGATATTTTAACCAAAGTGAGTTTTTCATTGCTTTCTGAGATGCACAGGGATTTTCTCTGTATGAAGAGCAACAAGCAAAATATTATTCGGGAACTTTGATAGGAACAGGATTTTACATATGAGAACAGGTCAGCTCACGAGGCTATGGGGAACTGCATTCTCAATCTCCAGGAATATATCATGGATATAATGTATCCCACTGTTTTTTTGTCAAGTTTAAAAATAAAATCCTAAATACAATTCTTTATGAAGGGAAAGTTACTTGATGGTAGTAACAGAGAAAATGGGAAAGTCACGATTACATAGTGAAAACTTTCCAACATTCCTTTAAATCTCTTCCTCTTAAAAGATGATCTTTGGCCAAACACAAGAGCCTCATATGAAAACCCGTTTTCGAGCTGCTGGAAATTTCCAACTACAAAGATCAGGCCAAGCCCAAATCTTGCGATGTTCAGATAAAGCAAGATCTGTTTCTTTTGGAAAAGCTATTAATGCTTCGATTATGTGACCGTATCAACTGTTGTTTCTTAGAAAACAACTTAGGAGGTCCCAAAGCCTGATACTCAGAATGAGCAAGCGTGTCTCAAAAATCACTGTGTACCTGTCCTGTTTATGCATTTCTGTTCCTAGGCATAGGTCTCACAACAGGAAGCATGGTTAATAACTTGATTTCATGAAGCCCACATCTTTCTAGAACAGGTAAAGCCTGGTAAGGACAAAATAGACTAGCTTTACTCCTATAACAAGCTCATGTCAGGATAAATCCTCCTCTCTTCAAGATTTAATTATTTAGTTAAATAATGCAGCTGGCAAAAAAAAGACCTAATTTATCCTTGTCTGACTGGAAAAGAATCTGTCAAATACAAAGCCAAATTCTATGGCATAGCAGAAGAAAGCAATAGGAATGTTCCCCATGAGATCAAATAAGGACTTGAGGGTTTGATTTCTATAGCATGAATAGTGCACAGTTTCCAGATGTTTATGGCCTTGAAGGAAAACCGGTCCAGAGAATGAGTGTCTTGGAAGAGACCACACTGAGTGCCAAGCACACGAGACGTTTCATACTTCAACCTCTGATCTACATAATAATGGACAAAATTGTCCTTTGGTCACAGAACTCAGTAACTTAATGACATAGTTTCAGACTGCCATGATGCTGGAAAAGAAAGAAGAGAAAAGCCCTTTCTACTACAGCTATGAGATACTTTAAGGTATTACTGTTTATGACATGTTCTCAGCTGACCCTTCAGAGCAGCTCTGTTGTCCTACAACATACATTTTGTAAAGCTACTTACTTGGTTCAGAATCATGCACTGAATGAGCTAGGGAAAAAAAAAAAAACACATACACCCAAACACTGATCAGTCGATGAATTTCTTACTTAAGACACTCTAAGTAAATAGGTTCAAGTGAAAGAGAGGGACTACAATTATTGCTTTAATAAATAAGAGTATTGCTGCCATAAAATAAGAAGGATGAAGAGCTTTGTGGGGTTGGCATAAGAATGATAATGAAAAAAGTGTTTAAAAACAAAAATCAACCTTATCTGTGAGAACAGAAATCATTTTGTCAGAAGTTGTAGGCAGAAAATTAATAACTTATACTTCACACTGTTACGGCTGATTGTTTTTATTCTCATTTGCTGGGTAGATTAAAGGTAGGGATCCCATATTCTCGTGGTACCTGAGCTCTAAGCTAGAGGCATTCTCCTTTCTGGGTGGAGAATTCAGAGACAACATTGCAGAACTGCAGAACTTACTGGAGTATGCGTTTTTTTTCCCCCCCACAGTATTTGACTTTTTTGTTTGGTGTTTGATAACATCAGTTAATTATGAAGGAATCTTCTATCATTTCTCCACCGAACTGGCCCTAAATTAAGAACAGTTCTTAGATTCTAAAATTAGAAAGAAAACTAGTAATCAGCAAGAATTACTTTGATTTCCCTTGGAGAATGAATATTTAGGTTTAAACAGAACTACTACATAGACTTGTGTTTAAGCTCCATAAAATGTCGCAGCTCTAGGTGTATTTATTAGTAATCAGGTTGTTGAAATAGAGTTAAGCGCATTGATTAATCAGGCCCTCGAGATACACCCTCAAAATAGACCTGAAGAGATATATTCTTCTCCTAGCAATGCTAAGTGTACTGATACACAACTTACAGGGAGATCAGCCTTGATGAAGTATGTGGAGGCACATAGCTGGATAGCTCATATCCTAGTTAACCAGGAGGAGCAAATGCAAGGGTCTAAGAAGCTTGTGTAAAAGCTACAGGGTAAGGCTTGTTGAGTTTTCAATCTGATTTTAACACTTTCACTAACCGGACTATTCAGTTAATATTTCAAAATATTTTGTTGCTTTTCTCCCTGTAATTCTACAGTCTCAAACAGCCATTTCCTTATTCAAACTTCCACTAGAAAGAGTCTCTTCTGTTAAACGGTTTTGTCTCACTTCCAGTTAGAAAAATTATTAATCTTTAATAAAGTTACCACAAACTGCACAATTTATTCTTGCTCAACGGGTGTCTCTTTCCTGTTTCATAAAGTACACAAAAACAGGTGGCAAAATTTCCTGAGAAAAAAGTGTTTTAAATGTTTACTTGCTTTAAGATATTCTTAGGAATTTTATATGCTCTTACAAAAAACTAGCTATTGAGTCAAGTTTCAATGGTATTTTTTCTTCTCACCTATATTTGTAACTGGTCTCTACATCTTATTTTTTTGTCTCAGGTGCTTATGTATTACTTTCAGTTTAGGGAAAAAATTAAATAACATTTGAGAAGTACGGCATGTGGCAAAGCTTTTCAAGTAGTTTGTTCAGTGGTTAAAGTTAATAAAGAATCACAATTTTACAAAGAGACTTTTTTTTTAAACCATGTGAAGTTCACGCATTTAATTTTGTTACTGGTTGCATTGCCATTTTTTGGCAAGTTAGTTTAGTGAACTTTGTTGGCTGTGCCCTTCTGCAAATATGAAATATCTTTGCCCTTCAATTTTACAGCCTTGAACATAACCATGAAAAGACATAGAATATTGAGATTAATGACCCTTTTTTTCCATGACCCCTACAGTGGCATATGAACAGTCAACTTGCCAGTGGCACTTGGGACAGGCATTTTAGATTTCTTTGCTTGGTTCCCAGGCAGCTTGGTTTGAAATGAAGCTGAACTGCTCCTGCAAGTGCTGGGAGCTCCCAGTGCTATTGGCTTTGTTAGGATCTGTAGGCATTTGGCACCTTGCAGCCAATCACGTCATCTTCAGGTCGCTTATGGAACTCCAGACTTTGCCTCCCGCCTGACTGTGAACACTGCTTCTGCTACCACAAGACCCTCTTTTGGTTCGTAGATTTAGACACATGTAGTCCTCAAGATAGTCTTTATAGTGCTCCAGCAGGATCATGTATTAACTATATTTCCATTACTCTGTTAGAGCCTGTATTCCCCATTATTTCGATTTGTTAATGTGTATAGGAGTGCACTACACTGCTTCCAGGGGCAGTTCCTTTACTATAACACTATGGTAAATAAATAAACCATTATTAGCCAAGAGTCTTATTCCTTTTCCCTCATGAAGAACCAACAAATCTAGATCTCGGTTGGTCCTTGGGTTTGCAGAACCAAAGATGCTGTGGACAGCGTGGGAGAAGGCAGCAAAAGGCAGAATTAATGTTATTTCACCTTCCTTTTCTGAAGGGAGACCATGAATGTAGACTGCATTTTTACGTAACAAATTTGCAAGAGTGTTGTGTAACTCATGTTCAGAATAGTAATTGAAATGTGTAGTGTTTATTACAGTCCCATATGTTTGTAATTGAGGTACAACTCTAGTGGATGGGAAAGGAAAAGCTATAATTTGCTTCTTAGCATCATAACTGTTGCACATTCATTTAAATAGCTTTATTTATCTTCTTCCCCATAAAGAACCTTCCATACTGTAAATTTATTGAATAGTTAATGGCCCAAAAGTATGGGGTTCATTACAAAATGAAGTATTTATTGCAGTGTTAATTAAATAAAAGCATTGTAATCTTTCCAAATTGAACAATTATGCTCATTTGAACATTTTAAACAGAAAATCTTTTATATACTAATTGAGTTGCATAATGAAAAGCACGTGTAATGGAAATTTTAATCAAAACAAATACTGAAATAATTTGAACACTTTTTACAGTATAAAATGTCTACCTCAGTTTTTATTAGAAATATTATAACAGCCAGATTAGTTTCAGAACTCATGACCTTTGAGTGCAGTATATTATTTCTGAGCTGATAGGCCACCCTCACATACCAGTTGGCTAACCCCTTCAACATCAAAGTTACTGCTTGGCTACTAGCCCCAAACCATGACAGACTGGCTGTGAGCCCAACGCCTGACAGCCTGGCGCTAGGCCTGCAGCCCGAGCTGACAGCCCTTTCTGCGAGGGGCTGATGAATGATTTCTGGCAACTCGTCCCACGTCCTGACTGACTGAAGGAACAGCATTCAATCAGGAGAAATGTGCACAAAGCCTCTGCAGGTCTTTGGGAGATGGCACTTTGCCGAATGCCCAGATCAGCTGTGTGTTCACGCCCAGTTATTTATTTATTTACTCAATTTAACTGAGTAACCCCAGAATATTTGCAACTGCCATTATACCTCAAATAGTTAAGTCACCTAACATCTAAATCGTACTCAAAATCCAAGCAAACTCAAGCTGGTCTTTTGCATCTCTCTCTTCTTTGTTTTGAGCTCAGGAAGGGGTAGCTGGCCTTGGTTTTTCACTTGTGGACAAAAGCAGAATAACGTGTATTCATTAGTGAGTCTAAATAAAATTCCTGAAAGATGAAATTGCATGCCACGGAGCTGCAGTCCGTTTTTTTCTTTTCAGAAGAAAACGTGTAGCACAGGATCTTCTCCTGGGAACCTTGTGTTTTTGGACTGACATTTCCTAAGTTCTATGCCCATTTAACAATTTTATGTTATTAAAATGAGAAATAAAAGGAACTATTTAGATCCTACTCTTTTCTTGATGTAATTGCACTGTAAGGGGAGCAGTCCATTACTTGACATCAAGACTTTGCTGGGATTATCAGGAGATTTAAGGATAAATCTCCAGAAGAAAACCTCATGTAATTAAAAGGTATCAGCAGTAAGCTGACAGTATACTGATGAAAATGCTTTGGAAGCAAATTCCTACTCAATTTATCCTTAAAGCGAACAAGTATTTATAGGAATATGCAATAGTAATTTCTTACAATGACTAAACATAGAGGTTTCTATAATGAAATGGACTAATTTCACAGGTGAATAAATGTGATGTTATTAGGTGTCTTAAGGAAGAGCATTTTCTCACCTGCACTGCAGCATACACTGTGGCCATGAAATACATACACTTCAAGGAATTTTTGTGTAGCTAAAGGAATATAAAATGTACAGATGTGGTGAAAGCACTTGTGATGATGCCTTTTGTCTGTTGTACACAAACATAGGTACAGTCTCTATAGACTAAAACACATTATTCCTTCACTTGTATTGGGAACGCGAAAGTTTAAAAGCTTTAGCAATTTTATCTTGTTATATAGTATATCTTTATAGCTGTTTGAGCCCCAGTTTGTATGTTAACATGAGTAGGCATTCATATGGTACTAGTAATGATGAGTGACACTGACACTTCTAGATTACTGCTAATAGGATATGACGAACCTAAGAAAAGAGCAAACTATAACATTCTTTTATAATACAAGAAACATTCTCATCTCTCCTCCCTGAAAGTTTGAATGAGTTAAAAGATGAACTTACTGCAGTGAAAACTTGTTCTTACTTTTTTTATATTAACATGGAATTGATATCCTGTTGCTCAAAACATAGTCAGCACAAGCAGGAGGGAACATAGCTGTAGGCTGCCTGAAATTATCCCGTCAGGATCTAGTAAGTTAGCCGATGAAAGAGAGCTATAAATATGCTACAGTATGAAGTAAATATGCAAAACAATATAGAAGTGAATCAGAAAGACTTCTACTTTTTATCCTTTGGGATGATAAATGCAATGACCATGGATAGTGCTACCTCAGTAATACTAAATAGCCTTTTCCACCTAAGGTACTATGGGAAAGATTCTTTTTTCCTGAGTTGCAGAGAACATTTTGATCCCAGAGAGATTAGATTTCATTTAAAGAAATCGAGGTGAATGCAACTAAAACAACTTCATTAAATAGCTTAACAAAACTTTTTGACTATGTTTCTTAAGATAACCAAATGTCACTTAAGAAATCTAAAATTGAAATGCATTTTCTTTAAAAAAATAGAGAAAGTTATTTGTAGCCTTATTGTAACTATCTGTGAGAAAGCAAAGGAGTTCAAGAGAGCTAATGCAGCAAATGAAACATAGGTGTGTACCTACTAAAAGCCTGCCTGTCTATTTCACTGTTCTTCTCACATGGGGCACAGGGAAGAGGTGGCACATCAGGACAGTTTGTTTGGGCAGAGCACAGCCACAAAGAGCTGTGCTTTTTCATCTTTCACCTGAGGTGTGAAGATGAGGATATTGCTTTTGGAATAAGAAACTCCAGGGATGCTTCTCTTCCTGCTCTGAGGTGAATCCACCACTAATGAGATTTTGTATGTTGCTCATACAAAGCAACAAGAAAAATGTATTTCTTTCATGCATAAGGGTGAAAATATTACTAAATGATTAATACTCTAGTAATAATATGCAAACAGCAACCTGAAATGCTGCAGCATGATGGAAAAACATGATGGAAAATACAGCAATGATAGGAGAGCTGCAAGCGAAGATACAGTCAAACACAACAGCAGAGGACACAAAAACAAAAAACAAAAAAATCTGCTTACCTTCAGAAGGCCTCAGGTAGGCAGAGATCTCCAGCAAAATGCTCTTTCCTCCACTGTCAATCTTTAAATGAGGTCTGGGAAGGGTGGCTCCTGGTTCCACCCCTTCTGATCACTCAGGTGTATTGCATTCCATTGTACTGCATGCACCTGAGCTCCCCTGGGTTGGCTTTGCCTTCCCACCAGGTGCTCAATCACTGTGACTCAGCATTTCCACTACATCACTACAAGAAGATGCAGGAGCTACATGTCTGCAGCCTGCCTATGAGCCTGGCTCTCGCGGGCAAACCTACCAACCCAGGTTTTGCTGTTGCTACCTATGCTCTGCCCAGGGCTGTGGATTCATGCCCAGGATTCACCAGCTCTCTTCTCTTCCTTGAAGTAGAGTGCTTACAGCAGGTCTCAGCTTGCTGGAAAATTTCCTCCTAGCCATCTATAACTATTCATAGATTTGGTGGTGTTTTGGGGGGTTGAAGAGAAAGCCCAAATATTCTATTCTCTGCTATTTACTGATTCCCCAAGATGTGAAGCAAGCAAGAGTCTTCTCTGATAAACTGTTATTTAAACTGTGTCTATACTTGATGGAAAGCTGAGATGCTATGGGCACTTTCAGAATGGAACTAAAGAAATCTCTTTACCAAAAGCCAAAGTCCAACAAGATACGGGAAGGAGGAATAAAGGTTACAATGTACATCTCAAATATTCTAGCAGGGGTTGAAGGAAACCGAAATTTGCCTTTTTCCAGGGTTTTTTGGATGATTGTGAGAAAGTAACACAAAGGACGGCTGTTTCTCCTGCAATCACCTGAGATTAATCATTTTAATCTTACCTGTACACAATGTCTCATTTTCCTTTGGGTCAGGTGGTAAATCCCCCCATTGTTCTTACTGGCTGAAGAATGTTTTCAGAGCACAGACTGCTGAGAAGTGCACTCCAAAACACCTCCCATGATGCTGGCAGCAGTGATGAACCTCTGCCCCAGGACTGCTCCACAGCTCATCAGTACCATTAAAGTGCTTGTTGTAGTGTTGATGGTTAAAGTTAACCTCTCGCCCCGCTCCCAGAAAAAAAAAACAACAAAGAATGAGAGCACTTCTGTGAGCATTTCTATTCCTATATATGAAATTGAAAACAAAAATGGAAAGTGGTAGCTAATAAAGTTTCCAGCTTATACCTTTTATTTGAATTAAATCATTTCAGGTCATTAAGTCCATCTTGGACAGGATTAAGACCATCACTGCTGGGTTATGTGCAGATTGAAAGACCAGGTTCTTAGAACTGCCTTTGTTAAACAACATGAAATGAAGTGAAAGAAAGATGACGGTCTTAGCAGAAGTCAAGTGCAGGGATTGAAGTAGTGGTTTGGCTTATGGGTGGCAGAGTAAATCTGCTTGTCACAGCTGTCTAATGTGATTTTTCTCATCTGTCACTTTGGTATGACTCATTAAAGACATTAAGAACTTAATTCTCATTGATTTTAGTGAGAAAGGAACTCCTGAAAATCCCATGAGACATCCATCCAGAATTTTAGGTAACAGAATGTATAAAAAACTATTTACTAGCTCTCTGTTAAGTGAAGAAAATATCTTAATCACGGAGAGATGTGAAGTTAAATAGACTAGAGCCTCCTCATTTTTTTGATTGTTACTATAATAAGAATGATTTTGAATACTAAAATGAACCAGAATGATGAAGTCCTGATGCTGGACCATTAATCACTGGTGTGGTCAAAACTGGAGAAATCCAACATCCATTACGCAGGCGTAACTCTGTGAAAAAATCAGTGTAACGTTTGCCAGGGTAAAGATTTGGACTTACAGTGGGTGATTACTTTGTCTTTTATCATCTGTTAGATCAGCAGATTCTTCTCAGCATGCAGCATGCACATAGGATATAATTTAGACCACCTACGGATCAGTTTCTCTGATTCCTAACTGCAAGTCATTAAAAACCAGAATGTAAATATGATATATGAGACAGTAGTGCCATCAATACGGAGTGTAATTCTGCCTTGAAATCAGAGGAATGTCTCGCTTGGCTGCATTTCACAGCCACCTATTGTCTGTGAATTGTCTTCTTGAGACGTTTAAGCTATTAAGACGTTGAGCTGAGGATGAGCTGCTGATGCACAGGCTGTGATTAAATCAGAATAGAGCTGTGCCTTGGTTCAGGTGCAGAAACACCAAAGCAACAATGTTTTTTCTCCTCTGGATGCTGATATAGGTTAGGAGTGACCCTACTGCAATAAGGCAGTGTCCACACTTCCCTGCATGAGAGATTCATTTTAGCCAAGTGCAGTACTTGCACTTGAGCAGCCCGAAGAAGCTTAAGACCATGTTCTCCCAGGGCCTGTGCACATGCATGCTGGGCCTTCAATGCCAGATAATCAGAATGAATAAAGTGTAACAAAATCCACTTCAGGAGGTGGAGGGAACCACGAGACCTGAAGTATGTATGAGGGCACAGGGGAGGTGGTGATGCACCGGGAGCCTGGTGGCGTGGCATGCCTCATGGCTGCTGCTCCCCACTGCTGGCACTGCCTGACTGTGAGCAGCTTACTGCATACTCTGCTCTTACAGGGTTTCTGAATGATTCCAAGCACTCTAGTGTCATTGTCATTTATACTGTATGGAATTTCAGTGGTGTTTATATTTCCATGTGAAAACCACTGATATGATGACTTAATCATTTTGTAACATTAGGGGATAGATGAAGATGGGGATCCTGGCCTCTTTCCATCCTGAAGCATGTCTTGTGTTTGTAATATTACACCATGTTTGCTCGGGTGTATTTTTGTTGCACTGATGAATTTGTGATTAGTGAAGCTTTATCATAAAAATTCTGTGCACAACTATAAATTGCATGCAATTAGATGTGCAGAAACAACGTAAAAAATATTTGGGTTGGAGTGCACAACTTTGATTTGACTACATTTACTGGCTATACACAACAGATCTGTTAGACTTTTTTTTTACAAAAACAAAGTAATTAAATAATGGTAATGATATTTTTGCATGCAGTCTGAGTGACATAATGTGGCTTATTAATGGGAATAACAAAGAACAGTGGGATTATATGTATTCCTAGTGTAGCACAGTTGTTAAAAATCAACATTACCACTGGGACTAATTTGGTCCAAAACGGATCATTTCCCAGAGGGCATTGCTATGTGAAATCTTGTCTTTGAGAGAAAAGGAAACAATGACCTTAATTTCTATTTACTTTCATTTGCCTATTTCCATTGGTTTCAATATGATTATACAGGTTAAAATGATCGCAACATGTAAATAGATTTTAATATATAGCACCCTTGTGGGTGGACATGATGCTTTGAATCCGCCACTTTTCAAACATAGCTGTGCCATATTCGGTTGTGTTACACTGGTAACCTTAGGCAGGAAGCCCTGTGCTATGTGAGGGATTACTTCCTGGAGGTTTTGGTTGTACCTGACAGAATGATTTGACCAGATGTAGTTGGAAAAACAACTTTCCTTTCAAATATCAGCAACAACATACAGGTGAGACGGTCTGGCTTTGTCCTCCTAACATTTCTTAGTCTGAGCACGGCCAGGAATCAGCTCTGTAGAAAAAGGGCAACTGAGCAGTTCAAAATGCTGCTGTGCTGGGGCATTACCTGATACACATCATTAAATTAATTGCAATGTGCTCACCCAACAGGTTGCTCTTAATGGCAATTAATGCTGAACTTGTTGAATTATGTCCATTTTGCTTGCAAAAATATTGCCGTAAGGCTTGTTCCAGAAGTCATTATACCTGTGAAACTCATTTAATTCAGGTCTGGACAAAGCAGAAATTCCAGTGGCTTAGAATTCATGAAAATGGCCTGTGTTGATAAATCTTTACACGTCTGATATATGAAAATAAATGTAGAGAGGAAGCCAATTTCAGCTTCAAGTTTCTCTAAAGTTATTATAAGCAACAGTGAATAAAAATAATTTTAAAATCACGAAAACAGGTTGATGATTTCCACTTAACAATTTAAAAAATAAATTTATGCGTGGGAGGGTGAATATAAATACATAACACTATTCTGTCCTGAAGGCTGCAGTCTGAAAAAGAATAATAATACATTAATGTTTCACTGAGATGTAATAGTCCATACCCTAATTTTTTTGTGCAGAATAACTTGTTTTTCTTGGATAGAAGAATTTTGTGTCAGTTCTCAGCCATGTTACAGTTTCTTCTGGCACAGAGATTGGGGAAGCTAACATTTATCTAGTCGGACTGTTAGCACCTTACAACTCAATTTGAGACTTTCTCTGGTCCCTCTACTAAATAAACTTAACAAAGAGTTTGGGAAACATTGCTTTCTCTTTACAGATGTCCTTTAACCTCCGTGGCTGTTCCTAGTTATGTATTTATTTACTTAAAACACAGAACTCCTGTGAAACACTAACCCGCCTATCTCTGCAGTCATTTCCAATTCCATGCGGGAAGGTTGTCGATGTGCTTCAGTTTTAATTTTCCTCAGCATAATTTTCTTTTCTGATATAAAAGCTGGGAACATATTGACCTTCTTTGCAGCTCTGTTTTCAAGGAACCAGAGTGTATACACAGCCAACTCTTCGTGCATGGATTATAATAATGTTAATTTGAGTCCTAAAGGAATGCAGTGCCTGCTGAACAGCTTGGTTTGCAATGTATCAGCAAAGGATGCTGATAATGGGTGGTATGGAGGCTAAAGCTACAGCCATCTTGGCTGACTATTTTGGCATCACAGTTTTTCTTCAGTGTAACATTTTGTTTGACAGTGTCTTATATAGAGTCTGGATATAGCAGGACTTCTAATGGAATATCCCACCCACCATCCAGAAAAGAAGACATTGGTCAGACTCCAGCATCCATGACTTATGTCTTATATCTCATAGTCATAATTTCAGGTTATCTAGGTGTAAAATAAATAAATAAATAAATAAATAAATAAATAAATAAATAAATAAAACAGAAATCAGACTTAAAACCAAATTCCCACATACATCTTTGAATCCTTTTTTCTTTCAATTCCTCTTGTTGGTTTGATTCCCCTCTCATCCTGACATAGGGCCGCACCAGGGTTGTCACCTATGCTGTGCTCTAGCCATTACTGTCCCCTGGTTGTGGTGGGAGCGGGTGTCCTCAGGACAGGACAATTCCCAGTGCCCAGTTCTGCAGTTGGGCACCATCCCATGTTTTGAATTCCAAATGCTTACATTTTTTATTTAAGGGCATCCAATCTTTCAGATAGATAATAATTTCACTGATAAAGGATTGCTTCTCAGGCACCGTACCTTCCCTTTTACAAAATCTACGTGTGCTTTATCTAAACTACCAGAAATTGTTTATTAACTACCATCCCCTGCCCCCCTGTTTTTACATATAAAATCGCTATCATTTCTTCTCATACTTGAACATTCTCCCACCTGTCCTCAATTTAATCTGTGAATGTAAGCACATAAATCTTCATGACATTTTGGCAGAAAGTACCTATTTTTGGATGACTCCTTCTGGAAACTCTGAATCCAGGTGTTTGTTTTTTGCATAAAGTGTTGCAAAAGGGGAATTTTAATGTGACCATACAACCAAAAACTGGTTACATTTGGAAGTCTGTAAAAGGGTGGGCTAGCCTGCGTGCAAGCCTCGTGTATCTTTTCCACACCCTGAGCTATTTTCAGAGAGTTAATTACAATTCCCCATCTGTAAGGGGAAGGAACATGGGATTTTAATGCCACAAGCATGTGATTGCACAAACTTTGTTATGTGTAACCAGCGTGCACTGGATATCTCAAAATCC
Organism: Chrysolophus pictus; assembly: GCA_037305975.1. Lineage (NCBI taxonomy): Eukaryota > Metazoa > Chordata > Aves > Galliformes > Phasianidae > Chrysolophus > Chrysolophus pictus. Next base: position 12,186,744 of record CM074587.1, read on the forward strand.
TTTATCACACTTGACAAAAGGTCTGAAAAATGGAATGCTGATCGGAAAATGTATTTTTGAGATGGAGTGAAAAAGAAAAAAAGAAGAGAGAGATGAAACAGTTGGCTATTTTTCTTTGTCCAGATGGTTTCTAAACAAAGATCAGAATCTATTTGAAAGTTGGATCATAAGGTCTGCACTGAATAGTTTTGACATAAGGATTGCATGATCTGCAGTTTGCAAAGCATTTTACCTTCAGTTACTCTGTGGCCTGCAGAAACCATGAGCTGCTCTTAAGCCTGTATGCTGAACTGTAGCAGAAGAGCTCACACCATGTTCTCCTCCAGCTTGAAAGACAGTGTATAGAGAATGAGTCTCATGGTAAGTGTGTGCTAGTCTCCAACATTTGGAAAAAATCTCATTCAAAATGATTTCAATTTATCACTAAACTGGAAATAAACAAACAAACTGGAAATAAACTAAAAGAGAGGAAATCTAGGTTAGATCTTAGGAAAAAATTATGTACTCAGAGGGTGGGGAGGCACTGGAATGGCTGCCCAGAGCTGTGATGCCCCATCCCTGGAGGTGATCTAGGCCATAGATGAGACCCTGGGCTTCCTGAGCTTGTGGGGGGCAACCAGCCCATGACAGGAATTCAGAATTGGATGATCTTTAAGGTCTCCTCCAATCTAAACTATTCTATGATTCTATGAAATGCCTCTAAAATCACTGGGATTTAAATAAATATTGTGTAAATTAGCAGATCTGTACGGATATGGTATTAAAAAATATTTAAAAGCTTTCTGTCTCTGGGATGACTGAAGAGCACTGCGTATTGCAATCCACAGGCTTTTATTTTATTTTTCTCCATGGGTCAATTGTGCTGGGAGCACTTTGGCTGTTAGTGGGAGAAATAATTGATGAGGAGACATTCAAATATGGGAGGAAATGAAAAGGCCACCAGACACCCACCCACTCCCCCACCCCTCCACACACACACACACAAAAAAAAGGAAAAAATCCCCATTAGGGTCTTTTTGGTCTTTTTTTTCCTTCTTGTATAAAATCTCAGAACTACCTTCCCCTCTCCCTGAGGAGGTCCTTTCCAACCTGGCCTGAATCTCACACACGCACCTTGTCCCCTAGGAGCAAGCAGGGAGTGGGACCACACCACACCATGTTATTCGGGTAGGATGGAGATACATGGAGAGCAGCACAAGGCCTCAGGCAGATCACCAGACACGCATTGTTCCAGTGCTGGTATTCCCTGCTACACACAGACAATTTTTATCCCTGCTGTAAACCCTGTAATCACTTATATTTTGCCGAACAACAAAAAAACCCTTTCTCCTTCTTGCCCTAATGGACTAATCCCGCGGAAAGGCTCTGAATCCCCCGCTTTTCTATGGGGCTGTGCTCTATTTTCTCGTGAGAAGGTGGAGGCCGCAGCCCCTCAGCGGTGCAGGGGCACAATGGGGCGCAGGGGGTGGCAGCTGTGTCCCCGGCCCCGCTGCGCCCCAGCCCTGCTCCCTGCTGGAGCTGCCTGCGGCTCTGCGAGCCAAGGCGAGATGCGGGGTAAGGAAGATTGATGCGCTGATTGTGCTGTGGGAGGCCGAGCTGTTTAGCTCCCGCCTTCTCTCAGGGTTTTAATGCCAGCCTTGATCCCCAGGAGCCTGCTGGTGCAAAGGATTGTGTTTGGGGTGCCCAGCGGACCTGCTCTCAGTTTGTGGCTTGCTCCCACATTGCATCCCCAAAGGTGAGCACAGGCAGCTCCGTGTGCTCTGTCCCTTTGCTGAGAGAGAAAACAGAAATTTGGATGGGCTCACGCGGTTGGCTGTCATTCCTGTTGCTTTTTTGGCATCATCAGAACAATCCCTTTAAAATCCCAACTTCCCATGAACTTACCCATTCTGATCTGAATTTCGGGTGCAGGGATTCCCGCTGGCCACCCTAATCTGCTGCCTGGGCAAAGGACTCTTTTCATGCCGATGACACAAAGGACTCTGTGGCAAGTTTTACACAGTATGCGCAAATGAACCGCTCAGCTATTTGCAAGCAGGAGGAGATTTTTCTTTCTTTCTGTATTTCTTTTTAAAGTATTCAGTTCATAGTCGTTTGTTCCTTTTACTCACTCAAGCTATCCCAGAGTAGAGAGCAAGTTTCGTGCCAAAAATAGATGCATATTCTACTTCTGGGGGGAAAACAGCTTTACTGTTCAGAAATAACACTTTACATTTGCTCTAGCAATCCTGAACTGTTTATAGAGAAACATTAAGCTGCTGATAAAAACAATTTATAAGGTGAAATTATGCCCCGGGGTCAACAAGACTTGTCCATGAACATCTGAGGGTAAAGTGTGTTTCCTGAAGGCTCATATTGCACTGTTCTTTGCTGCTAAGTAAAGAAATATCAGCTAGTGTGGATATTCCCAGCTGGAAAAAAGTGACAGTTGTTGCTATCGAAGGTCACGATAGATTTGCCAAAAGGCATGAAAATTGACCTCTGAAAAGAGGAAGAAAAAATTGAAGAGAGAAATGTGCTCTAAAAGAATTATGGATATTTCTGATGTCTAAATGGGACGGTGTCTTCTAAGGGGGTTGAGTTGATGTCTTCTGTGATGCCAGAGCCATGGTGCTTTCCAGTCTTCCATCACATTATCCCCTCTACAGGGAGCGGGGATGAACCAGTGGGGTACAGGGGAGGCAGGGGTGCTGCACAGCTCCAGCAAACTTCTAGGAGAGATATGGGCCCCACCAGGACACCACTGCCAGCAGTGGACTCCCAGTCCTTCTGTATCAGCCTTCAGCCCTCGGGCTCTGGGGCAGTGAGCATCCCTGGACAGGAACAACCGAAAACATTCACTGTACAGTCAAGGAGGTGTCACCTTGCTCGATATGAGGACAGGCTGATATAGTTGAGGCTGGTAAGCCTGGGGAAGAGGAGGCTCTCAGGAGACCTACTAGCAACCTTTCAGTATCTAAAAGAGGGCTGTAAGACAAAAGGGGACAGACTCTTTAGCATGGTCTGTTGTGACAGGACAAGTGGAAATGATTTCAAACTAAAAGAGGGTAGATATAGATTGGATTAAGAAAACAATATTTTGTGATAAGGCTAATGAAGCACTGGCACCGGTTGCCCAGAGAGGTGGTGAATGCTCTGCCCATTTACACACACAGGGTCAGGCGAGACAGGCTCTGAGCACCTGATGGAGCTGTAGGTATCTCTGTTCATCACAGGGAAATTGGACTAAATGGCCTTCAAGGATCCCTTCCAACTCAAGACATTCTATGATTCTCTGGTTATAACTGCTAACTGCTGCTGGATTTCCGGAAACAATTACAACAATAATTTTATGTTTCTTTATGATAATAGAAGCAGTCAGCAGTCTGGAACACAGACCTTCTCTTCGTGCACTTCTTTAACCTTGATATTTTGAAACTGAAAGTGAAGGTGCCTGTGGGTTTTCAGTGTCAAAGTATGTCTGACAGAAGTCACACAGGTCTTAGTGGCTAGCTCTGCTTTTTGTTTTTCTGTTGAGTGGAGCTATCAGTAACTTCAGGGGTTTGGGCAAAGTTTGAGCATTTTCTGGGAGAATATCCCACTCAGTCTATCTTCTCTTTTGTTAGTAGAACTGCTTTCATAATCAATGTTAAAGTGCTAATTGCTGAATGAAAAAATCCCCAGATTTTTCACAGAATTATTTCCTTGACTAAAACAAGTCAATTATTAAAAGTTAGAGGTTTTGATAGAAGAGAGCTCATATTTTGGGTAGCTATCTTTGTATCCTCCCTAGTGCTTAGCAGTTCCGGGTTTTATTTCCCCTGAAAAAGATGAAAGATTTTTCACTTTTGAAATCCCAGAGCTACATAATATTCACCACTTCAGCATGATATTTCACAACTGCAATAGTTTTCATCATTTAAAATGCTGTAGTAACTTAAATGGTAGTATTAGTTAGGTTTAATGTGCGAAGCAAGTAATTATAGGAGCACAAAAATTATTCCAAATACCAGGAGAAAATTAGCCCGGTAGTTAAATTCTTTTCTACTTTGTTTTGCAGCTGTATTGTTGCTAATCTAATCTAACAATCTTGGGAGGTTATAATTACTCGTCTTTAAAAATACATGTGTGAGCTGGCATGGTGTAGCAAAACAGCTGATAATTATTTTATTACCACCAGTGCCTTTGCAATCATTTTGGGGTGCAAAGCAAAAAGAATCACCACTAAGGTCAAGTCATTCTCCTTTGATGGGGTTTGAGTAGAGTTTGGTTTTCATTAGAAATGAAGAAGAGGCTTAATTTCTGATGCTGTGGAAGCGTTACTACATGCATTTGGGCACCATCTTTAATCTGTTCCCACTGCTTTCTTCTTTGATTAGTCCCACTGTAGTTCCTAAATGCTGATGTATTTGAGTGTGAATTCAGGTGAACAAAGTTGTCTCAGTTCTGTGCTGGACAATACATGGTTTAGGCAATTCTGATATTCACCAAACTGGCAATTTTTTTGTTTTAAATTTGTTTAACTGCTGTATGTCATGGAGATGTATCCTCGTTTCACTGAGTAGATGCCAGTGTAAGGAAGTTGGAAACTCCTAGGGTTATTTATCAGTCATGCTTCATTTGTGTTTTCCTCTCAATATCGGAATCAAGTGGGAAATGGAAATGTAATTAAAAGTCTTCTTGTTTGTGACAGTTGACAAATTTTAATGAATCTCCCTGTAGTTAGCAGTATTTGCTAACATATCCTTGATTAGTATTATAAAGAAAAATGCATTTCTGGAAAGACATCTCAGTTTCTTATTGTGCAGACAACATCATTATGTGGCCCATGCTGGGACTTACATGTTAAAATTTACAAGGCAGCCATAACTTACTACAGAATGTCAATGGAGGGAACGTCTGCATTTGTATGTGATTTCAGATCTCTCTGAGACTGTAAAATGTTCCAATTCAGTTGCCCTCGCATACTATTTCTGGTTGATGAATTGAAATGGCTTCTCCTGAAGCCAGCACTGGGCGCAAGCTCGAACAGATCATCCAGTACATTCTTCAGTTGGTAGCCTGGCCAAGGTATGGACATGGGTGTCTGTGGAAGTCCCTTCCAGTGCTTGGAGCTGACTGGGGTCCTGAGTGAAGGAGAAAACTGTGCCAACCCAAGTCCTTCTTGGTATGATTGTCCTGGCAGAGGCCTTAATGCACAACAACCTGCTCTTCATTGTAAGTCCACAGGAGATTTCCAAGATAAACATAACTCTACTGACTACTATTCCTGTCCTGAAAATGGTATGTTCCACTGTATCTCTTGGATTGGTGAGGAGAAAATCTAGATGAGATTCCACTGTGTTGCACTGAGCAGTTCTTTGTAGAAGTGACCTTTTTGACTGATACGGATGAAGTTTTTGGACAGGTTTTTACATTCTCCCTCCTCCCACCAAAAAGTCACTTCGAAAAAAGAAACTCCTTTATAAATTCTCCAGTTGGAATGAAATATTTCTCTGACCCCACAGAAAGTGTTTTGTCCAAATTATTGTTTGCTTGTTTTGGGGTAGCCGAATGGGGTCACCTCAATCTCATTATTTTCCTATTTTACCAACAAACTGTCTCATCAGTTTGACTTTACAAATCTTTGGTATTTTTCAGAGAGATGAAAAAAACCAACAACTAACCACCGGCAACACCAGTCTTTTCCCCATGTTATCTATTTGGCTGTGAAGCCCCAACCACACACACTAAACAGAGGTATGAGCACCTACAGACCTCACCTTGCCTCTGGGCTGCTGCAGTGCATGCTAGATGACAAACAGACTTGAGCATATATTTATTTAAATGTTTCCTATGTTTTGCATGACAACAGCCAACATGTGCTCAGGTTGCGGGTATGATGTGGTCTTGTCTCCATGCCCGAAATGACCAGCACAGCTAGAGAAAACACCTGACAGATATTGCCAAAAAGCAAAATTCTGGTGTTGAATATGTTGATGCAATGGAAATGACTCATCTGAAACCACCCAGTTCACTTCAGATCTGTGTGTACTGGAGGGGGGAAATTTGATCTCATGGTTATTGATAATTTTCTTGCCATTTTAGAAAAATCTCACTTGTTTCTTCCTGCTTTTGCAACACTCAGGCTTCACTGTAGGGGGGAAATAAGTTCTGAATAAGCTGCAGTTTGGGGATTAGGATTCCAACAGCATGATATGCTGAGTTGTGTTGCATAAATAAATATCTCAATTTTTTTTTTTTTTTTAGATTCTGCCGTGTCTGTTACTGAAACCAAAAGCATTTGTTCTTCCGAAATGACCCCCAGAGAGTTGCTTTGTATTTACAGAGGCTTTCAGATTGTCAGACAGCCACTGGACAACTTATTTAAAGTCACCAAATGTTAACAGCAATGTGGGAAGCAGACACTGAAGAAGAATTTTTTGGAGTCAATTCAGATTTTGCTCAGGGAGGAAAATGTGGGTGACATTAACATACTTCATTAAAAAGTAAATATCTTTGTCCGTTAAGATCCATATATCATCTTGTTCCAGAATATCATATATAATTATATATAATATAATTTTTCCACATGAAAATAATCTTCAAAAGAAAACCCAATCAACTAAATAACAGTTCCAATGTAGCTGTTGAGTTACACTGTGGTGAGGATAGCATGCAAATATCAGATGATGGGCTTCATGTCTGTGGGGGTTAATGGTGCTGTTAAACTAAAATTAACAAAATTTACTTACAAGTGCTTTTCTTTGGTTCACATGTATTTCTTGAAGATAACTGGCCTATTTGCTCAAGATCACCTGCCAGATTCTTTAAAATATTTTTTTGCTTTTTGAATAGTATGCAGATGACACATCTGAGGGTTCGCTATTCAAATGTCAGAAGTCTCAGTGTGGTTAGTTTCTGAAGCAACGTGGTATTGTTCCTGGTTGCTGATCGGCTGCTTTATGTAATGCAATGGATTGCAAATTGCAGACACAGCAATGGAGAATTAGCTCTAGCTTGGAAAGTCTGCCTCCCTGTACGCCTTGTGTTCTTCAGTGATGATAATGGCACACAGCAGACTGGGAGGATATATGCTTTTCTGCTGATACAGTGGGAACTATTGCATGAGCTGAGGCAATCACTTAAGTTCCATCTCTGTGCTGGGGTGCAGGTGAGGAGTGGCTCTGAGATCAGCTGCCGAGTCCCAGTCCTCGCTATGAAATGAAATTGTGCTGGAGAGAAGGGTGTACCTTTCAAGGCCACACATAATTCTGTGGGCTCTTTAACAAGATCTTTTATAGCAGTAATCTGCTCTCTTCTGAAATACGCAGGAGAGGTTTCTGTGAATGGAGGCTGGCCTGGATATAGGGAAATAAGTCTGGGATCTGTCCCACCCACTAAACGGGATGTGCTGACGATTGCTGATTTTTCCTTTATTTCTTGGAGAAAAGAAGAGATTGTGTCAATAAAAGAAACAGACCAATCATAATGGCACACTGAAATGCACAGGACCATGTAAGGAACAATCAGTGCAAAAAAGTTCTTGAAAAACACTACAACTGGTGAAACAGAGTCAGTATGAGTACAGTTGGTGAAGAATTTGGAATTCTAAGCAGGGGGAAAATGTTTTTAAAGAGCAAACTATTTGGTATCTCTGGCTTTTATATATTCTTTTTAAAGAGAGTGTTACAGATCCCAGATGCATGTTCACAACACCTGCCCAGAGGCTGCAGAGAGAGGCACACCAGATGCATGGCAGTGCTCCTGGCAAGCATTTGTTTGTAATCTGCTGATTTGGCTATACGGTGGGAATTGCTATTTCTATACTTCACTAAGTACACCAGATTTGCTTTGTGTCACTAGCATTTTGTGCAGGGAAGAATGTGTGCTAAGCTGACTTTTGGCAGGGTGTAGGGGAGAACAGCTGTACAGCCAATAATTAATTCCATAATTGCTTTAACCTAGACCAAAGCTGAGACAAACCTTAAACGGAAACACAGTGCTGCCAGTGCTATGATCAACTGTCTGTGGAGCCAGAAACACTAATGAAATAGTTCAGCAAGATCAGGAAAGAGCTCAGCAAACCTGAACCCTGTCATTAGACATGCAGCGGGGGGCCTTTTAAAAGCAACATATTCTCAAAATGCAAATATGGTCCGTTTCTCTGCAAAAGTTAGCATATGCTCCAATCTGAGGAAAGAAGTCATGAAAGGCAGAGGTGCACACTCAGCTCTCTCCCCTTTGGGAGAAGCTCTTGCTCATCCATTGCATCTGGAAGTCCACAAAAGCATATGAACATCTTCTTTCCATAGTGTCTACCTAGATGCTTACTTCACGGAGACGGCTTGGATGTTGCCAGTCTTTCAACTGAGTCTGAACTTCCTCTAGACACAGACACTCCAAGAAACAGATGTATTTTCTCAGTATTTTTTCTTTTTCTTAGACATTTCTGCCAAATGCTGGGCCGACATCAGCGGGTGGTTTGTGCATGGTTTCTGATTCAACTGCACAAGTGCTTCTCATCGCCATAAAATGCAGATCCCAGCTATGACACCCATAGTCTCTTGCACAGGCCTGAAGGTGGAGACCTCTCATTTAAATGAGCAGCATCAGTGAGGTCGTCCCTTCCCCAGTCTGTGTTCTGACTGTGCGATGCTCTCATGTAGGAATGCTGTCAGACCACACACACAGGGCAGTTCTTGTTTACCAGCTCCATAACCAACCCTACACACCTGCTCATGGTGGGATATTTGTAAACCTATGGGTGGAGTTTTCAAACTCTGTGTTAATAACACAGTGCAGGGAAAGTATGACAAAAGCTCCAGGCAGTGAGCTGAATGTGCAGCTGAGGGTGAGCTGAAGACCTTGAGCTTGACTATCCTGTCCAAAGGAGCACTACTGGTTTAGTTATGCTCGGTCTCCTGCAAGAGTCTTTAAATAACTGCCTTCGGGTGTCTACTTTGGATTTTAATTTTCTGCCTCATAGAAAATGGTATTTGTATATTAGAGTGGTGAAACATCATCAAAATATCTTTATATGATACGTAGAAAGGAAACCATAGAGCAAAACATCAGTAACCGCAATACCAACTGCACAGCCTGTTATTGCAGTGCTGCTTGCCAGTAGCAAGGCCTTGCATGTATAATTGCTAGTTTCTAAATGCATTGCTGGCTTTCAGGGAGAATTACTACAGAAATGATCAGCAACAACTTCTTATACTTCATTTGTATCAGTTCTGCCATCTTCACTTTTTGTCTTTGCTCTGAAAGCAAAGAAAACTGATTTTCTTACCCTGAACAAAATGTAGACACCTATGGTCTGAATATGAGCACTGATATTCCTAATGGCACCTTCCTCAGACTCCCTAAAGTATTGTTTCTGGACAGTGTTTGAAGGTAAATATACATATACAATTGCATTTATGTGTCTATGTGTAACTCTCTGCAAGTATTGATATGTACATATTTGCAGTCCCACACCATTGGTTTCTGGTTGCCTGGTGCAATAGGCTAGCATTTAAGTGGCTACTGGCTACCGTGAAACTCAAAGTACAAAAGTGGTACTGTGCTTGTATCAAGAGACGATGACAAATTTCTGCCTTCAGTGAAGAGACAACATATTTGCTACAGATGTCTGCCCTGTAAGTCATTCTGTCCTTGGCAAGAACCAAGAAAGCTTAGCAGACATCCGTCACCTTTTAATTTAAAGCCTCTGCAGTGTGTATCAGATAAGTAAACTTATGAAACTCAGAGTTTGGTTGTGGCCCCTCTTGACCAGTTAAATACATACTATTGGTGTATTTAAAGGAATATAAAATACTGTAAACAAAGGGGCAGTTCCTTCTCTGGCTGTATGTGGAGTAAGTCTCAGTATCAGAGAGCCTCAGATGCTCTTTCTCTTGTCAACAGCTTACGTGTGTACAGATTCCATCTTTACATTCTATAATCCATGAAGTATTGCTAATTCATTATCTGTTGGGCTAATGAACAACAGGCATTTCGTTCTTGCTCACTGCTACTTCATACTTATACTATGTGCCCTGTTGGTAAAACACTTTATTCTAAACTGGAGTTCTGGAATTTATTATTTTTTCTTCTCGTTTCTGATGACCACAACTATGTTTCATAAGCAGCACTGTTTCTTTAGTTTGTGCCAGCTATGGAGTAAGTATAATGGGGGAAAAATAAATCACAAGTATGACAATGCTGGCATGAGTTGCCTTTTCCAATGTACTCCATTTAGCTCTTCAGTTTCTTGCAAAGTGCAGACGTAATTCTTCATTGGCACAGGTCACAGGAAACTTTACTCTCTAGTAAAATATGAGAGGCACCACAAACAGAAGTGGAGCAGCGCGAGGCCTACTCTGCTGCCACCAGTGCTATTGCCCACACTTCGTCACACTAAGTCAGAGCCTGAAGGCCCTGTGCCCTGGGAACTGTACACAGATTGCTTTAGTCTCTAACATCTATTACTTTCATGTACCTTCTATTTCAGGATTTCATTTATGAGCAAAATTTGGGTCATTTTTAAAGACATGAGGACAAACTTCACCCCATTCACCTTCCCCATATACGTATACATATACCACTCACTGTGGTCAGTGAGGCAGTGAGCTGACTTGAGCTCTTTGGGGGCCCAGGGATGGAATGAATTCGTACGAATGAAATAGAAAGGGCAGGGCACACTCATACCGACAGTCATGTCTTCTTGCATCACACACAAAAATTGTTACAGTTTCATACCGGTTCAAATGCCAAGAGATTGCAGATTGAGTTTTGTCTCAGCTCAGTGATACTGACACAGAATGCAGAACCGAAATCACATCCTTGTGCCTCCCGCAAAATTCTGGGTTTTGCCAGCTCAAAGGGAGAGAATAGCATAAGGCTTAACCCTGCAGCCTTTTCTCTGGGGAGATTCTGCTCACAATGAGAGAGGATTAGGCTGAACAAGTCAACTACATAATTAACATTTTTATTGATTTTTTTTTTTTTTTAAGTAAGGAAAGCAGCAGACAGATGTCTATGAAATATGTCTAGGCTTAATCTAGTTGGCCACTGGATGTCACTGATGGCCTCAGAATTACAATGCTAGTATGTAAATACAAACAGGTTTTTAATAAACAAAATGAAATAAAAATAAAAACAAAACCCTATGCATCACCTGTACATTTGAAGGGGTGATTAACAGTGTCTTTTTAGCTGTGAAAGATTTTACTGCTGAAGTATTGAAGTTCTCAATGGAAATATGTGCAAATCTTTCTGTGGTAGAAGAAGCAGTGATTTCTTTACATGGTAACAGTCCAGAATACTTACTGCTTCCATAAGCTGATGCAGGGCCTTGTTATGTTCAGATAGCCAAACTGGTAAAAGATTATCTGTATTAGAAGAGAAACTCCTCCAGGTAAACTTTCTGAAGACTTTAAAATACACAGTCTTGTTTGTATTTTGTTATTTAGTTCTGTTCTCCCTCTTCATATTGTCCCCCTTTAAATGAGATTTAGATTGGATATAAGGAAGAAATTTTTTATACTAAGGGAGATGAAGCACTGGCACATATTGCCTAGAGAGATGATGGGTGCCCTGTCCCTGCAGACACCCAGTGTCAGGCTGGATGGGACTCTGAGCATCTGATGGAGCTGTAGGTGACCCTGTTCATTGCAGGGGAGTTGAACCAGATGGTCTTCAACAGTTCCTTCCAAATCAAATGATTCTATGACTCTATGAACTGTGATGGGATTTGCCAAACAGTCAAAAAGCAGGAGCATTGGTGCAATCCATGAACCAGTCTGAAGCGGGAGGTACTGAAGGTCTCATCTCTTGGCTTAGGAGTATGGGAAACAGAAAATTCTCTGGCACTTTGGGAACTCAGCCAAGCTGAAAGGAAGCTCTGCATTTGGGGAGTCTGCTAGCAGTTGCTACCTTCAGCTAAGGTAACCTAATCTGACAGGAAGCAAAATCACTTTTGTTTTGATAGGTAAAAATTTATCAGTGCTTAAAGCGTTCATTTTCTGATGAAGGAGAAGAAACTCCCCTCTAAATCAAGCTCAGACCTGTGCTCTGTATCATGATTTCAGCATTGCTGAACATCTGCTGGCCTGTTAGTAACTAAAACGCATTTTTGGAAAGAGCAAATATGAATGTTATTTCCCTTCAGTTTTTTGGATAGAAGTTGAATGACATTGCACGAGACTGAAAGTTGAGTTACATCTATTGGCATGCCTAAGCACAAAGCAGTGACAACTGTTAATGGCGACTGTGTGAATAATGTCTTCGTTAAACATTTGAACATATACAGTGTTGACCTGTTATTTCCAGAGGACAAAACAGCCACAGACTGATCTGGGTCCTGAGCAATACTGGGAAGACAAATCTCCCAAATGCATACTGAACAGCTAGATGGCTACTCAAACTGAAAACTATGGGGTTAATTTTCATACTAAGCTTACATTTAGAAAAACATGAAACAGATGTTCATATCAAAATCTGGTATTTTTTCTCTAAGAGCTAAACATGAAAAAGAAGTGAAGTTAAAGCATGCATGCTAATAGCTCCTTTCAAATAGTTTAGTCTTTTTCAAATGCATAGATGTTCAGAAAATCTCAGTCTAAGCAATTCTGGGTAACTTAAAAAAAGTCTGTGTTGGCTTAAGCTAACAGAGTTGCTGCTTTATCTCAACAGGAAAGAACTTTTCTCTTGGGATCTTCTGTCTCACCATCGAATTCTTGTGCTAAATTAACTTAACTTATTAATCGGTATGTACATATGTCTGTATATATAAGGATAATGTAGCAAACAGGCAACCTGCACAGAGAGATACTGAGCACACTGAGGCTCGAAAGAAAAATGTAAAGAATAGTTAGAATGGTCCTTGCCAGGTCCCTCTCTGGTCAAAGCCATAGCAATAGTCAGACATGACACAATAAATGAGAAATGTAGGACAACTAATACAGAATCAACAATGTACTGTACTCAGCATTTTTTCAGCAATTTTCAATATTAGGACTTTGGTCTTCTGACATCCGGGGCAGGCCCTGCATCACTTGATGCCCTGCAGCTGCTGCAGTCACTGTAGCTCACCAGCCTGGGCACACAGCTCTGGTGATTGTGGGTATGCATCCCATTCTGTATGTTTTGCTGACTTCCAGACAGATGTGTTAGAAAATTGGAGCTTTTGCTATTTTTATAAATCCAGAGATCACTTGAGAGTAGAAAAGTATAATTATTTTAGATAAAGTCAGCTTCACTGACAGTAGTAGCTTTGTGAGTGGTACTGAAGATACTGTTAGTGGAAGCATGTTTTTGATGTCTTTCAGAACTGCTCTAGTTAAATCTAACTGCACCTCACCACTTCTTCTTGCCACAGCTATTTATCCAGAACATTTCTTCCAGCTGTGTTGACTGGCCCTTTCAGAGATTGCCGACATTTCCTCTTGCTTTTCTTCTCCCTACTTGGCCTGTTTTCTTCCAGCTATTCAAGAGCATGATGATCTAACTCCATGAAGGATTAGCTTGTTAAAACTGGCAGAGGCTGACCAGAGATCTATTGATAGCTGAGTTCTATCTTTGATATCTCTGACAGTAAAGAGGTTATGCCCTAACCAGTCCATCCTTCTGTGCCTTCTGCTTTGCAGGGCTTTTTCCAATTAACAGTCATTGCAAATCAAATTTTCTCTAGGTAGGGCCTTCAAAAATCTTTGGAACTTTGTTTAATGTTTGCAAGAGACTTGTGGAATCTGCTTTTTATGCTTTGGTAATAGTCTGGTAGGTTTTAACTTGGTCTCTCTGACATGATAATAATACATGGCCCATAGTAAGGCAGTGACCCACCAAGGATACCTTGTGTGAGAACTAAGGGAGGTATGTGGGGAATGTCCTTACCTATCCCAAAATCCCATGGCTCTATAATATATCACCATGACTGGGACGTGAAATGAGATGGAGGAAGAAAGGAAAAGGTTGCTTTTTGCCATGATTATGAAGTCTTTGCGGTTTTAAGCCACTCAGGCTGAATATCCTAACTGAATATGCTCCAATAGCTATGCCAGGATATACTTGCAATATGGTATAAAATTCATGGCATCAAGTTCTGGTAGAAGCAGCCAAGACAATGTGCAGCTCAGTTCAGGTTTGCTGTGGAGACATTATCTAATTTTAAAGGGAATAACTCCAGCATGGGCAATTGCTAAGCCTGGGGGAAGAGGCCATGCATTGACTTGTGCACGTGGTTTGGGAAAATGTAGTGGTTGTGCAAGGGGGCAGGAGGTGCAGAAGGGATCAGGAGCAGTGTTTGGGAGGACTAGGCTGAGTCTGAGAGCTGCTACTTTTCTTACAGTAAATGGATATTGCTGACACAGGACTAAAGCATAGATTGCTTACTTCACAACTGAACTTGAGATTAAAAGAAGCAATTAAATAGGTACTCAAAGACTATTTTTTCCTCTATCTTAGGAAAATAAAACAGAAGAAAAAGACAACTGCTAATCATACAAGCTAATACTCTTTTACTTAAGAGATGTTATAGTCTTATTGCAGAACACAATGGTGTCCAAAGACTGCTGAGCTTGCTCTGACGAAGTAAAGCTGAGTCCAAGAAACACTAGAGTTGTGTTGGAATAGTCCTTGGTGAGGCTGAAGCACCTCTGCACATACAGGGGTTTTCTCCTATATGCACATATGCACATTGCTACTCCTAATTCCCCAAAGCAAGTATCAAACCAGAGCCCTAACCATCTCAGTAAGACTGCTAAATGAGAAGAACGACAAGCAAGTTGCAGGTCCCCGTAACTTTGATCAGCTTCCACTATAGACTACGATATCAGTCAGAGTTTTATCCCTTATTTTGTCAACAAAAGTCACTCTGTGGATTAGTTATGACAAAACTGCGCATTTACCAGGGTCATTTATTTCACCCATATTACGCAGCAAAAATGAAATTCTGCCAAAATAAACATGTCTACACCATGCGCTAGAGCAGCTTACTAGCAATAGCTACTCCAAAAAAACTCTCTGCTATGGCCCACGTTTATCACAGGGAAACTGGGAGATCCTGCTCTAGCACAGATAAAACTGCAAAACATAAGGTCAGACAGCAACAGTCTGGGAAGTGTCCCAGTTCCTAATGTTACTGTCTCTTTGCCTTAGGAGCAAAGAGGTATTGGCAACTCTAGTCACGCTGCCTCATGCAGAGAAGCTATGGACCAAGGGAAGCTAACTGTTTCTGTCTGGTTTAATTTGACCACTTAAACAGTTAATCCCTTTGTAATGTCATTTTTTGGCATAGACATAATGTCTGTCTACTTCTGAAAAGATCTTTTTATTAATACAGCTTTTTAACATATGAAACAGTTTGCATCAGCTTACAGTGCCTTAGCAGCAGCAGACCACTGTCGGTAGGTATGCACACAGACAGACACACAGACATAGGCATCCATCCATCCATATTATGTCTAAACATCCCTTGCTCAGTCCCTTCTAATTCTTCTGATTTATTTATTTGGTCAGTTTTTCTAGTGTTTTCATATTTTTTGTTTCACAGACAGTGTTGCTACTTTGCTCCAGTATGTTTAGCTCAGGCTCTGCTTTGCTTTAAATCCTCCCTTACTTGTAAATAGTGAACATACTGGAAGGTGTCCAATGAAGAGTCACAAATATGATTAAGGGAATGGAGCATCTCAAATGAGGAAAGGCTGAGAGAGCTGGGAACCGTTTCCCTCAAAAAAGGGAAGGTTCTGGAGAGATTATATCTTTATATATAAATATCTGAAAAAGATGGAGCCAGGCTCTTTTTCGTGGTGCCCACTGATGATATAAGAGATAACACACATAAGTTGAAACACAAGAAGTTGTATCTGTATATAACCCTGCCCACAGCAGGGAGGTTGGAAGTAGGTGATTTTTGAGGTCCCTTCTATGATTCTATGATAAGGAAACCCTTCTTTACTGTGGGAATGACTGAGCAATGAAGCAGGTTGCCCAGAGAATTTGTAGAGTCTGCATCCTTGAAGACATTCAAAAGCTGCCTGGACACATGCTGAGCAATGTGTTCTAGAAAGCCTTGCATGAGCAAAAGGAGACTTGACTCGATGATCTCTAGAGTGCCTTCCAACACCAGCAGGTCTGGGATTCTCTGAAATAGGATCATTAAATTAGTACGAAGGTTCAGCAGGACAGCAGTGCAGGGAATTTTTTTGTTTTGTTTTGTTTCTTAATATGTAATGAGTTTGTGACAACTTCAGGGCACACTGAAATAATTTCAACTGCAGTAGCAGCCACTTACAGTAGACAGTATATAGGGAAATGACTTTCATAATTAATATCAACATGCACAGTCCTGATGCTGAGAAAGTGGCATCTGTAACTAAACAAATAGACAGAAACTGCAGTGGATTTCTCTTCCACAATTATTTTATTTATCCCTGCAGGAAAGTGATGAAATGTCATCTGTTTTTGCATGTGTGAAAAGATCTTGCACAGAGGACTCATGGCTAAGAACGTGCATGTTGTGTTTTTACAGCAAAAATAATGTTGGTTTGCAATGCCTATATATGTAGCATTTTTACTAGAGCTGTGAGAGTTTAAAAAAACAGCTGAGAAGACATGAGTATATATGTCTCTTTTTTCCCCCTCTTTTTTTTCCTAATGAATTTAATTTAATTTAATTTGAATCCATTCAGAAATATAGTCAGAAGTAGAGGAGAGGAAGTGGAACATAGACAAAGAGGGGAATGAAAACTGAGCACGATTTAAATAGGAAAATCAAGTTTCACCTGCACCTGAAGTAATTGTGAAAAGACATGTCTTTCCAACAAATGATCTTTTTTTTTTAAAGTACCATGGCCATGGTGAAGGGCCATGGGAAGGTGATGGAGTAACAGAGTAGCTAGACTTGACTGAAAAGATGTTTAATTTAGAGCTTGCCAGATGCCCTTCTGGCAACTGAAGTTAAGGTTTTTATTTACTGTGGGGTATTGTTCTCTTGGTCAAATTTGGGTGTATTCTTATGGTAGAATGTATTGTGTGTCAGCTGACATGCATTATGTTCTATCTATGTATTGTGAAAGTGAAAGTAGGCAAGCAAGAAGTTCTGAGGCAAAATTTGAATAGATACATTAGAACTGAGAAAAGATACAGAAACATGCTTTCATGAGTTAGAGAAGGAGACTTAAAATAAGAAATACAAAAGGCCTGAAAATGTAGTAACTGTCATTAAATTGACTCTAGTAAGTCTATTTTCTAAAAGAAGATATCCAAAGATTTCATTTAATTTCATGTCCCTAATGCCACACTGTTTCAGTATTTATATATGCCCCACAAAGCAGGTATATTTGATATGTCATTCATTAGTCTGTGCTGGCTTATTCTTTGAGGTGCATTCTTAATTAAGAGCAGTTCTTTAGAGGATTCAGTTATTCTCTTTTGGGCATGTTAATATGTTAGTTGTGTATTCTGATTTCAATGGTTTAATGGTTTCCATTAAATAATGAATAAAACCCCTATTGGGAAACCAGTTAGAAATGTATGACTTATTCAGTATGAGGTGTCTTCAAATTTTGGCAGTTTTGGGCTGAAGAAGAATTGAAAAATAGTTTTATCCCCAACCATGCAGTGACAAAGTGATTGGATTGTTTTATATGGTAATGAAGTTGTTTGTATGGGAAAGTGACTTTGTCTTTGTTACATACTTGTTTCATAAATTAGAAAAAAAGATCTAAGGTAAATGTTCAGCTCATCTGGTTTATAACAGAAACCATGACTATAGTGGATAGAGTACAAAGATGAGCTCATTCAAGAATTCTTCTGAAACAGCAATTTATCACCTAGGTAATTTTAAAGGTTCCTCATGTCATTGTAAGGGTGGCAGATGCAGACTTTAAAAAAACGTTCTTTATAGTACCTGAATAGGCTGATGCTTAAAATAGAGTTTAACTAATGATAGACTATGCATCTTGTAACTATTGGCTAAATATCTTCAGCGTCTGTACTGAAACGGATCACAGAAAATTGTCTCTTCTTCCATTCAACAAGGATGACTTCCAGTATCATTAGCAATTGTTCCCAAGAAAATTCTGTTTTGGATTATATTATATATACAATGGGAATTTATTTGAGGTTTCCCAAGTTTACTAGTTCCATTCCCATGAGCTAACAGACAGTAGATCAAGTGCTTAACAGTCAAGAATTCCCATGGCAAATATCCACCAACGTCCCTTTCATCTGATGCAATGGCATAGTGCCCATTCTTCTGCTTCATCATTCTCTTTCAATGTATTCAGAGTTCCAGGAAAGGGCCATATCATGTATTAGACTTCGCGGGAGACATGAAGCCTAATCTTTAAAACCTTATGGTTCTATTTCGTTTTTTTGCTGACCACTGGAAACAATTACAGCACAGACAACACATGAGAATGTCTGACAGCTTCTTCAATTTCTTTGCACTCAATTGCTTGATGACACTTTAGGTTTATGCTTATTGCAATCACAGTATCAGAGACTTCATTTGCATTTATATCCTGCAATTGGTAAGAACTGGGTAACTGACGGTGAAGGTGGCTCTTATGAAGCATGTATCAAATAAGTAAAATACACTTTTAAATAGACATTTTTGTTATTTCTGCCATTATGCAAGGAATACATGAGCAGTTACTGGTACCCATTTATCTGAAATTTTTGTTCCTGCCCTTGCTGAAGGCTTACAGCCATCATATTGATTATAGTTATTGCAACTTTACGATCACCGACAGTAAAGTTTACTTGCTACTAGGAACATTTTACAGTCTACTTCTGCCAAATGGTTTTCAAAACAAGGTTTATGAATCCATTGAAAGTCAGAAAATACATAGAACTGGTGACTTTGTAGGCAATTCTTCCAACAGGCACCAAACTCATTGTAAAGAAGCAGAGTTCTATAGAAGATGCTTTCCCTGCCTGGCAAGAGTTATATTCAGGAAAATGAAAATGCAATTAAAAATACTGATCTGTTTGGGACAAGAGTGTTCAGGAATTTCTGAAGGACAGTTTGGAGACGAAAGTTTATAAGTTGTGGAATTGAGAAGGAGGATAACTGAACAGTGTAAAAAGAAGAGGAAAAATCCCAACCAGATAGTCAGAAAACCCATAGTGATGGGAAAAATACAGTGTGCAGGCAATTTCTTGTAAAAAAAGGGGGAAAATGACAAGCTAAGAGGATGGCACTTACTTTCCAGAATGGTTGCAAATCGTGACTAGAAACTAGTTATTAGTGGAGATTCTCCCATTTGCAGGCAACTGAAACCATGACCAAGAGTATTCTGCTGTTGGCAGAGCTGAGGAAGAAAGTTTGTGAGGGCTGCTTACATTCAGATGTATGCCATTTGCTGTAGAAATTCTTGTCAATATGAATAGAAAAATCCCAAGCCTCTAGATCTTCAGAGAAATGATTCTTCATTTTTCTCAGTTAAAAAAGTCTAAGAACATACAGCAGCATGTTGGATGGTGACCAAATCATCCAAAATAATGAAAAGGCAGGGATCCTATATTTTCCTGTCATGTTTCTCATGTCCTTGATATGAGGGAAGTTTACTACTCATGAAACTGGCAGGATGTCATTGTGATAACTAAATGGTAAATGCTGAAAAGAAAAAAAGTCTCCAAATGCATTAACAGGAATAGCTGTAAATGTACTTACAGTTTACTTTTCAAAAGTTGTTCTCTATTTTTAATAAACAACTAAAAACTTGTTGAGACTTTTGCAAACATGTTTTTCCTAAAGTATGATGAAATTCTGAAATTCAAAGAAAACTCACATGTTCTACAGACATTACTGATGGCTCTGCATTAGGCTTTAACCCCATGTATATTTCATACAATAGCTCTGTCCTTATCTAATTGATGTATAAAAAGACAAAAGCAAAGAAACATTAAAAACCCTGAATTTCTTAAATTATAAAAAATATTGGATTTCATTCGATCTTTTTGTTCAAAGGCTATTTGGTTTTCATGTTCTCTGAATCAAAGAGATTTTCTTCAGATGCATTTTTAAAAAATTAGTTTAATCAGAATGTTTTCTGTACCTTTGATCTGGTGTGCCTGTGTCTGCTTTCTTCAAATACCTCATATATACAAGCCTTTTGATGCTTTGAGAATTTTGCAAACATATAGAATTAAATTGATATAAAATACTGTTCTCTTTGAGCATGGACAGTGCACAAGACGAAGAAAAGGACTGATATGTAAGTAGTGTTTCCAAAAGCATTCAGAAGATCAGCATCTTCCCGTAGCTTGCCAAGGACTGTTCTTGTGCCATTTCTTTAAAAAAAAAAAAAAAAAAAAAGCAGATTCTTGCAATACTAATCAGCAATATTCACTCAGTCTCATAGCACTCATTTCTATGTAAATTTCCAATTAGTGCTATTGTACTCAACAGAATAAATGGTTTAATGTATATTGCTGCACAAAAGTGAAGTAAAGAGAACAGAGTAAGAATGAGCAAACTCTAGAAGTAATTTACTATTTCTTTTGCATATGTGAATGATGATCCATTCTTGGCTCAAGAATAATATAAATACACATTCCTCAGAGGAGAGGAGAGATGAAGGATTGATGTGGATTTTTCAAGGAATTTTTTTTTTAGAGAACATCTTGTTGAAAATCACTGAAATAAATTACAATGGATAGGTGTGGTTCTGTTTCTATCATTCAAATGTCTGAATAGTGACTGCTGTTGGTGGGAAAAAGAGATGACAGTTATTCAGGCATTGAATTTATACACTGTTTATAATAACTTATATGCTGCAGTTCTTTAAACAGAAATTATCACAGTCGAGGTTTCCATCACGCTATGCCTACTCTAGCAAAAATAAAAGCATACTAAGCATCACATATGTAGTAATAATTATTTCGCAAAAAACAATCTTTCTGCAAATTAAGAAGGGCTAAGGTCTCTTGTTTTATTGACCTTCAGCAAATCACAGATTTTTCATGTTTAAATACATGGGAAAATGCTCACTTACTAGTGTGTTTGGGTTGTACACTCATAATCCATTAGGATCTGTCAACAGTCCAGACACAGATAGACTTGCTTTCTTGTATATCCACCTCTATTTGTTGGCCTGCCAACAGGGTGCTTACTAGCAGGTGTTGTAGGCATTATAACTTAAAAGATTAAAGCAAAGAAAACTAGGCTGCGTAAGGGCAGTAGATCCCGCCTCAAGTGTAATAGCACTTCAACCAGCAGAAAGTCCTATTCATTTAGCTGGGCTGGAATAAAGTACCAGTCAAACTGGTAATGACAAAATTACATCCAAAGATTATAGTTATTAATTTTCTGCTCATTTCAGAATGGAGACACAGCATTAGCAGACCAGCTCCACATAAGTGAACTAGCTTATATTTGATGCCTTTTCTGTTAAGTTCACCCTGAATGAAGCAGGTTCCAAAACTTGGAACACATCCAGGATATGGCTCTCCATTGAGAAATAGGATTTCTCAGGCCTACTGCTTAAGACTTTGGAGACAGTGCTCCTCTTGCAGCTTACCTGATAGCTTTGACACAGGCTTTCCCATGGTTCCAAGCTAATCAGACTCATTGTACGCAATTATTTTATCATCTAGATGGCACAAAAGCAAGGCAAAGTGAAAAGTCACCTGAATGCATTTTCTTCCTGTGATTTCTTTGCTTCTCTTGGAAATTCATTGGTTTTAGGGAATCTGTTAAAGAAACTAAGATGCTCCTTCTCTACTCTGCAAAAAAGCTTCTGTAGAGCCTGGCAACAACCCTTCCTGTGAGGCTTTGGCTCCTGCTTCACATTTTGTTTCTGTCACACTGTGCCACACTCTGTTTCTCCTTCTTTTTCTTTTTTTCTCCTTTCTTCCTCTTCTTTTTTTTTTTTTTTTTTTTTTTAATGTGGTGAGAGATTCTTTCATTTCAAACTGCCTCAGTCTCCCCATGAAACGATCAAAGCTTCCCATTTTGCTCCTTTGCCTCCCCTTGCTCTTTCCACTCTCCTGCTCATTTGGAGTTCAGAGATGGAAAAAAAAAATGGTTTTGTCCTAAGTGGAGCAATCTCTTTGCATAAGGAAATTCCCTTCAAATGGATGATTAACAAAGCTGAATGGCTCTCAATTATTAATCCTATGCAAAGCATCAGAATTTTTTCTGTCACCACCTTTATGTTTTGATTCAAAGTAAAAACAAATACAAATGAGGGACTAATAAAGTCCCAGCCTCTGAGTAGAGAATTTGATCAGACATAAATATAGTACGAAACAGGATACTTACATTCAACAGGGAAAGACGCACTGAATCATCAGGATCAGGCATGGAGCATTTCTAATCTCTGAATACTTCTATCTGCATCTTTCCTGTATATCATTTGCTGCTTCTTTTGCCCCTGGAATATGGCAGTGGGAGCAAATTTTTTACTGAAGAGGAGTCTTAACAGAAAGCATAACTGCATTTACATGGGATTTCCAGTAAGAGTCCAGACATTCCTTGGCTAATAAACTTATTTTCCACAAGTAGTAATGTGCAGGTGTGCATTCTTAAGCAAGCAAACATCAGTATCAAATGGGTTACACACATTCTATGAATGCAAGATGAATCTTGTATATTGTGAACTTTCACGTTGCTTTCTTTTATTGTTTTGTGCATTACAAGGATTTTAATGAAATAATAAAGAGGCATTGCAATAGGGGAAATTCTACCAATGACTTTCTTCCCACCTTCTTATATCTGAGAAGAAACGTTCTGCAAAAAGATGATCTGACACATGCCCAGCCTTTTTGGTGATGGTTCCTCTATGGCGCCTAAACTGTATTTTGTGTCTGTGCTTTCTTCTTCTTGACTTTTTAATAAGAGATGGATTTTTTTTTTATGCTTATTTTTAGGTACCATCTGAATAGAGACCAAAAACAAGCCTTGCATTAACTGGGCCAAATATTGTATCATGAGAAACCAGAGATTATTCCAAATGTATAGAAGAAACTGCACTGCAACAAGGTTGTTGTTGAAAGGCAAATAGGGATCCACAACTCTACCCTCTTCCTATTGTTGGCTTAGCACTTCCATTTTGTACATACAGGTTGCTGTGACAAACCCTAGTAATAGTTTGCTCTGTCAATTCCTCCTTATTAAATCAGGGTTTATAAAGCCTCAGCAGTCTCATCACCACATTGAACCAAATCTGGGACGTCTTGGGTGAGACTAAACTGGCTGGCATGGTCCTACACTCCCTTCTTTTAACTCTACAAAATGCTGTGCCAGACAAAGCACTGCTATGCATTCTCCTTTATGACCAACACATTTCTACAGTGCACAGTACTTGCCTCCACTCCACCATCTCAGACTCAGCGCAAACTGTGTGAAGGCAGATGTGAGGTCAGCAGGAAGCCAGCTTATGCCACAGCAAGGTGGAGCTCCCAGTGCCAAGCTATTTTTGATTCTGTAGCCCTCACCCCATAAGGCAAGTCCTCAGCGGGCAGCACAGCGGCAGCCCTTCCATGCAGCGGCATCTTCCACTTGTAATTCCATTTTCTGTTTGAAAAAATATAACATCCTGGGGTGATAGTGCACATGAAAGTCAACAGGAAAGAAACTGACAGATAAACTTATCACAGAGGGTAGCAAACAATCACAAATATAGGTCTGCTTTCAGCCCCCATGTTATATCTCAGTTTGGCGTTCTTTGATCACCAGTGGGAGATCTGACAAATGTTAAAGGAAAACAAGCGGTAGGTCTTAAATGCTCGTGAGAGATCTCAGTTCTCTGGATCCCGTCTATCTAAAACAAAGCAAACATTATCTTCAGTAACTTGTGCTTGTAACTTACTTCCCATACACAACATAGATTAGCAAAGTGTGTCTTTAGATTTGTTGACATTTAATAATAGCTAAACACTCCGGGGGAAAATAAATAGTGTTTTTATTATTATTATTATTATTGCTGTCACTGAATTTCCTTTTAGTTGGAATCCTAGCTGGATGCTTAGAGCATTTATATCAAATTATAATCAAACACAGCCAAGAAAATTGAAATCAAAGTAGGTCTGTATCTATACATGACATCAATCATTCTGTTATGTTATCATACACATTAGGAGAAGAAAATGCACTCATCTTAAATTTACTTGGAGGGCTGCTCCAAAAGTAATGCCTCCTATTTTATGATATTGGCCCACAACATCAGAGGCTGATGTAAGTGGGATGGCAGTGGAGGCAGAACTTCCTACAAATATTGTTACACATTGTTGCTGTGTGACAGATGGCAGCAGAGAGGCAGCCTGACAAAATGGTGTCTGACATGGAAATGTGTCTGAAGCAAAGCACTGGAATTTAATTCCTCCATGAGGAAAAAATGGCACCAATTGACATAAGTCAGTGCTTGCTGAATGTTTCTGGAGACCTAACAGTGGATGTGAACAAAGTGAGGTGGATAATGGTGTGTTTCAGCAGTGGTGACAGTGGCCCATATCCACTGGTGCAGATCTTTCCAAGCATGGCATGCAGGCTCTTGTTCATGGCTGGTAAAAATGCAAAACTAATGGTGGTGTCTATGCTAAAAAATAGTATATTGTAGCTGAGTGTTACTGTGCTCTCTGTATCTGTTGTAATATCCACAGAAAAAAATAGGAGATGTGACTTTTGGAATGGCCTATGTATTAAAGACATGAGAAATCCTGGCATAAATACATATAAACAGTTATTTTGAGGTTTAGAAATGGATTCATTGACTTAATCCATATGTTTTAGCTACAATCTCTAAAATGTACTGTGCTCATTTAGAGATGAAAATAGAGCAGTTTTAAGAAACTCAACTGGAAAAAATATTGCTGTGTTAAACTTTGAACTATCTGATAATAAAATATGAAACAAAATAAGTTACTTCTGTTAGCTACATGTGGAATCCTATTTGAAAGAAAAGGCATGTATCATGAAGTTATGCTAATGTTATTCTCTTAGAGTTTTATTTTGCACATAAAGTAACCCACTGGATCTAACTGTACAAAATAATTGATGGGAGAATATTTACATGCTGGCATCACTCTACACATATTTGCATTAAGCGTTGTAAGCGTTTAAGGAAGTGACGCCTAAGAAAGTTGTAATAGTCATTAGCAAATCCTTCCATAGGTCTCAACAAACACAAGTATTAATATACATTCTCATCTGAAAGTATTTCTCTTAAATGGCATCAGAATGCATCAGACAGAAAATTAATGTATTGTAAAATATGAGTTAAAAATGTGACCACTGCATGAGCATTTATACAGAAATATATATGTACACACATATTTTTCATGTTCAGTGTTAATTTTGGAAACATTAATTGGAAAATATCTTTCCATTTATGTGATTTGTAAGTTTGATTCTTCAAATAATTTGAAAAGTATTCATACTGAAATGAAAATGTATTTTATAGATTACTTGAACTACAGGGTTCCTTGTGTTATTTCTTGCTTTACCAAAACTAGAGAGCTTATCTCAATTTCTGTTCTATTTTAATCATTAGCTTTTTTTGTTTGTATTTTCCTGTGATCTGCTGAAAACAACTATCTTTACTTACTGCTGCTAAAATAGGCTCACTGTTACATAAAAGGGCACCACTGGTCGTAAACCAGATATGAAAGGTTTGCTCTAGTTATAAGAAGACCTTTTTCCCAGGACCATTTTTTCCTTCTGTCTCACAGTGATGGTAAGATCAAACACCATCTTAAACACAGTAGTTCTATGCTTCAGCAACAAAATGCTACTTTATAATGCAGAACCAAAAAGAAAAAACGTGTTGTTCAACAGCCTCTCTGAAAATGACTTGGCTCTTTCTCTCATCTCTGGGTATAATGAATTCCAAATCTGTGCCCTAATACTTCGTTACTCTGCACAGGCAGTCTCCCCCACGTGTCTTCCCACCATCAGACTTTCAAGTTCTAGGCTAATAGCAGATCCACAGTGCCAGTACGTTTCCCTGGGTTTTGGAAAAAATCCTTTGAATAGATTATCATTCTTTTTAAAGAACAAGGTTATTTTGTATTAATAATGAGCATATATTAGGCTTTGGATAATTGCTTTATGTAACTTAACGTTTTGGCTTTCAGTTAAATAAACACTTCATGTGTTCACAGGTGTATTGTCCTCAAGGGCATTCTGCTTTTTGGGGTGGCAGCTGCTGCCAAGGTGTTGCTGATACAGCTCTGCATATAATTTATTGGAAACAGGTGCTGACTTATGATGAAGATAGACAGGAAACTAAAGCAGACAACATGTTTAACCACTATTTTAAAAGTTCAGGTTCACAAAGACAATGTGTCTGAGATGTTTGGTGGATGTTGCCAGCATCTTAGTGAGAGTTTACAAGCTCCCAGAAATCACCATAAGGAACAGATTGTCTACAAGCTGCAGGAATTGTATTCTAAAGAATATTGCATGGTATTGTGCCAGAGTTCATTGATTACACAAATCCTGTCAGTCATAACTAAAACTACAAAATGTGTTCCTGGACTTATGTCGCAATGAAAGTTGAAATGATGTTATAAATAGGGTAACTCTCAGACTGGTGGATGCTGTGTGATACATAGAACTGTTACGTGTGCATACATGGTGAGACATTTGTACATTTGCAGGATTCTAAAATTTTCCTCGTTAAGTGAGAGCTATAATGAATAACAACAGATATATCAAGGCAAAAGTGGAAAACTCACTGAACTTTGCAGATACAGGAAGGATGATCCAGAGGAGAGGTTCTTTCCCTCAATTAATTTACCTTGAAACCTATGTAATGCACATGGCAGATAGGAGGGTGCTGTGTTGGGGGATCTATTGCTACATGACATCAGCATAGCCCAATACTGGAGCAACAGAGCACCATCTGAGTGCAGCATTAATGAGAATAGGTGGAAAGCCTTCTTCTGACCTTAGTGGGCTTTGGATGAGATCCCAGGAGAAAGAAAATGAACTTCTTTACTTTCTGTAGCCAAGTTAAACCATTAAAGTTACTTAAACATTGCTTTTTTCCTCTTCCCATCTTACTTCCCTTTGCTTTTATTGTAATTTTAAACAACATTTTTTACATAAGAGACTTTCAATAGGAGTTCATGAGGATGTTTATTCATGGACAGCAGTTTGCATATTTTAGCAAGTAATCTCCAGTTTAATCTCTAGCCTCTATAAGATACATATGTAGTAAATATGCATACTAAATATTTTTAAAAGAAGTTGTTAAAGTTTGTGTACAGTTCTTAAACCTTAAACCTTAAATATCTCAATGATTTACATTAAAAAAAAAAAATACCCAAAGGCATTAGACCACATTATGGACTAATAGTCTGCCAAATTTCTTTTTTGGGGAAATGTTTGAGTTACAGTATATGAGCAAAAGACAACTGAAACAACAAAATTTGGTCAAGAAAATACTGACCCCAGGCTG
Source organism: Chrysolophus pictus (assembly GCA_037305975.1). Classification (NCBI taxonomy): domain Eukaryota; kingdom Metazoa; phylum Chordata; class Aves; order Galliformes; family Phasianidae; genus Chrysolophus; species Chrysolophus pictus. The sequence continues at coordinate 12,214,100 of CM074587.1, forward strand.
AGAAATTGTATGCCAAAAATGTTGACAAAACTTTATACCAACCCTAGCAGGCATGTCATGTTTAATATTTGCAGTATATGGAAAAAACTTTGGCAATTTAATGCTTGTATTAATTTGAAAGACTTATATGCAGTGGGTATAAGCTTTTACATTACCATTCCTAATTTATACCAGCCTTCTTTTTTTTTCACAAAGGATAAATGATCTTCAGTCATGAGAGAAGAAGGACAGGGAGAGAAATCCCTCAAAATTATGAAGCCATTTGCTGTACCCCACCCAAACTTACATACCTGACTTGGAGGGATCACTCCTTCCATTTGATGGATAATTCCACTTTCGTGCCATTCACACTTATGGATTATTTTTCACACTACTTTTTTCCACAGGAAAGCATATAGTTGGAATAAAAATATTTTTTTTTTTTTTTTGAAACACATGTAGAAAATCTTTGTTTACATTGAAATCTCTTCAAACAAATATTCTGTTAACAGTCTTGTGTAAAGAATTGTAATGTTTCATACTGCATTAAGTGATGAAATGCTACACCACAAAACAAGTGCAGAAAATTTGTGATTGACTATTAGACTCCTTAAACTAACACATGCTCTTATTAATGATAATTATCTGTGACCAGAGTTTCACTGCATCAGTGCCAGGCCTGGAGCCTCCAGTACAGGAAGGACCTGGAGCTCTTGGAGTGGGTCCAGAGGAGGGCCACTAAGACGATCAGAGGGCTGAAGCACCTCTCCTATGAGGAAAGGTTGAGGGAACTGGATTTGTTTAGCTTAGAGAAGAAAAGGCTCTGGGGAGACCTCATTGCGGCCTTCCAGTACTTGAAGGGAGCGTATAAACAGGAGGGGGAATGGCTGTTTACGAGGATGGACAGTGATAGGACAAGGGGGAATGGTTTTAAACTGAGATGGGAGGTTTAGGTTTAGGATATTAGGAAGTTTTTCACAGAGGGTGGTGACACACTGGAACAGGTTACCCAAGGAGGTTGTGAATGCCCCATCCCTGGAGGCATTCAAGGCCAGACTGGATGTGGCTCTGGGCAGCCTGGTCTGGTGGTTGGTGACCCTGCACATAGCAGGGGAGTTGAAACTAGATGATCACTGTGGTCCTTTTCAACTCAGATCATTCTATGATTTTATGATTTTATGAATTGTCTCTAAACTAACACTGTACATTTCAAAGTTCCACTCTCTACCAACAAATTATTCTGAGAAATATGGTAGTTTAAGGACATACATTGTTCTATACCAGTTATTAGACTGTGGTGATCAAGCTGCCAGTGCAGCATGAAACTAAGGATGAATGCGCACTCCCTTCTGCTGTGATCATGCCTTCTATAGTCAGTAGGAAAGAAGAGTGATGGAGCTGTGTGTGTGTCATGGCCCCATCTGATCTTCTTATGCTCTAAAAAGGCCATCACTAAAGAATTACTAAAGAAATAAAAGAAGATTACTAAAGAAATAAAAACAAACAAACCCTACAGGATCAACACCTGGGCAGCTCATAAGATGAGATGCATCAGGATAGCCGTTTGCACAGTGTTGACTTCAATAATTTCAAAACATCTATTTACAGTGACACACTCATGTTGATTTCATATGTGGCCAGGTAAAGGAAATAATATTTTAAAAAGGATAACTCAGTTATTAAATATTTCATTATGGTCAATAGCTATTCTAGGGCACTTAAAACCCACATGTTTGGCCTGGACATACCTGCTGATATTGAGACTGCGGATCTCACATCAAGGTTATTCATGGAAGAGTCTTCCAATATCATGGGAATCCAAACCGCAGTCTGTCTGTAATCAAATCATGACAGAGATTAATGTTATCTACCAGAGCAATCCATCATAAAACATAAAAATGTTGTGGATCAAAAAAGCAGGTGACTACAGTCAGCCAGAGGCAACCTAAACTGTGATAAGCCACTCTTCTATATGGACTAGACTAGGGGCTGCAGGTAGGGGCAATGAAGACTTCAGTGTATGTCAGACAGACTCACTCTTTCTTCTTGGCATTACTATGATGACTGACTCATTCAACATGGTTGAATAAGTGGTTGTAAAGAAATCCAAACAAGGAAATACAAATGAACAGTCAAAATATGCATCTGTGAAAAATTTGGTAACTACTTCCAAAGAGGTAAACCCAGCAGAGGGTCCTTTTCTGGTATTGTTGAATTTAAATGGTAGGTTTGAAAAATAGCTTTTGAATGAGGTATTTTATTTTGCATCAGTTTAGATACATCATAACAAAAACTAGAATGCTATCAAAGCTAAAATAAAAGTTCACTTTTGACAAAATAAATAGATTCAGCTAACCCAGGGTGATTTTTTTTCTTGAACATCTTCCTTCAATGAATATTTGGAAATTTTAGAGCCTTATTTCAAACTGGAAAAGAGCCATATCTCAAGACTACGTAACTGTAATCAATCATATCAACCATACGTAGATCTCCTATGTTTGACAGAGCTTTAAATTACAGCTTTTTCTATTATGAATGAAAAGAACAAAAGGGAACAATTGCCCCTTTGAGCATAATTTGTTCCTCACCTGAGCATTATAGAAAGTGAGCTCCAGCAAATGAAGTAACACCAGAATGACAGATACTTTACAGCCATCATTCATAGTTTTATAATCATGACATGAAATCTGCATGCTCCCTGCACCTTTCTCATGACACTGGTATCTGCAATTCAAAGCTTACCCACCAACAGCTCCAGCAGAAAGACTGACAGCAGTCTTTCTCATCTTCTACCACCTCCTTCATTAAAGGAAGACAGTACACGTCAAAAAAAAAGATCAGAAATAATGTGTCTACAAAGGTATTACTGAGGCTACAGAAAGTCAGGTGCAAGAGGTAAATTTTTCCAATCAATTTAGACTAGGAGAGCAGAAGGAAGTAGGAATAGAAGAATGATCTGAGTTGGTTTAGAGAAAATGCCCATCATTCTCTTCCTCCTTGGAGCTGGTAAAATTCATGCCAAAAGTCACAAAGCTTAGCTGAGACAAACATCTGAAGGCATTGCTAAAGAATGAGAAAAGAGTTATGCCTGGAAATGAATGGAAAAGTCAGTCACCACCAGTAATGCATTGAAAATGTCACAGCAGATGAAGAGCAGGCTTTGGGCAACACAAAGCAAGAGGTATGGTCTTCAGACTTCTTGGAATTTAAATAAGGTTACTGAATAATACATGTTTATCTTAGAGATCATTCTTAATTTGCCTGATTCAAACCTTTTTGTTCCATTCCTTTCTTTAAATTCTCTCTCATAAGCACAAGTAGCTTTTCATGATGTGTCAGCATATGGAGAGTACTGGAAGAGCACTTCACTTACTGTATTAGCTATTGCAATGTAGATAAATGGAAATGAACAACTGGGGAAAAGACAAAGAATAACAACCAGCATCTTGGCTCCCTTCACAGATACAGAAGACACAAATAGATTTTATTAAAATTAGGGGCACCTTAAAGAGCAATTACCTGGTAAACAGCATTGCCATTTTACCTGAGGGTGTTTGGGTATCTTAGAGGTGACTACTTGTCTGTTGCGGTGGAGATTTGTAAATGAGCTGCTTTAAAAAACCTCCACTGTACTTGTGACTAAATTCAGAAAAGTAATTTCGATTCTCAAGAATTTAAGCAGAGGAGAAAATTAATTACAAGACGCTTTTCTAATTAAAATTCTAATCGTTAAAATTCATGTATGCATTTCAGTACTTAATACACGTGGAAATCATGACCCAAATTCCAAAATCCACCTATTCACCTTCACATTTCTTATGAACATGGAGGTCATAAGAAAAAAATAAGGTGTTATGTATTGAACTGTGAACAATATTTATTTACGTATTTGTGTGCACACAGTAAGTAGCTACATTTGCCTTAATATGTCTGCAGTTTGAAACTTGTGAATTATACATATCGCTGGTGCCAAGAGTCTTAAAAAATGATTAAAGTTATGTAGTATCTAAGAAAGTTTCTAAGAAAACATACTTCTCTCTAGAAACCTGGAGAACTGGCTTCAATCTCAAAGCTGATTTCAGGAGATAAGATCTACTCAATTAAATGACTGCACTGAATTCACTGATGGCATATATCATGCAAATCTTTTTTTGAAAGCAATGGGGTGTACACCTACTAATACCATTGCTCAATTTAGCTTTCACTGCTAAAGATGCTTGAAGAACAATTCATGTTTACACAAAAACTGAAGCTTCTTGCAATTTTAATGTCTTACTTTCACCGATTCAAATATGTCAGATATCTTGCTGCCTAATTGGAATAATGTACTCGTTCCTCATAATAAATTTCTATTTTATTAAATATGTAATTTGTATCTGTTCAGGAGAGGGTTAAAAATTTATGTGCCAATCGTGACAGTTTTTACAGCAGACAGTGCTTGTAAAGATCTCTAGGTCTCTGTTGTTGTCAGTCTAGGCTATAGTTTTGCTTATGCATAGCTTTCAAACTAGAGATACGAAAGAAGAGCATCTAGTGTTTAAAGAATAAAAATAATCCAGTATATACCAGCTCATCTTTCTGATAAGAAGGATGATTCAATTAATTCCAGAAGTCCTAGTCTGTCTTGTCTACACAGAACTTATGGTGCATATTTCTTGTGTACTTATTCGTCTAGAATTCAGAAGCATCAAACTTTTCAAAGGATCAAGTCAGATAAACACATTACATTACAGGCATTCAAGAAACTTGCTTTATAAAATAAATAATAAAATGTTAGAAATCTGACAGAACAAGCTACATAATTATTCATTCGGTTACCAGTAGCATAAGAGAAGGTGGAAATTTACGTATCATCCTCTTTGTGTTCATACCAAATTAGTTTATTTTATTTTTTTCCTCATTTTCTCTCGATACATGTTGGGGCATCTTTTTACCCAAAAATTGAGCAGCAGAGAGTAGGAGTTTACTAATCCATGATCCACCCACAAATTTTAAGCAGATTTACCTCTTAGACTTGCTCTTTCCATTGAGATAGATGTCTGGATGATTTATTCTACCATTTGTTCTTTCATGTTTTGAATCCAAGAATAGCAGAGGGGGAGGTGGTACAAAATGATGAAGAGATGGTAGGTAGCAGTGACTGTTGGAGCTTCAGCATTCCTGGCATATAAGAACATCACCACTTCAGCAAGCACTTGTGATTGTTTCACATCAAGGATGCACTCTGCAAAGTTCAGAAATGCTTTTATTACCTCATGCTCTTGACAGCTAAATATGATCCCAAACTCCTGATTCTGCTGACTCTACAAAGTTACGCACTCCTTGTCTTTACTAATAGCTGAGAAATGAAAGTAATGCCTCTCATTTAATGATGCTGGCCCACAGTGTCAGAGCTGGAAAGTGGTTGGATGGCAGTAGAGGCAGAACCTTCCCACCAATATTCCATTACATTTTGTTGCCGTGTGACAGATGGCAGCAGAGAGGCAGTCTGACAAAAATAGTGTCTGCCATGGAAACGTGTATGGAGCAAAGGAGTGGAACTGAATTCCTTCATGTGAAAAAATGGCAGCAACTGATGCACGTCAAAGCTTGCTGAATGTTTCCAGAGACAAAACAGTGGATGTCAGCACAGTAAGGTAACAGGTGGAGTATGTGGGTGTACGTAGTGGTGACAGTGGGTCATGTCCAACGGTGAAGATTTTTATGAACGTGGCATATTGTTGGTGAATGCGTTGCAAAATACTGTTTCCTAGCTGTGAAGTTGCTCCATCGAATAATGTTACTGTTTCCCTTTCTATTTGTTGTAATTCTCATGGAAATAAATAGGAGGCATTACTTTCAGAGTGACCTGTGTATCTCTACAACGAGCTTCTCTTCAGTTTTCAGAACAGATATCTACTGTCAAGAAAACTACTTTTTGGGAAGATTCCACAGATGTTCCTAAAACTACTCTAAAATACCATTCTGAATTCTGTTCTGGAGGTGTACTGAATCTTTTCTGGTTGGTTTGGAGACAGCAAAAAGAGAATCAACCTGAAATTATACCAGCAGGGATAAAATTGCCCAGGGACAGTTCTGCTGACAGATCTATTTGGAAAAACTGCAAATTCTGGCTGTATCTTATCACTCTCCAAAGGCTAAAAAGAGCAGATGTCCTGAAGTGGCTGAGCAATCTGATGACTCCTCTGTAACACAGAATCACTACATGTCCTCTGCAGGCAGCTTGATTGCTTCTCAGTGCTGGGCCACAGAAAAGAGCTGGGGATCTGTCATGGCTTTAGAAATTATTTTCCTTGTAAGCGTATCCATGGCTTTGCTTTTGTCCAGAAAAAGAGGCCTCTTTGAAAATAAAGCCTTTAATATATACGAGCAGAGATGAGCAGTTTCCCTTTATCTCAACAAGTGCTAGAGCTGGTCCTTCTACAAAGCCAACAGAGTTTGTCCCAAAACTGGAAGGATCCAGTTTTTTTCTTTTCTGTCTGACTCAAAGGTCTTTAATTCCAGCTAGAAGTGTAAAAACTTGGGAGGAAGGAAGACAACAATACCTCTAAGCAACACAGTAGAAGAAGCAAGGGTGGAGAAGAGCCCTCAAAGGGATTATAAAACAAAGTGAAAAGGAGCCAAGACAGTGCCCATAAGATGTTATCCTTGTGGGACTGTGAGAAATGGAAGAGAAACTCAGTTCTTTCTCAACAGATCTTACTCCAAAAGCACACAAGGAACCTTGTGGTATCTGAGCTTCCCGGCCTAGGCCTTCCCAGCAAGCACACTGCTGGTGGGGCAGCCTGGGCCTTCACATACCAGCACACACCGTGAGGAAATCAGCTCAGCAGTTTTCTTTCCAAACACTGTGCTGTCACGTCCATCTTCCCCACATGTCAAAAATTATGTTTAAAGTACTGAAAGCTAGCAACTCTGGAAAATAATGAAATCCATGAAACGGTGACTGATAAGACAAAAATGCAGCATTTAGCTCTAACTGCCCACAATTAAGTTTTCAAAGGCCTGACTGCTGGCTGAAAATATTACCCAGTCATCTTCTCCCAGGTTTTTTTTTTGGGGGGGAGGGGAGGAATTAATTTGACAATTAGGGGTGATATTCCTTTGTCAAAACAAGTCTTTTGTTAAGTATTTAGCAGGCGCTCTAGATATTCAGGCAAAGCACTGAATTTTTGTGCAATTTTTCTGGAGAAGAAACCTACATTGTACCAGATGCTGTAAACTGGGATGAGAAAAAAACTCACAGTTTTGCTTCTGGCTTCTGGATTTAAGAAAATAGTGAATCTGAACATAGGGTGAAGAGAATACAAAGAAAGAAAATGTTTTTAAAGCCTGATCTAAGCAAGAAAATAGGTAAAAATATACATAATTTTATGTATATAAACACCAGTACTTTTTACTGCATAGAAATCTTAAAATATTTACATATATTTGCATATATGAGATACATATACATATCTTACAACAAACTTCAAAGACATGTAGACCACCATCTCATGCTGATTGCTGAAGGAAGGAGAAGCAGGAGGATAAAAATCCCCATAATTTCTTAGGAGGCCTACCACAGCTTTTTTAAAGAATAGCATGCACACACACATCACACACACAGACATAACCCTGGAGAGGAAATCTGTTTATGGTAGAGAAGAAAATAGGGAGCATTCAGTACCTTCTGGAATCTCAGTCAATTGTACTTTGGCAGTACAATATGGTATTGCTTCAAGCCAGTATTTTTTCACAATGTCCGTTCCGTGTGAAGCATTGAAAAATGCTGACTCCTCTGGAGCACAAAGCCCAAAGTAAGAAAAAAAAAAAAAAAAAAAATTAAAAAAAAATAAAAAAACTAGGTATTTTTTGCAAGCAGCAAACTGCCATATGCGTGGTACAGCAAATGAGTCAAAAGAGGAACATGGCTAGGCCTGAAAACTATAGCAAATCAGAGTGAAATTTTCTTCAATAAATTAGTTCAAAATATTGTAATCACAGACTGATTTTTAATTCTTTTAAAGGTATTCCTGAATATATTTCTGATACACAAAATAATCACAGGGAGAATATAACTGGTAATCATTTTTTAAAGATGGCAAATGTTATTACACTAAGAACAAGATAACTTAGTTCCTGCATAAGATAGAAAGGTGGTCAAAGTAATTTTCTCTCTGTGAAAGGAGTTTGGATGAGTACATGAATGAAAGAAAAACTTGCAGATTTGTTCTTTTTTCTTTTACTTGATCTGCCCAAGAAGAAAAATAGAAATAAAAGAAGTCTTAAAGTAGTTGTCACTTTGAAATTTCCCAGCGTTTCAATTAAAAGCTTCAGAGTCTGGCAAAATTTGTCAAGCTTCCCTTTGAAAATAAAGGCTGGCTTAACCTTCAAGGCAATTTCATTAGGTTGTTAATGTAGCCCTAGCCTAAAGTTGTGCTAAACAGAAAGGTAAGACTGAGCATGCTTCAGATCCCTTTTGAACTCAGTGGAAGTATTCTCATGGTCTTCAGTGGGCTTTGACTTCAAACTCATAATTCTAAATTTAGGCTCATTTATAATTGTTCCTTTTGCTTAATTAACCACTCTATAATTAGAATTCTTTTCTTTGGAATCAGAAAACACAGAGAGAAGTATTCTGTCTCTCATATGTAAACTCATTCTTAGTCCAGGAAAAACACTTTTTCACGACTTTTGGCTAAGACCATTTTCATTAGAAGAACGAGGAAAAGATCAGAGGAAAACAAAAACTGAAAAAGGGGAGAAAGGAGCTGCGGAGGGGACTAGCTGGCTGATAAAAAAGGAGAGGATCTAGACAAAACAGGTAAGATTAAAGAGGAATGAAATGGTGTCATAAAGTAAAATAGGTAAAATTCAGAATTTTATTTCCTCATTTGTTGTTGAAGTCAACATTATTAAGTTATTAACAGTCTTGCCTTAGATCCAAACTAATAAAAACAAGGGCAAAATTTGACTAAGATTGTGACTAGCATACAAAATGATTAGCCTGGCCATAAATTTTGTGTTTTTAATTTTAAACATTAAGTCCTCTTGTTTTTGTCAGTCCTTATTCAGAAGAGCTGAGACGAGCTCAGGAACTGGTGGACTGCAGAATCTATTAGGAACATTTTGGTGGGAATGGCTGCTACTCCTGGAGCTTTACCTTTTTAACAAAGAAGGTTCTCTTTTAAGATTGATACTTGGAAAGGATTGATGTCTCAAGAAAAACTGTCATTAACAAGGTGATCTTGTTTTGTTTTTCTTAGATGCAACTTTAAAGGTAAGATCTGCATACCACCACATGAGGAAAACAGGACTCATCCAGACAGCTAATGCAATTCGCCAATGTAAGCTGCATATCAAGACTTCAGTTCTTGGGTGCAGTTGTATTATTACATCCTATGCTTTCTATGGGGAAACGATTAAAACAGGTTTGGCATACTAGAGGAAAGAAAGCCCAAGTGACTGGGGAAGAGATAAACTCACAGTGTCTACAAAAGGAATGCCTTTGGCATGCTAGATAGTATTTGAGATTAATTAGCAGTTTATTTAATAAAGCTGTAGCCAGACATCTTTAATCCAAACACCTTTGTAGAGTACATTTATATGCAGAGCTGTAGATAATTACTAAAAGTATTATTTCATAATAAGAAAACCAAATTCATTTATGAAATAATATACATGAGTTAATACATGAAAATGAAGAATAATATACACTTCCATATAACATAAAAATAACTGTACATGCCAGACACTTTTGACAAGATCTTCTGGATGCTTAAAAAGCACAATAAACATCTGTTTTATATCAAACAATGCCAAGCCTTAAAAAAGCACTCCTTTGTTAATACTCTAGCTCCTTATTTAAACTAAATTACTAGGTATTTATAACATTTCATTCTCTTGTGAAGCAGCAGTAAACAGGACAGATACAGAACTCAGTAAACTGAAAATGTAGGCTTCAGTAGTCAAAATGGTAAAATTCAAACTGCTCTGCTGGTATGAATTGGTACAGTGACATAACTGTACTCATCATTTGAGGGAAAAGTGATTCCGTTTAGGAGAAAAAGAAGAATTTCCAAATAACTCATATTTAAACAAAGGAAAAAAAGGACAACAGAAAAGCAAGCAAAGAGGAGTCTGAGTTGAGGGTGTCAAACTCTAAACTGTAAAATGATCTTTTCTGATTTTTTTATTACATCTGAACAATTTTTGTGATTACAACTTTCTTCCTGTCTCTCTCTCTTTTTTTTTTTTTTTTTTTTTGACAGAAAACACCAGAACAGAAAACACCAGAACATTACACTGCTGCATAAAATAAAAGACCTTCCCTTGCTTTTATGTACATCTTTGTTGCTAAAAAGAATAAGAAGGTGTTTAAGGAGTATATTAACTCTCCTACAATTCCTTAAAATGGTATGGACATATTACTGGATTGCTTAAATCAACTCTGTTATAAGTAGAGCAGATAAGAAATAATCATATGTAGTATAACAGACACATGCAGGCACACACACTCCATTGTTTAGTCTTTGATGAAAAAGAAAGATGATACATTCCTATGACACAATGTTAATAAACTGTCTTGCATCACATATCCCAGAAAAGTCACTGTTAAAGCCCTTTTATTAGAGATGAGTATTTTTAAATCAGAGAGCTCATGCACTATAAATCCTAAGGTTGCTAGAGAACAGTAGAAATACACAATGTTGCCAAAAGCCAAAGAGAGGAAGCAGAATGATCACAGTAATTACAGGTCAGTTAGTCTGGCAGCAGTCCCAAGCAAAGTAATGGAAAAGCTGATAAGGGATTCAATTAGTAGAAAATTAAAGGATGACAGTATAATTGGTGCCAGACAAGAGGACTTTATGAAAATGTAAGTCTTGTCAAACAATTTGATGAATGTAACAGCACAGATATATGACTTATGTAAAGCATTTGACTTCGTACCTAACTATAACCTTAATAAAGCTCTAGCTTAAATAAAATAGTCTATGAACAGAGAGAAAAATGAGGGTAATACCTGCATGCGCCATTTTCCTGCCTGATACTGTCCTTGCTGACTGGGGGGAATCAGGCTAAACATTGTCAGGTGAAGCAAGTGAAAAAGGAGACCAGCTATAAGTGATCACCAGGAAAGGAGACCAGCTATAAGCTATTACCAAGAAAGGAGATGAGCTATAAGCTATTACTGGGGAACATGGCAAGAAACCAACAAGAAACAGGGATGAAATGTTGCAGGTAGTAACAGAGCCCCTAACTTCAATAGAGATAGTTGTTCTTATCAGATTTGTAAAGAAAGCAAGGTCTAGGAAACTTCTACAGTTAGCTTTCAAAGAAGATGCATATTATGGGACATGTACTTAAAATCTGGATGAAGATCAGAGCGTCCTAAAATCTGATGTTTGGTCCAGAGTAATGGACAGGTTCAACTCATTTACATAGTATGTGGGGGGATTTGAGGCAAAATATATAGACTGATTCTTTAAAGTTACAACAGAAGATTTGAATCACAGTGCATTCCAAGTCCTACTGAGCGACTAAGTCTAGTCCCAACAGATTTTGTGTATGTAGATCACAACACAGATGCTTTCATGTCTCAAGTCTCTTGGGAACACTGTATGTTTTGTCTGCTTTGTTTCTTAATGATTTGCAAACTTTCAAAACTTGGCTGTGTTGCTACTTTGCTTGTGGGCTCAAGAAAAGACAAGAATCTATAAACCTTTGATCCACATGCTAGAAATGTACTAGGAAAAAAAGAAAAAGAAAAGAAAACACAGTGCTGTCAACAGGAAGATATAATGGTTGGTTTGTATGAATGGAGATGGTTAGTTTCAAGAAACATGATATGAGAATTGTTTGCTGCTTTTTTTTTTTTCTTTATGAAAATATATTTCTTTGAAGAAACAATTTTTATGCAAAGTACTGTAGAGAAAAATTTGTATCAGATTGAATCACAAAGATACGTTTTCTTGTCTCGCCACAAAACAAGGAAGGGATGCTGAGTCTCATGGTTTGCTCCAGGAAATAAAAAGAATAAAAAAGGTCATTCATGCTTTCATTAGTCTAGGTTTAACAATCTAAAAGATTATTAGATCTCTTAACATCTACATATTATCGCATTTCAGAAAGTATGGGCTATGAATTATGTACACGTCCCTGTAAGGACCAAATCCTGACAAAAAAAAGAAACAGAAGATTTGTAGATTTGTATTCAGAGACATCTCTATATTAATAGAGGATTTTACCCAAAAGTGCGTGCTACTGTGTGACAGACAGCAGCTTGACTGGCAAGAGGGAAGCAGATGACTAGCTGATGATGGTAATTTTCCTGCAGCTCAGCTAGAGGGCTTCTGGTCCAAGCCAAGTTGTCTTGGCTCCCTCTGTAGTCAAAGTAAAGAAAAAGGCACTTCTGGAGGGCAGCTGTTCTCATACCACATGTTTATCTTTGGTGCACTGATGCCTCTTGATCCTCAATGTGCTTGATGAGCATCTTAGACAAGAACTCAAGTATTTGACAGTCAACACCAGGTGACGTGAACTATAATGACTGGTGCAACCGATACACGTAGTTAATGCCAAAGTACACCTGTGCCCATTAATTTAGTCACATGTGTCAGACTTCAAAAATCCAGATAAGCACTTGAGATTTGATTCAACCTTTATAACTATCTGTTTCATATTTGAATCAAAAATAGCTGTAAAGTGAAATGTGAGATTCTCATATGTATGTTGGAGTGTTATGAAAATGGCCAGATAAAAGGGCAAAATGACGGAGTGCCTTAATAACTTTTCTTCATCTCAGAGACACATGAAGCAAGCCTGTAGTTTGCATTTTGCCTACAGCCCTCTCCAAGAAAGAGGACGGATGGTTGTTTTCAATTGTTCAGCTTTGGTGCAGGTCTGTGCAAACCATAATTTGAAAGTAATTGTGGTAATTACTGTAACTGCAGAAGTTAAAATGCGCAAGTTTAATTTTGCTCAGGTAAAGCCGTGCCAGTAATGGCACCATTCATCATTTTCTGTAAAAACAGTAACAGGTGTTAATCTACACTCACTGATGGGAGCAATGGGAGTGCACAATAAGCAAAGTGCCAAAAAAGAAAAAACACCACCAAAGTACTGTCACAGAAAAAGAACTTCTAGTAATGTCTTTGTAATTGGACTCAAGTGAAGAGTGAAAAGTTATTTGACATTTCAATGATGGGGATTGCTAATGAGCCCAATTTTTCTCTTCCACCTTGATTAGCTTTCTGTAGGAAGATCCACTGTAGTTCTGCACAATGAAGCTTGCAGGAATAGACACCCAACTGCTGTAATTTTATCAGCCCTCCCACTTACTGAAAAGTAATCTTTTTTCTTTTTTTTCCCTTTTTTGACAGGCTGCTGAACTAACTGTTACTACGTTTTCAAACATAATGGAAAACAGTGGGAAGTTGAATTTAAATAGGACCTGAACATCAATTTTGCAATTTTTCTAGCCTTAACAGAAACCTTATAAGATTTTTAAATGCCTCACACATCCTGTTCTCCCAACGTTTTGGATGTTACTTGTGAGATATCCTTGGCACTAGGGTTGTGTCTTCTGCTCATAGCTGTACAAAGCTATCTTATGGAGCAAGAGGACAGCCAGTATATCCCGTGCTTTTCGTGTGATCTTACTCACTCAATAGCATCCAATTTATCTACAGAGAATATTTAAGCAAGTAGAAAAGTATTTCCCATCATCACTTGTACACTGCACAGGTAGTTTCTGCTATGAATTCCAGAGAGTTCAAAAGGTAATGTCACTTGCACCTATGTGGTTTTGCTCAAGTAAGGGAGGGCATTTTCTCTACACAATGCTCACACTTTTGCTACTAGCAGCTACTTCTAATTGTGCACAGCCAAGAGCCATTTCCTTTCAAAATACGTCCCATGATCCTGGACTTTTCTGCCCTGGACTTATTTGGGAAAGAACAAAGCCAGCTCATGCCCTGCTTCTTGCTCCAGTCAGTGGGGGTACATACAGCCCTGTCTGGAGGAGTGCAGTCAGGTGGGTGCAAGCAGGATACATGCAGTTGGAAATCCTTCCCACCTCTCCTCCCAGCAGGTCCTTGTCACACTCCGGTCTAAATATGAACACGCTACTTAAAATAGTAATGTGAACATTTTGCAGAATTTGGAAGAGGATAAACCACAAATGATCCGCATTGCCAGGCTCATACCAAAGATTATCTTCTAGAGAGCTACATAACTCAACCTGGATGCTAATAAATATATCCAAGTAAATTCCACTATATTAGTATGGCATTTTTAGCTTAAAAATGTATTAAACTCATTTCAAACAGAAGTATTAGCATTTCAAAACTAGACCTACTACAGAAATATTTTCCTTACCAATTTCCTGATCTGAGTCACTCTTTTTAATTCAAGACAGCTGTTCCATGACAGGACAGGACTCAACGGAGATCCCAGTGATGACTCCATTGCCTTGAGAGTAGTAACAAAGACATGGCCACTGCAGGGTTGTGTATGTTTTAAACATAACATGGCAAGTCAGTGAAACATTAAAATGCAAGAGATTCATTATATTTAAGACTTCCTCTTTCCTGCTCCTTCTCCTAAAAGAGAAATCAGACACACAAGATTGTAGACTTCTTTCGTCACTTGCCATGGGTTGGACACCAGCTTAAGGCAGAAAGGCCAAAGCTGAGGATGGGCTGAAAGCACTTGCACCAGCCCCACAGCTCCATGATCCTCCAGTTTGCTTTTGGGTAGCATCACGCTTCTGAGAATCTGGTCCTTAGAGGACATGGTCAAAAGGAATAAGACATGATAAACAAGACCAAATAAATTTTACATAACCTATTTTTCATAAGTAAATATCAAGGTACTTTACAATGGAAGGTCCATCTTTTTCCTTTATGCAACAGGAGAAACTGAGGCACAAAGAAAGTATATAAATAAATATAAATTCTTCAGATTCCCTCTTGAACAGAAATCAGAATTTAAAATTCATTGGTTATTCTGAAATTAAAAAAAATATATATATATAAAATATTGAAAGTGGGAAAACTAAAATGGAACTTTGTTGTCAACATTAGACAGAAAGCTAGAAAGTGCTGTCACTTTAACCCAATGAACTTTTCTATTTCAACGTCCTTTGTCATAGTATAGTACAGTGTTAAAAAGGTATAATCAATAATATGGATTAAAAGTCAAATAACAATAATTATAATGATGAAATATCTTTTATTGAAATATATCATATTAAAAAGAAATATAATGAACAGTGTAGGTTTTTCTCAATTGATAGTTTTGTTTATATAAACAAATTTCTGCAAAATACTCCAACTATGAAAACAGATTTTTTTTTTTTTAATGGAAACGGGTTTAGTTTAACCTTTATCTTAAGACTTGATGTGGTGATATTATGTTGGCTGTGTTTTATGCTGTGGAATTACTGTCATATCCAGTGACGTCAGCACAGACCATGTCATTAAGTTAGGGGTTCACCACTTCAACCAAGTGTTTAGCTTTCTGGGTTGAAGGTTTGGAGAAATTTATTTGTGGGATGAATGGAGATTTAGGCTGTTGAAGCATGAGCGTTGTTTAGAAAATATGTTCTATTTAAATTGTGCACAAAACTATATGATACACAGATATAAGAATGTATTACTATGTATATTCCTAGTATAAACACACCATGCTTAAATATCATTTGTTCTGTAAGTGCCACTCAAGAAAATAAGTTGTAAGACAAAAGCATTGTACACAAACATTTTAACCAACCAGCAATTTTTGAAGAAATGATTTTGTCCTAAAAGTCAAAAGTAAGTAGAGCCATAATTTAACTTAAAATTCCGAAGTTCAAATTAAAGCACATATACACCATCAACAACTGTGCCTAATGACACAGGCAGTGATACAGAGGCAGAAGTGAGAAGCACAGCTGGTTCAAGCACAGCTGGCACCTCCCTGGGAAAGTGCCAGTAATCCCTCTGACACATGCAAAGCTCCCAGTGCTGGAGAAAACCAAGAATACAGGGCTAAAAATTGGCAGCTGCTTATCAGCACCTGATTTAGTGACATAAGATAGTTAAGCACATAATTACTTTTTTTTTTTTTTTTTTAATTCTCAAATTCTGCTGGTGCACACAAGTTCTCTATAGGAATCAGGAAGAAATTAAGGAGACTTTCCAAGTGCAGGATTGAAAAGCTTACATAGTCACAATTATGATTTTAGAAAAACGGACCACAAATATGTCACGCAGACTGGAGAGTGTGATGTATAGATAAATACATACACACTGCATTGATCGTATTTTGTTACAAAAGGGATGAAGATCAGCATGTGTGTTTTTGACAGGATAGCTCTAACAAAAATCATATGTACGGCAAGCAGTATCCATAATTCTTGAAATTAGGCAAAAGCGTGCTAAAACTTCAAGTTGCACAAGGACTTAAAATGCTTGTATGCAGTTTGGGAAATAATTGAAGGAAAATAGAAAATGTCTATGACAAGAAAGAAAAACAAAGCTTTGAGATGATGGCAACATATTTTTAGGGCATAAGTAAGTTCTCTTAAAGTCAATTCTCTCTGTGCTAGTTCATTACTCCTAGTCATATTAGCAGAAGTTCCTTCAACACACCTGGGAGCACAATTTAACATATTATTAGCAATGGATCTATTGATATGTTTCAAGTACTTGGACTACTGTGAACTGAGAGATTGAATTTTAAGAGATCAGTTAAAATCAACTATAGTACATTGTTTCTCCTGGTGTGAAGTAATGTGGCCTCACACAACAAAGTCGTGCCTGCATGGAACAGCTGGGGTGCCTGATCTTCACGGTGGTCTGCCCTTGATTTTGCTGGATTCGGGATCATCTGCAGAGTGCATATGTATCTGGATAATGGATTTGCCTCATTTGAAATTGCAGCCTTCAAGACAGACCAGCAGCTAAGCAGTGCACCCGGATACTTTAGCAGGAAATGAAGCTGTTTGGAATACAAAGAAAAAAAAATTCTGCATGGGTTATGTTTTTCACATGAAAATAATTAGATATTTATTAGATAATTAGATAATTAGATAATTGTAGATATTCCTTCCCCTCTCTGGATGATTCTTAGAGATCAGTGAGTGGAGGCTTTCCTGAGTGGTCCAGTTTGTTTTCGATTCATGTCTACGTATTTAATAAGTACTTAGTAAAACCTATTCATATCTTTCCTTAATCACAGATCTTACATAAACTCTGTTATCAATACTGGATACAATCAATATGGAGACTTCCAAAGGAGAGCTAAAACGAGAGAGATTCTTATTCTGTTTCAGAAAAGCACTGAATGCAAAAATACAAATCACGCAGATGGGCTTACTGCTGACAAATAGACAAAAATCAAAAATTTAAATGTCCACGTTCCTTATCAAGAAAAGGAAACAAACAAAAAAAAAATCAGAAAAAGGGATCACTGAGTATTTTTTCCCAATATTATATGAACAGTGTATTTGTAAGAGTGATGCGTTTAAAGTGGAAGCATATATGTATATTTCAATACAAAAGCACAAGAACATCTGTATTTCTAAATGTTTATGTCATAATTTGCATATATTTTCTTATGTCTTCCATCCAAAATTTATTCTACCTATTTTTTTTTAATAATAAGTTTCTAAGAATAGGTAGATTAAATAAAAGAAATTATGTGTGGGATGCAAATTCTCATTATAAAAAATGTTTCTATCCCTCTGGCTTTAGAGATAACTTTCCAAACATAAATTGCCTCAGTAATAGGGTTTCATGAATACATTACATATTCTTGCATAAATTTGTGGGGAGCATTTTTTGTCTGAAAAATAGAAAACATTCCACAATAAATAGTAATGTTCATACCTATTTTAAAATAAAAAATACATATTTTTTACATTTATGAAGCTTTTTTGACTCAGATATGTTTTCATGTCGTCCTTCTTTTATACAGCTTTCAAACTCATCTTTAAATTAAAATAATTAAACCTAAGTTCCATATTTCCCTGTGCTTTTGTGATTTAGCTCCCCAGATGAGGTAGTTCTGTCTCGACAAGCACAGTAACACTGACTGTCCCTTATAGGTCCTGAGACACAAATACAATTTCATTTCATTTCTCCTGGCACCATTTCTAGTTAAATGGAGGACCCGAAACTCAAAATATTAACAGTAGAGTTACATTCCTATTAATGTGGCATGGAGAAGGACTGGAAGTGCAGGGGCACTCATGTAATGAGCTGTGGAATTTGCTCACATGGAAACTACTCTTCATCAGTTTTCCAAATACAAAAGTAGGGGAAAAAAAAAACCAAAAACTGTAATAGAATTACAAAGAACTTAGTGATACAAAGAAAGAAGAGATCACTATAAAAAGAAATAATGAGGATCCTGATTTAGACTCTCTGAATCAAGTAATTGCTGCATAGAAATCTAGAAATCCATGGTAACTCTTCCACTGTCTTGTGTGGGGCCTTGTTTAATCTTCTACAATACTGAATATCCTATAGCAAATATTTTTGTCAGTGAGGAGAGAAAGAAAAGATAAGCGATATTGCAGAGAAAAAAACAATGATCCAAGCATTCCTCGTATGCATAGTAAGAATATTAGTAATACTAGATCCTCCAGAATATAATGAAATCCTGCATTTTTCTTTCAAAATACAGTAAAGTCATGTGTCGATAAGTGTAGTTAAAGCATTTCTTACTTCATTATTCTGTAAGAATTGTATGATGACATCACCTAAAGACACAGCAGTTCTCAGGGATTTTGTGCAGAATCTTTGTTTATGCTAGCAACATAATTTAAGAAAGTATCCTATGTAAATCCTTGAATCTCCTAGGGCCTAGGAATGAAACATCATGCTAATTTGATTTAGTAATTTGTTCTTTCTCCCCAGAAACACACAATTACCGCTCTCAAAAGACTTTTCTTCTTTTTCCAACATGCTCGGACTAAATTGAAAGTTGAGTCGGTAGCAAAGCCCAGGCTGGGAATGTAGCAGACCTCTGCTACTCCGTCTGTAACAAGCCAGAACATACACTGCTGGGAGATTTATTTCTGAAAAACGGAATGTTCATTATCTTTTCGTTTTTTCTTTTTTTTCCCCTTCAAAAATGGAAACAAAATAAGTCTTCTTGAAATGCCATAATAGTAATCTAAATGTGAAATGTGAGCTGAAAATAATGTGCCTCTCTGTGTGTCCAGGAGAGAGAGGTTTTGTAGCAATGTGTGTGTAGCAATGTCTGTTTGTAGGAGAGAAGGGGGAGATTGTGTGTGTGTACAGTAGTTCAGAAATAGTTTATCAAATGCGTGGTTTCCTGTCCTGATCTGTAGATTTACTTTCTTCCATGAAAGGAAATGGAAATAATTGATCTGACTTCCATCAGCACATAAAAGAGACTGTTGGCAATTTGTTTTCTGCAGGGCTACTTAAATATACGGTGACGTACTGAGCAGAAAAGATCACCCACAAATTCTACAGCGATCACAAATATGTGGTAGGCACACCCAGGGGACTGATACCTTCCATCATTCGCAATGCGTGGCTTTCTTTTTTTTTCTTTTTTTTCCCTGCTTTCTCCCTCTTTCTTCCACTTTAAGGATACACGCTGTCCCTCCAGGTTCTGCAGTCTGGGTTTGATTAAATAATTATAAACTTCAAGCAGCAGATCTATCATTTACATTCCTGAACATGCCAACATGTGCCTTTTGTGGGGATGCCAACCAACACCAAAGCTTCTCTCATTATTGTCACTGAAAATACAGTGGTTCAATGTTTGTGCTATTTCCTGGATTTTGGTGATATAATGTTGCCCAGCAATTTGCTCCTACTGCCAACAACACTAAAGAACTTCATAATAAATCCTTTCTATATTTACTCAGTCCACCACTTTGTCACTGAAATTAGCATTTTACGATCTTATGCTCCAAAGCACCTATTTTCTCTCTTTTAACTCCATGCTATTATGAATCCTAACAGAAAATCCACCGAGGCATGGTTTGCTTCAGCTTCTTTGTGTAACGTCTGCTGTCAGTCACATTTTTTTTTCCAAAAGGACATGGGGCTTGTAGATCCGTGCTAGATGATACTAAAGATATAACAAACTAACAAGTAACAGTTTAATTTCAAGATGCAACTGAGAGATTGGTGGTCAGATGCCAACATCTCATGTGGGCTCAGTTACAGAAGACAGAATTTATAAACAAGGAAAGACACCAAAAAGGAACAGGGCCAGATCCTGCTTAGATGTACAGGTGAGTAAACTCCACTCCTCTGAGGGGCAGGCAGAATGCAGAGGGTGAGTTTGACTCCTCCAAATGACAGCATCATGCTTGTGGCAGAAAATAAAAATCAGTGCAGGAGCTTTAGCACAGGAATCTTCCATCCAACTTGAAACCATTGGATCAGCGGGGCTCAGATGCTGTTGTGACAAGGTAAGCCAGCTGTTTGCTTAAAATGACACAGGAGAAAATAAAACATACTTTTTGCGTTGAAATCCTCCCAGGGGCACTCCTCTGAACACTAAATCTAAGATAGTGTCCAAGTGGACAATGGGATCACATTCCACCCATTTTTGTTCTTAGTGATGGACGATGATGATATGAGCTCTTCCGGTCCAGAGAAAGAAGAAGCACAGTACAAGGAGGGGAGCTTCTGGTATAAAGGAATAAAGGAAAGAAAACGAGAGGCAAAGATTTTCTAGGGAAAGAAAGAACAGAATGGAGGGAAGAGAAAGCAAATGGAGGTAGGTTTCAATTTCTCCGGTGAGGAAAGTGAAAGCAGTGCTGTCTGGGAAGACGAAAATGACTGGAAGAGAAAGCATGTGAAAGAGGCATACCTCGGGACTCACAGTAGCTTTATTTGTTTCTCACTGAAATAAACAGTGGTTGGGATTTTTGATTGATCGGAAGAGCATTCTTGCTATCCTCTCATAACTCCCCAAAAGCTCAAGAGATTTTGCAGAATGTTCTGGCATGGGGGCAACTCCATAAAAAACACTCGTTGCCCTGAATGGAGTATTTTGGAAATATGCATGTGTGCTGTGCGTGGGGAACCACGGGGCTGGGATGGAAGCTGCTCTGTAATCTTAGCTCTCGTGGCAAAAGCTGCTCCCACAGGGCCGTGTGATGTGGGCGCATGCAAGCTGAGTTACAAGCCTCCACGGATGCAGCTTATTGTTACAAAAAATCTCGTGGCAAAAGTCGCTTAACTCTTCCTGTAACCTTCCACAGTGGCTTCGCAGGGTCTTTCAAGAATTTCCAGCCCATCTACCTCACAAAATAAAGTTAAGTAGTCAGCAGTGCACAGTGGAAACTAACCATACCCTAAGGTGCATTAAGTTAGGCACTGCCAGATGGGTGAGGAGGGGGACTGTCCCACTCTGCTCTTTGCTGGCGTGGCCTCACCTCAAGCACTGGATGCAGTTTTGGTTACCACAGCATAAGAAGGGCATCAAACTATTAATGATTCCAAAAAAGGACTAAAAAGATGGGGAAAGGGTCTGGAGGACAAGATGTTTGAGGAGCTGCTGAGGTCCCTGAGCAGAGGGGTCTGAGGTGAAGCCTCACGGCTCTGCAGCTCCTCACAGGAAGCGGAGCTCAGCTCTGCTCTCTATGCCCGAGGCGTGGAGCTGCGTCAGGGGAGGGTCGGGTGGTGGTTAGGGAAAGGCTCTGCAGCAGGGAACGGTGGAAATGAAACACACTCCCCATGGCCGTGGAGCCCGGAGCTGCCGGTGCTTAGAACAGCTCTTTGCCTGCGGGACCCGCCGCCAGGGGACACTCCCGCGCCCCGCAGCGCTGAGC
This sequence comes from Chrysolophus pictus, assembly GCA_037305975.1. Taxonomy (NCBI): domain Eukaryota; kingdom Metazoa; phylum Chordata; class Aves; order Galliformes; family Phasianidae; genus Chrysolophus; species Chrysolophus pictus. Next base: position 12,235,872 of record CM074587.1, read on the forward strand.
CGAAGGTCTCGCAGCCCGAGCTCCGGCTCGCGCCGCACCGGCGCTGTGAGCAGCCTCACGAGAAAGGCTGGAAAGCAGGATTTGCTGATATTGGGTACTCACCCTTAGACTAAGCTGCCTATAAAGCTATTTGTTTAAACGTGATAGCGACACGGGCACGTTTTATTAAAGGGAGCAATGTTTCAACTGGTTGAATGGTTAGGGCAATAACCTTGGTTTTTTTTACTGTTTTTGAGATATATTTACACAACTGTAGTGCCTTAAAAACAAAACAAAACAAAACAAAACAAAACAAAACAAAACAAAACAAAACAAAACAAAACAAAACCAAACCACACACCTTTGTTTTAAGCCTGCCAGGCAACAGAAGGGTGTAGAAAGCATGGATAAACAGAGAGCAAAAATGTTTATGCAATGCTGCGTGCAAAGTGTAGCTGAGTATAGTTACCTAAATGTGAAATGGCATTCACGAATCAGATAGATGAAAGCATGGTACCGGGTACCCAAAATTGACCAGTATTTGCCTCTGCTGGGGCTTTTTCCCCCAGAAAAGACATGCAAACTCCCTCAGACTGAGGGTATTCAGCATCTAAAATAGAGAAATTAAATCTATAAGAATCCAAACAGTGAAAAACATCCAATTTCTTCTGATTTTGATTTTCCTACTGTAGATGTATTGTTCCACTTCTTTCCTGGTGTACATTGGTGGAGCTTAGTACGTTGCAGGTGTAATTTGCATGGAAAGGCATTTGAGGTACCATTTAAAATACATCAAACCAAAGAAATCTTTTCTGGCACAGCAGTCCGGCTTGGCCATATTCTGTTACAAAAGGATGCATCCTCTTCCTTTTGGGACTAAGGAGACAGGTATGGAAATGCAGGATGTGTTAGCAATCTGCCTGAATGGGCTGGCATGGCTTCCAGCGACTCAGAGCAACACTATGGAGCTGAACGATGAGCCTACACTCATTTTATGAGTTTAAACAGTAAGCAGAGACTGAGCCCTAATTCTCTAGACTTGCGGTGTGACCAGAAACCACCTCCTTTTCTGCTTCTGATTTTCCTCAGCAGTAAGGAAAACCGAGCTACAAGAACAATATTTCACCAACCATTTCTTCTAAAAGTATTCTAATAAAAACATCCTGAAACTAGCATTCAGCTACTTCCTTTTTTTAAGGTCTTTTTTTTTTTCTTTCTGATTTTAAGATGGTGGTTTTAAAGCAGTAGTTTTAATCTAAATTACAGAGCAACAAGAAGAATGAATGTTACTATTCAAAATTTTAAAAAAAGTATACTTAAATTGGCATCTAACTTATGATTAAATTACCAGCCCAATTAGTTACTGAATTTATAGTAGTTCTTCCCTTAATTTATCATTAAATGACAGGTAAAATGTCCATAAAGCAAATTCTGGGCTTTTAAAATTCTGAATATAAACAACAAAAAAAACAAAAAAGTACCTGAACAGCTTTTCAGTGCCTCTGAGATACTGGGGAATAGAGCAGATATCAGTATTGGTTTAATTTATTTTGTCTGCCTCCATCTGTGCACACTGTGCTGTTGGCTTGTTGCGATGCTTGATTTGTTATTTTATACCTCTATGTATGAAGGTCACTTACTCTACTTATGTTTTCACTTATGGGACTTCATTCGTTTTGCAAACCACTACTGCAAGGATGATAGAAAAGTCTGTTGAAAGATATGAAATCCCTATGATACAAAGGTGGCAGTGATTATTCTCACACTGCGACTATTGGGAGGAAATTTCCCTGGGTTGATTTTGGACACTGTGCTCCTGGAATGACATCTTTGGTAGATTAGCAGAAATACAGGTTGCAGCCTACCAAAAGACCTTTGTTAACAGTATGCAAACACACTTATATTTCTTTTTCCATCACCTTTGAGAACTCAAGCATTCCTACACACTTTCATGCCCAGCAGAGTACCTTAGAGCGGGTTAATATCCTGAAGATCAGGCTATAACGCTGTCTAATATTTTGGTTTGCTGGTGGCTTTTTTCTGTATTGTTTCAGACTTGCTGTCAGCACAGGTTTCTGAATAAGGAAAGCCACACTGCTTTATACTTGCAGAGGGTCTGATAAAAAGGCTTGGCATGGATTTTTCTTCAGTTATGCCCCAACATACCCCATCTGCACAGCTCTTCTAATGTGACCTGAACTGTGGTCAGTGAGGAAGGAGCAGCTTTTCACTATCAGCCTATATAGTGTTTGTATCAAGTAGTTACGTGGAGAGCAGATAAGGCCCTTTTCCAACATCAGAGACAGGTACTGCGGAAGATGTCAGTGAGGCTGAAGATGAAGAACCCTGGGCTTGCTGTGTTATTGAATTGTTCTTTTCCATTTGGACAGCTGTGACCTGATTAGCTATCAGATATCCTTTCTGCTTGGCAAAATATGCAACAGTACATCTTTACGAAAACCATTGCAACTATTAGATTTTGCTTTTCCTACCTATTCCCCTACAGGTGTGTGTTAAAAGATGCTCATCCTCTTAGAACTGCCCGTACCTCACCTTGAGTACTCATAGGTAGAGAATAGCACATGTTCCTTGTGTCCCTTAGTCACGTTATCCAGCTCACATCTGAAAGTGGAATAGAGCTGAATGTGATGCCCTGGGCTTTGCCATTCCTGTTGTTCTCTTGAGTACTCAGTGCTCCTCTGATGCTCTTTTTAAAAAATGTTTGAAAATAAGTGCGAGATTAAACAGGACTTCAATAGCAACAATCTATTTGACACTAGGAATTATTTTTGCCATGATCATCATTAAATAATGTCGCTGTAAGCAAGAATTACGTTGTGCAAACCAAATAAAACCCAAACAAGCCTTTTCAATCCCTTTGAGCTCTTCTCGCAATGTTTTCTACAAATCCTTATACTCACGCTTCAAGAAAATACTGTAAAAAAATCTAATTTGCTAGATGGGTGGGGTTTTCACTGGCACAGTGCCAGGCCACGCACACCAGATTCTGCAGTGCTTGCTGTTTTCTTTTTCAGGTAAATAGAAGAAAAGTACGTGGAAGGCATGAGCAAACAGCATTCTGCAAAATAACCAAACTCCTCTCCATCATTAATTTTTCTAAAGAAATTAAAAAAGAAGACTATACAGAGGGCAGCAGAAAGTAACGCAGATACAAAGTCCCTATCAGTGATTAAAATTATTGCCTGCAAGAATATATGCAATCTCAGAGCTATTTGGGGCCTTGGTTCTCTGCTGAACATGGCAACTATTAACAGTGGGGAGGGGAGAAAAATATCTAGACTATGTATGTCATGATTCTTTGATTTATGGAAAAACATCTATTTTACCACTTTTTGCCATATTCCTATTGATTTACCTGAAATATTAGTTTTACTCCTTTGTCTTTCAACTGTGATAAGTACACTAGGAAAGCTTGCAAATGGGTCACTGTGTAGCCTCAACACTCTTCCAAGGCACACTGAACTGCCTTGAAGTGGTTATTGTGGATTCCCTCACTGTGCTGCTCAGGAAAGCATAATCTTCTGGACTCATCTAAGTCAATGGAAGCGTCTGCTGCTTTCAAGTGCTTGTGATCTGTTGGCTGGTAGCTCTTGCATAACAAGGTTTTCTAACCTGCTTCTGCTTGGTTTAGATGAATTTTTAGTCTTTAGACATAAACTGTTTCAATAGACCTGGTGCACTTTAGGACTGTATATTTAGGACTATAAGAACATCAGGTTGACACAGGACATTCAGTCTTAAAGCTAAGACACCTGAGAGTGCAGCTCAGAATACGTGGTATTTGTCTACACTCACTGTGGCTTGCAGTGGTTTCTCAATACCCAAGAGTAAAGTTAAAAGACCGTAATTTTAATGAACTTCATTAAGAAAACAAGCAATTAGTGACAACACCAAAGATCTGTGTATCTATGATAGAGACACAGGATTGCTTTAGAAATGTATTGCCTGCCATGTCATAGATTTTATTTTATTTTTTAAGAAAAAGCATACCTCCATATGTGCAGCCTTGCAGCCCTAATGTGGATGGAAAAATTCCCCCCTCCTAAATCCAAATGTAGAGGCTGGTTTATGCAACTGTTGAAGGCATCTGCCAGGTGATAGGTAAACTCTTGTGCCTGACTTGCTTGCTGGCTGTGATAAATCTCCCCAGTTCTCCTGGGGACAGTCAGCAAACCCCAAACCAATTCTGAGGAACCACATGTGAAAACCTGCAGGAGACCAACCTACGCACTGTGTGCCCACAGAATCAGAGACAAGTAGAAAGCAGTGTGGGCAAGGGGGAGCTGACACTGGACCCTGCACCATCCTGGTTGATGAGGAGCAGGCATCATTCTGTAGCAGGAAGGCATGTAGGTGGCAGGGCTGAAACACAGCACATTCCAGTAATTTGGGATGACAGGGAGACATTGCAGGTTATTACATCTAGCACACTTTAGAACTTTGTTTTGTCTAAGGTATGAGATATTCTGGGGCTTGGTGTTCTCACCCCAAGTCTGGGAGGAAATGTGGAGGGAGAAGAAATAGTAGCAAGAAGGAACAAAACCACCACTGTACTCACACTGGCCCAATATGGAGGCCTGGCCACATTTGGGACTGATTTAGAAAACTATTTGGCAGCATCTGTGGAAAAAAATGGAAGATCAAATAACACCTTTCTCTAATCTAAGTGATTTCTGTAAGTTAAACGTGAAGCACTCCAATCAGTCACAATGATAATTCTTTTACCATTGAGCTCAAATTGTCTGTCTTTTATTTTTATGCAATTGGATACATACATCCATATTTAACATTGGTCAATATGCAGGACCTCAAAAATTTCTCAGTAAACATAAAAATCCTGTTTAGAAATTGTGAGCTTATAAACATTAGTTGCTATTGAAGACTCATTAGCGAACCGTATCAATCATTCCCCATATACACCTGAAAAATAATTGAGTTAGATTTGAGATACGAGGCTTGTCGCCTGAGACAGAGGTAAAGCATTACTAAGCTCTTTGGTTGGACAGGCCAGAAGAATGCCCACAAAGAAGGACAATTCCTTGAGACTGCTTCACAAAGGCCATTCCTTCATGCCTGTTGAAGTGTCTTTAAGGGAGTGAATATTCTCTGAGACAATTTTTGTGATACTGAAACAACAGTATGTTTCAGAGGTACTACTGTCCCAATTCAGGGCACTGCTTTTGCCAATGTGTTCTTATTAGAGGGTTTAAGAAAAGAGCCCTGTAGCATGCATGTTCCCCTGGTGAGTTTATGCATGCTCTCACAGCTCTAATAAAAACATACAATGAAGGTAAATTAGGGCAGACGACTGCTTCTGTCAACACCAAGCAAACAGTATTTTTAAGATTTATATGTGACTTAGAATTCAAGAATGCAGACTTTGTTTTTCGTTGATGTGCTTGTTGAAGAAAATACTTTGATAGATCCAGAGGAAAAGAAATTATATAGAAATGTGAAGAGATTAAAGCAAAGAAAGAACCTTGACATCTAACGGGAGCTTATTTGATTAGGTCACTCCACAGAGCAGAAATAATTAAAAATAAGAAAGATAGATGGAGAATGTCAGGTACTTAAAACAACATCTTAAGTCTACCAGCACTTGTGTTCCTGCAAGCCAAGGCTGCAGGCTTTGCAGATGTTGAATGTGTCTTGGCCAAGGAACTCAGGAGGATGAAGAGAGGCACCAAAATCTTGTACAAGCAGGCAGACAAGCTTGCCTCCCCACCAATAAACATTTGATTTACTCATCTAGTCTGGTTCCCTGTCTTTTGCTCCTCACCTGCTGCCAGTTGCCCAGCGTGCCTTTGAATTAATGAAGTGGATATTTGCCTTAAGGAGCAACTTGTTCTGATCCCAAAGGAACTGCTCGTGCCTGCCTGGTGGCTGCAGAAGCGATGCCAGCAGCTTGGCAGGTGGTGGCAGATCAAAAGGACAACCTCCCACAGAGGTTCTGGGGATTTCCTCACTAATATGCTGATACATACATTAGTTGACTGACTGACACTGCCCAAATATTTGTCCTTTACTGCTATGTTTGGCCACGATTTTATAGCAACTTTGGTGGTTTGTGACTTAGCACACTTTCTGCATGAGCTCCTTTGACTTTCGCCTGCTGCCCTTCTACTAACCACCAGTGCAGGATTAGCAGGGCTGACATCAGACCGTTTAACCTCAGTTTTCACTTTCTCGGTGAGAAACAAAAGTTTTCACCTCCCACCTAAGTGCTACAGTCAGAAATGAAATGTTAATGGACTGTGACAGAAACTAAGGAAGTCCACGTTCAGAAATTAACCTTGCACAACACTGCATGTTCCTTCAGAAGGAGGAAGGAATTCTCGGTGTCTTCATATTGGTCCAGAAGGTATTTACCTCTTTACTAATTTCCCACAGAATGGTGAAGCCTGGAAATGGCATAGATGAGCTGGTTTTTCCCAACAGGAGTCAGGTCCTGTTTCCAAGAGAGCTGAATATTGCCGCATAGAAGACCGTATAGACAAAAGACTGTTAGAGGGAAAAAAAAAACAGAAATATGTCTTTTCATCGTAGTTACTTGGAAGTTTAATGCTTAACCAGGAAAGACAGACAGATAGTATGACTGCTTAGATGATCCTGAAAATACCTGTTAGTTATGAACTTTCCCCAACCTCAAATTATTTAGAACAGCTACCAGTTGTCCTACTATATAACAGAAAATAGGTAACTTCCCTTTTTTAAAGTCAACTTGATAGGATCATGTATGCTATTCAACTATAGTGATACGTACATATGGTTTAGGTATTCAATTATATTTAAGTTCTTCTCTAATAAAGCTAGAACAGCTGGTTGCCAGATCGTTGGAGTGCTTCAACTATGTCAGGAGCATCCAGCATATTTTAAAACCATCTCTTGACCCCACAAAGGAGGTCAATGTTTCTCCTGGCAGCGTACTAGTTATTTTTTAAGTGTCTTGATTTTTTTCTGTGGCGTAATGCAATTTTACTCATTATCACTACAGATGTCAAACCAAGACTAGCAAGACTACAGCAGTAGCTGGAGCATATGGTTGAGTCATATGAATAATAATCATAAATCCTTTTTGACATTGGCCCATTATTACATCCTGATCATGTCCCCTTGGAATCTCTTGTTTGGTGTAATGTTTAAGTCATTATAAGGTATCTCTGGAGGTCTGGATTTATGGACAACTCTATTGGAGGAACACAGTATTAGCAGTAAGTTTATACAAACATAAAACGCAAGAATATTATATACTAATATATCTATCTGTAACGCTTATGGAGGCATACAGGAGAAGCAATTAATGATTGGCAGTCAGTAAAAGAAATATTTCTGATGACATCTTAAAATCACAGCGTAAGTCAGTTTGATGCCTGAACTGCCATTGTTTAAAAAGAAAAAAAGTATATGCATATAGTGAAAAGCCCAACTTCATAGTTTTAAATGGTAACATTTTCCTAGTGTTTACATTTTATTTTGGAAGAAAGAGGGCTATGGAATACGCCACGAAGGTAGTAATAAGGGTAAGGTTCTTAACATCTTACTAAACAATGTTTGTTCTTTTCGGGAGGATTTTACAATTAAATGTTACTAATTTCTTGGCAATCTGCAGCAGGTGGCAGTGAGGGGATCACAGAATTGCTGAGTATGACAACAACAAATTATGGGTAGGTTTTGATCCAGATTTGAAGACAAATGCTGACTCACTGTATCTATGATGACCTGACACAATATGCTAAATCAAAACCCCTGGGGTTTTAGAAAAACACCCGGTCTAGGAATACTAATTACCAAACTGCAGTTACAGTAATGTGACAAATCCTGAGCAACTTTCCCAGGGATGAAGTTTTGTGGCATGAGCCCAAACCACAGCTGCAGTGAAAAGAGGCTCGTTTAAGTGTAGTGTAAGAGAAGCTTCCAGGAACAACCCCATTTAGATGTAATAGGGATACCCTAAAACCGAGCCTTGTGGATTTAGAAAGAAAGGGTCTCCATTGATACATGTAATGGGCAGTCCAGATATTTAAAAGCTTTAAAACAACACAAACGTGTTAACGTAGGATCACTAACACCATTGAGCAAAATGTGAAAATTGCTTCATTTCTGGAACAGAACATTTCCCTGGCCATGGCAGGTTGCTTTGTACCACTGCCTACCACACACCTGTCCCTTCAGAATTTAAAACCCGTGTGAGCTGCTGAGCCCATCTCATTAGAAGTCTGGGATGAGACACAGCTGCAGCAGCCTATGCTTGCAGGTGTGCCTTGTTTGCTTGTTGTCCTTTCCTGCTCCATTCCTCTGTACTTTTGTTTTTAAAGAAGGGGAATATCTACAAGAAATATGTACTATTCAGAAACTATTCAGTTTTGTTTTGCGGAGTGATTCCCACTTTTTTTAATAGTGATCCTACATCAAGTGTACCAGCAGGCAGCTGCAGCATTCATTCATTTTAGGTTTTGTCTTAAGCTCTATTGAGACATGTTTTCATAGTCATAGAATCTTCTAAGTCAGAACGGTTCTTTAAGGGTCACCTAGTCCAGCTCCCCTTCAGTGAAAAACTCAGTCAGGTTGCTCAGAGCCTGGACCAGCCTGACCTTAAACATCTTCAGAGATGGGGCTTCCACCACCCCTCTGGGCCTATGGCAGATGCATTTTTCTCTGTGAGAGAGACGATGAAACCTCCAGCCTGGTCCTGCAAGTGCTGTGCATGGAGTTATGCCCATAGGCACTCAGTGTGTTTTCAGGCTGCTGCTGATGCCTGCACCAAGCACCTATGGGGCTAATCCAGTACAGCCAGGGCAGGACTACTCATTGGATTTGCTGGGTCCTGCAGATGAAGCTTGCTGAGATGGTGTCCCCTCCCATGAGGAGAGGTAGCCTACATCAAAATTCAAATGGGATTTATTTGGAAAGGAACCCTTTCTTCTTCCAAGTACAAAAGTGATAAACAGAATAAAACGAATCTAAACACCAAAATACTATAAAAGTCTGTCTCTGGATCTGATGAGCTGTCCTGACCTTTCCTGGAAGATAAACCAACTGGATACAGCTGTGCTTATTAAACATACTGAGGCAAAGACCAGAATGACTGAAACAATACAGCATATCACTTGAAAAAAATAGCCCTGCTCTTAGATAAGGTGCATTTTATTTTTTTCTCTTTAATGGAACAGTTATTACACTGATACCCAAGAGTAGGCATGCGCTATTTTTGTTACTTACAAATAAGTGACATTTTTTTGTATTTGCCAATTAGCTGGGTTTTTGAAACAGCTTCCTGTTTGAAGAAATGAAGCAGATTGCAATGCACAGATGTCATCCAAGAGGATACTTTATACAGATGCACCAGAGATGACATCTCTCTTGTCGTCAGTAAAAATGATACAGAACATATTGCTAAGTTATTCAGCAATTTCCAAAGAATCCTCTTTAATGCACAATAAGAAACAGATCTTGGTTGTCTTTTCATGGATGTCAGACTTACACAAAAACGCAGAATGCACTTGCAACCATTGGTGTGAAAGGGGACTTTCAAGGAGATGACTATTAAGTGAAACATTCTGCTATAAGATATCAAAAGACTGCTTATTTGCCACAAACTGCACAAAGTTATACTCATTTTTCTTAGTGGCAGTAAGTGGCTTTAATGCAAGTAATGGAATTTAAAACCAGAAAGTCCTTATTACTATTCAAAGTGCCCTTTGTCCTTTGATAATGAACACCATATTAGCATCTTGAAGAAAAACTAAAACCCTAAAACAGGTTATGTTATTTCAGCATTTTGAACTAAGTGACCAAAACCTTATTAATGGGAGTTGATTGCATTTAATAGCATATAGACAAAATTCTAAAAACAAGTTCCAAACTCTTACTTGTTCCAGCAATAGGAATACAATGAATATAAACTAATATTAGAAATGAGAAAAATATGCCCCAAAGGATAAAAAAAAAAAAAAAAGTCATATGTGATATTTGCTATAATCGTATTTCTTGTGCTCTAAAAAGGCAGTAGGGAAGGGGGAGGTAGGGAAAGGCAAGGCTAGTAAAAGCAGGGGAGTACATTGCATGAAATGTATCCCAACAGACTGCTGGAACCAGATGTCTCCCAATTTTAATTACCCTTACCAAAATACCCACTTGGTTTAAAAATGAGAGTCAGGAAAAAAAAAAAAAATCAGCTTTGAATGCATAACAGGAAATACTGTTTTTGTCATGGGTAAAATTGATAGTCATTCTAAAGCCAGGACAATATATATTTATATAGAATGTATAATGTTTGAAAGAGTAAATACAGTGGAAAGGAAAACATAAAATGAAAATATAAAGCATATTCCATAGGTAAATAAGCTCTGAGATACAGAAAAAAAAGAAGAGTTACAAATTGTTCTTCTCACCAAATTAATTAATAAGGAGTACTCCTTAGGCCAGAAATTTCAGTTAAATTGCATCTCAATTTGCAATTTGTTTAGATCATATATACCTGGTCTATTTCCATATGTATCTAAATAGATATGTGTATCTATATAGACCTATACCTCAATAAATTTTTGTATGTATATCCATGTCTATATATGGGGATAGACAAAGTATATTTGTCTAAGTATGTATTTATATATATATACACACACATATATATATGGAGAAGCTTGGAGATTTTAGTTAAATATTCTTTCTCCATAATCTTGTTTGAAAAAATTGTACAAGTTTGGGTGAAAATTTATCAAGAAATATATTTTGAAAGGAACACACTTTCCCTGGGATATTTTTAGCCCCAAAACCTTTAAATTATGATCACAAATTTTCAGACAGAGGTTTGTGTAATGAATGTTGCTCAGTTTTTAGTTTCTGGCAAGTCAGCAGAAGTACACAGAGTGCAAGAGTACCGATGCTAACATGACCGAAAATAATTGCAATAGCTTGCACCTCCTTAGCTCCTTAGTGTGAAATATGTTGCACTAATGTCAAGAATGAAAAGAGAGACATGAACCTGAATTCCACTAGTCTCTTCAGGAGTCTTTAGACTACTACAAAAGATGATAAAGTGGAGCAAATCCATTATCTCGTGCCACATTTAGCACTCTCTATCTTTTCCAGCACAGCTCTGTTGAGTTCAGGACCTCTAATTAACCTCTCAGCATCACTCTGCTCTGGACCATACAGACATCCCAGTCAGTACAGAGTTCCTTCTGATGCTATAAAATGCTGTCAGGAGCAGTTAAGATACAATCCCTGCAGATGAAGAGAAGATCATTTTAATCAGACGAGCAGTTCTCCTTAATTAAAAATGAATAGATCATATGATTATTATTTTACCAATTAACTACAGTTACTGACATACCACAAATTGCTGAGGGATGAAACTATTTTACAACAACAAATATGTTAGAAAATTGTAAATGAATCTAAGAATTGGGAACACTTTTCTAATTCTGCAATACAAATGCTGGAAAAATACACTTTTACCCACAATTCTGATTCTGTGTCAAATTTCAAAAATGCTTCATTAGTCCCAGTCGGAATGAGTTAATGTTTGTTAAGAATTGAACATTTTCAATACTGGAAATGGAAACTGAATTATGATCAGCTCAAACCACTTTCAGATGAGAAGTCTGAGATAGGATTATTCTTTAAAATATATTCTCCTTTACTTTGTCTATTATAAAACAGTCAAGTAAAAGTCTACTCGGTCCACCTATATTCAGATTATTGCAGTGTTGTGTTATCTCACCAAATGGGGAAACTTCCCCTCACCTTAATTTTTACTGCTCTCCTGATTGAATTCATCCCCTAAACATCCATCTCCCAGAATGCTGGCTACCAAAGGCAGCTGAAGGTGCCCAGAAGGATTGGGTACAAGCTGAAATCCCACTGTAGCACAAAAACCTCCTGACAAAGAGTGTTTACCACCGTTTTTGTTAGTGTTTCTAAAGGACTGAAATGTTGGGGACCAAATTCCATCTAGTTGCAATGTCTCATTGCAACATTCTCTGGATCATATTTGTTTGCCCAAAGTAACACCCTGCTGTGGAGGATGACAGAGTTATGGGAAATAAATGTCAAGTGTTTGCTCTTGTTATCTGTGTGATATTATGCTGCTTGATGGCTAGAAGTTCAATCAAAGGAGGCTGCTGAGGGACGAACCAAATGCAACACAGATGCAAAAGGAGAAAAGCGAGAACTTGGAAGCATTCAAGGCAGTAGTGGCAGAACTGTGAACTGGAATGATGGGAGTCCATCTGCTGCCCTGCAGGGCTGGGGCGGATTCCTCCCTAAAGGGCATAAACTTCACATCAGATTTTGCATGTTCATGGCTCCAAGAACAGACAGAGGGGAAACAGCTCATGTTCCTGCAATGTGCCTGCCACTGGCAGGTGGGTAACCTATGATTTGAGGACACTTTAGCCCATTTTAAACACTTGCTATCCTGGTTGCCAGAAGTTGTGGTTGGAGGCAAACCTTTTGTGCAAACATTAATGGCAAATTATGGGTGACCATCTGGAAGAAATAGACATTAGGGTGAGGAGCAAGAAGCGAGGCTACTGCATAGGACCCTGGAAGAGAAGAGAATCAGATGCAGCTTGTCTTGCAAAGCCCAAAGTGGCTATGTGTTTATCAAAATGATACTTACTGGAAGATCACATTCCTCTACCATGGGGTCATTATCTAGATGTGCAAATCTTTTTAAATTCATAATTAAGTGATACAGCAATGCTTTTCTCTTAATTAAAGAGTGTCTTTGATTCTCCTTGTAATATGATGCCATCTTAATGGAAGCAATTTTAAGTGCTTGTACAATTCTCATTATTCTTCTAAATGTAGGAGGTACACAAGTTCTCTTAGGAAAGAACAGCATTATATGTATAAGTAACAGATAGTATTATTGCCTGTATGAACCAATATTTCTTTAATAGCAACTGAAATATTTATTGCTAATCAACTATATAAGGTTTTATACTAACTTAAAAGACAAGCCAATTTTGTATAGGCACCACTAAATGTATGAGACAGTTTTCCTGTCATCAGCAAAATGATATAAAGCCAACTATTGAATAATTCCACTAGAAATGCTCAGAGATCACCTTTACAAAATATGAAACAGAGCCTTGAGACTTTCTTTGATGTTAAGATTTTACAGAGCAACAATAATGCACTTTGGATGAAGGACATAAAATATATGGTATTCCGTCTACATACCTTTTCAGCCATGTAACACTGCATTCTCTTTACAAGACTATTTTTTTCTTTTTTAGTACTAAAGACACTTCAGAAGAGTAAAAACGTGATGTGTAATAAAGTTGTGACACACAGAAGAGCAGTAAAAGACTAGTCTATATTTCCTGGCCTCTCTCAACTGACAGGGTTAAAAAGGTTAATACCCTGACACAGGACACCAGCAGCTACTGTTATATGGGGAAATCTTTTATTTTTTATGTTACTTGTCATAGGAAAAGGCAAAGAATATCCTAAAACTCTTTATATTAAGCTTAGCATACTCAAGCAAATTGGAAATATGCAGAGCAAACAGAATTAATATTTATATTTATATATTTTTTTATTTTTATGTGTAGATTATAGTTTAGAGCTGGTTTAAAATCCTCTTCTAAAAGTACTGTAATATGTCCTTATATATTATACATACTGGAAATGCGTTTTTTACTTTTAACAGAATTTTAGTGGATAGGTTTTCACACATCATGTTCTTTGAGGAATATGATCACATATCTATATATATATATTTTTTAGAGAAAAAAATTGAAGAAATTTTGAAATTATTAAGAAACACCAAAAGTAATCATAATTAATTTTTTTTAAAAAATGCAAAACCTTAGAATCCTAACTTCCATTTAATTCAATTGGATTTAGGTTCAATCTTCAAAGAAGGGACTTATAAAAACTGCAAAATATTTGCAGACAAAGTAGGCGTAGCATTTTTTTTTTTTTTTAATATTATGTAATGTGAACTTTGTGTAAAGCTTTGGAAGACATTTGCTTTGAAAGACATTTGCATTTGAAAGACAATTGCTACAGTTTGTTGTTTGCTATATTCACTGAAGTTTTAGTGAAAGTGATGAACGTTTGGCTTAAGAGAAAAAGCATTTACAAGGTTTCTTTTGCAAAAAGAAATTCTAGCCACTGGTACTGATATAGAATTAATCTCAAAAAAAAAAAAAAGACAAAAACAAAAAATACCCACAAAAAACAGACCAAGATTATTTATGCTTGAGGAAAAGATCTGCTATGTAAAAAATACAGTTTTTCTGTATTCACATTTATAGTTTCCTTGCATAACTCTCTGGAAGATATTATCCGAGCTGAGCCAGTTTAAATCCTTCTCTTTGCAGGAACATCATTTAGTATTAAATCAAACTACAAAATTCTAGAAAGGGCTTTTTAAAATGTGTTTTTTTATTTTGTCATCATTGTTATTTTTTATCAGCCTTAAGTCATCTGCATTATCTGGAGTAAAATAATTACTGTTGGATTGGTTTTACATTATTTATAGAAGCCATTTTGTACTTCTTATTCAAGTTTCTATTTACATGATAAAATCTTTTGTCTTCCCTGTGCTATGCCACAAACTTCAAATACATGTTTTCACACATCTTTCATATGCAAACCTTCCTACTCACTGCTCTGTGAGTACCAACAGGTTGGACCATATCCAAATATAGCATAATGCCCTCCAGAGGGCTATGAATTTATCTATGCATCACCTGAGCAGGCTCATCTACCCTTGCCATGGCACTATCATCCCTACCAAAAAGGTAATGATGACAAGGATGATAGCCACCTCTCTGGTAATTAATCGAACAGGTTAATTCATGAGCCAAATTATTTCTTTCTCTGGTAATAAAAGAAAAATTGCAAATTGTTATTTTGTCCTTAACTGGATTTCTATAAAGAATAGGCAGAAAATTAGGAACAAAACTGACAAAAATCCAACCCAATATTACAAAAAATACAGAGAAGACATCCCTGGCAGGAGCTGGGGCTAACCTGACATGGATATAACAATACTTCCCAAATCAATTCACTGGGCTAAACTCAAAACCTTGCTGGGATGTGGGGCAATGCAAAGACTAACAAGATGCCCCACAAGAGCAAGCTGTGAATTTGTCCCCACCACAGTAGTGCTGAGAGCCCTTGTGGGCTAAGGACACAGAGGGGGGTGCTGATGTAGCCAGGGGTCTGACGCAACTGGTTTCATGTGGATCAGAAGTCTTGGAGGTGCTGCAGTGAAGATTGGGGTGCCAGTGCAGAGCTGGTCCTGGGGGTAGATGAGCCCTTTTTACACAATGCTTTATCTCTGCTAAGAAATCTGCCAGGTTCAAGTGCTCAAGGTCCATGGTGAAGATAATCCTTAGACCAAATAAGCGACCATAGCTAACTGAGATTTGACAATGCAGCATTATTCATTTTAAGTATGAATTAGAAATATCGTATATTTATTGTGACTCATTCAGTTACCATAGCTCAAGACCCTGAGATCCTGGGAGCAACTACTGTGTGACTGAGTTAACTATAGTTCAGTCCTTATTAATGATGCATAAACCACCTTGAAAAAAGCAAGAACTGCTTAAACATTAAACTGGCACTCCAGCCAAGCCAAATATTTTCTAGTATATGTAGCTACATAGCTGCTCTGATTTATTTATTATTTTTTTTTCTAAGCTGCATCTATTTCTGCAGTTTACCTAGCTCCAAGGCCAGTTCTTATTTTATGAGTCAAGTTGATAGTGCAAATTAGATAGGATGGCATCTGCTATATTCTTTATCAGACAGTGTCTTTTTTTTTTTCCTCTTCTTAATTTTTCATTATTGTTTGCCCGTACCTTCACTCTAATTTTAAAGTCACAGACAGTGTAAATCTGGGGTTTGCTGGATTCAGTATGGAAAGATACGTGTTGGTTTTCTTTTTAAAATTTTATTTACTTTTGATTTAGCCATTCATGAGAAATGTATTTCAAATAACAGTTTATTTTTCCAAACATTGTTTTGTCTGTTTCTACTAGCTGCAACCAGAAAGAAATGTCATGTATTTAAAGCAGATATGCTTCAATAAAAGCATCAGCAAATACTAACAAAGACAAGATTTAGCAAAAAATACTCAAAATTTCCTCCCTGCCCATAAATTCATGGGGATCTCAGTTCTCAGGTCTGTGAAAGCATTTTGCATCTCTTGGTCCTGAGAGACCGTGTTTTGTGACCGCATTGTGGATGGGGGAGGAAACAGGGCTTCAGTTCTGAGAGCACTGACCTGATTTGTGGGGAGAGGAGACAGCAATCCCTGCCCCAAGGGAAGTTGGGATGCTCAAGCATCTATGTTTTTGAACCAGTCTCTTTAAATCTAAATGATCAAAGTAGAGAAGCACTAGAGAAAATGGGAATAGAATATCCCAAGCCTGGTGAAAATGGTAAAACTTCTGGATTAGGAGATCTGAGAGCAGAAAACTGTAAAAAGGGGTTAAAAAGCCATCTGCCCTATACTTAGTGGGGCTGGCAAAGCAAAGGCAGGAGTGGTAGACAGAGAGCTCCTTTCAAAACCGCTTGGCATTTGATAACAGTTAAAAGCAGTCCTTGCAAATTTAATAGTAAATTTTACTTGGGTGAAAATCCCTGACGCATTACCGCGAGGCCCAGCGTGGGCTGTGAGCAGGGTGGTGGCGTTCACCCCGAGCAGGCCGCACCTCACAGGAGCAGCATTGGCACTCAGAGGAGCCGACCATGACAGCTGGCTTTCTCCTGTGTCAGTGTGATCCCATGTGCAAGTATTTCACAGTCAGGGAAGCCAAAGTAAGCAAACTGAAGAGTTAATGCGAAGCTAGACGCAGAACAAGCAGCGATGTAACATTACAGCTATCCGGGCTCCCTGCAGATTATTGCCACACAGCACAACTGCATCTTGTGGTTTCCCAATGTGTTCTTGAGTGCATGACTGGGCTCCAACGGCTTTGGCCGACATGATAACAAAAGCAAACCCTCTCAAACACACTGCAATCTCAAAATGACTGTTGGTGCCTCTACCAGCAAATGCACACAGGAATACCCTTACCACGAGGTATGGATTGAGATTTTTATCCCATCAGGAAGGCTTAATATCAGCCTTCCTCTTTTAGAGAGTTGTCACAATAAAGTGTGTTGGAGGAAGATATAATGACAATATAATGCATGAAGAGCCCCTGCCTTTCTAACAGGCCAGAGATACAGTTCCCTCCTGTGATGGCAAGTGTGGCCCTCACTCTCCCTTGACACTTCCTTAGAAGATGCGACGGACAATTGGGCTGAAAGCCACTAAAAAACCATTGTTTCCCATGACGTATCAATAAGTAAGCGTACAGCTACAGAAGACATATAGCATCAAGAACTGAAATTAATGGCTTTGATGTTTTTTTCCTCCCTTTTCTGTTGGATGTGTTTTCTTGGTGGGATACTGTCACTACGTCTACGCTGAGGTGACACGAGAACATGATATTGGGAAAAAAGACAGATCCCAGAACATCCTTGGCTCTTTCTGTCATTGCATGACTCAGGAGGTGATTGTTTCTCTGTACTCTGCACTGGTAAGGTTGTACCTCAAGTACTGTGTTCAGCTTGGGGCCTCCCACTATAAGAATCATAGAATGGCATGAGTTGGAAAGACAGTGAGGGCCTGGACAGCATCCAGAGAAGGGCAGTAAAGCTGTGAAGGGTCTGGAGCACAAGTCTTAAGAGGAGCAACAGAGGGAACTGGGATTGATCAGTCTGGAGTAGGCTCAGGGAAGACCTTATCACTCTACTAATGCCTGAAAGGAGGTTGTGGCAAGGTGGGAGTCGGCCTCTTTTCCCAGGTGAGTAGCAATAGGACAAGAATTAATAGTCTTAAGTTGTGCCAGGGGATGTTAGATGTTAGAAAAAATTTCTTCCAAGAAAGAGGGTGAGGCATTGGTACAGGCTGAACAGGGAATGGTGGAGTCACCAACCCTGGAGGCGTTCAAGAAAAGAGTAGATACTGCACTGAGCGACATAGTCTAGAGCCGTCACAGGAATGGGCTGCTGGTTGGACTAGATGACCATATTGGTCTTTCCCACCTTAATGATTCTTTGATTCTATGAAACTATGTTCTCAATAGATCCCCCAGTATAAGGTCCTCAGTACTGACTGTGCACTCAAAGAATACAGCTGTTTCAAGCAAAATATTGGTGCTTACCTGTCATTCAGTGTTGACATCATTGTATTCCAGGAAAAAGAAAAAAAGTAGCATTTGGTTTCATAGCTTCACATCATCCCCAAGACACTGTGCCTGACCAGCGGAGTGCCACAGGTGTACTTGCCTATGGACCTTTAATAAAAGTGCAAACTACCCCTAAAAGTAGTAGATGCTTCAGAATCATATCTCAGGGCAGGGTCACACTGACTGGAGATGAGCTGGGAGGAGAGCAGGAGCCTAGACTGCAGGAGTCTTAGCTCAGCCCAAGAATGAGAAAGTAGTAGGAGGAAAGGCAGAACCCGTAAGTATAAAACCTCTAATATTATGGGGCTGTTCAAAGAAATCCCATAGGAAAATTATGAAAATGAAGCAGTCCTGGATTCAGTATGTATGGAATTCATATAACACTGTACAGTGAAAATGAGAAGAAAATGACTTCTGTAAAATTAGTACGTAAAATAAAATTTTATGGTTTCAGTTATTTTACCGTTACTACAAAAACTAACAAAAGCCAAAGGCTCCTGACATATCACCCATATAACTCCTAGCTCCTGGGAGGAAAAAGATCATCATGGAATAAAGATATACGGCTTGCCAGCTGTAAACTCCACATACTGTGGGCTAGTACTATTCAGATATGTTATTTCTTTTTAATTATCATGCCAAGAATAATATTTCCTCTGTTATATAACATTCTTACCCAGAGAAGGAAGAACTTTTTGTTACATGTATATTTACATTCTCACACACAGTGAAGACATTTAAGCTCAGCAAAATTACTAGGAAAGTGCTTAGGAGGACATCCATTTTGAAATCTACTCTGTTTGCTTTGTGGTTTTTACTGAGGAGGGACATACATCAGTGAGAGAATAAAGCATATT
The DNA here is from genome assembly GCA_037305975.1 of Chrysolophus pictus. Taxonomy (NCBI): domain Eukaryota; kingdom Metazoa; phylum Chordata; class Aves; order Galliformes; family Phasianidae; genus Chrysolophus; species Chrysolophus pictus. Next base: position 12,254,938 of record CM074587.1, read on the forward strand.
AGAAAGGCACTAACTGAAAAACCCAAATAGATGGTCTTGAAAGAAAAATTAAGTAGAAGTTAAAGAGGATTTTATGCAAATTCTTCTGTACAAATTAATCTTTTGTGTATCAGAATTCACAAAATATTGAAACTAGGACTTGCTTTGATAACAGTCATAGCCTCTTTCTTGGATAGCATACAGTTTCCTGTCAAAATTAGCCTTTTTTACCAATAAATTTATCCATAACTATTCTCTGTTAACTCCATTTAATTAACATGACCCACTGAGCTGCATGACCATATTAGCTGATGCTGGGGAGTTCCAGTGTTTCCTGAAAATATTTCTGATGGCTCTTACTGCTCCATGTAGCGGACAAGTGGGATATTAACCTGTCTGCAGAATGCTGGGCTATTCCTGGGTACCTGAATATTCCTGCTCACTGTCTTTCTTCCCAAAATCCTGCTCCTGTCATACTTCCTTCAGTAACAGATGACTCTGAAAGATGTTATCATTCTAATACTTGAAAAAATACAGCCTTAAGTAATCTATGTTTTTCTTGCTTTCTCTTGCTAAGGACAGAACAAGTAGGAGTTTTGATCCTGATAAGATGTGAAAACAGCACAGAGTACATGTAAAAGCAAGCAGAATTTAAAAAGTTTTAGTATTCTTTAAGTATATATTTCCTTTACAACCTTATATATTTCATTAGTGTTATTATAAAACTAAGAAAACCAAGTGGCAGCATAATATGACAATGTAAAATAAAAATATAGTTTAATACCAGGAAACCATTTGACACTGTGTGGGGAAGTTACTGAAACTATTTTAAGCAGCTACAGCTATTTTATTTGTGGGAAGTACTTGGATGTTGACATTGAAAACAAGTTTTTCAGATTTCCAAATACAGTAAATAAAGAAAAATGCTGTGAGATTAGAATCATCAACAAATCCCTCAAACTTCTGATCTTTAACATGAACTGACTAATGGATAAGAAAGTGACTTCCTCTCTAGATAACAGGACCCAGATCTTTGAATCAAAATAAGTGCACAAATGGGAGACCAGAGCCCTGTCCCTGTCAGAGGCAATAATAAAACTCTACAGACCGCAAATAAGAAGAAATGAACCCTTGAAGTAGACAACTGCAGAAAAACAAATGCCCCTCATACAATACATTAATTTGACTTCTAGATTGTACTGTTGTCAAAATGCAAAGTATTAAGATAAATAGGATCTGATGATGTTTCCTTGAGAAAAATCACAATTGTAATGGAGCAAGAACTGAGTCACTTCCTAAATTGCCACAAATATATTCATCATAAACTCAGAACTCTTTGAAATCCTGAAAAATTCTCCAATCAATCCACTCTGTAAAGTGAATTAGAAGACTGTTCCACTTGAGAAGAGGGTTTTTATCAATCTCATGGACAGTAATATATACCTACAGCAACAACTTAGTTCTGCTTCATTATTGAAATTACAATAATTTCCTTTATATTTTATAACACAGCTCATACATTTCACACAGTGGTACGTGTTTCTAGGCCAGGATCTTAGAGAGGAAATATAAATTTATCTTTTAGAAAGCTAACCTTCTTTGGCAGTAAAAATCAGAATGGTAGAAAACTTACCATATCTTTTGCTAGTCCTTCCAAATGCCAATTTTTACTATTCTGTGTGTATAATCTCTACGTTTGCAAAGACTATATTAATATATCAAAAGTATATATATATATAAAATAACATACAATTCTATGGTTCTGTTCTAACATCTAATTCAGACTAAGGACTTATTTGCAGCAAAACACCTCTTTCTACTAGCACAGTAAACTTGAGGTTACAGGTCCAAGAAACTTCTTCACAGAGATAAGTGAACACCTGAGAAAACATGGATTTATTAAAAAATGAAGGTGTATGGCTCTACTATGTGGCTCTTTGCCAGTTATATGAAAAAATACCTGCACGTGCATGTACAAGTTTTGATTCTAGCAGATATGTGAGGGTGCACGCCACTTATTAAAGTGCTGGAGAAAAGCTTTGATCCCATTGACAACTTATATATGTGTGTGCATATGTGTACCTATTATATATTTTACAGGTATTTTAATAATTCACGTAGAATCCCTTTTTAAGATGCCATTTGTTTCCTCAAGATTTTTGTGTTTATCACTTAGTGATACGCAGGATGACTGAAAAGTTGAGGTGGAAAGGCTTGTAGTTTGTAATTTTATGTTTTATTGAGCAAAACACCTGGAACAAAATGCTTGCTTTACTGAAATCTCTGCCAAAATTTCCACCAATTTCAACAGGACCAGAAATTCAAGCCCAAGTCAAAAGGTGGTCTTAAGTACTGAAAGGAGAAAACACATCCTTAAGGAGAAAACAAAGTTCTCTCATTGTTGGCTCAGATGCATCGACAAGATATGGCAAGACACAGCAGATGTAGCTAAATAGCAGGCTGAAGCTTTACTCGTTGGTCTTAGATATATAACTGTAATGAACAGTGTCCATGTCCATATGGTTATAAGAAAAAAACAGAACTTGTATTGATTATTTTAGAAATGTATACATCAATTAAGCTGATGTATCTGAAGATCTTCACTGTCTTCAAATGAAACTTCACTTCCAAAGCCCACCAGCTCCTTGTGGACCAGCAGCAGCTGCAGAAGCCTGGTCCTTGGCTTTCACCTACGACCCTGTGGGCTGCATCAACCTTCTTGCCCCAGAGGCTCTCAACAGACTGACTCCTTCTACACTTAGGTATATTAAGCATGTACTTTAGCTTTCTTTCTCTTCTCTGCTAAGATGGAAAAATAAAAAAAAGATGTTCCATATTTATCAAAGTTGGCCTCTTTTGACTTCTGCTACTACAGATACGTAGGTGATCAAAGCCCAGTTGCACCCTTTAATTGCTACTCTCCACTTCTCACTCACCCCAGAAACTGAGCTGCTTCCGTTACTGAGTTATGGCCTCTATAAGCTTTTGTTTACCTCCTTTTCCTCTTCTTCCTTGGAGCCTGCTGTGGGAACAAGTATAGAGTTATTTACCTGGGAACAACTCAGCCAAATCTTCCAGCAAGCACCAGATAATGACAGAACTTTATTATTCAAAAATGACACCTAAGCAATCTGTTTTATTTATCTTTCCATTGAGTGTTGATCTTCCACACTACGTTTCTAAAAGCTTCATTCATTACATTTTTAAATGTCTCAAGAAAAAAGGCCTCCCCAGTGATTTTCCATGCTCTCAGCTCCTCTTGTTCCTTGCTCCACAAATGCTAATGTAGGCTCCTCAGTTTCAAACAATCTGCTGGAACAGCAGAAAGCTGGAATTCCTTGCCAGAAAGCTTTAATACTTAGAGTAAGAAGGAGAAATATTTTCTTCTGGTAGGTGTGACTTCTTTTTAATTCTTATCTGTAGTTAATTGCAGGGGTTAATAAACAGTATCTAGGAGTAGGTATAATAAAAAGTCAGCTTTTCTCTCATAACTTACTGCTTCAGATATGCTGTCCCTTATTCAGCCAGTGAGGCAGGAAAGCATATGCTTCCTTTTGTAAATTTAATCATATTCAGTAAATTCAGAGATGTTAGAATAGGAATAATCCTCATGAGGCTGTACCATTGGACAGTCTCTAAACTACTCCCTTGTATTGTGTACTGTGTGTATTGGCTACAGCGATGCCTATTCCTTTCTTACTCCTGGCACGTATCCTTCACACAGGTACTCTGCTGTCCCCTTGGGAAAAGGGACTTGTCATCTGCTTGCTGACCCACGTCTCAGAACCTGGCTAATCTAGCCTTACACTACCTAATGAATACCCAGTGGTCCTTGTTCAAAATACAGACTCAACAGTTCTTTTCAGGCACATCTGAGAAGAGGCAGAAACGTAGATAATTGACTTCACAAAGTAGTACAAGATGTACTCAGCATCAGAAATCATAGATACCAATTTGTATCCTTTAAGATTCCCTACCATTTTCAAGATTTTTTTTTTTTTTTTTTGCTTTCACTGGAGCTCTAGGTCCCTTTGACGTCCTGTACAGTGCTTTCTTATCAGATCACTGTGGAAAATCAAACTCGACTTCCTTTTCACCAAACAGTGTCATTAATCTTTGTTTGATCCCAGAATTAAAAGAAATCCAGATCCAATAAACCAGCATTCTCTCAGCCTTCTGTACTCATCTTAAATTTCTTTAAATTCTCAGTATTTCAGAGTGTCTTTAATATTTTCATCCTATGACTCAAGTATTTTCCTATTCTTCAGATTTGCTACAAACAAGTGCCTTTAGATGTGGCCATCCCTTTTCTCTAAAGGGCTCACATCTGGATGGAATTTGGGAAAGTTTAACAACATTTCATGATCTGCAGTGCAGGAAGCCAGGGCAAAGCATAGGCAGCAGAGGATGGCACTTCTTGATCCTCAAGTTCAGTTTATCAGGCATACTAAAATGGAAGAAACACATTAGCTTCATGATAAGTTCCTATCTTAATTTCCTTGGAGGTGCTTGTGTTTTTGCCAGTGAGAGGAGTTTGTCTAGGTCAGTTATATCAGTCTGCATGTGAGGAAAAGCTCCATATACAGCCTAAATCTTTCTGGAGATCAATACTGTGATTATCACTTGCTTATCTGAGATTCAGTTCACTACTGGCATATTACTTTATCTTTAGTGTGTATATACATGAACTACATTATATATTTTATATACCAGGGGCATTGTTTTTATCCAAACTGATAACATCCATAAAGTCAAGTCAGGTAATGTTTTGCTTCTTTTTTACTCTTCTTTGCCTACAGGATTTTCACTTGTCTGAAAGTTCCTTTACTTTTCTGGGCACCCAACCCACCCTGCCTCCCTCCTTATGGATGTGAAACATTTTGGTTTGTAGCATCCGCATTCTCTCAGATGGGCTCTAAAAACAGAATAGCAACAGCCACTTTGCAGACTGCATGTACTTTCCTCAAGATAAGCAACAGTGAGTATAGGATTACAACTCTTTTAAAGCTTTTGTAGTGTACAAACACTGCACTGGGGGAACACAAAGTCCCTCATTCACATTTATTACCTTCTCTGTGTCATTTCTCACTTACCAGGGCACTTCTTTGTGCATTTTGACAAGCTCTGTGCATAGCTCTGTGTATTTAGCCTTTAAAACAAATCATTCATCTGCAAAGTAGTAGTTTATCTCTTAATTTTATTCTCCCAATTTGAATTTTCATTAACCTCTCTCATTTTTCTAGGCTAATGCTTATATTCAGAGGCACTGATGCCAAGGTTTGTTTGATGAGTTAAATAGTCTCACTGCATGACAGATTTGTTTGATGAAAGTCACTTTCCTTCCTGCCCATGCAATACTTTTCCACATTCAGGAAGCATTTTTAAGAGGAGACAGCACTGAAGTAATTCTGCCCCAATTTAAATCCCGTGACACCCGTATCTGAAACTTATTACATTTAGAGCTGAGAATAAGAGCTCTTTGAAAGCCTTGAAGTTAAGAATTGCACACAGACAGCAGTTAGCCTTTTGGCTTGTGCTTCTGGCCTTCTCCTACTAGATTCAGCAGACAATTCTTCTCTCGTTAAGCAATGAATTAAATGATACAACACTAGAAGTATGTACAACACTTTTTCACCTTTTTTTTTTTTTTTTTGGTCAGAAAAGAGACAGTAACCCTGACAGATGTGAATAGAAAGCTGACTTGTTCAGACAATAGCCTGCCAGAGAGCTGTGATATAGACACAAAGCAAGAATGATATACATGAAATCCCAGCTCCATTGAAGTGGATGGGAATTTTGCCACTGATTTGAGTGGAGCCAGGATTTCATTGCGAAAGCATCATTTAGCTGTAAAAGTTGTCACTTTGAAGTTTGTACACCCTCCTGCAATCCTTGATGAAAGAATTTGTTATTTTCATATTGCTCAATTTTTTTTTTTCAACAGCTGACCTATTCTTTCCTTAAACACAATTTCTTTCTCCAAGACATACATTGAATAGTCTTATTGATTTTAATATGACTTTTAGCAACTTTCCCACATTCCAACAAAGCCTACTTGAGCTGCTTGCTTCCCCTCAATTCCTCTTGTTCTTTTCACTTTTGCCAAAATCATGATGAACACAATTGAAACTAACTGAAAAGAATACAGAATCTTGTTGAACCATGGCACTTTCTGGCTTCCTGATAGCAGCAATACTTTAACATGTTGTCTGCCTTTGTCCTTGGCAATACATTTAGATAAACTACTTATCTACTGCTGTTATCTTCACTACCCCAAACACTTAAGCTACAAACAAGGGTAGATGCTTGAGGAACTTTTATGTTGTTGTTTCACTGGGGAAAGTTCTTTCTTGCTATCTATACTGTCAGTGTATCTGCCGAGCCTTATGTTTTACTTTTGGAAAGGAATTTATGAGGTTCAAATCAGAAAAATCAGAAAAATATAAAATATTCAACAGTGCAACTTGGAGTTATGAAATGTTTCACATGCCATGTATACACAAGCCAGTATAATGAATTTACAGAACAAAGTGCTATTATATTTTCAGAACTGCACATTGCAAGAAGAAAATTATATAGCCTCACAAATCAAGCAAAAATAACCTGAGGCAGAATAGAAAATGTACAAGCCACATATTCGGATGATAGCAATGAAGAAATTTTGGTCCTGAGGATAATGTGTATTTCATGCAATACCAGCATGCAGTGCCCTCAGCAGGGACAGCCCTTGTTGTCCTTCCTACAGGAGGGAGTGATGGGTGAAGCTGTCTTACAGCCAGACTGTCCTCCACAGAAAGGTTAATGAGGAAATGACAATCATTTGGCCCACTATGCCTCTGAGCCAGGACGCAGTAGGGGAGTAAAGAGACTACTGAAATAAAGAAGAAAGGAAACGTGTTTTATGTTTCCTGAAGGCAGACTGGCTACTATGGCTTTTAAGCAACTGCATCAGTCAGCACCAAGACATGTCTAATGCACCAGTGAGAGCTTTCATGGTATTATCTACTTCAGCACCTTAAATCAAACACAGCAGCAGCAGATGAATGTGAATTTCTAGGACCTGCATTACATTTGCTGTATCTTAACACTACAACATTGGTTCAGCTCTAAAGAATCTTGTGGGATGTTGGTTTCTAGCGAAAGCTGAGGAACATCCTTACACAGATGTCAGAATGTTGGCAGCACCCAACAGATCCCACTCAGTCCAGCTCTGAGGAGGAATAAAGGTGGTTTGGGGCATCTCTTGTAACACTCTGATTTGGTGAGCTCTGGCTGGCAGCCCTTGGGGCAACCTCTGGTCCTGCCTCTGATCACAGAGCATCTCTGAGTTGACAAACTGCAGCCACTCACTGCTCTGAGGACATGACGGAAAGCTGAAGGCAGTTTTGATAGCGAGACAGTCAAAGGGGAGCCTGCAAAAATGTGTTTCTTAGCCATATCCAGGAGAAACATACCCCAAGAACAAGCCACGTGAGTTTAATAAACACATCCTTAAAGCAGTTAACCCTTTTACTGAAAATCTCCCCATGATCCAAGCCCCAGTAGAAGTCTCATTCGAGGCACACCTACAGTTGTCAGATCTGACACATGAAATCACCAAGTTAATCTCCTTAAAATTAAATTTGAGGAGAAAGAAGCTAAAAATTAAAACACAATTGGTTTAGAATGAAACTGCTACTTTGTAGTTCTTGACCCTTTTATTTATAGTAAATATTTGGCTTGCCTTGGAGGTTTTTTTTTTGTTTTTTTGGGGGGTTTTTTTTGGTTTTTTTTTGGATGTCTGTAATTAATGACATGGTTCATTAGTTACAGGGAAGCTAATGTGGCTCTGCAATACAGTAGTTCACATAATTGTGGGAGATAACTCATTCCACATGCTCAAACATTGTAATTTCAAAATATTTTCCTAATAGTTCTCAAACAGAAATATTTCTAAGTGTACATTGAAAACTGCCTATGTCTAAGTAACGTTAACAGAACATAGTTTAAGCATAACATGCCAAGAAGTATTATTTTTGGCTGTGACATAATTGGTATCACATGCTGTTGCTATTTTATATACTCTTTTCCTTTTTGCCTTAACTTTTGCTATTTTATATGGGCATAGGCATTACCTGAGGGTGACTTTGCATAAGAAGATATAGGTGTATGCTAGGTAGTGGAATTTTAGCCAGTTAGGTTTTTTTGTTTCAAGCTGCAACAAGCATATTAAGCGCTTACAGACATTAATCTAACAAATATTTCCCTTACACTTGACAGAATGAAAACATTTTAACACGACATCTTAAAAATCAATTTAGATAGGGAAGTGAAGCACAAGATCAAGAATTAAGAAGCAAACACAGTGAATACTCCTATAAATCTCACTTTTGGGTAGGGGGGTATTTGACTTTAAGTACTTCAGCTCATTAGTCTCCCTTACCTGTAAGATCTCCAGAAGCCTCATAACTTACACTTAGTGTCCCATTGCTGGTGGGTCCTTACCCAGGCGTTGGGATCAATCAGGCACCCTTCTTCCACCCTATAAAACTCTTGTTTGTGTGTCCATTTTATTTTATCACCGTCAGATGATGACAAGTATCTCAATATTGTGTACCCAAGCTAAAACACACATAAAAAAATCACAATAGAAATGTTGGTAGAGAAGATCACTTTTGTTCCATCTTGTAGCTATTTAGTGGAAAGAGGTATGGCACCATTAACAAAGTAAAATATTTACTTGAGTTCACTCTTAACAGCATTGCTAAAGAGTAGTGTTGTTTTCTAATAATACTGCTGTGGTGATAGTGGGCATTACCAGCTTCATAGATACACACGTGGTATTTGCAATGTATATGCTAAACAAGTATTTTAAAATATTTTTAGGATTTAAGTCCAAGAATTAAGAGGCTCTCTAGCTACTAAAACAGGCTTTGCAGTTCTGCACATTGCAGAATTTTGACATTGCAAATTGCAGAATAATGACAAAAAAAGTTATTATGTGATCACCTGATAAGCTTTCATTTGTCTTCCATGATTATGCAATAACTACATCAACAGCCCAAACTGACTCAAGGTCAAATATCAATGCCTGTCATACTCTTAATATTTACAGAAGTAACCAAACCTGATCTCCATCCATTGGATTCAGACATAAGTTGCACTAAAGCCAACAGGAGTTTGTCAATCTGAGCAGCATTTGGCTTGATATTTAATGGTTGCCAGCAGAGTGAGTCCTGACCTCAGGAGTGTCCCTGTCTGTGTCCCCACTCCAGATGTGGGGACAACGTAGTTTGCTTGCCTGGGCACACGGCTTGGGCAGGTATGTGGGCAACACGTAGAGATTGTATGATGCAAGCAAGTAGGGAACCAAGAAAGACTGGCAGTTCAGGATTACCTGTCCTGCTGTCTCTGAAAGACAAAAAAAGAAACAAAACAAAAAAAAAAAAAAAAAAAAAAGTGCAGAACTGAAAAAGTATTAGCATGCTAAAATACTTTATGCATGCAGCAGCAAGTTTGCTTTCATTCTGGGAAACATAAGAGAAAAATGTTATTTGGTAAAATGATGAACCAGATAAACTTAAAAAAAAAAAAAAGAATATTCAAAGGTGAACAAGTGGCTGCTGCAGCTCCTGCAGCAGGGAAGGATGTTGAATGTACACCCCAAAATTTTACTCCTGCATTAACAAAGCAATGAAAAGCAAAATTTACCTGATTTATTCAGGTAGTTCTAAAAAGTCAAATTTGGCTAATTTTAGGGTGAATATTTTAATGTATTTTGCTGAGTTGTTTTTTTTGTTTTTTTTTTTTTTTGAGTGCCCAGAATAGCATACAACAACATCAGTATATGAAAACTCCAAGTCTGAGATTCAATCAGTTATATCATAGAATCATAGAACTGTTTGAATTGGAAGGGACCCTTACAGAATATATCAGTTTTAAAAGCTTGTGTAAAATTAAGCAACTATCATGTTGACTTATTATGGCCCTTTTAGTCAGTTTTGTTGGTCATAATTCTTTCTTTTTGTTTAAAATATATTTGTAATTACAAATTACAAACTTTTGAGTTGAAAAACTATTATAGAATATATTAAAGCAAAGGCCACAAAAAAACTTTTGTGTGCATCCACATCATAATTTTAGAAGGATCAGAAACATACCTTTGAAGGAACTCCTTCCATCCTGTGACATGGTGTGATTCACACCATGAAGCCCTGGACCAACCCATGATCTAGATGGAGCTAAACTAGAAGATGCATTTCAGAACCCACAATGAAGTGTTCCAGCTGATAACGGGAGATTCATCCAAGGACTTGGGGCAGATCACAACCAGACTTAAACCCCTGACTTTATGCTTTGGGATGTCAAATCCTGTGCACCAACTGTGTCATGTTACAGACTCTCCTGCTGAGCACAAGGCTTGCTGATGTAGATGCAGTATATGTTTTGAAAACATAAATGATATACTTTCACTAATTACCGGTGATCCGTTTCCAGAAAGTCACGTATTTCAGCTGGCAAAGGTTACACTACAGTGCTTGATAAATGGAGTACTTGATTCAGTAGTAGAACTACTGTTTTTGTCATTACAATGCCTTAATTATACAGGAATTTATTTGTCCAACGTTTGCCAGAAAACATTTTAGATATTTTAAATAATACCATTTACCAAAAACAAATTAAAAAAAAAACAACCAACCAACCGAAACAAAATGGTGATAGAAAAAGAGTATTACAATGAAGGAAGGAGAAGCTTAATTAGATTATGACTAATTCACCATGATTTGTGGTTGCAACCAAAATATTTTGAAATGAGAAACAAAATTTGCTCTAGTTATGTCAGTTTGTTTTGGATTGGGACTTTTATTGCTGAGGAGGGGAGAGCAAAACTGTGGTGTTTCCTAACTCATTTAAATCAAAGTGTTTTTACAGCTTTTCATGCCTGATTCACAGTGCTGAAACTGATGGAACTTAGTCCTAGGGATCCCTGTAAGCTGATTCAATGATAACCATTAAAAATATCAGTACAAACCCACAAATACTTTATAAACAGTAACTGGAATTTGGGACTTCTAAGATTGTTAAAAGATAATATATGAAATTCAGAGATAGGATTGTTTAACTGGTGGGAAAAGGTATTTTTTTTCCGTCATGGAAGTCACTGTATAGAACATCCAAAAAGTTGTCTCCTTCTTATTCATATTTATGAAGGAAATTCTCCATTTTGAATTTCCTGGTGGAATCCAACTATTTGAGTTAATTTTAATTTCAGAACAGATTAGACCTGAAAACCCAGCTGGCTATATCAAGAGAACAGACTTCCTTGTATTTCCCTCCCTGCACTCCCAATTTTGGGCGTACTGAACATAAAGCAAGGTAGGCAGACAGTCATATTTACTTATAGCAGAGACATTGCCAACTTTATGGAAACAACCTTTATCAAAAGATTTTTGTCCGTTAAGTTTCTTTTCCTATAATACATGTTGAGTTTCTATTTCTTTTCATATTCCCTTGGATACTTTGTTGATTTTCCTGTCTTGGCAACATAGCCTATCATTATATCTTGTTTGAAAATGTGTTGAGTGATTAGAGAGGAGTCAGCACAAAAATAGGAACATCCGTGACTGCCTGTGCCTGGCAGAAAATACCCAACTCTGTGTGCTTCCAGACGCATCGAGCTGGTGACTACGCATCATAACGTCAATTCTGAATTACCCTCACAGAGAGCTGTTTAGCAACGATAACAAAGCATTAGACAAGTTAGGTTTCCTGTCTCTCCTTATTCTCTTGTCTCTAAACAGAAAGATTTCTTATTACTTTTCCTCAGTAAGCCACAGGTGACAAATACAGGTCTTCTTTCTATTCCCTTCCTTTAAGGATGTATTCCAATCTGTATCATATATTAGCTTTCAGAGTATGTGCGTGTGTATCTGATACCCTTCTGGTTTTTGTTTTTCAGGGCATAGATGATGTATTTCAGGTTTCCACAGAATGGCACATCATCTAGAAACTTACTCTTCAGCCCTTGCCTCGATAATTATCAAACAGCTGGCAACCTGCACACTAGTAATGCTTTCACCATTTGACTCAGGTGAAGACCAATTAATAAAATCAATAAACATACCACAACTACAGTTACTTCACATGTGCATGGCTATCAGCCAGAACTTTGTTCTGTCCCTGGTCTACTAGCTTTTCTGCCTTAAAGTGTAATTGCTGATTAAGTTTATTTTATTCATGATTCTGGGTCCCTTTCTCATAATGGAATTCCTGTCATGGTCCTCCTACAGACTGTCAAGATAAAAGCAAACCAACTACCACATTTTCTTGTGGACAAAACTTTACGTGCTGGCCAAAAGCCATTCATAGAAGGAATACATCAGCTGGAGGCCTTCCTCTCCAGTCTAAATGAGAAATTGCTCCTTATGTTGTCTTTCATCTTTTAAATGTGTTCCAGTCTGATCTGAGCAGCTGTCTACATTAGATTTATTTCTCTGCTTGTTCACGGATGTTCTCATCTATGCTAATCAGTCTTCCTTTGTACATCTTGAGCATTATCTTCTTAATCAAGTTTATTTTCAGATCCCATTTCTTGGCTTTCATGGTCCATCACCTCCATCAGTTCTTGCAGACTGAGTTTTTTGAGCACCATGGTATCTGACAATCTGATTTACTTAAATTTTGGAAGTAATATTAGGTGTTCATTTCTCTTATTCTAGATATTCAAAATTACAACTGAATATCTGCAAAACACTTTAAAAATACTGATACCACATCATTTTACTTTTTTCTCTGTCTATAAATACAAACACACACGTATGTAAAAATAATCCTACAAAATCAAAACTTGTAGTGGATATTTCACAGTATTACACTTTCTGGAGGAACAAAACAGTGTAACTTTTCTTATGTGCTTAAGATTTTCAAAGTTCTGACTTCTGAGCTTTTCTCCAGCTGAATAGCTATGCTTATGGAGTTCATGGATGCCATATAGATTAATAGTTAGGGCTCTACTCGTTCCGCAGTAACTCATTAATCATTTGAGTATTATCTATCACAAACCTCCCAGAACAAAAGCTTATCTGTTTCCACCATTTAACCAGTCACTTCAGCATAGTGATTACTGCAAGAATTATCTTTACACATTTCTTTTCTGAAAGGACCCAACCCCACAGAGTTCTTTCCACAACAGCTTCTGATCTGAAGCATCACTGAAATGGTTTGGAGCTCACCACAACAGCTTCTTGCATTAGGGTGGATTTTTTTTGCAATTTGATTCATTTCTAGTTCTGCTTCAACTGGGATTACGGAAGATGTACACAATCACACAAAGCCTCTAAAACACCAGAGTCTGTCCAAGGCTGCAGTCAACTACTTCATCCACTCAGCTGAAGGGCTGTGGGTGGCCAACTACCCATCCCTGCCTGTGCCTCATGCAAAGCTGAAAGGACTCTGACCAAAGAACCAAGAAGTGTGCTTGTGCTTCCTTCAATTTCTTCTGCCCTCTGTGTGGCAGACAGTAGAGGCAAAATGCTTTCCTGTTTGGTCGGATATTTCCTCATCCTCCCCAAATTGCCAATCTAAGCAATTCTTTATTCTAGGCAAAAGTCCCGTAGGATTTTAAGCAGAGGAGAGCATGGAGCAGTTAACTCTGCACTCTCTTCCTCTTCTGCTCCTGCTTCTTGCAACCTTGATGAAGCATTTAGCATGGTAAGCTGATACCTTCCTCCTACAGCATGCTGATTTTTTTGTATCCAGAATCACCAGTTTCTGAGGAAGGGCTTCAGCATCATGCCTGTTGCAGTACCATGTGACAGAATAGGTTCACTGTGCAATGCCTCTCAGGCTGCCATTTACTGGTTTCTCCACACTCAGGCATTCTACCTCTATCCCCAAATATTTTATTCAATGGAAATCGTGAGGTAAATTTGTCTCCATGCCCAGGAACAGCAAAGGTCTCATAAACCATCCAAATTTTATTACCTAATCCTAATTATTGAGTGCTTTGCAACTTACCTGTAGTTTGCCAGGGTTTTGGACCAAACAGAAGGTTTAAACAGCGCAGCAGACCTTGGAGTGGAAATAAGCTTCTCCCTTTCTTAGCTGAAAAGAAAGTCTGCTGCCACCAATGCCTGTCACTCCTTTGACATAAAAGTGCATTTCTTCAAAAATTTTTATCTCCTAGCAAAAATCATGCAAGTTGCTGCTCTTGAACTACTGTACAGCATGGCACTATAATGGAAACCTCCAGAGTATCTTAAAAAATGAAAATGGATAGAGAACAAGTTTGTAAAAGCCAAAACCACAGCTACAAGTCAAATGCAGTGGGAGGCTTTCACCTAGCGTACTCTGGTGCCACAACAGTATTTATTACGGAATCCTCTCATGGTTGCAGCTAAAGGTGCTGTTTCACAGTCTGGGAGCTATGCTTTGAGATTATCAGTCTTCATTTTCCTTTGATCTTCAATTCAGGATCAGATACACGGGTCATGGGGGTGTCTGAGCAGACACGGTCCCAGCACTAGCACTTAGTTTCCTACCTGAACCAGCAGTACGATAGGCAAAGGCTGCTGCATGCTCACTTACTTCCCTTATAATAAAGGGAGAGTGCAAGAGATACCAGTTTAAAAAATGACTTTTCTGCTTCCATTCAATAACATGGGGCAACCAGATGTTAATGCTGAAGTTTTGTTGTGATTTATTGTGGGCTCGCCTTGGTAGAGTTCAATTACACACATGAGAAAAAAATAATGAAACCACATAAGCACGGCTGTTACTGCTCAGGACAGTTATTGTCAGGTTGTTTGTTTGTTTGTTCATTTTTAATTGAAGATGCTTAGGCATTTAATAGCTTAAGACAGAAAGAGGTCCCTCTGTTGGCTTGTGTTCAGACTCATTTGTATTCAAATGCACATTTTGCAAAGAATCTAAAATGAGCACATATTGAAGTCAAATGACACATCAGATGCTGAGCGTGGCTCTGGAACATATTGTGTACATAATCTCACTGAACTGGGCTTGTGAAGCACTGTGCTTCAAGGGGAAAAGTCTGCTCCAGCAGACACACATACACATGCTTATTTTTTAGCAAAAAAGCTGTTCTATGAACTCTGAGGGAGATGTGTATGAATCTGAACAAGCCTTCCAGTTTACTGTATTTGGATCAAGGCCACCGACTGTCATAATGCAATATGAAGGTTAAAAACTTTTTGAATAGAAACAGCTTTTTTTAAAGAAAGTATCTCTTTCTTCATCTGCTTTTCTCAAAGTGACTAATCAGACAGATCTGACTTATATTTCCGTATTAAAGCATGTTGCTATTTATATGCCCTTAAAAATTATGCAGCTTTACAGTTGTCAGTTTGAAACAAAAAACAACAAAAAAACCCAAGAAGTCAACATATCACTTTAAAGTAGTGATTTGGGTTGGAGCAATGGTATTTATTTTTGCTAAGAAAAAATTGCTTTTTACCCCTAAGGAAGTAATATTTTCCATGGTGGGAAAGAAGTTACAACAAAACCACACTAAAATATTCCGTCCAAAAACACTGACCTCAACTTAATACAACATAATAGCTACCTGCAGTGTTGTACTACCTGCAGCGTTGTACAAACTGCCATCCATGTTACTTCTGTGGCAAACAGGCCATCTTCAAACTCTGTTGCGCTTTTTATCTGCAACTTGTATAACTTTTTAAGAAGTAATGTGCAGTGACAACTGCCAAAACACACGCACCTTTAATATGCCGTGAGAGTAAAAGAGACTACAACACTTTCATAGAGAGGCACTGTAATTGTACTTCAAAGCTAAACAGGAAATAAGAAACCAAAGCATACAGTGCCTTATACATAATTATCAATTATCAAAATGACCAAATAAGTTCAGGCCTCAGTTTTTGTTGCAAACACCGCTAAGGAAGTGGCATGTATTAACTAAGCTTCTATATTTTATTTTCATTTCAAACCATATTACTAGAGCTGCATGAGTTTGCAAGAAAAAAACAAAAAACAGCATCCAGGCAGTGCACACTTTAAGCTGTAGAACCATGGGAGAACTCCATTAAAGATGCTTGCTATTGCTGTTGCATGCGCCTCTAACTTGGATTTGAGAAATCCTGCTCTGAGTGCCAAAAATCTAAGCAGGCATTTTAAGATGGACAGTTTAAAAGAAAACAACTGAAAGTTATATAGTGCAGCCCATCCCAAATGATCCTGAAGCACTTTACCAAGCTATAAGACTAACTTCATTAGTCTTGTGTTAGCCAAATTCCTCTTACCTTCAGCTGGAGATTTCACCTGTGCAAAGGCAGTTAGAATTAGCCCCGGCAAACATGTGAGGAAAGATGAACCTAAGTAATTAACTCAAACTGCAGCTGCAGAATTAATAAAATGCTCCCTGCAAAAAACACCTCTGATCTCAGTTGTGCATCACACACAGGTCTGTCAGTAGTGGTAAATCTCACTGTAGAAATGACACTCAGGCACTGATCATCACCTACCAGGCATTTCTCATTTCAAGTGTCACTAAGAAAAGTGAGAGGGAGTTGAATTAAACCATTAGCACTGATTTCTGTAATTCATCAACTGTGCACTTCTCCTGTCTTTGAATGAGTAGAAGATATTGGCCCAATTTATCAGCTCTAGATCTTATCTAGAAATGTTGCTACAGTTTTTATCTGATTTCCTCATTCATTACTTACTGTCTGCAGCACTAGCTGACTGCAATTAGATTTCCTTCTTTCCTGAATATGTATTCGGAAGATTTATTCACTTTTTGTGTCTCTCTTTCTGAAAGTTGCAAATCTCTATTGATACTCTGTACTATTGCTTAACAGCCAAAATCTAGTATTAGTAAGCTAGGGTTAGCGGTCCAAAAATATATAAGCCCTCTAGCTATTTTCCCATGCTTTGTACGTTTGTTCCTGAACACAGATTGATTTGTAACTATGAAATACTCTTCAAAAATCTAAAGGTGTTTCTCGTAACAGTTTTTTAGGTGTAAATAATCTCTCTCTACCTGCAACTGAAATACAACCAGTTTTGAGGTGAAAGGTTATCAGTACATCTGACAACATATGTTTAAATATTTGTAGAAACTATCACAACTAAGGAATGAGCACTCACCCAACATCTTTTTGTACCTTTTAAACTATCCAAACAAGATTGTAATATCCACAACCTGCCTTAACAACCACGAGGATTAACTCTGCGCAAAACTCATTCCTTTTCTATTCTTTAACGAGTGCCAATTTCTATCAAAGAACACATGCTTCAAAATTCATAGAAAAGGATATATCTTGCAGCAGAAAAAATTTCTTCTCAGTAACAGTGTTCGGGAACCAGAATAGGCTGCCAAGGGAAGCTGTGGAGTCACTGTCCCTGGACTGTGGAAGTGTTCAGGAACTGTGTAGACATGGCACTGAGTAGCATAGTTTAGTGGACATGGTGGAGACAGGTTGATGGTTGGACTGGATGATTTTAGTCATCTCTTCCAACCTTAATGATTCTAATTAAGAATCTAATGATTCATCTGTACCCAGAAGATTAGAACACTGAAGCTTCCTTAATAAGAGATGACGTTGCCAAAGAACTTATAGATACTTGTTTCCTTTCTTCAAAGCAAAAGGGGATGCCTTCGTCCATTTTAATTATAAAAGTATGGTACTAGGAAGTCAATTTCTCCTCTGGGATAGTTTGATCTCTCTAATTCAAAGCTGGTGTTCAGCCTAGGATCTAATATCTGTAAGTGACAAAGCAGGAAGACTTTGTGCATTAACAACATCACGTATTAAGTTGGTGCCAGCATTCCTTATCAGTTCACTCTGCTAGAGTTAGGATCTAGTCAAAGGTGCACTTGCAGCAGCCTCAGACAGAAATGGCAAAGGCTCCTAGTCCAGAAAGAAACAGTTAATCTCTTTGCCTGGTACAAATTTGACCCAAAAGAGGAATCCTGACCAAGCATCTTTGAAAAAGATGGGAAACACCAGGCTGGCCATACATTTATTATTATTTTTCTCCTGCTACAGGTACACTTTCTGTTATGTTAGGAACAGGTTTCAGCCAGTAAAGGTCTCCCTCTGACCTCAGGCTTACCCCACAAAGTGCTACTGGCTGAATTGGACAGTGTTGTTTTAAAGCTGGGTGGCATTACCCAACTGAAAGTCTTTCAGATTATACCTCCTAAGTAAAGGCTTGTCTACACTGGGAAATTTACCAGTATAGTTTTATTGGCTTAATTATAACTGTTATAATTTAGTTATAAATATAACTCTGTTTGGACATTCATATAAGGAATACGAGTGCTTATGTCACTTTGAAAACTGTACAAGTAGAAAAAGATATTTTAATTCCATACTAAATATATCCAAAGGAGGAGTTACACTGACCAAACTGGTGTAATTACAACTGTAACTAGTGTAATTATACCACTGTAACCCAGCCAGTGAATTTTCCCCTGCTGACAGTCCTTCCTCACATAACCAGAGGAAGAGAAAGCAGAAAGAAGCCTGGGGAGTCCCACCTGCCAGTTTCCTTGGGAACAAATGCCCTTCATCACTTACTGAGATTGTGCAAGCAGAGACAAATACTGACACTAAAGATAATATTTAAAATTACAGTGGGTAATAGATGTAGCATCAGTAGTGTCAGCCACAAATATTCTGAATAGGCAATTAGACCTGCGCCAAATGCCAGCATTTAATAATCAAAAGTCATCAGGAACTCAACTCACTCCTTAGTGAAACAGTAGCACTTGTAATAGCTGACCAGCACTGGCTCAGAGCAGAGAAGTGTTCCAGCTGCTCAGTGCTCCTCATGCAAAAATAATGGTTACACACTGTACTTAGGAAGCTATTCTAATACACTATTTTCTCTTGCTAGGAAACATATATAGTGTGAACTGAAGAACTCTATTATTAGTTTACTTGTTTATTTCCTCTTTAAGCTCCTGGAATGCCAGATTTTTATGTACAGACATGACTTCCCATATATCATCAATGTTGTTTTTCATCACATTGGCAGAGTTGCACAAAAACTGGAATCTGTTTAAGTTGATATAATGCTGAAAAACTTAAAATTAGAAATGAGAGTCAAAATTTTCATATGTGTAGACTAATGTGCCACTGTGTGTTTTCCAGTAACATTTTTATCAACAGATGCCAAAACAGAATTCTAAAGAATATACATTTGTCTTTAGAGCCAATTGTTAGAACTGGTAATACGTAATACCTTGTAGATCTCTCATAAAGTTAGAAACTTGTTTAGGATGTTATTTGTTGTCTGTTACTAATACAGTTGTAGCTCTTGAATTTCCTTTGAACCATTTTCCATTGTTTATTCCATTGTACCAAAAAGATCTCACCAGGTAGAAAGCTGCCTTCTACAGAAAGAAAATTAGCTGGGCTATATTTCTTCAGCAGTAGATTTTCTGAGTAACTTCAGCTGTTCTGTTCAAAAACAACTTGGTTATGTTTGCATGATCTCAGTTGTTTTTGATTGTTAAAATTTAAGAACTCCAACGTAAAGCAAATGAATTTCAACCAGCCAGAAACCAATTCCACCTGGAACACGGGTAGACTGCTCATGGCATGGGTGAAGATAGAATGACATATTGCTAACTTTGGAAATCCAGGAAATCATCTCCTGAAAACTCAGGAAGATTTATGCCTTTCTAATCCAATCATAATTCACTTCCACAAAACATGGAAGGAAATCCACAGAGAATCATTCAAGGAAATTCTTTGAGCAGACATATGGGGAAATTCCTCAGTAAAGGTAAAAGGTCATATATTATCTTGAGACAACTGAATTATAAAAAAAAAAAAAGGAACAATCATGGTCTCCAACCTCTATTAAAAACTTTTTTGAGATCAGTTTCAGGTGAAAGAAAAATGGGAAAACATAGCAGCACCACAGATATAAATAGAATTTATTCCACTTGTGTTAACCAAGAAGCTAAATTTACTGCAGTTGAAAAAGTTATCACAAGATTGAACGTGAATCAGCAGAACTTAAGAGCAACCAGGAGGATAACATGTAATTTAAACTCTGCTAAAAAAAACAAGCTGTAAATTGCAGAAATCTCAGTAGCAGTGATGTTCCAGCTCTACATTCAGTGGCCAACTCAAACACCCGCTATTTGCTGTGAAATATGGAGTCAGACCCATATATACTCTTTTGCCATCTGAAATTGGTATAAGTAGGTGTCACTGGTCCTTTCTGATGCATCCTCCAGTAAGGGAAAAAAGCATTAAGAGATAAATCTGATTTCTTTTACTCCCCTGAAACTAAAGGAAAGATGAATTGGCAGGTAGATCTTAAAGCACTATACTCTATTCAGCGTTTATGAGCACAGTTTTCAAGTACACCACAGAATTCAATTACCTTTAAACAGTCCTGTCAAGCTACTTCAAGTGGAGCACAAAATGGTTTCAGTGTTAAGGAGCTCATGACATGAAAGTTCATAGCAGACCTGAAGCTCAATCCTTCCAAGACATCCTAGAAAGGTTAAACAGAACTGGAAAAACTACTGTCATCTGGTTTCTCAATAGATGCTCTTTCTTAACAATTCTCCCCCAGTCCATACATTATACATCTTAGAGGCAGTCCATCTAGGGAGGATAGATGCAATGAAGTGTAGGGAACCTTGTTGTGCTCTACATGGATAGAGAGAATGCTGCTGCACTCTTCATATTCATCAGGGAGAGAAAAAAGACAAGGATTTACATTCTCAAGATTGGTCCAAGAGATTGTGAAAGAGCTATGCTGTCACTTGAGAGGCCAACTTGAAATATACATGGTCCATAATATTTCATGAATTATTGCACTCCAGTGCATAGATATAGACAAGGTTAAGAAGGTGTAATCAGAACCAGAATGTAAGGATGTTCTAGGATGACATGCTGCTTATCAATATCTGTGTAAGCTCTTTATAACGTGACTTTTTCCAGAATTAAAGTACATATATAAATATATATATGTATAGGGATACATACACACAGACATATATATCCTCATATACTGTGAAACTGATCTTTTTAGATCTAATAGCAGTATCAGATGTAGAATTCCCATAGAAATTCATGCAGGTTTTTTTTTATCTTCTTGGATCCGATACTAGGGTTTGGTTGTTTGCTTGGTGTTCTGTTTGTTTTGTATTTGTTTTGAAAACTCATGGTTAAAAGTAAGTAAGGACAGAAACACAAAATGCAAGAATTTAAAAGGACCTGCAAGCCATAGCAGAAAGATCCATCATGATAAAACCAAGGAGAAAAAACAGATGTGGAGCATGATAGTCTCTAAAGACAGGAATAAAGAATATTATGTCAGTTTTATATCCATTTGCTTTCTCTTTTCTCTTCATGAATGTTATGATTGTGTTTCTCCAATGACTATTTGACTACTAAAAAACATGATCTACTGATATGCCAGAGTGCTGCCCGATTGAGAAACACTTGTTCTCTTTTGTTTATGTGAGAGACAAATATCTTCCAGAATACAGTGTAGGTAATAGAAATCCACATTTCTAGAAGTTCATTAACAAATGGACCAAAAAGCTTGTTGGCAATACTTAGTAATATTACAAAGCTACTTACAAAATTCAGGCTTTTATCATAACTTAACATGCTCTTCTTCTAGGAAATGAACTTTTAGATATTATGCTTCAGGTTAGATACAATTCAAGAACTCTAAGAGAAACTGGGAGTTCTGATAAGCTGAATCTTACATGCCCTATCTGCTCATTGGTAGTTTTACCAGTAGGTCTATCTAATAGCAAGGATATTTCGAAGAATGTAGCATGGACATTTCTACTGTCTGACATGTCATTCTTCTCTTTCAAAAGATCATAATCCTCCTTAAGTCAACTGTGTTACAAGGGAGATTGCTTTTTGTGCAAGACTCAGACAAGGACTAGAAGGCAGGAAAAGGTGGATAAACCATAAAGGTTTCTTTCATGTTTATTTTACACAAACATATTTCATATTTTTGCTTAGGGTATCCTTTACTACTTTTAAATCTGTCAGATGCTAATGAAGATAGGGTTGCTGTATTTGGAAAGGAATGAGCAGGACAAATTTCCAGGTTTTCTGCCATGAATATTACAAGGATAAAGCCTTCTCTCAAGTGAAACAGTTAAGAAATTCATGGTTTGCCCTAATCTGAAACAGCATTGCCTAGGGCTCCCAAATGCAGAGTTAAAAATATGCAAAAAAATCTTTGGTGCATTAGGATTGTAGATTATTTACTTGCTTGGCAAGGCCATTTAAGACCATTGTTTACTGTTAAGAAGTTCTCAAGTGATTATTGAAAGATACCTTAAATGTGAAACTTCTAAGTATCTTCCATTAGAAAAAAATCTTTCAAGATAGACAGATGTAAATAATGACTGCCACATGACAAAAGGATTTCATGGTTAAAAAGTAGACTTAAACAATGCCTCCCTACGTCCTCATAAACACAAGTTTTTAAAAGTTTTTTTCCTTTTAAACAAAATCCAGAAGATTTCTGCCAGGAAATGTTTTATCAGTGAAAAATAGCAATTCTCCTTCTGAGATCTCTGCTCATATAATGATGGGGACATAAAGGATAATAATTAAATACTCCTTATTGAATCCATACTTGTATGAATTTTAGTGTATCACATTAACTTAAGGTTTTAAGCGGAATTCAAAACTTTTCTTCACAGTTTCTCTGGATGATAGAGTTCCTTGGAGCTCTTGAAATTATCTATTGAACTTTGGAAGAGCAAAGAAGAAAAAGCAGGAAGAATGTCTGCTTTAAACCAAAGCATCTTTCTGAAAACCACAGAGTTCTAATGATGGGAAATCACAAGTCTCCATTAGAATGTTAATCACTAGCTTTTGTGTCCTGCTTTTTAAATCTGTCAGAGAAAATGAAATCACAAAATTAATTGTGACTTCATTTCAGTTTTGATGTTTAGAAAGAAGCAATATAAGCAGGTTTCATTCTCACCAAATTATTTTGCTTTCATGTGTACACAGAAGACAGATGTACCTAAACTGCTTCATTAGATATAGCCGATAGTAGGATATTAACAAGAACTTGAGATTCTATCTTACCTATTGTACATATCACAGTAATGTCTCAGAAATGGTATAAGGAGATCCAAGAACACAGCTGGATGCTTACAAATTAATTCTTCCTCCCCCCTCCCCTCCCCCCCCCTCAAATAACACAAGCAAATGAAAAAAACTCATTTTCCAGTTAAACCAAACTGATGAGTGCCAGAACACTAACAAAGAAATGAAAGAAAACAATTCTTTATTTCCTGTCTCGGGAGCCATCTGCACATTTGCATGTCTGCCAAAAGCATTCTTGATTAATTCAGCTATCCCAACTAGCCCCAACTAGTCATTCTCTATCAAACATTTAGCACTTTTTCTAAGACATTTAAATAACTGATTCAAAACACTTCTTGCTATGAACTGAAATCTGATCTTCCCCTTCTTCTGTAAGTGAAATATGCAGCATGTTAAAGCAGCAAACTAAATCCTAACATAGTCAAACAAACCCAGCATTAACCACTTGAACTTCTGGTGTTAAGGTTCAAATTTGACTTGGAATTGTCAACAGTAACCCCTTCTTACAAGGCTGTTTTAAACATATGTAAGTGCAGTTCAAGATCACATTTGGAGCAAAAAAGTTGCCAGCTTTGGAGCTTGATTTTACAGAGGCCCTAATAGCTGTCAACTCCTTATAACCCTTTGTAAAAGAATTCAGTAAGAGATAACCATTCCTGAATGAACTCCTCAATAAGCAGTGAGGATTCTACACTGCTCTGACATAACTAGAAATTTAGCCTCAATTTCATTTAATGTAAATATAACACAGGCCTTTCAATTACTATTATCACAAGAAATACAGCAGCTTTCATGTCACTTATCTTGACCCTGCACTGATTTTTGTTTAATGCTTTTTTGTTAATTTGGGAGGTGAAGTAGCTACAAATCTGTACACAGACAAAGCACGCCTTTATGATGCCAGAAACTCTCAGCAGCAGAGCAGAGAACAAGTGAGCTTTTGACACTTGGTGAGGTGTTGTACAGCAGCTTGGCATAAACACAATTACTTGGCTCTATCTGCCAAAACAATGACCAAATCTGTTAACAGCGTGGAAATGGAAAAAGTAGTCTTAAGATTTCAACATCCCATACATCCTTGGATGGCCGCATTAGCTCAAATCTCTATTGGCTAGTCATAAATATGGCCACCTTTAGACTTTGCAGAAAATCATTTAAGATTTAGATACCACCCTCTAATTATTTTTCTCTGTTTATTTAAAGATGTCTTGAAAAAAAAAAAAACTAAAAGGAAGTGATTAGATAAGTAAAATACCTATATAGATAAATATAATAACCTTCACGGTGAAAGAACATACCATGCTTACTCTAATTTCAGTTTCAATTACAACTAATCCTGGAAGTGAAGTTTCATGTTCTTAAAACTGATTATTGGAAGTCATCTAGCTTTGAACAAATATTATGAAGAGTATAATTTTTAAAATATACTGCATATATTTTGTAATACTTGTTATGGAAAGGCAACGTAGCTTGGTTTTCCTGTCTTTAACCTAGATCTAAGTGAAGTATAATGCAGAAGTGCCACTTGCTCCACTTTGACAGAAAAAATGTCAGTGGGAAAGTCAGTGGTTTCTTGTAGACAGTGGGCTTTGAAATTCTTCAAAATATCTGCTAGTCAGGGCTATGGAGATTTAAAATAACTTTTACTGGAAATACAAACAATAATGATAACATTTAATTCTTTGACTAGTCACTATGGGAAGGAGGAGGAAAAAAGTCTGAAAAAACTGGAAACATACCCTTTCACTCAGAGCATCACAAAATTACAGTAAAATTCAGTATATCCAAGTTATAACATCCAGCTTCAAGAATACCATTGGGAAGAAATAAAGAGCTGACTTTTGAAGATGATGTAAATTCTCCCAAGGAGCTATAGGAAAAAATAATATTATATTGGCAGAAATAGGATCTGAGCCTAATGGCCAAAAGCTAATGATGAGAGAGAACTGCCTTCAGACTGGACTGTAAGTGATAAACTCCAGTGAGATCTTTTGTAGATGCTATATATGGGAACCATATCTCTCATTCTAAGTACATACATGGGAGCTGGGCCTGTCAGAGAGTGCATTGTTGTAAACCAGATAAATAGCAAGTCAGCTAAATACATACTTGAAAAGTTCAGAACCATGGGGAAGAATTTGGACAAAAAGAAAAAAACATACTAGTGGAAGGATCTTGGACAGCTCAGGGAACAGAATAATCATGCAGAAAAATAAAGTAATCTTAATATTTTCCACAGTTGCAAGATTATGAAGCACTCTTCAGTGGAAAACTTTCCAATTGTGAATGCCTATTTACATTAAAGTTGCATGAGTGGGAATTTGTGAGGCACAGAAAGTGCCAGGATGTAAAAGTCCTTGGAGGCCAGAGGCAAATGGAAATAACTGCCTTATTCTAGCCTCAGACTTTCTGAGCTAAACTTGCCTTCTGCACCCAAAGGGATAAACAGACCAGTGCCTTGTTCTGGGGCTCTTGCTATCAGAAGAAAACCAAAGCAGTCTCTTGAAGCCATTTACACAATGGGGGGGGAGGGGGGGAGGAAATCACCGCTGCTTTCAATATCTTCCTGCCTTAGGCAATCACCTGCTTTGCCGAGCACATATATTGCAGAATCAGCCCTGGCAGCAAAATGCAGTGGGTCAGGCTGTCTCAGTGTCACGGAGACAATGAGAAGAGATAGCACAGCTGCAGAAACCTGCCCGAGGCTCTCTGGCTTACAGGATTTTAGAGGTGTGTTTGCAGCACTGACAGTTATGGGCAGTCAGTTTTCCCATACAAAGCCATTTGAAAATGGTGTATCCATGCCTGGTCCTGAGCTCCCAAACATCTTTTGTTGTATCAAGATTAAAGGAAGATGAGGCAGCTGGGGTTAATAAGTTGAAAATCAATGCCATTACCAAAGAGAGCAGAAAAGAAAAAAAAATGAATTCAACCTCCGCAGAAGCCAAACCTTTCAACTATGCCTCTTGCTGTGTAGAAACACACTGTGCAGTTCTCCTGGTTCTGTTTGGGTTTGACTTCAGATTTAGGGAGATAAAAACTATGGATGATGTCTGAATTTCCTGTTTATTAAGAAATGCATATAGTTTCATATACGCAGCTGTATATATGCATAGCTATACATCTGTTTTTTGTTCACTGCACTGAGCTTTGGATCAGACCTTGCATGACATTTTTAGAATTCGAAAGTAGCAGCATTTAGGATTAGTGAGGTTATGAAATTTAATTCCACCTTCTATGACCTGCTATAAGCAATGGTATGACAGCACAGAACCACTTCACCACATCTTCACACTTTCTCCAGGTTTCAGAGCTAATGATGACGTACAGAAGGGTAAGCTCAGCAGACAGGAACATTCCTGTGCATTAAAATGAGATCAGCTTTTCTGTAAATCTGATTCAAATAGCCTGTGGCATGCTTTCAGCCTGTGTCAGCTAGTTCTATCCCAGAAAACTCATTATCACTGTTTCTGTGTTTGGACATAGGCAGTTTGTATGGAAGCTGCTCTGATCTGAAGGCTGAGACATCTCTAGTATTATATTAATACTACCACAGATGCAGCCATTAGACCAAATAATTAAGAGATCTCACAGCATTATCACCATACTTCTGTTGGTCTGTTTCCACGCACTCATGACTGATGGTGGCAATGCAAAAAATAAACTTAGATGTTATTGACCAGTCCTGCTCAGCTGAATAGAGGGACATGCAAGGATCCGGAGATCTGAACCCTTCAGAATCTTCTTTAACCACTGACTTTCTGATGTGTGGTAAATTCAGGTTCATAAAGTTTGATGAGAATTAATTCAAAATTAAAAAGATGTCTTCATTAACAAAGAAATGACAACTAATGAAATATGACTTTACACTTACCAACTTTTCTGCATCATTGTTTAAACACTAGCTGGCTTCTGTACACCAGTACATTCTGCCTATATTTTCATGAAGAAATTTATAAACTGCCACAGTTTTTCTGAGCAATGTTCGTTTATACACTCATTTTCATCTCTTTAATAACACTGTTTTACATTGTCACATCTTAATCTCTTCTGTTACTCTCTTGCTCCTTCCTAGTTAGAAAACTGCCTCCCCTTTCTGAAATTAAGGAATGAAATATTATTAGGCATTTCCATCTTGGTTCAGTAGAAATAAAATTTCTCCTACAATACATTTCTTTTCTCTGTAGGCAATGATGATTTGCACATCAGTCAGAATTTTTTGTGCAGAATGTTTCAATGTCTCTATGAAGATAGATTTCTTGTCTACTTTTACTAAAAAGGAATAATCACTTGGTATATAAGCATTACCCATTTAACTCGCGCTGAGAAAAAACAAGCATCAGACATACAAAAACATTACAAGGATGTAGCATCGTGCATTGTGGAAACTCAGAAGAAAGATCAGAAACTGAAATACTATTAATAAAGTACTGAGATTAATTTTTGAGAGAATAATGGAGGATGATAAAAAAACACAACAAAGAACTGCACAGTATCTGTGTCAGTTCAAGTGTAGAAAATGCCTTGATCTTTGCGGATCAATGAAGTACCAGTGTATTTGAACCCATTAAAGCATTCAGTGGAAATTCTATTTTGCTAGTCTTCCTCCTACTAGCAGCATGGTCATGTTTAAGATAAAGTCTCTCTCCCAGCAATATTTGTCTCCTACTCTCACTTAGGATACATAGCTTAATGTTAAAAGCATTCTTACTTCCAGTTAGGAAACTGCAGTCTTCTAGATCAGATTTGGAACAGCATCATTTTATTTTGTATATAATGCGTGGCTCTGTTAGAAGCTGATGGCTGAGCAGGGCCATTCTCTTGACAGAACTCTACCTCAGATAAAAATCCAAACATAAACCAGAGATTAACATACCTCAAAGATCAAGATCCTCAACAAACACATCCATAATAGGGACATTACTACCAACTGCAAGAAAAAATTCATTACATGATGGGTATGATAAATAGAAATCTTTGTGCAGGGCTTTTAAAGACAGCAAGAACTTGTTTCCTTTATCTTCTTATTTCCCTTATGTAGAAGAACATAAGGCCTAGAATTCAGAAAGATTGGTCTTGATCTTTGCCCAGTGAGGGTAAGCCTCAATGGATTCTCAGTGAAAACCATAACAATTTCTGCTGACACAGATACGTTGCAAGTCAAACTTTCTCTGCTCATGAATTGCCAGCAAGTCCTAGCTGAGTCGCTCTCTGTAGGGCAAAATACTAACAGAACAGTATCATCCTTTTATACACATTACAAATTGTAACAGATGAAAGTATTTAATTTTGCCATATGCAACCAAATCAAATGATCTGATGTAAAGCTTGCCCAAGTTAGGGAAAAGGCTTTAATCGGGCTTTGGCTCACTCTCTAAAATGTGACTAAGATGTTTTATAGCTATTTCCAGAAAGCAAAACTTCGCTATAAATCAACACAGTGTATTACCTGCTCAGCTTCATATACGCACATGTGTTTCCTTGACTTAATAAAAGCTATTCTGCCTTATTATAAAAGCTAACTCCACATTTTCTTTTTGTTATCTTTTCAGAAACAGGCTAAGAGCATAAGAAAAACATATTTGGCTTAGTTTATTCCCTTCCCATTATCAATTAATTGAACAAATATATTATTGGACTTAAAATGCACTCTGAAACTGTGATTTTAATATACTTTATTGAAAAAGTACACCATTTTAAATTATTTTCAATGGGACAAAGCAATGATCATCTCTATCTACCAAGTCCTTTTTTGATGAATCATAACTACCATATGCCAAATTCACATCTGCATGACTAGCAAAGTAAAAAGATAAATCTTTTTTTTTCAACACATCTTTAAGAATTTATATCACCAACAGTTTAAAATCATGAAATGCTGATGCTCTGACTGTATTTCATATCCTCTATGTTGCACCATTTCCCAGTTCACAGTTTATCCATGTATTAGCATGCCAATTGAACACATCAGTCAATGTCACCTTGAGAAAATTGTCAATAGCAGAGGAAGAAGAACAAAAGGAGGCTTAGCGCTAAGACCTGGGACACCACCACATTCTCTTGCATTTTCCTGAAGAGGAAAAAAGAAAAGAAAAAAAAACAAACAAAAAAGATAAATACAAGCCAAGACTTCCAATTACGAAATATGAGAATTTATCAAACCGCATAAGCAGAAGACGATTGATACAAACCACAAAAGCCATGAAATAAACACACTCAGAAAATAATGCAGGTATTAATTTTCATTTCAGCAAGTTAATCTGCAGACTAAAACCGAGCAGGATCAAGAAGAATCATACAGTGTCCTCCATGGTACATTCTAGGTCTCATTCCACATTCCCTTACAGAACCAGAAGCACTAAAAACATACCCGTGTAATACGGGTGCCTTATCTACTGCAGAAACCACTGCAATGTAATTGTGTCGTGTTCTCTATCAGATCTCCCTACTGTCCATCAGTGCTATGGAGAATACAGGGTAGTAAACATGTGTAGTGACCTGTCCCAAGAAATACTATGTGTAAATATGATGACTGCCATCACAGTTGATATTGTGGAGTTAGTTTCTGAAATAAAAAAATACTAACAGCCCAAAGTTCCCAGCCATCTCTAATGATGAATGCTGCAGTGAGTGCTCAGGCAAAACGAGCTGCCATATTCCTGGCTACCAATCTGTGCTCATGTCCTACCACATTCTATTACGTGACATAAAACAGACTAGAAAAGTAACAAGACGAAACACTGTCTACAGGAGTACTAATTTTTTTTTTCTCCGCCTACAATGCCACTTGCTTCCCTTAGTAAAGTGTTCTGAGTACTCTGAATATTTTCTGATGAGTGTCATCTCATAAGACAGCTTTCCTATTTGCCTTTTTTAAAAGGAATACAGCTTCTACTAGAGACTAAAGTAATAATAATAAATAAGTAGTAACTTACTTCGGGGTGAAATCCATGGCAAGATTCTGGGCGTCTTCTTATCTTCTGAGATT
The DNA here is from genome assembly GCA_037305975.1 of Chrysolophus pictus. NCBI lineage: Eukaryota > Metazoa > Chordata > Aves > Galliformes > Phasianidae > Chrysolophus > Chrysolophus pictus. The sequence continues at coordinate 12,284,983 of CM074587.1, forward strand.
TTAAACGTTCACACTTAAGGGATTCATTATGTACGATGTAGTTAAGGAAAGATCTTCTGAACATTGCATTTAAATATCCTGAGTTCATTTGAGTGCTTTGAAATGCATGCAGTGAAAATCTTTCAACTCCTCACTTTTTCCTTTCATTCAAAGATCCTATGCGAGGTGTGTGGTCAACGCAAGAACAATAATGTAATTCTATGGCTTTCTCCTCAGTGATCTGTTGTTCAGATGGTATCATTTGCAGCAACACGATTAACCTGTCTTTAAATAACATCTGTAATAAAAACACACTGCTTTTGAAATTCCAACTCATTAGAGAACACAAATTCTGAAGCATACAGAACAGCACAGAATAAAAAGCATGACAGCTAAAAATCAATTGCTATCTTTAGTTTGCTATTTTTTTCGTGTTTGGAAAGCAGAATTCTGAAATGGCTTCGATGCTCCAGACCAGTCTTAAAATGCTCATACAATTGGGGATTTCAGAAGTTCCAATATCAGAATTTCTACCCTCAGAAGGAACTTTGTTCATAAAGTGAAGAAAGTCCCACTGCCTAAAAATAGAGACTGTGACCTTACGATACTTAAAAACGCATGTAAGTGTGTTTGCTTAAATTTTATTGGCTGTCCTAAATACCTAAACATGTGAATTCTCCTTGAAAGTAAGTAAGAATGCATTCTCAGCTGGCTTAATTTCAACCAGCCCCACCTGTGATGCATTCTTTGAAGTTCTTAAGTCACTTTATGCAAGAAGAGCATTTTCAGTGCTTACATCTTGAATCTCTTCTTGACAACTATGCAAATAAAAGGATATATCTTATTTCTATAGGTGCCATGGTAATTGGTGGGACAGAATCACAGAAGCATTCGTTATCTACTACCACCATAAAGAGATTGCTGCTTGGGATTTGCTGAATTACAAAGGACCTGCAAATTAAAAGAAAATAATTAATGGTAACATTTTCTATATTTCTTAGCAACAGGTTTTATTAAGGTATTTTAAGCCTGTCAACAACACCTATGTTACAGTTACAAATCTCATTGACTTCATATATTGCACTAAATCTCTAAACCTTGTAGAAGAAGAGGGTCTTGGGCAGTGCTTTGCTCAGCTGATAGAATACGCTCACACATTTTGAAACACATATAATGGCTGGTACACAGGTGGAATGGAACAGATAGGTTAATTCTGCTGCTGTGTTAATGCCTGTCACCTTGAATTAGAACACAGCTGAATTGCTAAGGAACTTATCTTCTTTTTCTTTTCTTTGATACTTTGATTTTCTCCGTAATTAAAAACTAGTTATGTATATATGATCTGGATTTTTCAAGTACACATGAAACCAATCAGCAAAAATAAAGCAGGTTCTTCTGCAGCCAGATGGTAATAGCTCCAAGTCCCACTTATCGCCTCTAGAATCACGTCAGGGGCTTTATTCACTCTGGATCCTGCATGGCATGAAGCAACATGAATTGCTGAAACAGCTTTCATCTGGCCTCCTGAGACTCATTTTATTTCTAGGCCAATAAAACAGAGATTAAACCTCAAAATCTTCATAAGTGGGGAGATTTATTTTAGAATAATACCAATTATATGGTACAAATATGGTGATAACTCAGCGCTACAATCAAATTAAGAAAAAGTATGCAACTGAAAGGGGGAGAGAGAGAAATAAAGATATTGCTTGTAAGAAGGAAAGCACCCAGGGGAGACCAGGGAAGGAACCTGTGGGCACAGTTTAATGGTCCACATAGCTGCAATGAGCCCAATTCTTCAGCACTCACAAAGAGAAAAGAGGATGGTTGAAGGGCCAAAGAGGCATTGTTTAACCCTTTCTTTGAAATTCAGAACACAAGAAAAGCTTTAATGTTCAGAGAAAATTTTTCATCATTTCTTAAAACTCTAGATCAGAATTTATATGCAATATTACAATTTCTGCCAATACTCAAGAATCTGTGAAATCTGAAAGTTCCAGGAATTAGGTGTTTTTCAGTGTGGTATACTGCTAAATGCACAGAATCTTAACTGAGGGTTTGAGAACCAAGATGATGCAGAGAGAAACATTTTTCCTCAGATATCTTTATGTAAAATACATACTGTCGTACCAAAATAACTCCCTGCATCTTCCAAAAATCACATAAAATGAAATTGTGGAAGGGGTGGGGAATATTTGAACTTAGCTCCAGAAAGAAAGAAAAAAAATTGGAAAACCTGCTATAAAAATGTTGCCAAGAGAAAGATTAAACACTTTTCAGTATTTTTTAAACTTACTAAACCTCCATTAAAATTACACTTAGAGTGATCTGCAGTGTGTTAGCTTTATGTTTATACATGAAATATACATTTATGGCATATGTAAAAGGTTGAACTTTATAAATGCACCTATGAAACAGCTGGAGCATGTAGCAAGACTGACATCATTGTACTGGAGCATCTGTGGCTCTGTGGATTTGTGTGTGGGAGAAGTGGGGCCAATAAAAGGAAAGGAGGGAAAATTCTTAACAGGGAACAACCTCTGAATTGTACTGAATGAATTTCTCAAAACTATTATGAATGATTGAAACCTCAAAAGACAGGAAGAAAAAAAAACAACAAAGAAACCTAATTTGATTTTATTCCCAATCTGGCTCAATTTGGATATTGTGCATTTAGAAATATTTATAATATTTATAATATTTTTCGAATCTTTTAAACTAGCTCAGAAAAGGAGATGAAAGACATAAAGAGTCATCACAATTAACTGCTAAATGATTCACTCCTCTTTGAGAACTCTGGAGTAACTACTATTCTGTTGTACCCAACGTGTGACTGGCTCAATGACCTTTTCTAACAACTCCATTTGCCGCCCTTAGGTAAGTACTGAAGCATGTCAGGAAGCGTGCACTATACAGCTAGCCTGAATGTTGTCATTTAATAAAAGGGGTAGACATTCCCAATTTTGCATTTCATTTTTTCTATCATTCACATGACCAGGGTGGCATAAGACCTGTACAGTATAGGGTACATCTTCCACATAAAAGAGAGGAGAAAAAATAAAAAAGATATTGATATTTCTATCAATACACCAAGCTGGAATGAAAAGGAGAAAGCACTGATTCAGAAGAAAGTTTTCACTACAGAATTATGATGCTGAGTAGATTACTACATGGGTTCCCTGACAAAATGGTCAGAAGCTATAAAGGTTAGTAGAAATTATATTTTGCAGTAAATTTTGCTAGAAACAGTTATTTGGGTGTATTTGTATGGATTTATAGAAATTAAAAATTAAAGAAACTGCAAGGATTAAATTTATCAGGTTAAGTAAAAAAAAATAAACCTTTCTAATATTGAAATTGTAAAAGATATTTATCTACAATTTACACTGGTTCATTTTACCAAACATTGGATATTTTTACAAATCTATGGTCTATTATATTTTTATACATTTCTTTTGCATATCTCTATGCATCTATAGTCCTATTACAGACATTTATCGTAACTGCCAAAGAACATGTGATTGTCATCTAAAGAACTATAAAAATATGAAACTTTTGGCTCACTGAAATATTTTTTTTCCAAAGCACGTAATAAAATCTAAACAAATATTTTTTCTGGAACATCTCCTTGACCATGCTAGAGACAAATTCAAAAGAAAACTTTAACTTTCACAAGAAGTAAATGAATGTTTTTCCCTTTCACAACTATCGAATCTAATCTTTCAATGAAGTTGTGAAGCCAAGTGCATATCCTCACTAGTCATTGACTGTGAGGTCACTGGCAAAGGATTTAGATATCACCAAGTGAAGACAGAGGACTGAAGACAGAGATTGAGTTGAGAAATAATTAGGAAAAAAAAAAAATCTAATTTAGCTTTCTTTTCTAGTAATAGAGTGTGCATGAGCAAATTATACTTCTTTCAGCTGCTCTAATTTAAGATCATTTCACAGACACAAGATATTACCCTCACTAGATCATGGGCAAAGAAGTTCCTCCCAATCATTAGACTCTCCATTTGCTTAGTAACTATTTGGATAATTCACATGACACTGCTTCCATGCCCACCATCATCTCAGCAGCATGTCTTCTTTTGGTGTTCAACATTCAGCTGCCATGCAGGCATGCACTTGCATATTTGAAATTCTTTTTGAGAGAATGAACATGCCAGCAAGTCTCAGGAACTGAACATTCACAGAAAATAAAATGTGTGCATACACAGACAGAAGAAAATCTTTCTTTTAAATACTGAAATATTCCACCGAAATATGTCACTGTGTACAGCCTCCATGACTGCAGTGGAAAATAACGCTACTGACAAAGTAATGAAAGGGGTTTTGTCCTTTAATAAATTCCATTTATTGAAGTGGAGTCTCTTAAGTTAATATTATAATAAGCATTTCTGAACACCTGCTGGCTGAGATTGTCCTTTGTGTCTCTGGTAATGTGGGAGTAAACAAGCAGTAATAGGCTAAGGACTCCTCTTGAACTTTATTGCTGCATTAACAAATAAAAGGAAGTCTATGTTTAATGCCTATATTTAATGTTTATGGAGAATGTTTTGTTTAAAGGGTAAAGCTCTTTTTAAGTTAAGTAAATCTTTTGGTCTGAGCCTTTTTCCTTTACAACAGTATCATCATCATCGTTTGACAGTCATTGCATAGCAAAAACTTTGCATAAGTCTCCATATACATGAAATGTAATTAGCTGTTGTGGTTCCTGTTATGTTGAAGCCACGCTGAGTCATAAGAGCCTTATTAATAATTTTTGCTCCATCTTTCATCCACTGAGGAACTGGCTTAGTTTATTTAAAGTGCCAGTCCAGAGGTTCAAAATAGGCTCAAACACAAGCAGCTTCTTCACTTTGCTTTCAAGGGGAAGGTAAGGAACAAAGAAATTTGATACCTGAATGGAGTAGGGAAAAAGCCTTATTCATACCAAAATATCTTATTAATGAAGAAAAACTAAGAGTAGAGAGGAAACCTGCAAGAAAGTCTGAATTTTAAGTCGGAGCATTAGAAAACACTTTTCACATTTGCACACATTTTATCTTTTCCTTTCTAACCTATTTCTGTATCGGTTCGTATAGAGCATCTGCACAAATATCATACAAAATGAATTGGAAAATAAAATTAGCTCCATGCTTTACCTAGAAATAGTAATTTATTTCTCAAGTATGAAAGTATACATTAATTTACTCCTTGAATGAAACACAAGTAGTTGGAATTCATTCATAATTATATTTGCTAAAGTTGTACTTATGAAGGCATGACAAAGCATGCTTTTAAGAAGTGAGTTATAATTTCTTAAGATGGCCTGGAATTTTTAAAGTGTCGTAGAAGAACTGTAACACACAACTTGGAGAGCACTCATGCTGAGTGCTTGTGTGACTTAGGTGCCTATGTTAGAACACTAATTGTCTCCAATCTGAACAGAGTAAGTGCAGACACAGAAACAAGTCAAGGATAATTCAGACCAGGAACTTGGCTTTGGTGATCTGATTATCCTTGCCTTTCTGTCTTCCTCCCTCTTTAATGGCAAAATAGTGACCTTATAAAGAAGAGCATGCTGAACTTGGTGAAATGTGATGCCTACAGCAAAATGCAGACCACAGCACTTGTTCTGAAACATCTAACAAAGTGTATTAAAACCTGATTTTCTTTTACATTTGAATCTCTTCCTTTTGCTTGTACATATGAGAACTTTCATACAGTTATATTTATTACACATAATATTGTTTCTTAAAAAAACTGTTGTTTTTTTTTTTATGTTGTTGTTTTATTTATTTAATCAACTCATTTCATAAAAGGCAACTCTTTCTTCATATAAGAGTTACTTTCTCCTTTAGAGAGGAATAATTAGAAAATACACTCAAGGTAGTGGAGTAGGGACTGAGTGACCACCACCCTTGCTGCACAACCCTCTTTCCACACCAAGTGCTTCTTTCTTATCCTATTTTTTCTTGAGACTCCAAATCCTTCAGGTGGCAAAGTATTAGTAAGGCAACTGAGAGACAAACTGACTTGGAAGGGAGGAAGATGTTCAGAGTTGGATGAAAGGGATTACAGAACAACCCATCTTTAAGGAAGAAGACATTTTCTGGCCAACCTGAAATTCACGCTCTGCAGTAAGCCACTTACTGCCATCACTGTTTAAGGCAGAACGTTGCTTTATGACCACCTCAAGTACAAAGCTCTGCGTATCATAGGCTTAACATCTTCTCTCTTAGGCTGGCTTCAACCAGAAGCATTTTCCTAACATAAGTGCACCCATAACAGGCAAAGCTAAGGTAATACAATTTCAAATATGTGTCTTATTCAGCTAAGCTAACTTAATGTGTGTTCACTCTCCACTGTTTGACTGTAACATCCACTATTAAAGGAAATCAATATCACTCTAAACTGGCTTAGTCTCTGTATTTCCAAGCAGGAGAGCCAATCTGTTTCTTTGTCCACTGGCATCCCAAATGCCATCACTGGCTGAACTATTTTTCATTTCCTGGCTTAGAACCGTGCTGCAATTATTTGATGGCCAGTGACACTGCTACAGGACTTGTTTCAATGACTAAGAGATAATAAATATCTTAAGTAGCATTCAGCAATCTCTGATTTTCAGATCAGTTTTCTCTTTTGCTCTTCAGACAACAAAGACTGAAAAAATGTTCAAGGGAACAAAATGAATGACAAGGAACAGAGAACTATAATGATACAGGACAAGACTATGTTTGAGGAAACAAAAAAGTAGAAAAGGTCTATTTCCCTTATTCTGCAGTATGGAATTGAAATTTTGAGATAATTTGAGTATGGCAATAACATTAAACACAATTCAATTTATTTAAAATTGAAAAATTTAAAACAGTACTGCATGTTTCCAATTAAAACTTAATTTGTTTTATCATAGAAATACTGCACTGTTTTGCTTTGTTTTAGGCCACATACTTTCAGATCTAAAATTATTGATCTATATGGCATATTTTACAATCAATTTCAATTTCAATTTTTTTTTATTTATTTTTTTTTTTTTTGCTGCTATTATGCCCATGCTTATGATGACAGATGCTAGGAGTCAAGTACATGATTGCAATAAACATATGGCTTAGGTGGGATTTTAATCCTATGAACATTTAAATGGCTGTTTGGATTCATATGTAATTTCATGATAGTGAGCTTTAACAGCCTGATTCAAGGAAAAAAAATCCTTTATGTTTTTCTTTTTTTTTTTAAATTATTTTTCTGTAATGATGGCAAGAATTCTAATATTATTGCTTAATGTCACAGTGATAACTGTGGGACTCACAGTCAAGTTATGATTGGAATAAAATCCCATTGTTGTGTTAGCATATCTTTCCTGCCAATACACGATCATATCAATCATTTTTAGGAGGTAGTAAAAAAGATATTTTAGCTAGCAGTCGTTTTGGCCAAGAAGAAGAAGCCTACAAAGCCTGGAAGAATTTCACTATGATTGTTTGAACTGAAAGCAATTAGGGCAATATTTTCAAATTGGCAAACTAAATGCATGCACAAAGACTTGAAAAAATATTCTGAATTTCCATGGTATTCAACTCAGCCCCAAATGGGAGCTTGAGCATCTCTGTAAATTCAGCCATTTCCCTCCAGGCCTTTCAGTGTATTTTTTTCAGCGCAGACCAGCACTATAGAAGTTTGTATGTTTTGGATCAAGATTAGTTGTTACTTTGGGATTACATTTCATATATGTCAAATTTGATCATTCCTATTTTTTTAGAGAAAGAAAAAACATACTAGCACCAGGGTAGAGTAAGTGGAAAATGTTGTGCATTCTGCACTCAAATATCTGTTACTCACATAACTATTGGTTGCAAATGTTCAACCCTAATGGCCTGGAACAAACTTTAACCATTCAACTGAAATGCAGATATGTGCCCAACTACTATCATGTGCTTTCCAGGCTGCTGGCCACATTTCCAACCCACATTTCTCTCACTTATCACATTTTTTAAATGAATGAATGAAATGTTTATATCACACTCACACATTGGGCTACTTGTTTTTTGTTGTTGTTGCTTTTTTTCCACCAAAAATAAATGGTGTTAGAGAATGGAGCATCTTTAATGTAACTTATAAAAATAATACATATGCCAATAATAACATTTCTGAGAGCAGTTAAACTATATGAAAAAAAAAAGACCTAGTCATTCTATCATATAAAAAGAGACAGATAAGCTCTCTGGCTCAGGCCTGTAACCTGAGCCCAAGCTAAAATACTGCTACTACTACATATAGCCTTACTCACTTGGTGTCAGTATAAACATACCTAATCAAAGCAAAGTTCAGAATGAAGAAGGAAAATGAACAGTATCATTCTCACTGTTGCTGTAGGCTTAGAACACCAGAAAGTTGTTGCATCATTGGTATCTACTCTGTTTCACAGAACCGCAGGATCATTAATGTTGAAAAAGACCACTAAGTTCATCTAGTCCAACTGTCAGCCCTTTCAGACAGGAAACTCCAGAAAGGCCATTCATCTCACATTATCAGGAAATGGTTTCTCATAAATAACTACAGCTTGAAAAACAGTATCTTACCAATCCCACACCAGAAACTTTGCAAACATTCAAAAGTTTTGAATAGATAGAATTTGAAATTTACAGAAGGACTTTGTGTAACAATGAATTTGACAACCCTCAGCTTTCTATTCCAGCTGCCCACATTTGTGACAATGTGTGATAATGTAGAATTTCAGATCACTAGGATTAAAGTGAACTGCAAAACTTTTGCGAAGATATCAAGCTCAGAATTTCCACAAACTTTAAATATTAGTCAAAGCTGACGTCTGGATAAATCTGAGCTCACTTTTGAGGGTGGTGTAACGGTGAATCCAGAGGCAGAGTAGGTACCCGATTTTGTGATAACTGTTTAAAACAATGGGCATAAAACAAATCATATCAGGGTTCTTATAACTCAGGTATTGCTTCTTGACAGCGAGAAGATGAGACAATATAATTCCTGTGTTAGCCAATGTGTGTTTTTCAGTAGAGCTGTTGAGCCACACTCAAGTAGCTGTGGTTTGTATTGAAAAACATCTCAGATATTTTAAAATGTTAGATAACGTTTAAGCTGAATTCCAAATATAAAGATTGAAGACTTGGTTGATTTCCTGTGACTTATGAAGGCTTATAAATATTACAATATTGTAAAAGTCACTGTTGTATTGCAAGTGTGCTAACGATTCTTTTCCACAGCTTCATGTCTAGAACACACTACCAAGCTGCGAAGAAACAATTTATACTGAAGACTATTTTTCCAGTATAAATAAACCACCTGCCTCAATGCCATTGATGTTTAGCTACTGGGAGAATTGAATTCTAGGAATACAGAATATAATAACAGCAATGTCAGTTAAATAGTATTGTCTTCACTCCAAAGTGAAGAGAACACTATGAAGAGAAGTGTTAATGAGAAGATGCCTAAGCTGCGTTTGTATAACTTTTCATCAATCAAGCTGTGTTATATTGTAAATATATTATAAACTGACATGAGTTTCCTAATATTAGCAATTCTTCACAAGTGTACCTGGCTTTAAAAATTCACAGCAGTGTTTTCCGATTTTAATAAGTTTTCCTCTTCCAAATCGTCTTTGATATGTATATTACTACTCAGCTGAATGTATTATGACATTCATACAACCTTTTAAATCTCCTGTCATTACAAAGCATCCTTTCACTGTGTCAGCTTCTATCTATCATTTGTTTAATATTTATTACTGCTTGTTTAAAGTGTAAAATTATGTTACTTTTAAGCAGTGGTAATATTTACATTTTATAGCACTACTGAGCTTAACTAGGAACACCGAACGGGGGAGATCACCACCTTCTCACACATAAGTTTTATATGTAAACATCTCAAGCAGTTCAGCTGTGGGGTATTTGGAAGATATAAGTATGGAACTGAAGAGCTAAGAGGTGGAGCACATCTTATCCTACTTGTCAGGGGAAAAAAAAAAAAAAAAGACACTGATACTAATGAAAACATCAATGGATGGAATTGATAGAAGTCACCCCATGCATCTCCAGGGCTTTAAAGTACTTACAGATGGACCATGTGGCCAGTGCTATGAAGTTCCCCAATGAAAACGTTTCATATAACTGCAAGAAAAGACCCCTGAACATTTCCTCATTTTTCTCTTTCTTCTATGGAATCCTCATTATACTCAATACATATTCCTTGTCATTAAAAACATCCTTTGAAAAAGCAGATTACTGTGGTCAGACTTATTTTTTACTTTAAGTTTTGATCCACAGTGATTTTTTATTCTTTATCCTTTTCACAACTGCTACAGTGCCAAATAAATTGCAAGAGAGAAACTGAATTAGCAAATAGAGACGTGCATAGCTTTGTCAACTACATAATCAAACTCCAAGGTATTTGTTCCTTTTGGAAAGCTTTGACACAAATAAAAAAACAAGAATAATAATGAATAACTATATCCAGTTTCTTAAAAGAAAATAGTAATTTACAGTGTTTCCTAAACTGGTCATTAAAAATATATATTATCGAGGGGTAGAGATAAAATTACCCACACAGTGGCTTTAAATTGCACCTGCATGCCAAACAGTGTAATCACTGTTGCTTTTGGAGTGAAGAGGAACTTAAACAACACACAATTGTTGACATGTTGGTAACATGATACAGGATTTTACACTACGTATACAGACCTTTAATAAAGAATTCTACCAGTCTAGATTGCATAATTTGATACTTTTCGCAAAGAAAGCAAAAAAAAAAGTCTTTGGGGGTCTTCTAAATTTTGAGGGTTTTAGTTACCACAGGGTTCTTCAAAAGCTGATGTTACACCAGAGACCTCTTAACACACGAATATTCTGCAAGTCTGGAAGGTCCCATTTTCAGAGGTGCACTTGAGACTTCAACAACTAACTACTGAGGTATGTGAAATGTTGACTTTTCTTTGTAGATGCTCCTTGACTTCAACAAACATCTAAACAAAACTCAGAGATTAAGATCTGTCCACCATTGCCAAGGTCAGTGTAATTACAGCACACCTTTGACTCCAAATGGGCATAGGTCAAAGCCATTTACATGCATGGCATCATGCGTACTTGGCACAGTTACCAAAAAACAGCCATATAAAAACATACAGTCTAAACATAAAGTACAGTGAAATACAGAGAACATTTGCTTTCCTTCAGGGTCATATAAGATGGATACAGTAAAATGAATACAACATAAAATGTCTTCGAGAAGACTGATTATAATTTACTGCCCAAACTACTCCAGGAAATCTGCAGGAGTATTCTGATGTATGTATACAGAACTCCAAATGAGAAGAAATAGGCTCTTGATGCTTTGCTTGTTTTATGTGGCAAGCTGATTTGTTTAGAAGTAAACTAGCTACATCTGAAAAGGCAAATGATTATTTATTTCATGGGAAATTGAACTGCATATTTATTTACACATTTTAAACACGATCAAGTACAGCAGTTTGGCAAGCTTCTACTGAGGAACAAATGCAGAAACATTTTAGCAAATGATGGCATAGCTCAAGATTAAGCGGTTTTTAAAAACCATTACCATTTTAATGTCTACAGATTGCACCATTCCCGTCACCAATATACTCATGCCTTAAACAATCTGAATCTAATTTGTATTGTTATTTATCTTTTACTGCCAAATAAATGCAGTCAGTGGACAAATCTTAAATTTCCCACTTGACATTCACACAAAGGGTTTGGCATCATCCTGATCAACAATTCCATCATGACTGACCTCTTTTTATTGACAATGAACAGAACACAATGCTCAGCGAAATCTGCAATACCTAGGCCAGTATTTAATTAATTAAGCAATTCCTGTGAATTTAACAGTTAATTTGCAAGTGATATACAGCAAAGTAAAGAGAATGCTCACATTTCATCTAATAAATCACATTTCATCAAATAAATCTAGTGCAGAAGTCTTTCCTCGGGTTAGGATGATTGTAGCTATATATTTCCTTGTTTCTATACTGAGGATATACTCTGATTTTTACTTTTATTTCTATTTTATGTCTTAAGTTAATGTGCAAACAATCAATTGGAAAAAAAATCAATTGGAAAAAAAAAGCAAAACATTTATTTACGTTTATGGTATTGACCTAGTGGAGCTATAAGTACTTCAGTTCGAACAGAAGGGCACTTTGCCTTTTGGGTCACTGGTAGTAAGGCCAGATTTTTGATCTGCATTCAAGTCCAGCGTGTCATCACACAAGAACATGAGAGGTTAGAAGGACAGATTTTAAAACATTTGAGTGTGGGACTGCTGTCGGATTTATACATTCATAGCTTCTAGGGATGCACATGCAAATTCATGCACATGCAAAAAGCATGAACTCAAATGACTCCTTGCAATTCTAATACCCATACTTAATGTATTAATAGATTATTTTATTTAGTAAGTTGCTGGACCTACAAAAGAATATTTATATCTACATTCATGAGTTAACAATACAATTAATGGCGTTTTCCCAATTGAAACTAAGTGAAAATATTGGAATTCTCCAAAAATTAGATATGCAATTAGAAAAAAACTTTTTTTTCTGTTTGTTCTAAAAATTGACGAGTGGATACATTACAAACATCAGGTAACTGATTTTGGTCAGAAAGACGATAATCCTTGCTAATTTATAATAAAAATCAGAATTCTTAGTGGTCTTGAATATCAGCAATTAAACTCTGTAATGCAAAGAGCTGCAGAAAGCAAAAACTGGTCATGTATGTCATGTATCTAGTGAGAATTGCTGGAGAACTTTAGTTGACATACTTGCATTAAAAATTGGCTAACATATTGCAGCAATACCTCATAAAACTGCAAAAGCACTGAGATGTTACGTTAGCCAAAGTGTATTTCTGATTCTTTAGCAATTAAAGCTGCCATGGAACATTTATCAGTCCATCATCTCACTTTTTGGATGTACTACCTTTCTTTTTCCCTTTCTTTTTCTCTTTCTCTCTTTTTTCTCTTTCCTTTTCCATTTCTCTTTATTTTTCTTTCCTTTTTGCTTTTTGCTTTTTCTTTTCCTTTTTTTTTTTTTTTTTTTTTTTGCTATAAAACAGATTAGCTTACTGGAAAATATGAAAGCAATTCGTATTTTTTAAAAATCCCATTTTTTTCTCTTTTGTTGACAGCACATAGAAAATGTGGGTTGACGTATTTTTGATTGTTCTTTAAATAACAGATTAATTTAATAATTGCCGAGATATTGAATAACAAAAAATTATGGGGTTGGATTGCCAAACCCTGACCCTAATTACATTCTTACGTTAATTCTTATTTTCTTTTAGGTTCCTGCTTTCTTAATAAAACCTATATTTTTGAAAATCAGTTTTAAACACTGCAAATTATCTCAAAGTAGCATTTATTTTTTCTAGTAAGAGATAAGTTTACATGTAGAGAGTATACTTTATATATCTTTATACACTCAGTGCCTGACTCAAGGCCATTTATGTCTATAGGTGCATTTCCATTTCTAGAATAAGTTTTGAGAGATGACTTGCAAAGGTAATCCAGCCATTTATGAAGTAATTAGCATAAACCATGAAGTGTGATTTATTTGCGAGGATACTTTAAGTTTAAGCATCCATCATGAAAAGTTAGAGTATTTATAAGAGCAAGGCTTAGTTTTCCTAACTACAGCTGGTAACTGTTTCCCTTTGATTAAGCACTGTGAAGTGCTGAGTATTCCAAGACCAGTAATAGCAAATTCAGTTCTGAGTTAAACTGAGACCTTGGCTCCCACCACATGACCCTCTTAATGATGGCTTTGACTTTGTTAGCAATAGCACAATATTTGTACTCCAAAATGTCTTATCTAAGTAACACTCTATGATTTCAATTAACAACAGTCATCATTTTTACTTCTGCTCTAGAACTGTCTTTATTCTCCTTTTTCAGACAAGGGCTCTCTTGTGCCTGACACTGTAGGAAAGAAAGACAGTGACCTGAATAAGTAACCTATGACAAAAATTTCATTGCAGCAGAGTACTGCACAACTTCTAGCTGCAAGCCAGTTTACAGTATACTGACTTTTTACAAAGTGTACTTGAGAGGAAGTAGTTATCCTACAATATTAGCATGGATGAATATTCAGCTAAATATTTACATACCTCTTCTTCTAATTGTAACAAATGTTGGCAAGTATACATCACAAATAGATTAAACTGTAACACAATCCAAGGTGGGCATGTAGAAATATTCCACTGTCTCAAAGGGAGGTGATTTGAGCCCCACGTATACAACAGACGTTCAGATGTGTTCATGGAGCAAAGCATCAGTTCACATCTCACTGCATATAAGGCTGAACCCTAATTTTGAGTGATTGAGCTCATCATTCTTAAATTACAAGTGTTAAGCAATACACTTGCTAGTAAAAATATTTATTGATACTGAGACCACGAAACAGAAAACTGGGTCAGAAGATGTAGGTCTACAAAGGACTTTGGGTCAAATTCCTTAGCTGTTCTGCGGGAAAGTGTCTGGGATTATAACAAAAATATTTGGAATCTAATGTAGTCTGCAATCTTAGATGCAATTTGTAGATTGTTAATGACAGTGGGCAAATGGTATAATGAAGAACTTTCCCATGAGAATCTAACAGTTCTTCTGGATTATTTCTTTAGGTTTTGTCATTGCTTGTGGAGAAGAATAATGGGTGCCTTGAGATCAGTTTGTAACTTACAGGGTTTTCTTTTCTTTCTCTCTTTCTTTTTTTTTTTCTTTTTGTTCCACTGTGGAACACAAAATGTTTTTCTATGAAAAAGATCTTAGCGCATTATTTTTGAAATACTATAATTTTCACTCAACGCAGTTTCCAACTCATTGCTGTCCAAGCATTGCAGAATTGTGTTATTTTTGAAAGTTATTTCCTATGACCTGAAGTTACCTAAGAAGACAGACTGAAATCTGCATTCCTCTGAGAAAACCTGGTCCTGTTAGATTAATCTTCTTTTGATAGAAACGTGCCTATTTGCAGTATTTAAGCACAAGAGAAGTGTTACACAGCTTTTCAGTACTATTCTGCTAAATGAGCACAGAACTGCTTGAACTCTACAGAGTTGGCATCAAGCACCCAGAGCAGAGCAATGTACATTGTATTTGACATGTCAAGTGGAAAAGCCATTGCTTGATTTTGTTGTATTTGTTCTTTTCAGTCAGTGGGACTGAACACTTAGACACTTAAAGTGTTCCCTCGGATCAACTTACGAAGAACTTTTGTATTTCTATCCTACAAAGCCACGTAAGAGCAATTATTTACACTAGATTTTAATAATTACCATATAATTAAAAGTTGGTCAACAGCAAATGAAAAGTTTATATCAGTGCTTGAATGATATCTCCAGTGCACTTACTCTTATTCTCTATTCTAAAACAGTGAATACATTGTGGAGAAAATTTAGCAGCCAATCCTATTAACTTCAAAAAGATGTTTTCACCTTTTTTTCTATCTTCACATTGATTATTCCAGAAAGGGACAGCTGTAACAAGTTTTGTTTGATTTCTAAATTCTTGACATTTATATTGTCAAATTATTGCAATGTATCTCCATTGTAATTATGACCTCTCAGCAAAAAGGAAATCCAATTAAAAGAGACTTATTGAAGTACAGAAATTTGCATAAACAATATTCATGTTCAATACCTACACAATTCTCCAGTTAGAGTGCAGCATAACTGCAGTACAAGTGTTATTGTACAAAGGCATGAAATACAGAAGAGACATTTTTGGTATGAAGGAAGAAAGTCATCCTCTTCTTTTAACCCTATGATGGGCAGCTTTACAGTAGCACCAGCAGAACTGACAAGGTTACAGCACTGACATGAGAGATGTGTTACTACTAACTCAGCTTCCTAGCACTGAAAGTTTGAAGGATAGGTTTAATCTTCTCCCACTCTTTTCAGCCTAACAGTTCTAAGCAGGAAACATTTGGCATACAAGTAAAACAACCAGATCTCACCATAGCACAAGGGAATTTGTAACCTACCCAGTAGAGTTCCATTCCTCTGTAGAAGCGCTAACAGTACTAACTTCTCCGTATCCAAATCTTCGCAAAATTTGCCCTTAGAGTGCTGCCCATTCCCAGGAGAAGACTTCAGTATTCTTTGAAATTAGCAAAAGTTTCTACTGGTTTTACATTTTTTAAAAAAAGAAAATAATAGGCACTGCTTTAATTTAAGAGTATTAAACTTGTAAATGACCCCTGGAATAAGAGACAGTGGTCGTTACCTAAGATAAAACATACAGACTTTTACGTTCTTCAACATAACCTTGAATAATTCAGTTTTACTGCTTTGCCACAAAATTGTATTAGAAAAAAAATCAAAAGGGCTTACTTGAAACAGTCATCGCAAGCAATATTCCCCGTGGTCTCCTTTATAGTGCGTTCGGAAACAAAAGCTGGATATTCAGTATCACAGGGCTCTAGGGTTTGTTTCAACCTCTGCGCTATAGGCACAGCAAAAACATATCTTGATGTTAACATGGGAAGAACAGCAGACAGAACTCTGAACAAGATGAGAAGCTGTATTACAGAGCACAGAGAATGGAAATGTTACTCAGCTTCTGCCACCCTGTGAGATTTCCTAGGCAGTGCATAACACTATTTTTTCAATTAAAGGAAAAAAAAAAGAAATCTATTCATGGAATGTCATTTTCTAACATATAACTGTTAAAGTAGTTGTTCATGGTTTAGCCTTTGCCAAACTTGTTTATATTTATGGACAATTAGTTATTCTTTCTCCATGGAACTGGGATGGAGTTGCTGTTGTTTTCATTTCAGTGATGCTGTGCATCACTAGCTCATTAAGTATGGGCGCTTCCATGTTTCTGATAACTAAATTTTGATAGATTTTACTGATGCCAAAAATACTTTTTTTGAGTTAAGACTTGGGGATCTCTAGAGAGTTTCAGCAGTAAAAATAACTCTGTGGGTAGGGGACAGAAGCATTATCTTGCCTAGAACTAATGCTTGTAATCTGCTTCCCAAATCTGTAATCATAAAAACACCGTAACAGCTTTCAATAGCAAAAGGGTCAAGAAGGGGACATTATTTATAACTTAAAGGTGGGGAAATGAAGGCACAAGAAAATGTGAGTGTTCAAGATCAAATGACAGGACAGCAGCAGGGCTGGGAACTGCAGGCAGCTCTTCTGACTCTCATGCTGATGCATCTGTTGGACAATGTCTCTCCTTCATTCCTTCTTTTTCCTCTACACCCCTTCATTCTTCCTTAACACAGAGATACACTTGCACATCAGCACAAATGTTAAGCCTATCTTAAACTAATTGCTAAGTGAGAAAACAAGACCAAGTATGACAAAAATAGATCACACTAAACAGGCTCTTGGACTCCACAGATCTTCCATTCAGGACAATCTGTTTCAGAGCCAGTGGTATATCTATTACACACTGACAGTGGAATGAACAAAACTGCATTTGCAATCATGCGTGTTTCTGAAACGTATTTAATTAGAATAAACATTCACCCAAAGTGTACCTCAAGAACGGTATAAAAGTGGTGAAGAAAATTTTGTTGTTTCTGATGCTTCCATTATGGACATTACCAATTTAACAACTTAGAATGTTCTTAAAATTTATCTGAATAGCTCTACTGAACCTTCTCCCTTTCTCTTCTTTTCTCCTTGACTGTTGCTAAGAATGACTGAAATTTATCTCACTTGTAATTTTGTGTTTGCCCTCACTTATATCAATACAAGGGTCTTGTAATGGAGGCTGCCAAAGACAGCCTCTCAGGCCCTCTTAAGAGTCCAGAAGATAGTGGAGTTGCCCAAGATTCAGGACATCAGTTTCTTCTCTCACATTTACAAGTACGATTAACATTAAAGACCATGTGCAAGAATATTCTTCCTACCGTGGCTTCATAAACTGACAGGTGTGTGGGTAAGGTCTAGGATTTTAACATGACATGACAGCAATTAATGTCATAATCATTACAGGAAGCAATTGCCCCATTAAAAGACTTGAAATTTTGCTGCGCTTTATTAAGCACCATTAAGTAAAAATAACTGAATCTGTGAGTTCATTGGTTTTATTTTCATGATTTGAAGTCATACTCATTACAACTCGTAGTGGCAATGTAGCATCTACAGAAGAACAAACCTAAGTACATGTTTTCTTGCCTGCTAGATTTTGTCTGTAAAATCTCCTTTCCTTTCGTTTTGCTAATACTTGTTGATTTCCAGACTATCACTTCCTGCCTCATCACATCTGATCTGGCCAAGCAGTGCTATAAAACCATGATATTCCAGTGAGTGTGATGAGAGGGTATTTTGGATACCCTTACTCATCAAAGAAATGGAGCACGGGACTCACGTAGCAAAAACTTCACTTTCAACTAAAACATGAATGAAAATCCTTCAATCACTGTGCTGATTTAAAATGACATAAAGTGATGTCCTCAGGAAATGAAAGTTTGCTAGTTATTAATTGCTGCCTTTTGTAGTTAGCGTGCATGAAAACCAAAACAGACATTTATTTTAAAGAGATGAGGAGGGATGCTGCCCTTAGAGGATATTTTCCCTAACACACAATTCAAGTGTCATTGGATACTTCATAATGGGATATATTAAGGCATATTTGTTAGGTACATTTGAAAAAACCACACTGAAGAAAGTAACTATTCCCTACTCAGGCTGCTTTGTGCTGTTCTACAAACAGTAATTTTGATGGCTGGCATACCCGCCATTCTTCTTCAAATACAGGAATAGATTTGCCTTTCCTGGGACTAGCACAGCAAACCCCGCTGTCCTACAGTCATCCATTTTCATCATGGTTAGGGACATCACTGGAAAGCAAGTTGTGGTTTTCGGATGACCCATACAGAAACTGCTGATAATGAAACAGCTGGTTCTCATGGAGATCTGTTTCTGCATGTGCATTCAGTTTACACTAAGCTCATTGTTCACACAACAGAAAAATTGGCTGCAGTGTTGCAATAAAAATACAGTTTCCATCAGTACGGGAAATGCTGCTCTAAGCTGATGTTTAGAAATTTTCATCTCTAGCAGACATCCATATCAGCGTTCTTTTCTCTCTGCTCAGTACGTACATGAGGTTGAAGCTGACAAGTGCTTTGCCATTTACTGCTACGCTGCCCAGTTGCTTACTGATAGAGGACACTGGAATACTCCAGGGCATCAAGGTGTTCAGTTTTCCCTGTGCTCTACTTTCAGCCAGGATCTTATTTTGGCATAAAGACAATCTAGTACCAATGCAAATAGGAATTAAAATATAAAGCAACACATTTGATCTCTGCTTTGCTGAGGAGTATAGAAAACTGCAAAGCTGAGGCTGAAAAAATCACTTTAAATCACAGTAAATGCTGTGCTGCACAATTGGCTTCTGAAATAGCCCTCTGACTAGCACTGAAGCAAATTAGCTCTTTAATTCTGAGCAGCACTTCTAAAATGTTGTTAAAAAAATCTGTGAAAACATGAGATAACTGAAATTCAAAACAGTTCTTAGGGATTCTTAAAATTTCACTGTTATTTCAGAAGAATTTTGAATAGTAAAATAAAACAAAATATATTTTAGCTTGTATTGTTTAAAGGTAAAAGCATAAAATTTAGTATCTTAGCATTTAAAATTTATTTCCATATGAAATTATATTGAGATTATCATTTTCCTTTGGAACTAAGTTGAAATGGCATTTTGAAGCACAATCACCCCATACATATTATAAGAGCTCCTGAAGAAACATAGTAGTAAGGAGAGAAAGGCAGTGTAACTGTATAACTCATAGATCATCTTAGAATGAAGAGAAATATTTTAGAGGAAAAAGAAAATCTACCATTCCATTCTCTACTATTTTAACTTTTCCATGATAGCAGCACACTGCACTGTTAGAGCACACGAGTACTCTGGTTAGTCAAAGAAGATCTCAATGCTCCTTTTTATGTTAGGAAATGTTAAAAGAGAAGAGAATGCTGAAACAAAAGGCAAATTCATTTATTCAGAAGCCTACAATTTAATCAAAATTTTTAATGTACATTTAAATTTAAAAAGAAAGTAAAACAGAATTTACACTTACCTTTTGCTGTTAGATCAGAGTGCCACCAACTGCATAGATTAAACTCCACAAGGAACCTAAAGAAATTAGATTTTTCAAATTATCCCACAGAATGTTTTCAGTACACTACATTGACTGCAGCTCGATACCGTTAATCCCACTTTAAATAGAAGCTAATGCAGAACTGAAATTCATGTGGCTAACGTAAGTCTGGGGTTATCAACTTCTGCTTCTGTTGTATCTTACCACCAGGAATTTATTCCAAAATAAACCCTATTAATAAATCATAGATTCTCCTGCCGCTGAACTACATTCTTATTCTTATCTGGTGTCCCTAAAAACTCTCAGTGCATGGCAGCACACAGTATTTTTACTGGTGAACATTACTGAAAGCTCTCCTTCATCATGTAATGCATTTTGACTCTCTAGTAAAATGTCATAAGATTGATAACTACCCTCACTACCACAAGGAGAAGAAATAAAATAATTTGCACAATTACTTCAGGATTTAAAATAATAAAAATTATTAATAAAATTTATTTCTAGGAGCAGCAAAGACTGATTAATCGGTGTCTAATCAGCTCTGAATAGACATTGAGTGAATGCATTTTCCCCTCTAAAATATACTTCGATCTGCTCTGAAGAATGGACTGAAATATATCTGTCTATCAGTTAGTGTAAGTGTGGAATGTAAAACCAATATCCAGTTTATCATAGGAACATGAAACTACAATGTTTCTAACCACAGAAAGTTCCTTAATTTTTTGAAGTTATTATGGTTTGCATCAAAGTCATATTTTAACGCGATTTATTTTCCTGATATTTACTTTAAGCACTGCTATGAAGATCAATCTCTGCCCTCTGGCAATAGCCACCCAGTTGATTTTCCTTACCTTTTATCCCAAATTCTCTGGGAAGTTTTCATATAATTTGCAATTAAAACAAACGGACTACAAGAAAAAAGATTAATTCTATTTCAAGGGAGATAAAATTAGTTCGACCTGCAAGCCTGCTCTCTGATAAACACAGTGAAACAAATTCAATAAACCTATAGGCTTCCTCTTCATACAGTATTTCTCTGTGAATTCGCTGACAAACTTTCTTAAGGGCAGTGCTCATTTTATATTAACTTCAATTGTTAGAAAAATTAGATAAGGTGGAAACTGAATACAGTCTACAGAGTACGCCTTATCTGGCATATGCTGTAAAGGGTCCATCTTACAAAAATTTAGGAAACTCCACAATGAATCACTCGAACAGTTTGCTGTATTCATAGCAGCCTGCCCAAGCAGCATTACAACCAGACACTCGTGTTAAACACAACATTCACTGTTGAATTTAACCGCAATAATAAATTTGGTTCGTGTATTACAATATGCTAGACTTACTAAGCAAAGACATAGAGATAGAAGTGACGACCATGAATAATGTAATAGAAGTGCAACTGTGCCTTCACGTAGCTGGGATTTTTTCAGATTTTAACAGTGCTAAATTGGACTGAAAAAATGGAGAACTATTACCAAATTTAAAATAATAAAATAAAAATAATACAATACACATAAATGACAAAAAGTACAAATGTTCATTAAGCATTAAAAAATACAAATACTCATTAATTTGTATAAATATCCATTAAACTCTTGAAAAAAATTACTTACAAGACAAGCTCTGTCATAATCCATTTTACTGCAGCAAAGAAGGCATTATAAGGCTGAAGAGAAGCAACTCATTTAATAAAAGGGCAAAACATGAAGTATTTATATCTTAACTGAATTCTTCATGGAAAGACAATGTTATGGATATTAAAATGTATGGGAAGCATGAGAAAAAGAACAATAATTTTGTTATGAAAGAAAATATACCATTCTGCTGAATAGTAAAATATACAGTAATGAAATTTTCTTTTAATGTGGTTGGTTGGACACACAGATTATCAGCCGGAAAAGGAAAGTTTTGCAAACTATTCTTAAATATTTAACCTCTAGGGGTTCCTATTTCCCAGATTAATGCTGGAGGAACAGCTCTCTCAGAAAATATGGGGCTTTTCTTAGGCTGCAACTCACAGACTTGCCACTCTATAATGTAAATCTCTATTCATTATCTCCGTCTAATGAGACTAGGAAATGCTTCTGTCATTTGAAATTACCTAAACAAAGTCATCTTCGTAGTGAAGGCTCACTTTTAAGCACTGAATGTAATTTCTAAGATCCTTCCCCACCTCTTTTACTTTGCTGGATTATAACATAACAAAGCAAGTAATTTTAAAATCCTGTGTTTACAGTACTACGAATAATACAGATAAACAATACAATTTTGGTTTATCTTTTAAAACAGAATATCCGTAAGATTATTGATTTATGAAGGTGTTCACTGGCATGAAATTCTGAAATAACAAGCCAGCAGAATGCAGCCCAGGACTGTCAAGGTTTTCTGCAATTAAGTACTGTCTGACAAGAGAAGATAAAACAGCTGTAAGTATTACCTAGGGATGAAGACAAACAAAAACTTCAGCCCTGTGGAACATCCTTTTTATTTTAATTCCCAATCAGAGAACTTGACATTTCCCATACAAGTATTTAAATATTTTGTTGTACACTTTAGCTTAGATAATACCGAATTATATAATAGAAAATAACATGTACTTATTATTTGTAACTAATATATGTAAAGTATAATATGTATTATAAAAATGTAACTTTCAATATAAGAGCTGAAAGAAAATGAAATAACTTTAAATATATCCGAAAAATAAAAGGTTTCAAAATCATGACTACAAAATCAGAAAAATGTGTTGGAATTTTAGCAGAAAAGAATTCATTGCATAGCTAGAAATGTGTTCTCATGATATGGGATTTTATCAAGGCAGCCTTTCACACTCAAAGACTGTTTCCCTCAACAACTGCAACCAGCTTTTTTCTCTGTATGTATCTCAGCTATCACTGAGAGCCAAAGGTTGAGCTGGGTGATTCCATGGCACTGATCTCCTTGCAACCAAGTGGTTCTGTGGAGGCTTATCTGGGACTTAAATAATTTGAAACAAGAAAATATGCTAAATAGCAAACTAACAGATTGCCTTTTAAGAAGTAATCCTATACTGGTAAAGAAAATGAACAAACGATCTGTAAATCTTGTCCATCTCTAATTTATTGTTTTAGTTCCACAGCCTGAACACTGGCACCAGACAGCAGGGTCCAGCCCCTGACTTGCTTTCCACAATTGTGGCAGAATGCTGTGGGACAGCTGACACATGGTCTTCCATACTTATATTCCACTTCTCTGCTGTTTAAAGCATTACTATCTGTTTTTGAACTTTTTAAAGATTTTCTCAGTCTCTATATCTAGTACTGTACTTATGTACTTATACAATGGTAATTCTCAAGTGGAATTATAAATATTTGGGAACAAGTACATTGTTTATGTGTATGGAATGCTGCCCTATAATCTAATCTATGTGTGCAAAACTGTGGGAGTAAAAAAGAAAGAAAAAAAATATTTTCGGGGAGTCTGGTTCTATCTGCTTTGTTGTTGTTGGGTTTTTTTGTTTGTTTGTTTTTTTACAAGCTCTCTTTGTACTTTCTCTGTAGACACAGTTAGTAGAAGTGACAGAATCAACAGAAAAATAGGCAACTATCCAAAGCTCTGCCCATCTTTCTTGCTGAACTTGACATAAACCCACTTGAGGATTGAAAGAAGAGTTTTCATATCTTTAATAAAATAAAGACATGCCGTGAGTACTTGTGCACACTTAGCTGAAGCCCCAAGTCCCAGGATGGAAGGTAGTTGCTAAAAGTGTTAATATATTTTAAATTTTTTGTGCAAATGTGAATCACAGTGTCCTGCACTATTTCACCTATGGTGTGAGTCTCATTGCACACCCCAGTACTTCATGATAAACCAATCTTATTTCAGGTTCAGGCATTAGTGAATAAGTCTGGAAAGTGCAGTAAACCCACATTTCCAGGTATTTAAAAAGCATGGGGTCATCTAAAACATCCCAAAATTATTAAACAAATCATAGATGCTATATATTTATAAATATTTGGAAGTTGTCAGAACTTTGATATTTCCTCAAGAGTTTAAGTCGGCAGGCTATTTTTGTCAAGCTGGATCCCTCTTTGTTTAAAAATAATACCAGATAACTGGTAAAATTGCAGCAGTATTTTGCTTCATATAATGCTTTTACATAATTTTTCATGATCAAACTGCCATTAAAAAAATTCCTGTTTAATATGCAAGATCTACAGTTTAGCTATTGCTTTGGCAGTTCTAACTGATAGATTAGTGTAAGTAATCAGTAACATATATAAATGATTAGAAAATACCTTTGGATTATTAATTAGACATGATTTGGGAAGAAAGATGTGTCATCCTTGCTAGGCCTGGCTTTAAGTTAGTCAGGCCTTGCAAAGAGACAGGGTTTGTATCCAGAGCTGATTGCTAGAAAGGATTCAAGTAATCATTTACATTTTATTTTAAAAGATATCTCCTTCAAATACTGTAAAAAAAAAAAAAAAAAGTTAAAATCATTCAGTTGTATACTTC
Organism: Chrysolophus pictus; assembly: GCA_037305975.1. Taxonomy (NCBI): domain Eukaryota; kingdom Metazoa; phylum Chordata; class Aves; order Galliformes; family Phasianidae; genus Chrysolophus; species Chrysolophus pictus. The sequence continues at coordinate 12,309,560 of CM074587.1, forward strand.
ACCAATGAACCAATAAATAAATAAATTTAATGAATTCATATAAATAAATAAATATATACATTAATAGATTTTGAATTTCAATTCCATCATTGCTTGTATGTATGTGTTTACACACAGAAAGGCGTGTATGATTCTAGCCCCCTAAAGAAAGCACAATTTCAAAAAGTCCTGAGGTAGACTCACGTGGTGCAATGGACAATCTGACGGAATGTCAGACAGAAATGGAAGTCCAGTGTCAGAATGATTGCACAAGTATTTGAACTTAAAAACGCTTAACACTTCCCTTTGGTTTATAATGAACCATTCCTTGTATGCACTATGATAAACGCAAGAGTTTTAAGCATTCCAAATTAAAATAATGGGCTTAGAATGGCCATGAGATATTTGCAACAATTTTCTTTGATGAGTGCATGGAAAGGTGCTCATAAAATTCACTGTACTTACGTCCAGTAAGCTATGGGCACTGTCGCTACTCTCTTTGTTTGTTCTACACATGGCCTGGTAGTCATAAAGTGTAATTCTACAGAGAAGAACAGAAAACTGCTTGACTAAAAGGAGAAAACACAGTGGAGTAAACGTGGTGATATGAAACAGTCTGCTCGCAAAGTAGACAGGAAAAAAAAGGGCGGAAAAAAAAGGAAGGGCAGCAGGGAAAAGACGGAAAGGGATTATTAAAATACATGTTGCACAAAGGAGAATAAAGGTGAGAAACTATGCGAAAACTTGGTAAGGATTTTATCAGACTGCAGAACAAAGCAAAAGCGTAACTGTGAGAAAAAAGGGAAGATACATATACAGTGTAACACACAATGAGATAAACAATGCGAGGAAGAGGAGAATACACATTCAACACAATGCTTAAACAATTGGTTCTGGACTGAGATCAGCACATTTAGCCCCAGGAAGTGAAAGAACCTATGCATTTGAGGGGCTTCTCACAACAGACCATTCAAACTCCAGAAAAGACAAAATGTCACTTCCGCAGATTTTAACATCTCTAACATAACGAACTTGAAATAACAGTGTTGCTCCCAAAGAGAGAAGTGATATTTCAATGTATTCATGGAACAGACAATTGAGGCAGGTTGGGTTTCGTTTTGCATCTTTTCACGAGGGCAAGTATTTCATGTCAGGTACGTGTTGCAATCAACACATGCTAGAAGCCTCCTCAGATGCATAATAAATGGCAGTTTCTTTCTGCTTATGCTTTTACTCATCAACACACTTCAGAGATCTAAATGTAAAATCCAGAACTCAGAGATAGCATATGGAGTTGTGATTATTTCTCTAAATCTGTCCGTCCATAGAACAATTAACAGATTACATCCATACATAAAAAGAAGTTAACATTGGTAGCAGATGTAAAGAATCTGTAGCTGATAAGTTACAATGAATGTAGATACATGAATGTTACTAGCTTTATTTGAATATATTCATTTGACTTTTGCATCACCAGAGGGACAAGAGAATACAATTGGACATATATGTCTTAAAGATGTATGAGATGGGATTTCAACATTTTGCAATGTGTGCCTTGCTTCTAAGTGAAGTGGAAAGGAGCGCACACAAGTTCAGCTATGGAAGGGATGTCCCAGAAGCTGCCAAAACGAGGTAATGAAATGCATTCAGTACCACCATAAGGCATTCTGCACTGCATGCCATGAAACATAGCAACCTGTACCAACAAAACATTTTAAAATATTATGGTAGAAACTGTATACAATTTCTTCTGATCTAATTTTGTGACAGTAACCATCACTAAAATCTTCTTTACTATGCACTATATTTTCTTTTTGGCTTCCAGGCAAAATATCTAAACATACTGGATCTTGCAGCTTCAGCTAAACATTTAGTACTTGGTCATAGAGCTTACATCATTCATTTCATCTTATTTTCAGAACTGAAATGGCAAGGAAGCCATTGTTTTGTGGACTGGCAGAGAGAGGCACATGGTAGACAAACGCATAACTAGAGACCTAAACATGGGTGTAAGTTGAACACTGACCATCTTTGGCAGAATCACGCCCACAGCCAGATCCGCGCACACAGATCTGCCAAGACAAACAGAGCAGTACATGGTGTAAGCTGTGCTGCCTGTATGGCATGCAGTAATACACCACTTTCCCTAGCATTCTTTTCTTTTATTTTTTTCCCCTTTAGCCATGGTCAGAATAAAACCCCCGTAAGGTAATCTCTACAGCTTGCCTTTCCAGTCCTGATCGACTTGACTATTTCATTCCTCTACTGTTAAGAACTCTTCTGTATGTCCACATGGATGTGCTAGTGATGGTGGCAAGAGATACGTGCACATACAAGACAATTTAAGGATTTTAACGTGCTCTCTGCAAAGCAGTCGAAGAATTATACTTGGATGACATGGTCTCATTAATCTTGAGTGCAACAAGTTGAATAGCACACAACTTTGTCTTCATTCTTTGTAAAAGGTTTCATAATAATTTTGGTGACCCTTTATTTGGTACTGGAAAATGCAATCATTTTCTCAACTTTCAGATCATACTAAAAATTAGATCAAACTAAAACCACTTGGTCAATCTGTGAACTTTGTTATCCTCTTAAGAACTGTTAACCAAATGCTATTATTGTGCACCAATATGAAACATTTAGAAAAAAGCCTTCTCCCCTCCCCCAGTATTTATGCCTGTTAGTATTACAGTTAAGATAGACAGAATAGTTTCTTCAAATGCTCAAACATAAAAGACTGTAGTTTGTGCTCACACAAATAATCAGAAATATAACTGATATTGTGCCACAACATGCTAGATTTGTTTATTATTGTACTGTACTGCATGGAATAGACAAAAATCTAGAGCTGTATTATGAGTAACTAGAATAAAAATGTTGAAATTTGTGTAGTTAAATAGCACCTCACTTAAAAGGGAAAAAATATTAAAGTTTTGAGTGATGGAGAAGAACAGTTGTAAGAAAAATGTCAACATCAGTATGGAACACTATATAGTTGTTGTTTAGAAATGCTTGAATATCATCTATGGATGATAAAACAAGCTTAGCTGTAGTAAATACATTTGAAGGTGTTGCCACTGTGAAGATTCTGGTTCAGGAACAAGTTTGCAAAAAAAATTTAAAAAAAGAGAGAAAAATTTTAAAAGGGCCAATCTTTAGAAAAGTGCATGACAGATATAAAAAAAAAAAGCCTGGAAGAGTTGGAAAGAGTTCTAGTTTTTAACCAAGTATTCCCATGTCAATGACTTTGAGAGTGGGCAGGTTCGACACCTATCTGAAAGTTTCTAAAGACTACTCAAACTACTGTAATACATAATGTACAAAATATACCTGCCAAAACACTATTGCCAAATGATCTTACAAAGACCTGATTCTTTCGTGCTAAAAACAAAAAGGAATTTTGCACTACACTTCAAAGATCTGTGGATGAAGCCCATAGCCATGTTGAAATCCGAACACTACAACATATTGAATCAATTCTAGACTCTCTGTCTCTATGAATGGTATTGAAGCTCAGTATAAACGAGTTCCAAGGCATTAACAAATTCAAATACAGTTTTGCTTTGTTTTGTTTTTATACTTGTAAATGTAACAGTAAGAGCCTTCCAGCCTTATTCCTTGCAAAGGCTACTACAGCACTGGTAGTCAAAACAGTACTCTAAGACACTGTAGTGCTTCTGTGTTCAGGTGTCATTTCTCAAGTGTTATTTTATTGCTAATGTCTTTGAGATTTTACCGAATAATCTTTCCCTCATTCAGGCAGACTTAACTCACTGTTGCAGAAAGAAAGGCTTCCAGATTACCCTTTTTGAAGTGATTGTGTTACAGTTTTAAATAACTGTTTGCAGCTACCCGTATCCTTTTCGACTGACTATACTTAGCGAACATAATTGCCTGCTTCCCACAATCTAATTTTAAACCCATCTAGATGCCCAATTCTATTCTGTGTATTATAGCACTCCACAGGAGAGCTTTGCTAAAGACAACATGACTGGGGCTAACATACCCATGCTGCTAACTGCCCCCATTCCCACACCTCATCACTGAAGTCTGCGCAGGAATTGGTTTCAACGTCAGACATAGGAGAAACCCAAGCTGTGTGCAACTGTCTTGAGCCTAGTGGAAGGTAACTTTCTCAAAATTAAATGAGGTGTGCAACTTCAGGAGACAAATAGATTTCAGAAAAAAACATTTCAGTGTTAACTTCCAGATATAGCAAATTCCAGCCTTATACTCTGCAACAAGAAAGTGCAAATCTAGTTCAAAAAAATTAAGACCTGCCAGCAGTGCAGGCCATACCAACAGATGTATTCTATTGCTTCCAGCTTGATTTTCAGCATACATATGGATTTCTAGGTGGCAGTGTGAAATATCATCACTGATAACAGCTGAAGAATTTTCAAGGCATAACATTTCAAATACCTTGTCATCAGTTCAAGATAATGGGGATTTTCAAATAATTTATAAGAATAATACACTTCTTATCATGGAATAAACATAAGAAACGAAGCATAGGAAGCCAATGATAAAGGAAGACCTAATTTTTTGATGCTGCTGTTTCCCAGTGGTCCACGTGAGAATTAACAGTGACTAAAGCTTATTTCTGGTGGCAAGGTGTTCATTAACTCAGACAGAAGATGTGTTTAGCCTGCCTCATACTCTAGCAAGGAGGAGGAGGAGGGACAGTACTGAATGTTGTGAAGAATAAGTCTATGTCTCACGTCTAGAGAGGGTCCCTGCTGGGAGATAGCAGCACAGCGTATGAAGTTATATACTGTTTCTTTTCTGGCTCTCCTTTCATTTACAAATCATCAATACCCAGAAGCAGTCAAACCAATATTTTTCATCACCAAGGAAATGAAAAAAAAAAAAAAAAAAAAAAGCTTAAAAATAAATCAGAGCATTTTGAGAAAACGAACTTGTCATCACATACCTTTGCTTTGAATTCAGCTATTCCTAGTTGCCAAAGTGCTCCAGAGCAAAAATATGTAAAACCCACAACTCAGTCTGCATTTTCAGTTTACAGAATGACAATTCATTTACACTGCACGTGTCTGAATTTCTCCTTAGGTGGGTAAAAGGATCCTAAAATACTAACTCTCTCCATGAAATTTGTAGCAATATTTACAGAGATGTAAATTCAAATTACACCCAAACTGATTTGAGATATTAATTTTAGATGTCACAAGGACAAGATAGGAGTAGAAAACATCCACACAGCAAGAAGAGTTTCAGAGCATGAGTACAAGATGTACATCTGGCAAATGTGAAAAAAATCAGGTCTAGTTCCTTGCCATTGGTGATGACAAGAGGGCAGTGAAGTATGTTATTTTGTACCTGCAAGCAGCATACAGCTAGGAACAAGGTCTGTTTGTAACCCTGCACTACACAGTCTGCTATATTATTCTCTTTGACAACTATTTCATTGATGAAAATGGAAAGTCACTCTTCAGAGCAGGATAATTACATATTATTCATCTAGAAATTGAAGAATCAGTGTGTATGCTTAATAAACACTCTGTAGTGCAGATGACAGTTAATAGGAGATGATAATAATGTTTGAACTGAAATAAATTGCGAAGCTCATTAATTTTTTTTTACCAGGACATATAGTGAAACAACAGTTTTAAGCTGTAAGAGAGAAGACATAAATTGCATATAAAGAAGAAATTTTTCATGATGAGTGAGCTGAGACACAGGAACAGGTCACTCAGAGAAGCTGTGGGTGTCTTATCACTGGAAATGTTCAAAGTCGGGTTGGATGGTCTTTGAGCAATCTGACCTAGAGAAAGATGTCTGCACCCATGTCAGAAGGGTAGCACTACAAGAGCTTCAAGGTTTCTTTCAATCTAAATCATTCTATGATTCTGTATATTTATGCCCTAAACATGGGGTATATCTTGAGCTCACTTTTACAAAAATAAATCACTACTGAAGATAGAATCTTCATAATCATTTATCCAATAACAGACTCAGTAAACCCTTCTGGAATTGTTCGTTTACCGTAGTACTGATCTTCTCCAAAGTATAGATCTACATTTAGAAACGCTTCCAAATAAACACAAAATGAATGCCATTATTTTTTTAAGGGTTAAATCAATGACTGCAGAAGTACACATGAAAATAAATACAATTTATAAATATAGCAGTCTCATATTCACACAATTTCAAGAATATTTAATTGAATCAAATGCTTAAACAAGACAAAGTAGCCTAAGCTAAACAGAAGAATATCCTTCATTTGGAGGCTGCGCTGCCTCAGTGGGAATTAGCAACCTGATCAAACAGTTACTACTTTCATAATTCGGCTTTAGAAATGTTTTGCTCTCTTGGAGTGGCTTAGCAAAGGGTTTTGAATTTTTGTATAATCTTATAACCTGGAGGCAAAACACTTGTTAAGTTTGGAGTACGAAGTGAGTCAAGTCTGGGAGATGACAGTCGGCCCCTTTGTGAGTGCATTTAGAGAACACACGTGAAGGATTTGGACTGCACTGTGCCATAAGGGCATAAACAGTATGCATTATTCGCTAGGAAACATGTGAGTAAAGACAAAGGAACAAAGGATGAAAAAGGAAGAAACCAGGGAAGCTCTCAAAGCAACAAGAGCTTATTAGAGTGAGCCTTAGCATCTGGAAAAGCTGGAACTTGAGGATGCACTATTTCAGTCAACTATCCTAACAACACCATGAGATACCAAAACACAGGTTTCTCCTCAGAAACCAAGAGCATGTCTGGTGGAAGCAAAACTGTTAAGAGGAAATGATGCTGCTTCCATATTTGTCTTATGGAATTGCTTAGCTTTCCCTGTACTGGAAAGTACCAAGCCGTTTTCAAGTCAAGAGATTCAATCTTCTGTAACAGATTTATTAAACTCATTTATTTGGGGATCTCATTACTTCGATGGCTCTTGATTTTCTGAATGTTATTATTTTTCTTTATATTTTCATGCTTCGAGCCATCATTTTTTCCCCCCACTGTTTTTACATAAGCAGAGTACTGAGGAATCAATAAAGACATATTTTTTTTCTGTTATGTGAAGCAGATACTTTTCCATAAGCACATCTTAATTCATTTAATAATGAATTTAAATTATGTTTTAACTATTTAATTGTATGCAATATTCAGAGTATAAGGTAAACATTATTTTCCTAAAAGAAATCACAGAACGTCACGTTGCTGTGGAGACACTGATACCATTTTTTCCTCTAAATATAAAATCCATAAACTAAGAAAATATACACACGTATATACATAAATAGAATTCAAAAGAAGTACTGAGTTTAAAGAAATTAGGGAGGGAAGGAGGTATTTAAGTTCACTTTAAAAAATAAACAGCTAACACAAAAATTGAATTTCATCCTGCTGCAGGTTGAAAAGAAACATAGTCAGGAGCAAACAACCCCCTTTTGTTTAACACCTCCAGCTCAATCCTGAAAAGAACTTCTCTATCCCTCCGAATGAGTGGTAGTTGAGTGAACTCACAAAGGGTTATTTCATTCCTTTTGTGGCCAGAGAGCCTGAAAGCCGGTATGAATCTGCGAGGCAGCAGCACGTATCTGCACTCCTACTCAGGTTATTGGTAGCAAAGGAAGAGGGCTCCCATCCCCACAGTTATGGGGTAAGTCAGGAAACTCTTCTGCAGAGAAGATCAGGCACTGTGGAACCTTCTACCTCTAAAAGAAATGAAAAAGGAGCAAGACGAGACCTGAGAGGGCAATGTTAGGTTTATTTCAGGTGTTGGTTGGTAGATTTCGTATTAGAACTAAGTTACAAGGAAGGATGGGCTCTGGAATGAATGGCTAAGATCAGAGCTTGGTCTCTCATTTTGCCTTCATGCTAAGAGCAGCAACGACACAGGTAATGCAGTGTATATCTTCCTGTGCCCTCAAGATGATGTATTTTGCCACTGCGCCATTCTACTTTCTTTCTCTTCTCTTATTCCATAAGATAAATAAATATTGGAAAAACAACTTCCCTCAATTAATAACCTTAAAAATACAGTACATGTGCCTGAGTTGTTCATTAGAGGCAGCAAAGATTTTTTTTTATTCAAGCTAGTGGAATAATTTATTTAAGGGTCTCATCCAGCACAGCTCGAAGACAGTTTGTTTTCTGCTGCTGCACTGAGCTATCTGCTGTACAGCAGGAAAAGCAGGTGGCTCATTTAGAGCAATTACACCACTTTGATTCTCTCCCATTTTTAACTGATTGGCAATGACCAGTTTATTGTTCTTAAATAATTGGCTCATCGTGTTTTCATTTCTTTAGCTTGCAGCTCTGTTTCATGGAGCTAGTCGTTTCATTATCTGTAACTCCCTCATAGCTACAGACCAGAAATATCCTGAGCCAATGATCCACGTCAAATTGGTGCCCACCACAGTTTAGGTGGAATACTCAAGAAGCGCAGCCTTTGTTTTCTCAATTGAGGTGCTCACCACCATCAATTGTTCAGTAGATACACTGTTTGAAAGCTTTTCTAGCCAGGACAAAAAAAAAAAAAAAAGGACAAATTAAAGCTTTATCCTTTGATTTTAGCTGCACTTTTTTTTGTTTGCATTAAATAAAATTCTTCAGTTCTTGTATAAACAGATCTTTCCATTGTAGAGCTCATTCTATAAATAGGTATTACTTCACTTCCTTTTATAGCACATGTTAAGAATGTAATGCTAAACACATAAAGGTTGCCACCCTCAAAGAACGTGGATGTGGGATGATTTAGTGAGCGCTAGATCTTTCTATTTCAGGTCAGTCATTTACTGCGAGTGGTATTCAGCTATAATGCACAGAGTAAAAGCTTTCTGCCTATAATACACATGGAAAGCTTTCTGCCTTTAAGAGAGCTGCTTTACCCAGGAAACACAAAAGCCATCTGTTTTGAAAGCCTCTGTGTACACCCTGCGTGCAGTAACTAAATTCGGTGGTTGATGGGAACAGCGATGTGTCATTTTTTTATGCTAGAAATGCGCAGGAAGATAAAAGTGAAAAGTGCTATGCACACGGACTGCACTTCTCTCATGCTCTTGCACGAGTTGGAAGGGGACAAAGGGATAAGGAACAGTTCTCAGGATGTGTGAAAGCCATGAAGACTTCGGTGCTGAGTTACAGGGAAAAGTTTTCTTTTCCAGGATGCTTAATTTATTTCAAAGGACAACACATCAAATCACCATTAGTTATATTGTCATGATGATAGCAAGATTAAGTCAATAGTCACAGAAATGTTCAAAGGTCAGTTAACATATGAGGCGAAAGAATTACCGGCAGAACACTTTTAGAACAATAGGGCATCGTTCACTCTGTGATTTGAGCAATCTCCAAGTTTTTACAGGTCAAGATGTTTAATGCTTCACCAGTGATTTGCTCTACAGCCATTTAGAACTGTTCAGTAGTAGATACAGTCTAATCTCATTTCCACTTGAGCACAGTGGGAACAGGAGAGGCACAAAGTTTTAGCAACAGAGTCCAATAAAAAAGGAACTCCCTATCTCCAAAACGTTTAACGAAATGTGCATGGTATCAAATTATCATACAGAATACAGAAAAAAAGGCACAATGAGAGTCCATCCAGTTGTCAAATTTGGCCTTTCTTTCTATGACTTTTGTTTTGTTTTATTTTTATTTATTTTTTATTTTTTTAAAACATTTTGTAAAAGATAAAACACTGATGTAATTCTTACCTCTTAAAGGAGCCCATTGTTAGTAATTTGTTCATCACAGCCCCTTCAATCTCCCCAAAAAAGTTACCAGTCTGCAAGGGAAAAATACAAAAAATTACCAGATGTAGAAAAATGCAAAACAAAAATGGATATAATTTAAACTGGCACATTCTATGATCTGACAAGAGTTGGTTTGACAGCTACATAGATAGGTTTTCATGACTATTGCTACATAAAAACTGAAGAGGACTTCATAGTCATGGCAAGTTACACAGACTAAATTATTACCCCTGAGCAGATGTGAGAGCTTATACAATAGATTGAGGGACATTATATAACATCTAATACCAGAAATAAAAGTCATCCCAACCTAAAGCTTGCAAAGGAACCACATTAATCTGATCACAAACCCTTGTGATTAAAATTTTACTCAGAAAGATATAAACAGGTTGTGAGAGGATTTCATAAGCGGTCATAAAAAAGCATTGTTTATAATTCCTGCATGACCTGTTTAAGGAACCAGGACAGTACATTTCATCAGTCCTAGAAATTTTAACTTCATTCAAAGTCATTTTATACTTAAAACCACTCGGCCTGATGAATTACTCATTTTGTCCTTGTTCAGTAGATGTGGACTAATAAAAATAAATCTCTTTTGAGAAAGCAAACATTCACATTATGAATTTGGTATGCAACATGGAAGTGACTCCATTTTCTGTAGCCATTCATATGGAATTCAAAAATCTTGTATGTACAGCATTTTTTTTCTAGGTTGGGAAGACATTTTCTCATCTGAGGACCTCAACTCCCATAAGGATCAGATATGTTCTCCATCGCGTTTAAAGGGAGAAATCCCACAATTTATTGGTGGAAAGGGCACTACACTCTCAAATTGCACGAATTCCATAGGTTTTGTATGAACTAAACGCCAATTCCATTACAAGGAACTTACTTGACCTCAAGTATGCACCTGGGAGTTTGCAGGCAGAGAAGTTACAGTCCAAGCCAAGAAAATGCATTCCTCTACCTAAAAAGCAAGTATTGCCTTTTTTTCTTTTTTTAAACTCAGGGGAAACTTGGAACATTTTCCAAAACATATGGGTGTGCAAAATCTCCTAGAAACAAGAGGAACATTTGTAGTTTATATGACTAAAAATACTAGCTTCAATAGCGCTAGTTGACTGATGAAGAAAGATTATCCTAACTATGGGAGAGGCAGTCAGCTAATGTCAAAAAGCCCAAACCATAAATGACTAGTATAACCTTAGATAGCAATAAACATGATTTATTAAGTTATACTTCAGTCTTATGAAGACATTTCAGTGACAGTTCTTTCCACAAAAGCTCCATTTGTAAATGCTAGTTCTCCCCAAAGTAGTAACACCCAAACAATTGTTATTTTTTAATATATTTGGATTTAGTGGTAACTCAGATGAAGAATTACAGTGCCCCAGGACAAGACTTTTAGAGTGGTTCAGGCCATTTCTGGAAAGTCCAAAGAAAAACAGCACTGAAATAAGCCCAGAAAGGTGAGTAACTGAAAAGGCATCATCCCACTTCCCTATTCCTTCCTTCCCCAACAAAGAAAGAGCGTATACATATATATAGAGAGAGAGAGATATGTGTGTAAAAAGCATAGACTGTAATTATCATACTATTACTTTAGTGTTACATCAACAAAACCGACCATCTGTGGCTTGGATCTCTCCTAACTAATGGTTGAGTGTAACAGCAGTTAAGCAGCTAAATATTTTGAAGGAGCTACCAGTGCTGGATATGGCAGAAAAGGAATTAGCACCTTATGCCATGACACGGCAGAAAGGTTTTCTCCCTATATATGTACATCAGGAGCAGTGACATAGGAACAAGATTCCATAAATCTTGCCAGTACGTTCTTGAAAAATCTGCATTTTATCACCTGTTTCCTGACATTCTGTCAGCAGTGCATGATTCGCGGATACTTTCTTTCTTTCCCAGAAAAGAGATATGCTACTTTGGCTTTTAGACTCACATACATTTCTGATGCTTTACCAGTAGCAACTTGAAATCTAAGTCATTATACATATCTAGCCTAATGTTTGTCCAGCATCTGTCCATAATAGGTTCTTCAAGGGAATATGTACCGGCTACTATCAGATGACCTACCAAAGGAAAAATGTCTTCCTAATCATATTTATTGGCTGTAGCCAACTACCAGCTAGCAAATGAGCTGCAAAAATACCGTATGCAATTGTATACACACTTGCACACAATAATCTGGGAGAATAACCAGATAAAAAGTTTTCAGTGCATCAAGATTATTCTACAATGAGTGCTACTCTTTGGCTCAACTAAGTAAAAATACGTACTTAATAGGTAGAGAAAAAAAAAAAAAACAACAACCCACCACTGTTTCTAACATAACATATTTAAATAACATCTTATTTTTGGTTCATGTAATTTTATGGGTCCATCTTGGAATTATATTCACAACATGCTTGACATTCCAAAAGGATAAAGCAATGTATGTAATAAAGTAAAACAAAATATTAAATTTCAGTCCTTGGTTTTGCATGAAGACAACATATTGTGAAGAATGATTACTTCAAAGCACAGCACATTATCTGTTGAGCAGTAAATGCTCTGGTATAGTATAGGAAGGACAACAGTTTCAGAAAAAGTTTGCTTCTCTTGTTTACTACTTGCTAACACACTTTTCAAAGTGTCAACCAAAATGGAACAAGGTACAGAGGACAGTGAGGAAATGTTATCCATCTAATTCAGAGCCATGAAAAAAACATCTGTACCTTTTTACTTTCAGAAGTGTTAGATTTAAAGTTGATGTATTTCATGTTTTAAATCTAAAGGCAAAATGCTCAGTTTGGCTTCTTTTTCACCGTCCACTTAGAGGTTTGGTTTTTTTGTAGCTCTCCTCTCAAGTCACTCTTCTAAGTCATCCAGAGCTCTTTATGATAGCTATGTTTCTCAGTAACCAACCTCGTCACAACAAATTTAATTCACCTAAGAGCTAAGTAAGAACATGTGTAAATCCTATTCACAGTACCAACACATAAAAGAAATTCAGCTTCAGACAACTCTGGCATAATTGGGGCACCATCCCAACTGTTTCCAGGCAAGGTTAATGAGGATAGTGGTGGGTTCTTCAAAAGGCTCACAGAATTGAACTGCTATACATTCTTCAGTTATTTTCCAAGAAGCAGAGCAAATCAATGTTTTGAATGCTCTCCATGAATCATGATCCTTGTCCTATATATTGTGGTGCTTAGTTTTTATCCACCAGTAACTGCAATGTACTCAGAAAGTAAATTCAACAAACAGCTGCATATCATTTCATGATCTGAAGTTTAAATATAAGAGTTCTGCATCCCGAGCCTCCTCGCTCTCTTCTCATACTTTACTGGTGGCAAAATTCAGCAGAGACTCTTTCTTCTGGAGGTAAAAAGGTCTTGTGGAAGGCAAACCTTCTTGCAGCAAAAAAAGCCCTCTGAAGGAATGTTTAGGAGTTTAAGAGCAGAACTCACACCAGTGGGAGATAGAAACTGAGCTTCTGTCACATTTTATTGATGGAAGTTTTCAGTGGTATGCTACTAGTTACTTAACATTTTAAGACAGTGACCTATTTAAGAATAACAATTACATAAATGTGCTACATGAGAGGGCTGAATAAAAATCTTTCACTTACCTGCCCATAGTCTTCAGACACTAGGATAAATCCATTGTTGTCTATTAGGTAACAGTTGATTGCCTGAAAAAGTAATACAAACGTACAATTCTAACTTTAGTTTTAGGATGCAGTAATGTTATTTCATTTACTTCCAAATGACATTCTAAACGAATAAAGCCATCAGATTCTTCTAATGGCTAACCTAACTTCTAAGTGTAGTCTCCACCAATAGGATGTTATCTGATTTAGACTTTTATGCGTATAGTTCATGCAGAACAAAAAGATGTATATAGAAAAAGAGGATGTAAGATAAACTGTAAACAAATATGAAAAAGAACAGGGTCAGTGGTGTTTTTTTTTTAATTCATTCTTAAAAATATTTCCTTGTAACAGAGTTGCAAAGGCACAGAGCTGCTACTCCTCATGGCTTATCCTGTGTTGGGAGAAAAACATCAGCACAATGTCATTACCCTAATGATGTATTAATGAAAACACAGTGTCTGCCTGGAGGACTAACAGGGGACCAGGTAATATTTTTTAATTTGGTCAGTGGGGGAGGGAACCAGAAACTTCTGCATAAGAGGCCCCACAGGTCTCCTAAAGCTTTTCAAATTGTGTTTTTAATTGGGAACTGGATCCAGAGGTAAGACTGTTAGCTTTTCGTAGGTCAGACTTATAACTTGTATAAAGCAAGATAAACTGAAATCAGTGCTTCCCTCTATACATTCATACTCTATTTTAACCTCAAGTGAGTTATTCGCTACAGGCAAAGTTTTAATTACTGTGCTTCAGAGTTTAAGCATAAGGTACAACTCAAACCATGATATAACTCAGTTTCTCTTCATCATTGCCAAAAACCTACCTCAGTGTTAAATCTATAACATATTTCTATCATTGGTCTAAATCAGCTAATGTTTCTAGTGACATCTTTGTTAAAAAAAAGAAAGAAAGAAAAAAAAAAGAGTAGGATGGCTTCCAATACAGAAATCATCATGGCTTTGCTTTTAATTCAAAACGTTTCCTGCTGTGAAGAGGCTGAACAGAAAGATGGTGAAATGTCCTTCTGCTAATCTCTGTGCATGCAGTAAAACCTCACTGCAGTTTTAGAAAGGAAAGCATGGGTGATCCTGCAGCAGCACTTGTACAGTTTGATTTTTCAAGATTTCTGGGCGAGTCTGACTCTGACTCTGTCCATGTATTATTTCTGTTCTGTGGGACTTCAGAAGAAGAGGGATTTACAGAAATGTTGGCAGGAGTTTAAATTGTTTTTTTTGTTTCTTTGTTTTTGTTATTTTGTTTTGGTTTTTTGTTTTTGTTTTAAAGGAAAAAAAAAATTAAAGAAACTCAAACCAGGCAAAAGTTTGAAAAGAATGTAATTCCCTAACGCAAGTGTAGGATATGCGTTCTAATAGGGGAACCTAAGCTGCAAGCCACCCCAGTGGCAGAAAACCTGTCAAAAAGGAAGTCTGAAACAACTAATTTCCAACCTTTGATCTGCCAGAAAACCAAAAATTGGCAAACGCAACGTGAAAAGCTGATGATGCTGGCAAAGATCTGAGTAGAGCTAATGCATTCAGAAGAGGCAACTACTTAACCTCAGTGGTGTGTGAAGAGTGGAATTTCAGAAGTAGACTGTAACTCCAGAACACTTCTATCCCCTAAGTAAACCATAAACCTCCCACGAACTTTGTAGGAGAAGAGCTAAGACAACAAAGACCTCTTTCAAGGATACATATTTGCAGTCGTCCTGCATGAAAGATTAATCTAAAGACAGAGCATTAGAAATAGTATTTCTCCCCAGCATGGAAAATGTTGAAGAGTAGTTACACTGGACAAGAGAGTGTGGGCATCATTTCATAGCTCATGGATTATATCCAGTCGGAAAAACATTGTCCTGACAAAAAAATTAGTAATCATATATTGAATCTCAATGCTATAGTCATGCAATTAGTATTTTTCAAAATTCAAAATTATATTAACAACTTAGGATTGGTATTTCATATGGGCAGTTGGAAGAATTTGCATTTTGCTGTGTGAAGATAATAGGGTTTCTACTTCTACCCATTTTAGAAACTGAGAAATTTAGGCCATTCATTCATCTACCCACCAGCAAGATAAATAACTTTTGCTATCCTGTACTGCATTAAAGAATCATTCTCAGATGAAACTTAGCACTGACAAAGCATAGTAGGGTGCATTTACTTGTCTGCTATATCAGCAAATCTCAAACAGAAAATGTCAAATGCAAAATTAATGCATAGGATAATAACATTTGCATAGACTACAGCTGTATGAAAAAGGTTTAATTCACAATGGCTCACAGGTGTTGGAAGTGAACTATGCACAGGTTTGCCCAAAGGTTCAAGTTCAGTGAACTTGAGATTTCAAGGGAATGTTCCGTAGGTAGAGAGTCCCTGAGCTTGTAAAATACAGCAGGCATGAAGTCCAGAATAAACACACCAAGAATGTTGACTGAGGTCTGAGAACACATTTGGAGCACAGTAACTTTGATCAAGTTCAAGTCCTCTATGTATTTGTCACAGCTCCAATATATAACAGTAATGGAATGTTATATGGGTTACGAAACCAAATATGAAAAAGAAAGAAAACAAAAAAGCTAAAATAAAATGTGAGGCACTTGGAAAACAAGGAAGAAAAAAAAAAAAAAAAGTAAATCCAAAGCTGGAAAAGAATAGGAAAAAAAAATATTTCTGAAGAATTGCAAATCTGTCATGCTACTGTATTTTAGAATCAAAATTATTACAAGGACTCGTCAACTAGTTGTGTGTGAATATTGTGCCTGTCTATTAATTTCATTTCTGGATACTTTTAAATGCTTTAATTTGTATAGTAATTGCTCAGCAGAGATTTTCTTACTGTTGAGATAAGGCAGCTTTGAAATATTAAAGAATACTTATAGTATTTGACTGAGTCAAATTAATAGATAGTATGTTTTGTCATTACAAAAATAAAATAAAATAAAATAAAATAAAATAAAATAAAATAAAATAAAATAAAATAAAATAAAATAAAATAAAAATCTTGGAACATCTACATTACCCAGGTTCACGCTATTACTGAATTGTGCTTATGTGGCTCCTGCTGGTGTCAAGTGAAAGTAGCTGAATAGTTTTTAAATGGACTGTGCTTTCTTTTGCATATGAATGCAATACCAAAGGAAGTTTTGCATGAATACTCAGCAAAGTGTATGCCTATTTTTACTAACTAGACAAAGGAATAAATAGAAAAAAGTGGATTATTTTTAGAATGTTGGAATCTTTTTTACTTTATACTTGGTTCTTTGCCATGACATACTAAAAGTACTTCTCCAGTCATGATAATATCCTTTAGTTCTTGTTTTGATGAAGCAGATAAACACGTTGCTGAGAGAATGCTTTACACAAGAAAGTGTGTACCATTACTGTGGTACACATGAGCTAAGGTCTGTTTCATGCCAAAGATGGCACAATCATCATAGCTCTGTGTTTTGGCTTACTGCAAAATTTTCCAATTATTTCTTGCTATTTCTGTCTTCCAACTGTTATACTCAGAGGTTCTGGTATATGAGGTAGTAAGTTTTGCTGATTTGATCTGCTGAAGAAGTCAGTGCTCAACTTTTGTAATTGCTGATGTCTCAAGTTTCACCTTCATCCCTGGAATGGTTTTTGTGAATTTCATATCATAGAATCATAGAATTCTTTGAGTTGGAAGGGACCTCTGAGGGCATCTAGTCCAACTCCTATGCAGTGAACAGGGACACCACAGCTAGATCAGGATATCCAGAGCCTTATCCAGCCTTGCCTTGAAAGTCTCCAAGGAAATTGAATTTACAAATCTGTCCTGGACTCATTTTTCAATAAAACACATTTCAGCATCAGAGTATTTGGAGTTATGAAGTAGAATCCTACCAGTGAAATTTCTAAGACTGATTATGCATCATTTAAACTTTTTATACATGAATTTATATCAAATGAATCCAAAAATTAAAATCAAATTGTTTGCCTTATATATAGAGAGAGGGATAGATAGATAGATAGATAATGTAATAATAGCAAATGTTAGAAAGCATTCCTCAAATACATTTGTGAACATTTTTGACCGTAGGAGTTCTTTCGCTTTATGTTACTATATTTGTCATCACTAATTTTTTTTAATGTGCTGAACAGCCATGAATAAATTTAGTGCTACACAACATACTCCCAATGAATCTCCTATGGAATAGGTCAGAATGCAGTCAAGGCAGTGGTAGAGGTGGAAAATGAGATTTTGGGGAAAATACATTAATATAGGACATGCAGCATCTCTGCAGAAAGAATGGGGAGTCTCATTCAAATGCTAAAATAATCAGAAAGAGATGTTACATAGAGACTAGAAGTCAGATAAGAAGCGACAGCAGAGAGAAGCAGAAAATAAAGACATGGAATAATACAAATAATACATTGTGGTACCTATTTTAAAAATTAGTGACAGAAACTTGTGAGAACTTCAAGATCTTTGGAAGAAAGAGCGTCAAGAGAAGAGATGAGGAGGGACTGTTTAAGCATCAGAGTTTGCAGAACAGTATTTCAGTTTGCTGCACGCGTACTGTATGTAGCACTTTGCTGAAAAGGGTGTAAATGGCAGCAGAAACTGAGGCTGCACTGACTGCTCACATCTGGTGATACTAAGAGCAGCTGGCCTGAAAACAACTGAGCATGTATAAAACAAAATAAAACAGAATAAAACTGTATAAAAACTTTACAGTTGTATAAAAAATGTTATTCTATGTTAAAAAAGATTGTAAAAAATATTACATCAGCACAAATTACAGAGGCAAACAGACGCTTGCTTTTTACATGTGTTTTGCAACAGTTCTTTAGGGCACTGTATAAAAAGAGGATCTCTTATTCATCTGATTATCTCCTGTGGTTCTAGAATGACTAGAATCATCATTTTTCAGGATAGTGCTTCTGAGTTAAACAACTACAGCCTGCGGTTTTTATTTCTAGTCCTATGAATTAAGGTTTCATCATACCTAAATAAATGTATTTTGTTCTAGCACAGTTATCTGGTGATCCCAGTCTCCTCCCACCATTGCTTAGTTTGGAGATCACACAGAAATGTCATCAGTAAATGTTTGGTTTTTTTCCAAAATACCAAAATACCAGTAAGAACTATATATGATACAATAACAAAAATGCAACCCTGATTTTCTATGATCTCATGCATATCCACACATATAAATGCAGCTTGTGCTTTGTTAACCTCTTTTTGATTCATTTAACTTACGATAAATTGCATAATCAAAAGATCATATAGTTGGATATCATATGCTTTGCAAAAATCTATGCATAAGAAACCTAATATATTATTTTCATTTACCAAAATAAACTTTACTTAGATAGCCACTTTGGTGCATTAATTAAGAACTACAGACTCAGACTACTTCTTTCCTATTTCTGAAGTGCTATTTATGTATCCATTCCTCATAGGCTCAATTTAAAGTTCATGTTTTATACTAGCGTGAATACTAGATTAGCTTCTATCTCAGGTGAACAATAAAGAAGATAAAAATACACCTTTGAGCATCTTCATGTGACTTCCAAAACTAGATTCCTGAGCAAAATCTATTGCAATGCATATTTCAGGTATCGCTGTCAATCTCATAAATAAATGGGTGTTCACAAGGAATTATAAAATGAGTTTCACTACATAGATTGCATAATAATTAGAAGGCAATTCCTAATTACATCAGAGATTGTCTGAACCTCTCACATTATAATCAACTTCATGTTCTACTGCAATGGAAACATAAATGGAAAATAAAGAGCGTTAAATACTTACTTCATCATCACAACTTATTGCACACCTGCCATCAAGAGATGCACACTAGAGACAATATAAAAAATAAATATTTTCAATTCCAGCTCGATGATTATGAAAAATGACAGTTTCAGAATCAAGGTGAGTGCAATTATAACGATGTTGAAATAGATTACATTTTTATGAAAGGCAGCAGTTGTTCTAAAAGCAAGAGAAGGGAAGTGTTATATCTGTTCACCAATCTTTATTTGCTCCTGTCTGCACTCACACTGTATCATTTTCAAGTGTTTTAAACATCATCATCTCCTTTTTGTTAGAAGCTTGGAAATTGTTCATTAACAAGAATACAAGATTTTCTAATTGGGGGGTGAGAGGGGGAGGGGAGGAGTTGGACATGCATTTTAGATGTTCTTTGGAATCCTCAGGAAGTGTATGATTGTGTATGTTTACTCCCTTCACTGAATGCACATGCTATATATCCTAAACATTTTAGCAATAGTTTATCAAATACTATAGATGCCAAGCATAATTCAGTCATGTCATTAGTTGATTGATTTAGGTGATGCTGCAATTAAACGAATGTCAGAAGAAAGGTACTAGGTTTGCAAGAAGGTTCAATACTGCTATTACTGAAAATGAATATATATCACAGCTTGGTCTGCTGTTTTCCTTTTATCTGTAGGAGAAAATTAACATGTGTCAGATCAACAAAGCAACTCCTTATATATAACAACTTTTTTCTTTGCTTCCATAAATATGGAATCAAGCACACTGAACATCCTTTTCATCTAACAATTAACTGGAAGGTTATAATATAATGTAACAACTTATGCGAGGTATATTTCGAATAAAATGCTTCTTTACAGCAATTTTTTGACAAAGGAATTGTGGGTCAACTGCACAGTTAGAAAGATGTTGTGAATTCAATGACAAGGAAAATTTCCATTTAAAACATACCTGTCTGCTTGCTGTCCAAAATTTCCGCTGGAAAAATTCAAGTTTCATCTGGATACCTACAGCTGGGAAATACATAAATAAAAACAGTATGTTATATAATTGCTTCAAAACTATGGTTTGAAATAAATCAAAAGCAGAAATGGTCCTATCATAAATAGGGAAAGAAAGTCCCATAATAAAAAGACACTGGTAATTAAATAGGAGAACACTTAATTATATTTCAAATATTACTAATACAATGTGACAAATACACAAGCAAAACACTGAAATTACAGACATCTCCATATTACTCAAAAGAAGCACAAGCTGAACGTATTTATGTTCAAACCTATCTCAAATTAATATTCTACTGATAATAATACAATAGCTGCAGGAACATACTCTATGCTCTATGTGCTGAAACACATGAGCGTGTGCTGAAACAACAGGAGGCTGTTGGTTAATATTTCAAGTGATCATATATGGGAAACTTGAACAAAATTTCATTTTCTCATTCTTTTTGTTGGAATAACACTAAGAATCATATGAAAACATTTACCTTTTTATCATCGGTAATTGTTTTTTGCAAATATAAACATGCTGATGTCATGAACATATTTTTCTTCTGTATTAGCAGGCAGGAAAAGGTATGTACACAGAGGGCTATAAATAGTTTTTTACTATCGATAACTCATTGACATTTTTGCTTAAGAGAGTAAAGACAGAAATCCATCTCTTCTTTAGAATGAAATCCAGAGGAAACTCTCCAACTGCATTTTATTGTCTAGTAATTTATTTTACAGTCAATGAGGAGATGCTGTCTGACAGCCATGAAACACATGTTTTCTACATCTGTTCTTTGCCTTTAGGTTTACTCCTAGTATGCAGGTGATCTGCACATCTCATTCCTTTTTCTGAAATGGAGGAAACGCATATTCTCAGGAAGTTTCCACAAAGAAATTTCAAACACAGAAATACCTGCTATACCAGTATTTGAAATTTCAATCTCACGTTACATTTGTAGTCATCCATTTCAGCATCTATGAGTTAATGTAAACACTTACACCAGCTTGTATTTCCTCAATCTCGTCAAGCACAGTCTATGTCTTGTTTTACACACATGAACATTTCTTTTCGAATCACTGAAGAAACTGCATGATCAACAGATACACAAGTAGGTATTCAAAGCCTAGACTTACCTTTAGCAGTCTAAGCCTCAAACTTCTAAAGAAATCATTAAAATCTCATTTCTCATGTAATTAAATTGTATGTATATGTAACTTTATGCAGGAGTTTGGTCTAGATGACCTCAGGAGAATCCTCCCAATCTGAACTATTTTATGATTCTCAGAATAAAGTCTAAAATGTGAAGAGAAAAGCTAACTATGTAGTCTAGACTTCTAAATAAAAGAAAACAAACGTATACTGAAAGTCTTCCAGTGACCAGTATAAATTTCATACCACGAGACAGACTCTGAAAAGAAACAAGATATTTACAAGAAAGCTCATCTGTAAAACATTCCATGTGAATGTTTTAATCAGTTGCATGATGGAATGCTGTAGCATAAAGACAACTGAAATCCTGGGACTAATTTCTGTGAAATGTAGAGCATCCTTCTTCATGAGAATGAGAGGACACAGGCAGCTACAGCTTTATTTTCATGGAATTAGCTCTATGAATTTTGATACTTAGGGAAGCTATGATGTGATATAAAAGACCAGGGATAAATACTGAAGTTGCTCTCTCTCAAGCAAACACACTCTCAAGAGTAATGTAGTTATTGTAGAAAGTAAGGGACCAGACTTTACCAGTTACTGCCTTCCTTCCTTTTCTAAGAATGATTCCATTTATTTCCCTACCTAACTTCTAGGAGAGCTATAACATTTATCTCTCAGGTACAATACCACTGAATGAGGTAAACTTCAAAATTTAAACTTTTGCCTGCTCTGTTCAATGTTATTCAGTCACAGTGGCAACTTTCTGAGTATAACACATAACAAAATATGTATTCCCCATGCAAGGATTTGCAATCCTTATAATAGGGCTTTTCGTTTGTCTGTTTTGTTTTGTTTTTAAATGAAGGGCCACATGATTTATACCTATGTTTCAAGATTGGAGGAGAAAACATATCTCCCATATACACTGCACAGTGAAAACAGCAATAGGCATTTGAAGAGGGGCATCTTCCTGTGAGATTTTCTTCTCACCGTTTTATTTTTTTTTCCCTTCATGAAAAATGTGCCATCACAACTTTCATGTCACTGAATAATTTCTATGTATCTTATGTGAGATATAATAAATGACATTAATGAAAGTTTTCTATAATTCAGCTAATAAATATAGGACTTAACCTTTATTTAAAAGAATTAACATCTCTATTGTATGGAATGGTACATTTTTTTAAATTCCTGAGGTGATACTAAAGCATCTTTCCGTGCTTTTCCCTGAGCTTTTCAAGAACACTGTAACCAGCGCAAGATATTTTTGCTTTCAGAACCAATATGTTCTTATGAATAATCTCTAGTTCATCAGCATTCACAACTTCAGAACAAAATACTTGTGCTGGCATTTATTTTTGTATTTAAATTTGTGTTTTACAAGCTGGCTACACGTTCAGCTAATGGGAGCTACTAGAGAGGCATTAAGGCTCTTTCTTCACGTACCTCATTTTCTGTAACACAGAATGTACCATTTCAGATGAATACTGCAAATCCAAGTAATCAACCATACTATCAAATTTACTTAGGCAACTTCAATAAACAGTTTTAATGCTGTGCATGGATAGCAGACATGAACTCTTCAACATTTCTTTCCTCTGTTTAATACAGTGATTGGTATTCTGTAGCACATACTCTATGAAATAAGAAGTTTAAGAACTACCAATTTAATTTCTTGGCTCCATAATTTTTAAATAATCCATTTCCATTTCCTTATGCATTTATTTCAAGGCTGAAGGTAATATTTCATTGTATTTTGTGGGATGCTGTCAGGATAAAGTTATTGGGAAGGGCTCAACTTCTACAGAACTCAGGCCCGTTTAGTATCGAGGAAAAAATGTAAGAAAACAAATAAATTATTTGAATAGATCAAAATTGCTTGTATTCATCTCAAAATCTCCATGGTTAAGCAAATGGACAGAATGATAAGGAAATCCTCCCTCAATAAATTAATCTTGTTCAGTGTAGAGAATTATAAGAGCTCTCATGATCTATGTAAAAAGGCCCAACTCCTACTTAAAATGAGAGAGGAAAACAGAGCAGACTGATTTATTTCAAGCATGAGAGGAGATGAAACTCCCTATAAACCTGGGAGAGATAATCAAATCCACAGATTGAAGGAAAAAGCAGTAAAATGTAAAAGAGTTTCCATTCTGTAGAAAATCCATAGAACTTAACACTATACAAAAGCAGAAGATTAGCAAGATTAAAGAAATATCGTAAAGTATCTATTCTCTTTTTCCACGTAGAATATAGATAGCCTAAGGTAATTTATCATACATAAAAGATGCTCAACATTTTAAGGATAATTGGACATCCTTTTTCTGATGAAATTATCTTAAGGGAGGCTTAATTTGCTTTCAAAATAATAAATCTTGGAGACAGACTTGTAGCAGGATTATTTTTCTTCACCTGTATCACCTTTGTGCATTAAGCTGAGACTCCTTAAGATTTGTCTCTTTCCAACCACTTCTATTATCTTTAATATCTATTAAAATACTTAAATAAGTAAATGTTAAGTATTCTAGAACAGATTTAACTACTTACAAAAAAAATTGACTGCAAGTCTTCCGACTATAATCTAACTCTTTGATTCAGTTCAACATCGTTCTGTCTTCAATTTTGGCTTATCCAAAGCTTAAGAGGCAGAATATTACACTCCATGGTACAATATTGAGCAATAAACAGCATAACTGCCAAAAATACCTCTGTTAGAGATTAACTGAAGTATCTCACAGCCAAAGCTGATGCTTTTCTAAATATTTATAAATATCTGTAAGATATTTATGTTAGGTTAGTACAAAACATTTTAGGTATTATAATTAAAAAGAAAATATTCAGTTGTTTTCTCAATACAAAAAGGGTTAGCTAATAAATTAAAGGTATTTCAACAGAATATAGTAATATGTAGTAATATAATTATGGTTATATTCTCAGTAATACTTTAGGTACTTTAGGTTCTTTCAGGTTACATTAAACAAGAAATGAATTAGCACTCACTGAATGTGTACTTCTCAGACTGCTTCTACTCCCAATTACAGTTTACTAGCATAGTAAAATCCAGTTTCAGTCTTCCAAACTTCACACTTCATTCAGTATTCTTCTTGATCTCAGTGATCTTTTCAATTCAATCTATACCTATCTATCATTTTCATTTCTTTTATTAAAAAAAAAAAAAAAAAAAGATGGCCAGAAATTTAACATGAAAATGCATTCTTTTTTTTTTGTCAGGAATACTGGACATTAATTATGTTTTAATTAGAAAAAAGCTGGGCTAAAATATTAAGTAATTATGTGCTTCCTTCTGTTTTTCTTACAATAATGGACAGTTCTTACCCAAGGAAAATTAAATATCACACATTTGGATATGTGGATTGTGATACAATTCATGAAATACCCTCTGCAGCGTGTTGGTTATTTGTTGTTTGATAATTGTTTTTTCTTTAAGCAGGGTAGAGTAGGAGTTAGTGTCATTATTTTTTTTATATATATATTTATTTGTCATTTACTTTTTTAAAAAAATTACTCTTGTTTTTTTGTTTAATTATTTTTTATTCAATAATGAAGATTTTTAATGTGCTCTATTATTTTTCTGGTAGCTTCTCCAACATGATGGACTCCATAATGTGGGGAGTTTCAATTATTGTCTTGTACTAATGTCATTCAATAGGTGATCTCAGCCAACCATCACAATATCATAAAAAGGCATAAATCACAGCATGCAATTCCCTTGCAAGAATATTACTTACTATGAAAACATACTCACTCTCACAAACTTTAACATTTAATAAGTGTATGTGTCTGAAAAGCCTATATTGCAAAAGAAATTCAAAGAACAATACAAACCATTGCTTAAAAATGCTTGGCAAAAGTATACCAACTGCAAAAGGGACAACAAGAAACAATATTAAGGAGAAATTCATCAGTGTTTCTTTGTTTGAAACTTTTCATACTGTACTGCAGTCATTTTTCACTGATAAATAGTAAGAGTTTTTTTCCACAATCGAAAAATGACAAGCAATAACATTTCACAGCTGAAAAGAGGCTGTCAATCTCTGTATTGGCTCAAAACAAAAATTATTGTACAAGCAAACCAGCAAAAAATAATAGACTTATCACTTGTATCTACTGCATATTTCTTTACTCTTAAGTTATCCTAATAATATTCTAAAATTATTTTTTAAATGCTTTAGTGTTATATTCATTTCAAATCCATGTAAATGCACACACACTTTTGCACCAAAATTTGAGCTAGCGCCTTATTTAAACTTACCACTAGATTTTTCCACAGACAAGTATTTTATTAACCTAGATACAACATGAAATAGAAAAAAAATCACAATCGGAATTTTTTTGGACTCTAACTAATGTTTAAAAAAAAATATCAGTGTTATTATGGGTATTTTATCTTCTTAGCTTCAGATAAGTGGGATGATTGCACACATACACATACATTGCTAAGTACCATATAAGAATTTATCAGTGTCAGAGCTTTGTTATGAGAGACAGTACAGTTTTCATAACATGTCATAAGGTCTTAGCTAACGCATAGAATACTCCAGCAGGTGTACTGAGATGCAACATGTAAACATATGCATTCTTCTTAAATGGAGAATGGAAAGTTGAAGATGTCCCTCTTTACTGACAGATCTTAAACCTACTATTTTCTCCCAGAATATGTTTAGAATTAGTGGTGGAACAAGCTGTCTGGATGGAAACTCCCAAGATGCAGCAAAGGCAGTGGCAACTGGTATTTCCTGGAGGCCAAGCTTAAGCAGAAAGGGAGGAGATACTGGGAACTTGATGTGAGGCCAGGCTGAAAGGGGAGCAGGATGATGACTGCTGGGATGCCGAAGTTCATCCAAACTCAAACCACGGGGGAAAGCTGAAGGGCTTGGTTTGCAGCCAATCCCTGAAAAACAGAACTGTGGAGGGCAGTCTGTGAACATCATCATAAACCAGACTCCCTTTGACTCCCGGACACATATCTTCCTTCTGGAGGACTAATGAAGTAGCAGCAGGAGCAAGAGGAAGCAGAGAAAGGATATAAATTGAGTGGAAACATAAAAAAATATAGACATTGTTGACTGAAAGTCTTTTGACTTTTCAGGAGGCTTCACTGAGGAGCTCGGAGGAAAACAGGTTATCTGTAAATTATCATTCAGACAGTTATGCCATATTTCAAACTTTACAAGATAGTAGATGTACTGCCAACACTGTAACAAAGGGCTCCCACAAAAAATCTACTATTTTACCCTGTGATAAACTCTGTGCACCCAGAGTACAGCTCAAGGGAGCTACTTGGGAATGTGTTTGTAATTTTTCCAGGAAAAAAAAAATCTTTCATATTCCTGGAGGGAGGTAACTACTTGGCATGCAAGATCACAGTAAGTGCACTTTGCTGGAAATATATATACCTTGTTCCCGAGAAGTACAAGGAGAACATTGATAGTATAAAAGTGGTTTAAACTGTACAATTTAAAGAGAGTGAAGTAGAGCATGGTTAAGCCCTGTCTGGTGTCTAGAGAATCCTTTACTGTGATTTTTAGAATATATGTGACACCTACTGACACCTGTTTCATTGCATTAGGGAAAGAAAAGAGAAGTGGAAAAGAGAAAGAGAAAAAGAAAAGGGAAGAGAAAGAGAGAAAGAGAGAAAGAAAGAGAAAGAGAGAAAAAAGGAAAAGGCAAAAAGAGCGTATTGAGTAGTTTTACTTCCTTATAGCTGAAGCCCTAATCTTACTAGTTAGTGTGGCTTAGCTAGTTTTCCTTTCACATCTCAGCCAACAAGCTGTGGTTTCAAGTTTGCAATTAATGAACCTCAAGAGACTCGGAGTTCAGAAAAACATCCAGAAATTAGGATCTTTATCTGAACTCTTGGAGGCTGTGACCAGATTCTCTTAGGAGATGTCAGGTTCTCAGCTTCTGCTTTAACTAAAATACACTGTGGTGAAACTTTGAGAGCATTTCATTTTTTCAGATTTGATCCTGGCTACTACCTAACTCAAAGTTCTTATCAACAAATTTTAGATTCATTTTAGAAATGGGAAAAATGTTTATTGTTCTTATTACAAAAGAGGTCTATCCCTCTCAAATTGGAATTCCAGCGTTTCAGAATGGCTACTGAGAATATACAAAATCTTATTAGGCAAACAGGCAGTATATTCAGTAAGAAAACACCAACATTTTATCAAAATCATCACATCACTAAAAATAAGACTTGAATTCCTTCATATCTGAGTTATAATGTGACATTCTCTACAAAATTGCACTCTAATGTGATTATCAAATTACTTAGAATTGCTGTAAGACTTAAAGTAACACATTAGAAATATTTCCATTATGGATTCTGTATTTGAAAGTATAAAGACAACAGTAATAGTGGTTTTGCAAACTCCCTATATTATGTTTGTGTCTTTACTGAACAACTGTAAAAGGCAGCGATGGTAAAGCCTACAGACAACATACTTTCCCATGAAAATATATTCAATTTCTAGAAATGGATTAAGATTGGCAATGATCTGAATACTTTCACATTTAGTTAGCTTTATTATTTATATTACATTTGTAAAAATTCTAGTGTTACAAAACTCTGTCAAGATATATTAATTATCCCTTTTAGGAATTACCTTTATTGGAGAAAGAAATTTGTATTTTCTTTTATTTAAGTGTGTGAACAAACAGGTCAGGCACTGAGGGATAGAAATAACAACTTTCCATTTTTTTCTGTCCTATCACATTTTGGGAAAAAGAAAAAGTATCTGCAGAATTTCTAGATAAACTTAGGTAACCTTCAGCAGAAATATTTGCTTAGGGCTTATCTGAATATTCATGAATTGAGAAAGATTTTCACACTGCTAAAAAGTAGCCAAGAGCTGATTTACTTCATTAGATAAATGAAGCATTTTGCAACTTCCTGGTGTTACAAAATACAAAGAGAATTCTACTGACTTATCTATGTCCAAATACACATTTAGTTAATGCTTTTAAAGGATATTCCAAGAAAACAAACATTAAAAGTTAAGCGTCAAAAACATTAAAACCAATAAAATCAAAAGGCACTGATAGATTTTTAAAATTTCTTGATAAAATTTCATCGTCGAGAGATCTGTGCACCAAGTTATGACTATTCTTGAACTTATCTGTGAGTTATTAAATTCTGAAAATAGAATAAGTGTTGGCATGTTTTCCACAGTAGCAGTATAAATGCAGTATACTTTACAAAATCTATTATACAGATGCTTCAACAAGAAGTATCAATTTATTTCCTAATAATGTGTAGGATTTAGCTTTCGATAGAGAAGTAAAGTATATTTTAAGAGCATAAATTCATACTTTTTAGATCAATCAATATCACAGATACCAGCTTTAATCCTCTCTAAAGGAATAGCTTTGAAATAAATCAGGAGGGTTTGCTGAAAGGTAGCTGCCTTTGACATTTCATTAAACTAAGGTTTTATCACACAAAATAGCTGCTATCTCTACTAAGTTGTGAGGTCTGTGCAAATTCAACTGGGGCTTATGCCTAAAAGGTGTTGAGCATTGCTACTGCTCACTGTAGTCTGTGAAAGTTAAGGGATGCTCAGCATATGATAGGAATAGAAAAAGCCCTTAAATATCCATTCAGAGAATACTTCTGATAAGAATTTTCAGAAATGATGTTGTTGTATAGAGGTTCAGGTATTACTGACTTAGAATGAAAAACAGTCTTCCAAAGGCCAAAATTTTATAGCACTTTCTTAAATTGGCAATTAGGACATATACATCTATAAGGACATAAATACTACTGGGATTTGCAGAAGCTCTTATCTCACATTGCAATCAGTGTATGTATGGGAGTTCTTCCAGAGTCTCTACTGTGTTTCTTCCAACACTCGTAGGCAACAGAATAGCTTTGAATTACCAATTTTCAAAAAGTAGGCATCTCTAAACTACAGAAGCTCTCTAGAATATGTTGCCACAATGTATTTACTAGAACATTTCATTTTCTAATACTGTCAAATTAATCAGCCCTGCATTTTATCAGCAAGGATGCTTTCAGTATGTCTGTGAGGGAAGCAAAGATTATCTCAATTTTTTTCACTTTACAGAGTGAAAAAGAGCAGGTATGCCCTACTCCAAGGGAAAAGCCCACCTTCCTTTCATTAAAGAAAACATCTAACACACATACTAGAAATGCATTTTTTACCAACTTAAGTAAAATACGTTTACATATATTTGTATTTGTATGTTATATTTTAAAAAATAGTAAAACTATCCATAAAAGGAAAATGAGAATGCTACCAGAAATTTCCCTGCTTTATTCCATTATTTTAATTGCACTTAGAAAGTATCTGTAGCGGCAGAAGGGTACGATTTCTGCATGCATAGAGATACTTATACTGTTCTTCAGTACTTATTAACTAAGATTTTTTTTCTATTTAATTCAATAAGATTAGATTATGGTACTGATTATGACCATTTCCACAAATCAGCATTTTAACTGAGTTTCCATGGAAACTCTATATGCTCCCGTTTTCTTTCTAGACAAGGCGATGCCTGTTTAACAACTTGAAAAAGTTTGATGAAGACAACATGTTTTCTTTAAGTTACATTAACCAAGGCCAGTATTTCCTAATTATATTAGCAGGAGAAGCATTTACAGCAGGACTTTTTAGCATGGGAAACCCTCCATCATTCAACCCATCTTAATCTCTGAAAAATGGGAAGCATCAGCATTACCATTGCTTATCACACTCAAGACACGTTAACTGGTCTTATAAAAAAAATCTCTTATTAAATGAAAACATTGTTCATGTGTTACATTCTTTGTACATAAGGACATTATCCTACAGCATCTAAGCTTCTGAGGAACTTCTATCAGAGAACACACATCTATGAAGACTGGGTGGTCCACTGGCTTAAGAACTGAAGAACTGAAAATTGTTCTGTTCCTTGCTCTGCAGTTTGCCTGCAGTGCAGCCTTTGAGTAAATTACACTTTCTGTGCTGTGCTCCATTTCCTTGTTAGTGAAATGGGACAAAGGACACTTTACATTCTATAAGAAGTGATTATAATATAATGAATGAAAGCAGTAACAGCTAAGTATTACAAATACATGTTGCACATTAGGGTGTGATCTGTAAACGTACATAACAACCAGGCCCAAACTCTTGATTATGTAAAACTGAAAAACATGCCTTAGCAACAATAATGAAATACTTTTGAAGAGGTTTGGAGATAAATAGATTTTTATCTTTTGCAATGTAGACATGCACTGCACCATGATGAAATTGGAATGTTGTTCTGCATTACTGATTTTAGCCAGGTTTCAATCAAAGTGATGGAGAATCATGCATTGTGTGACTCCTTCTGGCATACTGGTGTCTGCTTATTTTACAAATCTGCTTTCAGGTACCCAACTCAACAAACTGCAGGCTACAAAACTAGGTATCCCTTTAAATTCTAAGTTAAAAAGTGTCAGTATGTAAAACATGACCAAGGGCATACTGTAGAGTAGACAAGGTGTTTACTTTCCATGCATTGGAATAATGGACATTACAGATCCTTTCAGTTGCACAAAATACAAATGCTCATCAAAGCCTACGTTTGGATCATTAGAACCCCCAAATCATCAAAAACAATTACAGAGAGAGAGAATCCTCTGCTTTTTCCTATTCCTATAGAATTTAGAGACAGTTTGTAGCAGTAACTAATGAAAACCTAAGATCTTACAGACACTAAAAGGAGAGGTATGGAAATGATTAGTTCTCTAAACCAGGCACATAATGCTTAACTTCTTCGGCTTCTAAAAATGGTAGCTTACTTTCTCCCAATGACTACTTTCAGAAGCAGAGAAGGCAGTAATATTGTTCTTTGAACTTATCTAACTCTGCTGAAACAGAAACAGAGAGAAAACGGATGCTGAGAAATGTACTGTCATTTTGTAAAGGGAATAAGATGAAAAGTTTCAGCCAAAACATGAGTAATCAAGGTCAGCCCTGCCATTATGTTCAAAAATAACTTACTTCAGAACAGAATGAAAGCAAATAAAGGTCAAAATATGCTCACGTTGACCAAGATAGCCATAGCTGTTTGGGCAGAGGAGGATCAATGGGGCTGGGAACTTTGAGATCATGTCCTAAATTAAATGGTAATAAAATAAAAGTATCTTTACATAAAAAGAGATCTGCTGTATTGCATTAAATGATGATGTGTACCGGCTGAGTACTTATAGTCTTACTCAGTGAAATGGAAGTCATATGCTAACACTGAAGATAAAAAGATGAGACTAACATTTAAATGTTTCCTCAGCTTCAGAAGTAATGACTTACTTTTACTCTGTACTTTTTTCCCTTATACTTGCCCACAGGCTTTTCAAGTGCTGTTATAATACTGTTATCCTAATAACTAATGCGTTTACTTGACCCAGAAAATTAATCCTTCAGCACCATAAGGGACAGTAAAATAGAAACCATAGTAACAAGCTTGCAGATAACTTTGGTTATTACAAAAACAAAATAAAACAAACAAAGCAACCTAAGTCAGCAGACATGGCTCAGTTTTACGACTGGCAGGACTTTGACATTTATGACAAAATTATTAATACATTTTTCCTCCTTACCTAGCAAGCAGCATGTCAGCTATTTGGCACGATACTTCTAATAATTGTATTAAAGTAAATCTCAGTAAATTATTTGCATTTTTACCAGGTCAAGAAAAGGACAATATTGTTCCCTTTTGATACAAATTTTTAAATTGAAATTACTATTGAATAAATTTTACTCTAGTGATGAGAAAAGAAACCACAGAACAAGGCCCTTTTGTGATTCTGGGTATGAAAATAGTAAACCAAAGCAAACCAAACAAAACAAAGCAAAAAGAAAGAAAGAGAAAAAAAAAAAAAAAGAGAAAAAGGGGTTTTCCTTAAAGATTTCAATCTTCAGTTTCCTTTACTTGCCATTGGGTTATCCCAATAAAATTGCTTCATTATTGCTGGTATAAACTGCACGCGTCTATAAAAGGGCTTTTATTAAAGCTTCTTTTTATATTTCATAGCCACGGGGTTTTTGTTGCTGTTTGGTTGCTTTTCTATTACTTTATTTAAATGTAGATTGTTTTATTCCTGCATAAATGTCCTCCCAGGGTATCTGAAATCCTTAATCATCATCCCAATATTTTTCTCCCACATTACGCTTTTAGAATCAAGTTCCATGTCTTTTAAGAGTATGGCTTACGTCAGAGGGATCCAGAGGGATCAAGAGGTTTAAGTTTCAGTACCTATTAAAGGAATTTAATTATCCAACCAGTTCCATTTGGATACACTGTTCCTGTTGTTACTGTTCTTTGCTAATCTACACCAGATTTTCCAGTATTGTAATTCTCATTAATAAAATGCACTCTGTAGGAAGACATTTCTTCTCCATACATTTTTTTCCCCTTTCTTTTTAGAGAAAAAAGATTTCCTAGTGGCCTTCTTACAAATTCTGAACAGACACATCAGGATCCTTCATATTTTCCCAAGACTTTATCATGACTGCAAACAGTACAACTGGATAAACTTGAAGGATGAAAAATCCCAACATTCATCAGTGAATTTTATTTAAATAATAGAGTCCTGCCATAAAAGCATGAAAATGATTAATGAAGTATGAATTCTATTTTTTAACTGTTCACCACAGCAGCTTAAGAAACAGAAATATTTGCCGCATTTAAAATCTTTCTTCCTACACTGAGAATATTTCAAAACTCTTTTACACAAGTTTGTTCAAGAAAACAACATCCTGATTTCTAACTGTTCAGGAAGTGCAGAAAATTTACTCTTTTCTCCCTTAAGATTGAATTCAAGGTGAGGTATGACTATAAATAGAAATTCTTTTCAAACACTGAACAACCAATCAAAAAAACACCTAAGGAAAAGTTTAGAAAATAACTTTGTCTTCAGTGTAAGAAGAATAAACTAGAATGATAGTGAAAGTGACTTCAATTTTAACATGTTTAAGTGAGGACAAAAAGGATCTAAAATGTCAAGATTAAATAGAATGTATGCTTGCCCTTATTTTTATATTTACTTTACCTTTGTCCTAGTTCTATTCCTTTTATTTCTGTTACCTTCATGTCAAGCAGCATACATTTCTCCTTACAGTAGTAGCAAATGAATCCATTAACTAATTAATCATGTCAGTGATATCTCTTAGCTCCACATAGAGAATCTCAGCATGTAATAACAGGCAGCACTCATTCATCAGAAAATGTCTGAACAGTTTTCTCCTCCCTCCTCCTACCTGTGACAGAATAAATACTGACACATAATCTGCCTTTAAATATGACTTAATGTAGCTTGCATTTAAG
The DNA here is from genome assembly GCA_037305975.1 of Chrysolophus pictus. Classification (NCBI taxonomy): domain Eukaryota; kingdom Metazoa; phylum Chordata; class Aves; order Galliformes; family Phasianidae; genus Chrysolophus; species Chrysolophus pictus. The sequence continues at coordinate 12,343,145 of CM074587.1, forward strand.
GAAAAGTAACTTTGCATTTCTCTTCTTTGCACTTCTCATTCTGAAGGCCTTGCATCCCATGCAATGAACTTTCTACCATAAAGCATACTATAGGGCTGGTGCTCAAGTATTCTTGAGGAAACCCTTTTCCACCTTCAAATACTGCTTATTTAGTTATGAGGAAAGAAGTATAAGCCAAATGGACAACAAACGAATTATGTTAGAGTTATAATATCACTACAGATTGCTGGATTGAAAGTCTTACATCCCCTCAGTGAAGTAAAAAAAAGTGAAAAATCTGAAAAGGATTGAGCCAAACAGCTGTCACCAGATTTACCTGGATATCAATATTGAAAGATTTTTTTCCATCCGAACCAAAATAACAGTTTGGGGATGAATGCAGTCCTGACCTCACCCAGGCACCTACAATGATAAATGACCCCATCTGACACAGTGGCAGATGCTATGCTGGTTTGCAGGCTGTTGGAAATAGCAATCTGTAAGTCCCTCTGAACTATCCTGTATTTTTCCCCCACTGTAAATTTGCACCTTGAATGCAGTGTTTCAGCTCATCTAGTCCACTATTGTATCTCATACGCTGGCCTCAACTAGAGGTGTCAGAGGAAGGTGTAAAAATTCCCGTAAATAATAATTATGGAAAGAAAGAAAAAAAAAAAAAAAAGAAAAACCTTGCCCACAGGGAAAGGTTTTTCTCCATAACTTGTGTCATTAGTCGTTGATTAAAGCCCTTAAGAGTGAAAGTTTATATCTCTTCTAAATGATTTCTTTTTCGTCCCACAAGGTAACTATGGCTCCAGATTATGTATGAATCCTACTAATTTTTGGCCCAAGGATAACTTCCAGCACTGTGTTTCACAAATTAATTATGTATTTTATAAACATGTACCAGATGTATCTATGTATGGTGAAACAAGCCACTGAAAAGAAAAGAAAATGGGGCTCTTTCCCTCAATTCAGTGATCCAAGAACAAAATCACAACTGCCTACTGGTTTCTCTACTTTTGGTGTTACAAAATGTTGTTTCTCACCTTCAGAGTTATTGACAAACAATTCATAATGAGCAGGCACGAGCAACTTTTGGATAACAATGTAATAATGGTGCCTCTGTTGTGATAATCAGGATTTGATGTCATTAAACGCTGACTGTTATTAGCCTTCACTTGTCCTGCCTAACTAATAAGATGTCTGAAGAAATCTACACAGATATCTTCTATGAATTATGGCCAACATTTTAAGGTTATAAAGTACTTCAAGCCAAATTTGATTTGATCTGCCGGCTTACACTTCTCTTATGAAAGGTGGTCTGGAATAGGAATCAATGCCTTCCTCTAATTTTTGTCTACTTTTGAAAATCTTGACAGCCATAGTTGAGAGGGTCCTGAGCTATCTGGATGCAGAGACTGCCTTTGTAGAGAGAAATACATGAGGAATTGAAGATATAGTACTCCATGATTACTCCATGATAAAGATTGGTTTGTATCCCAATCCATTGCCTTGAGCTGTGTTTAGGTCTTCAACAAGAGTTTAGTTGTTCCTCCCTCAGAGGAGAAAGCTCATGCCATTTTCCGTGTAAAATTGTATCTCCCCATCCAAAAGTAGAAGGAAAATAAGTGTAATGGAGAGAATGAGAAAATGTACAGGAATTTTCTGTCATGGTTTTAGGAATGCTTTTTTTTTTTTTTTTTCATATAATCATGTCTGTCTGGACTAGATGTGTAGTCAGAATTCCATAGACTTTAAGTATTTGATACATGTATTAAATTTTTTTCCCTCTCTGCTAGAGTCTAATTCATACAGTGTTCTTCTGCAGGAAGAGATGATTCTTGTACATTCCTTTGAAGCAGAAAGCAATAATCTTCTATAACAAAGTATGTTCTGGCAATCTGACAGTGAAGTGCCCCACCAGCACACATGGACAGGACATGAGTTTACCAGGCTAACTTGCCATGGGCAAAGGGAAACGTATCTTGTTACAGTAAGGCACAAGTTAATTTAAGCAGTCACAATAACACAGTTGCTGCACCACATCAGACAACTGAAAAGAATCATGCTGGTTGTTCAAAAGCCCAGAAGTAGAGTAGATTTCATGAGTTATTCTGTTTCTGGCAAATCTACCTGTTTCACAGCTATAATTTTCACCACATCAAACTTCTCTGTCATAACCAAAGTATTATTACTAATAAATGGGAATACGAAACGGATTATAGGTTAGGGAAAATTCTGTTTACAAAATATGTGTATTCAGAGTTCTCAATGTGAAGACGAAATGGCCACATCTACATGAAAAGCAAATTGACAGATTTAATCATATGTTTCCAAATCTGAATCCAGCATGAAGATTTTTTAAAAAAGAGTAATAACTTCTTATACCACAATTCAGAATACATAAAACAACCTCTGCATTATTGTTGGAACTGAACCTCCCACAGTGCTTAACTTTGTGTGACCTTGTCCTATGAACATCTCTTTAATACTGCAAGTGCTAAAAATAATACAATTATAGCAGCAAACACTTACCTAAAATAAGAGGGGCAGTTAAGAGACGTTCTTTAAGGCTTCCATTAGATGATACAAAGTGTTGTGGGAGCTTGCAAGCCTACTTGGTCAGCAAACGTTAGTTAAAGAGGAACTAGTTAAAAAGAAATTTTGAATTAAACTCTTTGAACTCTTTGTTTTAGCACGGATTTGGATCTGATGATCCCCAAAGGTCCATTTAAACCCCCACAGTTCTGTGGATCTGGAAATTTATGAGCAAAAATAAAAATGTTGATTCTGAAGAGATCCTGAAAGTATGAAAAAGTGCTATCATAACGCAACAGCAGCGTAGCTAATACCTTCTGTAATATAACAAACAGTCATGAGAAGGGCTACTATTGTTACAAGATATGGATTATGTCAATGACAGAGGGAAACTGTCTGTAGCAACCAGCACCTGAGCTAAATTCCTTCTTTTAAAGAACAAAGCAGAGCATCTGCAACTACAAAGGCTACAATTTCTAAGGATTACTGTATTTTATAATTGCCCTTCTTACATTTAGTTCTGTCTTCCTTAAAATGATTCAATGCTACTGTTTCAGATAGGTCTGTTTCTGTGTATCTTCAGTGCATATACATGAGTTGGGAAAATATGTGTAGAAAAATATGATTTGCAACAAAGATTAGAGAAATGTTTTTCTTTAACCAGACATTCATCTTCCTCTCCCTTTGGAAAGTTGAAGCTATTTACTATGGCTGCTACCTGGCAAATTACATCTACGGATTTTCTCTGTGCTAGTCTGAAATCTTTCAGGCTGAATCAGGATGATGTGTCAATGTTCACGTGAGTTAAAGGCAATATGACCTACCATTCACAGCAATAATCCTAGTATCTTTGAGATGAACAGTCACATCTATTTACAGAATGCCACTTGTTCCATATTGTCACCATTTCACGATACTCATTGTTTCTTTCGGTACCCTGAGCAATCTCAGAATCAATTCAGCAAAGCATGCTATAGTAATCATTACTGTTCTATATGCGGTTTCCTTTACAGTAGCAAATCAAATCTCTTCCTAAGACCAAGAAAAGAGGATTAAAGATGCCCATTGCAGAGGATGAGAGTGGCTTGAGAGACAGAGGAGACATGAAGGACTGAGAGGAATGCAGAACCAATGGGATAAAAACAAACAAACAAACAAACAAACAAACAAACACACAAACAAAACACTGATCAGGCAGGCATATGAGATGAGTAGCATGAAAAAAAACGCATGTAAGGAATAAGGTTAGGGATACAAAGGCTGATCTGGAAGTTAGAGACAGGACTAAGGCTGCTGGGAAGTAGCAGACTTTAGAGCTGCTTTGGAGATGCTTTCCTAGAAACATGTAAGTCTCAGCTTGACAAGGACCTGGGTAACCTCATGTAAGGCCTTGCTTTCAACAACAGTTTGAACCAGATGTTTTCTAGATGTCCTTTTCAACCTCCAGTTGTGTACAATTCTTTCTATTCTGAAGTAGAAAATGAGTACTGTTAGACTTTCTCAAAATCACATAAAATAAAAATTTAGACCAAAGTTAGCTATGCTACATGTCAGAACTGTCCTGAAAGCTTTTGATTGCACTACTACTCCACTAACAAGAAAGGTAATGGATGATAGAGTGATCATATGATCATGAAAGACTCTGTTATACCAGATCATTAATTCCTTGAAACACCTTTGAGTTATTTCATAGTCACAAGTCATTAATCCCTTTTTGTTGTTGTTGTTATAGCTGGTACAGTATGAATGAGTAGTAGTATCAAGGAGGCAAATCAAAGCACTGTAAGAACACATTCCTATCTTTCAAATAATGTTTGGAAATAAATTTCTTCAGTATTCTTGGTGTCCATTGCCATTTTTATAGAATGAGACACCAGTTCTGTGTTCCCATGCAAGAAAAGCCTGTCAGCACAACTAATGGATGTCAGATGAATAAGCTTAGAAGAGCAAACAAGTGCACTGTCAAAACCATATCATCAACCCACATGACTATTCGTGGCAATATTACACACTCCACTGCCTCCAGTCACAGCTCAGGATAATCAGAATCTTTGTTCAGAGTCATCTGATCTTGCAAAAATTGACACAGCATAGCTAATAATCCACCACAATTCAGAAAGTACACTGGATTTTAAAAGGCAGCTTTATTTTCCTGCCTTCCATGTGAGGCAGATTAAATAATCAAAAAGACGGGGCTATCAGGTCATGATTTGTACATTACAGCTGTCCAGTTAGAGTTGACAGACACTCTTTGCATGGCCTGCTGACAGATTAAAAGAGGCAGGGTAAGACTCTGAGAGTCAGAAATGGACACGGAGGGGAAAAAAAAGATTGTGATAAAGAAAAAAAACAAAGGCTGATGGATTAACTCACTAGAAATTGCAGCACTTCTACTCAAGCCACAGATACAATCTTAAAACAACAACAACAAAAAACAAACAACAAAGAAAAAACCACCACAACAACAAAACAAACAGAAGAAATTGGATGAGCATGTTACAGATTTGAAGGAGAAACCAGAATAAAGTGCACCTTTACTGTTCTACCTCAGAAAACTGGACTGAGACTTCTTCAAGGTGGGAAACAAGCAAAGCAGAATGACAGGTGAGATACTGATGCATTCAGACTAATAATGAAGCTGCTCTGTTCTCTAGGCATTTCCTTCACTCATGTTTATTTTTAATTCCATGTTGGAAGCTGTATCTCAGTTTCTGAAACCAACTGTTGCAGAACAATGTAATGAACTGAATGTATTGCTTACCTTATTTACAGGTATGCTTTCTTGTTTTTTTCTAATGAATTTTACAATATAGAATTCAGGGATGGCAGGAGATTATTTATAATTTTAATGTGAATACAATTTCATTTTACATGGAAAATTAATGAAGAATTATCAGTTAAACTGTAGCCTCAAAGTAAAACTTTCATTCATATTTTGTTTATATTTTTTTTATATTCAGTATTTGAATCACATATTTGTTCCTACAATATTGTATTTCCTGTTACTAATTAATATTTGATCTTTGTAAGCCAATGTGTCATTCAATTTCCAAAGGTTTCAAATAGTAACTGACCAAAATATTTTTCATTCTGAAATAGCAAGTAGTAAAAATGGTTTGAGGTGTCTCAAAGCCAACGTGAGAAAAGAATTTATCACTGACTCTCTTTATTCAGAGAAACTCACATCACATCATTTGATTATTTATCTTAACTTCATGCTTTGCATAAAATTGCATGTTCCTATACAATGGAAGATCACTAGCAATATATGAAAGATAAAAATGATATATTTTTTTCAGTTAAGGCTGACCTGAACATCAGGAAACAGATGATAATTATAAATGATAAATACTAAATAGTGTTAAGTACTCCTGTGACCTCATTTATCTTTATAATAGTTTCTTGACAAATGTTTGCTGAGTGAGTAGGAACGTGTATCTATGAGAAGTACAGCTGGAATCCAAGCAAGTGTAAACATAGATATTTTAAAGAACAAACGTAAAGATTGCTGAAAAAGTACTGTTAACTGTTTTTATGGAAATGCCTTTAAAGCTTGCTACTCTTTTGATAGTACATTAACTTAATTCTTTTTAGGTAGTAAAACTTTAAAAATAAAAATAAAAATGACTCTTCTGACATAAGACAGCTGAAAGTTATTACTACTGCGTACAGAGGAACATTACAATTTAGTAATTTTAGAAACTTCACACAATTCCCTTCAATTACATCTTTGCTGATAGCAAAACCTCCTGAAAACGATTTATACTTAAGATAAAGCCATGAGCAGTGCTTCACTTTAAGATGCTGAGAGCACTTATTTCACTCCATCGTATAAAAGTATTTCAATAATATCTGTGATTTATACATGCACTGTTAAAATTATGAACTATGTTTATGCTATCTACATTATGACTTACGAATGTGCTGTATATGCTTTTATTTTGTTCTGGACTTCTGTATTGTCAAAAGACAAATATTTTATAATAATTTCAAAGCATTATTGCTTCTTTCATTTGTGGTACAGGTAACTGGCTTCTGGTGCTGAGCATTGTCTTCACAGTACACATGGCTCATGGGTGTCCTCAAAAATGCCTATGCCATATGGCTTCAAAGACCGCAGACTGCAAGAATAGAGGTTTTACTGAAATTCCTGCCCACTTACCACCTGAAACTCAGATACTGCTGTTACAGAATAACCGCATTTGGAGAATCAACCAAAATGCATTCACTGGAACACCGCTGCTGAAAATCTTGGACTTGTCTAATAATTCTCTCTCAAGTTTTGCACCAGGTTCTTTACAAAAATTACGGTACCTACAGGTTCTAAACCTAACTAGAAATTTGATTCATTATATAGAAAACAAGACCTTCAGTTTCCTCCCACACCTCAAAGAACTGGACTTGTCATCCAACAGCATTGTACGTTTGCCTGAGACTTTTGGAAACAGCACAGGGAATATAACATTACTGTCAGTGAAACATAACAAGCTTCAGAAAATGGAAAGAGTTCTGCTGGAGTCACTTCCAAACCTGAAAGTTGTTCTTTTTAAGGATAATCCCTGGCTATGTAATTGCAATGTCTTTGGCCTGAAGCTGTGGTTGGAGAGTTTTTTATACAGAGGTAAGGAATTTTCCTCATTACATATGATGCTCATGATAACACAACCTTCCTAATGCAGCTAACTGATCTTTAGTTCACGTACCAATTTACCTCACACCCTGCATCGTGCCATCAAATAAACATACTAAAACACATTCCTATGCATATCAAATAAACATACTAAAATACATTCCTATGCATAGCCCAGAATATATAGGTGTGCTCATAATTACAGGTGGCCAACTAGAATCGTAGAGGATCATTTACATTGAGAGAGAGAGACTACAGTCTGCATACATACGTTCTAGAAATACGTGTCTGTAGTGAATGTATGTATATAAATCCATATCTGTATCTACATATAAAGTAAGCATAACTTGAGCACATGTACTTGTCTTAATACCACCAAAATGCTTTTGCTAGAAACCAACCTAACATGCAGAAGCTTTTTACCTGATGCATGAGACTAAGCATCAACACAAGTACCAGCACCAATTTAGAGAACTCAGGATTCTAATTTCTCTTTAAATTACAACTTGGTATTTCCTTATAAAAATACTTACCTAAAAACATGTTTCCCCTTATAGAAGCCTACTGTTGTCTGATATTACTTTCTAATTTGTTGTAGTACTAAATTTACTAGTAATATCCTGACTGATATATGAAATACCATCACCTGAGAAATTTTATATGTAAAATACCTTCACATTTTATTCACGCTTGCTTTTAAATATGTTCTAGAGTTATACTTTATAAAAAAAGATCATGATCTAATTCTATGTATTTAAGAATTTGTTTTGCTTCCAGAGCTCAGAGAAACTTTATAATATTAAAAAAAAAAAAAGAAAATAAGTTTTCATCATCTCAAAGCATTTTTATTCATACACATTTTACCTACAATGAATGCAGGAAAGACTTTAAGCATTAAAGCAAATTTCTTTCTCCTGGGAGGTATGTTCAGACTCTGAAAATTCAAAACTGCTGTCCAATTTACTTTTCTCTAAATCAAGCTTTGATGCTTGAATGTGATGAACTATCTGTACATGAAAGTGTCATGAGAAGATGGTCCATGTTGCCTGTCATGTACTGCCATCTCCAATCAGAAGTCTCCAGGCCAGTTAGAAAACTATACTGTCAACAAAGTGACATAGAAAAAGTCTTCTTGGGGAGGTAAAACCACTTCCAGAAGTAATCTCTTAGAACAGACAAAAGCCTAAACTCCTCTCGTCTTAATATTTTGGATGATAAGACATTACACTGTCCCAGGGCTTAAAGTTGCATTATGCAGGAACTGCTTTCTGAAAGAAATTTCAGCGGGAGTTTTTAGCAGGACAAGCTGCTATGCGCATCTCTATCTTGGAATATCATCAATACTTTTGGTGAAGTAGACTCCAGATTTTCATCTGAGTCCATTTTTATTCACTACTTTCTCAAATAAAATCTTTTAAGGATAAAAATTTCTGTGCCTTGATTTAACTAAAAGGTGGATTATTTCAGATAGAGAAGAGGGAGAAAATTCAACTAACTTGATTAAGTTAAACTTTTTAAATATGTAAACATTGGTTTTAGCCTTGTTGACTCCTCAGCACACCATACTCCTAAGACTGTGATGTATGGCCTAATTAGAACCCTGAAAGCAACTCCCTGTGTGTGTTGCTCTACATGCTTAGGAACAACGGTGTGATTTACCAAGACTGAGGCTTCCTACTTCATTTCCCGTTTATACTAAAAACATACTTTGAGAGGCTACAGAAGCTGGCTGTGAGCAATTATGAAGTTTACCACTTGAACAAGTAATAGATTGATTAATCTTAAAAACTTCTTTAGAACTCTGAATATTTTCTTACCACAAACCTTGAAAACATTGTTCGTGTACTCAACTTACTACACTTTCTCCTTATTTCATTATAATTAATGCATGATGTGTGAAGAATGATTATTTCACGGGTTATTTCAATCAAGTGAGATATGTTTACCAATATATTATTTTTTTCTTTAGAAAAAGAAGTAATAATACAAATTTGAATACAATGAATTTGCTGTTAGCAATATCTCTTATTTTTATTTATGACATTTCTTGCTTACATTTACTTGATCGCCCTTCACCTGCCTTGTTGCCCTTTTTCTAGATATAGCTAGACATCTTTAAAAGTATAAAGTCAACACTGACTATAAATGTAATTTGGGTATCTGTAAACTCTACACGAAGAGAATTCAGAAACTATAAAATATTAAGATCATAACCTGTTGGGTTTCTTTAATTTTTCTTTTCAGGAGGAATAAGTGATGGCATCATCTGTGCAACACCAGGGATTCGGAAGGGCAAGGACCTCCTCAAAGTTCCTTATGAACTGTTTGGGGCATGCCCACTTACGACAGCTCACACTCATCTGGCCACCACTCATCATCACAGCTTTGAGCACAGGAGTTCTCTGAAGCACTCTCACCACAACGAACACGGGGAAAACAGCAGGCTAAGTTGTGAACCCAAACCAAAGCCGAGGCCTGTTAATTTGCGTCATGCAATTGCCACTGTAGTAATAACTGGAGTTGTCTGTGGAATTGTGTGTCTAATGATGTTGGCAGCTGCTGTTTATGGTTGTGCCTATGCTGCAATTACTGCTAAATACCACAGAGAACATTTGGCCCCTGCAAGACAGCATGGGACTCCTGAGGAAAAAGAGCCATTTGATAGCTCCTTGGCTTGAGTTACCTTTGTCTCTGGTTCCTTTAAAATAAAGAGCTCTCACCTCAGTTTAAAAGCTTGGAACCTAAATAGGATTGGTTTTAGTTATGACTGCTTTTTTTTTTTTTTTTTCACATTAAAGGAATTATCTGTGTGTATATACATATATATATCTATATGTTCCTTGAACTATGCATTAAGATATATTTATGTAGCAGAATGCAACTTATTGCATATATCTGTACTTATATTTTGTGTTATATATTCTGAAGCCAAAATGTAAGGCTGAATGTGTGAGAGAATGAAATTTTAACAGTCATTTCCAAGTATTCCGTTCTTCATTCCTAGCTTTTGATGCAATATTAGTACAATATACAAGTAATGGTGTGCCTACACTTAGCACTCAACATGAGAGTTTTTTTGCAAAGAAAAACACAAATGATGAGAGTTTAAAATATCTGATATGTATTCAGAAATATAATTTATAATCAGTTTTAGAACTGGCCAGTCTATATGCTGATAACTTACAAAATTGTTGCAACGTTTCCAAATACTATTTCCCACCTCCTAATTTACCCCCATTATGGAGTTTAGAAAACAGGAAGTATCTTGTTATCTATCACATTTCATCTTAAAGTACTTGCAAGGACAAGGAAGAGAGCTGAGAAACCATAGGAGGAGGAAGTAATGCTACACTATGTTTCAGGCACTGAGATAAGCATAAACTGCATATAAGAAGAGACACTACCTGTTATCCTAGCGGGATACATGCTTGCTAAAGACATTTCTGAAACTCCTTAATCCAAAATCCACACAACATCAGGGCTACAGATGGAGTCCTGATCAGTGTGCTGCCCTTCAGTAGGGAGGATCACCTAGCTGCATGTTGGCACATTCTCAAAGAGAAAGCATCCAGCTGAATTAATTCAAGGGTCTGCCCTTTTTGCAGCTCTGTTTTGCTCTGGCAAAAACCACAGAAACCAATTTAGAACACAGGGAATATTTCGAATGTTCAATAGTATTTTTCAAATAATTCGTAGAAATGACAGTCTCAAAACAACCAAAGAGATCAGCTACTTCATCTATCCTTTCTGAGACTAGATGGAGTAACGTCCAGTCTATTTGTGACAGATGTTTGTCTAAGGTGTTTTTAAACCTTTACAGTGACATGGATTAACAATCTGCCTAGGAAGTGGATGCAGCAATCGACTTTGCTTACAGTCTGCAGATTTTTTCTTAGTATCTGCCCTAAACCTGCTTTGCTAAAAATATTTGCTAGTGTATTTTAATGGCCAGAAGTCTTGAGGACAGCAGCTGTCTCTCCAATAAGAATAAAACGAAGTTGTGCCACGGCATTCAGAGACCTCCAATCTTCTTTCAACAGACAGATTCCCAGACCAAGTCTTATTAGAGCAGCTACAGCCATTCCAATTACAACCTCAACTGAATAATGAGCTATATGGCAGGAGTCACATAACCCTTGCTCTTATCTACTTAGTAATAATTGAAACGTAAATTTTAAAGCTCATTCCTGCATCTGCAGTTGCTTTCACATCTAGGAGAAATTAAGCATCTCAGTTTTAATGTAAATCAAGCACACAATGAAAACAATCAATTACTTCTTTGTGTGTGTGTGTGTGGTTACTACTACTACACCCTTCACATTATAGTTAGCCTGTTCTGAACTAAATAAATCAAGCTGTTTCAAAATTTCCCATAAGAACACATCTTCCAAAACTTTTTCTCCTGCATTCTCTGGAACCTTTTCAGTTTTTCTACATTTCTTTTTTTTTTAATGTGGTGCTTCAGACCATGTATATTACTACAGCTGAGACATTATCGGCACAGAATCTCTCGGAATATTTATATTCAGGCTCTTTAAATCTGATCTCTTGATGATGTAATTCCAAAGTGAATGTGCTTCTTTTTTTTTTTTTTTTCAGTTGATATATTTTCTGAAGTTTAATGAACAATCTGTTTTCAGAGCAAAGTCATTCTAGTGTGGAGATCAACATTTATTACTCTTTTTATCAATTTAGCGGGATATTATTTTTCAAAGGAAAACATAACTTTTCAGATAGAGAAATAACTCAGGGAAGTATTTTACTGCCTATGGGCCAAAAAATTAGTTCAGAGCCAAGCCAAATAACAGTGCTTTCCTATGGTGACCACCTGAAATGAGTACACTTGCATTCAGACAGCAGATTCTAAAATGAAAGCTAATAAACCTCTGACCTCCATGGAGATTTCAGCGACAGTGTTTTTAACAGCAATGCAACTCCCATTACAAATAAGTTTACACCTCTGACGTATTCAAACAAAAGAAGGATTTAATATTTCCCTGCCAGAAATAACCAGAACAACATCTTTGACTTTAAAAAATATTAACAAAAACCTTTTAGGTTTTTCCTACTGTAAGAAATAAAAAGAAAAAAAAAAAGAAAAGTGAGAGGAAGACAGGAAGGGTACAACAACATTTAAAGGAACACTTTCCAAGTCAAAATTTAAAATCCTTTGGGGATTTTTATGCACAAATAAGGCTGTGAGTTGATATGGAGTTCTGCCAGAAAGCAAAGTATTTTGTATTTCTGTTTGTTCACTCTGCTATGGGAGTACAGCATGCCAATCCATGCAGAACCTGATTTATACTTTCAAAATAAATATTCTTTAATAATAATAATAATAATAATAAACCACCCAGGAAATGTCTCATTTAACTCTGGTAAGTCTATATAAATTTAGAACTGTCTGCAGTTATCAAATTTCAATTATTTATGCAAAAAACAGACAGACAAAAGAGAAAAGTACTGATTTAATTGCTTGAATTAATAAATGTAAAGTTATTTATTTTTTAGTAGAAGAAACAAATGAAAAAATAGATATAAAGGTGCAATTTTGTTGCCTGTAACAAATTGTCCATTACAACTGTTGACTGTAATGTAGTAGACTGGATCTAGGGATTCCCCACAGAAGCATCCTTAATTTGTAAAGCTTAGCAGTGGACATCTGCTGCTGAAGTAAGTTGTCTGCACAGCTTTATATTTCAGATAAAGGTTGCTGAGAAAGCTTTATTATTTTTCCAGCAATCTAGTAAGTGGTATTATGGTAAGCACAGTATTTTTTTTCCTAATCTTCTTTCAACAAAATTAAATTTAAAAAAAAAAATCAGGATACATTTTTTGCTGCAGTATTTGCAAAGGTAAAGTAAAAATATTGTTTTATTCCTGATTTTTATACAGAGATTAACAATATTACTATGCTTTCTGAAAAGCTGGCCTACTAAAATGTCAATTTAGAAGAGTTTAGAAAGTACAATATGGTAGTATTCTTTACAGGAATTGTCCTTAAAAACTATATCAAAAGAAATAAAGCTGAAATTGAAACATATTTCTTTGCCATATGTGCCTTTCCACTCAAAACCTGCAAAAAAATAAGTCTTCCCATGTCCTACCAAAATCAGGATTGCTCTTCTTGAATATCAAAGTAGAGTTGAATGACATTACACATAGCTTATCTATCATTAACAGCATTAAGAATAAACGACCAACTGTTGCCTACTAATAACCATTTATCTTTGCTGGCCCAAAGACAAAGACGTGCAGGCTTTAGTTAAGCTTACAGAAAGCATGCTGAATTTTACAACTTTGATCTTTGAACGTGGTTGAAAATGCTACAGTACTAACAATCACAAAAGATCTCGATACTTCCTGGGCTTATATCATCTGAAATTTGACTGTACATGAGACAGGCATCAACATCAGTCATCTGGATATGGCAGTAAGCCACAACAGGGGAGAAGGAGTAGGAACTGGAAACCCATAATAAACAAACCAGTGAAAGGCACAGTTATCTCTGATTACTGAGGGATACCCCACAGTTTTATGGCTATATACAATATAGGTATGAATTTTTGTGCAAGACTACCACCTCACTTCAAGACACAACAAACACACAGTAAAACTGCTAATGCTTTCAAATATTCTTACAGTGGGAAATGAATTAATTGATCCCCAGTACTTAATTGGAGTTAATGTATTCATATACTACATAACGGCAGAGAATCACTCAAAGTGCTTTTCAGTTTCATCCTTGTGCTGTATTATTTGCATTTTTTAAAAGGACCTGATGTCTTTTCTGCTGTGTCACACTACAATCAAGGATTTATTGTGCCAGAAGAATCATTCAGAATTATTTAGAATCAGATTGCTATTAGATCACAAGATTCATTCTTCTACTTAAGCTCCTCCACTCTGCCAAAATTGCACAGTACTCAAAATCGAATGAACAAACAAACCTCCCAAAAGCAAAGGAGAAGTGCAGAAGTGGAGAATGCCCTGTGGAATTCACTCTGTATCTATTCTATTATACGTGTTGGGAAATTGATCTAATTCATCCACCAGAGAACTGCTAAGGAGAGCCCAAGAATTAAACAGGGTTTATATTCTGAAGCAAATACTAGCAAAGAAATATCTTAAAGAGCCACGTTATTTGATTAATCCAAATACTAACTCTGTACAGTAAAATGAATTGAGAACAAATAGAAATGAGTGCAAATGTGTGCATTCTGAGTATACCATCTAACTTCAGATTCACTGCTCGAGCAGTGGTGAGAGGCAGAATTGAACTGCTTGTTCTGAAGCACTCAGTAGGGCACTTTGCATGTCTTCATGCATTACCTACAGAGTACATTTCCTAAGCAAGTCATGGCTTTTATCCTAAGTCCTTCGGCTATTTAATGCTAGACTGTACAAATATACATTCCAATTTTCCTGAAGCTGAAAACACTAGTCTATAGACTAATATTACATTTATGAGTGCACAGATAATATTCAAAATGAACAAGAAACTCCAGAAAAAAAATAAAAGAGTGGTTTTCCACCAAAGCATGCAAAGCATTTTGAGGGATTTACTAAACACTACTGCTGAATATAATCTTCTGTGGCTTACAATGTGGAGTAAAGATTAAGTAAATCACTGTCTTGCCTGACAAGGAAAACATCTATTTTAGAACGATTCAACAATTTGGTTGGTGTGTCATTCTGATGACATATTCATTTTCCCTTAAGCCTTCATACTAAAAGGCAGTTTTATGGATGGTGCCATAAATTTTAAGGACTGTGTATGACAGTGACATTTGCACGCATGTTTTTAATATAGCAATACCAAAGCAATTCACGTTGCAAAAAGGGGAAAAAAATGCAAGCAGAACTGAGAGGCTTAAAATAGATACAATTCTGTTGTGCTGTTGTAACAATAGCTGACTTAACTATTTGTGAGACGTTTACAATACCTGCCACTCCTAGAAATATAAGTAGTTCAAGCTAGTTTTAATTAAATTAATGGGAGTCACTTCTTCAAAACATGTGCTGGATTCAAAGTAGCATTTATACAATTGCTAACACACACACAAGAAAAAGGATGAAGATCATAAGTTCTGTCATATAAAGGCAGCTAGTCTCCCATACAATGCTCACATTTTCCTCCATAAAAATATAAAAAGATCTTGCTTACTTAGAGCCTACATAACTAAGTCTCAGTTACTGGAAAACTGGTATGCTTACTGATTCTTCTTTCAAACTGCTGTACTGCAGAAGCTGATTCAAACAGAAAGATAAAAAAAACTGAAGTGTGACCAGCCTAAAACAGACATACTTGTATTTTAAGAGTAATGTGAGAGTTCAGGTCATTCTTTTTTTTTCAAGGCACGGACTGAAATAGCTTAAACAGCAGGATTTTCAGGGTCACTTTACTGTGGCATTCAAAATCACATGTCATTTTTAACAAATTAGTGCTGAAAGGAGATATGGTAAAAATTTCACCTCGTTTTATGGATGGGGAAACAAAAAGGAGGACCTAAATTTCCAAATCATATCATTCAAAATATCTGAAGAATTTTATCATCTCTATTGGGAATATTAAATGTAGAATAATAGAATTTCCCATTTGGAGACAAAAACGTTGAACCTTTATATGGGCTCTAGAAGGAATCCATTCTGAACAGTTAAATACTGGAAAGCAAAATGAGCCTAATTTTACCTTGGGCAATCTATTTACGGGTGTAAAATGTAACATTCTATGTTTGCACAGTAAGGATTTTTGGTAAAATTATTTAAAAATCAACTATTGATGATCCACAGATTGAGTGTCCACAGAGGAGAAGGCCTCCTGCTTCTAATTACAAAGAACTGCTTAAGATATATTTTTACAAATATATTCTGACATAATTTTAAACGTAAGTGATAAATAAACATTAGGTAACAGGTATGATCTGCCTTTTTAGCGGAAATCAGCAGCACAATTTTAAAAGCTATTCCTTCCATTCATGGAAGTTGAATCAAATTTCTTCGTAATAAATGTTTCCTGTGATAAATTATTTCTATTGGTCTCACAGCATCACTTTGTGGCAGAGAACAAGGGAGTAGTCTAATGGCTGCTGTGTCCTTTTGCACCATGTACCATGGAATTGAATGCACCTGAGACGTATCTGAAGGACAGCTTCGCCAGAACTTTATGTACCACATACCTAAAGATAGACAAGACTTTAAGTAAAAATATGAATTGTCATTGTTAAAAAGTATCTCCTATTTTCTTCTTATCTTGCAATTGCTTGCCAGCAGAAAATAATGGCTGTGAGAAAATAAAATAAAATAAAATAAAATAAAAATTTTTTAAAAAGGCCATTTTTAATCATCCTGAAAAGTAACAGTAAAGATATTCTCTTGAAAGGACTACACGTAAAGCATAACTGCTATTCAATATGTTAATGATTGGCAGAATCATTAAAATAGATTTTCAGTCAATAAGACACTGACAGTGGCTGAACTTTGGGTCATCTGTATAACGAATTCATGCATATAACCAGTCTATATCTTTAGAAATTGATTTTAAACAAAATTATGGTGATGAAACCATCGCTTTTCTTGGTTCAAAAGGAACTAAAAATAAACATGTACAGATTGTACAAGTTCTATGTTGCATTCACAGAAATGCCCTTACAGTTTGGAAGTAGATGCTCACATCAAGAATGTGAACTAAGTTCGGTCATCACGCAGTATCAAAGAATACAAAACTCTCGTGCTGAATGCTATCAACATTACACATAAACATACTACCTTTCAAATGAACATCAGAAGATATAATTCAGTCAATCTGCTCCATTTATAATAACTAGATTGAGAAATCCCATATAGACTGCTGTCATCTTGGCCAATGAAAGCAACACTGCCCTTATACAGCTTCTTATATTACATTCCAACACTGGAGACTTTTAAGGTTCAGCTAGAGAAGGTGTATTACAACCTTGTCTAGGCCCTGCTTTTGACATGAAAGGTTGGACCAGGTGATCTCTGAGGTCCATTTCAGCCTAGTCTTTTCTAGGATAATTCTACAACTTTTGGATCATACTTGGAAGAACAAAACAAAATTTTACCATCTGTTGTTCTCCTTAGCTCTGTAATATGGGCAGTATGAAAAAACTGATCATTATAATGTAAACTAAACATAGGAGGCATGATAACAGAGAATGCTAAGACAAAGAAATTTGAGCATAAACATGTTTTAAATGCAAAAAAACCCTGCTTTCCTTGTCTCTCCTGCAATTAAATTGAACTCTGTGCAAAGAGTAATAAGCATGCTGTTACCTCAAATACATTAAAGACTTATCTCCTTTCACACTTGCCATAGAAACTTGCACTCAGGGAAGAAAAAACAAAAACAAAAACAAAAACAATAATGTCAGCTGAAAGAGACAGGAGGGATTTTAGAAAACAAATCACTTCAAGTTTCCTGTAGTAACAGTCTGGAGACTCACTAATACTAGGAATTAGTGCCAATATTACAGGATTGAGTTGTCCTACTTCCAATGAGCCTTGTCAAAGTTCGCATATCAACTGTGTTATAACTGATCACCTACAAGTATAGAATCAAACAAAAACGATTAAGAAAACAGAGGTGCAGAATGTGCAGTAGCTTTCTTCTTTTTTTCCTCCATTCTTGTGGGCAGCTCTAACTCACGTTTCCATTTTATTGCAATGCTCTACTTTCTCTTTGCCTGTCTTAAACTCTTGTACTTATCTGCAATAAACAATATTCTGGCACAGCTTTACTTTCAGTCAAATCCCTCCTGGGAACACAATGATTTTACATGAAATGTGCGTATCAGGCTTCTGCTTCTGTAATCCACTTAGACCAAATGGAAATGAGGAACAGTTAGTTCACACAAATTCAAATGAAACATTTTGGCCAAATCTGAACCTGAATGTAAGCATTTGAAAATATATCTTACTTCAGTCTCTCAAGTCTGGCAAACAAAACCTTCAAACTTTGACTGTTTACCTCTGCTACAGCTTCTGTCCTAGACACATTTGCTTAAAAGGACCAATGTCGACCCTATAATCAAATCTAAAATTTGGGCCAGACACTGGGTACTTTGTTGAAAGTTGCTGATGGAAAAAAATACAAATGTCAAAGTACACATGATCTTCATCTGAAAGAGGACAAAAATAATGCATGTACTTATTTGTCTCGTACTGGCTGTGGCTGACTGATACTTTCATGTAAAATGGTTTGTATAGATCTCAAAAGGACCTTCACCCCTAATGAAAAACATAAAAGGGAGAAGTAAAAAAATATCTATATGAGAAGAGTAAGACCTTGTTTCATGTGGTAGCTATCTAATTTTCTCTAAAATGGCTTGATTTCTGGAAAAAGCCATGACATTTCTTTAATTTAATTCCCTCTTCAGGTTCAGTAATAGATATGTTGAGAAAACTGAGCAGAAAAAGCATCTGAAAATAAGTGAGCAATGTCCAACAATTAAAAATTAATTCATTTTTCAATCTGTATGTTTTACATCTAGTCTACAGTTGCCAAACTTTACTTTTTAGCCTTTAGGATTATAATTTTAGCATTATATTCTAATAGGCTATTATATATAACCTATCTATCTAATATAATCCTTATGATTATAATTTAATAGATTATAATTTTGACTGATAAATGGTAGTTTTGTTTTCCAGTTAATATTTTATGGTCAAATCACACCTTGTACAACCTAAGCAAACTGACTGCTTCACAGTATTTATTACAGAATAGGACTTTCAAACCTGAAGATTATGTGGAATCCTTACACACCAGACAGTCATTACTTACATCTCCTTTTGCTTAATGTAAGATATTCTGTTTTATGATGCAGTAGAATATACGAATCTATGATTCTGTTTTATGATTATGTGGAATTGCATCCACAAGAAAATGCTTCACTGGTAATTATTGTTATTTCTATTAAACTCCATTGCTCATAGAGACCTTGGATAGTCAATTAATAAAAGATCAAGTTCTTTGGCAGAGGAATCATTAAGTGTTCTCTAGTTTAAGGGATTCAATTATTTCTCATACAACTGCAGCTTTCCCTCCTCTCTTCTCAAAATACTATATTCCTACATAATATAATTGCCAAACTAAAATAAAAAGTGAGGAACTCATACACTGCTTTTAAAAAATGAACAAAACAAGAATTTTACCTGCAACGACTGGAGATTTTCTGTCATCCAAAAGCTGAATGGCAGTACTGGCTGTCACTACATTGCTTTTGTTTGCTGTTTCTACAAGGTATAATAAGGAAAAAAAAAGCAAAAAAATATCTCAGAATAAGGAAATTCACCTTTTTTTTTTCTTTTTTTTTCCCCTATAGTTCAGAATAATTTAGTGAATGCAGTGCTCAGGGAATATGCTAAAAGACAGCAAATCTCATGGTGTATGTATGAACTGAACATACAAGCACTGATGTTTCAAAATTCCTGTGTTAAATCACAGACATTAGTAATCAATTCTCTCCTTTTCTGATAAGAATGGCAATAAAGTTGACAACTGGTTGGGCTACTCAGAGATGTGGGTAGTTGTAATTTTGGACTTTTCTTGCTTAAAATATGAAGCTGTAAATTCAGTTCAGGCAAATATTCAACAACATCCAAGTTACATAGTATCTTGGGTTTTCACATGGAGCCCTATAAAAGATGTATCAGGTCAAAGGACCACTAAACTAGCTGCAGATTTCAATGCTTATTGTAGTATTTTAATATTAACATTTCAACTTAACTACACAGCCTTCGTGTGCTGAAAAATTTGCTATCCTTTTGGTAACAGATATGGTTCAGAACATAGATAATGACAAAATTATAGACCTGTACTAAATGGGATTGAATAGACAAAGCTCCCGGGTATTTGCTCAGCAGCTCTTCTGTACCAGAGTGGAAAATGATCAGCATTAAAAATGTTTTCCTTGTCTTCAGCTGTCAGGAAATCTCTTGAGAAAGAAGAGAGAAAGAAAATACTTGTTTGTTGTATGTCACACAGTAATGTCTAGATTTGAAAGACAAGAGAAAAAAAAGACAAAGCTCAATGTTTTAGGAAATAAAATGACTTTGGACAGTTATTCTAATATCTTTTGTACAAGAGAGGGTTAACTTAAGCCCCTAGTACTTATTCATAACAGATTTGCAATTGGAAAACCTCATAAACTAAGTAGTACTAAATACACCTCTACTGATATAAAATAAAATTGCTCATTTGGAATCATTTAACAGCAGAACACAAGAATTGTACAATGAAAAAGTCACGGAAGGTTTGATAGTTTGCTGCCATTGGTATCTATTTTTAAGAAAAAAAACCCAAAACAAACCCTAACAAAGTAATTAACAGCCTACTTTCCAAATTATAGTAAGGAAAGGTAGTGGAAAACTGCATACTTAATTCATCAATGATTTCATGGAATGCTGACAGAGGAAAATCTCTCTGAGGATAAATAGCAAGTATGGTCTCCACGCTATTGTTCTGGTTTGTTGTCTGACGGTAAGAAATTGCAGTGCTATTGATCTCATCTCTTGGACTACTTACACTACAATAGTTTGTGGTCAGATAGGCATCATACAATTTTATATTCAATAAACGTAATGTATCATAAAGTGCAGGGTTTTTTTCACATGTATAATGCCTATATCTGCCTGACATTACTAAAGTGCGGATTAAAAAGTCATTAATTATCAGACCTTATTTTATGGCTCTCTATTTTAAGAAACCTGTACCTGCACTACATCACATCTTCAAAAATGAAAAAAAAAAAAAAAAAAAAGAGGAAAAAAAAAAAAAGGAATCTTTTTTCTGATGATCATTTCACCTAGTCCACTTCTGTTAGCTTTGTTTCAATTTTAAAAAAGAATCCCCAGCAATAAGACACAAACTCTAAAAAGTATATGATATTTTTTCAGAGGAGATATTAAATATATATATATATTTCCTACAGATGTAGCATACTCTGAACTCCCTTTTATAGAAAAGGTATAAAGCTAATTTGAAAAATTTGGGAAAACGAAATCTATGGCTGTATGTATACAACAGCTCATTGTTCCAGATGTTCCAACTGAGGAAAGAACTCTATTCAATCTTCCTAATTTGTCCTATGCATTTCAGTGCACAAATGCAAAAGCCTGGAAGCGACAATAGGCATGCTTTCTAAAAATAAACCATTTTTCTCATTTTCACACATAGTTGCCAAGCATAGGTTTGTTACTTACTGATTAGTAAGCTGTTCTGGACCCACAAACAGGTTGATACGAGATAGTCCAGTCCGTGTTCCAAGGAAGGCAACTTCTACTCCTTTGTCAGAATTTCTGAAATAGAGCAGAACACAAACAAGAGACAATGTTTCCTGACAGTAAACAGATAAAGCTATATTAACTGGTCACTGAAAATACAAGCGTACACATTTTCGAGTAAGATAATATTAAGTACAGTTGCTTTTTTATTTTTTAGTTAAAGTTTAGGTTGTGGCAAACATACAGTGTAGAAATGTTATTACACTTTAAGCCATAGCTGTGACTGCTGTTCTGACATCAAAAATTTAGCTGGATTTAAACAGCTAGCTCAGAATCAAACGTAGCTGCCATCAGGACTTCTATCTGCTGCTAGACCTTAGGAAAAAATGCGGCAGGGAGTTCAGGCCAAATGCTCTTTCTGCACTGCTATCAGGACCAAAGCAGCTGTTTAAAAAACTAGCTCATGTATGACTAGAAGAGCCTCACATGCTTTGGTCCAAAATGTCCTATCTTATTAGTGTAAATGAGAATATGAAAGGGGATCAAGCCTCCGACTAGTATGTCTCTGAGGTTATCGACCTTGTTTTTACTGGACCTGTTGTTAATTCATTGTGTAGGAGGATTCCTAAAAGCCTTATACTTCTTATATACATTAACTGATGCCTACAGCATACTAGAATGCAATATTTTGCTATCTTTATCTTCAAAGAGAACACTGGTAATCAGCCCGCTGAATTAGGTCTCATTGAATTTTATTTTACTTATTCAGTATGTGTTTCCAGCAATATCTTTTTCTTGCAACTTTTAAACATGATGCAAATTTAACAAAAGCTAATCAGGATAACTCCCAGAATTGCCTTTTATCAGCAGTATCTCACGCAAACTGCTAATCTTAACATCTGCTTTCCCTAACATATATATCTTGTTGCTTAACACTTGGCTCTGGAAATAAATAAAATAAAATAAAATAAAATAAAATAAAATAAAATAAATTTTGTATGTAATTGTATATAATTTGTTCTGAGACAAATTACCAGTTCAATAAACAGTTTTAGTAAATTATGCATTAAATTCCTCAATTATTCTAAACAGTTGTTAGAAATAGTCTCAACTGTATGCTGTGCTTCATGTACGATCTCATTAGATATACTGTAAAATTTGAGTAACCTTATGCTACTAATCATTATGTACAGTGCAACATAAACGCTTAATACTGAATTCAAAATTGGTTGTATTTAAGATACACTGATTAATATGCTCTTTTAATTCTTTTTCCTGTAGTTGAAAAATTAAAATTCCTGAGTAAATAAACTGAAAGGAATGAAAAATATGATTCAAATAAATCTTGATAACCTGACAAAACTTCAGGATTTGCAAAGCATTTTACCAGTTTTTAGACATTGCTATTACATGTCAATCATGATAATAATGACTGATTCAAAGCTTACTTACTCTGATTTATTTAGTGCTAAACTGGTCCAATAAGCTTCAATTGGTGCACTCACCACTGCATCAAACAGAACTTCCTGGATCAATTCTTTATCACCTATAATGTTATATTAAATCAGTAAACACGCATGCAGATAATTTTTGTTGCTGTTAGATGACTAAACAATGGTTTTTTTAGAATCTACTGTATTTTATTCAAGCCTTTTGCAGTATAAAGCATTTACTGTGTAGTATTATATGATGTGTAACTGCACTGTAGTTTTTCTTATGTTATTTCAATGCATGAACAATTTCTAATAACTATAAAGGAAACAAAAAATGCATTTTCCACTCTACGTAACACATTCCTGTACATATCTCATGCTTGCATTTTCATGTAAAATGAGGTTAAAACCATTCTGTCCACTAATTCACAAAAGCTTTAAGTTCATGAAAAGATCTCGGAGAAAATATGCACTTATCTATGTGATTTTTTAATTCTGTTTTGCAGTCCAGAAATGCTAACTTCATACACATTGTCCCTAAGGCACTCTGGAAATATCTGGTACATTTTTTAGAGAAGTGATTGATTCAGACTAACTCTGTTCAACTTACGAAACAAGATGAAAATACTGCATGGTATAGCTATACCATCTGAGCAGAAATTTGAATATTTGGTTCAGGCACACTATTTACCATAAAACCCTGAATTCTGTATCATATGAGTTTTTACAGATCCTCTGGAAAAAGCTCAAAAGCAAATGAAATTTGAAAGTGATATCAGCCATGCAATCCAATCTCAAGTTATCAAACTACGTAGCTTTGCTTTTTGTATAGAAAGTACAGTATAACAGTTTTTAGCTGGGAAAAAGTCTACTACATGTATACTTAACAGAATACTTGCATTGGAGCAATGGCTCTTTTCCTGTGAGGTAGCGTTTAATTGCTTCTAACTGTGTCATTTGGCGGTGTTCAGGATGCAAGTCAGTGTTGCAATAGGACCTGAGAACATATTGTCGAAACATTAAAATGTTAATATGCATAAGCATGATCTCTCTTTGAACATAAAGAATTGGTTTCAGAAAGCACAAACAACATGAAGCCAAGAAGGGTAACAGACACCAATTTCATGCTTTGTTTAAGGCTTACCATTCATCTGCTAAAGATACATCAGGGTGTTCTAAATCATGTAAACCTGTAACAGGAATAATAATGGTTTATTTAGGGAGCAGTCTGGGTAACAGATGGTTATTAACATACACTCCATAACATAAACCCTTCCCTCTTGGAAAGTGCATTATTACCACAATACAATAAATCATAGTAAACTATTCAAATACATTTTAGAGTCTAACAGACTGGCAAAACCCAACTAAATCAGATCTAAAAATGAAAAGGAAGGAAAAAATGTTTTTGCATTGACATGTTTAACTCATACAAACTGTTCATGTGATGTACTTGAAGTTGAGAAGAAAACCTGAACAGAGCAATGCACAATGGTAAAAAAAACCAAACTCCTATTCACATTCCCTTGTTCTTTGTGACAAGTGAAGTTCTTTATGCTAAAAATGCATACTTCTCATTTTATGGGAGTTTTTCTCTTTCTCTTTTAAATAATATTTCTTTAAAAGGAACAAATCCCAAAATCTAAGCACACTCTCTATGAGCACAAATAGCAATTTACAGGATTGTTCAGAAAAGGTTTATTGTTCTAACTGGCCACGCAGATGCTTGTAAATAAGAACTATATCATTATAGCACAATAAAAATGTACTTTGGCAATTTTCAAAACTCTTAAAGCATGTATCAATAGACAATAAGCAAATATGGTTCAGAAGGCAGGCTCCGGGTTTAACTCCCAGAGCGCATGCTACATAAAGACAGAACCATGGTGAATAAGGGCAAAGAGGGAATTCAAAACAAGAACACCAATTGTATTACTCAGACAGGACAGGGATGTGCCAGTGGCAGAGAAACAGTCAGAAAGACACGAAAGAATGAGAGAAAAGGAATGGTTGGTTATGGCTTTGTTAGCAGGAGATGCATCTGAAAGGAAGTATCAGAATGGCTGGCTGAGACAGATAATTGTGAGAGGTGGGTTGGGAGAGTAAGCTCCAAGTTTCCTGCTGTGCTCTCTTTATATCCAGATTTGTTTATTTTTTTAATTTCCATATATATTTCTGTGATTCATAAACTTTCAAACATTTTTTTTTATATATCTTCTAGAAACATTAACTGTTTTTTTTACCCAACAAAGCCAAGGAACAAAGACCTGAAGAAACTATATTAAAATCATCAATGAATTAAGAAGCAGAATTGGAAAGAAAGATTTTGGAATAAAAAAAGAAAAATTTCCTCTCCTGTAAGACTCATTTTGTCAGGAACTGCCAGAACCTCACCACCTAACTGTATAAAGCTCCTCCACTGGAGAGGTACACCATGTACAGGATGCTCAAGGAAAACTTATTGCTTTCTGCACTCCATGAAAGAAGGTTGTAATGAGGTGAGGGTCGATCTCTTCTCAGTACCAATGATAGGAGGAGAGGTGATGGCCTCAAGTTGCGCACCAAGGGAAGTTCGGGTTGGATGTTAGGAATAATTTCTTCTCTGAAAAAGAATGGTGAGGTATTGGAACACACTGCCCAGGGAGGTGATGGAGTCATCATCCCTGGAGGTGTTCAAGAAGTTTGTGAAACACTGAGAGAGGAGGAGGGGAGATGATGCCCATCTAAAGAAAATTCAAGGCCTCACCATGCGTAATGTAAATGAGGAAAAAAATCCCATGGTAGAAGATCTTAAAAAATAAAATCTAATTCCCTCATGGAATCTGCAGAGAAACATACAAGCTTTAGGTCTACCAGGTCAACAATTGAATGACTGTGTAAGGAACACGAGAAGGTAGAGAGTATCTTACCTTCTTCCACAGTTACATTCCCCCTGAAGAAATATTTTCCATGTCCTCTAGAGAGAGCCACACCTAAACTGTGCAGAGAAATAGAGCAGACCTTGAAATCTGTGACACAAAAACAGACATTCAGAGATACTTTCAACTCTAACATTTCCAGCTTGTGTATGCTTACTAACTTTAAAAAGCTGTTTCCAAGGCCTCACTGATCACATTGTTCAACTAGCTGCTTCTGTAGCATCTGATGGATCTGTTCTGACGAGCCTACAACAACTGCCTTTATTATGTGTGTTTAGAGATGCAGTACATCATTATTATCTAGCAAACTAATAAACATGCCCCTCTAAGCTTACCCAGCATGACACATCTTCAGCTGAGCCTTAAACATACCTATGGCCTTACACTGAAGGAAACAAGACTAAGATGTTCAGCAACTCATAATTGTTGGAATCACTGGAGCTACTGGGAAGAAAATAATTTCATATGCAGCAACTGCAGCACGATTCTTCTTGGATTATTCTGCTATTCATATTTTTTGCTAGTTTAATATTTTTGCAATAACTTTAGCCTCATAAACTTTTACAGTTAAGTGCTTTGTTTTGTGTTGCTTTTCATCTACCATTAACAGAATTCAAACTTAATGAACCAGATGGAGGATACATGGCTCTTCATATGGAATACATACACAGGATAACTGCCTTAAATGAATGAATGCCAGAAAGTATCTCAGGTTAGGATCCTGTCTGTAATCATTACAACTGAAAAGCATGGGTTCATCCTTTAAGGATATGTTGAGGCACCAAATCCAAGAGCACATATGATGCAATCAAAAGCTCAATCTGGAAATAGGCAGAAAGTAAACATCTTTGACATTTCAGTATATATTTTAATAAATGTTGCCCCTGCTGTCTTCCTGAAGCTATGTTCTCATCCCATCATAACTACATACAGATCATTTTGAAAAAGGAGAGTTTTACTACTATTATTTCTGTCCTAAGGATTAGAAGCCATACTGCACGCATATATGTAGTCACACATCTGTTTACTAAATAGAGTAAGAATGACATTCCACAAAAATTACACTGAGTTTAACAACACATGTGTGGATTTTAAGAAGAATAAACACATGCATCAGAGATGAG
This sequence comes from Chrysolophus pictus, assembly GCA_037305975.1. Classification (NCBI taxonomy): domain Eukaryota; kingdom Metazoa; phylum Chordata; class Aves; order Galliformes; family Phasianidae; genus Chrysolophus; species Chrysolophus pictus. Next base: position 12,370,017 of record CM074587.1, read on the forward strand.
AAATGTGCCTATATTTTCTCTATGTAAAAACGCAGCTTGAGTTCTGTGATGCAGTTCCATTGAAGAAAATTTCAGTTGAGTATTACAGCTATCAGTCTCCTGCTATAAATTTATTATTTATAAAATAATAAAGTCAACATTATTTTATTAATGGATTATTTCTAACTCAAATATAAGCATTTATAAAGTGATGTCTTACCTTTTTCTGTTTTTGCTAAGAAGCATGGCAAAATAACATGGCTGCCTCACTCAGTTTTATTTACACAAATACACTCTAGGTAGCTCAGAGAAACAAAATATCCAAACCTCAAAATAGAAGTGAAATACTATCTCATTTTACAGTACATTTTGTTGTTGAAAAAATCAAAATAAGGCTCAATTTGTAATTACTTAAATGGATTACAGTATTTATAGCTCTTTACGTACTTGCGAAAGCCTTTCGTTCAACATAAACCTCAACTGAATATTTTTTTAATGAAACGTAAGCCATGACAAACACTAAAAGTTTGCCTGTGTGAGCTTGCACAAACTTTCCATCCCTGGAAAAGCTGAAAGGAATGCTAGTTAACTCCTTTCCCTTGCTATTTCCAGCATTGTCCAGGGATATTTTATTGTCAGCTTTTGCTGATGAGCTTTTAATGAGTTCACAAGCTCTGTACAAATGCAAGTCCAATGAGTCTGATGAAATGGCCATTTATTATGGTCGGCTCTACCTGAATGGAGTACCCTTGATGTCTGTATAATAGTAGTCATTTGTCATCACCAATACCCGTTTCTAGATTCAGAACAAGAAAGTCAGAAAGAAAGGGGGAAAACAGTTAGTTTGCCATAAGAATAAAAAAATCAAGCAGTTAGTCAGTGATAAAAATTACAAACAATGTATACATTCAGAGAGTGAAAAAGTATACCATGGTGAATAATTTATAGTAATCTATCTTGAAAGTTGCAAAAATTAAAAAACAAACAAACAAGCAAACAAAAACCACCAAACGGCTTGCTTTATAACTAGTTGGAAAGATATTTCAAACATTACCCCTTTATCCACTGTCTTCTTCACTTCCATGGAGAATTTTCCTGTTTTACGATTCACCATTGCATTTCGAAGCTAAAAGAACGAAATACATATCAAATGCTTTATTTACAAATTCTGCAATTCTTTGAGCTCTTTGCTATGTTCATTTGACCTAAGCAGTACTCTCTCTTCATTTATAAGTAGTTCTACTACGTATGAAACAAACCGCTTACAGATTTTATGTTAGTCTGTTTAAGCCAACGCTCCTGCCACAGAAGTTCAGGCAAATTGTGGAGGTGTGAAAGCAGTTCTCAGCATCCTTAACGGTAAAACAGCCCTTCCTGTAGTAATCTGGATTTTGCACAGGATAAACAGTTTAACTGAAAACTATTATGCAGTTACTATAGAGGAGGTTAAGCACTAGACTTGGAGCCTGGAGTTAGACCAGGGCTCATTTTAGAATACTTTGTAGTCATATATAAAATACCAAAAGAAAAAGAGAAAAGCCCGTTTATGACCTCATTATTCACTCTGCTTCAGCTTTACTCTTTACATTTGGTTGCATCCCAAACCAGCACGAGAAACTACATCCCAGCTGCCTCAAAAACTGCAAGCAGTAGAAGCACGACAGCCCAGTTGAGCAGTAACCTGTTGCAATGGGAACACACAGCTCCAGGGCGCTATGATCTTCTCACAATTAGTTTCCAAAGAGAGAAAACTCAAAGTTGCTATGGAAAACAAAATATACTCAAAGTGTTCATACAGAATGATTTACCTCCTACTCTGCTGGTTAAATCTGTTCCTATTTGGACTGCCACAAATGTCCAGTCACTTGTGATTCCAAGGTGTCTTCCTGTGCTGTCTGAGGCCTGAAAGGCTTCTCCCTGTACCCTTCAGTAACTTTATGCCAGCTTCTGCATGAGTTCCAGGTTTTGTGCTGCAAATCCCTTACACATCATGTCTACAATGCCTTTTCTTAGCATACCTATTTGTTCCCCAGAAAAGGAGAGAATTCCTCTCAGAGGACATCAGTTGGCACAGTCTCTCTTTCAGGGGAACATGCCATGGCTGTTCATCAGGACTGTGCACCAAAATCATGAGGTGTACCTAGCAAGGCGCACAGGCTACACTGCCATAGCCCGTCTGAGAATGGGGATGTTGGGCTGAAACTGAACAAGACCTGGTTTCTGAGAAATTCTCAGCCTTTGTATTCTGAATTTGTCCACCTTCCTGTTCTTCCTTTAGGGAAGAAATTAGAAACTTACTACTAAGCAGTTATACCACTGAAACATGAAAGGATTTTGCTCTCAGATTTACGGGTGAAAGAAGCAGAAAGTTTAAGGTGCTTTTTAAAGGACCTTCAATTACAAAGTGACATTGCCATACTTGTGAGGCACTTCTTGTGTTAAGAAACATCTATAAATTAAATCTTCCAGAACAACAATTTTCATGACAATAGGAATCCTTCAATACTGCTAGTAAATTCCCACCGCCTTGTTAGAGCTTTTGAAAATGCAGAATAATATCAGCAAAACAAGCTTTTTTTTATCTCTCTTCTATTGCTTATCTGTCTGAGCACAATTTTGGACATAGTGTTCTTGCAAAATAAATATTTCTTGTTTTCCTGTACTTCGTGCCATTCATTGCCAGACTGGCCAATTCAGTCGGATTTTAATCAAAATTTGTGAAGATAGTCATGTCAATGCACTCTGAAGACTTCTTGAGTTAGTATGGAGTGAAAAGAGAACGCCCAAAATTGCCAGTGAAATATCTGGTTTTATTTTCATGATGAAGTTGTGTATGGCTGACCTATCTAAAACTGCAAACTTTGCTGCTCTTTAAATTTAATTCTGGAGCATCTACATTTGAATTAACAGGCTTACTCTTCTGACAATGAGTGTAAAGGGATAATTTTAGCTGGGGGCATGTATAAAATAAAGCATATATTTTACTGCAGATTTTTTAACAATACATAATAGGCAATTCTGGAAATATTTTCCCATTTTAACTTTTGTGGTTTTGTACTTGGAGAGCTGGTCTTAATTAACCATCTACTTTCTAACATTTACAGAACAGTTCCATTTATCTTTAACATGGTTTTCATTTTTCTCCTATTGGTGCCTGCAGTTGTCTGAGACCCATTCCTCTCGCAAGCCTCAGGCAAGTCATAGATTTATGAAAAGGGCCTCCAACTCGCAGTAGTGTTTAAGATCAAGTCTGCATGTGGAACTCAGAGTTTGACTTTCTTCTGTTTTTTTGCTTGTCGTGATTACATTTCTTGGCTTTGTAATCTGGTTTCTCAGCTCTTCTGCAGTCTCATCTTCCTTCTCAAGTGCATAAAATAAGTAATGCCTCAATTGGCTTCGAGCCCCTAAGAGTCATTCGTAGTGTTTTATTAAAAACAAGCAAATAAAACAAAACAACAACAAAAACAAAACAAAGAGAGTCCCCACAACAACAAAAACAAACCTTCATTCAGCTAGAAATCATAGTATATAATAAATAGTATATAATAGTATATATTAGTATAATATAATATATATAATATATAATAAAATGAAGTAAAAGCAAGATGGCAGATACTTCAACCTGGAAAATTAATAGATGAATATATACCTGCACCAACTCTATTTCATTGCAAAAAAATTTCTAAACTTACTTCTGCCACTTTTTCCTTATTGAATCTCTGGAGAAAACCTATTTATTCACCTCTTTATTGTGACAAGTATTACTACTCTTTCAACCAAATGTCTTCCAATCAATTGCTAACAACCTAGTTTCACTGCTATAGTATGAGATCATTCTATATACTTAGAAAATTATGCAACCATTGAATTAATGTAGTAAAAAGTAAGTAACTTAATCAGCCTCCGCATGAGTGTTTAATGGGAGACAAATATACCAATAGTTTTCTATGTTGCTAAAGGCAGCTCTATGAATACATGAATTCTTTCCCTCTACAGTGGAACAAACAATGCTTTACTACTAAAGCTTGGAATAAAACAAGAACAAAGTCTCTCTTTAGATCTAATGTCTAAAGACTCTGTCTGTAGCTCTGATACTCTTTCATTTCACTCTTCTTTGCCATTCATTCTGCTGTTAGTGTTTCAGACAGTAAGTCTCTCCAATGGCCTTAGAAACATGGTATAAATGACTGACTTGTATGTTATTTCATAAACACAAAACACGTGTAATGATACCAGGCTAGCTTTTAAAAATAACTGTAAAAATATGACTTCTGTTTTTTTTTTCCTGTTTAGATAATTACATCAAGTGTCCACTTGTGTGTGGCATTGCTAAAATATTAGGAAAACCTGAAGAATGCTAAGATTTTTTTCTACTATACTCAACACGTTTTTACAGAAAACACCTTGCCACTGACCATCAATGCGTCAGTAAATGTGTATGCTTTTACAAAACTACTGTTGTCCAATGCTACAATATCTAGTTGTTTTCTGTTATGTATTAAATATTTCTCAAAAATATTTTTTTTTTCTTTTTTTTTTGTACAATTAATTACTGGACACTGGAGCAGGTCCCTTCTACAAATGCAATGCTCAATTTAGTTTACTTGCAATGTAGATAAATATTTTTCTCATTCAATGGATGAAATATTAGGACATGCTGTTTGTTTCTATGTCAAAATTAAAAATCACTTTTTAACTTTTTTATGTTAGAGGGAAAGATAAACTTTATGTACATACATTATGTAAAGACATACTTTATGTACAACATTATGTTACATCAGAATGTGAAATTTAACTTTCTTTAGGTTTCCAGATTTGAAAAATTCAACTTTTGTTAGAAATTTTCAAAAAATCTGGCAGAGCTTGGGGGCCTTGAGGGAAACACTTAGAGAGAGCTGAATCTGGACTTCTTGTTTTCATGTGCACTCAGAACAAATCACAATTGTAAATAAAACATAATTTTCAATGTCTGATAAATGCTTCAATGTTACTTTAACCTAACCACTGAATTTCTACTAAGAGATCATAAATAACGAATGATTAAAACTGTAGAAATTAAACAGATAAATTATTGAAGAAGTAAAAAGGAATAAAAACAAAGAGAAATAAGAAGAAAAACAAATTCATGAAGGTTTAAAAGCCATACTTAACTACTGCAATAACATTTGAAAGGAGAGAAGAAACTTTAAAAAGGTCATTTGCAGAGGAACTGATTGAGTAATATGCTGTCAAAGATAAAAGGTAAGGTATGAAGTCAGCCTGATTGCCAAGATTACAGAAGGCTGGTACAGAACGTGAACATCTAATGAGGAAGTCTTAAGTAATGTATGCACAGAAAACCACAAAAAACTACAAAAAACACCCCAATGTAAGGAGTAAGATGGCCTCCTAGGAAAGGATGAGGACAATCTATCACCTGATGAAACAGCTAAAAACATAAATGAACTGTTTCACTATTCACAAAGAGGGTGGAGAGATTGAAACACACAGACATGCAGTTTTGACATTGGTAGTAGGGAACTAATGGGAAAAAAAGAAACAACCCTAAATTACAGGACAGAAAGGGGAACACCTGGAAAGCTATGATTTAATTAAGGACGGTCAGCGTGGATTCACACAAAACAAATCATGCCTAACAAATCTGATTTATTGAGGAAATAACAGAAAGACCAGGCAAAGGTTAAGCCATGGACATAAGGAAAGCTTTTGATACAGTATTGAAGAAAAAGCTAAGTCTTCAAGATAAGAAAGAATAAGAGTGAATTGCAGAGTACATAGCGCATTGAAAAATAAGTTTGCCAGAATTAATTGTGTGCATAACAGCTGATAGACAAGGAATGAATGGTTCTGCAGCTTCTCATGTGCCTGAAATTAGGAGTTTTGAGAGAATCTTTTATGACTATTCTGAACAGAGAATCCAATTTGCTTATTCATATGGATTTTGTACATTAAATAAAAAAGTTCTCAGCGGGATCTCCTAAAGAGAAGTTAGAGACTTTCCTTCATTTCTGAGCTTCAGCAGTTGTCTGGATGGGCCCAAGAGAGATATTCTCTTTCTCTTGCTATCCAGTAAAAATATACAACGGGATGTGTGGAGCATGCAAGTTGGGTGATGAGTTTTACCAAACATACAAAGAGTGTGTGTTAGTGGTGCATGTGCATTTACATATAAGTGAGAACCAATATAAAAAAAAAGTTATGAAACTCTGAACCAGGTAAAGTGGACTATCGTTTTTCCCTTTCTGAGAGCAGTCAAGTAGCTGCTCTGATAACTACTTGAACAATTTCCACGCACAGTCTTTCTGATAGGGTTTTAAAATACATTGCTTACCACATCATCTCTGTCTTCCCACTCAACTTCAGAAAGATCCACACTACTGTAGTTGGGCTTTCTTCGTTTCTTCCCTTCTTCATACTGGCATAAAAAAGAACAAAATGTTTAGCACAGCCTGTACACAAATTTTGTAACAGAAAATTGATTGTTTGTTTGTTTGTTTTAAGTTGGATGTATGCTGATTTTATTTGAAAATGCTACGCCTAACAGAGTCGGCAGCTTAATTGATAGATAATGAACAACACTGCTGGAAAAATATACTCTGTGCACTAAAAAATACTTCATACATGATTATTTGCATGATCTGTTGCCATGATATGAAGCTGTTCTTGAAGGACACACAGAGAAGTCAAACTCAGCAGTTGAACCTTTTCTTCTCATATGGAACCCTACATGAGACCTTTCTCTTATAGTTTATGTTAAATGTCTCAAACTAACAATCTCAGCTGTACAGGAAGTTATATTTGCTATAATCTTATCAAGAAAATGTTTACACGTTTCTCTTTAAACAAGATAAGATGCAAGTCTTGGGAAGTGTGGTGTTAACATTTGCTGATACTACATTTTATCTACAACTTCATGGGAAAAAAGTAATATACTAATAATTTATAGGTTTTTTTATCACTAGTCACTGTTACCCTGTAAATCTCACATTTTAAATAAACATTCTAGTGACAAATTGATTTGACACTGGGGAATTTATAATATAGGAAATTCTGCCCTCTGCTGAACATTCAAATGAGAGCCCACTAGCGTAACAAAAGCCCTGATCAGTGGAAGAAGGAAAGTATTTTAGGAAGGTCTGTGAATAGTTAAGAAAAGATATGAGAATCTATTTGAAACGTTTAAAACTGGGAGCAGATCTTTGCAATGTGAAATAATGACCATTTATCTTTTATTATGCAAACAAGGGGGAGGACCACCACAAGTTTTTCTATGAGTTATGATGAGAGATGCTGAGTACTGTGAGAATTACTCCAATTCTGCAACTCCTCAGAAACAGAATGATAGGATAGAGATTGCACCAGTAAGGAACAATATGTGTCTGATTCTCCTCCCTCAGGGCAGGACCAACCATACCACCAATCAAAGCTCTAAGTGCTCAGTGCTGTTTATCACTGGGGTCATTGCAGCAGGAACTTGCAGTCCTGGTCTACACATCACAGAGAGGCCACGGAGAAAACCTGTTCTCTGAGCATTTGAAAGGTTGCTCCCCCATCCTGATAATTTCCTTTCTAAATTATTGTCATGTGAATCTCACCACTGATTTTGTAGGGTAGCAGTATTTAAAAACAAGCATGACAAAGCTGCTGAATTGTAATCATGGGTTTTGAGATATTGGAAGAACAGTAATGTTTCTGTTAGTACAAAATTATTTCCCTCAAAAGAACTTGGAAACAGTTATTTTTACAGGTCAGTCTTTTGGGAATCTATGTGGAATAAAATCCTGAGTCAATTCTCATTCTCATAAAAAAAATCTCATTCATAAAAAAGTCCTAGTTACTCTGTTGGTGCAACTCTCAGACTGACTTCCGACAGTTCATACGAATGTAACAGAAGAATAATTTCACGCATTTTTACTGCCCCTTTGCTAGAAGTTCGCATTCTCAGAACAAGCAGGGTGTCCTCTTCTGGGCTGATGCTACTCAACAGATGGGATATTCAGAGACATAAAGATTTTCCCATTTCAGTCCATGTCCATATGCCAGATTGTGAATTCAAGCATCTCAGGGCTGCAGTTAATTCTTGCTCCACAACTAAGCTCTGATAGCTTATACAACTATACACAAGTACAGAAGTACAAAACTTGGAAGCTGCTGCAGTTAAATCTCACAAGGATATAGAGGAGAGGATAACATCTGCTTCATGAGCAGGACTTCATTTTGGTAGCTTTCTGTGCTTTGCAAACCTCTAATTGTGGCTGCAGCTATATCAATATTATCTTTAATCGTTACAAGGACTAACTATGCCTATTCTCTGTGGCTGCACCAATTAACCAAGCAGAGCTTTGGTCTTATTTATTTACACCAGCATAGGAATTGTGGAAGTAGAGATCCAAAATACTGAGAGCTGAAAAGTGTTACATAGAAATTAACTGGGATCATTTGAGTAGAACAAATGTGAAACAACTCCTGTACTGTGTCCAATGCTTAATTACATCCTTACTCACAGATGTTGAAGGGCTTCTGGGCTATACTGCATTCTCAGACACATGTGCAAGTCCTTACTTATGACAATAGGAGTTGATCTTATGTGTCTGACAGCAGAAGTGGGCTTCAAGTATATAATAAATTGTTTGTATCATATTGATTATGAGGGCTTTATTTATTTCAATTATATAGATTCCATATTGTGCATGCAAAAAGCAAAAACAAAATCCAAAAGCAACCAAATGAAGTGCTGCATAAAACATTCTAAGTTTTGCAGCAAAGCCAGAAATGGAAGTATCCATGTCTTAAAAATTCACATAAGTAGAAAGCAAGCCAAAATCCCAGTGTTTAAGCAAGCAGAAGACTCCATACACACTCGAATAAACTGAAAGTGCAGATCTTAAACCATATTTAGGACAGGAAGTAATAAAGTACTGAGAAGTCTAACCTCTCAATCTGTTATTACACTTTAGGGGACTAGTGTTAATTCCTACACAGGAGTTCAATATGTGAAGAATACATTTATGATATAGTTCGGGAAAGAATGGCAGAGAAAATAAAAATTCAATTTCCAGCAAGGAGAGGATTTTGTTCTGATAACAAAAATAGCAGTTATTTCTATATCTGGGTGTCTTTACTTACATATCTATTTTTTTTGAGATTACTCCTTACACATAAATTTACATATTCATATGTAACTATGACCTAAAACATAAATGCAAGGAGATCAAATGTCAAGTATTTCATACACTACAATTCACTCTTCTCTAGTTTCATTCTACTTTTACTGCTAAACTAATTTCTCAGTAAAAGTTATTCATGGGCATAGAAGCAATTCACCAGCTTTTAAGAATGACATTCATCTATGCCATTTTCTTGGGCAGTATACTGAATCTAGCTTCACTTTTATCTCTGCCTGAGACTCCTGGGTGAAGTATAAAATACTGATTGAAGACTGAAGCCAATCCCATTCGCGAGATTACTATAAAGCACTGAAACAAATTAGTAAGGAACCCATTGGGAAAGATAGAAACTAGGAGCTCTACCAAATTGCACTGATTTAAGTGCATGAGGAAAAGAGCTAGATTTAGACTGTGTGATGTTAATCTACTTAGGCCAGTATAAATTGTGTGGTGATATTATAGAGCAGTTAAAACCTGGAAAGATATGATAGCCAGTGAATTTTTTTAAATACCTGGACTGCAAATAAAGAATCTTTTAGTCTGCTCAGAATTCAGTGCTAACTCCAATAGTCTTTTGTTTGTGGGAAGAACAGAGGAAATGATTTTATTTGGTAATCAGAATGAGCTTTATCTTACTGACTGTCTTTTATTTGAGGCTTGGCCAAACTATTATAGCACTGGGTGATTCAAACAATGTGCAACGTGTACAGTTTAAGGACTGAATCACATTTTTTCACCACCTCCCATACAACCATTTACATGTGCCATTCTTAAGCTCTTTGCTTTGATTTTTTTTTTTAACACAAGCAGTCCCAAACCATCTGCACTAAATACAGCCACGTGCTTATTAAGTCAAAGTATAGCCATCTGATCACAGAAGGAGCAAGCTACATCTTAACAGCTGCAAGCCTTGGGTCTAAGGTGATTGCAGTTTCTCAGAAGTGCTCCATCTGGGTAACTGGGAGGTATGAGAGTTGCTCTGATAGCATCAGGGCAACTTCAGGTTGCCTTGAAAGCATCACTTAAACTTCAGTGAACTTGCCTGGCCCCATTTGTGGAATCATCTGGGAGAAAATATGATAGCAAGAAAGTAATGTGGCAACCAAAAGCTTAAATTTGTAGAATACTTATGGGTATCAAGTCAGAAACAAAGTTGCTTGCTGTACAAAGGTCCTTTTAAAATATATAATTTTAAGTAACATTATGATTTCCTTAGGAAAAGAACTTTTCTTTCCAAAGGGAGACTTTCACGATAAGCCTATTATTTAAGCCATTAATCCTGAAGTTTCTAGGTTATGGTTGGCAGTGAGAAACAGTTATTTTGGACTCATTTTTCATGCCAGATAGTAGTGAAAAACTGCCACACTATAAAATTTCCAGAAACACTGCACAGAAAAGCTGACAACAGGAGCCATATCATTCACTGGGGTAAAGAGAATAACACAATTTGAATTTTCCAGGAAGAGAAAAAGCAGGAGCAATCAGATGTACCACATACACGGAAGAACCTTCTAGCAAAATAAAAAAAATAAAAATCTTGTGCCACATGTATTTGTATTACTCTATTTACAACCATAACATATGTGTTTGCATTACAGATACTGCAGAAATGGTTGAATCGATGAAACAACATATGGAAATACATAGCAGGAGGTAAAAAGCAAGGGAAGAGAAAATAGCTCTAAGTCACACATCTACACACTGGACAAAGAGTACATTGGCTGAGCTCGCATTTTCAGGTGGATTGCAGTTGACTAGCAATGCAGCATGTATGCAATTTACTAAGCTGAAAAAAAAAAAACCAACCTCTCTATTTAGGATTTTATTTGCATTCTCAGGACCTTATCATTCAGGATTATGTAAAACTGGCAGCTGCTTATAATTATTTGGGATTTGAGTAGAAATAATTAAAAACATCTGCCTTTATCTTAATACTACCAGACTTTAACCCATGAGCTCAGTTATACCTAACTTCAAAGCTGAAAGCAAAGAATAAAAGAAAGCTTCACATATTGCTAACAAATTTTCAGTGATTCATTTATATGTACAACCAGTTATTCAACAGCCTTCAAACCCTTAATTATCTTTTAAATATATGTAATTTTGCACTTCTAATTAGACAGCAATTTAATGCTCTCACAGGGATTCAGATGGGCTGTCTTTTTAAAAATGTAAACTCCAATAGGAATAATCATTGGCATTCAAGTGATTGAATTCTTCAGTTATTTAAATGAACGTGAGGCATTTACACTGTTCAAATCATTTAAATATTCTGCTGTCAGCTACAGCTGTAGAGTTTTATGGAGTCACTGAATAAAGCAAGGGTAAGTGTAGGTTATCTTACGTTCCAGGCGGGACTCCCCAGAGAGAAATGAGATTTGCTGCTTATGAAAGGCTAACACTGCTTAAGTGGGGCATTAATGTTTCCCCTGAGACTTGCGTTTCTCTGTTTTTCTATATTAGGAGAAACAAATTTTCCCAGAATTTACAGCTACAAAAGACTTAATATTGGTCTAGCGATCTTTAAATACACCCAAGTCCTTCAGCTAAATGCAATATATCATGATAGTCAACAAGTTTTAAATGGCAAATTATTCAGGCAGCTAAACCGCCAATGTATTCCATTGAAGGTATTACAATATATTCCAGGGCTTTGATTTCTACTTGTAACGCTCCCAATTAATAGTGATCAGAAGCAAATAAAGATATGCATCATTTTAAAGAAAACAATTTGTCACTTGGTTTATAGCGCTAAAAAGTGCATTCACATACAGCCAGTCGAAAATTACCACTACTTGTCTTCCAGAGCTTATACTCGTTAGGAATATCTGCCCTAGTTTCCTTGGGGGGACAGAAAGCTTTAATTTCAATTCAGAAACATTATAAAATCCTCAGTCATCACCGATGTTATTGGATTAAGGAAAGGGATATCATAACCGACTCATGTAATTGGTAAAACAGTCCTCATTTTCCTTTTATAAAAAGAATGGTAGAATGTGAATAAAATAAGCGATTTGATTCAGTAACAGATATATTTCTCTAAATGTGCATTTTCTTTAGTCAGGAGCCCGGGCTTCTTGGCTGGGAACTCTGAGCATTCTACCTTAAATGAACCTGATAATTACTGAAAATGAAATTCCTCTTTATTCCCTGAACAGAAATACAGCTCCTACTGCCAGCTCCGAATCACTGAAGCTGCAGACTTCACAAAAGCTACTAGCAGTCCTGCTACTCTTCGTTGAAAACCACGCAAATATTACGATGGTGGAGCAAAAGTAAAAGCCCCTATAACGAGATCAGATTCACAAAGGTGTCCCTCTGCGACTACGGCAGGCGCTGCTCATTCAATGGCATTCTTTAACTTCCCTGTAACCCCACCACGCCTTCATCAGACGGCAGTTTTCCTCCAGCACCTCCATTTAACAAACTGCAGTGACAGCTTTGTAAGGACCAATCAGCCACAACTAACACAGCAGTTGTTTTTAAGTATGTAAAAAGTCTGCAGCATCTGTTTGTTATCCTTCCTTTGCCTTCAGTGCACTCATTTCATTGACAATCTGTAACATGATAAATTTTGCATCTTAACTGCTCATGGAGTACCGCTGTGTGAGCAGAATATCAAAAAATAGGCAATGAAAGCTGGCATAACTGTTACTGAGAAAAATGTGTCCTCGTGCACATTTAAAGCGTGTGCAGAGACCTTTCCAAACCAAGTCACTGCCTTCAAAACCTCAGAAATTCACTCTTAAACTCCCAAACAATTCTTTTTTTTCCTTGAGAAAATATCATTTTAAGTTTCATTGAAAATTTCAATTTCTATGATAAGATTTGAAGAACTATCTCCTGAAGAATAATTAAGAACATTTTCCCCTCCCCACCCCCCGTAATTTCTCTGTAGAAAATAATGACTTGTAATTAAAATACAGCATTCTGGGAGCATTTTGATATGGCATTATTGGCGTTTGTTTTTGAAAAAAACACGACCTTCAGCTATAGTTTCTGGGATTACCATGAAAAAGAGGGGAAGGGAAGGAGAAGAAGAAAAAAAGGACTTGTCGGTTTTGAAACGAAACACGAAATGAAAAATAACGTTAGAAAGTAAAAACTAAACTTACTCAACTGTTCTGCAATTAAAAACAAAATTAAAAATGACAGTAATAAGAAAGAGCTTTGAGATACAGCAGCCCGGGGATAAGGGCAGTTTTCAGTGCTTTCCCGTCCTCAAGCAGCCCCAAGTCTCTCAAGCCGCCCCGCCGGGCGGTGCTGGGGCGCCACCTCATGGCCGCTGCCCGGCACTGCAGCGGGGCAGCCCCGCGGGAGGGGACGGATGGCGGCACGCTGCGGGACGGCAGTGCAGAGGGGAGGGCAAGGCCGCGGGCAGCGCAGGGGGGAGGCGGCTCGGAAAGACGTCGGGAGCCGTTGGGAGGGTGGGGTGGCGCAGGTTGGGGTGTTAGGGAAGAAAAGGGCAGGAAAAGGGGTAAGAAACCATGTTTCTGTGCAAATGAAGCATAAGGGAAAAGCGTGGTCAGTCGTAGAACAAAAAAGACCTCACAAGGTTTGGGGGTTTTTTTTGTTGCTGTTGTTGTTTGTTTTGGTTTGGTGTTTTTTTTCTTTTTTTTTTTTTTAGGAATTTCCATGGATACCTTATTCCCTAGTTATCATGACCTGTGTCCAGGCCCCTAGCACAGGAAAAAGCTGTTTGGAGCAGCGTTCTATGACACAGTGATGACATGATTGGGCAAAGGAAGGGTTACTGATGTTGTCTTCCTGGACTTGTGCAAGCCCTTTGTCATGGCCCCATATTACATCCTTATCTCTAAGAGAGGCCACCCTTCAAATCCGTATATTTGGTGTATAAGTAATTGGTTGAATAAGTACTGTGCCCAGGCCTAGTGCCTCCAACACAAGAAAGACAAGGAGCAGTTGGAATTGGTCCAGAGGAAGGCCATGAAAATGATCAAAGGGCTGGAGCACCTCTCCTATGCAGAAGGGCTGAGGAAGTTGGGCTTGTTTAGGTTGGAGAAGGGTCCTGAGTGTCCTCATTGCAGCCTTCCAGTACTTGAAGGAAGCTTATAAGCAGGGTGGGGACTGAATTTTTCCACTGCCTCATAGTGATAGGACGAGGGGAAATGGCCTTAAAGTAAAGGAGAGGAAATTTAGGAACCTAACATCTAGATGAAGCCATTCTGTGATTCTATGATCTGATAAGTTGTTTGTCAAGACTCATCTCTCTACTGATGGCTTTGAGAGAAGACTGCAACTAAAATTCCTTTTCTGTTCATAGCTGCTCATGAAAATTTCCATCCAGCACTGACTTGGAAGACTACAACTGTCACCAATCTTTACAAGTATGTTACCCTTGGAAAGTACTTTCCACCTCAACCTCCAAAATGCGATTAGTCCCATCATCTGACCATGTCTATGCAACTATACATCCTATCTGAAAGCCAATTTTATTAAAAAAAATAAATAAATACACACACACTCACCAAAAGAAAAAAAAAAAAAAAAAACAGGAGAAGAAACAGGAGAAATAGGAGAGGAAATGGCCAAGAAAAACGTGTTAAAACAAACCCAGCAGAATAATCAGCAAAGAAATGTAGCTAGCTTAAAGATTAAATATACTGGTTAGTCTAAGATGAAAATCTTGTCCAACAGGAAACAGTCTTCCCCAGTGAGTGTCTCCTATCTTGTTCGTCTGCTCAGCGCCCCATAAGAGAGTTTCTTAAGAAGCAACATGTCAGCTTCAGAACTAACAGATACAGCCACTGGGGTTAGCAGCTCAGCAGTCTAGCAATGTTCTAGCTTTATATCATCATATGAAAATATATCAGCATGTAAGCCAGCTTGGATGAAGTCAGTAATCTGTCCTTGAACATAAACTCCAACCCATTCAAAATGGTTTTACGTACATGGGTCCTCCTATTTAATTCCACAGAAACTACATCAGATACAAAGAACACAATAATGCTATTCTCAGCTACAAAACACTATTTTTCAACATAGTCACCACCATAAACTATGCATTTTCACCAGCATGAAACAAGAGCCTGCATGCTGTTATCAAAAAGATCTGCGCCAGCAAAGATGACCCACTGTCACAGTTACCACTGCTGAGATGCACCACTGTGCTCACATCCACTGTTTGGTCTCCATAAATTTTCAGCAAGCATCGATGAATGATCAGTGGGTGCTTTTTTTTTCCTGCATGGAAAAATTCAGTGACACACCTTTGCTTCATATGCATTTCCATATCAGAGGCCGTTTTGTCAGACTCCCCCCTGTGCTGCCATCTGCCACATGGCAACAAAACATAATGGAATGTTGGTGGGAAGGTTCAACCTCTACTGCCATCCCAACATCCACCTCTGACATAGTGGGCCAACGTCATAAAATAGGAGGCATTACTTTCAGAGCAGCCCTTGTATTTCGGGATAGCTCTTTTGTCAGCTATCCAGTTTTATTTTTATTTGCCTATTTTCACATACTTATTGTCACAACATTCACAGAGTGTTTTGCCAGTGTTATAATGGTATCAGGATTTGTCCTGAAATATTAATCTAAGGGCTCAGGCCAGCAATCACTTCACTCTCAAAAACTCCACTGAAGTTAAAAAAAAAAAAAAAAGACTCCCATTATACATTACTGACAGAACCCAGAGGTAAAAATGAGTTTTCCAAAAAATAAAATGAACAGACCATGAATATATATCACAATGACTTCCCTAAAGTTGACAGCTTATGGGCGACTGCCCAATGTTCTGATTTTGAAAAGAGAGACTCTTGTATAAGGTAATGAAATAAGTGACTTCAAGATGTATGCTAGGGCTAGGGATAGTAACAGAAAACCAACTTCTGCCTCATAAAAACATGCCACCACAACAGAAATAAGGAAATCAGACAGCAGTCTTTGTCAGTATAATTGAAACTATCCACTATTCCTGGATTTTATTACCTTCTGTATATTAAAATCTCTATTCTATAGAGAATATATACTATTATTTTTGGAACAATCCTTGAAGTAATTTGCCAGAAGAAAAAGGCACAAAACAGCAATTGCATGTTGTCTAATTCTTGTAATGTAAACAGGGAAATTTCAAATACATATACCTAGAGATTTGCAAATATAGGCTGCTAGATGTACCTGTCATGCCTGAAGGTTTCAAAAAGCCTTTACATTTTTAGAAATCAAGACAAGGTCATGATCTTAATACTACAAAATGTTATAAAAACAAAACAAAAAAAAAAACCAACCAATCAAAAAAACCCTAATGCCTTTGTATCTACTTTAGAATGCTACTTTAAAATGGGATTCACCCCCCAATTAAGAAAAATCCAGCAACAAAAACAAACCAAACAGCCAAAAACCCTATGAATACTTTTAATGCATGCAGAGATAAGAAAAAAAATTGTGAGTGTAGTGGTGGCCAATCATGAAGTAAAACCAATCCCATCACATTTTCCTTTGCAACAGCTACAAAACTTTGAAGACAACTTCTCTGTGCAATAGTATTTCACGCACAGAGAAAAGTTCATATAAAAAGCTTATGCAGTAGCAAAACAGCATCTATTTCATTCTTTTAATCACTGAGGACAGTTAGCATCATAAGGTTAAAAACATTTCAAGTAACAAGAATGTTAGTAATACATACAGAATGTTAGTACAGTCACATCTCATCTAGTTTACGTGCCCTTAACTTTGGTTCTTCTAAGCAATTCTTAGCTTATGTATTTGATACAGCTGTATGTGAGCTAAAAGTAAAATTACACTAATAGCCACCTGGCATGGGTAAGGTAACAAAGCAGTGAAGATGCAGAAGAACCTGAAGGTGCACTAAAAATCTCTGTATATCATCCAGGTGCTCTAAGGAGGTTAGTGCAGCCTCTATTGCTGCTTCTGCTCAGCTGTGGTTACCAAACAGAGCTCAGCAGTCAAGAAAGCAAGAACATGGAAGAAAGGACAAATAAGAGGTCAGAAAGATAGAGAGAATACAGCAACACTGCGTAGGAAAGCAAGTACAGAAAAATATTACAGCAATACTTAAAATACTGGCTGTTTATTATGGTGAGATGTTTCAATGAGATATCCATTACAAATCATTACACAAAGTAAGAAATGGAAAAGAAAAGAAAAGAAAAATTAGGAGCTTCTGCTTTCCATGTTCGTGAAAGCTACTTCTAATGAAATTTAAAACCGGAATTAAAAATAAAACCTCTGCATAAAACAGTTACAATATGGAAAAATCATTACATGAGAAGTTACGCTGACTGCAAAAATGAGTACGTTAGTATGGATAACAGAAGTATCTACTCTAACAGGCCTTAATGTTTAAAAATGAGAACCAAATGTTTCCGAGCAGAAGCCTATCTGAAGCTAAAGAGTTATGCTAACTACTGTGAGTCTTTCCTACATCCTCTTACTCAGTTCCTGCATCTTCCTCAGGAGCAATCTCATGCTGGACACTGCTGGTAATTGGATTCAGAAGATTCTTTTAGTATATACTTGAGATGTATGCACTGTCTTGTAGAGACAAAATGCATTAAGAGAGGAAATGCTTAGGGATTGATTCAGAGCTTGCTATCTTCCTTAAGCGTAAACTGCTTCTACTGAGGCTGGAAGTTTTTTATTCCCTAACCATTATATATTTGGATGGCGGAGGCCCTGTTCCCCATAGAGCAATAGGATAAAAACTCATCTTCACTGGAATCATTTGTAGGGAACATGAAGGTAAAAAAATATTTCAGCAAAAAATAGTCACTGAAATGTGCTATTTTAACTGACTGGGATTTGACAGTGGGTTAATTTGCTGAAGTCATTTATGAGAATTATGTTGCTTATTGGTCAGTAATTTGACATATCCTAAGCACATACTGTCTTCCTTTCTGTGTCTGTGAGAAATTCTACCAGAACCATGAGCGATATTCTTGATTGAAGAAAAATTATAATGACACATATGGCATCCATGTGTACACAGCAGTGCAATCATTAATACCAATGCTTTACTAAGAGTTGATAGTGATGGAACACTTGCACGTGCTGTTACTAAACAATGATGCAATCAAGAATGTACCAGTTCTCATGGGTGTTAAGCTTATAAACATTTGTGTAACAGGCACTTCTATTTTTCTTACCGTGATTAATGAAAAGACAATGATAAGGGAAACTAAAGGCAGAATTTGCTGCTAGTCATCTTTTAGTATGAATATCCCTAGTGCCCTTATTTTGCTTAAAAGTATGCTTTATTGAAATTTCTGTACACATATTAAATTAGCTTTAACACTTTAACATGACAAATAAGGGTTATCACACAGCAATAGAGCACTCTGGCATTCCATTTCAATATAAAATGAACGTAATTACACCAATTTTTGCCTTTGCCATTTTGCAGCAATGGAGACCCGCATCCCTTAAAGAAACTAGTATATTTATTTTCCATGATGTTTTTTATGCTAATCTTTGTTTCCAGAGGTAAATTTATCAAGCATTATAAAGTGCTATAAAGCATTATAAAGTACATCATCTGTTGTTTCTTTAAAAAAAAATGAATATCTTCTTCACATTAAAGGATAGACAGTGCAATGTATTTATCTAGATAAAATAAACTGGTAAATAGTATTCTTACCAAAGGCCTGAGTTCTGGATGAGTCAAAATATATCCATTGTTTGTAATTGCAAAAGCATATCCGTGAATACCTAACTGTAAGAGTAAATGAGAAAGAAATACTAATTAGCATGGCCTACAGTAAATTCTTAAACAAAAAGCAGGCAAACATTCAGTTATCCAGGGCTTAAAGACGGTATTCAAAACACTCACCCACACAGTATTTCACTATAATATATGCAGAGCTTTGATCCTGACATTTTTGCAAATGAGAACCTGCCATTGTGATGAATTCAGCATATAGCACAACTTTAAAATGTCACAGACATGTTTTGTTATCGAAGACACTCACTTCTATGTACCTTGGAGTGAATTAGATATATACTCGTACATAGCACGTCCCATACAATGTGTATCAAACCAAAGGTATGCTGACACCTTCACACTTCCCTGGAGCAGCTAGGTTTGGTTTGCCTCACTTGTTCAAGTGATGTTGTAAAAGAAGCACTTAAATCAATGATACTGGAAGTACAGTTACACTGATCAAGCAGTGACCTGCCATAGATTGTATTTACATTTAGCTCTCTATTAATTCAGATTCATTGGGAGACACAGAAGAAGGCATGGGCCTATAAGAAATTCATCTAATTTACATGTTTGTACCAAGTGGAATTATGGGACATCATACGAGAGCAATGAAATGCTTTATGAAGCCTAACAGGATACACAATCAAATTTAACACTGAACTTATTTAAATAGCAATACTACTCTTTTAACAATACGACCATTACACAGCTGACTGCACCTAGTGAGTGCCCAAATATACCTGCAAATCATTCATGTGGTCATTCCAACATCCCTTCTTAGCATAATTGTGATGCTAATATAGTATCTTTCTGCAGCTTCAGTGTGTAGCTGCCTTCTGCCATGCTGAAGGCATGCTTGCAATGCATCCTCACTCAGTGCTTTCCAATCATGAAGCCAAATAATATGGCATTCCATAGAGCTGTGAAACTGCTCAATGTGAATGTGATTCAGTTTCAATAGTCATATCTTTATGTAAGCATCCTGATTTGTTGAGGTATCAAAACAAAACAAAGGAAAACCCACAACCCAGAAGTATTTTGCTTTGGTGTTTGCTCCATGTTTCTCCCTGCTAACAGACAAACTTTTGAAAACATAATATTTCCCTTGTTCCCTGTGAACGATCTGGTTGAGCAAAGAGAAAACTGTCCTTATTCAGCAATATGCCTTACCAAGATGTTTAAATTCGATTCAAGCTTTTTTTTTTTTTTTTTTTTTTTGTATTTCCTCAAACTTTAGTCCATTTTTAAATGCACTTTGCTGAAGTGGGTCCTCGGGACTTTGGCATGAAGCAATGTGAGAAAGGTCAACAAGCTAGAATCATTTCTAAGAGATAAATAGGTTAGCAACTCTATGGGCTTCTGTTATTTTCTGGGAATATATAACGGGGTATTACATTATGGCAAGGTCATAGAGAAAACATGCCAGGTAGATTTATACCATATCTGTCTGTGAATGATTGTATATGGTCAACTGTATCTGCTATAGAGAAGATTGTTTCATAAATTAGCAGTTTTCCTAAAGCAATAAACTTCTACGAAAGTAATGGAAGGTGATATGTTCTTGGCATCTCTTCATAAAGGAAGGAGAACCAAAATAATAACAGTGGACATATTTTACCTATTATAGTATGACAAGTGAACTAGCTGTTGGCTAAATATCAGATCTTGAATATAACTGCCTGTGTTGATAACTGCAGAATGATGTCCAAGCAATGGATGTCAGGTAACAAAACAAATGTGGGTGGTACACTTCACAGCATAAAAAGCATTTGCCAATTTGAAGTATACCAGCACAGCGAGGGTAGTATTTGTTGTGTATTCTGCAATACATGAGACTGTATACTTTGCACATAAAATGCTTTGGTTTGAGAGAGAGTATTGCTTACAGCTGTGTTGCCACTTTTAAGCTTGAACTCTCTAAATGACAAACTGATTGAGAAACGAAAAAATTTTGTAACAGTAAAATGGCACATGAAAAGTAAATCCAACCCTACCTTATTAAGAACAAACTCCCACTGACATCTGGGGAAGTTTAGTCTGGAAAATGACTGCTGAAAATAGCTCATTGTTATTATTCATCTTCCTCTGCATAAAACCCATCTCATCCAAGCTGAGAGAATTCCAGGTCAGCAGAATTCTATTTCCAACCAATCATTTTATATCCCTGTGTGAATTTTATTTCACATACTGCCTCTACAGGAATGGGTCCCAGGGGCGATTATGCTCTTGCAATTGCATGGTCTTTTTACTGTTCAGAAATGTTTATGGTATGTGAGACTGGAAGTTATAACTCAAATGATTTCACTAACGTAATTGTATTGCATGATATTGATGCCTCTTGTAATAATCTTCTCTTGCATTACATCCTGCAGTATAAAATGTACTTTCAAATAGTCTTGTATTCAGAAACAGGATTGTATATTACTTCCTCAGAAAACTAAGTCTTCAAAAATATTATACCTTATGAATAAACCAGAAATTTAATCTCCCTGCCTATCTTCTCCTTTTCTGAATCACTTTGAATAAATCTGCTGCAGTACCTGTCATTCAGGGTCCACACTCTATGCTTTGTGTATTCAGAATATGTCCATATCTTACAGAAGCCTTCTGAATAATATCTCTATGATTTGGCCATTATTTATATAGCCATGAACAGCCAGATTTCACCTACCTTCAGTTACTACAACACTGTTCATCCTTTTCATTGCAAATGAAATTTGTTCTACTCTTAGGTTATGGGAAGGTGACAACAAAGATTTTCATAGCTCCAGATTTAGCATATGCAATCCTTTCCTCTGCCACCTTCTAGTGATTCTGCATACACAAATGGTATAATCTAAATTTTGGTTAATTAACTTCAGTGGTTCCTGTATTAAGACCTGTTATTTATCCTGACCTGGAATGTCTCTCTTCACTAAGTTCTGCTCCCAAGGTGTCATCTGCTGCCTCTTCTCACACTCTGCAAATTTCTTTCCAGTTAGGACAGCCTTCGTGTTCTGCATTTGCATACTGTCTATCCCAGTGGAATGCAAGTTCCAAGAAATTATTGCCATACACCTTATCAATATAATTTTCATTATTTTATGTATCTTTTTTCTAAATCAAATTCTCCTTTAATTTAAACCACCCACCTGTGGCATGTTGATCTACAAAATCATTCGCTAATTGCCAGTGTATTAAAATTAGAATGGACTTGAAACTTTTACTTTTTTTTAGTTTTACTTTAGTTTTACTTTTCTTGTTGTTTAAATAAGTGCTGATGTTTTGCAAATTCTGTTTTAAAAAATATTCAAAGTAGAATTTTTGCTGACTTTGAAAATACATACATAGAGGGAAAATATTTTATGAAGACTAGGTAGGAGGGAAAGAACCACTGGTCTGGTTGGGCATTCGCTGAAATGCACTGCCTGCCCTAATTCAGTTTGGAACAGGAAAGATACATAGGCGGGAATCCCGAAGGCAAGATTTTTGCATGCTTTTTATACAAAATTACTCAAATCTTCTGCATTAATTTCTTGTTATTTTGTGCGGCGTTCTGCTTATATTGGGTGGTTGAATGGCCTCATTTATTTTATTAAAGGTGACCTTCTAGAGCATACTGAGATGTGCAGAAATTCGAAGATGAAGCCATACGTTAATTCTGGCAGGAAAAATTGGCTATGCAAAGGTAAAACTCCTGAGGAAAATGGGTGACACGATGGAGCTAAGTCAGTATAAACATAGAATTGCCCTCTAGTTTTCATTTTGTATAAATAAATGCCAAATAAATAATATTATATCACATACACTGAGTAAAAACGACGTATCAACATTTGTGAATTACCTTGTATTTTGGAATAGCTTTTAGAAGTTCTTTAACTGGGACATCTGTGCCAACTACTCCCAGGAGAATCCCTTTTGATCTCTGTAAAGAACAATAAGATGTACTGAGAAACACAATGGTAATGAACATTCTCACACTAATTTAACATTGTAGCTACTCTAGAGAAGAGAATGGATATCAGAGAGATCATTTAAAAGGTAGGGAAAGAAGAGGCTGGTACTGTTAATCCAATCAAGCAGTCATTTAGTCAATAATGGTTCTCCCTTCTACTCTATCTGCAATTCAGATAGAAAAGGTATTCAAACTTTCAGTAGTCATCGAGTCCCTCTACAGAAAATTTCCTCCATGCAAAATAGTTTCCAAATGAAAAAAATATAGCGGAAATGTATTACTCCCTTCATTCAGAATTTATCCTGCCATTCAGTAGGCAAAAGAGAAGAACTAAGCATGAAGGAAAAAGTGTGCATAATTTTTTTTTAATAAAGTCTTAAATAAACAAAAGTAAACATATATATATATATGATATATGCACAAGTAATTAAATTCTGGATCTACACAATAGAAGCCTACCAGTACAAAGAAAAAAAATTTATGGATTTCATCTGCTGTAAGAAGAGAACATAAAAGAAAGTGCTGTTGCCTGAGTTTTTCTCTTAGACACAGGGTTTAATTATTTTATTATGGTGTCTAGGGTATAAATATTTGGGATTATTTGTTCACATTTTTATACCAACGCAGGGTTAATAACTGTAGACTAAATAAGGAGAATAAAAATTTACAGAGCAGGCTAAAACACTGTTAGGCTCTTAAAAGCAGCTTCCCAGCAGCCACTCTATGATCACACAGCAGAAACAGTCTGAGTACTTACAGTCTCATTTTGCTTACTAAATACCGGCATGGCAACAGTTGTCATCAACACCAATCCCTGATCGTCAGCAAGCTATATTTAAAAAAGAAATATTATCTCTAAGAACCAAGGAATAATTACAGGCGTGATTGCATTTTTCAATTACATTTTCTTCGTTAAAGTGAGAGAAGGCAATTTATCTAAATGATGCTTATCAATTTAGAATTGCAGTTAGTCCAGCCCAGCCCCACCCTGCTCCATTTCAACTATAGCAGCTCTGCCCACCCCACCATCTGGACTGGCAGGAAAGATGCCTCTTCTTCATTCCTACTGCAATTTCCCGTGAGAGACACAAAGGGGCTGGAATGTGGATTGTGGAAGCAGCATGTGCAGTAGCAAAGCAGCTGGAGCTCTGTTCCACATCTTTCCCAGTGTCAGCTATGCCAAGATTGCCTTGGGTCGTTTTCTCCCAGCTAGGAACAAGAGGTCATGAGTTGCATGCACTTTATTTCTGGTTCAGATTGAGATCTCATCAGCTAGCACTGCAGCAGAAAGGATGACAGCCAGTAAGGATCCCAGGAGCATCTTTGCTCCATCCGGTTTCAGTTTGCTACACTAAGTGGTGGCATGAAGCATTAGCTGATGCTGCACTTCAGGTTGCAACATATTTCTTCAATTTAGTAAGAAAACAGATCTCCTGACCTTGGTTCCATTCAAGAGAAACATGCTTATCATTGACCACAGCAGAGTGGCTTTGCTCAGACTATTGTCTCTGTGCTCTCTGGCTATATATCTCTGCATAAGGCAAGTGTTAGCTGTAGTGCTCAAGCAACAAGCACTGTTCTGTGTGCTTGTGTATCTCCATCATCTACATATGAAAGATAATGCAAGGAGGAAGTTGAGAGTTACTGTTAAACACTTTCTGCCCCTATAATTTTGGAAGACATTTAAAGTTTAAAATGCTTATCCTACTTTTAAAAGTATGACATATCCAGTTATAGTCACAACTTTATTGTGATTTATCATTTCTAACGACAATTAAGTTCTGCTAAATTGTATCTGTTTTTAGCCAAATTCACAAGGAGAGACAATCTTACTGAAAAAATTTGGAGGTAAGAGTCATACCAATTGCAACAGTGATATTCTCTTACTGCTGCTCCATCAGTATCATATTTTCTGAACTCAGGCAGTATTTTAAAACACTTATTTTTGAGAATCTGTGCAATTTTTTTCCTAATAATACTTCTTTTTTTTTTTTCAACAACGAAATAGCTATCAACTCTTTAAAATTTTCAGAACACAAAGCCCATATATTGTTACAACAATATTTTATCAATCACATTTCACATTAATAAATTAGACAAGGAAAATCTAGAACGTTACATGGCTTGCAGCTCCCCGTCTGTTTCAGGAGGGTTTCAGTTTTCCCAACTGAAGCATGGCACTATCTTATGGTGAGGAAGAATGTTTGAGGACATCAGACAAATGAATTTTAGGATCAAGGTTTACATCTGATAAGGAATCAACAGGGACATGAGGTGGAACCAGCTCACAATCGTGTTCTATTATTTGTTTTGTTTTCCCTTTTAATAAATACCTAATTTCCAGTCCTGATACGATCCTTGATCTATTAAACAATAGTAAATTATTAAGAAACAAACAAAAGAAATACTAACCCAACAAAACACTGAGTCCAGGGGTTGCACTAAAAGCAGCTGAACTAGCCCAGGAATGTACCCTCTTTTGCTAGAGTAGTACAGTTAAGCACACTGACATGATTTGTATGGAGAGGAGCTTGCTGTGGTATTGATGTTCAATAGTCCTGAACACATGTACACCAGGAACTGAAAAAGCGTTCTGCTGATTATGGGGTGACATCTTGGAGCGTTTAGAGATTTTATATGATTGCCCAGGGTTGTTCATCTCTGACATTATGAATTTGTCAAGTACCATTATGGTATTATTTTACAGTGAGCCTACTTTCTCTCAAGGGATTACTAGAAACAATTTCTCAGATAGGATGCCAGCCAAGGGACTTGTCAGTAACGTTTTAGGGTGTTTGAAATTCTTTAAATGGGGGAAAAAGAATAGTATGGAGTTCCTGGGAAATTCTAAGATAACTGATCGTGAAGTCTCAAAAGTATCTATGGAAGCATGCAGATAATTACTGCCCTGTAATTGTGATATCTGCAAGTATCTGCAATTGCTAATGCAATCATTTTTCATGGAAGTGCAATTTTATTTTTTGATAGGTTTTTGACTTTTTTTTTTCTTTTTTGGTAGAGGGGCAGGTTGTTGGCTGCTTTTGTAAGGGGAGACAGAAAATAACTGGATGATCGATGACTTGTATTTGGGATGTTTCATCAAGTTACCAACTTATGCTTCAATATTCACTTCTGTTAGATTGTGAGGAGTTATCTCCAAGGGAGGGCAACTTTATTCCCTGGGCAATGACATTTTGACAGAAGTACTTTGAAATAGTAGAATAGTAGCCACTGGGTATTATTGCTAGGACAATTAAAGCTTGAGTCGGTGAACAAACTGCAAAGAAGCCATGATCTAGGAATTCTGCATTCTTCTTTTTAAGTCTGACAATTTCTTACATACAACAGAACTCTGTGACAGCTTATGCAAATGTTCAAAAAACTTAGTAATTCTGGGAAACAAACAAACAAACAGAAACATTCTAATAACTGCTAAAACCTCCCAAATTGCTTATATCAACAACAATCATGTATTACTAATATTATGGGACTTACTGGGATTATTATATTTTACTTTTTTTGCATCATCAGCAAATAATTAGAAGTTAATGTTTAAAGAAAAATATTAGATATCACAAATTCAGAATAACAATTGATAATCATAAGGTTTCTGAGTGGCTGTTCTTATTTCAGAATTTCATATTATTGTGCAATAATTAGTAAGAGTAATACACTCTTCAGTTACTTATTTACTATTCTTCTCCCCATACCAACATGTAGACAATTCTTTTCATTTCCAAACGTATCTACTGGGCAAAGTCATAGTCTCAGAAAATAATCATGTAGGGACATGCAAAAGAAAATACTGTAACCAAGTATTTCTTACAGAAAACCTCTTAAGGTGTGATTTTTTTAACCTATAAGCACAATGTGCCTACTTCTAAACAGGTAACAACTCATTTACACACAAGAACGGGGATTTTTACTGTTGTGGGCAAATACACAGAACAATATTCATTTGAATATAATGCAATAATCTCATCAACTGGGTGGTTAAGAGTTACATACAGTAGAGAACCCTAGGGAATGATTGAAACCTGAAGCAACACACTTTTAATCTGAATTTCTAACAAGGCTTTACCTTATTCAATCTTTTAAAACAAACTACTACTAACAGTCACTGCTACTTCTATGAAGACATGCTTAATTTGGCATATTTCATCCTTCTGAAAATTGAAAACTATGTTCTGAGTTTACATGGTTCATTCTTACCAACCTCAACAGATTCGAGAGGATGGTAGTGTTCACAAGAATCATGTAAGGTATGATAAATGTGTATTTGCACAATACTGTGTTTGTACTGAAACAAGATGCTGCTGGTGGATTCATTTTGTTCACAATTAAGGATGAATTTTGACCCAAATGCCGGAACATCATCTAAATTAATATGCAGAGCCACTAATAGCTCTGATTTCTCCAGCACATTGAGAATCCTAATTTTTTTTTATTCTCTTCTACTACTGTACTGTTTTTTCCAATGTTTAATAACGTGTGTTTTTTTACACTTCATAGTATTAATAAATCAAGTTTCTTTCTGTTTCTTCAATGCGTAATAAGTGTCTCAGTTATTCTTTACCTGGGACATCACATTCATTAACATACCCAGGTTCTGGCAGACATCAAATCCCAGCTCTTACTTACTTAGCAGCATATCAGTTACTACACCTTGATTACTTTCAAGTGGTTATTTAATAACTCTTGGAGTGTGGGGTCATCGTCATGTTTAATACTCTGATTACATGCAGCATGGCACTAAGTATACTTGTCCTTTCAAATGCCCCTTAATCTGTTAGATATTTATTTCCCACTAAATAGTCAGGAGTTTCTACTTTTCCAAAGACCAATTTAGTATGGGCAAATTATTACAAAACAAACCCCCAGGTTTACCTTATCACACAGGAATTCCACAGACATTTTCTTCAAAAAAGTTTTTCCATAATTTGCAAGCATGGAGAAAAAAAATATGGAGAAATAGGCTGCCCCATAAAACAGAGTGGTCGTTTAGAGAACAAAAGAAGTCACTTAACGTTCAGTTCACTTTCTTCTTGCCATTTTCTGACTGTTGCATTTTGATTGAAACCTGCAGCTAATGAGTGCAGTAATCAACATCTCCCATTTAGTATACAGGCAAGAGAAGTTACAGCAAGCTGCCCAGATTTTCAAAGACAATGTTAGTAGTGTTCTATTACTATATTATCTATTATCTAATGTCTATTACTGTTATTTTGTGTAGTGTATTGTGCAGTGATTATAATGAAGCCAGGCTCTGCTAGTGAGGAAGCAGTCACTGTCTCCTGAGACAGAAGAACAAGTAAAAGGCCCATACCCTTTTTTAGATATTATTTCAGATCCTTCAAAGAAAATATGCAGCATTGCTTCACTTTAGCTGGCTCTTAAGTGACGTTTTAAAATCCTGTTAAATAAGAGTATTCTCTAATTGTTACTGCTAAATGAAAGATGCCAAATAAACAATATATAAATTAATTTTTTAATTACTTTAAAGGGGCAATTTTGTATTTTGTTGCTAATTTTTGAAATACGGTTAGCCACAGAAAGGAAACAAATTCTGAGTTTGTAAACTTGTAGTTGTTTGGTATCTTTCAGAGTTTAGATTTTGTATTTTAGATAATCACAGAGCATACCAGAGTTTCTAGAATTTGACACTGTATTAAAAAGACAATTATCCAAGAAAATACTTGATCTGAAACTTCAAAAAATCTATTTTTACAAAATTTATTATGTCTATGATTTACATTATGAAATCCTAGCAGGCCTGTTCAGCTCCGAAGTGAATTCATAACGCTAATTCTTTCCAGCCTACATTTCCTGATTTATGCAATATCTAGATCCATAAAATGAGAATTTTTCTTGTGATTTTATTTTATTTTATTTTTGCTTAACATAGTCCTTGTTTCTGCATTAATATTAGAGTGTAACAACAGTAGAGCAGTTCTGAACAGGACATCTCTTTCACTGAACACTGTCAAGTAAAGTCAGTTTTATCCATTTCTCACCAATTCTGATTCATGGCAAATACGAAATAACCACAACAATGACCAAATTTATTTCTAGATTAATCTTAACCCAATAACATTCCTTTGATTACTAATCTCCCTAGATCTGTGTTGTTCCTCCTAGATTTTTCACCATCCCACAGTAGCAGCTTTGATTTCCACAAAACTCAACTGACTTACAGTGCTTGAATTGCAGAAAAATTCCACAGGCTCTCCTATTTACAGGGCAGATTTTAAATTTAGAGTTAAAATTCACAATTAAAAAACGATATGAAGCTTAGGAGGCTGAACAGAGGCATCTGAGCAAGTACTTGAAGAGAGTTGTGTAGCTATGCTGACCTACGAAGCATTGGTCTGTGGGCCTGAAAGGAAATAGGACTTAAGAGAATAGGGCAAAGAAATAGGTCAAAGTGAAGGTCTGTTGGCCTACACAGCCATATGCCCTGTGCAAAAGCTGAAAAGTGGAGAAGAACATTGCTACATTCAAAGGGATTGAAAATAGGGTGAAAATTTGGGGCATGGGAACACTGAAAATTCTGTGACAAGGCATCAATGCTGAAACTGGCTGCCAGAGTTTAGAAATCTTTACCCATAGCAGGCAGCAGTTCCATAGGGACGTACTTGAAATATGAGTTTCATGCTGAGGATTTGTTTTTATTTCAGTACCTCGAATAACTCTATCACATTCCCAGTCCATCTCTCTCCTTCCTTTCTCCACTCAGGATTAGCCTTGTTTCACCTGGTGTCATATTCCCCTCCAGCTACTGTACTTCTGTGTTCTGAGCAGTCATGAGACAGGCAGGTAGCATCAGAAAATTGGAATTTGACCATTTAATTGTTTTATATAGAATACTGGAATGAAGAATAGCTATTATTTTAGCTTAGATATAAATTATGGCCTGGGACCATATAGGAAACTGTGTGAGTGTAAAAAGTTACAGGAATATGTCTATGTTTAGCCACACAAAAGTGAAACACCAAAAACCATCAGTTTAAAATGCTTACTCAGTTAAAATTGGCAAATTATTTACTCACTGCTATTGAATATCAAGTCACTTGTTGAGGAGTGTGAGGAAAACACCCGGAGACTAAATTTAAGATCCTGTTTAACATGTATGCAGAAATCTTAAAGCAATTTTCTGGGTGGGTCACTCAACCTTACATACATTATAAAATTGAAAGATAATAGCACCTCATCCAGAAACAGAAACAAAGAATAATAAATCAGGGTCAAAATGTTTACTACATGATTATTTTATATCTCATTAGATTCAATTTAGCATCTGTAAATTTATAAAAATGCTAAAATTACTAGCCATGCACTTCAGTGAATCAGCAGCATTGCAAATTTTTTATTTTCTATTCCCAGTGACAGTCAATTCAACACTTCAAAGTATAGGAAGATAAATGATGCAGGGAATGATAAATGATGTTTCCAAATGGCTGAAAGATGACAGCATCAAGATAAAAGGAGGGCAAAGCACTACTTACAGAAGTTAAGGGATAACACAGAAAGAGAGAAGAAAGCTGTCAGGAACTTTTGGGCAACAAACATCATCAAAACATTTCTATATGGAGGAAATACGATTCTATTCATGAGAGAACCATTAAAATTTTTTCCTATATTCCTAAACAGAACTATCTGCTTCTGATTTATGTGCCTAATTTATTCAATTCTACCTGTTCATAAAAACTATTAGAACAAAACATCACAGCAGGAGAAGGACAACAGATTTGAATCCTGCTGTGTTTGTTCAAGAAAGCAAGGAAAGCTTCCCTGCTAGGAAACCAAACACCTTTTTGAGCTATTAAAAAGGAATAGCTTTTGTTCATCCATGAATACAAAAACTGCTTTTCAAATGTGTTTCAATAATAAAGGTCATTTTGGAAGCCAAAGTGAGAAAATCAGAAAATTGCTAAATTTGAGTTATGAGTTCATTATTATTATTTTCATTTTCACAGTTATGAAGGATGATAATCTAAAAAGATGCAGAAAAACGATACAGTTGACATAAGATATTCACATTCGTTTATTTGTCTGAATAGTGGCTCTCCTTTAGACTCACTGGGTGTTCCTACACACATTTTCTAATGAAAGCTACATGATCGTATTAAATCAGCACCTTTATCACCTGAAATTATGGTGAACTTTTTATCATTATCATTATTAGTAATTTTAATATTTTTAATTTGTGGGATTATCTATTTTAATTATAGGGAATATTGCAAAGCTCCTTCCAGGTCAAATATCGTGCTTCAACAGACATCCAACTTAAACTCCTCATACTTCATTACATCTGCACTCCAAATCTGCATTTTCAACAATTTGTTATTTAACTGTCAAAGACAGACTAGAACCCGTGGTCTTCAAAATTGATAGCTAATTACCATAGAACATTGACTAAACACTGGGAAGACTGTATCCAAGTGTTTCATATAAAAGACATAACATTTCATCAAGATGGCCAAGTATTTATAATGGATATAAAATAGTAAAGGTAAACTTCGAATGCCACATTTTTCTTTCAGATCGCTAGGAGATTAAAGTGAATATGTTTAGAGAGACATGACTGTTTGAAATGTTTATAGAGAAAACATTTGCAATATGATACATAGAATCCAACAAAAATACAGTGCAAGTTCATACACCATATGGCAAAACATGTACATTAGTGACTAAGTCATTCATACAGGCAAATGTATATCAGTCCTGTGTTGCTTCCCTTCACCTTGCAGATACGGAGATAGAGATTCTTTGGCTTGGTGTTTGTGTTGTGTTTGCCACATTCTGGCTTGCTGGAAGAAAACTTGGATATTAAGCAGTATTTTTGTGTGACGCCCAATGGGAGAAAAATTTGGCTTCTAATAACTGACAATTAGAATTTTCATTGCTTCATGTATAACTGTGGCAAACTCTTGACCAGTTTAAGACTGGTCAAGAACAGCAAGCCCCTGTATCTGGAAATCTCAATGTACTCAACTGAACTTTAAGGTTTGAATGGTGTCATAATAAACTCAGACAGGGATATGAGAAAAATACAGCTATGAAGCATTTGCTCAGGTTTAGTTGGTTGAAGAGCAGAGAGGAGAGAATTTAGATTTTGATCTAAAACACTAGTTTTCATTAGCACACTGCCACTGTGATGCTCTGCAAGGGAATCCAAGAGAAAATACAGATTCAAATAAGGTAGGATTGAGGGACAGGAAGAAAACTCCTAGAATAGAAAAGTTTTCATAATCACTTATGAAGTAGCCTCATAAGATCAATGTGCTAGGAGCAAAATAAACTGTCAGTAAGAAATATCAATCAGCATTTCCTGCCTACAGTCTACTATCTTTACATAACAAGCAGGCCATGATTAAGAAATGGTTCATTCTTACCTGAAGTTATCGAAAAACCTCAGAGACTACTTTTATCTGTCCCCCTTCATTCATTCCTTTCCATCCCTCTCCTCTTTCTCTACATGAATATATATATTATGGCACACACATACAAAGTATGTGGCTATAGATTTGCATTGATTTGCTTGAGTGTTACACACTTGAATAATTTGTATCAGAATATTATTTAATAGTTCAGAAATGTAGACATTACAATCTAAAATACAGTATCACGTGACACTAGTAAGCAGCCTGATATAAATTTCCCCAACAGCACATTTTAATCTCACCCTGTTTCTTTCTGCAAACTGTTAGAAGTATTTGGCATAAACAAGTAGGTTAACATGAATAAGTCAAGGTTAGTCAGTCTTTTAGCACTTCTACTTGTCCAGGAAGCTGTAAACAAAAGAATTTTAATCCATCTATTTCCAGAAGAAAAAAACAACAGCAGCAACAACTCTTCTTACCATAATGTCACATTTGCTAGGCTCCAGAGCACACAAGAACAAACTATGGACATAGTCCAGAGTGATAGACTACCATACTACCTCCAGATTTAAAACAGGATTTTCTGAGATCCATGAGCAAGAAAATCTCAAATATACATCACAATATAGAGCTACAAGTTTCCATGATCAGATTTCTTGCTTTTTAAATTAAATGTGCACTGCATACACTAATGAACCATTCTAAAGTTTTGAGGTCCATGGATTGCCCTAACCATTCCACAAAAGCTATTCACTGATAATCACTTGATCTATAGTTTTCACTAAAAATTCAACTTTTATCATCATTCAAAAGCTATTAAAAATAATGCATTTAAATTTCTATGACATTCCATATTAAAAGTGCTTTATCTAGAATGAGAATTAATTGAATAAGTAGGTGTTGCTATTCCCCAATATATTCAATTAATTTTTTCATTTCAGTGCTTCAAACCACAACCCGCAAAACAGCATCTAGGTTTTCTGTTTTTGAGAAGCTTTGATTATATTTGTGAAATATACAAGAATGAGGGAACAAGCATCAAGCAATTCTTAGATTTTGCTGCAATCATTGTGCTTTCATGATGTGCAGAAGTGACTGGTAACATACCATATCGATGCAGAAGTTGTTTAAAAAGCATATTATATAAAAACTGCTTGCAACCTATTAGAGAAATCAAATGTCGGATGTATTCAAAGAGGTGTTGATAGATACAGTGGGGAGCAGTGAAAGGGTACCAGTATAACATGAGTTCTGCTGTCTCTATAATAGAAATAAAAATGATCTAGAGATGTTTCACATACAGTAATGGGGTGAGTTCATTTTTTTCTCATTATTCAAATTGTTGATAAAATAACTTCCCTGCTGTTTTCAAGTTGTAGGCCGCTATATGCCTATTGTGTTCAAATAGCTCATGTGTTTGAAGAGCTGCTCTTAGCAGGCCACAATGCATTGCTTTGATGTCCAGGGCCCCAATACAGTGAACTGTTTCACTGATCACTACTGTACCGAACTCACGACACCATGGAAACATGAAGGACTGGTGATTACTTTGAATAACTAAGATCTGAGTAAAATATTTTACCTTTTGAGCCTGAGGGAGCTGGAAAACAACAAAACAGAACAAGCGATCATTACACATTAAATAAATTTGAACAGCTACTTCAGCTGTTGTATTCATAAAATCACAAATATAATAAAATATGAAAGAAAAAATCCAAGGAAACTAACTTTACACTGAGGGCTTATACTAACTTAGTTCATTATTTGACAGCTTCTCTGCTAGGTATCACAAAAGTACCATCAACTTGTTAAATACCATGCTACTAAGAAACAGATTATTTTTTCATCAGATATGGTATCGCA
Organism: Chrysolophus pictus; assembly: GCA_037305975.1. Classification (NCBI taxonomy): domain Eukaryota; kingdom Metazoa; phylum Chordata; class Aves; order Galliformes; family Phasianidae; genus Chrysolophus; species Chrysolophus pictus. The sequence goes on from CM074587.1 coordinate 12,404,031, forward strand.
CTGGAATTGTGAAGCAGTTTCATCTTGCTGTACACAAATATAATTCGACATAAAGATAGTTTCAATTTAAAACCCGTCATTTTTTGTTTGTAAAGATCTAAATCTATAGTTATTAAGAATAAAGCGGACATTAGGAGAAGTTTGTTGCATTAAAGTAGGCTGAATTCTCAGGAAAGAAAAACAAAATGATAGTAGTATCTGTTTATGCAAATATTCTATCATATATGCATACAATACAACAATGTATGCATAGAAGAACATGTCTATAGTGTAATGAGTATGATTAGACACACATATATGAAACACAAGATGTTTCTGCATATATGACTATTCTCATGACTCATGTTCTTAAGCAAGATTACCCCATAACTGGTTGTACACAAAGTATTTACAAAAACAATTCATACAGGAAAGTATGGAGAGCAGGCATTTGATTTCATTACATCCAAACACCTTATTTATCAGAGTTGAAAATGAGTTCTGTTTCCACTTAAGGAAAAAAAAAAAAACCTCATTGCAGATAATGGAGAGGAACTTAGAAAAATAAACTATTATCATCACAATCTGTTTATATTTTTCCAAAATTCTTCTCCTTTTACTTTCAGTTTCAGAATTTCACTACACACAGCAATTTAGCCTTGTGCTAAATCCACCTCAAAAATTCCCATTTTCCCACACAAACTGTTTCTTTACAGGCAACAGCTGAACACGGAACAGGCAGGTGAGTTAATATCAAATGCCAAAAGACCTTCAGGATCTCTAGTGATTTTCCAACAGACATTTCTCTCTCCCTCTTTTTTTTTTTTTTTTTTAAATACTGTCTTCTCATATAACACGTTAAAATCATGAGCATTCTTTCATCAGAATCTACGTAAAGACAGCTGCAATAAAGAACAATATCCAAATTTCCACTTTCAGAATAAATTTCAACAAAGAACTCCATAGTTTGCTTAAGCTAGCACACATAACAAACTCAGGGGTTGTTAATCAGCTAATTTGTACATCATATTCTACAAAACAGCGCTTAAAATACAGTAAATGTATATGAGGCAACATAAGCATATTAGGTTCTCAGTCCTCTTGCCTTTACCAAGATCATTCTCATGAGAACATTAATAAGAGTTGGCAAAACAGCTCCATGCTATTTGTTGCTGAATGGAGTATGCCAGTCCCATTTATAGCCTTTTATAAAAATCATAAATATTTCTTTGCTCTGAAAGATTAGTCGTCAAGCCTTGATTAAGAATAATAGGGACAGCAGATTAGATTTACATTCCACTAGGCTTTTTTTCTGGATAAGAATTCTCATCTCCTTTCATCTAAGCTTCAGAATCCAGGTTCACAATCTTTTCTTCCAAAAATCTGTCTTTTCTAAAGCTAGATAAATCTTAATTCTGTTTTCTATTTGAAACTTGTCTGTTACGGGATCTATATGCCAGCAATTCACTTTCATAATTGCTACAAATTCCTTTCAAATAAACCATGGAAGTTTGTCTGACATTACCCCTTCTGGGAGGCCATAGGAAACAAATAATTTTCCTAACAATAACAGTAATTGCTCTCTGGTCTGTCCCTTTATTGCATAGCCTAAAAATTGCCTGTCTGTGTAAAACCCAGTGGGTACCTCTGCTTCCTGGGGTTTGCCTTGTACCCTGCCAAGAGGCACTTTTGCAGTAAATTATGTGATCTCTTCCTGACCCTTAAAAAACTCAGAAGCAGAATTTTTTATTTTACTTGCACCTATGGTAAACTATGTTATTTTGGGAGCTTTATCAGGCACAACCGTGCCAAAGTGCCCACAGTTTCTATGTGTTTTTCTGTTGTGTCTCTTCCTTTTTCTGATGATCAACAATAAAAGAAGACACGTGACTGGACATATATATGTTTGACTTGCTCCTAGTCAACCAATTCTGTTAAAACAACTGTGGCTGAGGTGCAAGGAAGAGGTATGGCCATTTACTGTCTTCTGGTGTTTGGAGGATGGGGAAGTTTACCTTCCTCCTACTACAGGTGTGGCAGGGTCAGGAGCATGCAGACACAGAAGTACCAGGGAAAACCTGAGAGGATTTTTAAACAGAGAAACACAGACTTTGTTAATGATCCCAATGGAACTCTGTAAATCTTGCTGCAACCAAAAAAAACCCGATAAAGAGCAAGCTTAGTGTGCAGGACCTTGCAAGAACACAGTGAAGAAAAGAGAGGGGAATTTGCCTTCAGATTCTTTCATTTCAAACTATCTTTCCCAGAAGCCCTCCCCCCCTACCTTTTTTTTGTTTTGTTTTGTTTTAACCAAAGAATTTTTCATATTCTATTTTATACTACAAAAATATACCCGTCAGAGACCTCAAACCCTCAGTATTCCAGAAAGACAATAAGAATTCCTCCTCTTAGTTCATATAATCTTAGGGTCCTGTCACAAGGTAACAGAACAAGTAATTGTTCAAGGTTTTTCAATACTGCTACTGCACACAGTGTCACACTTCCCACGTTTGCAAATAGTCCAGTTTTGTTTTGAGTCCTTCATGGAAATGCATTTGGTATTATAAAAAAAAAAGAAAAAAGAAAAATCACAGGCACTACTGAAGTGATAAAAGAAGTCAAGACAGGCTAAGAAAGTCAGCTATTTCTTGGATCAGATAACTATGAGGTCAGCGTAAGTAGAAGAAATAGAAAAGTTAGACAGATTTGAAATACTGTCTTCAGATGCAGAAGGCATATGTTAGTGGACCAGTAGTTCTAACGAGTACTACTCCTTCATGCCATGCCTCAAAGAACTCTCTCATCCCTAACAAAAGAAGTTCAGAAAGTCAGGGAGCAAAGAGTAGCAGTTTCGTTCAGCATCACACTTATAAAACACTTGAAAGAACTACTATTTTACAAAGGGATTTGTGTATGTGTTAAGAAAAATGAGCAGCAGGAATCTGGATCCAAGTCTACAAAGCTGAGAATCTGTGGAAGACTGGTTTTAATTTCCCAGATCTTGTAACATATATATGGAAAGGAAAATAATCTCCAGTTATTAACAAACTTCTAATGTTTCTACCCAGTAGCATGCCAGCTTGAGGCAAGAAGTTCTGAAGACATTTGTGATGAAGCAGTGGTAACAACTACTAGCTGCACTGGAGCAAAGTCAGCTATGTTTCTTCTAAGAAGTTTCTTTGTGTCCCAAATAATATAGCATGACTTTGAGTTCAATATTTTACTTAAAAATTTTAAAAGAAAATTCTTTTTATTAAAATACTAAATAAAGAACAGTTAAGTGTACCTGCGTGACATGTATCTGTATATCTATGTGTGTTTTTATCAAGCTATCTCAAAACGTGACAAAGTACTTTTTTATTTATAATCAAATCATCAAGAATTGACTAGGATCTCTGCTAACACTTCCTTACAGTTATGGAAAATAAAACCCTTTGGTTTATGATGCTTGCAGTCAAAACAAAAGCACCTAAGCCCCAAACGACAAGACAGCACAGGCGAATCAGAGTAAGAAAGCAAGCAGGGGATTGAGTAAGCAAAGTATTGAATACAGTACGACATTCCCATCAGGAATAGTAATCAGAGCTGACCCTTTGTCTCAGGCTGCTGTTTCCCGTAATACGTTACAAATAGACTAAATACTTTTACAGAGGGATTTCAAACTTCTAAACGTAATTAAAAAAAACATATTCCCAAATTTATTTATAGGCTATTAGGGACAGTGATGACATTTGCAATTGCAAAACAGATTGGTTTTTACATTGATTCCAAAAGTTCATCAATATTTTAAGGTAACGTTTAAGAACAGTCAAGTAGATTTTCTCTTGATTCAACTGCTAAATGTATTTTCAACTCAGGTGTACTCATGTAAAAAATGAAATGAATTACGTATTTGTAGTGTAAACATTCACTGACTTTACAACTGAAGGTTTTTGTAGGTAATCCATTAAATGACATTGATCACAAAAGCTAATTAATACCCCAAACAGATATTACTGTTTTTACTTTATGGAAGGCTTCTCTACAGAGTGAAATCATTTAACGTGCTTGAGATTTCAGCCAGGTACACTGCACCAGACTCATGCTTACTCATGTTTTCTATTGCAGAATGGCTTCTATTAGTCCAACATGCCTTCAGTGAATCAGTTTGTTTCTAACTAGCTACTTATGTGACCATAACCTGAGCCAGACTAATGGTTACATGTGTTTCCAAGTAAAAAGCACATTTAAAACTTGTGCACCATTACGATCTTCACTTTTGGGTTACTATGCATCCTTCATCAACATGGGCAACAAAGCAGAAAGTGAAAATATTATCAAATGCATTAAACAGCAAGCTGTCAGTCATTCTGAAAAATAAGTTCAAAGACTCAGTGGGCAATCTGTCCAGATCCACCACTTCACCAAAGGTTCCTACTTTCATTGCTTTGATTCTAAATTCTATTTGGTCTATGCTTTTCTATTTAAAGAATAAAAAAAATAAGAATAAGTTTGACTGGTCAAACCAGATAAAGAGACAACGTGCCTGTGATATTTATATGTTTTCAGATTGCCACATGGTCAATAAAGGATTTAGAATTAAAAATGTTTTACTTCAATTAGTATAAATGCTGGTTGATTGAGAATTTCCTCAAAATCCCCCTCTTAATATCCAATTTAAAATAGTATGAGATCAATTAATGTTTACATAATAAAAGTTTTCTGTGAATTCAGTTGCATACATTTGATTTGTTCATTTTACTTTTTTTTTTTTTTTTTTTCATTTATGTGATTGCTCCTTATTATTTTTGACAGAGTCCACAGAAAATACAATGAAATAAGAATGAATCAGTTACTGGAAGTGAGCTGATCAGTGAAATCTTTCAGACCATTCAAAAGATAGCTAAGTTTATGGTACTTTGACTGCAGTATTCTGACTCATTCTATATATTTCACATACTCTGAATTTAACAGTGAATGTGTCCATCTGAACTTTAAATTTTTAGAAATACCTTTCCAGGAAAGTGAAATATTGTGGTAAGCATGTAAATACTATAGTTAGCACCATAGAAAAAAGAAACTCCGGTGAAGCTCATCAGAGAAGGTCAAGACAAAAACGGATGATAGTGCATATATGTGCCAGATACTTTATAATACGGGCCATGTTTTATGGCATCATTCATTGTAGGGGTGAATAACAGTTTACACGTTTGCAAAAAGAGGTGTAATGCACGTCCCGCATTGCTAGGTAGGCTTCCACAGATCTTTCCTAAAATGACAAAAATTTGGGGGGAGCATAGAGAGAAAGAACATTCAAACTCTTTCAGTTTTTAGCAGAAAATGTTGGTTTTCTACTTTAAATATGATTCAGTGATTCTACTTGCCATCAGATGCAGCATTTAAATCTTGCAATTTGGGCAATTTTTCTTTTACAATCCATGCATTTAGTCTCTTCTGTGATGCCTGTAAGAACTAGTGGCATCACAGGTAATTATGTGCATACAGGAAGACATAAAATTCAGCCTCCTACTGAGATGTTCCTGTTGTTAAGACTTCAGTATAAGTACTAAGAGTGATGATAACCTGCAGCTCACTGGGCCAACATCTGTAAGGCAAATGCATTTGATATTTCGAGGGATTCAATAACAAATCTTTCTCTGTTCACATAATTGTTTTACTATGCCATCACATATTTTGCAGTAACTACAGCAGTTCAGTCAAGGATAGACTGCACTGCATACAAAGTATTCCAGACAGAGGAAATGTAAATGTTGCTATGGAGAAGAGAGTCATAAAATATACATGAAAACTATCATCCTAGCTCTTCCTTTACAAATAATTCTATAAAGGCAGAAAGAAAAGATGCTAGCTCTTGTGAATATGCAAAAGAGAAAACAGTATATCTTTCAGACTAGAGATCAGATTAGAATTAAATATCAGATTGTAATTAACAAATAGTAGAACACACTAAAAAATTACACATACATCCCAAACATTTGTAAAAAATGGCGCTACCCTTCAAAGACTTAAAGCACTTTCTGAAATACAATCTTAAAATGTAAATATTTTCAAATATTTTCTAATCCACTGTCTAACAATCTTACTGCTAAAAAGAGAATCATTAAAAAAACCATATCTAAATATGCTCAAATGCTAAAATGTTTAAATTGCATCTGTCTGTAACTGCTCTCTCCATCTTGTGTGAAAGTTAAATTAAAAAACTCTCCATATTTGGAGGAATATTCCTAGTTTTTCATTGTAATAGTGATTGATTAAACACTGGAGGTTGCAGAGTCTCCATTTTTGGAGATACTCAAAACTCAATTGGGCAGAGTTCAGGGCAACCTGAACCTGATCAAGCTTAGTATTGTACAAAGTGATCTGTAGGGAGTTCTTTCAGACCCAACTCTTCCATGATTCTACGCCCATGATTCTTTGAATTGCGTAAAATAAGTGCATTCTTTCCCAATAAATACAAAATGTTTACAGAAAAAAAAAAAAAAAAAAAAAAAAAAAAACTGTATTAAAACTACCCAGAGTGATTTGTTTAAATTCAGAGTTTGGTTAGAAACTATAAGCATTACAAAAAATGTGCTGATTTTACAAATAAGCCATGCAGCTTAAGACTGATGAAACAGAACAAATTCACGAAATAAGGTTAATTCCAAACACCATTCGTGCACGTGTTTAAACAGAGTGAGATCTGATTTACTATTTTTCACTAGCAAGTAATAGATGTTCATATTAGATGTTCATGAGAATAATAACTGTAGTAAAATCAGAACTGAAAACATCGTACTTGTATTTCAAAGAAAAGGCAAAAGAAAGTCATTGTATTGTACAGATTTTTTCTGAATTACCAAGGGGAGAGATAGAAGGGAGAGAGAAGGAAGAAAGGAACCAACATCAGAAGTTAGGTTCATGTGTACATATTCATTCAACTCCTCTCACATACATGCCCTTCTATCTTTGACAGTCCTTCTAAAATGACAAAAATAACCTAGATCACAAATGCTCTTAGAAGCTAGACACATATCCTCTTTTTCTCACAATAAAGTCCATTCTGACCTCGATGCAAAATGAAATGATCTTATCCAATACTTATCAGAGTCAATGAGAATCTCTCAGTGAGTTCAATACACTTTTGATCTTGCTCTGTATTAGATCTTATTTGCTCCATATATCAATGCAAGACCAACATCTGAAGAATAACCACTTTCTAGAGAAGGATGAAAGTGTATTTAACTTAATGAATGTGTAAAGCAAATCAGAATTTCTTCTAAAACTTACATTTACTAATTGTGTCTATGATTTTTAGTATATTACTGTGATTGCATTGGAATTGAACTTCTAAAACAGGCATATTTCTGTAGTATGTTTTGTAATCACTCAGCATATCTTAAAAGAGAACAGTTGTAGGAAGAACACGTGAATTATGCCAAAGCACTCTTTTTACCACCTTTTTTCATACAGTTGTACTATCACTAATAGTATTTTACTATATACCATGATGAAAGTTTGTTAGGATCTAGTTTGAAAGTTTGCATTATTCACGATTCATATCAGGTAGTCCATGCTACCTTGTGGCATGTACATTTAATAAGAATTTATTACATGCAAAGAGCATCACGTCAAGTTTGGAGTGGGAATGCAAAACATGCAATGGAGAGAGATTCTACAAGCAGTTTCCTGCAGAAGTCAACATTTTGTTATTTGTATTTTGTTATGTAATTGTTATGTTACTACAAGTATGAAGGTGAAACTCATCTGTTAAAAGATTTATACATCGTTATGTGTCAAAGAATCTGAATTGATACTGAAAAATTGTATTCTGCAAAAAACTTGCTCTGAAATCCATAGACTAAACCCATTCACAATACTTAAGATTTAACGCTATTTTGCTCTCCATTATCCCTATCTTAGCTTCTCTTCGTTCCATTTGTTGTTATAAAAGTATTTGGCAATCTACTAGCTGATTCTAGAAATCTGAAGCAAAGACAGGAATCAGTACATGCCTAAGTGCTAGAACTAATCTCACTTAGAAATAAAATATTGAACATTTTTATACAAGGAAAAATCTGCCATGTTAGTTACCTAAAAGATACGAGAGTGATACAAATGATAATCTGCCCTTTAATCTTACTTTAAAATCATAGCAATGCTGGGCACCATGCATTACGATACAGTATTACGTTTTGTTCTTTTTTTCCTCAGTTATCACTTTTAAAAATACAAAGCTATTATACAACCTCTTATTTAGCTACCACAAAATACCTTGAAGATTATGTCAGTAAGCCAATGGTCCAGAACAGCTCTGAATGAGGAAGTATGCTGGAGGGCATAATGAGGTACATACTATATGCTCAAAAGATTACTAGAGCTGATAAGTGATAGGGGATACATTTCAAATGTAAGAAGGCTCTAAAGTGTTATCACTGTTTCATTTCATGAGAAAAAAAATCCACAGATACAGATTGAGAGCTCTAGAAAGCAGTAGGAAGTGCATGAGCTGCACAGCTAATAAATTAAAAGCTTCAAACAGCTTTATGAAGGGAATCATCTTTTCTCTCTTTTAACAACTTGCAAACACAAACTGCTTTATCTTCAGAAACATCTGCACTACTTCAGAGGAAGCATACACAACTGACAAGAAACAAATTGTGTGTAAAAATAATGCATAAATGCTGCACTTAGAAACCCAAGAATGAAGCTCATGTATGTGAGAACGTGCTTTTTTGCTTTGTAGGTAAAGGTAGTATACTCTGTGCAGGTGTCCAGGCTTGCTATAAGCATTTAAGAAGCAAATGTTCAATGCTTATTTAGAAAACAGCAATTGCTAAAACACACTGACAGCAAGGTGGCCATTGTGCACCTCCAAATCAGAAACATGTTTTTCAGGTCTTTATGCACGAGCACAAAGCAGCTGCTAATAGAGATGCACAAGATCAGACAGCAAGCGTTTAAGTCACTAATTGTTAGAAGCATTAGTTTAAAAATATATCATGAAATGAAGAATTAAAAAAATAATAACCTTTAATTAGATTACATAATTTAACACTATGAAATCTCTTAGATAAACTCCTTGTCTATCAACAGATATTTAAAAACAATGTATTTTAGCAGCCTGTGGAAAGATTGGTATCATAGATCTGTGTGGTGCTGAGATAAAGCGTTCTAATCAATGCTGCTCCCTATTCATTAGCTCTGTTCTGAGGAACAGTTACTGCTTCCATATCCTTTTAATCAAAATGTGGGTAATGTATCTCACCATTCTAGTTTTAAACTGAGATTTTATAGCTACACTATATTGAGAAAGCCATGGAGCATTTTATGGACTTTTCACACTGCAAGTTGAATTCATCAGGCTATATAAAGATTCACTCACTTTGTAGAAAGAGTTACATTTCTCATGCTATTTTATTTTGCAAGAAGCTTTCTGTTTGTACTCTTCACAACTGGAAATTTCAATGCTTTCTAAGGGCCACCTTGACCTGATGGACAAAAGGTAAGACTGTTATGCTGGAAGAAGAAAAAAAGAGAGCATTTCTAGATGATCTGAGTTAATTTCAGATATGCAGTTTGTCACTATTTAATACGATGCTTATGAAATCTAGACCAAGGAATGCTTTCAGCTTGTGGCAAATTTCCTCATTGTCTTTTGCTGTTTTCCCCTTATTATATCATCTAGAAGGTTAAAAAAAAAAAAAAATACCCCGCTTTGTTCCTTCACTTGAATGGAGAGTTAGATATGGAGTCAAAATTCTTTCAGCTATCTCTGAGTTAGAACTGTTTGCAAATGCTAAGGTCATATTTAGGCATGTCAGGACCTACAATGTGGCAAATCACCATCTTGGATTTAGCTACACTGCAAAAATCAGCTTGTGAAAAATGGGCTGTTTGTCCATATTCTTAAATTAAACTGTAGCAAAAAGAAGATAAAGGAATGGAGAGAAGAAAAACTAAATTTCTCTTTTCTATAAAAGGACAACTTTATCTTCACTGAAAATCTTGAATTTTAAGGATTTAATCCGACAAAGAAAATGTTAGAATTATTCCATCAGCCTACAGAAGTACAAACCAAACCTTTAACTGAGTTTTAAAATATCGAATCTGTCCTCTGTTTAAATCAGCGTAACTTAAGGTACATAAACAGAGAGTACACAAAGTAAATTTAATAGGAATTATCAAAAAATGTAGCCCGTGTGGAATGCAAGTTTACAGCTGACTTAAACATTTTTTGTTTAGGTGTTTTCTCACTAAGTAAGGCAGCCCCTTGACACTGGTGTATCATTTCCAGTATAAATCCCCAAATATTATTTTCTGCTAATAAATAAACTCCATTGAAAAGTTATTTAAAAATTATTGATATTATGTAAAGAAAGCCCTTACATGGAATGGAGACCTTTTATGTCAAATCTTACTACAGAATCTTAGAGATCAAAATACTTAGAATACTTATGGATTTTAATACATTACCAAGAACTAGGCAATGTAAATTTTAGAGTGATTACATATTCCTTTTGAAAAATCTGACATCAGTGCAGGTGAAGTGGTTCTGCATCCCAAAGAAAATGCATAAATGCTCTAAGCTCTCTCCTGATACTCACATTGCTGGTCAGACATTTACCTACTGGATAGATCATCTTTGAATTAATTGTTAATGGAAATGCTTGCTGGGAAAGATCTGATCTGACAAAATATTTCTCCAGTGATGTGGAGAAAGGTCCAACACCTTGCTGTCAGGCAGCAAGGACATCATTAGGAAACATCCTATTCTGTGTAGAATAAAGTGCATTTCTGAACAGTTCCTTCAGAAATTACTAAGTTCAAAGTAAACCTTAATCACGATGACTGTAGCAAACATAACTTTCATGTGGATACCATATTATATGTATGAATGAGTTGTATGACATCTCTTGATTGTTCAAAAATATCGGAGCTATAAATAACAGCTTCAGTATCTGCAGAATAATAGACAAAAGAGAAAACTTCTTCCTTTTATTCTTTCTTCTTTTCATTTATGCTCTGAATTCTGCCACTGCAGTAAAACTTAAATGGTAGCAATTACTTAATGAGTCTTTTCTTATTATTTCAGGTTTTACTCCAGCAGTGAAGATAAAGTATATAACATCTTCACTGCTCTCTTTCTTCCAGGTAGTCAAAGAATGGCATACATAAGATCAGAGTACGTTATGCTAAATTCATTGATTTCCTACTTTATCACCTACCTTAGATAATCTATTACATAAAAACTGAAGGCATATACCCAGAGAAAAAAATAAGGTAACATATCTGACCAAACAGATACAATTTCCCTGTAATTAGTTACGTTTCACTCAGAGTAGAGGTATTAAGATCAAAGACAGGCGAACAGTTTTGGCTGCAAATGTCTTTAGGTAGTTAAATTCATTAAGAATAGAAACATCCTCCTAAATGTTGTATTCAACATAACGTATGGAGACCTAGAAAAAAAATTCTCCCTCTAGTTACTGACTTGTCACCTTTTGATTTTCATTTCTGTCATAATAAAACAGAAAATTATCTGTGAAACACTAGAAATAAAAAGCATTTTCTGTCGCCTCACCTAGAGGCACTGTATTGTCATTGGTAGATCACAGCTGGAAACAGGCCCAAACTGCTTTATCTCTAGTATGCAGGTGTCTGCAAATGAGACCAATACCCCTTTTGGCATGAATATCCTGTTAATCACGTTCAGTAGCTGAGCAATTCTCTGTAAAGGAGCTACAGTAACTGGTGAGAGAACATCCAGCAGGTGAACCCTACAGATACGTGTAATTCTATGGATTCTTTTTAACATACATCCAAATCAGTTTTCTTCTAAGAAGAAAGAGTAATTTGAGGCAAAGTAACTGAAGGACAAGATACATGATATTTACAGCAAAAGTGACAAAAAAAATCCTTTAACTATTAGTGGCAATGTGATGTTCACATCTTACAGCTCTCAAAACAGAAAACCATGTTCATGTTTAAATATTAATGTTTCTTTATTTCCAAAATTTCATTACAGAATGTGCTTCGAGGATGTAACTTCTTTGAAACATTTTAAGAGCTGTAAATACCACACTGTCCACATAATTCCAAGAAAGATTTGAACATGCATTTGTGCATACTTTCATATACTACCCTGAACACTTAAGATCTCATAAACAGACCACTGCTTATAGTGTTGACCTGCACTGTCTTTACACCACCATCTCTGCTCCTTCTAAACAATTAATGAGTCTTACCTAATACTTTACATGTACGTAAATTACAGTAAGGAGGTATCCTCATTTAACCTTATCATTATACATCATCTACCCTTGTAGGATGTTAGTGGCAATCATATCAGCAATGGTCATATCAGCAAAACTGGCATCAGTGATGTGAAGGGGGAAATTCTCATTAAAATGTTTAGCACAAATTAAAGATGATCTTAGAAAGCGGCAGAAGAGACTGTGGATGGCCACATCATCCAGTACGAAAGAAAACAGGATTATTTAGAACCACACTGTAGGAGATATGATATGGTTACTGTGACACTGCTGTAGTTCCTGGAAAAAGAAATCACGAACAAATTTTACAAATTTTGTAATATATATATTAGTTTAAACACTACAGCTCCTAAATGCAGGGGTAGAAAAATATTAGATAGTTGTCTTAGCCTTAAACATCTATAATGATAAAATTTCCATGTTCTCATTTGAAGCAATTTAAAATAAAAGACTAAATAGCTCCAAAGTATTCCCTTAGCTATCAAATTCTGAAAATATTTTTTAAAACCTGTTTAAATAAACTCTTTTGCAGAAACTGCAAAATCCCATCTTGAAATTGGATATGTAATGTCTATAATGCGCTAATGCTGAAAGATGAACAAAGGCCAAAGTTATCCTATCATATAAAATACTAGAAAAGAGAGCCAACATACAGCTAAAAGCCAAGATGTAGTGGTACTTTGATCTCTTTTCTGTTCTTTAATACAATGCTTGTCTTATTTGGTGCAGAGCTTCTTAATACTTAGTTTTGTTGTGACTTTACAGCTGCTTGCCGATGTCGCAGAAAAATCAGAAGTTAAAGCCTCCAAAGTATAAAGAACTGTAAAAAGCATATAAAGAAATCAACTGCATAGCTCAAAGTTTGAAAAAGTAGGATTTGTATTCTTCATTTCTCATGCAAATATACACTAGGAAAAATAATTATAATAGTAATCCGTTTCAATGGAATAAAGTACTGTAATATTTATAGTCTGAGCCAGAGTTATAATGACTGTGGGGCGAGAAGTGAAGTGTCTCAGCATGTTCCACATGTTTTTAACACTGTTCCTAAAGGCTCTGGAGGCTATTAAATTTAATGAACCCATCTGCTATGAAATAGAGGTCCAAACGTAATCAGTTTTCTCAGTGCCATATAATACAGATGGCATTCCATGTTCCACATCCCCAGCAGGAAATTTTATGTTCCTCTTTAAGTGCAGGACTTTTGTTTTTGCTTGTGTTTTTGATGTTTCAAACATCTTTTTGATGTACAGCATATAGCATTTTATATTGTAAATACTATATATATATAGATATACACATGAAAAGTGTTAATTCATTAAAATAAATATTGCCATCTCTTTACAACATTTTTTCCTAGTGGTTTTGAAAACCAGCAATTAATTCTCTGTAGTAATACTCTATGCTTAATGCAATCACTGATAATTGCCCTAATAGCATAACTTCCAGCGTTAGCTGAAGTGTACAGCAAACACATAATTTATCGAAGTAGTTTACTTCAAAAAATGCAAAGTATACACATACATACAAGCATGTGCATGGCATGTCCTAATTTGTATGCACAGAATTTAAGTGTACGTACTCTTAAAGTACCCATCAGGTCAATATGAATTTTATGTTCCTGTGCATGTCCCCATTTCATTTTGGGGAGGGGAGGTTCCCAACTTGTGCATTTTATTGGGACACACTGTGTCATGTTTGTTGCACTGCTGGTGTGTGAGCAAGGGCTCTAAACTCAAATTAAAGCAGCACAGCCTCTTTGTACTGATTTGCACCCTGCTGCCTAACATAAGTAAATCGGATGTGCATTTGCTAACAAAAAGAAACAACATCCATTGTTCTCTGGAGTTGCATCTTAAAAGATAATGAATATGCATTAATTCTATCCAGTTGAGAGGTTTATTCATTTACTTTCTTGAGCACTCATTAGGTTTTGACAGTTGACACAGAACTTACTGAATATGAAGTAGTTAATGTTGTTAATGATAATTCATTTATTCTAGATTCAGCAGTAAAACAAACAGATTAGAGCTGTTCAGTTAAAAAAAAAAAATGGGAATGCTTAATTACTGTGACTGAAAATTTTTGAGCAGAGAAATTATAAAGTCATGATTTGCAGACATTTTTATTGGATTGCCAGTGAAGATTTCCACAGACACTCCAAAATCATCAGCCTAAAGGGATGTTGCACCTACATATAAATACATGCTTTTTTTTTTTTTTTTTTTTATTGTGTGTACATTTCTTGTATTGATCACCCTTGCCATTTTTCAAGCACTATCTGTAAGATTCCAGTGCAAATACAGCAGACCATCATTGCTGGAGCAGATGGTCTGAATCCTCAAAATGTAATCATTCTCCTACAGAAATTTTGGAAAAGATGAAATAGTTGGAGTTATTGTATTTTTGCAGGAAAAATAATTTGGGCGGAGATGACAAGGCACTCCTTGGGCTACCTTCTAATTTTGCTCTCATATCTCTGCTGTTAAAAGATCACCTACAGGTCCACAGTGGGCAAATCAATGTTTGAAGAACCTTATTTTAAAATGGTGGAAGGCCTAATATTCAAGCATAGCTTATTATCCCCTAAGTGTATTCACATAAATAAATGTGAAAGCAAGAAAAGGAAATTTTCATGGGAACATCAGAACCAGTTAGTGTTTATTACTTACCCTGCTAAAACCCTATTAATTATGGGAGGTTAAGAGATGCTGGACACAAAGGAAGAGTAAGATCATATAATAAATTCCTACACAGAATCAGGAAAAACAAAACAAAGCTAACAAACAAGCAAAAAAACTACTACACAACATCATCACAGATCTCTAATTTTTGAAACTGGCATAAAAGAAATCATTTACTGCCTCTGTGTAAATTTTCTTTTAGCAGCTGCTGATTAATGACATTTCCTGACACTCAGTTCTGCAGTGATTAGCAATATTTACTTGCCGTAGACATACAGGAGAATTCTGAATGCCCTGATGCACTTTAATGCATTCCAATACTACAACCTATAAGTTACTTTTGAAATGGAGGCCCAGGGAACATTTACCATATAAAAATGCTAATTACATCTACTTATTATAATAGCACAATTAACTTGTGCTACCAAAAGCGTTTGAAGATATCTCTGGGAACAGAAGCTAGTGGAAATGGGATAGTATTTTATTTTTGTTACTTCATAAAAGCTCTTCTGTGCATTGAGCAGAAATAAAATTGAATGCATGGGAGAAAAACT
The DNA here is from genome assembly GCA_037305975.1 of Chrysolophus pictus. Lineage (NCBI taxonomy): Eukaryota > Metazoa > Chordata > Aves > Galliformes > Phasianidae > Chrysolophus > Chrysolophus pictus. The sequence goes on from CM074587.1 coordinate 12,419,502, forward strand.
AAACAGCACAATACCTTACCCAAAACTCCTAGATGGAAAAAACGCCAGAATAAAAGCTTTGAATCTGTAGGAGCATTTTATATCTGCACATCACATTATACACAGAATCTCATGCACAGCTCTGCTGCTTCTCTGAAACTGGCTCAGAATTCACCAGTGATAAAGAGTTGTATTCCAGAATCTCAGTTTCCACAGTTAAAAATATTTGGAAACTGATATGACATATCTTTGAAGTGTTAGCTTCTTATACTCCCTATCAAATTTACACAAAGAACCTGCAAGAGTACACTTACAGTATACTCTATACAGTATATAAGGATGGGGAGAACTAAATTGAAATTGATGAATCATACACGTAATAACGTAATTACAATATTCACTGTTAGCATTTCATAAATACTTAGTCATGATCTGTCTGAATGCTTTTTGTTTTTTAATGAACTCTTAGCTTCCAAGGCACTAGACAACTCAAAATATTAAATGAAGTAATAATTTGCCCTTTTTATGAAAAGCAATCCTCCGGTTGGAAACTGAACAGGGCCAATATGGTAATGCATGTCTGAATGTGCTCACAGCTTGAAACTAATAGCCTGAAGGAGATGAACTCAACGGTGCATTAGAACCAGGGAATATCCTAAGGTATACTTATGAGAAACAAATTTCCCGAGAAAGAGTTAGAAAAGGTTCAAGTAAGTCAAGTTACACGCTTCAATAAACAAATTCTCAATTGTAAGCATTTAAACAGCGGGAATTCAGGTGCCAGTCCAGTCTTTCTTTTTCCATTTCCTACAGAAAAATAAAAGTAATGTTTCCCCCATTCCAGATGTTATCGAGAGAATGAATTAAGGGCTTCTGTACTTTATAGATAATTATCCATCTCCCCCAGATACCAGCTCTATACATCAGATTACTGAAACACCCCAGTGCCCAGGCATTTTTTCATTTTCCCTTGGTATATTCACCTGTCTTGACCTGCTATGGCTGCACATATGCTTAAAAGCAGTGACTGATCAATTCAATATTGTTATTTTCCTGAAAAAAAAATCATATTTATAGTCATTATCTACTCAAGAAAGAGTATCATTAGAAACTTTCATTTAGAAATCCAACTCTATTTTTAAGGACCCATTAAGTTATTCTGTTTTCTGAGGCATTAAGTACTCGTAGGCCCTAGTGATGTTAAAGTAGCAGAAAAATTATACTGAGACTGGTGTAGTGGAATGATATCCAGACACCATCACCTAGGGCCCATCAACCAGATGTCCTATCTGCAACTCTTTTAGTGCCTCTACACAACTGTACACCATGGAGCAAGATGATCTCTTCTCCTATTAGACTTCATAATCAAGAAATATCTGCCTGTCACATTACTCTTGATAACCCAAATTCACTTTCCCACAGACCTGCAAAGATCCAACAATGTTTACTCACTTCCAGCATGTATCAAACTGCTGAGTAAAGAGGTGCAAATGGAAAAGAGGCTGATGACACATCCCAATCAAACCCTATTAATTATGGGAGGTTAGTAAATGCTGGCCACAAAGGAATTCTACTCTAAAATAATCTAGGAAAGGTGTGGAATATGAAACCACAGGATTGGATCAGGACACTACATACAGAAGGGCTTATATCACATATTCCAAAATCTCAAGATTTTAGTCTAATTGCATTGGTAGCACCTAAACTACTAACCTATTACTGAAACAGCACTTCAACTATTATGAAGCTGATTTTGGAATCAGCTCAGGATAGTCTTCAAGCACTGTTTTTCAAGTAAATTAATGAACAGAGAGCAATGATGAATAAATACAATTCTGCAGCGACCTAACTTAAAAGGATTTCAGAAATCTGTGAAATTCTTCTGAGAGTCAATGACACCTCTTAAGATCACAGCACTCCTTTGCCAGAAGACTTACAGTCACTGATAATGTTTCTGTCTGGATCCTAGTGTGCTCCAGCATTTTCTTGCTTGTTCTAAAACAGCAGAGTTTGTCAACTCTCGATTTTGGTGAGTGTGTAGGAGAGATATGTTATTAAGTGACATGTATTACACCCATGTGTGTGGTCCTGACAATCTAGCCATGGCTGTTTTGACATAACTGGATGACAAGAACATTTAAATTTTGACAGCACACTCCCATTTCTTAGCTAACAAGGTCTAAGCAGAAGCCATGAGGTGCAGAGACACAAACTGCCTGTGAAAATGGAGAGGATCATTTGGGTGGCACTTCTAAATCCAAAACAAAATGGCCAATGAATCAGCTTCTGAAAACAGCTGCCAGACATCTTAACAGAGGTAGATTCCTTTCATGGCTGTTTCCAAAGTTTTGCATATGAACGCTCTAATTTATCCTGTTCTTTGTTTATGAGTTTTATGCTTCGCTTTGTTTTATGGGAATAAATATAAGAAGGGAGGAGAAAAGTACTTCGCAACTAAGATGAACACTGCATTCTAGTTTTAAATCTTTCTGTTTTAATAGTTATTATAATATTAAGGCTCTTAAGTGGAGCTTTCAGACATTCATAAAAATGCGTGTGCATGGAAGTATGTGTTTATACCCCTCTAGATTCGTAAATATGCACTTGCACCTAAACACCCCTGCTGCATTCAGCTAGAATTTCACACTATACTAAGCTGTTCATTTTCCTTAGACTTTCCACAACAAATAGAAGAATTACCAAAAGTTAGCATAACTTTTCTAAATATATTCCTCCCTGCAGTGATCGAAGAAATACAGACTAAAAGAGGAAAAGTATAAAATTAATTCTGAAGCAGCATTTTGTACTTGGGTAGTAGGAAAAGGGGAGGACTTGGATGTTGAGAAAGAAATACTTCATCTACAACAACACTTTTAATCTGAGATTCGGAGGCTAAGAACAAGGTTGCACTAAAACAACAAGTACACAGATCTCTTCCTGCTACTCTCCCTAGCAAATTAACTTCCTTCAACATACATGGACATTGATTACTTCAAGCACAAAAAAGCAAGAGGTGAATGAGAACTAGATTTCCCTAGTCATCTTCCCATGTTGTGGGATACCCTAAATTGACTGTGATAAAATGTAGTTTTCTTCTCACCATTATGTTCCACTAGCAGAATGAGAACAAAGGGGAATCTAGAATAACACATTCTTAAAAATAAATAAGAAAGAATTGAGATAATTAAACCACTTTAAAATAACATTTCTAAGAAATCTTTTTTCTTGGTAACTACAGTTTTAGTATTTATTTTACATCACTCAGCTGAAGAATAAAAGAGACTTAAGGAAACATGAAAAGAAAGCAAAACTCTTCACAGCATTTTCTTTTTTTAATATTTTTCTGCTTATTTAAAGCCAAACCTCCTAGAAGCATTAAAAACTCTCCAAATAAGCAAACAAAATCCCTTAAAAAACAATAACAACAAAGCACAAGGGGAAACTGGCAAGATTTTTCTATTTTGTCCTATTTTCATGAAGGGTAAAATGTAACAAAAACATGAAAAAAATTGCTATTAGTAATCTGTGATGTTTAATTCATTGGATTAAAAACTTGGCATCCCTTGTACTAAAGGCCAGATATTTGTGGCAAACTCTTGATCTATGGATAACTTAGAGACCAAAATATTTTAATTGCATAAAAAGAAGCACAACAAAGAAAATAGATGGAAAACTATTTTAGCTCAATCCATGAAAATGAACAACTTTTATCTGCAAATCTAAGGATTTACCACAAACGACACTAAAAAAACAGTTTGCATGTTCAGTCACTGCATTACAGAAAAATCTCTTTAAACTCTACTGTTTTACAAGGATGTCAAGTTAAAATTGAATAGTTATGACAATTTTGTTATCAGATCACCGATTCTATCTACTTTAAAAGGCAGAATCTATTTGGTCTTTTCCCCACTAAGACAGCATAATTGTCACTTAGCTGTTGATCAGCATCTCTATACTAAAAATATTGATTCTTGTCAGTCTGCACTTTTACACTGATATATTCATATTCTATGTCTGAAACCATATAGAAAAAGCGTTTATTCAATCCAACCAATTTCTACTCAATGTCCATGCTGATTAAGAAAAATGTGTATTTAGAGGTCAAATTCAAACACAATGCTATCACTCACATTTGTTTCATTATTTTCTGTGTGATTTATAATATATAAATGCCTGGTGAAGTTCAGTAATCTCAAACTACTTGCTTGTAACAAAGATGTCAAGATCTGATTTTCACATTGCATTGGAGTATTCCAGTGATAGAAATGCACAACTAGTGTTTTTTAACAACAGTTTTTCTATAAATTCCTCATCAAGTATAGTTAGCTTACATTAAATGACTTCTCATGCAGACTTACAGTGCTGTCAATATATGCTTCTGTCCATACCACGTCATGCTCTTGGTCAATAACTTTTGGTCGGCTAAGAACATGGAGGTATTCCATGACATTTTCTTGAACATCAGCTAAGGTAGAGATCTGAGTAAAAAACCCTGTAAAAAACAGACAATTTGAAGTTATAAATCAAGCAAAACAAATTAAGGATTTCAAAGAGTATGATGTGTTACATCAGTTGTGTTTACTGCTTGTTTACTTCCAAAGGAGAAATGCAAAGAAGGAACATTTGATGAGAAGAAGCCTCAAAGAGTAATAACTGGAAGAAGTCAGTAGTCAGTAAAACTGTTGGCCATTCTTGAAGGTCTGGGTTCCCAAGACTGCTATGAATTTCTGGATCACACATCCCAAACTCTCTATTTCCAAAAAACTCTTGTTGCTTGATGGTAAATAAACATTACTTTTTTTTTTTTGAATGGTGGTAACCATTAAGTTTGTACAAAAACATCTCACCTTAAGTTTGTCCAGTGTCAATAAGCACTAATGATTAGAACTAGTCACAAAACAGCAGTTGCAAACATTCTAAAACGTTCGTCCTTGTAGAATGTGACTAAATCTCTGATAACAACAGCAACATGTTATTTTCAAATGTCAGGTCAGTGAGAATGGAGACTCAGATAGGAATTGGTTTTCTAAGCGATCACAGCTTTGTTAATCCTTTAAAACTTCACCTACAACCTGACAGCACTGAGAACAACAGAGGCCACAGCTATTTGAGCTGTCACCACTTCCTCTTCATTCCTTGCATGTCAAGTATATTTATACGTCATCACCTTGGCTTCTGGAGCCCACATCATGCAAGGGTGACAAAGGACTGACAAATTTCAAGGCTATAGTTTCACCAGGCATTACTTAAATGCATCAATTGTCCTTCATGTAAATTCATTTCTTTACTGAAAAAGAACAATATAACATTTTCATGAAGGAGATCTCACTGCAATTTTAGTCTTTTGCTATGATCACATCTTCCATGGAGCTGCTAAATGAAACTTCCACAAAAACACTGCAGCTGGAAAGAACTTTTGGGCGGCGTTTATTATAGGCAGGGTAAAGCCTGGCAAGGTTGTAAGGGTGCTCTATTGTCCGAAAGCTGGAACTTTGCTTTAACACACCTGCCAATAATCTGTGCAGTACAAAACTGATGTGTCTACATACATTCTACCTGACACCAGCAATAGATTCATATGCAAGAATTAAGACAACATGAAGACAGCCTTTATGGCCAAATGACAATTCATAGTAGTTGTTTAATGTATACTTGCACTAAGTAGAAATCAAGTTGACTATACTGTGAACTCAAATATTCCTAGTATAGTAGTATTGTGTTAATATTCATATATAGCATTCACGCTATATATTTAGTATTCTTTTTAATAAAAAAAGGAAATTCAATGAAATTCCTTCAGTCCAGTATTTTGTGAGAAGGCTGACAGCTACGTATACCATCAAGGCTTAACTGTTGCTTCAAGACAGATGTGTATTTTTTTTTTCCTAAGGTTTTCAAAGTTTTTTTTTTTCAGAATAAAATGATTGTTGTAAGTTTAATACAGGAATTTGTACTTGAGAAAGTAGAATTTTATGCAAATATTGAAAAAGAAAGAAATTTCTATACTGAGTTTACATTAATTATTGGCTTAGAACAGTTACAGGAAAAATCAGTATGCTTATTTCTGATATGCTGCCTGCTCCAATTCTGTGACTGCTGGATTTCAAAGTCAAAACGTGAGATTATCCTCTCCTGTGAGTGTTAGAATATGTTTCACTCTCTGGTCCTCTGCATTTGGTATGAATGTCACTACTTAATCAAAATATGATTATTTGTCAATAACTTCACAAATTTTGTATCTTTAAATACACAAACACATATAAGTATTTACACACAGCAGCTTATAAATCTTCTAAACAAAGATTCCACATACTTCCAAGTTGTGTAGACCAGGAGATAATCTATGTTTTTCCTAAAGCAGTTCTAAGTGTCTGAGTTCTAGTATAACTCGCTTCAGAAAGCAGAAAAGGGAATTAATATTTGGAGGTCATTTGTTCAGCACTGTTCACGTGCCTCAAATTTCATCCTCAAGTACTCATAGAAATTCAGAAAAATCAAGCAGAAGCATAGACAGACTACTAAGCCTTTTGCCTTGCTTCTTGCAACTTAGCCTAGTGTGCAAGGGCTCAGCCAGGACTCAAACCACTAAAAGTGAAGAGCACACAAGACACTGCTCATTTATTTGTGAGAGATTTGCAGCAGGAGACTTCCAGCTATGTTCACCTAACCCTGTTCTCCTGCACCAAGCACATACTCCCAATTGATCCCATGGACAAGTCTTTAATTGGCCTTAAATAACAGACTTAAGCATTGTTTTACTTCAGTGTTTTCCATGCGATTTTATATCATCACCCCAATATTCTTTCTGCTGTGCTCATGAAAATTTCACTGCATATAATGCCAATACTTCTCTCATAGCAGTCTGCAAATTTAGAGATGGAAAAGATATTTCACTAAGCGTTGTACCGTGAACAGTGAACCAACACTGTACTTACAGGTTTTATACCTTAACAATATTTAATATGTATTATGTCTAAAATGTTAGAACAGATTAACAGTTTGATAAAATGTCACAAGATGGTTTTAATCAAACATTACTATCATATCCATGCAGGTTGAAATCACAGTTAGCTAATACTTTTTAATGTAATGCTTCAATTAAAGTCAAAATGTTAAAGGCTCATTTAAGAAGCTCTTAGATGTCTTTGCCTGGAAAATTACTTAATCACAGAATGTAAATTACCTTTCAGATAGAAAAAAAGCCTTTTTGGAAAATAATCATTTACTCTGACTGCCTCCTGAAAAGATTTTATATCCATTTTTCAAGTGAAAAAAATTAGCTGTTTAACACCTGAATGTTTGTGCCATACACGTTGATACATGTTGCAAGACACTGATGATGGTGAACACTGTTTTGTTTTCATATAGATGAGACCAATATGGATCAGGTACAGCCAACCTGAGCAGATTATTCATAACTATCATGCGTATGGTTGTGTACTATATTAAAAACTTCTCTTCGTAGTATTTTTAAGATCACATTTCAAACAAACTTAGCAAAGAAATGAAAGTCTCAAAGACAAATGAAAAGTTGTGGCTACACTCAGATTGAAAGAAGTGATTTTGAGCATTCTGTTTAGAAGAAGCCAGATGGTAAACGTGCACATGTATGCTGGCACACACGTAGTTGCAGGCTAGCTATGCAGTGCTCCTAGCCTGGTGAGCATCACAGCTAGAGAAGTCAAGGTCAGCGAGTGAAGAAAAACGAGATCAGTATGGAAAAAAAAAAATTAAAAAAAAATATTTCACAGATGTATTCACACATCAGGCTGCAAAAGAAGAAAAGTTGAAAGAAAGAGTATGTTAGGGACTTTATTCCTTATTACTGGGTAGTTACAATGAACTGAATTTAAAGAAATACAAAAATTGCTGCTAATGATATGTAAGAGACATGATGTGATAATAAAGTCAATATATGGATTCTCTCTAGGTTTTTTCATAATGTGATCTTGGGGGTGGGTTTCATGTACAATTCTGTGGGAAAAGTTCGCTTCTTGCATTCAGCATTGTCTGCTTAAACATGATCTGGTGTCCTCATAAATATGGTTAGTGTGCTTTTGTATGTCACATTAGAAAAATGTGCAAAGATTTCATAGTTTCCATGATTCGTTTAATGTGAACTGTTTTCTATGAATGCATGGTTCATCTATTTATTTTTTTCTATAAAGGTTTTTCCTTAAGTTCTAGTTTCCATTATAGCAAAGCAAACAGCTATGCAAATTACTTTTCCTACATTTTTGATGTCTGTTCTTACATCCATTTTTAGATTTTCTCCTATAGGAAAAACTCTACAAAAAAAATTGCTGTAGTATAGGTAGGAACAGCATTTGGCAACATTCTCAGTTCATTTTCTCTCCATATTTAGACCTTTTGATGATTCATGTGTTTGCAGCTATGTGTGACTAATGTCAAACCTCATAAGAATTAACTTCCTTCACTGTTAAGTTAAGTTAAACTCTCCTTCCCAGAGATCAGAGGTGCCCCGTGGGTTTAAAATCTTACCCTTCCTGTAGCGAGGTTTAATCGTCACATAAAGACATGCTCTGAAGTTCTGAGCACAGTTGCTGAGGCCGCGTAACCAACGGCAGCAAACCTGTGCTTAACATTTTGCATTCTAACACATGCTTCTCCTCTCCCTGGTGTGTGAACTATGCCACCCCAGAGCTTCTTACGCTTAGTGCTACTTTCTTCTCCTCAGCAGGAAAAAAACTGTGAAAGAAACGGGTAGGATTTGGTAATGACAAGCATGAGATATGAATAATCATATGGTTAAACACAGACATTTATGCTCTGCCTTTCCATAATTACACAGTGCGTTGCAATGTTTCTGGACAGCTTGTTTTTCTCTACGTTGTCCAATATCAGACTTGGAACTTTTAAAAATGCCCCCAAATACAGTTTTAAATAGAGTGTGACGTTTTTCATTTTCTGGACACATGTAAAGTAGGTGCACTATTATTGCAACTAATAAAATACCCAGAATTAAAAAATTCCTCTTCGGGTAGGGGCTAAGGAGGGAATTCATTGTTTCGCCACAGCTGTAAAGCTCACACAGAGAATGCATCCCCTCCTCCTAAGAGGCCTCTCAAGCAGGTGAACAGCCTGTAACTGGCTGCCTGCCACTCCCCACAATAGCCCACAGTGCAGGAGGTGCTGGGGTCATGCTATTAATGGGAATGGATGTGACTAAGGCTTCCTGTGCACAAGGCTTCCCTGCTAATACAATAGACTATAAACTGCTCCAGCTGGGGCACAGTTTGCCTCAGGGCTAATCTGTCCTCTGCTGGCACTTAGATAGCCGCTATCAGACCTCTGATATGCAAAGCATTTGCTCTTCACTGCTTTCCCAGCTTCTGCTCCTTTGTACTGATGAATCCCCCTCTTTGTCCATTTTCCAATATGCTAACCACAGTGATCCTGGCTAATTAATAAGCATTCAAAACAGAGCCTGTCAAATTGCTAACACAGTATTTTGCTGGAAAAAAAAATAATAAGTTTACTACTGTATGCTTTGATAGTCAGTAACACATTAACTCCCATCTTTATTTTACAGCATTCTGTTGGAAGTGACTGCTGAGGAAAAGGCAGTGCCTGCTTATTTTAAAATCTGGCACACACACACTGAGCATTAGGAAACTTTTACCTTCATGCAATTGAGGATGTTAGTAAATCTTAATTCTTTTCCTTCACGTGCACTGTCTTATGGTACAGATGAGTAAATCATCGCAAATTTCACAAACCGCTCTAGAGGGACACTGGGGTTCTTGAATGTTTTAATGCATTTAAAATGGTTTGGTGTTTTGCTTCATTAAGCCAACTCCCTCTAGATATGCCCTACTTATACACAGAAATGAAACAGAAAATGAAGGCGGGGGGAGGGTGTCGTTCAAGGATTCATCATCGGAATCTGGAAGCTAAATATGTTTTGCAAGGTGGTATGAATTTCCCCTGTGATCCGTTTAGATGGAAAGGACTGCTGTCTACAGTCTAGTCAGCTGGAAACCCACCAAACACCTTTCCTCTGTGTTGTGATTCCAAGGCAAAAATCACTGCTAGGAAAATTGATTTTAGAGCCATTGACCCTCAGTGACAACAACATACTTTGGCCCACCCAGGAAAGCAGTAAACTGCAGTCCAGCCATTCAGGCAATGTTTAGACCGGCTGTCCTACACTGCTCATCTGTCTGTGCTGTAATCCTTCCTCTCACTATAAGAAAATAGGTGAGCTGTAGCTGAAAACTGTAATGGAAGAACTCTAAATCCATACTGCCTGACATGATGACTGATGCTGCTTCCAGTTATGATTTTCAAAGTTATAAAAAACTATTTATTTTCTAATTAGAGGTAAAAGATTTTTTTTTTTTTTTTTTTTTTGCATTGTAAGCTATCAGAAAGCAGATATTGTATCCACTCAGCAGAGTGTAAAAAAAAAAAAAAAAAAAAGTATAGGAGAAGCAGTCATTAAACTGTTGAGTTGATTCATATGAGTAAGATTGTGACTCAAAGCAACGTGGCTCTGAAAAGAACAAAGCAGTCCTGAAAAATGACAAAGATGACCCCTCAGAGAATAAAGACATGGACCAGATGATCTAGTGAGGCAGTCTCTACTGCCTGGTCCTGTTTTCTGAGTTGCTATACTTAGATCTTTATGAATCTGAAGAGCAGGGCTAAAATATTTTGTTGATTAAATTGTCTTCAAAAAGATGCTTCAAAGGATTCTTATACTATTACTTAAACTAAATTATGGCGTAATATTAGCTGATTAAGACAAGACTTCAAACTAAGTAATTTCCATCAGCTGGACATAACGGTAGTTAAAGAAATAATGACTAAATGGATAGCACCTGATGCAATTCATCATAATATAATGTGGCACAAAGGAAAAAAGAACTTTTTCCAAGAGAAAAGGAAAACCTGAAGACTAATTAATTTTGGTTTCTTTTTTTTTCCTGAATCATTCTTACATTAGTCAGTCCTTTTACTGTAGCATCTCAGCATCTTATTTGTTTTAATGTTCTTTCCTCACAGAATAAATCTGTTTTTTCAATTACACTGTCAGTTCCTCGAGGGACAGGATGTCTGGTGTTTTACATACCATGACTGACTCAACAGTGCTCACACACAACATTCTTAGGTGACAAACTAACTATGACTGAGTAATAACAACAATAATGGGACAAATACTTTGAATCCAAGCTTTGTTCTCTGAACTAAATTTTAAGAATAGACCATTAAGAAGCTTCAGAAATTTTAATTGGTATGTTACAGATAAATAAGCTTTTTCCTTGAAAAAAATAAACACCCTCTTTGACTAGACATCATTGGTACAATATCTGTATGCAGATACAACCAGGTATGCAGGCAGAATCAGTAATATAGTTTTGAAAGCTATGTTTTTACAGTAGAAAGTTAACTAACCTTTGTTAGCACAGGCCATCCACTTCAAGTTATCAGCAAAAGCAGCTTCTCTTCCAATCAGATAGGTAAAAATACGAACCTGAAAGTACAATGAAGAGATCAACTCAATTAAGACTGCAGTCATTTAAAACCTACACAGTGGAATTTCAGATACAGACACGCAATTCGTATGGATAGAGTTTTTTAAGAAAGTATTACAGCCAGTAGTGACTTCATGACAAAATATGGCTTTTGCTCGATGTAACACAAAGGCTTGTATGTTAATATCTAACATTTAACTGAAGTGCTTTCACACACAACTGCACGCACACTTCTCAAAGGTGCAGTAGCAGACAGCTTATGTAACAGAATAACATCCTTCTAGAGTTATTTGTTACAAGAATAAGCTATTCACAAATTGCCTGAAAGTAGGAAGAAGGTTATCTACTTATTATCATTAGCAAAAATACTGTGCTAAAGAAAAATTGAAGTCTTCCCAAACACCCTGGAGCAGAAAACACACCACAGGGTCATGGGGCATATCACCCTTCAGTGGCAGCTCAACTTGCTCCTGTCATGGGCTGACAGGAACTTCCTGAGGTCCAACAAAAGTATATAAAAACGTCCTGTATCAGGTATAGAAAAGCCCCATGCATTAGCACAGGTAAGAGGAGCTGGCTAGGAAGCAGCTCTGCAGAAGGTGAAGACCTAGGGAACAATAAGTGGGCCCTTGAGTCAAAGGATGCCAACTACAAACTGGCCTGTATTAGTGAGGTGTAAACAAGCATCATTATTCCTCTCCGTTCCACTCTAAGACCATATCTGGAGTACTGATCCTGAGTTTTCAGCTCACTTATACAACAGACACTGACATAATGAAGAAGCCAGTCTCTTCTTGAAGATAGACTGTAAGAGGACAAGAAGACAAGAGAAAAAACTCAGAACAATGGCAATTCTGATTAGCTGTAAGGAAAACCCTTTTTATCATGAGGGCAATGAAATATGAAAACCATTGCCCAGAGAAGCTGCAGAACCTGCATCCTGAGAGACAAACTCTTGAACAGCCTGATTTGTCATGCCTAAAGATAATATAGAGATAATATTTTGATCACAAACTCTTCTCTAGTCTTTAGAAGGTAAAATGTATATACATTTCAATCATGACTTATGTAACTTAAAAATATATACACTAATTGTGCCATATTATTAATTAGTTTAAATCAAATAATATGCATAATCCCATCAAGAGTCTAAAGAATGCATGCTTTACTGATAGCTACAAAGACCATTAATTAAAAAATGTACATATCTTTATTCTCTAAGTACAAGTGAAAGGGCACAGTATGATTTATACTCTGAAAATATAGCATGAATCACTGTCACAGTTTATCTTTCTGAAAGCAATGCTAGAATACAGCCTATGATGAGACTGAATACATCTGAGAGATTTATATCTAACCATCTTCTTTAATCTAAACAAAATCAAACTACACTGTGTTCCTAATAGAAGGAGACCAGCTTTATCTGAAAGAATGAGCAATAAGCATGATTATAAGCCCAGGCAGCAACAAAACTGCATTAAGCCTACAAATAATAAAATTTCAGCACATAGGTATCATAGATCATCATGAAGAATGGACGACTTCTGCAATACTATTTCAAGGATTTTAGTGATTTTTCTCTGAGTGCATTTTAAATATGTATTTTATTTTATTCACTTTATATCTACTGTTTCTCTGCAAGGTATTTTAAGCATCATCAGAAGTACTGTTATTTGGTTGGTATTAGCAGTAAAAATAAAACCTACAAAGTAGTCAGCAAGCACTGAAGATAAAATATCAGTTCATTAAATGCTGTTATCCTTCATTCTCATAATGAGTTGCATATTAATCTCTGCACTTCTCACTGCACACATCATAAAAATGATGTTTATTAGCTTTATCATAAGGTACGAAATATTTTATAAAAAGAAATCTAAGGTAAGCAATATTTGTAAAATCCCATTTCTGTACTGTTCATTACTTAATAGAATGACTTACTCATAGCGGCTTGATAAGAAAATAACCATGTAAAGTCATAGAAAGAAATTTTAGTTAATTAAAGAAAACAACAAAAACATCCACTGAGACACTGAAGATTTCTTTGTTTGTCATTAATTTTAAAGATACATTAACAGTTTTTATGGATATTGTTTAATATTGTATTCAGGATAGTGAGAAAAATTCTCGGAGTCAGCTCCTATACAAATGATTCTGATTACTGTACTACTTCAAAAAGTCATTGATGAGATTTTTGAATCCACCAGCTGAAACATAATGTTTGTGTGCTTGCACACTCGTGAATCCCTAACCATTCAGTCTGGAATCAATTCTACAAAACAAATGCTTGCAATATCAATTTCTGTTGTCAGAGATCCCAACAGTGACTCTGGTAACAATAAAGCTAGAACTGAAAGTTGCGTGAATAAGCCTACAATCTTAATTTCATTTTTCGGAATGAACTTATATCTAAATATCTTCTACACTCATTTTAACTCTTCAAGACAGGCATAAGGTTAAACTTTATGTAACAATTCCAGATGCGCAGGCATCACCCATAGTGTGATAACAATAAGCAGGGAAAAAGCAACCATGGTTTTCTGCATCTACATAAACCTATAAATAAGCCAGCAGTACAGAAGTATCCTATTAATTCTGCAAGATAAATTCAAATTACTTCTACTTTATGTGGACAAGACCTGAGCAGTGATAGGCTTATATGTGTTGCAAAACCAGACTCTTTGTTATAGTTACCATAAAAAATGTTATTGCAAACAGAGTAGACAGTAGGTGCCGGATTTAATATCCAACCGTATTCACAGATACCAGGTAAGATAAATGTTTTTAAGTAAAAATTGTTAGGAGTGACCATTGGATTCTCTTATTTGTGTATCTGAAGTTACTGAATGAAGAGCAGTTCTGAGTGTCAGAGCAGTTCTGCTCTGAAAAATAATTCCATGAAATTTTATTCAAACAATCCAGAGGTAACAATGATACAGTATAGTCTACTGATAAATATTTACAGTAGAGATATCAGACTGAAATCTCTATAGCTTATAATGGAAGAGTAAGGATAAAGTGTGTCGCCTTCTATGGTTTTATACTGAACTTTGCAGAAAATAAAACAGTGGAAACAATGAGCTTTAGAAAGTATATATACTATATACAAACATATATACTGATACTCTTATTTCAGTACCTTCTGGTACAATACAATACTAAAAAATTGTTATGGATACACATTGTTTTAATCAAGGCTGACTGAAAAAAAGTCATAAAGAAAATAAGAAAAACACCTTTCAGTATCCAAGAGCTTTGACTGAATCAAGTAACCTTTTTCATCCGAGAAGAGATCTTCATTGGATGGATATGAAGTACCTCTCTGGCAAAAAGCCCATGACAGAAGGACAAACTTTCAGTTCTGGAAAATTTGAAAATCTTCGTAAGATGTTTAAGAGAGATACCCGAATCAAAGTATTTTCAACTTCTGAACTTCAAAATATGAAATGAAACATCTCCAAGCTTAACTATCAGGTGTGAAGAAAGTAAATGTTTTCAGATAAAAATACTGATTTTGTATTGTTATATCCTATCTACAAAACTGAAAATTGAAGATGGTAGCAGATCCACTGAATGAAAAGTAAAGCTTACTTCAAAAGAAAAACTATCATTTTGGGTCTTGAGGGAACTGGCTGATGTGATTGTCAAGAAACTCTCCATCATATTTGAAAAGTCATGGCTGTAAGGTAAATTCCCCAGTGATGGGAAAAAGGGAAACATCATTCCCATTTTTAAGAAAGGAAGAAAGGAAAACATGGGGAACTACAGACCAGTGAGCCTCACCTCCGTTCCTGGGAAGATAATGGAGCAGACCCTCCTGGAAGCCATGTTAAGGCACATATAAGACAAGGAGGTGATCCAAGACAACCAGCACAGCGTCACCAAGGGCTGATTGTGGCTGAGAAATCTGGTGGCCTTCTATGATGCAGTGATAGCATCGGTGGACAAAGAAAAGGCAACTGATGTTGTCTATCTGGACTTACGCAAGGCCTTTGACATGGTCCAACATTATATCCTTATCTCTAAGTTGAAGACATATGGATTTGAATGCTCTGCCATTCAGTGGATAAAGAACTGGTTGTACGAGAACTGTGTCCAGGCCGGGAGCCTTCAAAAACAGAAAGACATGAAACTGGACAGACATGGACTTTTGACTTTCCCGATTCATATTTTTCTATATTTTTTTAAAAGCAAACATTAAATGGCAAATTAAACAATTTGAGATTGATGTATTTTAATTATCTTTAAAAAGCAGTTGTAGAAATCTCCCATATATTACGTTCTTATTATGCCACAGACATAATAACTTTCTGACTCAGAAGGCTCACTTCTGGGAAAGAGTACTCCATTCACTTACTGTTCTTACTAAAAGATTGCTGCATAAGCTCAAATGATTCTGAACCATAGAATTATATTCCTATTAAGAAACAGACCAATTCCAACAGTGCATTTTATGACAGTCAGCTTCTACGCGCAACACCACAGATTCTGGTCCAAACCACTAACTTACACTGAGCTAGAGAGAAGAAGCACAGCATATCAACAGTTGTCACAAATTATGCTGGTAATTACCCCCATGACACAACAGCACACTATGAGATTGAATTGCAAAACTCAGTAGTTCAGCTGACAAAATTGAGCACCAATCTCAGAAAGAGAAAAATACTTAGATTAATAGTAAACATTTAACTGTATAAGTTACCATTACTTTTTATCTATTTTCTTTCTGGTTTTCAGTATGTTTTACACCCTTTTTGCCTTACGTAGGCACTGATCATGGTTTGGATTACACGGATGGTTTGCACTCTATTTTTTGATATATCTATAAGATACATCAAATTGAAAAATAAGACGATACTGTGAATAAGTTTCTTGCTGTTACAGTGATGGAATATTCTGAAGTTTCAACCTTTAGACTCCAGACAGATAGATTATATAATAATCTCAGAGATGCATACACTCAACCATTAGTTAGGAAAATGAAGAATGACAATTTAAGTGACAGGTATTTCAGTGCTAACCACTTGATCTGAAATATTCACTTAACAGTTTCATACATTATGAATAGACTAGTCTGCAGTCGATGAACTGTCCTCACCTCAGAAACGTCATTTAACTAGCAGCACAGAGAACAGAAGTCTTCTGTCTGTGTTAAGTGAGAAAAGTTGATCTGCAAAATTCTACACACTCGAACTGCGAAGTTGTACCTTCATGCCAAACAGGCTGAAAAATAGTCTTTCCAGAGATTTAAAATACAATGTGAGAGGAGAAATGGGACTTCTGCTTGCAGATAACAGTGGAGACATATGTTTGCAGCTGCAAACTACTTCATGGACACCTTCAGAGAGACAGCCTTTCCTTTCCAGCTTAGCAAGAAACAGCATTAGCCTTGTGGCAAGAGCTACGAAATTTAAGTCATATGCAGGATATAACTATGAAAAGTTGAACTTTATCTGTATAAGTTATGATGGTCCAGGAATACTCCAGGAAGCCTCTCTGTAAATGACAAAATGGACTGATTTGGAAAAACTGTGAGACTGAATGATTACCCGAACTCCTAGAAAGCTTTACCATAAAGAACTGGCTTGTTACAGCAACTCTCCAGTTCTGCAGTTGAGAGCAGTCTGGGACATTACTCCAGGCAATTCATGCTATGACCACACCACCAGATAGGCACTATTTCTGTATTTGAAAGCGTTGATTAACCACTTGATTGGAGAATCTGGGCAACCCAGAGACTACATCAGGCAGTTATTGCTGGAGAACTGAAAGGATATTTGCACATTTATCGCCCATTACAACTGAAGACACTGTTGCAAATTCCTTTGTCATCATCTAGATAGCAAGGGAGCATTCTATTCAACATACCTGATTCCCAAATACAGCATTAACCTATCCAAAGACCCCCTCACAAACATGACTTAATGTTTTGTTCTCTGTAGCAGTCTCAATGATGAACTGATTAAAGGACTTAAATTTTCATGTGATCAACAAAATGGCAGTTGGAGCACATGAAACCAGAGATGGTCTAATTTGGTTCATATGCTCTAACTTCAAGATTCACAAAAGCAATTCTTGAATTGCCTGAATTTTGTGAGCCTAATAGTTCAAAAAGCTGCCATTTACTTGTACTTCGTAGTAAAACTTTTCAAAAAGAAAAACCAGTGGTCATCCATAACTTATTTCATCCCTTGCTCCATACTGTCATCTGAAAAGAGGACACCCAGAAAAAGGACAACTGATTTTTGTATTGACATTTATTTTCCTACTTTACTTAGGCTTATTCATGTGTTACTTAAAAGGCATTGGATATTTAAGCAGTTTGTTATATTAAAGCCATATTGAAGTGTTTGTGTATCTTTGATTAAAAGCACAGAAGAATGATTAATAATTTTCATTGAGAGGTGGTCTGGTGCCATGTCTGTAAGTACAACCCCGAGAACTACATTCTCAATGTTTGGTGCTGACAAAAAGTAAATCTGATGCACCCTTGTTTTTGAGTATGACTAAGAAAGTACATGGGAAGAATACATCAGAAAGTAAAACCTTAAGCTGAAAAGAAAAATATCCATTTTGAAATTTTCAAGTGCACTCCTTCCAGGCAGATCTATTTTTCTATTCAGAATAATTGCCTTGGGTAGGTTGTCTATTCTTTAGAAAGCTTACTGAGTATTAAATAAACAGAAAAACTGAAACAAAAATAAGCAGAAGTTTACAAGGTATGTTTCTGGTGGCAGAATTAACAATTATATCTTTATTTGCCAGGGTTAACTTTTGATTCTGTTTTTCTGTAATTTCAGTTTTATGTTATAAATTACTTGTCTCTTTGTAACCAGTTCCTCTTATTGTTGATTAGGAATTTTTCACACACATTTCTTCTTATGCTTGGCTGTAGTGAAAGTGCTCTTAGAATTAGTTACACTGCATAAACTCCAGCTTTTCATCCTTTAAATGCTCAGAACTGGCTTCTCTTCCTTAGGGTCCTGCTGGTTTATAATTTCTGACCTTTTTTTTAGGTTCAAATTCCCAAAGTAGCCTAAACATACTTTCAATTTAGAAAGAATTTGAGGTTTTATTTGTGCTCCTGCTGCTTCTCTCCTATAACTGCATAGTCCCATCCTCCTGTTCCTCTCTCTGACAGTCCTTTAATGCAGCTCTACCTCAGAAGACATCAAGGGGAAAAAGGAAAAATGCATGATGCAGTAGGTTTGCCTTTAAGAAACAATCCAAACACAGTCGAAGATTTTTGGGAGTCACATTAGATCTACTCACAAAGATCACTGACATAGACATTTAAATAAAAGAAAGAAAATTTGAACAGGCCATGACAAGGAACTTTTTCAAATTTGAAAAGGAAAAGATGATGAGTTTGTAAAACATATCAAATTTTGAGATTTAGCATAACTTATTATTTTAGTCTGCAAACGCATACACAGAAACCTATCCCAAAATAATACCACATTCCAAGTCTGTACTCCAGTATATCTTGTTGCAAAGAACATCACATGTAGGTCAATGAACAGGCATGGAAAAATAGCAGAAAAAAAATTATTCTAGAATGATTCAGTCAAGAAACATCATCTTTGTCTGCCTTTGCTGGGTTTTATTTATTTTCATTTTTTCTATTATGAAGTGGTGAAAATAGGGGTAAAGGAACTACTTGCACTGATACTCCAACGGGAAACTCTAAGGGAACATTTCAAATAAGCAAATAAAATTCTACTGAAAAAGGCCACAAAGCCCACAGCACTGCTCCAGTATCTTCTATCCTGTTAGAGAACCCTATAAGGTACTGAAAGACTCAACTTACACCATGCTCAGTGAGAAGAAGCCATGAAATTGAAACCATTACCTCATCATGCCAAATCTTTAAAAGTAACTTAGTAAAAGGTTCTTTAATTTATCTCCTTCAATATTTCAAATATCTTTTTTGAAAAAGTTTATATTTATGCATTTCCTCATATTTTCTGTTTCCTGTATTTGCATGCTGTATCCAATTTTATAGCAGTGTCTTCTATTATAATGATGTCCTAAACTCTCTGCATTGTACCCTAAGTAGCCATTGAACAGTAAGAGAAAAAAAATCTCCCCATCCCCCACCCCAAATTAACCGGCCTATTTAGCTGGAAAGTAAGATTCCGTAAGCAAAAGCAGTAACAAAGACAAACATTTAATCTGTCTGGGGATCTTCAAGCAGCTGAGCCCTGTTTTCCCAAACATCTGCCTCCCCAACAGCTATTTGTATAGACCTACCTCAGAAATTACGTGCAGGAAAAAAGGAAATTGATGCTACAGTTAATCCCCTGTGGTCAGGGAACAAGATTACTGTGTTATACTCACCTGCGAGAAGCATATCCACCCACCCTCTAGGTCTGGGATTGTTGAGGGTCAGTTTTAGAAAATTCAAACAAGATATGGTACACAGCATGGTGAGGTTTTTTAGTTTGTTTTCTTTCTTATAAACTAAACGAAGACAAAAAACTTCACAGAAATGGAAAATCTACAAAAAGCTACCAAGACCTCTAGCAGAGGTAAAGTATTTACAGAAGATTAAAAGGCAACTCAAGATTAATAAAGAATAACTTCCCACTGTACAAATTTCCCCAATAAAACAGAGATGGTGTTAGAAGAGAAATATGGGATTTTGCTATTTTCACTGCACAAGGATAGATCAGGTGATTACAAAGTGTTCTTTCTAATTAGCACAAGATTTATTGCTTCCTTCAAGGAGTTTAATACTTGGCAGTTTTGAAAGGGACAAAATGTCTTAGGCCTCTTATGGGACAAAAGTTCTAGCTGGATTGCACATCCTGAAGTATTGGTCACAGAGAACTGGGCAAGACCAGTTCCCTCACAGACAGATGAGGATTGAACAGCTCAGCAGCAAGGGCTTATATTGCCGATGAATTATATATAGAGACTTGGCAGAGCAAATAGTTTGCATTAAAAAAAGCAGTTAAGATTTGGCATTTAACAGCAAAACACAAAATAGGCCTTGGATATATTAAATCCTTCTTAGAAGTTTAACAGTTAAATCAACAGCAAATTTCCAGATTTTGGGAACATTAATCTTCAGGACTAAAACAACGACTGGAAAATTTCAACTCAAAGACTCCTTTATAAAAGGTTCTGATTATTTGAAAAAAGGGAGATTACCAACAACCAATTCCTTATCTTTGCTATAGTTTTAATTCTTAACAAAAGTCTTATACTTCTCTTGCCTCTGCAAATCACTTTAAGACAAATGGCTTACATGTCATGTTAGATAAATCTATAGAATGCCAATAAAATCTTCACAGAGCATCTCCAAATGTTGTGTGTTTACTGCACAGTTTTACTGAAGACGTAGTTGATTTGTTTTTTTTGTTTTGTTTTGTTTTTTAAATCTCTTTCCACAGGTAAAGATATTTACAGCCGTAATACGAGAGATGAACTAAATGGGATATAGAGGGATAGGAAAGTTTTAACTCACACATTTATAACTTCAAAAAATTATGTGATAAGGATTTTCTATTATTATAACATTACCATTTCAAAATTCAATGTGGTGTTATTTATAGGAGCCAGGAATAAGCTCTGTGCTCGCATCTCAGAAATTAAAGAAATCTTTGTTTCCAGTCCTGATATGTGAGATTCCATGTCATTACAAACAGTTAACAGCCAAGTCTAGATGATCTACTAGCAGTTAATTCGGCTATCCCTTAATGAATTATATATTTTCATTCTTCAACATGTAAGTGAATTTGGTGAAATCTAGAACAGCAGTTGTTTTACTAAAACACAAAATAGCAGCCTAAACAAATTAATTTGTCTGAATGGAGAGAATGAGAAGAGATTAGAGCAGAAACCATGACGTAACTAACTTTCTTGGATCTAGCTGAAGCTTCTTTGGAAAAAACAGGCTCATACAATTTCTGCTAGGATACCATTTAGCTTTCTTGTATATCATTTATTTTGGAAGAGTCCATGAGAGAAGATCAAAATCAGACTAAATTGTAAGTAACCAAATACTGCCAACTACTCCACTTCTGTTATTATATAGTTACAGGATGAAGCACTGAACAATGGCAACTCATTTACCATGTACTTCACTGTGCATGGCGCAGACGCAGATTAGAGGATGACATAATGGATAAAGCGCTGGCCTTTCACCCTTGGGATTCTGTCCAGTCTACAGTCCTATCAGATAATGGGTTTGGCAATCTCCACTAGTCTCTTTTGGACACTAATCCCCATTACAGAATCTCTATAATTCATCATATAATTTAATATACCTGGCAACCTTACCACCAATTCATTCTTTTGCTACGTAATAGTCCAAAGTGAAGTCAAGGGTGGTTAATGCTCTGACAACTGGCTATTATCTCCCATAACAGCTGATTTTGAATGGATTATTACATTCATAAACCATCTCATAAAAATTGACAACTGAGAAACCAGTGTAACAAAATAAGGTGATGTTTAGAAGTTTTATCACAGATTTTCTACCCATCTGTAATGGAGTTTCTAGCATCCAAAAAATGCTGGAGAGGAAATTTGAGATTAAAACTACAGATTATGAGCCAAGAATCTGAGGACTGAATAAGCTTACAGCTAGAAGCATTTGACTATTTTGAGGTTACAGATGCTTTTTTTTGTCTTCGTTGTTGTTAAACAAACAGTACATTTCATCTTTATTTTGTCTCAATTACTAAATAATCTTTTTATCAGCATCCTTCCCCTTTCATGTTGATGTATTTTAGATCCAGCCATGTTCATTCATGAAGAAGGATCTTCACAGGACAATTGCTGGGGATATAAGGGAGCTGTACTCAGTTCATGGGAAATCAGTTCACTGAAACTATGGGATTGGTTACAAAGGAGAAGAGCCGCTGTGACTCCAGTGTGACTACAATAGCATTAACATATGAGCAGACACACAATAGTACCAAAGTACTCATAGCCAAAATAAATTAATAAGCACAATTCTCATTGGAAATAAAAATCTGTTCTATACATTTGTAAGAAGTCTTTAAAATCCCCACCACCTACAATAATATAATAATATAATAAATATAATATAATAAAAATATAATAATACTATGGTTGTCTGAGAACTAAGTTCTATCACATAAGGCATAATGATTTGGAAGACTTGAAACTGTAAAAAGATAATTGGAAAGGTTATCACAAACAAGGTCCTCCTATGCTTTCTGACAGGACCACAGCACAGATACTTGTGCAATACCATTTGATATAGCATGATAGCAGTAGAAGTCAAAAACTATCTATTTAATTAACAAAAACATTGTACTGATTTTCTTTCTTCTTTTCCATTATGTTTCATTCTATGAAACAAAGACAAAAAGAATGATAACCATAGCCAGTGCTGCTCTGATCAAAAGGCACTACCAAGAACATCCTGTTGAATAAACTATCTATTTCATGGAAGTTTTACAGAACTGCGTTGAAGTGAGCTTCTGTATTTCATGACTCAGAATATGTCTATCTGTCTTCTTTAAAGGCAGATTTAACTTGAGCAAGCTCTCCTTCACAACAAGTAGACGCAAATCACTGCATGGGCTTTGAGCTAAACATTTTAGTACAAGCTAGTTTGGTACTGAGTCCAATTTCAAAGTCCATGTTTGGTTCTGCACAACAGAATTTCATGAGCTTTATATTACCTTCAGTGGAAAAAGGCTCAAATACTAGCAATCCAACCAGCAATGGGAGTTTTGTAATCTAGCACAGAAAACTAAACTCTAATTACTGAATGTTATGAATTTTGAAAATTACAAGCATAGTAGTATAAACTTGAAGGCTTTGTTTACAGGAACAGCAACAATTAAGAATTACTCATGGAATTCTAGGATTATCTTACTAATTCACTGAAACAAAAAACAAACAAACAAAAAAATCAACAAAAGTTCAAAATGCAGATATTGTTCTGATAGAAAAGCAGACTCACTGTTTGGCAAATTCCAGTAGGAATATGTGCTTATTGTTGAACTTTCTGGGTAATCAGACACCTCTGCATCAAGAAACACCCTGATTTCTGAAAGAATTTCTTTCTGAAATTTCTGAGTTGGTGAATGAAGAAATAAATGAGATTTTAGATAAAACTGTACGTTATGCTGAAATACATTTAGTTCTTTAGACACTGTGCATATTCACCATGAATTGTTTGAACTGCAGCATTATAGTAAAGACATTAAATAGACACCTTGCTCCTTTAACTTGACATTTCAACCAACTGGAGGCAATTGCTGTTCTTACTATGATAGTACACCAGTCAGTACTAAAATTACTGTACTACCTTTATCTTAGATTAAAAATTAAATTTAGCTCTACTTTATCATTTTTTGTAGCCCTACAGCATTCATGTGTTCTTGCAGTTAAAGTCAAGTCAAACTAAATATTTAATACACTATTCTAATTAGCTACAAACTATTACCTGATTTAAGTCTGTAAATGAATGTGAAAAGACTCTGGAGGCCTAAAGTTAACCTTCATCCACTTCAGTTATATGAGAGAAATTACAGGCTCTAATTAGACTCTTCAAACTGCAAAGAAATAGAATTTTCATAACCAGCTTATTAAAAAATGAAGGCCCCCTTGGGACAGGGCAAATTGCTTCTACCCTGATCCGCTTATCCTTGTACAACACCATACAGAAGACTCGTGTTGTCTGACTTGCACAGCTCATATTTCTCCCAAATTAATGAGCACTCAAATTATTCCAGCTGCCCCCTTGGCACAGAGAAAAATTGAAAATCCATGGCTGCCAAGTGACGTGTATAACCCAGCTGCTAAATAAAATGTGCTTAAGGGGACACAGCTGTTGAGGTGCCTATTTACATTAAAATAAGTCCATGGATACAGAACAAATGCCTAAAGACAGCAAACAGTTTATAATACTTTATTTAACCCTTTCATTAGACCAGGTCACAAAAATTTGCAGTCGTTTATAGGCTGGATGTAAAAGCATGGCCTTTTCACCTTTTGATTTCTATCTCCTTATTTGTCTAATCTTGGAAAGTTTTTAATTTTCTTTTGCAGAACTGATAAATTCTGCAATCAGAGGAATCACACTAAACAGTGCAATCAATTCATGTCTCAGAAAGGGCAGCTGATTTGTCAGGACTTTACTATGGGAAAAATACAAACGAAAATTTTTGCTTCCTTTCCTGCTCTCCAAACGTGAGCAGTGATGATAAGCATTATCTTCTGGACAGCAGAACTTCTGAAAATGATACTTTGCTGTTGTTTAACAGAGAAACTTGTAGAGCGAGAACAACAGAAAACTATTACATTTCTGTGCCTTAACATACAGAGCATGCAAACTCACTTCTGCATTAAATTGAAAATATTAGGTAGTATTAGCTTACTGCTATTTAGTATAGGATTGTTTCCGTAGAGTTAACTGCCTTCCAAAAAAAAAAAAAAATCATGATGCTGGCTTTCACAGACCACATTCTTGAAATGTTTTATAAAATGTTACTGTAATCCAACTGACCTGAAAATTATTGTGTTTGTTGCAGAGCCATTGAAATAACTGGGACCTGGAAAAGGTTCGAGTAGTCAATGGTTTATTTATTTTAATCTTGTTCACAACTAAGATTTCTGGTCAGTCACTTGACACAAGTATTTTTAACAAAGGGATTAGAAGCTGAGATCATATTTGGAAGAAGGCAACAGATAAATTAGATGTATTCAAACCAATAAAGCCTGACAAAATTTCCCATACAGTATTCAAGGATCTAATCAAACCAATCTTTAAACCGTTAGTGATTTTTTCCCCCCAAGATTTGCTTGGTCCTTCAGGACTAGAGAAGGACTAAAAAGACTTCCAAAAACAAGAAAAAACTGTAGAACTATTTCCTAGATTTTACTACATAGAAAGACACTATTAAGTGATTTAACAAACAGTTCTAAAGCATATACAACAAAATAAGATGGAAAGAAAATGCCAGCATCAACCCAAGAGCCTTTCTGTCAAGCCAATCTAATTTCCTTTTATGACAAGTATCCTTTGTACACTACAAGAGAAAAGAGAGATACTCCTTGGTTAGATTCTGTGAGTATTTTTCTGAGAAGCATGTTCATCACCACCAATGTGTGACACATGGGCAGCATAACATCCATGAGAGCTTTCAATATTGTCCGTTTCCATAGTAAAACAGAAGCATTTTATTGGGACTGACAGAAAAACAAGCCTCAGCATGTTATCTGCTCAGGGATGTTGTGCATCCGTAAGGATTACTAGCCTAATGAAATCAGCATAAGGTGAATACACATTTCAGGCAGCTGTGCTCTCACAGTAGATATACGAAGATTATGAAGATATTATGAATATTACAAAGAGAGTTTCTAGAGGGGAGGGAATGATCTGGCCTGAATTGAGTGTAACGTAAGAATTCAATTCAGCAATTAGATGACTGTCTAGAGAGGACACAAAAATTTATCAGATGATGCAAAGCTGAAAGGTGTTCTAAGCATACTGCAGTGCAGAAGTCAAAAGACCATTTTTGTGAAAGACATAGTCTGTAATAAACAGGACTAAATCTAGTTCAAATTAGTACATAATTAGGATGGAAATTTTTAATGTATTGACAAAAGTTGAGAAAATTGCTAGTGGAGCACCAGATAAATGTTGAGATTTTAGAAAGTGCCACAAATGCATTATGGATCAAAATAAAGTTACTGAAATAAAACAAGTATCAATCATTATGTGTCTGCCAGAATCAGCAATATGAACTTGACATCAATGCAAGACAAAGAGCGTTATTCAGCTCTAACTATGAAAAAGAACAATTAAAAAAAAAACTTTAGCTAGACTATGTAGTAGAGTGCTGAGGTTGAGGCTGTTAGAAAGGTCTTTGATAAAGCTGGAATGCTGCATATCCAGAATATTTTTTTAAAAATTCTCATTAGCTATCCAGGCTAATCTCAGTTCTATAAAGCAGGATGCTATCCAATATTAGAGCATATAGCAGACAAGCCTATGTACATTATAACATATTGGTCACCACAGTTAATAAAATATTAAAAACAAACAATAGATTTCTTTCAGTTTAGTTAATTCTTTACTGACTGCATCCTGAATCAGTCATTCAGTGATTTTATCTGTGACTGATACCAGGTACTATGGTTACCAAGCTACAGATATCTGTCTTCATACTCGCTCTGTTACAATATTGACGAAACATCAGGTTTTTTATCTGTCAATTTGCATTCACTCATGTTTCAACACTTGATTAATATCAACGACAGCAGTTGAAGTGTTTGGAAATAACCACTATGATTACATATTTTAAACCTGGTACTAGAAAGAATGAAGAATGAGGAGCAGAACTCCTTTGGACGCTAAATGAAAACAGCTCAGGGAAGTTCATTCTTTGATTTCACAGTGAGCCCAGGTTTTTTTTTTTAAACATGACTCACAAACTATGCTCTAAGTTCTGTACTTAATTATAATAAACATACTTGTTTGCTCTTTCCCTTTTTCACTGCTGGTTTTGCATTGTCCAAATCATATAAAAGCATGCAGTGATGTCACCATATGTATCATGGACAAGAAAAACAGATGAATACTTTATAAACACACTTTGCTCCTAGAACATGTAGTCTAAATAAAGAGCTTCCTCCTCTTTTTAAAAGAACTGGGTTAAAAAAAAAAAAAAAGAACACACTGAGCATCAGCAGGCTTACATTTGACATCAAGAAATACAGGAAAGCAGAGCTAGCAGCGAAACATGGGGAACCCCAAAGTCAGGAGAAAAGAATAACTCATTTTCCTTGAGGAGTTTTGACACTAAGCAACTCATTTCTTTGAAAAGTTTCTAATACTACATCCGTGCATTCTTTTTTTTTTTTTTTTTCCTTGTGGCAATCTGTCTCAGGAAATAATTGAATCTATTCAAAGAACACCTTTTGTGACTATTTGTTGCCTTTCCCACTACCATCAATTAACAGATTCAAAATGAGAGCAATAAATCAGAACTCTATGATATTTTTTAATATGTAGCACTGTTTTAAATATCTAGAAAACCTTCAGGATTTTTTGAATACAGCTGCTTGGTGCTATCTTCAGGGCCCAATCACAAAAATATTTTACAAGTAGAATCATAATGGCACGTACAAGTGAAAATATTATCAGAAAGCCACTATCCCTTTAGCACATAATGATAGACACCACAAAGGAGCAATAATAAATGTATCTGAGGGTGATTTGACAACACAGCAAAAGATTAAAA
Source organism: Chrysolophus pictus (assembly GCA_037305975.1). Classification (NCBI taxonomy): domain Eukaryota; kingdom Metazoa; phylum Chordata; class Aves; order Galliformes; family Phasianidae; genus Chrysolophus; species Chrysolophus pictus. Next base: position 12,447,211 of record CM074587.1, read on the forward strand.
AATCTTCCCAAATTCAGGTCTGTATTTAAGAAGGATCAGACACAGAAAAACACGGTATTCACAAGGTCTGGCTCCCCTGTATGGCATTACATTGCAGGAGACAGCATCTTCTTTACCACAGTGCAGAATGGAAGTAAAAGATTAAGACTTCTTAGGAAACAATGAATTCACATGCCCTGAATGTTAATATCAATTCTACATGGCAGGGTAGCATCAGCAACTGATAAAAGGAAGGACTACTGAATTTCAATTAACATTTCAGCATGTGAAATGTAAAGCCAGGCATCTAATATCTTTCATGATTTCCTTAATTAAGTTATTTTCAGCTGATCATTGCAAATGAGCTAGAATAAACCACCCACAATCCTGTTGTCTCCAGAGGAATCACGAGTGCCTTTTTGGTGAGACGGATGTCGGGAGATTGCAGATTTGTCCCTGTAATCAATTATCTTCAGTTTAGTATAAAATAAGCAGTGAGCACTTAGTATCACTGCAATTATAGAAAAAAGATATTTCAGAAACAGGAAAATAAATTGAACAGAAAAATAAAAGGTTATTACAGTAAAAAGTTTAAGACAGAAGAGTATAAAGTATGTATTCTCATTGTCAAGTAAAAGTGTGAATAAAAAAAAAAGATTTGGAAGAAAATTAAAATAGCTTTAAAGAAATGAGTAGTTTAAAATAGAGGAAAGACAGCATTTCTGAGAACTACAAAGGGAAGAGTTTTCTTAGCAGAACTAACAGGAGTTTTCAGAAAAGAGGGAATAACAAACCAACAAACTATGCTGAAGACTAGCTGCATGAAATAGAATAAATACCTTAAATGCAATATCGGGTAAGAGAGGGAAAAAGCACCCAGTGAAGAAACAAGAGAAACTAATAATACCATAAAGTCAAGATACAAGCCCATTGCACTTTATGTTCTAGCAAAAAGAAACACATGGCTGTACTGAAAAAGGAGAGCAAGAAGACGGCAGAGCACACAAAAAATACAGAAGAGATAGGGGAAAGAATGTGTGCATGTGTGAGCCTAAGTCAAATTTGCTCTAAAAAATATGTCTTGGGAAAGGGAAATCTAATGTCCAACAAATTAAGACAGATTTTACTCAACCTTTTAATGAAGACAGTCAAAAAAGAAAAGGCTGTTATTCAGTCAAAAGGTAGAAGAAGGTTAATTAAGTCAGACAACATTTGACACATGGAATTAAATCCCTGCTCAGCTGAGCCTGAGGGTCTGGCAGTCCCATGGGTCCTGCAGTAGGGACAGCTGTCACAGAGCAAGGGTACAGTCCCCAGGGCTGATTCCTTGTGCTCTGTGTCTGACTGGGAGAAGGCAAAGTGCAGGTGGGTACCAGAGGAGGAGCACTGGCCAGCTGGGGGCGATGAAACTCCAGGAATCCTGGCAGATGACAGAAGGAATTTGTAGTTTCACTAAGCTAACTTGCCCACCTGTCCATCACTCCCTTCCTGTTCTTGCGTCCAGCTCAACAGCCCTTTAGTTCTAGAAAATTAATTTCCATTTAGTCAAAGTCGAAAAAATCTACTTGAAGATTGCACACAGCAATAAAATTTTATATTTATGAAAGCTACCTACAGGAGGTCCACCATTCTGAAACAAAAAAAGAATGAGATTCAGATTCTGAATAATAAAACAGAATAACTTCCAATTCACAGTACATTCATCTGAAAGAAATGACACACACAAAACATCACCTCACTTTCTAGCTGTCAACTCTGCCACTTCAGATTTCATTCTTAGATCAATCCAATGGTCCCACAGATGTAGTTTCGAATGGACATGAAGCCAGCCTATTTAAGCAGCACCTACTGCAAATACAGGCACCACACAAGTATGCAAGCTCTTTCCACAGCCCCTTTTTCCTGAAAAACTCTTCATGAGCTTTTACTCCCAGCTTTCTTCTCCTACAGCATTTCTATTCCTATCTCTGAACTTATCTCGCAATGATGTTCACTGCCAAATATCACCTTTTTTTTTTTTAATTAGGAAAGTTTTTTTGGCACTGTGCAATTTCCCATAGCAGCATACTTCCTGAAGTAAAATCTCACTGTATGCAGAGTAATAAATTGTACCAGGGTTTTTCTTTAAAGTATCATCAGAAGTAGTTAGCATATATAACTGTAAAATGTAATTCAATGTATTTCTTGAATAATTAACAGTTCAAAAGGTCTCTGACTGTCCAGAAAATGTCTATACCTCAGATGTGAGAAGCTGCACTATCATGCAGACTTCCAAAGTGCTCTTTCTTTTGTTTTCCCTTCTTTTGCATAACAATTTACTATGAGAGTTTATGAGAAGATCTGGTCTACAGTGATCTCAGTCTTTGTTCATCCAGACAGTGCTATTGATGGCCTGGGCCACTGTCAGAGGGAGATTAGGATAAGGCTGACAATTAGCTGGCTGATGTTGAATCAGGAGAAATCTCAAACGATGCCAGTATACCTAAGGAAGTGAGCTATTATAGTGAAAATGATATCTTTCCTTTTTATATAGCTTGTATTCACTACCATTTGTTATGCACATTACCAACACAGGCGCTGCATAAAGTGCCCCAGCTGCTCTGGAGCCAGCAGCTGAGCCCAGAAAAGCTTTGGGCAATGAATCAAAGAATTGCAATCTCTTATTTTATGTCATCCTTTCTATGATCAATTTTTTTTTTTTTTCCCTGAACATCAAAATACGGCGACATATTCCAAAAAAATATATATATATATATATATCTTGATTCAATTTAGAAATATAAGCCCGTACAGATATAATTCCTATATTACCCTTATCATGAAGGTTGAATCTATCAAAAATAATTTGAACAATATTTCACCTAGATTGTTCTCCTAAAACTATTGAAAGCTGCCTTGCCTTTAATTTAAAACAGGATGGCACTGAAGTATTTTCTATTAGAAACACTTTGTTTGGGAACAGACTCCATCACACTGAAACTGTCCATAAGCACTGATCTTCATAAAAATATTGTACAAGAACTGTCTTTTTGTGGGGACCTGGAACAAGTGAAGTTCCTCAACAAACCCATCTAGACAACAAAAGAGTTTTTCTGCTGTAATATTGACGTAGCTATTTTGTGCAAAGTTGCCCAAGGCATTTTACTGTTATCTATATAATAAAAAGGCAAGACTGAATTTACAGAAGGCCCAATAATTGGATAGGTAAATTCATTAACATTTTGCCGCAGGAGATGCTGGTTTAGCTTTCAGTCACTTAGGAAACTGTTTGTGGCTGCCACCAAGACAGTAGAAAATAACGCAAGGATCTGGCATTCAAAGACCTGAAATCCATTACTTTCTGTGTTGGTAACATACAGAAAATATGTCCATCTGTGTCTGCTCACTATCTCACTTGCAGTCTAACTGCAGTAACTAAACAGCAAATTTTCCAGTTTAAGACTGTCTTTTTCTATGCATACACAAAGTGATTAACACATAGAAAAAATACTAACAGGAATGAACTAGAGTTTATGAACCTGTACTGGGAACATTTTGTGACCACCACCACAAGATGTTACTACTAAAACATACACCAGTTGGATATTACAGCAGAAGGATGCATTACAAGAAACACTTGGTGTCATTTCTGGCTTACCTCATGCCATTATTGCCCTGCTTTCATGCACACTTAATACATCCAAACTAATAACTAAGTTTGTAAATAACACTCTTCTTTTTTTAAAAAATTCTTCATAAGAACAACATTTTACTTGTAGGAATTCCATTAAATTACAATAGCCTAAAGATAAAAGCACTGCAGAGTTTGAAGTTTAGACTGATTAGATCTAGATGGGTCTAGGGAAAAAAAAAAAATCTCTTTTAATACTTTGCCAGATGTTCTATGCAAACAGTCATGGATTCTATTCACTTATTGACATTTGCTACAGTACCAATCAGTAATTTATTTTTAAAATTTGATTTCCACTGAATTTAATAGGGTTTCCTTAAGCTTTAAGGTAGCTAATGAAGCAGTTGAGCTTGCTGTTTGTAGGTAACTTTGATATTTTTAAAAAGAACTTCTTAATTCATTTGATTTTTCTCACAGTCTTCAGCCTTCATTCATTTCTAGAATCTCATAGCAGACCTTGGATTCTAGGATTCTATCCAATTCATTCTACATAATCTACTACATTTAATTTTACCAACAAAGAAGGACTGTTAAAATTGATATACTTCTTTATCGAGTGCTGCTTTTATCTGGACAGGCCATTTGCTTCATCTGTATTTTTGCACTAGCTCTGTTGCTTCACTTATTGAGACCCCTCATTCACAAACAATCAACAAATTCTCTTGATGAGCACTCATAGTAGGGACTACTTATCTCAGAATCACAGAATGGCCAGGGTTGAAAGGGACCTCAAGGATCATGAATCTCCAACCCCCTGCCACATGCAGGGCCACCAACCTCATGTAATGCTAGACCAGGCTGCCCAGGGCCCCATCCAATCTGGCTTTGAACACCTCCAGGGACGGGGCATCCACAACCTCTCTGGGCAGCCTGTTCCAGCACCTCACTGCTCTCTCTGTAAAGAATTTCCCCCTGACGTCCAACCTAAATCTCCCCTCCCTCAACTTAAAACCATTTCCCCTCGTTCTGCTGTTATCTACCCTTTCAAAGAGTTGATTCCCCTCCCCTCTGTAGGCTCCCTTCTGTAGGTATTGAAATGCTGCAATGAGGTCACCCCGCAGCCTTCTTTTCTCCAGGCTGAACAAGCCCAGCTCCTTCAGCCTGTCTTCATAGGGGAGGTGCTCCGTGCCCTGATCATCTTTGTGGCCCTCCTCTGGACCCTCTCCAACAGCTCCCTGTCTTTTTTGTACTGGGGGCTCCAGACTTGGATGCAGTACTCCAGACGGGGCCTCACAAGAGCAGAGTAGAGGGGAACAATCACCTCCCTGTCCCTGCTGGCCACCCCTCTTTTGATGGAGCCCAGGATACCATTTGCCTTCCAAGCCACAGGGGCACACTGCAGGCTCATATTAAGTTTTTCATCTATCAAGACCCCCAGGTCCTTCTCCACAGGGCTGCTCTCAAGGACCGCTCCTTCCAGTCTGTATGGATGCCTGGGATTCCTCTGGCTCAAGTGCAAAACTCTGCACTTTGCCTTAAGCTTATCTGCTTAAGCACTTGCTTTCCTGAAATGGATGAAAGAACAGGGCACAAAAACTGGACAAATATCCGAAGGAGCTTTAAAAATAAAATGCATGGTCAAAATTATAATTCTTGAAAATTACTTTAAATTCCAAAAGGTAGCCTGAAACAAGATTACTGAACGGAAAACAGTGCTGATAGCATAAAACAGAGCAGGCAATAATTTTTCAAGTGTATATTTCTTGTGTCAAATTTTATTTTATATCTTCTAAGTTACAAGTATCACTACTATTCCAAACAACTAACTTCTTCCATCTACTGCAATGTGCATTATTTCCATACCAAAAATTCCTACAGCAAAACTTTAATTTACTAACATGTTATCATGCTTTCATTTAGTAACTCCAGACCTGCTTTATACAATAAGTGTAACAGCTGATTTTCAACCCAGGTTTTAAAGTTGATAAAACAACCAAAACATGGGAACTGTGGATCTGTAAGGGCCAGAGAAAATAATGGTAACTATCCTTGGTTTTTACCTTTGTTAGTGTCTTGTCTCTTTCTTTAATAATCAGCCATTTTTACTGACAATTTTGTTTAGGATTTCGGGAATCAAAAAGTAAAAAAATATATTTTACTTAAAATTACAATCCAACCACGACATTTTGCCAAAATTTACTTATCACATTAAAAGGATTCAAAAGTTGAGTAAATCAAACTTGAACTGTCCTTGAAGAGGACAAGAATGAATTAAATGTTCAGTACATCAAAATCTATAGTTGAACAGAAATGTATTGCTGAAGGCCTATGAGAGTCTGTTTAAATGTTGATTCCCCACCAAGAACTCAGTGGGTGGATAAAACTTCAGAATCTCTTGTGATTTAAATGTTTAGGTTATGTCTTAACTTACAAACATGCATTTTAAAGCATCCTGTCCTAAAATATTTAATTGATCTGTTCCCTGTCCAAACAGCAGTCTTCACTTTCCTGCATATTTTGGCAGAGGTTAAGGGTGCTAAAACTGTACCTTTCATGCCCCTCTCCTCAATCAACGCATAGCCTATTATAAACAACTCAAAGTCCAGCCTGGCAGCTATCCCAAATGCCCCAATCAAAGAGATTTTGTTCAGGTTTATCCATTCAGACACAGGTTTATTTTTGCTTTTTTTTTTTTGGGGGGGGGGGGGGGGATCATTTTTGTCTTTGGAAGTTGCAGATAATTCAGAATCAAATGGTGCACTAAATTAACTCTACAGCTATCTATGCATTTCCTTATTAAAACTTGTAAGGCTAACTTTGGCCTGAAATAGACTGTATATACTACTGTATTTAAAACAAGACTCTCCAGATATTTCCCATTCAAATGGGATACAAAGCAATTAAACAGAATGAATGTATACAGGTAGAATTCTCAAAAAAAAACAACAGAAGTTTGGTGGGTTTATTCACCTTCCCACTTAAAAGAGCCAAGACATGCAAAATCTCCAGGGACTAAGTAGAATAACTTCTGTCCTTTAAACTAGAAAGGGGAGAATTCACACCGTCTTATTTTTGAGCCATGACATTCATTGCTTTTTTTTCTCCAAATATACAACAATTTAAGTGTAGAACAGATTTCATAGGTAAAACATATACGAAGGATACAAAGAGCAATTCACATGTGAAAAACTATGCTGCAACAGAAAATATCTGGGTCGAGCTATAGAAAAGAACAAAATCAAATTTTCAAAACAAATTTTCCTGGTAATTTTTATTCCAGTTTTTAAGATATTTCACAGTAATGATGTAACAAAGGAGAACTTTAATGTGAATTCTCTTTAAAAAAAATCTATAGGTTGTGGTTTCTGTCTCCTGAACAAAGTTTATGAAACTAAGTAGATCAATCTCTGACTAGCATTTTTCAGGAAACACTTTGTTAGAGCACAAATAAAACTGAGAAACGTTCTATAAAGCAAAGATAGCAACTACATGAATACTATTCAATCATCATTATAAATAATGACTGACAGTAAAGCATGCTTTAGAGGCACCTGAATGAAGCTTTACATACATGAATTTCTAAAACTCAGGCCCTGATTTCCTGAACAGATACAGACAAATACTTAATTTCCTGAAAATCTCCCACTGCCTACATGGGAGAAACATGTATTCATCACCCAGTATTACTTATCTGACCACTTGGAAGTTTTTCAGGAAGTCTGAGACATGTGAATTATCCTTTTTGCAGTGACATTTCGGGGTGCCCCACGTACTTCTTATGCCAATGGGTGGTTTCTAGAACTTGCTACCTGAGACTTGACAAAACACTGCCCACATTGCAGACGGAACTAGGCAGACCTTAGTCTAAACTCAGAGCCTCCTATTAAGCAACTTTTTGTCCAAAAGGTTTATGTCACAAAATTTATTTTTATTTATGTGGAAGACTCAAGTGCCTTCACACTTCACTATTCTCCAGTCACTCAGTATTTGAAGCCATATTTGCTTTCTAGTCATCTACAGGCATGGTAAGGTTATAAGGTCTCAAGTCTTGAAGAGATCTGCTTGTGGAAGTGGAAAATTCAAGTACAAGCATATAGACAAAATCGCAAATTTTTTATTTTTTTTTTTTTAAGACAACATTCTCAGATTTTTCTTAGCCCAAAGTGAAGCACATACTTAAGCCTTTCATGATCACAGCTGCATTTTGAAGAAAACAGAAGACAATGCCAAAAGTTAAGAGAATTCAAAAAAAGTTGGAACTACAGCAATTGTACTTTATTTTGCAGTTATGATGTGCCTCACCATGGTTGTTAATAATGATGACTAATAAAGGAACACTAATTGTGTTTCTCTCCAAATTAATTGCTAATTAATTGAATTTACAGTGGACTTAATCCCTCAACACTGGGTAATATCCCATTAACTGCAGCAATTTAGTAGTATCTTTTAAAATATATTTTCACTGCATTTTGGATTAGTGATCCATGCATTTTAATGGCATCCACCATAGCATGTCATTGAGCAGTATATTTATGAATCATGCCTTTAAATCAAATTGGATACATAAATAATTAATAGAGACATAAGTATTATCAGTAACTGGTATGAAGAAAAAACTTTTAAAGGACAACCCTGTTAAAGTCATATGAAAGTCAGAGCCACCAATTTTATTTTTTTTCCCCATTCTAGAGAAGAAAGATTTCCAGTAAGCAATAAAAAAAAAAAAAAGAACAAAATCAGAGATTGAGGAAAGATTTAGAGCCTACTAGCACAAGTTCAATCCAAAAACATCAAAAAATGACCTGCCTTTAAGGTCTAATACACTGTTTGCTATTCTGTAAATTCCCTTCATGTCTTCCTTTCATACTGACAATGCTACAAAACACTATCTGTTTCACAGACAACATTTACTTCATGACCAATATAAAGAATAAAAAAATAAGTAAAATCAGTTTGTATTCAATTACAAGAACACTGCTTAGAGAAAATCTCCTGTTAACTGTATTGTAGCGTAATCAATGTATATGTATATAATAAATTATCACATACATCTTGTGTATTTGAAGACTTCAGACAGGAAGGGTACTGTTTATTTAGAGGCAGCCGTTAGAAAAATGCAGCGCTCCCTCTATCCCACAGCATTTAACTAACAAGTTATATCTTAGAAGGCTTTATGAAAACAGATCTAGAATAAAACCTTAGTGACAACAGAAAGTACTAACACTTCCTTCTGCCCTCCTAGTCCTTCAAAGTGCCAAACAGTTGATGCAAAGTTTGAACTCTACGTTGGAGGTATCATTGAAAAATGTTTCCATGTATTATAGTCAGTTTGAGCAATTTCCTTTTCTCTACTCTGTTCAACAGTCTACATTATTACTTTATTCATAATGAACGAGGATAACCCCTATCAATTTTTCATTTATTGTGATAGCATAATTGCCATAAATCATATATACAATTCTTAGATTACAAACATTTTCAAAGGTTTCCTCTACCAAAAGAGAAATAAACTGTGCAAGGGGGACAACAGACCATAAAATCTCAATCTGGACTACGTGAATTTATCTAAAAGATGACAAAAAAACAGAAGCTGAAAATTATATGGAGCAATATAATAGCACTTACAGTAGCTAGTGGAAACTATGCAATCTATATCTTGACAGCTGGTGGGCTCAAGGCTTCTCAAGAAATACAACGTGTTAAAATAGAGAACATTAAAAGGTATTGCTTCACTGATCATCGAGTTTTACCTGCTTGACTATTCAACTCACACTGGACTGAAGCAGTTCATAGGCATGGACTGTAAGTTAGTTAGAACTGAGGCTGCAGCTGAGAAAACTTCAGGCCAGAATTTACAGTACATCTGCATTGGCATAGAGAGATACATCTCAAGATTTTCTTTGGTATTTGTCTTCAGAGAACCGTTCCTGTCAACTATCTCACCTTTTCTCCTACTTTCCATTTCTCTTCTAAATCCTTTTCTTTTCTTTAAAAATATAGTAATGAGAAAATATGACTTTTTAAATGTTTTTCCTACAGCAAGTTCAGTTTTTCTTGTGCATGTTCAAAATCTACAGTGGAGCGGCAGGGAGGACACATGACACTGAACATTAGATTATTCTAAGCAGAATCTTCAACATACTGCTGAAAGGGTTTGCAGACTCCTGCCCAACTTTTTTTCCAATAAACCTATCAAAGTGGGTGGAAAGATCATGAAACCAGATGCCTACTGATGCATTTGATTTCTTTTTGTCAGATAGCCATTCTCTTCAATGTCTCCAAAGGCAAGTTAAGGCTCAGTCTTACTTCTACCCCAAGATCCCACAGCTCCTGTGTGTCAGAACTTCATATCTTCCTTTATAAATTTCTAATCTAAGAAACTAGTGAAAAATTAGATATTTACTCCAGTGCTCCATTTGTTGAGTTTTTCTTGTAATTCCTCATTTAGCTCATACCTACACTTCAGTGAGGAGATGAACAGTTTCAGTAGATGGGAAATAAATAGTACTATTTTACAGACTGTAACTGTTTATATACAAATTAAGCAATGAAACATGACAACATCAAAATAAATGTAATTTAAAGGAAGTTCTGCAAATACAATTCTGATCGATTGCTGTAGCATAGCATTGCATGGAAAACTATGCTATTATATCCATAATCCAGAAATAGTTGATTCCTTCATCAATGAAAAAATAGGATTTGCCAACACTGGAAAATGTTTTTCCTCTATTCACTCACATTCTTTTATCTGCTAGAAAAAATCATTGGCTATGAATATAAAGATTCATGCACCTACAAATTATCTGCAATTTATATGGAGCATTTAAGAAAATATCCTCTATCTTCTTGTCTTCCAGGGGTAGTTCTGGTATCTTTTAAAATATGTCACTTGAAGGAAATCGAATAAGTCTCACATTCAAAATTAATTGGCATAAGCGCATTTGTTGTTAGAACATATGAAAAATGTGTAAAGCCTGTTCTATTTCTATTCTTGAAATCAAGAGCAAACACACATACACGCAGACTCAGACTATACGTTCCTAGACTGACTCCAAACTATTTTAGGAGATACTCAGTAGGCCAAAGTCCTCATCTGTGCAGAAAAATTGGCCATTTCGATTGTATAGCAGGTGAGTGTTACCCATCACCTAAAGTTAATAATGACAAACCTCTACCGTAATCCTCTACAAAATTTATTTCGCTAATTTAAAATTCTTATTAAATTTAACATGGGCACAAAAATAACATCAGAAAAATTCACCCTTCCACAAACTATGTCTCATTGTTCTAAATGAGCAAATCCCTGGCTTTTAAAACTCAATTTAAATTAGTAGCATAATAGAAAATACATAGCCAGTCTTTATATACTTGAGAATAGATCTTAGCTATGATTGTACAAAGGTAGAATTAATTATTGTTGTGGCTAGATTCTCTTAGCAAAGCTACAAATTTTGCTGCGCACAGAATAAATCCCTTACATATTATCAACCCACTACCTGCTCACAGTTGTTTTTGTTTTAAAATAGTAACTAATTGTTAACAAGTACAAACAATTACTACCTAGCATTTCAAACAAATTCCTAAAAATGGTAACATAGCAATGGCCAGCTACAGCCATTTCTATCAGGATTAACTGAGGTCTGACCATAGTAAAACGAAGAATAGACAGAAGGGAGCTATTTTAAGTTGCACTAATTATATTACTGTTGCAAAACCTCACGCTTGTTAAGAAGTGCATGAAAAGGAACTGTACTCTATCACAACCCTTTCACCAAACTCTGAAGATTTTATATGACTTCCTCTTATTTTCTTTTCCGCTTGTACTTTATTTCAGTTGGAAAGTGACAAAAGAAGTTATTTTCAGCCATCACTTTTTCACTGCTGGACTCAGTGCAGCAGCTGTCCATAGAGTCCAAGCCAGGAGAATACAGTGCACCAATTTTCAGAGAAACATACGTGTGTAAGTAGAAATGAAAGGCCCTTTCTTAATGCATCTTCCTTCAGGTTTCTTTCTTCTCTTGCTAATACTGCGCAGATGTGACAGCTTGAGTGGAATTCGTTCCTGGATCTCTCATCATCAAGAAAGTGATGACTATGTGTTCAGTCCTTCTTATTGTCAGGACAGTGCTTTCATTCCCTTTTTTGGATTCCAGTCTCTCTTTTTCCCATTTCAGTACTTCTCTTTCAACTTTTGTACAGACACTCCCTGTCATTTTCTAATATGTTTAATGACATGCATATATTGACTGTTTATTTTAATACCTTGCTTCTTACACAGTAGACTGAGATATACCCCATGCCAGACCACAAGTCAAAGAAACCTTAAATATTCAAACACATGCATATTATTAGAACAGCATGTGATGAGGTATGGGTTTTTTCTCTATGGTATGATACTTTTTCAAAAGGAAAAGAAATATACTGCTGTCAATTAATACATTATGTTCCAACAACATTTTAAAGTATGTTGCAGAAACTCAAAACATTTGCACAGTTAAAAATACATCAGTGCCTTAATCCTATGGAAGGAAAATAAAGGATGGTGGGTTTGGTTTTTTTTTTTTCAATTTAAGTTCCAAGAAAAAAAAGGAGAGAATGTTAAGATTTCCAATTCTGAATTAAAAACCAGTTTTTAAAGGTACCAGATAATTTGTGATTTTCAAAAATAACATTCACTGTATAAAACACCTGAGAGTTTTTGAAAATGTGACTAAATGCACATTAGGGCACTAATTAGCCACTGTACAGAATTATGAACACATGTAGCATTCGTAATTGCTGAAAACTGTATTCTCTGTAACACCATAGATGCTCTGCATTGCACGCCTGGGAAAGACCATTATGTGGGCTGCTTAGCCTACAGTTCTGACAGGACAAACAATTGTTTCTGTTGCTATCTTTCTTCTGCTAAAGCAGAGAGAAATAAGCTTAATTAGGAAAAAGAGACAGGATTAAATTAACACTATCTCAAAGGCCCTGTTTGGTGTATTTCTATCTTCTCATCTTAAACGGGCACCAAAATCTCCAAACTATTTTAAAGGACTGACTGCAACTTAAAGCAGTAAGATGCAGCTACTGACATCTCCGTAACATTACAGTGCTATCGCAGAGCATTCTGCAGCTTGACATGAAGGTTTGTGAATACAACAAAGAATACATAATTCTATTATTCATTTTGCTTGAAGACTTACACAGTGGAAACGCACTGTAGCTGAAACCTGTGCTCCATACTCAAAAGCAAAGCACTTGCCAAACGCAACAGAAATCAGTTCAAAATGTAAGAAAAAAATTACATACTGGGAACTAGCAACCTGTCATACTCATTTCCTAGACTTCCAGACGTGTACTGCATAGCACTGCTCTTGTAGAAATGTGTTCAACAGCCATATTTAACATTCTCACACTGCACAGTGGCACTTTAGCATGCTGACATCTCTAAGACTGTTAAAACTTCTCAGTAACCTCAGTTCCAAAAACTGAGGAAAATGGAAAAAGTTTGAGGACTTCCCTATTTAGGCAAATCTTCATAAGCCTTACAGATGGAAGATAAAACAGCATAGCTCTTAATGTGGCTATGCCATATTCATACGTATTATTTGACAGTCAGCGTATTAAATCTGAAACTCCTGGCATTGGTTCCTTCTCGATTTTGCTTTATGACTACAGCTAGTCCTAGTGTTAAATTAAATGTGTTTCTCACCGAGTATATAATCCAAAAGAAATAGAAGCCAAATCACTGATTTATAACAAAAACTGACTGAAATGCAAGACTTTTTGAGAGCATAACTTTCCCCAACTTGTATACCATGCAAGTATATCATTTGAAAAGAGAAGGACTGGCTGGATGCTCTCTACGAAGTACGATTACACTATCATAGAATCCAAGAATGGCTTGGGTTGGAAAAAACATTAAAGTTCATCACCTGAGCTAACAAGTAAAATGAAGGCAGGTGTCCACATTCATTTAATAGGAAGCAATTCAATAATGCTTCCAATGAACAGCTGAACTCTGCTACAGCAGAAACTTCTGTGCTCTTCAGAGAACACGCCCTGGCTCCATCATTTGCATTTCTGTTCCAAGAAAAGCATCACCAATTTGAAGGTTACAGAAAAGGAAGGCTAATGAAGATTAAAGGATGGCATAAGTTACGTTACTATTAATAACCAAACCAAATATACTGGCTTGTTTATTTCTCAGTTTAATTTTTTTTTACTCTAACATTCATCATCAGTGATTTCTGTATCTAAAGACACTTTTTTCTGTGTCTAAGGACAACTTTTAGTCAGCTGTGGAAAAACTTATTTATCTGTCAAGGGGAATTTTGTAAATGTAAATGTCCCTCTGAAGTTGGCAGCCTTCATCCTAAGCTGAACTTTGACAGCAGGTTGTGCATCTCAGTGAAGAAAGAGCAGATTGCCTCCAAAACTCAAATACGCAAGAATTGTATGCGTTATCAGAAGAAGGGAAATAAAATGAAAAGCAGGCAAGGAAGTTACCTGGAATTTATCTTTACACAAAGATAACTCAAAGGGTTAAAAACAGTCAGAGTTGTGGAGCACTGGTAGAGAAAATCTTGGCAGTATGATAGGATCAGTATTTATTTTTCTCTATATAATAGTATTTATATAGTTAATATGTATATTTTCAATATAGAAATGCATAACATATTATATAAACAATTAAGCACAAATGTTGCTCTGAAAGTAATGCTTCCTATTTTATTAAGTTGGCCCACAACACCGGAGCCACACGTTGGTGTCACAGCAGCAGAATTTGAAGCTTCCCACCAAAGAGTGCATGCTGGCACAGTGAGCTGGTGGGCGATGCGTTTCAGACGTGTGACAGCAACTGAAAGACAAGCTACATTCCGGATGGTCATGCAAAGATTTATGGGTGTGGCATGCAGGCTTTTGTTCATCATTGGTGAAAATGTATAGCTAATGGAGACCACGTTCAAAAACAGTGTTTTGTAGCTGAGTATTTGCTCTGTGAAATAGTGTAACTGCGCTCTTTGTATCTGTTGTAATTTCCATGGAAATAAATAGGAGGTATCCCTTTCCAAGTGACCTACACACATAAGATACACTTATAATTATAGCACCTTAAGAAGTGTATTAAGTTAAATGAGTTTCTACAGGACATGAGTTAACAGGAGTTAATCAGGATATATCTAGTGCAGGCACACAATCTGTGGTTAAAACATCTATGCATGGAACACCTGGCTGGCAGCTAAAGATCTGATGCTCTTTAGCTATGCCAACTAACACTAGCTCATTTTGGAGCATAGGAGCTAACAGATAGTTAGGGTTATGACCCCCATTTAACATTAAGCCTTTCACTCAGCACTTTTTGCCTCTTTAGAAACCCCTGGGGAGAAACTTTCTATATTCTGTGCTTTTAGTGATGATGCTAACTGCAAAATGCAGTGCTTCGGCTGACTGCTAAAAGGCCATGTTCTAATTATGAGCAAAGGTTGTAGCCTCTGGATCGACATTTAGTCAAAACTAAGCAATTCTGAAGCCTGTTGCCTTTTAGCAGTTACAGTAATATAAATGTATATGATACAACAAATGAGCAGAAAAGATAAGTTTCACCACCTAGCCTTTATACATACACACCCCCTCTGTGCTATACCTGGTATAAATCTGAGACCTTTCAGTTCAAAACACATAGTACAAAAACAGTCACAAAAATAGCAGGTCCTCTAAATTAAATCAGCATTTCTCTTACAGGTCATTTTCATGCATCCCTGTAAATGGTTTCAGCTTTGACTAATTTTTATTTACCATTTCTTAATTTCTTAATGATGAAATTCCCAAACAGGTGTTCAAAGTGTGCTTAAATTTAGGAGAAAATATATTTATCCATTGTCAAAAGATTTGACAGATCCTAATTTTACTTTCAGGTCTCACAGCACAGAACATCTTAATGCAACAGAGGCACATAAAACTTTCTTAAGTCAACACGGACATCGCTAGCCTTATCAGCAGATGATTACTCTTTAAAACCACAGACTGCCAAGCTTGGCAATACACTCAAGCTGAAGGACATCCGTTACATGTGAGAAGGACTCCCTGGTTATTATGCATTATCCATACCTGAGTCTAAGATGTTTTTCATCTGCTTTTTTTTTTTTTTTTTCAAACTTCCATTTAAAAAAATATGTTCCTTCCTAAGATGCAAGTGTACTCAATCAAAATTTATGGATGGTTAAATTTGGGTGCCAAATGTGACTGCTAAGGAATGTAGCTGTTAAGGCAAGTGAGAGCAAGATTAAGTTTAGAATCAATATGATTTCCTCTAGAAAAATCTCCACCCAATTAATAGCACCATTCAATGACATGGCTTTAATTCACTTCATTTCATGCTGCCAAGCTGTATAGTTTCTTACATATGTATTTCATTCAAGAAACTAAAAATAATATAAGCAATCAACACGGAAACAAAGATGAAAAATATGTGGTAATGAATTAATTTATGTATAATGAAATCATTTTGTTTCTTATTACACAAGCCAAACCATGCTGCCCCACCCTTTTTTTTTTTTTCTGCCTTTCTTTTCTTAAATTAATATCCTTCCCTTTGTCAATGTTACTTTAAAACAAAAATTATCTGAAAGGTTATCCAAAACTTCTCTTTTATAATACTGATTTGAATACCATAATTTGCCTTTGCATTATATAGGGGTTTCCCTATATTATATAAAAACTTCCCAACAAGAACAATGAATTTTACCAGGAATAACATCACTCTTACTGGTGGAACATTCTACCCAAACAAAGGGAGGTTTTTGCTACTGAACAAGAAAGCTTTCCAGTGACAAGGGTTCTCCCTCTCTTCCCTCCCACTCCTGTTCTGACCTAGAAGCTGAACTATTTTTCTTTTTGCCAGGTTAATTATCTGTCTGTTCAGACATCTGAACTGTCTGCGAGCTCACAGTGAGCTTAGAAGAACTTGAACGGGAAAGGAGAACAGGAAGAGATGTTCTTTCAGCAGCAGCAGAAACTTTTGTGTTGAGATGCACAGACATCTACCACTTCCTGCTTGTGCCACTGTTGGTATCGCTGCTCACCAGGATCCAGAAGCACCTAGACCCTCATGGTTTAGCACACCTTCCTCTGCCTCTAGCCTGTGCTGCTAGAGCAAGACAGAAGACACAAATTAGAAATCAACTCCACCTTCCTCCTTCCTTGCTCCTGGAAATCCCCACTTCACTGGCACAGCCAGATTGGACCATTAGTCTAATGAAAGTTCATCCAGAATGATATCACAATAAGCTTAGGACCATTTAAACCATGGTGCTATGCTCTTATGTTCTTGCCATCTTTCTTTTTTTAGGGATGTTTTTACTGTGTTGTCAACTCAAAAAACTAGTGGCAGTGAAATGGAGATGATACAACCATACAGTGCCACTTCATAGCGAACATGACTGTAGGTGTTATCAAGTATTATAATGGCACTGCAGCCACAGATCTGTTTAAAATGTTAATGAAGTGGTAGCTAAAGAGATCCTTATTACATCTGTGAAGCACAGTCAAGTTGGCAAAATTTCTAAGCACAGAAAAAGCAGACTTAAAACTAACTGCAAGGCAACCAGCAGAGCTCAAATTTATTCTTTCCACATTCATATGTTCATCTGTGACCAAAGATCAGTAACTTGCAAGGGAAATACCTGACTTAGCCTATACTATGAGATACAACATGTAACAATGAAGAGGATAGAAATGAGAATTGCTTTGATTTAAAATACTTTGGGAAAAGTAATATTTAAGAACTAAAATTGACATTATGTGCACATAATGCTTCCACCGTACTCATCAAGCTCATTCACACAGTCGTAGAATCATAGAGGTTGGAAGGGACTTCTGGAGATCAAGTCCAACTCCCCCTGTAGGTTTCCTGCAGCAGGTTGAGAAGCAAAGCGCTTACTATCTCAACTGAATAAAAACAATTTTTCCATTAAAGTTTCATATGTTTTTTTCCGTAATGAAATTTCTATTTTCCTCTCTGAACAGCACTCCCTCATTCTTAGATGTTACTTTTCATAGATGCCATCCACCTGCACCTCAATCTCACTGAAACGCATTTCTTCTTTAGCATGTATTATTAATGCACTTCACCAATTACACCGCCAGGGCTACATTTTCAGTTCAGCCATTTAATATTTTTCTTCTTCTTCATCAAGATAGCCAACTGGAATAGAGGTGGTTCAAGAAGAACGATCAGCAAGAGGATTGCAGTTTTATACAAATAATCTCCAAGGCATTTTATTTTCGTAAGTAAAATTTTACAATTTTATTCTTTCCACTATTTTCTTATAAGCTTTCTATATCAAGACATTAGCTAGTACTCAGGGCCTTCCCACAGTCTGTCTCCCTCATCTTTTGATAGTGTGATGAATGTTTTTTTTCTTATTTACTTATTGTGGTTATTTCTCATGCTTTCATTCAGAATAATTCTCTAAGCAACACTTCTTTTAGGTGGCCTGTCTGGTTTGACTGTTGCTGAGCTAGCCTATGAATTCATTGCTTATTTGGCTATTGATTGCAGCACTGACTAAACTGAGAGATATCAGCAGCATAAGAACTTGTAGAAATAATGAACCTCCTTGTTCCATCCTGTGCTTTGACTATTTTGTCTTCTCATTTGGTAAGATTAATGCGTGCACATTATTGCCTCAACACCGCTACAACTTCTTTTTGTTTTTTGGTAAGGCATAAAACTATGACCCACTAACAATATAATTAACGCTAGCAGCCAGCAGAGTGATAATTTAGCTTTTTAAAAAGGCAGATATCACAACACTAGCTGAATGGAAAAGTAGATGTGTTTCTTTTAATATGAAAATATGGCAGTGTTAATGTCAGATCCTGCTGGCTGCGTACTGGGAAAGAAAATGACTTCTGCTTTATCACTCAAGCTTCAGTAGCAGCCCATAGCTATCAGTGAGAGACTGGAATAGAGTACAGTGTACTCTACAGGGTACTTCTGACAGGACAGAAAAAAAAAAAACACACAAGGTTTAGCTAAGGTGTTTCAGCCAAACGTGAGGATTTACTCACATCAGATCTGAAAGGACCAAAAGGGAATTGCTGTCCTCCTCCACAGCACACTGCACAGACCCATTCCTAGGGTCACGTAGACATTTTCAAACAGCCTTGTTCTATAGCTGGAACTCTAAAATAAAGCTGTCTCCTATTACACAGGAGCATTCCAAAGCATTCTGATATTTCACAGCAAACTATGTATTTGTCACGTTATTACACAGATCTGTGAATCTGTGTAGGGAAAGTTTCAAAGTGCATGTTCTTGTACATTCTTCTGAACACTTTTTTTTTTTTTTTTTTTTTTTACAGCCAGACTCACTGACTGCTCCTTTCCACCAAAGTTTCACTTTTCTTAACCTTTCATCTTACTTGAAACTGCTTCTTCAGGCTCCTTCCCCTTCTCTCTTACTACCATTGCTTCTATTGACTTGGATGTTCTTTGTTCCTCGCCCTTCCTTTACAGGCTCTGGCTGCCAAGTCAGCCCAGCAAATCCAGAAGAATTTATTAATCTTAGCAACATTTGACACAAGCTGCTCCTTCTAGACCTTCATTCCTATTTTAGGATCAAATATATATGTTTTCATTACGCTTGTAAGTCAGAAAAAATGGAATACCACAGATAATAAGAAAAAAAATAACTCTTTGTAAGGATAAGAAGTACAGGGTACGAGTTCAGTTTTGATAGCACTGGTCTGGGCCTTTGGGTTGTTAATAATAATAATACCATTATGTAAAACTATGAAGGTTAGGAAAATAAAACTGAATCTCTACTTATCTGTGGTTATTCTGGATCATTTGGTACTTTCAACAAGCAGTTACTGTGTCCATATTGTAGAAAGATTTGTACTGAGACAATTGCATTCTCTCTTGGGGAAAGGGTGTGAAATTACCCTTGTAAAATTTCAACTGAAGAAATCATTTCTGAACTGTCTCTTTAAAAAAAAAAATCTGTTCTGTAGTGCTGGCATAGAAAGAATATCTACATTTCTGTGATGGATAAGTGTACCCTAAATATATGATACGTAAAGTAAACGTGAACTTTCCTGAATGAAAATCATTATGGAAATAGAAGATAGAAATGCATACTCTAGGTGAAGGAGGAATTACTACAAAGTTTGCCCCACTTCAGAAATTATCATTAACTAACTTTCTTCTTGATAGCTTTTGAATTTCCTGCTGAGTTGTGACTACTGCAACAACAGCATTTCAGAATTAGAGGGAAAACAACCTAGGCAGAACAGTGAACATAGACACTAACAAACATTTCAAAATATTGCATGGAAGAACAAAAGAAGAGCAGTGTGCCACTGAGGGGATCTGGGTGACATCTGTTTAATGTCACCTGGTAGAGCTGTTAGAAACATCAGCTAGATGAGGTCTCTCTGCTGCAATTACTTTTACTTACCGTGCCATTTTTTTCAGGACTGGATTGCTACTGAAAAGAGCACTGAACAGATGAAAAAAAAAGAAAAAAAAAGAAAAAGCTATCCTGAACCTCTCTCCAGTAGAAGAAAGCCTTTTTCCAGGACTACTCTCTGATGCAACGTAGAAACTCCATTCAGTAAACTAAACTGGGAGAAAATACTTCATCTTAGAAAAGCAAGAAATCAGAAACAAACGTGATATCAAGTAGGTGAAAGTAAGAATATAAGAAATATACTATAAAGTTTAAAGAGATGCTATGTGACATTTCGTTGAATTAGAGCTAGTCTACAACATGGGCAGACCTCTGCAAAGGGCACTCAGAAAAACATGATACTTCGTGTGTATCCACTGATAAATGAATAGTATGACAACGAAGTCAGACCTAAGAACTAAGGATTTTAGAGCAGGTGGAATGATCACCTGCATTCTGCCAAAGGCTAAGCAGTAGGTTTGATGGACCCACTGGCCAATCGGAGATGACATATTCTGTATTTCTGCCATATGTTCCTAAAACTGAGTGAACTCGCTGTATCTATTTGCTTATAAATGGTATACAACAACTTTTGCCAGCATCTGCAGTTTCAAGGAAGTAAATTTGCAGAGAATCATTTAAAAAGAAATTCTAAGAGAGACCTTAATAATACCACTTTAATGGTTGACTGGGTTGATTGAATCAATTCTTTTGCAACAACCAACCAACATCTCTCCCAGTAAATCTGCAGAAATCAGTTAAGGTAGCCTCTTGATGTAACAGAACACAGAGCTGGTAGAAGGGCGGGGAGAACCTTGGCTGCACAGCTAATAATTGTAATTATAATGATAAAAGCTCATAAATGGCTTCATTCTACACTGTCACTCACAGCACAACCCTCCATCGCTCACTCCTGCTGCACACAATGACCTTTGTCATGCTTGAGAAAACAGCTCCCCGCTGTGATTTGACTCTTACTGAGTGGCCAGATGGGGCAGTTTTGCTTCATTATTTGTGTCTGTGAAGTGAAAATGCCAACAGAAAGATTCATTACTGTCAAGATCATCTCTGCAAAGCTCCTCTGATTTATTAGGGCACAAACTGCTGCACTGGCTGTAATGAGACATAAATGTTCTGTAAGGCCTATGAACTTGAGAAGGAAATACACTGCCATCAAGAGGCAATGGGCCTAATTTATTAACGGTGCTATCACAGAAAATCGCACCAGCAGCACGCATTTCAGCAGTTCTGGGGGATAATGTAGCAGATTAGCCAATGACACATTTACATAAAACCATTTCCTTCACTTTTTTGAAATTTGTACAGTGCAGACAGGTAAAATGCAATGGAATTTCTACATGCACTAAAATATTAGTGTCTTTCAAATTCTTATTAATAATGAGATTACAATCCAGACTACTACACTGCAGGATACAAAAAATTAAGTCTTAAGTTATCTTTCAAGGAGAAATTTACTGTTCAATTCCAGAATAGTCTAGATGTTTTTTGTTGTTGTTGTTTTTTTTTAAGCTCTACATTTTGTTGGTTGGTCCAGATTTTTGTATGTATTTTTCTCATATCACAGACCTTGCCTGTGTTTCCAGTTAATGCAGTGGAAAGCTCCTAAAACATTACAACCAGTTATGATGAAAAACAAGTATTAATGAAGCATTGAAACAGCTTTTTTGTGTCTGTCATGAATTTTATATATTACTTGAATACAATACACCAGCTACTTCATCCATATTAAGAAGGACAAAGAGCACTCCAGCAATACAGGAATAATTTTACACTGTCTTCTAGTGTGGCAATGAAGATGCTTAGATATGGCCACACTGGTTCAGTTTGCTGGCACTAGCCTTCAAGCTGCACGTTTTAAAACTGAATCCAAATCTGCAACCGTCAACTGTCTTCTGCACTTTCAGGAAGGAAGCAACAAATAGTTTTCACACTCAATTAATGTATCATAGGAAAAATGTAAACAAGTAATTACAAATCTACACATCTAAATAAGAATGACACAAAAGTTCCTTCTTGCAATCTCATTAAATAATTTTGTCATGTACTTTTTCCAAAATTCAGATATACAGGATAGATGAATTTTTAATTATCTAATCTCAGAATGTTGTTTCAAAAACTTCCTGCAGGAAGTTTTCTTGCATTGAAAGAAACTTCCTAACGGGAAAATATATCACAATGCAAGCAGTCATGCTCAAAAGATCTAACCAGCATAAGACATTTTGCTTTTAGAATAGCAGCAAAATTAATTAAGCAAATTAAAATACAAGAGTATCTGCTTATGATGGCATCATAACTTGGCCTGTGGTTCTAATTTAATAATCCAGCCTCATTCAGAGGGCAAGTACACTCTGAACTGACACAGCTCCTGTGAGTAGTTCTGGGTCTTGTAGATACTGTTAGCACTTGATTAAATATAAATGTAGGAATGAAGGCCAGGTTCTCTTGCCACTCAACAACCCATTAATAAGCCGCTCTGGAGGAAGGAGGAAAAGACAAATGTTTTGTTGAGCTACTTTCTTTTGGGAAGTCTAAATCCATTCATTAGAAGAAAAAAAAATAGTTCATTGGTTGAGTTTTTAACTTACTTGTGTGGCTTGTTTTACATTACTATTCCCTTATGGCTATTAAATGTTCTGATATTTAAAAAACTGTGAACTAAACCAAGTGTTTTCCCATCTATTTCTCACTAAATGCTGTAAAGTTATCTAGATTGCTCTCTGCAAATCTACATGTTATTTCAAACCATTCAATTAATGCCATAGCCTATAAAAAATGATTTAAACATAAAAATACAGAGTACAGTAACACTGAATACTGAAACATTTATTACATTTTCTTAATGTAATAATCTGGACAGTAGTTACTTGCAAGAAATGTGAGCACTGGAGTGAAGGACTTGCCTGGTGTACTCCTACCCTTTTCCTAAGAGTCCCTAGTGGGCTCCTGAACACCCCTCTCTTAGACAGCTGTTCCTACTGTTAATACACTGTACTTATGGAATTGAATAACTGGCAACAAAGAGGACATCTAAGAGTTTCTCTGGAGTAGAGAGGCACAGTACTTACCAGCGTTTCTTAGCTGAACTGAGGACGTTGATGGAAGGATTCACTTTTGTAGGAAAGACATTTGCTATTTTCCTAAAGTTTCAGTACTTTTCAACTGAAATGCTTGCTCTGGCTGATTGGCACTAATTAATGACTGCCAGCTCCCTTCATGGAAAGGGGACACAATTTTGAGCAACTTCTGTGAAAGCTATGAAGAGAGGAGAAAAATTTTCTACATGCTTGCTTCTATGTGACCAAAAATGGAGTAACTTCAAATTAGTCATGTCTGCTAATATGGGGAAAGTATGTGAGGATTCTGTTGTGAACAAAACAATTTTGAAAAATTGTTTAGTATTTCCTATTTTTTATGCAAGTAGAACATACACAAAGAAAGTTCTGAGTTTCATGTTTCAGAATAACTGTATATTGTATTTAACATATATTCATAGGACATTGATCTAATGGCTTATTAGGTATCACTCTTGCTGCAAATGTAGAGCCAAATGCATTTTTTTCTGGCTGAAATTGCACAAACATGATGTACCACAAAGGCATCGTCAGATGTTTGGCTCATCTCTAGCTTCCATACATAACCTTTTAAGGAGAATTTAAGTCAGCCTAAATAAAACAGTTTCTTTCAAAATGGGGTGCCATATGTCAAAATCTACTTAGTCAGCCAGAATTGTTTTTAGCCGAAAATTCAGTATTATCAGATACAGTGCTAATATCTCTGTAGTCACAAATTTCTCATGCTGTTAGTATAAGTATATGAATATTTTGCACAAATTTGGTTCTGGTTACTCAAACAAATCAAAATACTGAAAAAATACTATCATAGTTATTACAATCATACTAATGATAATACTGCTAAGTTTCCATCGTGCTTTTTATAGAATGAGTTCTGTCACCCATTTTTTATTTTTATTATTCTGAACAGTCTTAATCTCTTTATAGACGCCATGTACTTCTCAGCATGAAATTCATGATAACTTAGATACATTGCCCAAGAAGAGCAGATAACACTAATTTTTATGGAATTTCACTGAATAACATGCAAGATGGTATAAAAAGATTTTATATAACAAAAGGAAAAAATGATTTCACAAAGCAGCTAACAGGTCCCTTTATTCTTGGCAAATATTCTGCTCATGTAGGAAACAAAGAAAAGGGAATTCCTAGTGCTCTCTGAAATAGAGCAATTTTCTAAAGAAACTCTTTTGGCAGATAGGATGAAGAAAAGTATTGTTACACTGGATAGATCTCTGGTGGGTTGTGTGTGCTGCCCACATCCCAGACACTCAGGAACAGCACTGCCGAGAACACAGATTTTCTATTAAAACAAGATAAACTCAGCTACTGGATACTGGATGTCCCCAGTATAGACTCAGCAGAGGCAGAAATTCTGAAATGCACTATTAGTCTGAACCCTTTTAAAGGTAGATGTGGTCCCTATTAAACCTAAGAAGAGAGATTTTAGACCTCACTAATCTCTACTTTCCACACAATGGCATGATACTACCAATATATTCCCAACTCTGCATGGAAAAAAATGCAAGCAGTACAGACACTATAGTGTATGAATCATAGAATGGCTTGGGTTGCAAGAGATCTCAAGGATCATCAAGTTCCAACCCCCTGGCCACACTCAGGGTTGCCGGTCACTAGATCTAGAACTAAATCTGATTGCCCTGGGTCCCATCCAACCTGGCCTTAAACACCTCCAGGGATGGGGCATCCACAACAGGAGATGTG
The DNA here is from genome assembly GCA_037305975.1 of Chrysolophus pictus. NCBI lineage: Eukaryota > Metazoa > Chordata > Aves > Galliformes > Phasianidae > Chrysolophus > Chrysolophus pictus. The sequence continues at coordinate 12,472,065 of CM074587.1, forward strand.
GGGGAAATAGGGAATAAAACTTGCAATCAATAAAATTCTAAATACATTTCTGAATGGTAGTCTGATTTTTCTTTTTCACTGGAATATAAACCATAAAGTCAGGTTCAAATTATACTCAAGAAAGTAGCAGAAATCTACAACTGTTGATACTCTCCAGTCAGATTCTATGGTCCCTAATCGAAATTCCTAGCAGTACAGCCACAAGAATGCCACATTGATGGTGCTCCCACAGATCGGTGGGATGAGAAATGCTTTTTCAACTGCAAATGACAAGAAATGGCAGGATAGAAAGATAATGTAACCAAGGCCATGTTTGCACACAGAATTAAATTCATCTTCCATGAACATTTGTGCCTATAAGACTTGATAGCATGAGTAAGTGATGAAAATCAAACCTTAAGTTTGATATAAGCTTACCCAAGGCAAATGCTTAGTGCTTGCCTATCTCTACCACAGATGTTTCAGCAAGCAGCATTTAGACAAAACTCTTCTTTTATGGAAAATTCTGCCATTTATTTTTCACAGTGAGAGCAAAACTAATAAATGTATACTCGGTTAATTTAATTCTTGGAGATTAAGTTAATAGAGTAGATGAACTGCCTAGGGATTTTTCCATTTATTTGTAAAAATAATTGAAAACAACTGCACACCTACTTCAGGGCAATTGCAATTAAGTCATTTTCAGGCTGGTCAAGTTTTTTGTTTTGGTTTGTTTTTTTTTTTTGACAATGCAAAATTGGGGAGAGGCATGCACTTCAGAAGAGGCACACTGGAATCTTGAATAAGTGACACCCTACATATAACTCAGCACTGCATGATAAGTACTTTGTGTACCTGAGAGTGTAAGGGACACTGTCTTGATTTGCATAGAGAAGTCAGTAAAAAAATCAAATTATTCTGCCGTATACACAGCTGCTTCTATTTTCATAATGGATTGCTGACCAGCAACCATTGGGATATATGTTTTACTGTCACAATACAAGTTCAATAATTAGTCTCAAAAGATTTAAAATCCTACATGATTTTTCAAGATTTGAATGTCTAGTGACGTAAGATGGCAGAATAAGAACTTGAGTTTTCTAGGGCATCTATCAATGCGCTAAGTTGAACTCCACTGTTAAAATTCCTTAAAAAAGATTTCAACTGCTTTGCACAAACATCTGTGACTGAGCTTAAGTCTTAACAGAAGTCAATGCACAAATGTTATCCCATTAAAACAGAACATATTCATTAAGACATACAAATCTGTCAGTTTTGCACTGAGAAAATTACAATAGGGATAGTAGAGAGGATTACAAGATGATGATATTTGGAACTTCACAAAGAAGAATAGGTTTTTATCAGTATTGCAGCAAATGTCTGCACATGGGAACAGAACACAAAAGTTATGCCGACAGAGACAACCACATTCTTCAGAAGTCTCAGATTTTAGGTAATGTTGTTATGTCAGTTTAAATAGATAGATAGATAGAGATGAACAAAGCATGCTCTAAATGGATATTCTATAAAATGCAGATTCACTAACAGCTCAAAATTCAACTACTCAGAAAGGCTCAGTAGACCCACAACAGAGTTCTAAAGAGGGGATTGTTTGGAATAACTTGTTTAGTTCTTAATTCAGTAAAGCACTTTAATGTATGCCTGAATCCCTTGCTTTGGTTAGCTGAGATGTAATAATTCACATATGTAAACGCTTTGCTGAAATGAATACTAAACTACACATTTATGATCTCCTGCATGTAATGAATCTTCCACACCATCTTGATATATGTGCATGTATTGTTGGATTATTACATAGCCAGACACCACGAAGGCTAACAGAGGTTCTCTGGCAAAATGGTATGTATGAATAACAATTTCATATATAAACAATGTCTGTTATAGTTTCAAACCAGCAGAATTTGGCCTCTCAGAGCAAAATGAGCAAGAAATACCATTCACAATATGTAATAAGATGCCAGCAAGAGAATACTATACCAAACATTTAACTTCCTCCCTTTGTAACATTCCCTTTCCAAACATCTCTTGAGATTCGATATTTAAACATGCAATTTACCAACCTTCTCAACTCAATGTAAATACCCAGCAGAATTTCACTTAAAGCCTCAGTATGTAACGAAACAACACATGATGGCTTATTTTAATTCGGTAAGGATTATATAAAATAGAATTATGTGAGGATGTCGTTAAAAGAAAAGTGATCCAGGAATGAACTAAGAGTGGATCATGCAAACTAGGTAGAAATACTTTCAGCATCCAGATGCAAAAGTCTGAAAACAATTATTTCTTTGTGCTAGTCTCTAGTTTTTCAGGGTAATTAACAATTACTCATAGGCTACTGGAATTGCCATACCTCATCAGACCAGCACTGTATCTGACCAATTGGTTAGGAAAATATGCAATAAATCTTTTTCTTATTTAAGCCTCATGTTTGGACTCTCTCCTCTGCTTGTGTTACCACATGTAACTGTAAACATTCTTGTCAGACATAAACAAATCTTAAACCCTATAAATACTTGTCCACTATACAACATTTTGTTTGGTTCTGGCTTAATTTGCATTCTAAAAAAAATATAGAAATTTGAAATTTTATTACAGTATATTCTGAAGGCTATAAAGGAGGCCTAAGACAGCCTTTGAGAATAACCACAGATTAAGTTTTCACTCTTCCTCGTCTGTAAAATCAGCAAACAATCAGTTTTCACTTAGTCTTGTGCTGCAACGAACAGAAAGTATCTATAAAGGAAGCAGGCTTGTAGTTCTGCTATATCCTTATTGTGACAAACAGAAATGACTGAGAGTAACTCAAGTTTTGTCATTTTAATCACATTTTTCACCTACAGTTTCCTCTGAAATGGGACCTTTAATATAGATTCTGATGATTTCAACTAGTTCCAGGAGCAAATAATAAAGACATTCAGTCCAACTTCAGTTTCTTACTATCTGTACTTTTATTTACTAATCCAAATTAATTAATTGGAATACTGTGTTATCTTTTTATTTTTATCAAATGCAAACTAATGGGCTTCACGTGCAATTATGATCACTGTTTTTGCTGGTGAAGAATTAATACTGTGCACTCTTTACATTTTGCAGAGACTGCAGATACTTGTTTAAAACAGAACAACTCAACCATCTCGTTCCTGTTGATCTCGTTTAGGTAAGAAGATGCATATTATAAAGAGAAGTAACTGAAAACAAGCACTGGCTTTCAGTATAATTGCAGCATTGTTCAACTTAAATCATGCAAACTAAACTGCAGTTTTTATCACTCTATTGAAGAGCTTCAAGACATAGATGATCTCACTGTTTCCTTAACTGGATGATATAATCTTTCACAAAAAAAAAACACTACCTGAGAAACAGACACAGTCCATCGAATGAAATACAGTTGTGCAATTATGCCTTTTTTAATAGTCATGCTCCTGGCGTAACTACACCGAAATAAATGAATAAATAAATAATACCTCAGATTGATTCAGGTCAGGTTTATTATATTCATTTTGTGGATTAGTAAACAGAATCCAAAGATATCAGGTTCTTATTATGAGACTTACTTATAATACTTCAGACTCTCTTGTTAATAGTGGCTTTCAGCCACATATTTCAGTGATGTGCAGTTTATGTCAGATGCAAGTAGTGATAATTTGTACTCATCTAGGTATGTCTTATGCACACACATTTTATCTTAAATTTTGGAATGCTTTCTTTATGTCTCCAAAATGCACTATTTAATCTTTAAAAATCTTTTTTCTTTTTTTTTTTCTTTCTTTCTTTTTTTTTTTTTTTTTTAAACAACCAGAAGCTATGATTTTTGTGTCATTGGGACCTGGTACCTGGTTCCTGAAAAATACTTTAGACAATCTATTTCAGATCGTGTACTATTCTCCATTTTGATTGTGCATTGTTTATTAGTTATTCTATATGACGTATAGCTAATTTGCTTTTGTATCTCGCCCTGATTATATGATAAACGTTACCAGGGTAATGGCACTATGGATATACATTTACATTGTGTTTAAATGATCATCTCAACCAAAATTCCTAAAACATTCAGAAAGCATCAGTCAGTACATGATTCTAGCCCATCATGTAACAATGTGTATGAGAGGCAATAATCCTTCCTTTGGCAACCCACTTACACTCTGAAGGATAAGATTCAATTACCCTTAACTTCACAAAAAAACATCTCCCCACATTTCGGTTTTAAGTACTGCAGGAAAAGTTTACTGATGGCAAATTGGACTGGTATGTTATTGGATTCCTTGAGAGTTATACCAAATACAAGCAGAAATAGAAATGAATGATATTTAAGGCACCTTCCAACCCAGGACGTTCTATAATTCTGACACTTTCTGGGAGCAAACCTGAAGGATTGGTATCTTCTTCCTCCCTGATCCCCTGCCCTCCACAAAAACAATTACAACAATAAAACAAAAAAAGAAACCACAAAAAAGTCTTAGCATGATTTTAAATTAAAAGTACCTATTGAAATACATAAGTGAAGTACTTTGCTTACTTTCTAGTGTATTTGAACATATTATCAGAACAATATTAAAGAGTAAAAACATGAGTGTTCCAACGGGCAAAGAGATATTACGGAGCTGCAAAAGCTTCATGCTTTAGTCATACAAACAAAGTATACAAACAAATCTACTAACTTGCCTTTTAAATAGTAGCAAGTATTAACACAATACAGTGAATTGATTTTTTTTTTTTTGTGATGGAGACAGAGATTCATAAAATAAAGAGTAGAATGACAACGTTCCTTCTATCAAGGAAACAGCCTAGAACATAATTTTGAGCATAATATAATAGCCAAGAATGTACCTTGAAGGTTAATATTTCCATAATATCTTATTATCCAAGTTCATTACTACATTAAAAGGCTGTGTCTATCCTCAAGCAATATCGCACAAGCATTATTTTTGTCACTAATGAAACATCCAGTTAACCAAAATCATTTTTAGATGAATAGAAGGATTACTACTGACCTTTTAATGGACATATACTTCATACTGGATAAGATAGTTTAGTTTTTCCATTAAATGCAGGTGAGAAAATACTTACTTTTCTGTCTGGCCAATTATATTTTGCAAATATTGTGTCATATGTGTCCACAGCTCCATCAGTAATCAACATTATGGCTTGGCTGCAAATGCTTCCTTGTCCTGTGTGATTGAACTGTGAAAGGAAAAGTTCATTTAAATACAACACATTGTTAGATACAGAAGATACACCATTTAGAGACAATTTATTCCTTAAGTTCTTTATTGTTCGTATATTATTTTATGCATTCAAGGAACTTAGATGACCTGGTGTTAGAAACAAAATACAAAGTTGGCAGATTATTTCATTTCCAGTTACACTGTATGAAACACAACACTTAAAAAAAAAGTGAAAAGGCCAATAACTTGTAGCATTGCACACAATTCTATAGGCTTCTATAGGTTGTGCAAAGTTATAAATACATGCTAATAAACAATCTCTTTTTGTTCTATTCCTATCTAAATTTCAGATACATTATCAAATTAGATAAGTCCTTATCCTACCATTCTTTTCTTGGTACTGAGAAAGCCAAATACTAATTTTACCTGTCTACCATGTCTCACATTATCAGCTTATCTGTGCAGAGCAGCAGCCCAAACAAACCCCAATGTCTGGATTCAATATGTTTTCAGAATACTCTTGTTTGATTTGGGTTAGCAACAACTCTGTCTTTGAGATTTCTGCAGTCACCTTACCCTCACTTATTTGCCGATCTTCTCAGAACCCTATAAGTTCTCTTAACTTACAAAAATCCCATCTTTATAGACAAGACAACATGCTTACAGTATAAAAAGGTGTGTGGTGGGTTACAGCAGTTACAGTCCTCTTTTCTTCCATATTTTCCATATACAAGCAATCACTCCCACAGATACCATTCAATATTCTATAATGATCTATACATCTTCAGCTCTCCCCCAACTCAATTTCCTTTGATCAAATGGGAATCTCAGCTATCATGCACTGGCTGTGGAAACACATTACCTAAAAGGAAACTAATGTACTGTGGATTAGAAAATATTCATCCCTGCTGTATAGAAGCTATTGTCTGTGATACCTGCAAGTTAACGTATCCTTAACATTTTTTCAATCTTGTCCATTTTTCCAGTCTTACCCATATGCAGAGCTATTAAAGTTGAATTCCTCCATTATTATGATCCTGGATGTAATATTTCTTCATGAGGATAAAAGAATTTCATCAAAAAATGAAGAAGAAATGAAGGTGAAAGATATTCATTGAAATGCACTAGCTTGAGTTGGAAGAGACATTACCCAGCTCCAAACCCCCTGACATAGGCTGGGAGATTTCCTATTAGACCAAGTTGCCCAGGACCTCATTAAATCTGCCCTTGAACCCTTCCTGGGATGGGGCATCTACAGTTTCTCTGAGCAACATATTCCAATACCTCACCACCTTCACTGTAAAGAATTTCCTCTAGTATCTAAATCATTATAAATCTACCTACCCTCTTCTCTTCTACTTTAAAGCCAATATCCTTCGTCCTATCACAACACCCATGATGAAATAGTCCCTCTCCATTCATACGAACAACACACTTTGAAATGCACAAGTTATAGTAAAAGGGAAATTAATGAAGGGGGAATGCCTTCATATATCCATTTTAAAATATTAATCTGTGTGCATATGCATTATTCTACATGGTTGTTTAAATATTTTTAAGAATGAGATGAAATTCAAATGCTTTGATGAGTAATATCTTCACATATTTGTCTAGAATTTTAATTTTATTGAATAGCAAGAATGATGAAAGTGTTTTCCATGATAATAACAATGACAAGGGACTTATGATGAACTACAATTAACTCAGTGATTCATCAGTAAGCAGCAGAAATTTCAATGCATTCTGACATTCAGAGCATTTGGTTGTGATTAGCAGTCTTTGAAATGTCACAGAATTTTATTTAATTGGCTTTGATTTTTTTAAAAAGGTAATCACTGCAAAGACCACATTTGTCGCCAAAAGAGATAATTGCAGTTGTCACATGACAACGTAGGTGCCTAACTGCTCTACCAACCACTTCTGTATTCTTACAGCAACTAACGAACACTGCTTAAATCGGTGGTTGGAAAGAATTTGAAAGTGGATTTTAAACATGCATTTCAAAGATGTTCGTTATCAACATCTTCAGATCTTAATAACCCAGGCAAATACAGAAATTGAAATGCAGGTAATTGCAAGACAAAATTAAATGAGTTTAATTACTGTAAATCGTGAACCATTCTGAAAACCCAGCTAGATTCTCAATAAGACTATCAGTGTAAGATGAAGCCTCCCCTCCAACTTTCTTTTTTAAACATAACCCCAATAGCCTTAACTAAGATGAAGTTCACGTGAACAGATTTCTGGCATATGAAGGTCACATGCTGTAGACAAAGTGTAAAATGGTTAGCAGTATTCTTTTAAGGATAGTTGTTTTTTGATTGTTTTTCCTGGCATAGGCTGTATAACAGGAGTTCTCAGAGACTTTGCTGATGTGCCTGCAGAAAGCAGAAGTGTGAATTCTGAAAGTATGCATGAAAGAAAGCTGGATCCTGTTATGGTCTCTCTTGCAAATTTTCTCAGCTTTATGAGAGCTGAACATACATGTAAGCATGATCCATCATGCTTTTCTAGATACAAAGTGTGACTCTCACTCAAGGACAAGCTATGCATAAAAGAAATGCAGTTTCTTGGACATGCCCATCACTATCTTAACGTTACACAATACTAAGTACTGTCAGCTGGACTGTCACCAGGATAACCGTAAGTTTGCAGTCTATGTCTGTGAACCAACTAGAATGCCTAAATACACACAGAACTACATTATTATCACAGTGACATTGAAAGTTTAGCAGGAGAAAACAACGATCTATAAAACATAGCCCAAACTAATAATTTGTCATCAAATCACTGTTTTATATTTGTATTGCATTGCTATATCCCATTTTTGTTCCTTTGGAAAAGTTTTTAAAAGACTTTCAATAATCTCATTTGAAAAAGTTAACATATCTAACAAATATCAAATAATTTATTTTAATAGTTACTTATCCATTAGAAGTCCATATGATTTTTGTTTTCACTCACCTACCAGTCATTTCATATTGCTCTGTCTTTCTAGCAATCCCTCTTTTATCTGAAAGCCTTCCTCCTTACATAAGGATTCCAAAAAAGGATCAAATCACCTCATTATCTACTTACTAAATAATATTAGCACCTCCAAGCTGCTGAAGCTCTTCAAGTTATATAAAACCAAACACAAAATTATTCAAATATCTTTCTTTATATTAGCTATAAGACATGTTAATCAACATGCCTCAAATCAAACCAGTGAGTCATTATTTTGTGATTCCAGTAAATATGTATCCTCAAAATGCTTATGAAATACACAAATTCTTGTATACCTAAAACGTTAACCCTTCCAAAGAAAAAAAAAAAAAAGAATAATCAAAACTGTGAAATTTTGCATATTAGCCTAATATTTTAACACCTACAGCAGCTACTGAAATAAACTTATTTAAATACATAGACTGAGGTGTATACTGTGTATACACACACAAAACAAACAAAAAACAACAACAAAAAAACCCACCGTAACTATTAAGTTAGTAAATATAAAGATCTTTCCCAACATATAGATTATAAACATTGCTTGTTCTGTGGACAATATTTTACTGTCACAACAGTTTGAGTGAGTTCTAATTTATTACCTTAAAATTGACAGTAATTGCTAAAAAGCTGGAAAAACATCAGCACTGCAAACCTGAAAAGCATTAACTTACTTCATTGAGCATGTTGAAAGCTTCATTTAAAGCAATGTCCAGCATTCCAATTCCTTTTGCAAAAAGCTTGTCAAGGTGTTCCCTAAAATGCTGAAATGAACAAGAATGTTTTATTTGTCAGATTATTCTTATAACATGCATATTTTTATAATGATTAAAGTTTTCTTCTTGAGACTTACCTCTTTAGTTAACATGACTGTATACACTAATTCATAAACCATAGTAATTCCTCCTTAATATTTTTGACAAAGTCACACCAAAGTATGGACATATTAAAATAATAACAATGTAAAAATGTCACAAGACTTTTTTTGACCAGTTATTCAGTCAAACTGTTTTTTATTTGCCTTTTAGTTTGTTTTGCCTCATACAGATATACATATCTTCATATAATATTTTTTTACTTTATTTCTAGTTATTCAACTTTTAGCTCTCAGGAAATACTACTTAATAATTATTCACTGAAATTTAGTTTTTATGTCCTATTTTGTGTTATCTCTCCTCAAAAGTTGATAGATCCTATTGTTTTGTTTAGCTGTTCAGCCCACTGCCAGTCAAGTTGTTTATCAATATCAGCATAATATTTAGAGAACAGGTCTTGCTAGCTATTGGCAATTATCTTCATGTTTATGTTGCACAGCCATAAGCCTAATTTTTGCAGTTCTAAATGTTTCATCAATTATGCGTTGCTATACTTGCTTGTCCATGAGCATTGGTAAAATCTTCTGGCAAGTGATTCTGACACATGTCAGTATTCATCCTATATTCCTCTCATACGAAACAGAGAATCATAATGATGGAATGTCTTGGGCTGGAAGGGACTCCAGATCATCCAGTTCCAGCCCCCCTGTCACATATTTTATTTCTCCAGATATGGCAGAAATTTGAACAGTTTCACAAGTTTTACACTCAGCAAAAAATAAAGGGCTATACTATGATACAAATATTAAATTGTAGTTTTAATTTTTAGATTAAGTAAGCACATTTTCAAAAGTATGGTAGCATTTTTGCAAATAATATGTCCAGAGGAGAAATAAAGTCTCTTGGGTTTTTAAGGAATTACACATGATAAAATTCAGTGTCATAAGCCATGCTGACACAAAAAGAAGGACACTGAATGAAATATCAACTAGCAAGTGTGACACCTCTGATTTTATCTGACAGATACATATCTACTTCCTTTGTAGGATAAAAAGATATTACCCTGCATATTGGAAGGCAGAGGCCTTTCTATTTCATTAATAAATTTCAGTCTGTCAAAATGAGGAAAATTCACATCCTAGCTCTAGGCGATTTTGAAGCATACAATACTGCCACAAAAACAGGCTGCTTTTTCAAAACAATTAGTCCACGGTGACCTAGTAAATGTAGTTCATTGCAGCTCAATGCTTTGAACAGCCAAAAGGCACAGTCTTGTTTGTCTAAATAAACAGCAATAGCATTCATCTCTACATACCTAAATTGCAAAACGAGTTTTTTTGCCAACTTACACACAGCTAACTTAAGTAAACTCTATCACTATTGCATATTAATACAAAATCACCGTTTTAAGTATAATTTATAAATATAACAATTTGGAATAAGAAAATGAAGACGCATATTGTGGGGAAAAAAAACAAAGGAGGAAATGTGAAGCACTTTTTAAGATCCCAAAGATGGATAAAAAGGTCAGTTCAATAAGATAATAAGAGGAAAATTTCTGTCACTTCATTAGCCATGTCAAAACATTAATATATATCCAAGAAAACTAATTATGTTTGCAAAAAGAATTAAAATCCTATTGTCCCTTATATCATGCCCTTCATATTTTTACAAACAATAATAATAACACGAATGAATGTAAAATATATGAATGTTTGAGAAATTCATTAGCATCTTGTTATTTTGTATCTACTTCAAAATACCTCTGACAGTTAGGTATAAGCTCACATAAAATAGGGGCATATTCTTGACTTCACTTAACACAGACTGTGTTAATTGAGACCACAGACTGTGGAAATTGAGAGTGGCAATGCAGAAAGCAGTTTCCCATACAAGGGCTACGTCAGCTTCAGCAGAACAATACAGTGCACATTCCATCACTACTTCAAAGCACAACTGATCTGCACCAAGTCTCAAAGACCACTGACTTCTACACATACGGATAGAAATAGGACTTCCCCAGCAAATGAAGCTTTACAGAAACTTAGAAAATGCACATATCTTTTTTTATGAAATAAACATACATTATTTTAAAATTATTCACAGAAATTCTTCAAAAACTAAAATATATTTATAAAATTCTCCAGGAAACATCCTATCAAAAACAAATTTCACATATAGTTGATAGTTTTAAACCAGAAAATGTAGTTTGCTGCTAAGTAAAATGTTGAAAACAAGCAGTTCACTTCTGTTCCACTGATGTCCAAAACTATTTCAAAACACCCAGTGTAAGCACTGACCAGAAGTTTTCAAGCTGTGGGAGCAGCTTATGCTTACAGCCTGTCTCTCTAAGATCCATGAGACTAAGATCAGTTTACAGTTGTCACAGAGGCTTCCAATAACACAATGATTCACCCCAAAACAGGGCTTTCAGAAAATTGAAAATCACCAAATTTTGTCATAGAAATAAAAGTCTCCAATCTTATCTTTTCGTAAATCCGACATGTTAAATAATTATCACAAATCACATTTCTCCTTGAAATACTTTACTGCTTCATAATTAAACGAGAATTACTTTGCTATTAAAAATTAGACTTGTGTGTGAAATCCGAGTATTTCAGGAGTACGCACTGTGGAACACTTATGACAAAGCATATACATTATCAAGTATGAACATGCAGAGTAAACAAATTACCAAAAATCACTCATAAATACCAAAATCTCCAGTGTATCAGTCAGTTCACATGATATGTCAGAAGAATAAATATTTTCTCTTACTACAGTGCTCTCTCTCTTTACATATATATACACACGCATTCTGAAAATTTAATAGTAATGTTTGTTTGATAAAAAAAATTGTAAAAATGTTAGAAATCCATTTCATGCAGCATGAATTTTAACAAATAATTGTTTGCTGCCCCCAGGCTTCTGAACAGACAAATGCTAGACAAGGTGATTCTGCAAAAGGATCTGGTGACTAAAATGAATGTGTGTGTATATTGACTCCATTCTCTATCTTTGAAGTGTTTAAAATCTTTTTTTTTTCACCCCAAGAGTTCCAGCACTGTGTATGTCCACTAAAAAACTGCATAACATTCCAATTAACATTTGTTTCTTTCTTTATCACACCAGACACTCTGAGTGTGTGGCATTAATTGAAACCACACCGAAAGACATCATGTTTCATTTTATAGGCAACACTAAGAGTAACTTCCTCAGACTGTCCACACTTTATCTAGCTCAGGCTGTTTCACTGTAAACAGTGAAAATGGACGAGTGCATTTCCACACATGCAGACTGCTGCACGCTTACCAGCCATGCTGTAGTACTCCTTTTATTATTAGCCAACGCATTTTTAAAGCATTGTATTGTTTCAATATGAGAATACCAAATTTTCAACCTAGTATGCCTGTCACAATTTCTGGATAGGTATTTTTTTTTCTGACAGGTATCTGCAACTGCCATCCAATAATTTGGTAACTTACAAATGCCCTGCAAGACAGCTATAATAGCTATAATTCAACCATGTACTACTGCAAAAAACGTCAGGACAGGGGCTTAACCACTGAATCATCACTTTAAAGAATAATACATAACTTTGGAATGAGATAACAAACACCTCAATTTTACCTTCAGTAACTTCCATAAATGAAACAGATCCCAGAAAGCAGGACTGCTTGCTCATAAAAACTCAGGAAGACATTACACCATGTTTGAATTTAATCTTTTCATTTTAAAAAGCTCACTTAGTACCAAACTGCATAAGCAATAATATTAGTCCATCTCGGTTTCTCTTTACTGTCATATTGGAGACTTTGTATTTGAATTACCTAAAGCTTGAACTCGCTATCTCAACTAACAGTGTGCACAAGCATTTGCATGCAACTGTATGTATAATTTCCATGTGCAATTACCATAATGTGCAATATCTAATTGTGGACTCAAATATCTAATTGACATGCATAATCTTGGTAATTCTAAATGCAAATTAGGCACACAATTATGACAATCAGACTCTGATGTCTGATTACAAAATTATAGGGCCAGAGCTCAACAGAAGAAGATGTGTCTTGTTACAGTAAAGAAGCATGGATGTGTTCAGCTGTAGAGGTATCTACAATCATTTTAGAAGTAGTTGAAATACATATCTTGGAGAAGCTCTGGGTAAACCTCATTGCAGCCTTCCAATACTTTGAGGGGGACCGACTTTTTATGTGGTCTAATAGTGACAGGACAAGGGGGAATGGCTTTAAACTAAAAGAAGAGAAATTTAGGTTAGATTTCAGAAAAAAATTCTTTCCTCATAGGATGATGAGGCACAGGCACAGCTGCTCAGAGTTGTGGAGCTGTTCAAGGCCAGGCTGGATGAAGACTTGGGCAGTCTGAGCTGGTGGGTGGCAATCAGCCCATGGCAGGGGGTTGATCGGTGATCTTTAAGGTCCTTTCCAACCTGAGCTATTCTGGGGTTCTAAGATAAGCGAGAGAGAACGAAGAAAAATCTACTCATATCTATCAGCTCAGATAAGGTCCTTCCATGTATCTATGAGGGTTCAGTCAGGAGTATTGGTAAGTTTACTGTTGTATGCATCTGAACAAATTAATTCCCCATTCACCTTCTACTTTCCGTTTACCTTGTTAAAGCAATCTTATTTTTTTCTCAATTGTAGGGCTTCTGCCTCAGTAGCTTGAGTTATGCTTAAATTCCCAATTATACAAAGTTTTCAGCATTTTAATTAAAACCTACTGTTGTGACAAGATGCTACTCAACATTTGCAGTCCACTATACAGGTATCTTTTAATCAATCTGATTTGAGGTTACTAGAAATAATTTACCATTGGTTAGAATGCCCTAATTAGATGGGGTTGCAGGATGATATTTAGTCTAAAAGTCTAAGCATACATAAGTATTTTCTACAGATTTCCCATAAGAAGAGTTCACATCTGATGCATGCAGTATATTTATACACGTACGTCAGCTAACTACAATACAAAGGTGAACTTCTGAGAGAAAAATATTGTTAATGAGTTAAAGATTTCTCCAGATTTTGTGTCACTAATTGTTGCAAAGACTTGCACTAAAACTATTATTTCCCATCTTCATCCATGCATGCTAATATTTGAGATATACTCAGATTTGTGAGGAGGAACTGCATCAATATATAAAACAGTGAAAAAAAAACAATCAAGAACCTGTCAGGTAAGACAGTGACATTTACTGGTACCTCACAGGAAAGTTTACCCACACACATTAACAGTAGATAAATCTGCATTAACATCTGTAAAATGCATACAAGCATCTTATTTAGCATTAGTTGCTAGCGCAATTCCAGGTTAGTTGTTGATGATTATCCAATCACTCATTTTCCTTAGCACGTTGTGTTGGTAGGCTGAATTTTTTTTTTCAGATAAACAAAGACCAGATATGAGAAGCCAGAAGCTGATTTGTTGATCAAAGAACTCAAGATTCAATATAGCAAATTAAAAACAAGCTCCCTGTTAAACAAATTAGTTGCCTGGAGCTGCAATAGAAAACTTCAGAGCCACTTTCAGTGGTCTGATGCTAGTTATGAGGGTCCAGAATGGCTAGTCATCTGTTAAAAAAATTAAAATAGATTTCAGTGAGCCTTTCCATTTTTGGTGTTGTGGATTTGTTTCTTTTGCTTTAGGTTGGATTGGATTTTGCCGTTCTTTTTCTTACAGCTAAGCAATGCAGTCAGCAATCCTTTTTGGAGATCTAAGACAGATAAATATACAATAAAGCATGCTTAAAAAATAATAAATATGCAAATTTTGTATTTACCAACCCCTTATTTGGAATTTCACCCAGTCTTGTTACTGAAGCAGTCTTCTAGTTATTTAATTTCTGCTAACTGCACCTAGTAAAAGTTTACTAGAAATTAAATGCAACATATTTTTGTCTTCCAATTTACGCACGGGTAAGTCCTCAACTTAGTTTGGAGTTATTGTGCCTATGTGTACATCTAGGAGATGATATATTTCATATGGAAACGCTTATAGAGAAATGTCCTCAACCCATATATAGCATATTAAAAAAACATATAAAAAAGGAATGCATATTGTAATATTGTTACTTTAAATCTGGAGTTACACTAAATCAGATTGTCATCCGATTCCTTTGGGGTAGGTAAATTGCAACATGGAGTTTCTCAAAGATGAAAACCTCTTGGCCCAAGAAAACCAGTATTAAAATAGGCAGTTCCACATGTTTGTAATTTGTGGAGAAAGTGCAGACGGTGACAGAACAGTGTCTGAACTATTTCCCACTCTTTTTTTAAATATGTGTGTAGCAAATTGATACACTTCAAGGTAGCAGCTGTTTAATGCTAATGCCAAATTATAAATTAGTCCGGTAAAATTCAAATTCATATTACATGCTTTACGTTAGTAAGCCACATTTAGGGTCACAGATTCATTTCTACCTCATTTATGCTACCCAGTGTACTTACAGATTTAATCTTTGTGATAAAGAGAACTTGAAGAAAGTTCTGCAAATCAAGAATAGTTTACAAAATTCTGAAAGTACATCTCCACACCTCCAGAGAGAACCTCCAAGGCAGGTATACTTTTTTCACAAAAAATAGCGCTGTGCTTTGAAAAACATTTTTGAAAGAAGCAGATGCCTGCCATATCACCTGTAAATTATAATTCAAAATCGAATTACTATAGTCTTTCATTGTAAAAATGAAAGCAGAAACACTATATGTTGAAAGAAGCTTTGGACTAGGATGTCTGCTTTGTATCTTGGTAGAACTTGTGGTATATATATATTAATGCCACTCACATCACAGTTATACATGAAGTTATGAGTTTGCCTTTTCTAAATATACAAAAATTGACTTGATTCAGTCAGGCTTCTCAAAAGGAGTATGCTTTCAGAAGTTATAGCTGACAGAAATTCGATTATATCCACACTGCTTAGAAAGCTGTATGTAACATAAGCTTTCACATAATCAAAGATTTTTGGGGGAAAAAAAAAAAAAAACAACAAAAAAACTTGATCAAGACCAGTGGATGTTTCTAAACAAAAGTAACTTTTCCACGTTGATTGTTGACAGCATTAAAAAAAAGCCAACCTTAAAAAAGTGAAGTTGTTACACAAAGATTTACAACTCAAAACTGCAGTATGTGCAGTTCTTGACGCTGGCAGGGAACAGATTTAGGTGCTTAGAATCATCACTTTTATCAATGTATCTTCACTCCTTATTAAAAGAAAACATTTTTTTTAAGATTTCATTATTAACATGTTGGAAATTCAGGTGGAAACCTATTTATTATCCAACTCTCCTTCCTCTTCCACAGTAAAAATCCATTAATATCTTAAATTTTAAAATTATTTAATATATATTTATATTTGTTAATGTAATATATAATGATATATCCAAATTACTTTATGCTCTTTAAAAATCAATTGCAGTGCAGCAGATGGATAATAATGCTGTAATCAAGGAGTGATCTTCATCAAGTCACTCTCACAAGTGTGATGGGGCATTAAAAAAATGAATATCTCCTACTTTCATTACCACAACTATCATGAAAATTGTGTGTCTTTTCAAAATATTTATTTGGTTAAGCTGAATGTTACAAAAGTATATTACTCATGCTTTTGTTTTGTTGATTCTTTGCTCATTTAATAAAACAATTCAGGTTTATAAATTCTCTTCTGGACTCCTATACTACATAAATCAATAAGTGAGTAAACTCAACTTGTCACCTTAAAATGGCTGTGGGAAAAGAAAAGAGGGAAGGGAAGGGAAAAATAAATGCAACTATGACCTGCTACCTATCTCAAGTTTATTTTCAAGGGAAAGATATCAATAACCATCTCACAAATATAAAAAAATGGAAAAAGATGACACTTAGTTATTCTCCAAACCCTTGAATATATTATTCAACTTAAAGGGAAAGCAAAACACAAACTGACATCAGATAAAAAAAAAAAATAGTACTTAACTGGAAAGGATGTTGAAGCTTACTCTGAAGAACATGAAATTGTATTTAGCTGTTTTGAGTAACAGCAGCATTCATAAAATCTGAGCATCGTCTAAGCGGCACAAACTTTTTGTTTACTTAAATTAAAATAAATCTGCCATTAAGTAACATACGGGCATATATTAATCAGCATTCTGATCAGTTGCAGAGTGAAGGAAAGATCAGTATTTGGATTAATTACAGACAGTCTTGGGAATATATTTAAATCTTTAGCTTTTAGTCTAAAACACGCACAGCTTTCATATGGCTCATTTGATTCATCCAATAAAGTGCTGCTTTAGAAAACTACATGACAGTTCACAAATAAGGGTCTTCAACAGAAAATGATTAGAAACAATTCACGTTGCTCCATATAGCAACCAAATGCTACGTAGATATCCTAAAATTCAATAGTGAAGAACATCAAATATTAAGGAAGTAGCCCATCAGGAATAATTCCTGTGGAATGTTGGTGTATGTTTAGGTGAAATAAGAAGGACCCATGTGAGTAATACAATAAAGTTTAGCAGGACCAAAACAAATTAATTTCATCTTGGCATACGTGAAAAGATCTAAGATAGACACACTTAGAAATGTGTTTCATAGCTATATTTGCTACTTCCTGCAGTGCCTCATTGACTGTTTTAGTAAAAATGAACTGTCATGCTGAACCCTAAGAGCTGAAACCCTTCTGGTCTGTCTTTAGTAGAAAAGACACAGACAAACTTTTAAAACACGGCAGCAGTTTTGTATCATCTAGGCAAAAGCAAGACCCATTACCAGAGAAGTTCTGTAATTAGAGGTGTGGCTTTAACAGCTTTTCAATATACAAGAACTTTTCAACTATCTTATTAAACCCAGAATTTAATAATTTTATTTGGCATAAACCATCCTATCTTAACCTTCTAAGATGTGCGACGCAGTATTGCTTCTACAGAGCAACTGCACTTGAATGGCAGGCAATAAATCAAGCCTTAAACTGTAGATTCATTCTGCGATAGTCCTTCAAAGAACACTTTCAATAAACAGTGTATTTTTATTTCAAAAAAAAAAAAAATGTCAGCAGAATATAATGCATTTGCACACACATTGAATTTTCTTGGATTAATACATTATTCTTTGACATGTCTGTTTGGAATAGTCACACTTCCAATTCATATAGAATAATGTGTTTCAACTTTAGTGTTAGTTGACTTAAGAACGCAATCTATTCCTCAGTCTTTCTTTTTAAAGTGTGTTTTCAGTAATTTCTGTATTTTTCAATTAAGATCAATCAATCTAAATAACTAGAAAGATATTTTTCTTCATACTGAGTCACATACAATTCCTTAGAAAAGTCAAAAGTAGAATAATTAATTTATTAATTGCAATAACGTCATCCATTATACTACAAAAAGGTCATCACAGCACATTTTAGGCAACGCAGCTTCTCTCTTGTTTTGTTCCTTTCCTTACCTCTTTGTTGGTTCTGTCTGCTTGAACCAATGTTCCATTCAGACACGGTTCTACATAGTGAAGTTCTTCATTATACTAATCAGAAAAATAAAAAGTATTATGAAAATTTAATTAAAAGCTTTGAAAGATACAATTTAATGATTTAGAACTGGAGGAAAGCATGCATATAAAGCAAGAACAATTGGATTCAGTTCATTTTTAAAAACTGACCATAGACATTTTTTCTTTCTCATGCTTCTTAATATCTCAGAGGTTTAGAATTTTTAAAAGGAGCATTAGGTGGAATAGATGCCAGTTCAGGTGAAATAACGTGTACTATACTCACTAGCTGGCATAAATACCCTTCAAGCTGAAATCTGGATAATATTAAGAGATTAAGAGTTCAGATTCAATGCATCTCAGTCACAACTCCCAATTCTTTGTTACATGTTAAATAAAAAACTTGAGAAATAATTGAAGCATTGGCTAACACATTTTGGAAGATTAATAGCAAAATAACTATGTTAAAAAGTCTGTAAGCTTGAATCAATCCTGAATACAGCAGGATTTAAGAGTCAGAATTTAAGTCAAGCAAAATAACTCATTGCACAATGATACGTGAAGCTGTGACAGATCCTGAAAGAATTCTACCCTTATCTTTCAAGGTTGAAGTTGGACGGTCCAGATTCATTTTCAGAAACATCTTAAGAATTTAAATGAACAGTCTCATTTGCATTCAGGAGATCTAACAGAACTACTGATACTCGAGTGACTTGATTGAAAATCAACTTGTTTAAATCTTAAACCTTTCAACGCAGGTCAGATTAATAGATGCCTTCAAAAGCTCTATGATATCCTTTGTAAAGATGTGATCTTTATTTAATTCTTATTAATTTGATCTAATCTGGAAGTTACCACAGCTCAAAGAGCCTTTGCATTTAAGCTCTACTTGTTTTCACTCTTTCCTAGACATTAAGTGAATCAAAAATCCATAGCAAACAACATATGAAGTTAAGCTTAAAAACAATCAGGGATAGCATTTCCAATGATTAACATATGCATTTACTCACTTGCTCCTCCATCTCAAAAAGAATTAGAAAAAAAGTCTTCCAACAATTCATTTCTGACTGTTGTTTACACAAGGTTCTTGGTCACTGCAAGACCTCATTTCTGCTGTGGCTCTGAATTTGATCAACTCCCTCTTCAATTTAACATCACTCCTTTGTCTGTACAACATATGCATAAATACAGATCGCTGCAACCTGTTCCACAACGGACATCTGTCATCACCATTCATGTGAACAACACACTACTTGCCACACTAATTAATTAATTACATAATTACTGCTGCAAAGGGAAGAGCTTTTAATTAGAATTTCATCGAGTTATTCTTGAGGTCCCGTGTCAGACTCAGTCCCTAGCTAAAGAAGTATATACCCAGAGAAACTCCATTTCCTACTGCTGGATATATGAACATTTACATCAATATAGACAAAGTAGCTGGTTAAATATTTAAAAACAAACCAAAATTCTAGAAAGGGATTTATGCAAAATTTCTTTAGCAGACTTGCATGCTTTTCTAATTATTTTATTCCCATCAGTGTTATTCCAATATAAGAGAGCCTGCAGACATATCCATTGCTCTACAGCTAACGCAAGGCAGTGACAACTGAAACACTTGAGAGTCACTGGGAATGTCCTCCGTGCATCCCAGCATCATAGCCATTCACTTGACTACTAAATGATGTACTTTTTCCTGCAGTTTCTCTTCAGACTGCTTTCCAGTCCATCTCCTGACAGCCACAGCAAAATAGTAATGCAAAATCCGCAAAGCAACTCTTATTATAGACCAAAGTAAAAACTGCCTTCCTATTGAAATACATACCTATACTACTGAAATACAAAAAAATATCCCAGTACTACACCATACACTGAAAACCTGTAACAAACACTGGCACACCAATCACTACTCCAAGCTTTCTCTTGCTTTCACATCATTTTTTTTTAATGTTCTTTAATCAGTGTACTTCCTGATTAAGTCTGGGCTTTTAGAATGATTTTGGTGGCTGTTTTTAGAAGCTAGAACAAAGGCATACTTTTCTTTATACGATACCAAGCACAGCCTGTAGTCAGCCAACATGCAATAAAGAATGATGCTGTCTTTTTCTCAGTCATGATCATTTCAAATATCCCATATATACCAGCAAAATATGTACTTCTAAATGCTGTATTAAAACTGCTCTTTTTTTCCAGATCTATCAGCAGCAGCAAACAGATGAATCACAAGTTCCTACTCTATCAGAGCTTGCATTTAAGTAGCACAATTTCATTCTGCCCAGTTTCTATTAAATAGTAATTATGTTATTTTTAATTAAATTAATATTATAATTAAATAGTCCAGACTTCTTTAAATAGTATTTGGGTAACTCATAGCATCAGGCTATCTCTACAGACATACAGCTGGCATCATAAACCAGACAGACGCCCAGTATCCTCACCCAGTCTTTATCATTATTATGTTGCATTGTATAAAGGACGCTCATACTGCCACAAAAACATGTTTCAAGTCCCTTAGCAGTCCCATTCTACAGAATCAAAAGAGGAAGAAGAAAAACGTTCATTCTCACATAAGCAGTACAATTGCACAGACAGCACGTGGCCACAACTTTCTTCGTTATACTCATCCTTCTGAAACCCTG
This sequence comes from Chrysolophus pictus, assembly GCA_037305975.1. Classification (NCBI taxonomy): domain Eukaryota; kingdom Metazoa; phylum Chordata; class Aves; order Galliformes; family Phasianidae; genus Chrysolophus; species Chrysolophus pictus. The sequence goes on from CM074587.1 coordinate 12,493,155, forward strand.
CCAAACTGTGACACTATTTGCATTTGTAGCATCTAATTCACCTTGCGAATATCACTGTAGAGTATTTTAAGTAATCTGCTATTTATGGAAAAGAAAAAAAGAATTACGCAGAAATTAGTATTTTATGTAGCAGTGTTCTGTGGACAACTGAATAGCCTGGACGTGCTCCATTTGTCAGTGCTTCTTCCCATAACGTACAGATACGAATAAAAGCACAATAAGAAAAATGCTATCTGCTGCTTATATACTTTCTTTTCCCTTATATTAAAAAAAATATCACTAGATAGAAAAATTTACTGAACAAAATCATATCAGTTCCCAAAGGAATTCCCAAAACAGCAAACATCTTCCTAACTCAGTGAAAACTGAAAAAAGGCTGACACAACATGTGAAGCCATTCAAGCAGAATATACTGCTTAAACTGGCACATCTGGTTGGTAAGACTTCTAGTACAACTGTCAGCTTCAGTAAAATACTCAGCTTGTACTTCAAGCATTTGTTAGATGCTTTTGGCCTTTTTGTAGAATATATTGTGGTTTTATTAGTGATATATATTTTTTTTTAAACTTATCAAACTTTCTTTCAGAGTAGAAGGAAAAAAAGGGTATTCCAGAATTTTCTCAATCTGGAGGAAACCTCCACATACTTCTCACAAACTTTCACAGCAATTTGAACTCAGTTCTGCAGTTTTTCTAGGACATGTAGAATTTCATATTTAAATGAAATTGTTTCTTCATCTTCAATAAAAAGGCTTGTTACTTACTGCTGACTTTGCCAGCAATACCTGATACAGATTATTCCCTGGGCAAGGAGATTTCTGAAATAGAGATTTCTCCTTTAGTTCAAAGCTGTGAGTACTCAATTTTTATATAACCTACTACAAAATTCATCTACTTGAGTAGAAGACTACATTCAGCCTTTCTGATATTTCTTCATGTTACACAGTACCATATCCATACATGCAACCGTAGGAAATCATTATCACATTGCAGATGTGATATCTGCAATGCTATAGCATAGAGGGTTAAATCTGTGTATAGCCTGTGCTTCACTGAAGAAAGAAGAGAAGAATTAACATGGTTTATGATCTCCTCTTAAAACCTTAGCCTGCTTTAAGTATTCTTATAATTTAAACACTTGAAGACACATTTATTATTATTACTTTATTAGTAGTATTAAATTATTTATTTGCATTTATTTGCTTTATTGTTTTACATTATTTTGGCAATCTAGTTGTTTCTTTGCACAGCATAAAATGAGTGGGCCAAAATCTGAACTACGAAGAATCACAGATAGCTGCTGATTTATCTTGTATAATCAGATACTATCCATACTCTGAAAATATGAGGAGATGTGGCTCTAAACCTATGCAAGTAGCTTACATTTACTTCAGCATTTTGCATATTTATTCTTTGCTGTATTTCAGCAGTCTGGAACAAGACCCATAGAAACAAATAACTTTCATATTGTGTTGCGCAACAACACAGATAAAAGATTTCACACAACTCAAGATATCCATTTCAGCCCACCCTAAGACCGAACAATGAAGCCAAACCAATTCCTTTAATTCTTGTTCAGGTATTTCCAAGCTTGTCCTAGCATTCCCACACACATACAAGCACAGCCCATGGCTTGAAGCAGTTATATGGAGATTGACAATTGGCTGCCTTCCCCTCGCTCAGTCTCCTGCCATGTTACCTACACAGAATCTGATTGCTCAGGTCAGTTAAAAAATAGGTTTAAACATTCTGAATGAATACAAGGACTTAAAACAGGACGACACAGAAAATACTTATAATGGAAAATTCAGCAAATTGAAACCAGGAACTACGCTACTGTGCCCTGAATGAACAAATAATATTCCTCTAATATATTTTCCTAATATGGCGTGACAACAGCATTAAAATTGATTTGGCATTCTCAGCTCAGTTAATATTTTATTCTTTTAATGTAGAGTTTACATTTTTTGTAAAAGCATTTGAAAAATTTGAACATTGAACAGAATTAGTACTTCTTTTATGATAATATTGTTAATTTAATGCATGACTTGGAGTTAGGCTTCAAAGTGAATTGGAAAAATATGCCTTTTCTCTTGTTGCCAGCATCTCTTTCATGTGCCAGTAAACCGACCTTAAATTTTAACAAAGGCAGCACAAAATTTGTCTTGTGTTTCAATAGGTTGTTTTGCAATTCAGTCATCCAGTCCATCAGTTTCAGATAGATTTTCCAAACTGAACATGAAAACTGAAATGATTTTTAACATTATGTTTTTTGTGTTTACTCTCTGGAAAGACTTGCACTGAGTTCTGCTTTCTTCTACTTATAAAGTTAGAAAGGTATTTTAGTGAAAAATCAAATGGACATGGTGGTTATGAATCAACCCAGTTAATGTATAGCTAGTAACTTTCAGGATCGGCAGGTTTTGTTTTCTTCCTCTATTTTACTGAATATTTTTAAGTGTTATTGAATTGTTAATGATGTTAGTGTGTGCTGATCATAACTCCCATTATCATTAATGAGAATTCTCAATTTTTTGGTGTCTATAGAATACGGGAATGTATTACAACACAAAAAGCAAACTGAAACTCTTTTCAGAAACTTTTTGTACATTGAAATATTGTAAAGGGAAAATAAAAAACTAACAGATTTGATGACCACAAATTTTGCACAAATGCTTTTCAGACTTCAGTTCTCAATCTACTAAGCTCCGCTCCCCATTCTTCTACTGATATATATAACTATTTCTTCAATGCTCAATTTCTTTCCAAATTTGACCCTGGCTTACAGCAGTCCAATTTGTGCACAGAACAAAGATTCGAGATGCGTGATCTTTCCCATCTGATTGCCTTTTACAAAGCAACTCATTCCTGTTCCCACAATGCTGCTCTGTTTTCTCACTTATCAACCCTGACACTTTTTAAACAAGGCCTGCCTTCTTTCAACAGATAAATTATAAAACCATCTTGCCTTTCTCTAATCTCATCTTCTCTTTTGGTAAACTTAAAAGTGTTCTTCCTTCTTTCCTGTAACAAACACAGAAGTTTCTCATATGTTTGCATAAACCTTCTGCTAGCTTCATTTTCCCTGTTTTTGCCTGATTATCTTTAAGTCCTCTATCACATCTTTCACCACTATTTTCCCTTTATTTCCTTCTTTTCCTTCAAAACGCAGGCATCCTTTAGGGTGAGTGAACTTAATCCATCTGACTCCTAATTCCTGACACTTCCTCATAACAGTCCTCCATTAATCACTGTGCGTAGTAAAGCCATACAATTGTTCAGGTTCAAAACTTTCACTTAATCTTACATATGTATTGCTTGTCCAGAGTTCCCACATATAGCTCTTATTCTGCCTCACAATTTGAACTGGGAAGAGAAGGAGATACTACATTTTTTGTCTCAGGCCTCACAGAGCAGCCATCTGAACAGGCACTTCAGGTATTGGCTGTTATCAGTGCTTCAGAAGTCATTTCTGCTGAGCATTAGTCACAGTGCCCCTGGCTTTACTGCAGACCCTCAGTCTACCTTCCTCTAACACATCACATTTTAAAAGGAGTCTGTAATGCAGTGCCAGCCTACCTACGCCATTCCTCACAGAAAGGTCGGCTGCCTTCTCCACAGCACTGCTGTTAACAGCTTGTTACATTTTCAAGCAAATAAATTGTGTGCTCTCTTTAAATGATCACTTTTGCCTTGTGAGGAGACAACAAGGGTTATTTTGTGATGTTTAGTTCAAAACAACTCCTTAAAACCCTTCTTCCATATGGCAAAATAACACCTCTCCTACTCACTGCCAATCCTGTCACAGCCTCCTGCATCTCTGCAGTACCTCTTTCAGTGAATAGCTGCAGGGCCATATTTGCACAGCAACCATACCACAAGTGTCCTACCAAAACTGAACATCAGAGCTGATAAGAATAAAATTGCACTCTCAGTCAGTACACCTGCTTATTTCAACAAATAAACCCATAGTCACCCTGAAAGGGGCTACAGAATAGGGAAAAAAAACCTTTAGATGAAGAAATCACCTAGTACACATGCTATAATTATCATAGTAATTACGTCTTATTATAAGAATTTCCTATACTACCAAGCCAGAGGAGCTGCAGTGTTAGGAGCTGTGGAAGGGGGCCATGAGCTGCTCTGTACCACTGTGAACACGTTTTTAAGCACAGCTCTGTTTATTTTCAATTACAGTTTTAAAGATATGACATTACTTCATACTTAAGCATACTGAAATATTTGTACACAGTACTATTACTTCAGCAAAAGGTTTGCTTTGGGTCCTTGCTTCACATTCTTTGTTGTAGATGAACATTCTGTTTTGCCCAAAGTAAAACCAAAACAAAACAAAAACCAGAAAACCTCTTCCCATAAACATTTCATAGTCATTTCATAGTCTTTCCACATCACTTACAATAACTGATATGAGTTCTAAAAAAATCAGAGATTATACACTAGAAATGGCAAGTCAAATGTCTTAGTAATTACTTAGTTGACATGTTTTTACTACTTATTATGGTGGCTTTTTAAATTAACACTAATCGCAGTTGTGTTGGAGGACAGACTCAGTGATTTGCATTCATATTAATGGTATCATTCACTTTAGAATATAAAGGATGCTTCCCTTGCAACAAGGGAAAGCCAAAATCCTTGCATTTGATAGTTTAAAAACATTCTTAGGATTTAGATGCATGAGAAAACCACGTACTAATAAATTGTTTTATTTTACTACTTATAAGCAAAACAATACCCACAAAGGGAAAATTATTAAACCATCAATTCCTCCCCTGCCAAATCACAGTTGTGACGTCAGTTTAGGCCATGGTCAAACCATCCTTACCCACATTATTCTCATTATGCTTAAATAGCTGTAAAACCAGTCTCCTGTTATTTATTTAAAATATGTGAATACTATCTGATACGTCAAAACATTATGTACTACTTATGATCTAAATTATCACCGTAAGTAAGCAGCAGTAATACCTCCCCATAAAGCTGCAAAAAACCCTTGCTGTTATTTGCAAAATAATGTCATATCATAGCATCAACACAGAAAAAATGTCTTAGAACTTAATGAATCTTTAAAGCCAAACATCAGGCACCGCTTTCACACAATTTTATAGACGATTAAACTTCACTTTTGGACAGTAGCATGTGGATTGACTTAATCATCAATGTTAAGGGTTGCGTTGTAATTAGAAGAAAAACATGAATATTAGAAATAAAAATGGTAGATTTAAAATAGGTCAACAAAACGGTGGCATGCGGTGAGTTCTTATATTCATTAGCATGCTTTAGAGTTGTGGTTCATGAGCATCTCACACTTCTAAAACTCAATTAACTTGGTACACATACAACACATTTTAAATTCACACTGAGAAAAAAAAAATTGGGAGGCAAATTGACATTTTATCTTGCCATGCAAGCTTCAGCAAGAGCTAACATCTAATTCTATTAATTTTTACACAATCACCATTTTGTATATTGCACTTTACTGAAGAATCTGCAAGGTAAAAACAGTGGAGATAAGAAGGAAGAAATCCCCAAATCAAAAAGTAAGGTAATGTAATAAGTGCAAACAAACTACGAAACAGATTGCTATTCTTTGCGGCTACCAATCTTATGACAGCTTAAGGAGCTTTGGATTGCAACTCCTAAAAAACAAGAGTTTGAAAACACTGTCATCACCTGAAGAGGCTTGCATCAAAAAATCAGTTTGTCCAGTAGCTACAAATGCCATATTATAACAATCACTCGCCTGCAGCATTTTTCAAGTTTACTGTGGGATGTAAAATATAATGGATAGCAACAAAAAATGGAAGAAAATAATGGAAGAAAAATCTGAGACACTCACAGCAATTATATTGAAGAAGTCATCATCCCCAAGGGTATCCAAAATAGATGAAACTGTCTGTTTAGCGATAGTCAAGCGAAGTCCTTTCATACTGCCACTGACATCTACTAAAATTACCACATCTTTTGGAGAAGTTGCTGCTTGGATGTACCTAATATGAAATACAAAACATCTTGTTCCTTAAAATAATGATTTTTTTTTTTTAATTCCCCATTTTTTAAACATAATATACATCCATTGCCTACCATTTTCTATTTCTGCAGTCGAATGCAATAACTCCATTCTCATCAGGTTCCCATTTAATTCCTGTTTAGACAAAGAGATGAAAAGATTAAATTACAACATTTTGCACCTCTGTGACACCTGCACACCTCCGTGATATTGTCGCAAAGCAGCATTTAACAGTTTCATACTTCAACCAATCTCACAGTCAATGCTATTATAATATAGAAAATGCCGGAAAACAATAATGAAATAAGACTGCCAGAAACGATGTGGCTTCCTCACTCCTTTTTAGCCTACTGCAAGGTGAAAACCTCTTCAATCCTTCCATGCTCATCATATTAGTCACTGAAGTAATATTGTACCTGGTGTCTCCAGTGCTGTCCAGATTCTAACAGGCTGGCCAAGTTCCTTTCAAGCCATGAGTACTCAAAGCTCATGGCTGATCTCAGCAGGTACTGCTATACAGCTATACTTGCTAACTTGATAATAGCTTGTACTTGCTTGCAGCTGCACTCACAAACTGCACATTTTGCGTTTTGAGCAGTCACTATGTCTAGTACCTCCAAGCTGTGAGTCAAGCAAAATATAGTAAAAACAACTCCAATTTTTTTTTTTTTAAAGATGTTACAGCCTCTAAAATAAAGACATATTCTATTCTTCAGTATCATACAACTTGAGAACTCAGCCATAATCTAAAATTAATACAAACATAATATACATTCAATTCAGCCACTTTGAGACATACAGGCTTATAGTATAGTATGGCTCAAATTAAGCTTGAGATTTCAGGTCTAAAACCAAACCAACCAACCAACAGGTAGTGGTTGCTAAACTGTCAGCTAAAAGAATAGTTCCATCTATGAGCCTGACCTAAAGTTGCAGAAGTTGAGGATCAGTTTATTTAGCATATTATTGTATTTAGCATGTAGCAAATTTGATACAGTTACATAATAACACAATATTTAATATTCATTTTATTTACTGCATAGAAATAATGTAAGTTGCCTTGTCACGTTTTATTACAACTTGTGTAAAAGTGCCTTTAAAACAAACTATTTGAAATCTTTAAATGCAAGACAACATATTATCTATGCAAGAACAGAATAAATTGCAATTAAATTGTATTGTACGTCTTGATAGAGAATGTTATATATGTTCAGTGCTATATGAAGGGTGTATTTTGTTCTCTACAGTCAGTTTAGAAGTCATTCACCTGTGTATATGTGAATAAAGAAAATGCAAGAGTTATCTTAGGGGCTACATTTTCAAATGAAAATTAGCAAAAATTCAGAACATTAAAAATGTTGATTAGGAATCTCTCTCTGAAAACTAGATAAGTAAAATTGAACCTCCAAGTATCTGTGAAAGTACGGATTTGTGACAGTGTTCCATAGAAATGTGCAGCCATAGCATCCTTTATTGTTTCTCTGTAACCTCTATTATTCTTACCTGGATACTGTCTGAAAAATCCTTTTGCACTTCCAAAATACTGCCAGATGAGAGAAGGGTCACGATCAAAATTATCAACAAACACCTTATTTAAGGATTCTGACCAATAAACTCCATTTACAATGGCTGGATCTATAGAGAGAAAAAAAACTCTGTTATCATCTTCAGCTTATTCATTACAAGTGCAAAGTATTGCAGTTTCCTGCATCAATTAAGAGATTCAAAATACTTACATAATGGAAGTATAGTTAAAATTACAAATAGAAACCATGTACATTTTGTAGATAACTTACTTAAAATTGCTAAGAAGGCCATTTATTTGGAGCTCCTATATCACTTTTTGTGGAGAACATGAGTAAACCTAATGATTGATTATTTAATTATTTTCCCTAAATACTTAGAATATCTTATAGCAACATTTTATACATCTCTTTTAATTTTCAATTTTGTAAGGTCAGTATTACTCTGTTTGAAAGTTCACTTGTGAGAACATAAAGTAAAACACTTCTTATTTCATACTTGGGTGAATTAATGGCATACACCAAACACAAAATCTTACAGCATATAACACTAATTGTATTCGGAAAGCACTGGACCCAGATTTCACAACAACATGCTGTTATTTTTGACCCCCAGAGAGAGAAGGAAAGAGAGAAATAGAAATACAAAACATATCCTTGATGTTGGAAATAAGTTATCTCTGCTTATTACATTCTAGTAACTCCCCCAGGCAGCAATTCCTGCAATCCCAGACTGCTCACGTACATTTTTATGTTGCAGTCGGTTTTCAGGAGTAAACGAACACATCTAAAAAAGTTACTCAACTTCAAACTGTGATGTCAAATGTAGTTGACAGATGAGAAGCAATTAGGATATATTGCATTCCCAATTCAATCTGTACATGAAATCAGTAACGGAGAAAGCAATAAACAGAATTAAAAGTACAGATGTATTATTTCATTTGTAGAAGTGTACACGCACACTAACATTTGTTCAAACATTTGCAATAATGCTTTCATTAACTCATGAAATAATGGTACTTTACTCATTTGAAAAGACTGATCAGAATGTGATTTTAGTGGAATGGAGTAAAGGTAAATTGTTATCTTTCGTTACACTCGTCAAGAAAAACAGTACAAAGAGTGAAACGTCTGTGCTACATATCTTTAAGTATTACTTTCATCTAAATATTTTGGTCAAGAAAAGTCAAGGTCAAGAAAACAGATTTTGTTTTTAAAACATGTCTGGTATAGTTATTTGTTTCTCTAGAAGATGAAATATACATTTAAAATCCAATCAAATGCATCAAATGTCACCAGTCCAATGTGCTTCTTCAGTTCTGTCTAGCTGGCAAGAACCATTGTCTGGGATTTCCAAGTCTCCAATAACAAGCTGTGATTGAGACATCAGGAATCAACTGTCAAGACTGCTATCCGGTGATCTGTCATCAGTTTTCAGAAATATTTCAGCACCTCAAAATACTGATTGGGCTGAGATCCACTGTTCAGCATTTAAACATTAAATGAGAAGTGATGTACTGAAGTGAGAATCCCTTTCTCAGTCCACTGCAATCTTATTCACATCTTCTGACGGAGAAATTGAATCACTGAGGTGTTTCCAGGAAAGTCTTCTTGTAGGAACTAGAAGCTGTTCTCAGAATCAATAGGGCATTAAGTTCTTTGTACACCCTTCAGTTACCAGTATGACTGAAAAGCCAAACTGATCCTAAATGGAATAATTACACTTTAACTTATATTTAAAATAATCTCTAGTGTTTCTTTGCAATATTGAGCAGGTCAGGTATCTTCTATCCTGCATTCCTCAGAGGCTAAGCATTAATGCTCTTTCCTAGGTGATCTCTGCCACAGTGCCCTCAGCTAAGCAGAACCTTCACTTTGACTCCCCATACAAAGATTATTTCCTTGGGATTCCATGTACACATCTCCATCAGATCTTGAGACAAGCCTTAGCTGTCCATGCTGTTAAGCTTTCAACTGACTCTAACATCCACCTACTGGCATTTAAAATACACATTTATATAATAAATACATATATAAAGTTATTTTTAAAATGAATTGATATTAAATTATCCATAGCACTATGGTAGTAGATTACTTTTATTAGTGCATCTATGAGGTGCTGCTTACTGTGCTTATATATACCACGAATTAGAGAACTCCAGTGAAATACTACTGTACAAATTTTTCCTTGAACATGAATATTTGAGTCTATATTCTGCATTATGTTGACAGCTCTAAGCACTAATCATCCAAATGCTTGCTGATCACCTAAAATATTAATTCAATGACACTGAAACTAATAGGATTTTTTATTTTTTTATTTTTTTGGTACTGAAAGGAGCATTAAGCAAGCATATTAAACAAGAGAGTGCAATTAAAAATGCAATCTGTGATGACCAGATTCCTTTAAAATTAATCCTGGTGGCAATTCACTACCTTCCTACAACCTGCATATCTATTATGCATATCTATTACACTGGCTGTTATTTCTACAATATGCCAAGAGCAATCTGTAAGTCACATTTTATGCATCAAACTTTTTTTTTTTTTTTTTTTTTTTAAAGTAAATTAGGTCACAGTTTAATCCTTATTATACTGGAGGAAGAATAGAGCAGGGAAAAAAATTTATCCACAGCACCAACTGCAGGCAGATAGCCCAGAAGTGGAAATCATCTCTCTCTGGTTACTGTATCTGTAGGTAGAATGATCTCCAAACCAAATTCCTTGTTGTAAATTTGGTTATGTCTGATGAATGCATCTCTTTGGATTTGTACAATCTGAAACGCATCTGAGCTCTCAATTTATAGCCTCATTAAAATATTATCTGTTTCTAATAACAGATGTGTTATTATATTATGTGGTTCCGGGCAGTTCTTAGTTTCAGTAATTCTACTGACATTGCCCCGACTACTTCATTTGGAAAAAGCATTGTTTTCATATTGCAGGTGAATGTCATCTGCATCCCCAAAATTATTACCGGTATTGGCATGGAACTAAGTGCTTATGAATATTTAGGAATCTGGGGAGGGAATTAAAAAAAAAAAAAGAATTTAATACAAATGCTAAATCATTTCTGTGATGTTACAGAGACAGAGATGTTCAAAGACAATAAGTGCAAACAGTTTCTGCCACACATCTTGAAACGCAATTTCTGTTTGTGCTTCCTGGCAATAACAGGTAAATACAATTCAAGTATTTTTTTTTTTCCCCTGGCCTGTTATAGATGGGCTTGCTTGCAATTATGTGGTGTTTTGTTCCACTGCTCCTTGTGTAGATATCTAATAAAAACTAGCCTCAAGAAAATAGGAACATTGACAGGAACGTGAAATATAAAGGAGAAATAACAGTATTGCTGTGTGTAACAATTAAACTGCTGTCACAGATACTGCTGACCCAAAGAAACAGGACTGAAGACTCAACAAAGGCAACCAAGATGTGCAGACTGAAAGATGTACAACAGCATGACAAAGGTTAACGCTACAGCAGAAAGTATTTTAATACACAGAATTTGTAAAAATATCTACAGTGAGATAAGGCTACATAAATAAAATAATACATACTCAGTGCCTTTTGCTCTTTAGTTTTTCCTGTACAGAAAAATAAGGGAGACCTGCTGAGGAATTCAGTTACTATGAAGAAAATGCAGAATACTACCCTTTCCATCGTCTGCTTTATTACCAAGGACAATTGTTACCAGTAGTTCTTTGTTTTTTTTCTCTAGCATATTGCCTTTGTAATGTGATCATTAATTTCTCAGGGAACGCTGTCAAAGATTCTGGCATCCAAAATGGTGTTCTTCTTTGCAGCATCTGACCTTAAGGACAGCCCCTAACATTGCACAGCAGTGCTGTCATACAATGAAGCAGTACAAGCACAGCCTATAGGAACAAGCACTGGAAAAGAATGCAAAATCCAGCACTCTTTTGGCTCAAAGATAGCGACAATATTAGCTTAGTTTTGATGACACTGACAACATATTTAGTCTGGTCATATTTTAAAGAATAACAAAATCACATACTTTACTGGGACATACACCAACAATCTAATAATTATACTACTCAACGCTAATATGAATGCTTTTCAGGGTGGTCCAATATTCAAGAGCTGGGGCTGGATGCCAATTTTGGCAACTGCCTTTGCTTTATTAATTCTTCCCCGGCCTCCCTTTCTACTGGGTATTGTGGATGCATCAAATCACACATCAAAGCATCTGTAGACAAAAAGAAAGTGATTGCCTATTTTGCTTCATGTGCTAAGATCCACGAACTTATGTCAAAAATCACACTCCCTTTTCATATATACCTGGGATGGTAAAGACTTCAAGTGCATGATTGCATAGAGACACAGCGGTAGCTATGTAATTGTTTCAGCTTCCAACATTTCTCTAATAACACTTCCTGCCCCCTTTGAAATGGCATAAAGAATTGGAATATTGCCAGATGTGTTTATTCTCACACTGAGTTTCATGGTGGATGTTCAGTTGTGGGGTTCTTTTTAATTTATTTACTGAGTGAACAAGATGATCTGAGATTCTGTTTTAGTCCACTTGCAATACAGGAGTACAGTGGTAAAGTCCTCCCTAACACCAACTAATTTTTGGGGAGAGAGTTTCAGTCCTCACTTAAAATAGATGGTCGCCTACTGAATTATAAGAAACTTCCTGCAGCAAAACAACTACCTTTGAGGATACCCATTCAGTAACTGACGTGGTTTGGCCCTACTTAACTTAAAACAGATATAACAGCTAAAAGCAACCAGTAGTAAGGTATATGTTTAAAGTGAACAATTACTACTATTATTGATTTATTTTTAGTTGAAGGAGGAGGTTGGAGCAGAAGTCATCACGTTATCCATCCCCAGATGAACTACCAAGATTTTCCTGTAAGTGCTGCCGTCCCACAAGTTGAGCGCATAGGGCAATTACAGCTATCACTAATACAGTTTAATTTAATAAAAAGCCATAAAAGCTAAGGAGAACTCAATTCAAAGCCCCATAGTGATGAGAGAATCAAACCATAAATTGATGTGACCACAGGGTATTTCTGTATTTTTGAAAGAACGTACCCCTTTCCACATTATTGCAGGATACTAATTGAAAACTATGAAAACTGAAAGATAGCTAAGAAAATAACACTTGGCAGAGCTGGAGGATGCCATGGTATGACTGAGAAAAAGTGAAACACACGAAAAAATGCCACTAGAAATAAATTTTCCAGGTAGGAAAGAGAAGACAAGTGCTCAGATCATGGGAATTAAATCAAATGGAGACCCTTAGATACAACAATTTAATTGCAGAAACAAAATTAAAGACTGAAAAAACAGCCAGTTCTGACAGATGGGAAGAAGAAATTTATGAACAGGCTGATGGAACAGTGACCAGGAAATCTAAATCCATACAAGTGGCAGGGCAGGAAAAAGCATCAGAACAAACAACACAGGAAGCCAGTGGAACATATTGCAAATTACAGGAAAAGAAAGCAAACATGACTGCTGCTAAATGAAGCCAACTGTGCTGTAAGATGCTTAATGCACAGCATACCAGAAGAAGCAACTGTAGCAGAGCTGTTGTCAAAGTGATATATGACAAAGCCAAGGTACAGCCTTTGAAATAGAAGTCATCCTTGCAGAAACTGCCCAAGGATAGACCTGCTCACAAAATTTTACTAAAACTGTTTAAAAATCGGCCAAACTGTAAATTTACAATTTACAATGAATGTAAAATTTCTATTGTTTTGATAACCAGAGAGAGACATAGAACTACAGAAACGGGCTAACTTAGTTACACCACACAATGCAAAGAGGTCCCATAATAAAAATTTGAATGGGAGACATTAAAGTCCCTGTCAAAGTCCTTCCACCAGAACATGCCTGTTGTGTACAACAAATGGAGGCATGAAAACCTTCAGAGAGTAATGCTGCAGTCTGTAAAGTTACAACCACATACTAAACAATTTAAACATCTATTGATACATTCCTGAGAATATCAACATAATATGAATGTGTTAATTACCACCAACAAGAGCACTTATCTATTGTCATGACAAATAATTGCATTTCACTCTCCCAAGTCAATCTTCTCCTAATACTGCTTTAAGAGTCTTTTGTCATTCTTTCTTCTTGCACAAAAGAACATCTGGACCATTTGAGAATGGAAGTTCTACTCAAAAAGTTGGAAAAAGCCTCACTGATATGAGAAAGTTTGGTTCAATACCTCTGAAGCTGACATTAAAACCTAATACTGAAAACACTGAGCAGATGAACAAATGTATCTCGGGACAAATACATTACAAAAACACTTATGGATTCTTAACATTATTTGCTCCTTTAGGAATGTGCCAAATAAAAGCTGCCAGAAAGACACCTAGATAAATACAGTGTAAAAATATCTTTGTAGGATTTTAGCCAAATGGTATTCTGAAACAGTTTACATTCTAGCCAAGCATACTAATACTTGACCAGAAAAGCAGGCCTCCTTTTCTCCTCTTCACACAAAACAGATCCAAGAAAAATCTAAGATGAATCTGTGTTATGTGGCAGGATATAGAGGGAAATATTTACTCTATTATAAAATACTAGACAAAATGAATAAAATGCATCTTTGGAGAGACTTCTATGATTCTGTAAATGTCAATCTTCTCTACTCCATATTGAAAAAAAGCTACAGTTTTTCCATTTCCTTTACAACCGTTTAATCAAATGTTTTCTAATATTCAGTACCAAAGGTTTTCAGGAACCCAGGCCTATTATGTCAATTACTTTTAAGTGTAAAGATAAAAATGTTCTCTCAACATAGTTCATGGGAGAAATAAAGTCCTGAAAAATCTTTAAGTAAAGAAAATAAACTGAAAAATAAACTCCCCAATGTATTTATAGCAGATAAACACAATCCATTGAGTTGTATTGAATGTGTCCATTGAATGTAATGAATGAGAATTTTTTTCATTAATATACTCCACACTAAAAGCTATCTTCAGTAAATTTTCTGGTTGTTATTTTAAGTCAATAACAGAACGTATTCTGATTGCTTATTCTCATTAAAATAATAAAAAACTTGTTTTTACAAGTAAGAAAACTTAGTGCTCTGAAGGAGAACAAATCTGTTATAATTCATTTTCAGTGTATTTTTTTTAAAGTATACTGCTTGAGAAAAGAGAGGGAATCAGTTTCCACACCAGAAGCTACTGAAGAATGAAAGCCTTCAAGGGATTCTCCATAGAAAGACAAAGTAACTGCTTCTAGGGCGAGACAACAGCACCTTTGCTGAAGTTTCCAAAAGTTGCTTGGGCGGAATTTATTCCTATTGCTAATGATGGAAAAAGAATTCTGTATCTGCAAACAGATTCATTAAGTAAAGAATGCCTGGCTTTGGCACTAACTTCTGCTTCAGGCGTGAAACTCATGTATAAGGCAACAACAACAAAGAAAAAACAGAACACTTCTGTCTCACAAAATGAGTGCTAAGATGTTTAAGATGCTTTTCATTCAGTGATGCTGATTGTAAACAGGCCAGGAGAGAACGTGTCTCACTTGAGGCATGCTTGGGTAAAATGGGTAATTTCCAAGATAATCAAAAGTGAAGCTGAAGTAACTTATCCAACTCACTTCCAATTAGCATCCCAAACATGTCATGCCTCCAAATCAGAGATGTTGAGACTATGGAGAGTAATATTGCTTGAGTTAAAAACTATTTTAAAAGTCTCAACCGATCGCATCTTACTTCAGTTAGTTCTGCAACATCAGTTAGATCACTGATTCAAAGAGATATTGCCAACACCTTGCTTCTTATCCATCCATTCTCATCCAATCATCAGTTACTTTTACTTTTGAGATTTACTTTATTCTTGGAAAAAAAAATTAAATTGTAATTCAACACTCTTGGCCTGCAAAAGGTTAATGTGCCATTTCTGTCATTGGTCATTCCAATACCACATTATCTCGAAGTAAACCAGATTAGTTGCAAAAGTGCGGGAAAAATTCAGTTTGAACATACAAACCTGAGATACTTCATGCAGAGGTAAATCAGCAGAACCCAGCGTGAGTTCATGGTCATGGACACTGAGGCAACAGAGATCCCTGTGCTCACACTTAGCTTATTCATGCCATATACCCAGGTATGTGCCGTGCACAGCAATATCAAGGTACCCGTTCTGGTGCTGGAAATCAATGAGCTGAACTAGCATGGCAGAGCATAAGCAAACAAGGATCATTGTAACAGAATTCATTATCTGCAGGAGCCTTGCTAATGCTCTCAGTTGAGGTCCAATGCATGTTGTGGATGTGCCATTATATACGTGTTACCACATATATGGTTTAACACAGACCCAAATGAATGGTAGGAGCAGCATTAAGTAGCTGCTGCTTTCATCTCTTTACCACGGGAGCTGAAATGCTGACTCCACAGCTTCCATCCAACCATCAGACAAGCTAATACTCATCAGAAAAAAAGCGTAATAAAGAAAATGGAAAGATGAAAGAAGACCAAGTAATTTTCTACCATTATAGATCAATGGCAAATTGTTATTACTGTCTTGCTTCAGGAAGTAACAAGGACGTATGGAAGACATCATGATTAATAGAGGTTTCTCAGGTCAAAAAGTCTCTTAAAACTATATCTAAGATAGTGCACATTAGCAAATCTTCACAGACTCACATTTGTCAAAAGGCAAAGCCCAACCCCAAGTAACTAAGCAACAGCTGCTGAATAAGGAGTGGTAGAGAATAGGGCTTTTAATATAAAAACCCAATGTTACCGTGTAGCTTGTATCTGACATCTAGTTGCCATGGTGATGTGGATGTACTAGAAATGTATAGATTAGATCCACAGCCAGAGACACAGACTAGGATACAAGAAAGATAAAGCACAATACACATCTTGTACAGTGATGCCAGCATTTCCAAAAGGCTTGTTGTTCAGTACAGAGAATTAAAAAACTATATCTGTGAAGCAAAAGCCTTTTGCAAGAACAAAGCAGCAGCCCAAGGAGACTCTGGGAATTGGATCTGAGGCAGATTTTGAGCAAAACCAGACGGAACAAGTAGAGAAGTCTGTGTATCTTTGTCCAATAGCCAGTAAGAGTTAAAACAAAGAAATATGGGAAGATAGGAAATTCTCTGCAACCTTGACTAAAGCAGACTAACAAAATTCCTTTTAAATTAAACAATGACCAAAGTTAGGAAGACAGTGCAAACACTGTCCTAAAGATCTTAAAACGTGAAGACAAACAATTTAAGGGAAGGATTTCAAAACATAAATATAGTGGCCCAGGACAATATGTGGCTATCACTGTTTAAATAACAGTTTCAGGATGTTGAATTTTCAGAAGCATAGTCCATAAAATCATATACGACAGTGACAGACAAGATTTTATTTCTTAATTTCACACCTTGCAGGAAAGTGGTTTTACGTATCTGCTAGTTGCAGATTATAGCCTTTCTGCATCAGTTGAGAAATGAATTTTTTTTGGTTCTAATATTCTAGATAATAGGTAATTTTGATTTTGACAGCCTCTTGGAAGGAGTTGATAGGAAAGTATGACTGAGCAATATTCATAGCTCTTTTTAAGTAGCAAATTGAAAAAGTCTCTTAATCAAAAATGGTTGTGGTTCATCATGTTTCAATATCTTCTAGGGAAGGCTCTATTACATGCAGTAGATTTTTCTCCTATGCAATCAAAACTTTTGGTAACAGCCTGCATTTATTGACTTGTAGTGCCTAAACTCATCCTTTGACACGCAGCAAAAATCATGCAATGGAAATGCCATTTGACACAGATGATATTCTTTACCAGTCTTTAAAGTGATCAAGCAAAACTTGAAGAAAATTTGTGAAGCCTGAGTTTGCAATCTACTTTTGCAGTGCTTCTAGTATTAAGAAGTAAACATGGAAAGCAGAGAAGCACAGACTGCACGTGATGCTTTTGTTACTACAGATACTGAGTTCAGAATTATTCCAAGTTGCATTGCATTCCTACATTCTGTAAATCATTTAAGTATTTGTGATGCAATTAAGTATAAAGATTGCAAGACAGAAATAAAGAAACAACTGCAAGAAGAAAACATCTACAACCCAGAAAATAATATGAGAGCATACAAATAATTGCTTCTCTGTTTTCTATAATAATCATCATCAGGCACAAAGCTTTTAAACAAAGGCTTAAGTCACATGATACAACCTCTAATTTCAACAGCCATAAAATCATAGGGGATGAGAGAGGCAAAGAAAGGCACAAAAGACAGGACAGACATCTTACAAATAATTGTGTCATGCTCAAAGGTCTGAGAGAAAGAGATAAAGCCTATTTTTGCAGAAGTGTATCAACAGCCAGTGTGAAAAAAAAATACATTAAATAAATAAATGTACTTAATCATGGAAGAATGCTAAATCTAGGCTCTCCTGGAGGAAAACACCTGAACTGTGAAAATAATGAGAACAATGATAAAGATTGACTAGGTTTACATACAGAAATATAGTCTTGTCTCTAAAATGAGTGAAGCCCCAAAATATTTCAGGTCATGTAAGACATTTTTTAATCTCTTTAATAAACCCATACTACTTAGGACTGATTACTGTTAGACTCAAAAGAGTTGCTAATAATTAAATGTATTTCAATTCCAATGGCATAGTATTATTCTCAGTCAGATATTAATTACAGGAAAAAAAAAAAAAATTTGGCTACATTAAGTAAGGTAAGAATTTTTTTTTTTTTTTTTGTCATTGTTCACATACTGTTGAACTTCTAATTGTAATTTATATTCATGAATCTTTTTTTTTTTTTTTTTTTTTTTTTTTATGTGCTGACAACACAGCTTGCAACTCACGGCAGCAATTTACATGCTTCATGTTTGTTAGTTGGCATAAACCATATCCCATGTTGACAGAAATGCTTGAAAATATAGTCAACAGCATCCATCAGAACCCTGCAGTTATGGAAAGCACTAATAAAATCCCTTCCTATTATTTCAAAGAGAAAAACAGCAACTATACCACAGGATGAGGATGGAAAGTCCAACAGACATAAGACAGACATACAGACTTCTCTAGGTTAAAATGTATTGCTTTTATTTTTCAAAGTAGATTATCTCTTGGATTGTGTATAACTTACAAAAATTCACAAATTTTTGTTATTATTTTGTTGTTGTTCTTAGACTCTGTGAGTGAAGACAGCCTTAGTACATGATGATGCTATTTCATTATCTAAACACGGCTGGGTAGATATTCAACAACCTGCAATCCAAGGTCATCATTTTATTTATATTTTTGTATGATTTTTAAATACCTCAAATAACCAGGACTCAAGAAATGAGTATTTTACATGTTCATGTCCAAGCTGTTTCCCAGTTTCCCTAAAAAGTTCAAGTTCATCCCTTAAAATACATTTCCTAATCTAACCATGAAACAGTGATGAAGTATGTGGATAGCTACAAAAGTATCTTCTCCTACTGATTTACTTGGAAACTACAACAGATACAAAAAGCACAATAACACTACTTGAAAGAGAAAACTCTCAGCTGCAAAATACTGTTTTTCAACAAAATCACAACTGTTAGCTAATTTGTGCAGATGACTTGGTCACACTTCAGTAGCTCCTTCCTATTTTATGATGTTTGTCCACTATGTCAGAAAAATCTTTTTTTTTTTTTTTTTAATGCTGGAAGATGGTAATTAAATATCAGACCAAGTTGTATAAAAATGTCAAGAAAAATCTACTCAAAATAAATAATGTCAACATTAAAAGGAAGCCATGGTAAGGAGTGTGCTAGAAGTTCATGTAACCTCCTTAAATTAAATTACACTCTATAAGGAAAAAGTTGAAATAGTGTAATAGTGTAAATCCCATTCTCTGTTATAAACGAAAGCTGGAGAGTAACTTTCCAGACCTCACACTTCTGAGGATATTTTATATTTTCTTTTGACATATCATTACTAAAATCAGTAATTGATTCTAACACATTTCCTTCTTCCTGCACAGAGCACACTTTCTCCCTGAAGCAGAATCCTTTGCCTCTTAGTTAGGGCAGTTATTGATATCAAGTCTCTACAGAAGGAAAAATTTAAATGACTATCTGCTCATGTCCATGCACTGACACTTTATTACAGCTTGAGCAATTAGTAGGAAGGTTCTTTTACGTACCTTTTTGGATCAGAAAGCCATTCAGAAAATAATTACTGTAGACTTTACTGTACACAGTCATGTTAATATGCTCCGTTTGTGCATTCCCCCTACATCCTGCTTTTCCACATGCCAATCATCATTTCACCTGGGGCACTTCAAAGACAGCAATCAATTCTCTTCCCAGAGTCTTAGGAATTAATTATTTCAAGCTAAGAACAGACATTTTACTGAGCAAATTAATCTGAACAGATATCATTATAAATCAAACAAGGAAAAAAATTTTCCAAGACTGAATCTGCTCAGAACAAACTTATTCATTTGTACAGCTAAGGTATTTCAGCTTGTGTGCATCGAGATAAAGTAGCATTTAAGTATTCATACAACATTCACCCCAGGAGTTCAGTAGGAGTAAAACATGAAAAGCCCAAGCTAAAAATGTAGATGGCAGTTCCACAAAACTTTTAAGCACAGCCTTCCATCTCCCCACACATAGCACAGTAGTTTAGCAAGCATTAGATTTTAAGACCTTGGAAATCAATGGAACATAAATGTTTGTGAGGAGGTGCTGTGCTGAAGAGTCCCAGATTACCAAGTCTCATCTAAAACTGTTGCAAGGGTCACAGAGTTTAACATGAGAAATTGTGCCTCAGGCTACGTGATGGAATCTCACTGGAAGCAAACTATGGGAAAACAAGCAAGCACTATAATATTAGCGTACAAAAATATGTCTCTTGAAAGCTATATGTCATGCACAGTACAAAAGGAGGACAGTGCAGAGCTGCAATATAGCTGTCTCTGGATGTGAAGCAAAATAGAGACATTAACCTTGTGCTGTACCTTAATAAATTACAATTATTGAGGGTCAGTCTTGGTAACTTTTTTGCAGAACCATGCTCATATAACCATATTTGTTCATATTTCCATGCAATACTCCAATGAATTAAGCATATGTGCCAAGATCCATTGTGCTAACAGACTACACAACTTATCACCATGTAGCACAGATGTACCTATGTCATTTCCTCTGACACTGGGTAGTGATGTACACAAAGGTATATTAAAAATTATTAGGAGCTCTTAGAAGTTGGAAATGTGTTGCTTATCTAGATAGTAAGTTTGGACTCTTTCTTCTTGCAAAGCTCTAGAATGCATTTAATTCCCCTGTCAGCTGTGTTAACAGAGTGAAGGTTTATCTTCTAGGAAGTATTCCTCCATTATAAAATTTAGTGAGCTAAACAAGATTATATACTGTAAACCAGAAATGAGTACAAAGGAAAAACTCCCATTAGCTTAAATCAGCTTATGTAAGCCTATTTCCTCTCTACTGCCAAAAGTAATTATTTGTCTTCTCTTGTTTCTCTTTAGCGCAAAGTTAGACGTGCTGCTCAAGATGCATCTGATCCCAGAAGAGCACTGCTTTCCCTAGCTTACCTCCACTGGCACATCCATCTCCTCTACCATCTCCCAGAAATTACTGTCCAAAGGTAGGCAATAAAGTCACACAATCATCCCCACACTAGTTCTGTCAAAATGCTTCTAATTTCACTCTTCTAGGAAAAAAATGCTGATCTGACTAATTAAACCAGCTTTGGGAAAAGCTCACAGAACAGCTCATGACAGTTGGTCTGAACCAGGGCAGTAATACCCAGGAAGGACAAGTAGCAGAGGGCAGGAATTTCTTATCCCCATTAAGCTGCAGCTGACACCAAACATCCATCTGTACCTTGAGACACTTGATAATTCATTATAGTTATTCATCTTCAAAAAATACAAATAAAAATAAAAATAAAGAAAGCTTTCATATAGCCTGTAATACAGAGACGCTCAAGCTAGACCTAGTTCCAATCGAAAATGAAGATGAAATTTCAGGGTAGAAAACAGGTTTTCCTGGAGGCAGGAAAAAATTGTTCCCTTTTAGAGAACAAATGAAAAGATCTATATGAAGAAGAAACTACAATTATGCAACGTCACTTTGTTAGTACAATAGTAGGCCTGGAGAATGTTGTTCAATCTCTGTGTCATCTTGACGAGAAAAACATGGGAAACTGAGGTAGTAGACACCCAAACAGAAAAGTGAAACAGATTTCATCTAAAAATGTTGTTTTTCCTCTTCCCAAGAAGACATAAAGGTTTTCCTCCTTTCAGAGAGATATCTTAGTCTAGATTACATTCAGAGGCAGACCTACTGTGAACATTTTATGACGTGACATATTTAGAAATAAATATTTTTATATAAGTATTTTTATAGTTGGAAAACCTCAAGCACAGAAGTCTCTCCCTAGGTCTAAATTTCAGTGGAGAAATTATAATACTGAATACATACACGCTAAACAGAGATTCAGCAGACAGACCAATTTTTTCTATCCAACTGTGATAAAACATTTAGTTTTGTTATTCTATTTCCACTGTGAAAGGCCTGCATGCATCACTTCACATTTCATTGTGTTCATTTGTATCTAGAGATCTGAGTCAGCTCCTGTTTACCAATTTAAAAAAACAAACTAGTCAATGCAATCAAATTAGAGAGGTATGCACCTAAGACTCATACTATCTGTCATTCCTAACCAGTGGCTGCAAACACTGAAGTTCTTAAAATCTAAAATCCAAGTTATAATAATAATTAAAGATGGTTTAAAAACAAAACAAAACAAACAAACACTTAAGAAAACATAATGCATCCATTGTCCATATACAACAGTAATAATTATTACACTATAGAGTTACTCTAATAATGTTCTGCAATTTCAAATCTCAGAAACATTCAAGGACCACTGGAGAAATTCCTCAGAAATGGAAAAATATTAACAAGTCTTCCAGGCAAATAGGTGTCTGTTCTGATATGTCTAGATAGTCTCCTGTAGCATTCCTAGGGAGCTGATTTCAGCTGATATTGAGGTAATATATTTATCAACATCCTCCTGAATGTCGCAGATTTTATGCAATACATGAGCATCTGAAATCCTGCTGAGTGTAACCTCTGTGCTATGCTTCGCTTTTCAACAGGTCCCATATTTTAGAATTTTCTAAGCATGTGTCATCAGGATACATCCACTCTGGCTTTGGTTTTCATCTGCATTCTTCTGCAATCCAAAAGATTGGAGAAAATAGTTGGAACAGTATCACATTATTCAGCCAGGTGCTTATAAACCTATTCCAAGAGCTGGAAAAAATTCTGAGCATGCTGAGCATAAACTCAATAGAAGAAACTATGTAATTACTGAGTACAACTTTAAGGAAATAATATGTCGTGACCTAGACTTAGAAAAATAAAAAATGAATATATTCTTCAGCTCAGATACTGCATATACTTTGGACAAAGTCTTCACTTAAAATTCTACTTTCTATCTGCATTCTTATACTAACAAAAGATAAGATTCTGATATATTTTTCCTCTATATTCATATATTCACAATGTAATATCAGATTTGAGTTTCCGAAGCTTTTCTTTATCATCTCCTTGCATACATAAATCCATTACAGAATCCCACTCCTTTGCTAGTGGCAACCCTATTGCCAGAAACTATGTTCTTCATGGATGGATGCCAGAAAGCCTAGCCCACATTCCAACTGTCTATTTGTTAATTTTATATGTATATATATTACATTCCCACGTCCTTCTAAACACACTGCTAGCATCTCAGAAAGTAATTAAGCAAATGCTGAAAATATGTAAACTTAAAATCACTAATAATTTTTATTAATTTTTTTCCTAATTGCAGTTTAAAATACATCAATTGATATGTAAAAAGATACATACTTCCAAAGATAATCAATTATATTCGTATACATTCTAAATTAATACCTGAGTGTTAAACAATGAATGTAAGAGATGAAAACTTGCTTTGATACCAAGTATATAACCTACGTAAATAAACTTTATTAAATAATATTAGTAGTAATTAAAAAAACTCAGCAACTGAATTAGGCAGCCCACTATACACAGTTGTGCTCACGCCTGGCTTTTTCACTTGGTAAGGCGTTGTCCAAATGGGATTCAGATTGACTGTACATTTCCAAAACTGAAAATTTTTCTTTTAAATTTTCCTTCCTTCCTCCTCTATCTATGAATGCTATACGATACAGCTGATTAATTCACTGAAGAACTTTTATCCTTGCTTTGTCAGAAATCTATACACAGCTGATAATTGATGTTTACCAAATTGCAGGATGGAAGTAGGACTTACTGTTTGCTAAGAGATTTATCACAGAACTTCTTACTTAATCTTAGTTACTTATTCATTGTTTGAAAGAATACTGCCTTGCAAATCCTATGCCTACAGGCAATTAATACACTGATGCTTAAAGTGGAGAAACAGAATGTACTGATAGATTTAGAATCCCAGTATTCTAGTATTTCAAAAGCAAAAATATTATCAGAAGCAGTCATTTTCAGGAAAAATGAAGGTGGTGAATTTCATTAAAATGTTCAATTTGATGAACCTTCAGCTGTGCTGTGAAACAGCTTTGAGCCAAGAGGGGTCTCTCCATGTTGGGATAAGGGATACTCATCTGTAAAGCATAATCACGCAACTTCTTTTTTTTTTTTGCCCCCTGAACTCCTTCAGTATACCATCATTGTGGAAATGTCAAAGTTATTTTTTCTGAGCCTCATGCCTTTACAGGAGAGAGAATCAAACAGAATAAGACCATACAAAAACACATCAATAATCAGATCAACTCTTCACATTTTACAGTCACGTCAAACTCAAAAGTACTGAAAAGCAAAATTGATTGATTTATTGATTGATCTTCTCAGCCTATAGTAGGCCCATGCAATCTGTACTCAAAGATGGTACCAAAGTTATTAATACAATGGCAAATCAAGTTGGCAGTCTTTTGTTTCAGCTCATTTTTCCCTTCAAAAAGCCCATGTTAAATTTTAATTTCATGGCTGTGATATTTACGGCATTTGAACTTTCTTGATTTCATCATCATGTCATGAAATTTGTTTTTTCTTTATGTTTTCAGAGCCTAATGTTGATTGCTTCCTTAGAATGGGAATTGTTTGTCTTGTTACTATTCATATTTTTAATCTATTCTATGCAGATACTAAAAGAGTCAGAAGATATTTAAATAAGAGCAATTGTATTTATGTCCCATGGTTTTAAGCCAATCTCATTTAGAGCTTAGTCAGGGACTGCAAACGTTCAGTTTAGCGATTCTACAGCTGGAAAGGATCATCATGATCACGCAAGCTGACCAGGCCAAAGTTTTTCCCTAAACTAATTCTAGACAATGTATTATTTAAATAATAAACAAAAAGAATCTGGTCTTGATTAAGATCTACCAGACAGAAGAAAAAAAAAAATCTTCTCATAGACCACTGCAAATTGCTAAATGATTAACTATCTTCATAAAAACAATAACAAAAAATATGCCTCCATAGTTCAACTGAGTCCAATTTCATTTTTTAAAATGGTGGCAACCACATTTACATTTTATTAGAAATCAACTACTTAATTCTCTAATTATCTTTTGTCTAAGTTAAAATAACTGAGCTCTAGAAGTCTTTTGGAGTAAGACACATTCTTCAACTCTGTGGTGAGTCCTCTGACTATCCTCTGAACACAAAACAAAACACAAAAGAAAAGCAACAAAGTTTAGAATTAGCTGACATATAAAATTCATTTTCCTAGGCTGACTTGAGAATACCATGTTTAAAAATTCAAGGGTCACACTGCTTTAAACCATAAGCTTTGGCTGTGGTTTTGCCTATTAATTACATAACATAGAACATAACTTGGATACAAACAACAGACATTTTCTAGAGTGATATTCAGATACATAGCTGTAAATCTATCAATATCTACCTCCTGTACCCTACGGCTAGGATTTGATTAAATTGTTATCATACCACTGCATTACAGAACTTGAGAAATGGACAATGAAAAATGTAAGTATACAGCCCTCTTCTTCATAATAAGGCCAACGTTTCCAGACATTTTCAGTCTCCAAACTGGGACCATCATGTCCATACGTATGGAAAATGTCAGCAAGAGACCAGATTTCAGCAGTTGGAATACGTTTAAATGATAAAAAATGTGTTTCTGCAGCTGCTTAAAGTAACGATTACGGCTGGTTTGAATTAGATGAAGTGAAAAAAGGAATCATCACAGAGTTCTATCTCCCACATCTCTGAAGGCAGTCCCTACATTAGAGGCCAAAACAAGATGCAACAAGCCCTTTGACTTTGCCCTTATCTGCAATTAATCAGCATATAAAAATGGATTCTATACATAGCATCAGGCTAGTTTGCTTCTCCAGAGTATGACTGCCTATACACACACACACACACACCCTTGCAACCATTCTTTTTCTTTTTTCCTTTTTGATTTTGTTTAGTAAGGATGCTAATACATATAAATAAAAAATTCTAGAATGGATTAATTTATAGACAACGTCTATTAAGCTAATAATAGTGCTTTCACAACACAAACAACTTGGTAGTTTTAGAACCTTTAAAAATTTTCTAAATCTTTTAAAAATATTCCATATTAATAATTTCATAGACTTTCTAAAGCTCACTAGGAAGCTTTGTTACTTGGAAATCTCTACTTTAAGGCATTCTTTTGAAGACTTGCACAATTTTTGGCTTGTTGAGATTCATAATTTAGAAGACAAACTGCCATTTTAATCACTTCTGCTCAACCTACCTAACTACTACCATTCCATTTGTGATACACAATGTCCTTGCATGAATTAATACAATTACTAGCCTGGACTGAATTACAAGGAAAGCATTTAATATATTTTTAGATGTATTTTAGCATAGTTAAAAAAAGGAAGAGGAACCAGATAATGAGATTAGGCAGCTCTCTACGACTAATGACAAATACTCTGCAGACATGATTTAGAAATATCTGTGCTTCACTTTTTCTTTATTATTATTGTGTGCATTGCAAAAAATAGACAAGTGCTGCGTAAGTGCCATAAAATTACAAAATTTTGTTTCCTGATCTAAAGGAAGTGGCAAGAAGAAAATGAGCACATATGTATCAGAGTTTAATTTCTTTTCCCAATTTCAGGCCTAAAGTCCATCATTCCTAAAACCACTGAATGCAGTTTTTTTGTTAGTACCATTTGCTATACAGCACCTATAACAACAAGTAGCCAGAGTAGTAGAAATTTCAGCATAGCTTATTATTCCTTAATATGAACTGAAGACTCACATCAACTATTGCATACAGTCAAATACAGACAGAATTATTCCCACGTGCTTGAAAGCAAAATGCTAAAAAGATATTCTAGCTCATAGGAAAGAGAATGCAACTGGTAAGCATTGATGTAAGAGCCACTCAACTGATATGAAGAAAACGAAAAGTAATTTGTAATAACATTCTGCCATATTGTATGGGAGAACTCATGCAAGTCTAATATATAAACTCTTGGCCATATTAAATTGCTAACGACTTTGACAGTTTTGTAAAATATTTTGTTCCGTGGCATGCTTTTAATATTCTTCTGCTAAGATTTCAGAACAACTGCAAACCATAAAATGAACACAATACACTGCCCATTAAAAGTTTCAGTTTATAAGCAAAAAAGTTCCTAATTTATGGTTGGCCACGGGAACGATAAAATAAAACAACTCTTATCTTACCTTTATTATACATATTGGTAGGTACTTGGACGTCACTCAGACTGATATTTACAGGCAAGTTATTGAAGTGGTCATTTGGCACTAGAATGAACTCCTTTCCCAGCTCCAGATAGTTCCCTTCTTCATCTCTTTCATTTATAAGCACGGCATTGAAGTACTCATACTGCAACAGAAACCCACATTCAGAATTCTGAATTCGCAATCAATATAAAAATATAAGGAAGCTCAAATACTTTAATGTATGTATTAATCCATTGATTAATGTTTAAGCATATCTCTATTTAGAATTGAAAACCAAGATATTTTTATTACCTCTCAGATTCCCTCTGTGCTGCTCATACAGGTATATTTCCGAAACCAATTAGAGATTTATCAGTATATGTCACGGAAACCCCATAATTACCTCAGATCTCTGCCTGCCCTGAAAATGTTATAAGCAGCCTAGTTAACACCTTGAATGTAGATGATGTATGCATTATTTTTAACTCAAAGTATTCTACACTTAAATTATTTGCTGGATAGCTATCTAACTGTTTAGCTTATTTTCATCATTTCAGGAACCGCTATCAGAGCGGAACTTGGGCCTTGACAGGCTAAAAGCATTTCTACTTCACAAGAATATTAACTAAACCAGTGATAACAAATTGTCATAGGCCTTTGTCTCCTCAAGCTGTTGCTGCTTACCCAATGCGTACTGACTGACGTTTCCTAATGGAAAACATTCACTTTGTGCTAACCTTACATATGCACATCACTGTAGGTTTTGTAAAGTCATGCGCACTCTAACATGGGTGCATAAACTTAGCAGTGTCTTATTTTGAATACGAAATTATTGTTTGACTGTTTACAGATTCCTGGAGAGTATTTGGCCTATTTTGTACTGAACTGTAACTAGATAAGCAAAAGCAATTTAGATAAAATTATTGATTTTTTTTTTTTATGACCTAGATTTACAAAAATTCTATCAAGCTTTGAAGGCAACAAACAGAGAAGAGTGCTTTTTAACCTCCCAAATGTCCTTAAACCCCTAGGCAACAGTTTTCATGATCTATTTCTTAATTGAAACAGACCAAAGGATATCATCTTTGAAGAATCTCATCAACTTAAATCCCAGTGTCTGCCTTAACTACCCATTTGACTGGAAATCAATGTAAACAATATGAATCTATAAAATCATAGATTGCATATAACCTTCAAAACTTTTACAAGGATAAATATACAATACCATTTACAAAGCTAGAACAGATCAGCAAGTACGAAAACTTCAAAGGCGTTTAATGAGCACTGCTTCTCAGTGTGATATGCAACTTATTCTACTGAACAAAAATTACGAAAAATCTTAAAATCAGTATGTTTCCATTAAATACATAGAGGCTTTTATGGCAAATTTTCCATCTCTCTTTCAGTTTTATTTTCAGTGTTCAATATATAGAATCATAGAATTGCTCAGGTTGGAAAAAACATTAAAGATCATTAAGTCCAACTGCAACCTAACCAAACTACCCTAACTCTGACAACCCTCCGCTAAATCACGTCCCTGAGCATCACATCAAAAGGTTTTCAAACGCATCCAGGGACATAGTTGGTACTTTAGATGTAAGCAGAATAAAAAAAGAAATCCTATAGCTAGATATTAAGTGCCTGTGAAAGAGAAATATACAGACGAGCTTGATATTCCCTCATCTCTAATCATATAAAATGGACAGAATGTATCAATATTTGAAAACAAATCTTAATGAAAAAAATCTGTCACAATTGAACTTATTTTACTTTAAGTGCTTTATTCTGAGATGAGCCAAATAACAATCTGCTGCGTATATACCATAAATATACACAACTACTGAAACTTAAATTCCTGGGGAGGGGGAGGGGAGGAACACCAGAAAAATTTAGTTTCAGTATTTTATTTGTTTGTTGTTACTGTTGTTGTTGTCCTGCTCTTGCCCCTGCCCTGCAATTCTGGAAGTACTGATAAAGAAAAGACTGTAGATATAATTTGCTTAAAGCTGTCTTTTCATTAACTTCAGGAATTAATGCATTCATTAGGAGAATTATCCCAAACCCACTTAACACCACTGGGAAGATGTCAGATTTATACATTTAGTTCTTCCCACAGCAAAAGGATGAAGAAATACGATAATGTACAAGAAATACAGTTCTTATTCTGTCTGGGAGAAGCCTTCTCCACCTGTGTTTCCTACCCAAGTTTACTAGGGATGATTAAACACACTGTATGCATGCTGCCCACATGTGACAGGAGCTGTTTCAATTTCCCTTTCTGCAAAAGCCAGAGACAGCTGGCAGAAAACTTGAAAGCCCAATTCAGAATTTCCAACCTCACTAAGAAATAGAATATTAGTTCCAACATAAAGCCATGCACTAATGACTGCTGTAAAAAAACCAACAATCCAACAATAAGCAAGGAAGTAAGCCGCATAGCTTTTCCACATTATAGTAGATGGTACAGTAAGTCTGGAGGAAAAGCTGGCACAGGGAGTATAGTGATAATTTCAAATAAGAACGTCAGAGTATATTTTACATGCAAAGCATAGCAATAATCTCTAAAAGAACATTATTTCCTTGCATTCCATTGGTTATTTCCTTTTCCAAAGGAATTAATTAGTAGACATTTTCCTTCATCATTTTCTGTAAGACGCAAGGCTAACCAAGTATTAAAAATTGTTATATTTTAAATAAATTAAACCAATCATTTCGCAATTAAGGGCATTCAGAATTGATTGTTACTGTAATTGATACAGTATTCACCAATTTATTGGCCCAAAACTGTATTATTTCTTTTCAACTCTCTAAACATATGTAGAATTATATTATCTGAGTTTTTAAAGTAAATCATGGCACAAAATCATCCTAATTTTATAACAGACAAAGGATGAAAAACCAGGAAAATATTATAATCCCCTCCCTTTTGCCCCAAAATAACAAATTTCAGACAGTCCTGAAAGTTCTGAAACACTCGGTAACATACACAGCTAAAAAATATCTCTTTTGAAAAAAGTTCAGCACGTAGGCAGAGCTGTTACACAGTGGCTTATAGTGCATATTTTACTTCCAAGGAAACTATTGAATGTGACAGCTGAAAGGCAGGAGAAGGAAAATTAAAAATAAAAATTGGAGAAAAAGTAGTGAAGCAAATCCATCCGGCATTCTGACACCGCATTTAAGATAATGCCCAAGGGAAAGAGGATAAAGTCCTGTTTGCTGACAACACAAATACTCCACCTGCTAAGCTCTAAAAGAAAATGACTTCAATTTAATCTTGTCAATTGAGGTCAATCTTTGATGTAACCTTAACTCGGTGAGTTCTGAGTGTGCACAGTATTACATGCCAAGAAGATATTAGTCTAATAAATAACAAAACAATTATCTAGGTTAGGAGCGCATCCTGTCTTTGCTGTGACTTGGCCAACAGATGAGCTTACACTAACTATATGTACAGACTTGGGTGGTGAGCAGTGAACTGAAGAAAAAGCGCTCAAAGAAAATTTCATTCAGATAATATAGCACACACGTCTCAAGATCTGAATATGAACACTTACATATATTTAAACTTGCACTTAAGCAGGCACACTGGGTTCCGTTGTTCTGTTTATTTTTACAAGCACTGTCCTCGTCAGCATCGCCATCACTCTAAATGTTTTGTCAAACATTTTAAAATCCCCTGATAGTGTAATGAACAAGACTTAAATCTGTGAAGGCTGTAAAATTAGGGAGAAATGGGAATCTCAGTTCCCATGTGCCACTATTCTTTTCCCCATGCGAAGAAAGTCTCCCCATGCAAGCCAATCTACACTGATCAATAGTGCTCACCAGTGCTCAAAGCAAACGTCTGGATCACTCTTCCTCAGCAAGGGGCTGGGTGTATTTGAGAGACACCACAAAGAATCATATTGCTGACACAGACTGCAGAACACTGGCTGCTCTGATATAGTGAAATAATAATAGGAGGCAGACACCTGGGGGACTGTTAGGAGGTTGATCAGAAAATTATTTTACAGGTTCATTCAGAATTACTGGAAAAGGCAAGCTTTGTTTTAAATCACCACATGACAGCCACAATACAAAGATACGTGCAGCCTATTTTCTGAGGATAGCTGTTACAGACCAAGGATAAGGTTGACAAAAATTAACTCCTGCAAAAGCTATCAGAAGTGGAAGTGCAAGAGTTTCAGCAAGCAAAGAGAACCTCAAGGTTAGGCTGCAGGGGAGAATTGATCAGTAAAGCAATAAGCAAACTTGGCAGTTGCTTCAATTTAGCCACTTAGTTCAGCCTAATAATTAAATAAGCACCTTGATTGTAATGGATATTTTGCTGAGACAATACATCAGTAATTTAGGTATAAAACCAAAAAAACAATGTATTGTCATGCATAAATGTAGATTGGTTACAAACATTTAAAAGACTGACATTCCCTATTTCCAATTATATTTATCTTCTTGTAAATCAGTACCTCATGATGCTTATGTTATTAATTGAACACTTAAGATTGTACAGAGGATATATTCCTTTAAATCTAAATCTTTACTGTTTCATTTAAAAGACACATTATGATGCAAATTGCCTTCGTGAATCAGAGAATACCTGGCACATAACAATAAACACTTTTCAGGTGGTCCTCTTTTTAACAAGAAAATGAATTTGCTTTTATTGGTATGAAACAATACATTTTATAATTTTAGATTGATGTATTTTTTTCCTGTAATACAGAAATCATTATTGCAAGACAGCATAAAATCCTCTTCACAAAGCAGTGAGGAAGGTGTGAGAATGCTACGAGAAATTATTTGCACGGATGGTTCAAAACTGTAGCAATACTGGGATTATGCTAATAATTTTTAACTATGCAAGAATCCTTTTCACAGCATTTCTGCAAACATATCATTCAGGTAAAGCCAAAGATGGAGGTCTCTGGAAGATACTAAATCAAGAAACAGTTATGGCATTTGCGTGAACCTCAAATTGTAGCAGAGAAAGTGAGAAAGGAACAAACGTTAAGGAAACTGAAGAAGAAAATTAGCATTAAATTGCACGAACATTTGAATATCTATGAGACTTTCAACACAACAGGTACTATCATAAGTTTAAAGGATGAAAGACTCCTTTTCTCAAGACTGACAAGCAGAAGCACTTTCTGAAAGGGCAGATATGCAAAACAAAAATAAAAAATGAAGTGAGTCATTCTTTCTGAGGGAGACTTTCTACTACAGAACACACACTGACAGCAGTCTCCACTCAACGTGTGTCTCAGTGCACATTAACTTCCAGAGCTCAAAAAGTCTCTTTTGACAGTTGTCCTGTATGGAGAATTTCTGTTTTAAAGCATGTGATCAAAGCTCTTATATTCAAGTACTCAGTTTGATGTTTACCAAAAAAGCATAAAAGGTCACAGAAACAAACTGCCTCATGTGATAAAATCTGCTCTGAATTTTAAAAAGCTTTTAAAATTGAGAGAACTGGCATCTCCTTCATTTGCCGGAAGTTACAATCTTTGTAAGCTCTTGCTTGCTTCTCTGCAGGGACTTCCAATGCCTATTTATTCTTTTTAATGTCTTTGTCCAACATCAAAGCTCAGAAACCACCTGAGATTTGAAATGCTTTGACCAGAGCATTCTCTCTAATTGCAAGAATACAGAAACGTTACTTGGATCCTCACAACAACAACTGGCTTACTTTCCTACACAATCAGATTAAGATGACCTTTCCCTAGGCTGTCCATTCCTCCCCAGCACAATTACGCCATTAAAATTGTATTAAAATGGGATAAATAATTAACATTTTATTACAGTAAAAAATCAATTATACCAGCATGCAAACTGATAATGCAACAAGGTTTCAGAGGTCTTATAAAAATTAACTGATTCACTGAAAATGGCAAATAGCAAGTAATTATAACGGCTATTTCAAACAATCTGCTGAAGTTCAAGAGAGTCACTGTGACTGTATGATTCAGATGGTAAGTCTCCTTTCCTTCAAAGATCAAGACTTTTTGTCACAAGACAGCAAAAACTCATTGATCACTCTTGAAGCTAATAAACATAAAAAGGATGAAAGGCTTTACGTCCTTCTTTGGACTTTCAGTTTGAAACCTGCAACCTTTGCATCGCAAGACTTACAGGAGATCCAATGCTTTTACTCTCTCTAGGAGCGTTCAGTGTTAATTTTCATATGCATAAAAGCCTCCCAGGGAATATTTTCTTCTATACAGCACAACAAAAAATTCACTCTGTGTCAACTTCTCTTTTCTCCCAAATCCATGGATGTGTGTTAAAAGACAGCAGTTACACAGATGAGCAATTTCAGGGCTGGTTATCATGCTTGGACAGAGTCAGAGTGAACCATGGAAGCAATTACCTAGACATTTCTAGAGCAATTTTAAGTAAAAATTTCATGACTTGCAACCATCTTATAACCAGAATATAAAAATGGCCAATTCTGTGCGTTTGTGAAGGCTGAGTGTTTCAGAACCGCATAATTACCACAGATTGCAGAAAGCCTTATTCCCTGCCAACGAGCTTATACTTTAATACCATGAAACAGTAACAGGGCAAAATTCTCCAACCTGGAAAATCCTCCAGTACAGCAGCATGGCTCTGTTTGATAAGGCTTATCATGTGGCACATATTGCTGAGTGAGAATGACGGGAATCCATCTGGGGTTGGGGCACACCTGACGTGCTCCCCCTCCAACTCTGCTGCTCTGGCTCTACACTGCTGGGAGGAACCGCAGCACATCCCACTGCAGAGGGCCATGGGGAGCTCCTCTCAGTGCCTCCAGCTCAGAAATACACAGATAGCAGAGGCTCATTTTTATTGCTAATAAACACGAGCAATGCCAGGCATAATTTAAGCCACACTTTGAAAGAAGGAACAATCTTTTCCAAAGGACAAGGCTTGTGTAAGAGCAAAGAAAAATACGGTAGTATGTTTCACTTGAGAATACTGAACCATTTGTATCAAGCTTGCCATTACTTCCACCCCTACAGTAGTGGTGATCTCCCCTTTGCAGCTTTGGAAAACAGTGATACAACTGACACAGTAAACCCTGAGTACATTAATAGTGTACTTCAGAACATCAGAATCCCCCTTCACTATGTCCTATTTCATTTTGAGATTAAAAGTACCACCCCTTTGATGAGAGCGAGACCAAAATGCAGGTTCAAAGCATGGCATCCTGCCACATTGCTGGGATGCCTAGGGAAGAGGTTGCCATAAAATCTCTGCTTTTCTATACTTATTTTTAAAAAGGTGGTGGTAAGGAGCACCATTCATTCTTGGTCAGCAACTAGGGAATAAGAAAAAGTAAAAATGAATCCTGAGCGATTTTTACAACAGGATTAACTTCTGGCTTCTTCTGGCCATGCTTAGGGTATTAGGTTATGCATGTTATAGACTTGAACATTATTTTGAAGGTTGTTGGCACATTTAAAAAGTGCATGAAGTACAATTTAGAGTTTGTTATATTTGCCCTCAGAATCCAATTCTGAAAAAAGCTTGCATTGCACAGAGCAAACCAATTGTCAACGAATTTCTCTTCTCTAAAGTCTTCTAACTCAAATATTCCTGAAATCAGTTGTATGGGACTAACCTCTTTACGCAAGTTACACTATTTGTGCATCTTGGAAGATTAAAACAAAAACAAAACCACAAGACCAAACCCAATTCCCAGGCTTAATACAGTTTTCTTTACTACCTAGAACCACAGGCCTCCTCCATTTCTCTTGAACTCCCCGTAGTATCATATCAAGCTAGTGAACAGGCAAGAATCAACCACTTCTATAAAATAATTCACTAAAAGGATATTCCAAAAAAAAGAATAGAATAACGGCAGAATTGCTTCAAAATCAGTGCAGTAATGTTTGCTAATGGTTTCCAGCTTATCATAAGATATCTCGTTAATGATGTTCAGTGCGTGACATTAAAAAAAATTCCAAACAATTCAGAATATGCCACAGATTTTCTTTTTTTCTTTTTAAAGCAAACTATTTCACAAGATATAAGGTGAAAAGTTTAAAGTGAAATCGGTGTAGTTCTGTGCGTGTTCAGCTCATCTGACACGGGCAGGCCGATGACAACCTCAAGGCTGCTTCTAATTATCAGCAGGGACATATCTGACTTCTGTGTGCCTTTCTGCAATCACACACTCTAAGTGCCTCATTCCAACTTCCAAGCAGGAAGAAAAAAAATATTTCTCAAGCTCTGCATCTTCTCTATCTTGCATGAGAATCAACTTGAACTCAGAACCTTCCTAGTCTAAGGCATGCATGTAAAGCTGCTCTCAGTGAGAGCTGTCTCCTGAAGCCACGCTCAGGGATAGCACAGAGCCTATATACAGTGTTAAGTAGGAGGTTAATGACTATTCCTAACAAAACAGAAAGTAACAGGCAGTTTACACACAGCAGTCTACAACATTTGAACATGAACTGCAGCTCAGGCTGAATTAAACCTTGTACCTCACCAGATTTTTTTTCATACCAACAGGGGATAATCAAAATAATTAGATACCAAAGAACTAGAACAGAACAAATTTTCATGGGGCTCACTGCAATCTAAGGTTTGTTTTGCTACTCCCAACCACCTACCATACACGCAGGAGATTAAATTAATATTACTGACTACACAAAGGAAAGCAAAAGAACACGTGCAACATTACTGAATTTATTTGGGAGTAAAGTGAGAGATGAGATGTTGAACAAATGAATGTATACAAATCCTCTTCAAATGATTAATGAGTCTCTCATGCAAAATAGAAATTTGGTCAGCTAAGCCCGCAGTTGAAATAACAAGACCATGTTGATGAGTTAATTTAATAAAAGAAACACACGTCTCCAGAGTCACAGAGTTCTCAAGGAGATGGTGGGGGAGGCGGAGGGAGGGAAGAGTGGCATCTATTTTGTTTATAATGAGAACTTTAAGCATTTTAAAAAAAATGTCATGAAGAAAAACTTGGTCAATAAAATAATTGTTCCACAAGCAGAAAAAAAAAAGAATAAACTAAGCCTAGTTACAGTTTACAAAATTTCCTCCTATGTGCAAATACATCAGAGTATCACAAATTTCAGGTGGTGTTATGAGAACTTCTCAAACTTGCAGGCCGCACTAAGAACAGTGATGGGGTTACTACTGAAGTGCAAATATAACTCCCCTTCCTTACAGTATTGGTTTACATTGATCGCATGAATCAAATTTACAAAGATACATGAACAAAATACTTTTACATGTCATACTCAAAGCTTTTTCTTGACTTCATTCAACAAGCATGAGTTCTAGTTATAGAAACAGGACTATACAAACCATAAAATGCCATTTTATATTAGCCTGTGAAATAAGCTAGGATAGAACTGCTGGTGGAAAAGAGTGGGAGTACACTAACAATTTGGGTATTGCAAAATATTGCAGGGTAAAACAAACAGCATTTCCCTAATTTGTGCAGATAAGGGAGTGGTACAGTCCAAGGGCTAAGATCATGAAATATAGATCTTTGTATTTTCAGCTTTTAACCATTTTTCACATCAGCCAAAGGCAGGCTAATAATGATAAATATAACAGCAGAAATAATGAAATGCATTATATAAATTGAGCTTGTCAGAGCAATATCACGAAGCTATCTGGAATCTGTACTATTGTTTCTCCTCTATATTAAAATCTGAGCTATTCATGGAACAATTTACGGGTAAGCTATTGGAACTGCAGATTGTTGCTGTTGTACTCTTATACAAAACTTCAGAGGAACAGGCAAACCACAGCACAGTGCAAGGCTCTGTGAAAGCAATTGCAAAGACTCTTCAGATTTTCAGAATCATTACCATTTTCCATGATCCAGCTGAAATCTGTAAAGTATTTTTATCTGTTCTGAATTAAAATGGATTAACACCTTTAAAAAAGTTGGTCAGGTAGAGCAAAGCAAACAAAAGCACCTGGATGATAGGGCAAATGGCAGTTTTGCAAATCACCTATCCCACAGTCCAGCACGTTCCCCAGGTTGTTTACAGGTGTAGGAAGTGCAAGCTAAAAGATAAGAGATAACATCTTCCAAAGACTGTGAAGGAAACATCCATGGGAAGGGTCTTACATGAAGTGATCAACGGAGGTTTTCAAAGCAGCTGTGGGCAGGGGCAGCCCTGGAAGGCTGCATAGTGTCTGTGCATTTCCTTCAGCTGGACAGGATAGATCACACGCATAGCAGCCCCTCAGCCATCTAAACAAATTAAAAACTAGTTTGTAGCAATCCTTGGATACTCTTTCTAAACATCCCAATTTCCTATTTTACTGCTCTCTTCCTGTCTCTGGTAAAAAAAAAATAAATAAATTGAAAACAAGATATGAGAGGGAATATGTTGCTCGGACACAAGTGAGTCTAAAATGCTCATCTTGAGAAAAAAAGAAAAACAAAAAAAATATGAGTCCTTTATTCTTACCAGATGTTTAGCTAAGGCTCCATTTCTTTTGTTACCAGGACATCATATGAAGAGCAATGTTTAAGGACATGCACACAGTTTTTTCCCCTCACTTGTTACTAACCTTCTACATTATATAGATACATAAATTCCTCTGTGTTTGACTACATCGATGGAGAAGAACTGAATGTAAAAAGACCATACAAGTTCTTAACTATGATTTACAGAAAATCACAGAATCATGGAATCATTGAGGTTGGAAAGACCACTAAGATCTAGTCCAACCATCAACCTATGCCTGTGACCACTCTAGACCACATCTCTCAGAGTGACATCTAGTCTTTTCTTGAAAAGCCCTAGGGGCGGTGACTCCACCGCTTCCTTGAGCAGCCTGTTCCAATCCTGTATTTCCTTTCAACTTTTGCTGTAGAAACAAAGATTACTGTAAATGCATATGCTTATAAAAATGATCCCCTGGTTTTGCATGTGTTGGCTCTGAGCTCGTTGTCAAAGCTAAACCAATATTCTTAGAAATATAATTGTACTTAATGTCCTAAATGGTTCTTCTAATGGGTAATTACTCCCATGCTTTCTTGATTTTACTTCTATGTCAATAATGACATGCAGTATTAATAGCCTTCCCTGACAGGTTACAGCCATTTCAATTCAGTGTCATCTAAAAAAGGTGCAACCAATTGGAGAAAGTATTTAAATAATGAAAAGTTCATAAGGCTGACTCAGAGATCATTAATTCAGTTTTCCCATACTTCAGTTTACTACACAGATGACATGCTACATACAGATTGCAAGGGAGAAATTAGACTAAATACTGTTATGCTCTCCACCAACTGCCAGAAAAAAGATCCTCCCTCCTCCATAAGGTGCTATGAAAGCACTTCGGTTAGCAACCAGCTTGTCATTAGCTCTTTCACTGACATAATATATGGACTGACTAGACCACACAGGGGTTTGAACAATACATACAACGTATCATGAAAAAGCCCTGAAATGTAATACGCATCTCAACCGTTTGCTGATCTGAAGTTTAAACAAACAGAGACCTAAACCAGACTTATAAACTTTAGTGACAAAATATATTTTTAAAAGCAGAAGGATTTATACTAATGGATACCATTCAGATGCCCAACATAGCACATATCTTAAGTCAGAAATATACCATGGATAACTTCTCAGCAAACATTCAGGTACTTAGAGCACAAATCTGAGCTTAGGTTTATCTGAGCTCACGCTCTATGCTGAGGCTGAAAACGTGCAGGGTTCGTTTACAGTAAAGCTGATTGAGAATAATGAAACAGCATCTCTGCAATCTCACCAATTCCCATTTTGAATATTACCGTATTTAGAAAGAGTTTTACAACAGGAAGACTTATTATTAATACAGGATTATTTTCTAATCAGAGGAAAGTCTCTACTTAAATATCTGTAAGTAGAGACATCCTGTATTTTAACTTTACAATTGACATGTGTATTTGTCAGCATCTTGGCTTCAGTTAGATAGTGACAAACCATAAATGCTTTTAGGAAATGAAACATTATTAAAAAAAAAGAAGAAGAAAAAGAAACAGCAAGAACACTTATTGTCTCTGTTACAGCCATGCAGAAACTTCAAAATCACTGAGACAGTGGTTGCAGCAGCTAAAAACAATAGCCATTGCCATCCCTAGAACTGTTTAAGATCAAGCTGGATGGGGTCTGGGGCAGGCTGATATAATGCCTGATTTAGTGGCTGGCAACCCTGCCCCCAGCTGGAGACTGGAACTAGATGATCTCTGATGTCCCTTCCAACCTGAGCCTTCTATTCTATGATCTCGACACATGTATGGGACTAAGGAGTTGATGTGATATGCAATTTTGATGGACAGAAGAACTAAGAGGATTTCCAACTGCATTTTATTTTTTTAAACCCCACACCATCCCCAAATCCTCTGTATGAGGGTGCCTGGAAGGTGAAATGACTTTGATGCTCAATGCTCAGTGCTTCTGTGCTGCAGTAGTTCTAACATTTACCAGGCATTTCGAGTGTTTGCAGTAGCCAAAGAGCAAACTGCATTCCTGGCCTCCACTAAGGACATCTAGAAAGAGAACAGGATGATTCGAGACTCATATATTCAATAAATTTTTCTGTGCTTCCTGCTCAATATAACACACAGCACCAACACCTTGCTGTCAAAGTTCAAGCTTGAAGTTGGGATTTCTGAGCCTCCCAGTAATTAGTGAAGGCTAGGCCTTCATGAGTCAAATATTGACTAATGGGAAAAGAGAAGACAGCCCTTGGAAGGTCTCCACAGAAAGCAATAAAGAAAGATCACCTCACCAACTTTTTCCTTGTTAGCTCCAATATTTGCATTTCTCAAACATTCGTATTTCCTATGGCAGTACTTACGCTTCTCATTACGCTGTTGCTCAGTATTTCATTAGACCTGCTTAAGGCATATTAGATGACAAATGGTGAAGAGTATCAACCACTTGTTTCTTTCCTACAGCTATTCTTCCCAAATTTAGTTTAGATAAAACACAGATCTATCTGAAGCAGCAAATATATCTATTGCCACAATGCCAGAAGTAAAACCTTGGGCAAGTCAGATAAAATTAGAAACTTCTTTCTTTATATCCATCTTACTGCTTACTCAGCATTTGAGGCTTTGCTACTAACTACAAATCAGAAGGTCAACACATTTCAAGAAAGAATCATCAAATTCTAAAATACTATTTCTGAAACTTTAAGCTTTCTTTTCCACTCCAACACGACAGCAAATAATTTTACTTTGATTTAGAAAACAATCAAGCATATCTATATGCTTCCATAATGAGATCTGGCAAAAGCGTTTTGCTTTTTTTTATTATTATTATTTTTCAGTAGATAATGATTTTTAAGCATCTTGCTCAAAAGAGCAGAAAGGAGTCAACACTTTGCATTTCCTAGGAGAGACATCAGTCTTGTTTCCCTATCTGTAAAACGGGAACAATCACACATGATTTTTGCAAGTTTGAAACTGACAGATGAAGAATACTCCATAGCATTACTGTTATTTCTATATTAACAAATCTTCTAATATACGCTGCCATAATTCAGAGCAACACTCCAGATTCCAGTCCCCATCTGAGCAGTTAAAATAACATTCTGAATGGTTCTGCTCAAACCTAAATTTCATGATCATGTAAACTCAATTTTCTAACAACTTCTCTTTGAATGAAATCTTCACACAGTAACATGGTTAACATTGTCTAATCCCAGGCAAAAGCAACAGATTTACCTGTTGAAATAATCATTTCTCCAGAGTCAGCTGTTAGTTGTATTTTTAGCAGGAACAAAATACTTCCCAATCAGTTTTGCAAAGCACAGAAGAAACTCTACAGGTAACGTACATATTTACAGATGAGCTGATTATTAAATCAGAAAGAAAAGTTACAATGCAGTTTCCTAATATGTGGTTCACATCTATGAATTAATCTCAACGGCATGGATTCAGGCCAGAAGACATCCTAGAATAGCTAAAAAACACTCCTTACATTTTCTACCAAGCTAACAGCTTAAGCACAACCATGAGGCACAGAGGTTGATTTGCTGGTGACAATAATGTCTTGAAATTGTAAATGTCAAATGGCAGCAATTCACTGAAATCAAGCGTCTGTGTTTAATTTATTTATATTAAGCTTCCACATTTCTGAGACATGGTTTCACCCAACTGCTTCCCTAGAAGTGTAAATCACCATCAAAGTACACAAGTGTAAATCTGCAGAACATAGCTGAGTTTGAATGTGACGCACAGCAAACAATTGCAAAAGCACATCTACAGACTCACTGTCAAAGCTACTCCAGACTTGGAAATGTCTCCATATTTTTCCACAGTTTATGCAGGAATTTAGAACATAGCAAGTATATAGTTAGCATTAAACGTGATTAATTCATACTATGGGAAAATATAAAAGAAAACTGAAATAGTGCTCTGCAGATCTCATCCTTTTTCTCCACCCAAACTGCGATCAAGCAGATGCCTATTCAACTTTCTGAACACACTGCCAGAACTCAATTTTAGCAACTGGCTTTTTTCTCCTCTGGCTGTAGCATGCAATGTTTCATTTTTCAGTGTCACACTATTTACCATGCACATATTTTAGCCATATCATTTCACAGTACAATTCTGGGCTGGCTGGCTCACAGGTTCCTTGTAAGTGTTTTCCTTCATTCTATTCTTCATTGCTTTCTCATAAGCCTGTTTGCCAAGTCTTATTTGCCTATATTTGTAAAATAAACAGGAAATAATATTAGTCCTTTCAAAGGTACACAATATAGACTTCTAGGGAAAAACTGCAGGTTCCATCAGAGCAGTCTGGGAAGAAAAAGTTTAGGGTTTCTACTCTGGTTCACTCTGGATTCTGCTCTGAGATGTGTGTCAGAATCTTTGAAATTTACTTGTAACAGTGAACAGATGAGACCAAATCTTGGAAATGGGTACAGAACAATAAACCAATCCTCAGATTAGAGCAACGGGGCTCAAGTTTGCTTGAAGAGTTCTGTGAAGCTCAGAAAAACTCTCATGGAAGTTTAGTTCTCCACTATAACTGAAGTCCATCAATGCTTGGCATGGCTGCACAAGTTTAACATAAGGTTTGCAAAGTTTTGACAAGCACACACTTTTACTAGCATTACCTTATTTCAGGTAAACACATTCCCTCATGTACACTGTTACTGAATTCGGTGTGTATTTCACTGCACTAAAATTAAGTGAAAACAGGAAGACAAAAATCAAGGATACGAGGGATGCTTGAGAATAGAAACGAAGATCTTCATCCTACTCTGCCCCACATTGCACATGCCATCTGAAAATGGAACAAGTATATTCCCAAGTGACTTACCTATTTAAATTTCATTCTCAAATGTTGCATTTGGCTTTAAATTTGGTGTGAAAGTCTGCTGTGCTGAAGAATAACTATGGTGTACAATACAGCCCAGGGCAGAAACTCTCAATTCAGACAAGTGAGCCATAGCACTACACCCAGCTTCTTTAGCTTTATTTAGAAAAGTGCCTCCCATATAAGGAGCAGCCTCATACAGACAGGCCTCCTGCTTTCCAGAGTAGAGGAGACAGTCCTCTGATTGCACTGCATTTGGCCATGTTGACAGAGCAGCATCTTACATTGTATGCAACAACGATGGTTGAGAAAAACTGGACATAGGTGTTTCTAATGCTTAACCCAACCACCCTCAGCTGACATTTTTCCTTGCAGGCTCTATTGCTATTGCTATTTGGCTCCCTGAAAAGAGTCATTCCATACATTGGCATCTTCGGAGGGAAAAAAAGAACTTACAGTTGACTATGGCACATAATAATGCTGGATGTTATTTTACAACATGATCCTGATTTGTAATCACAATTCCCTAGCCTGAAATATTATAATATAAATAATAAGCATTATTATTTCAAACTTGATATAAAATGATCCCCAATTTTCTAACATTCAAATTTTTCGCTAAAAAGCACATTGATTATTGGTTACATACACATGAAAACAATATAATGACGAACTACCTAATAAGCATTTTTAACCAGGTTCTACATACTAAAGAGTATTTAAACTCTGGAAATAAAATCTGGCTCTTAGCCATATTTGTTTGTATTCTGTAGCCCACATCTATCTGGGACTCACCCACCTCCCTCTTCTATACCTGCACTGGTGTGGAAGAAAGCTCCCTGTCACAGCATTTATTCAAAAGAACAAAAAAAAAAAAAAAAAAAAAAAAAAAAACATTTGGCCATTTATTCTCCCACTTCACAAAACTCATTACATTGTATTGCATCTGACTCTATTATAAAAGTTTATGCTTACTGCAAATTCTAGGGCTTTATTAGATTACAATTATTTCCATCAAAGTGTCTGCCTTTTTACATCTGAGGAGAACTTTCTAACTTAATATTGTGAGGAGAGGGGGAAAAAAGCTACTTAATTAGGGGCAGAAATATGTGCACAACTCCCTCTTTGACAAGAGACTTCCCTTTAACCATGCACAGCAAGTCTTCTCACAGCCTGGAGCAACCAGCACGCTTTGCCCAAGTGTTGCATAAAGAACACTCCAGCCCTAGTGGATGCCCACCACCTCTTCTGTGTGAGTATAGGCCTGGAAGCTGCTGGATCAAGGCAATGGATTTGCTGTGCAAAGAAGTGTTTTAAAAAGACTGATAGAAAGACTCTTTTTCATCACATTTCCTTCCGTATTCACAGAAACAGGGAAGTAATGGAGACTTCATTCAGAACAGATTAAAAACGGAAGGTCTGACTGCAGGGGAGAAAAGAGCTGCTCTTTTTTTACTCAATAAATAACTGCAATGG
This sequence comes from Chrysolophus pictus, assembly GCA_037305975.1. Lineage (NCBI taxonomy): Eukaryota > Metazoa > Chordata > Aves > Galliformes > Phasianidae > Chrysolophus > Chrysolophus pictus. Next base: position 12,537,181 of record CM074587.1, read on the forward strand.
TTCCACATGAGTTAATAAAAGTGCATCCCCTTCACTTGCCCTTCCCTGGCTGCATGGCCAAGACCATGTATACAAACTGAGAGGTCAGCACTGGCTAATGACCACAGCTTCCTCGCTGCAGTCAAACTGTTACAAGGCTGGAGCGCTGAGTCACAAAGTATCCCCTGCCCTACATGTGTAAGACATTAAGTGTTCATCACAGAAACTTAAATATATTAAATCGTTCCTTCACAAATGGCAAAAAGGATCTTTCAAGCTGCAGTTGTTATTCAGTGATATGGAAGCAATAAAGTTAAGGTTCCACATGCATCCTCAGCTCTGAATTTTTCTCAACATGTAGTGTGGCTGCTATAAATCACTAATTTTCTTTCTTTCTTTCTTTTTTTTTTTAAACTAAAAAGAGAAAAATAATACTTTTTTATCTGCTCAAAGTCTTCAAACTCTGTAGAAAGCTCTATTTTAATTTAAATAACACAGTCTTCTTCTTACAAACTCATTTTTATGCACAAAGATCCTTTGCCTATATTTAGCCATGCTGACATTCCAATCACATTTCTCTATGCAGTGCCCCACTGGCAATATTCACATCTAGGAACATAACAGTGGGATAAAGGGCTTTTGCAATGGATGCATCCATCTGCTTTTTGCTATCAATCCTTCCACATACCCCAGAAAACACTCAAATCTAAATCTAACTTAATTTAATGCACAGTAGGTCTTTATATACGTATAATCCTTCATCACTGCTTTGTCTGGTTGTACACAGGCTGATGCAGGTTATGTACAAAATACACACTGTGTATTTTTCAAGTAGATGACTTGCATTGACTCTGGCTGGCACACATGTAGTGCACAGTACTCGGAGCTATCTCATATTTAAAGCAGCAATAAAAATATTTGATGTTATACATAAAACAGTATAAAATTACATAATTAAAGATTATATAATACTTCACACAAACTAGAGAACAGATTTTTGTTCTCCTGAGAAATATATCCTACGAAAGAAAATATACTTAACCTTACCTTTGAGCTTTTCAACCTGAGGGTTCATTTGTCCAACATTACTCACTTTATAACAAACTCATTTTAGTTTTCCTTTCCTTGGGAGACAGCAAGTTTACGAGATAAATATGCTTACTAAATTTTGAGTCATCGTTGTAAAACAATTGACTTTGAAAATGCTTCTGCAGAAACAGCTGACCATTATATTCCACACCTTTTTTTAAGATGCAAAAAAATCTTTTACAAATAGTCAGATTTCTACTGTATTTTCTTTATAAAACAGAGGAACTAAGAAAAACTTACTGTTTTAACTGTGTCTCCACCTGAGGTTCAGGGCTTTCTTTTATGAGATTGAACAAAAATTCAGACATACTATATTGAGGACCAGGTCTGTATTATGTCTTGTGCAGATAATTAGAACATCGAGTTTTGTTACACTAAATGTTGCTGGAAAAATTATTTATTTTTAAGAGCCTTTCCTGCATTGTCTCAAACAGCTTCATCATTTCTACATTTATGCTTCATCAACTACCTGCCCAGGAAACAATTTTAAGATGTGTATTAAAAGATAGGAATCTATGGATGGGCAGCTTTCATGCTAGTCACGTGCCAAATGTCACCAGTGGTAAAGTTTGAACCTACAAGAAGTTCAAGAACTTCCTCCTGAATCTACTAGAGAAAAAAAATGCAAAGACTAAACACTTAGTAGAATTTTAAAAATTCCACTTGGAGCTTTCTTGCATGATAAGTGCCTGTGAAATCAATTGGAAAACCAGACGATACACACGCCAGAAGTTTGTGAATTCCACCCAAAGAGACATAGCACAACATAGCTACGCAAGAGGCCCACGACACGACAAGAGGTTGTCTAGAGATAACTGAGATATTTATAAACAACTATGGCATCATTAAAGAGGGAAGGAATATTATAAACAGTAGGGTAATATTGTAAATTTTTAAAGTACAAAATAGTTAAAATACTAAAGGAACATCTTTAGAGGGGACTTTGGGATGGAAGAGCATAGTTAGGTTTTTTAAACAATCATAAATACTCTCAGGGTTGTATTGGGATGAAACAAGAGTGGCATCTAGTGGCTCGCAGCGTTATGATACTTATTCCCATTGAACAGCTGGGATATGTTCCAGACCTGCTTTTCTACAGTATTCATTACACTCGTCTGGACTGTAATCGAGTATCTGGTGAGTATCTTGCTAGCAAAATTTGGACAAAAAAAAAGTTAACATATAAAGGAATAAATACAGAGGTATTATTCTCTGCTTATCTGCACTTTGTTTGTAACTTAGCCTAGAAGCAACTCGATGGGAAAATACTTTTTAAACCAGGAAAGAAGAAATTGCACTGAGTTTAGTACAGCTGTTGACTAATAGTTGTCTGTTCTTTCCATACGTAGATGTCTGGTCAGCACTTTCAACTATAAAGAATACTAACACAGTACTTTCATACATCAAATACATGTTTGGTTACATTTTCAAAAATTCGCTTATACACTTTCATGAATGGCTTATTTTTTACTGTGACAGCATTGGAAAAGTTCCACAACTGAGAATTTTGGAAATTCCTCCTAAGATGTGAGCGTCTTTCATTTCCCCTGGGACAACATCACTTTGCTTGCTGAGGAAAGGGTATGGTAATAGAGTATTAGGGAGACTTGATGAGCTCTTGATCCAGGTTCACTTTTAATTACACATTATTAATCATTTTGCAGTTGGAAAAAAATCTAACAAAGTCTCTGTGTACCTAATTAGGAAGGAACTTACATTTTCTAAATTAAAGAAACGTGTAGAAGTTGCTTTTGGGATTTGGGATTGAGCTAAGAATACATAATACTAGAAGTGAAATTCTACTTCACAGTCCAGAAGCTGCTTATCTAGAGCAGCAAATGAAGAAGAAAAGAAATTGTGTATTATTTTCCAAAATGAGTGGGAGATACTACAGACATTCCTGATTTTTCATATATTGCTGCTGAAAAGGCCATCTAAATAATTTTCTATTTTGTATTTGCAGTGCCTACCTTTCTAAAGCTGTTCTCTGACGGCAAAAATTAAACTCTCTAACAACCATTGGCCAACACAATCACAGAAAATGTAAGCACCTGTTAATTGATATTACTGTTTACAACTAGGATAACAAAGAAAGCAAACGTTACAAGTACTATTACGATCAGCAGTTAAGAACAGCATGCCAAGAAGATTTGAATTACAATCAATGTCATACAAAAAGCTGCTAAAATAATACTTATAATTAACCTATAGTTACAGAATTAATGCATTCAGTGCTAATACAGTTATAAACAACAATTTAAAATATCAAAAGAGAATGCAACACGGAACAAAATACAAAGATCTGTATATGGTGGTAATTTCTTGTTTTAGAGCTCAATTTACCAAAGCACACAGACACCTCAGACTCAGAAATCTGCTCATTTGTAGCTTTAAAACAGAAATAAACAATTACTGAAAAATTTTAGCAAGGACCTTGATTCTGACAACCACTGACATTCAGTAAGTCCAAATAGCATTAATTTTTTCCCTAAATTATTAGTTAAGAAAGCTCACACCATTATTCTGGCTAATAGCGTAAAAGCCTAAAGTAAAGTCTCTCTGGAAAATAAGGAAATAATTCTGAAAATACAGAAAGTGAGGACCGTGTAACCCCTTTCTATTTTCCTCCATCTCAGTAACTGTGTTGCTGACTTACAATACAGTACAACAAATAAATTTTATTGCCACAACTTGTCAGAATCAAATGCTTTAAGCACTATCCTACTCCCAGTAAATAAGGTTTAAAACATAGACAGCTGTGGAAACCTTAGTCAGTACATCTACTTCTAATAACCATTAATTTTAGATCATTATGGCATTCCAGCTATTAAGGTTCCTGTGTTTTTCCTATGAGTACCAGAAGACAACAGCTGTATGCCTTTCTGACACATCCACAAGACTCAGACTTTAAATTAGCATTACACGGTTTCCCCATGCATGCCAACCATGCACACAACATCACTCATTGGTCCTGCCCTGTGAGCTCATCATTAGGACAAGAAGTGTGTTCAAGAGCTAAAGCACAGCTAAGCAGCAATTGAACTGCACTGTTTGTTCATCAGAAAGAGAACATAAGGGCTTGAGACACAGGGCAGGACTCAAATGTGCTAATTGCTATTGCAAACACACACATGAACACATGCGTGCATGCAAAGTTATCCCTGCTGTAGGGATTTCAGTCCAAATACAAGGAGAGAAATTTACACGGAAGGACAGGGGACATCAGTAAATAATTGCATAATGTCTGGCACAACGATAAGCAATGCTGACACTATGACACCATCCACCACCTTGTTTGCCAGCAGTGATCTGGGAGGGGTTGGGGTGGAAGCAGCAAAGGATCGTTTGTTGAAAAAACGCAGTCAAGAAGAAAATGTGCAATTGAAGTAATTAACACCGTAAGAACTAAAAATCCCATCTGTGGTCATCTATGAAACCCAGAAACAATGGCTGTAACAGAAGTGTTGTCCTTTACCAGCTCCTGCATGCTGAAGGTACAGATCAGATTGCCTGCAGAGATATGAGGGATGTCTGCCCTGAACATGGGAATGACCAATAGTGCTGAAGACAGGCAGACATGTTTTTAGTTCATGCAAGGCAGTTCAACTTGTAAAAAGTTACTAAATCAACTGTGTATCAATCTGCATTCTGGTATCAGGGCTGTTACAGTTCACTGCGTAGGGTAACAATAATGGAAAACAGAACTTGCCATTAAGCATCATTAAAGTATAATCAATTACAGGAATCTGTTAATGCTTTCCTTCAGAGAACCCATCATGAGAAAACAGTCTACTTAAATGTGAAGATAACAAACGGAAATGATTTTTAAAACGTGATTGAGTTGAAAACATTTAAGATAAACTTTAGCAGATTTCCTGATCTCATTTTATTATTGCAGAAGTTGAAATAGACAAAAAAGCTTTTTTTTTTTTATGCTCTAAGAATGGAATATGAAAGCTCATATTAAATCTGGGCCTAGAGCACACATTTTCCAGCCAACACTTAAGAGCTGCATTCATCATTATATATTTGTATGTATATACAACGATGTCACTGTTCATGGTACTATCAGGTCTCATTCAAACAACAAAGCTCTTACACTGTCCAGGAGTTCTCTTGTCTCTGTGTCCAGGCTGACCCTGCTACACTGGGGTTACCTGTGGCTCACAGCACACAAGCACTGCAGGTGTCATTCACCCATAAAAGATGTAGCCACATCAGCTAAAGTCCTCCAGACTCAATGACATCCTCCCTTCCCGGTTTTGTATTCTCAGACAGACATGAAACATGGAGATGAGAAGAAAACTTGTGCTGGAAGAGGATGAAGGAAAGGAACAGTTCTCAAAATATTTGTTTAAAAAAAAAAAAGTAAAAATCAAACAAAGCGACAAATCTCTCACCATTCGATGGGAAAAAAACTACAAAGGGCTGCATAGCTTTTGCTCCACCCACTCCCAATTTCTGCTGAGACTATCACCATCTGATTAAAGTGAATGAGAAAATGTAAAACCTGCATTACCACCAGCCTTCACAGCAGGCTGCAAAGGGTCTTAGTTTGATTTTGCTGTCTTCGCTGCTTTCTCTCAGCAAAATCTCCCTCATTACTGCTTCATTTCTCAACAAGCTTCGCAATTCCTGCTCAAGAGGAGCACTAGTACTGCCCACATGCAAAAAAGGTCAAGGACTGACATATTACTTAGAGAAAACATATAGCAAGATACTTACCAACAGACCACAAGGAATTTTAAAAAGTTATTTATCTGTAGGGATAATGGTGGACACTAACTGAGCTGCTATTTTTTTAATGTTTTGTGCAATTTAGTATAGAGTTTGTACAAAAAAATGACAAATGTTTTGAGACTCACATGTTTTATAGAACATATTATACTTTAAAAAAAATTGAAAATAATCTTCAAGATGTTTTCTATTCAATAACCTATATTAGATCCCAATGCACATATAAGCCCATGAAATTTACAGTAGATTGTAGTTCTGAAGGATATAAGGGAACAGGTATAGAAGATGAGGAATGCTTTCAGAACATCTTATATTTCTCATTCTTACTACATCTTTTCATCTCATTGACATTTTGCAGGTCACTGAAGAACAGAAATCTGAGTCTGTCTAGTAGAACAATGATTCCTTGACCTCTATAGAGCTACCTCAATAGCCATTTACTTGTACAGGAACTTTAATAAAATCCATGACAATTTCCTAGAGGCAATACAGGATTTACCTCTTCAATAAGAGGTGAGCTCAACTTTGAACACTCCTGCCTCTACCAGTGACACTAAACTCCATGGGACTACTAAATAGTCTGTAGGAAACAGCTGGATCCCAGACTATCACATAATGCACAAGACAACACCATGTTTGTGTTGGGATAAAACTTAGATGGATCTGAAGTGGTATACAGCATTGTGAGAAATAGTACAGATCTTGCTATGAGAGATATTTGTTCAAGATATGATCAACAGCCAGCCACCGTGCAAAATATACGTAAAGTCATCCAGGGCAGCATTCTGTCTATATCACCAATAGCACAGGAGTGAAGATGAGTTCAGGTAGCGCACAGCTTTCCAAGAGCAGACCCCAGTCTGCCTGCACAGCCTTCTGGGGAAAGGGAGCTGAGTTGAGCACCACAATGAGAAGCGCGGCAGGAATGGAGGAGACCAGCAGAGACAGGGCAGTTCAGAACCGTGCCGGGTGGCAAAGCCTCCTAGTGGGCTGGGGAAAAAGTTCTCGAAGCGTGTGAACTCTCCAAATCCTCCAATGCCTTTCACAAAACTCAGGTAATCTTCCAGATCTCCTCCTCACTGCCAGCTGCCAACCAGCTGCCTTCACCAGCTACATACCCAAAACCTCTACTGACCCTTCCAACAAACCTTCTCCCCCAAGCTTGACCCTACTTTGCTGCAAAATTTAGTTTTGCATACGATGCTGGAATCTGTTGAGCTGACTTTGTCAGCAGGAGCTTCGCACAGTCACAGAACAGCCATTAAAAATACCATTAGTATCCTTGATTGGAACGTTCAGTCCACGATAATATTTCTCTGAACACATGCTCCTCATTTCCAACAGCTAACTGGACCCAGAATCCCAGAATATGATCTCAAGTCCTTTTTATTTTTTTTTCCAACAAACAAAATTGGATGGCCTGAAAGCTTTAGGTATCAGCTGTTAGTTTCAATCTGAAATATATAAAATGTAACATTAAATCAAACTATTGTATTGTATTTAAAAAAAAGCAAACAAAGCACTTATTGAAACTTATCCTCTGTGATTTTTATTGTGAATATACAGTCAGGTTGGTTTTTTTTTTTTTAACCTTTTCTCCCCTGTGAGTATAATTCTGCTGTTTCATCTGTTCGCTCTTGCTATTGTTTTCTTTTTTAGACAGAACTCATCCTACAACACAACCTACAATGCTAGTGATAAAGACAATACATATAAGGCTGAAAAGCAGAGCTTTACAGAAATGGATCAAAACAAATCCTAAACTGTGCATGCACACATCTAAATATTTTATACTACTGTCATGGTCAAAACTGCACTAGGTATGTGGAGCACAGATTAGAAGACTGTACTTTGATGTTTTTTTACAAATTATCAGAGAATTATCATACTTTGAATTTTTCATTTTTATATTAAAAAGCCCTGACAGCCTTTGACATTGCTCTGCCCATTCTGTTTTGTGCTATTACTCATTAGTCATGGAAAGATAATCATTTTTTCTTTTGCAAATAATTTTCTCAAAAAAGGAGTTGAAAAGTCATCAGTGACTATTTCATAAGCAGAAGCTTTCAATTAACTATTAAACAAACATGCAAGTGTATTTTTATAGTTAAAAAAAAACATTGTTCACTGAATTCAGACAAATCCTATGTATTATGAATCGACCAACCGCATGATCAATGAAATGATGTGTGAAAATAGAGGTAGAGGCAGAATAACCTCCCCGAATCCAGAAAATTTTCAGACAATAATCATTACCAGCTTTAATTAACTTCAACACAAAAGCGGGGGTTCCTTCTGTTTCAAGTTAATGAAGCTCAACACACAGACACTCCAATTACAGACAAAACATGTGACTAAAGCAAGTTGCATCTTATGATTAAAATAATGAGATTGGTATTTTAATTTTGCAATCAGTAATTATAGGAGATTCAGAAACAAAGAAACAATACATATGGTTGTAATGTTAAGGCACAAACCTAGACAATATCCTTCCTATAAGCCAAAAGGCAAGAAAATAACTTTTCCTACAATAAGCAGTATCTTGGAAATATTTCCACTATGATCTTCTAAGATTTACTCACTTTCATACTACACAAGCCAGAAACGTGACCTCACCTACAGCTATGAACGGCTTATTGACTTGCTTTTCTCATATATATTCATTAAATCTTTATCTATAATACTGCTATTTCCACTGAAAATGATGGTTGTGTAGTAAAAAAAGCTGTTCTCCCACAAAAATGAATAACCCCAGATTACTTCCACCCTTTTCAATAATTTGCCTATTCCTAAATACCATGTTAGAAGAATATATGACCTTTAGCTTAATCTCATCAGCAAGCACCTCCAAGGAAGAAAAAAAAAAAAAAGGACAAAAAGAAAAGATGGTCTGCCATTTATTTCTCCCATTTATAGTTTATTAAACCTAAAGATAATAGGAAAAAGGTGGAAAAAGGCAGAGTATGTCTGGGCTGTAGTATCAGATATCACTGCTTATTATTGGCTATCTGCCTGGTAATCATAAATCCATAGGGTAATATTCTAAAATCTTTTTCTTTTCAGGTAGGTGTAAGCCAAAAAGAAAAAAAAAGTTTAATTTTCTATGAAGAGCAGAAAACAGCAAGCACAGCACAACTGGGTACCAGGATGCATAAATATTCCTGATTACAAACCCTTTCACAAAGAGCAAACAGGAAGAGTTTGAAGCTAACAGTGCATACATCATGCAGAAGGTATCTCTGTCCCAGAAGATAGATATCACATAGTCTATGAATGAACTGCTCCAATAAATTATATTATTCCTCAGAGGAGAAAGGAGAGAAATGTTATAAACAGTGACTTCAGAAAAGTGAGAACAATAGGGCATTGAATTTTGCAAGAGCGAATTGAGGAACTTTTTCCTGCAGGAGAGCTCAGTATCACTGACCAATGAGCCTTATAAATACAAACATTAACTCCAGCACTGCTGCTCCTCTGAGCACCTTCGCATCTTGCCTCACAGCACAGCAGAATCTAAACGCATGTGCAAAATAATGCAAGGACATACAGCATTAAACATGTTTCAAATAACTTCTTTAAACTACATTTACCAGGAAAGCTCAGAAAGCACACCATTCTAGCAAAATCCAGATAGCAAATACACGGCTTTGATTACAGATACGGCTGAGCATTTTCTGTGCAGAAGTCTCAGCAAACGAGGAAACAACACTGCACATCACCTCCTGCTTGCACCAGCTGATATGAGCTAGACATCCCCAGATAAAGGAATGCTAAACCAGAGCTGCAGTTCTCCAAGTGAACCCTGATAGGATCACAGTACTTTGCCCGATGCTCTCAGGGGCTGTGGGGCCCAGCAGCAGCACAGGGCTCAGCTCTTTTTTCTAAAGGAAAAAGTATCACTAACTCAATCCAGTCGCTAAGATGCAAGTCTTGACAACTAATCTGAACGATTACGACTAAAAGATATTTTAATCCAGATTCCTGCTTCCTGTCACCAACACGCCAATCACCAACTTTTGGCATGTTTAATTTCACTTCACGCAGTCATTCCTCCTTTTCTCTGGCTCTTTACCTGTCTTTCCGATGTGTCAGAATTGGAAATCAATAAAGCTAAAGATATTTAAACACGCCATCTCTGTCTGTGGTGACAACAAGAAGTTACCCAGAGGTCTGTGGCGGTCTCCAGGAGCACTGTGGTAGGCTCCCTCATTTCGATGCAGCGTTCATCCCTCATGCAGTACATACTTATTCTGCCAAAGTTCTCCCAAACTCGTTTTTAAATTGTATTTGAACCTTACCCACTTATTCTCTGAGGGTTTCTTTTGTGTTTTAATGAAGCTCGTGGCAGACAGCTCCTCGCTGTTTACATAATTGCCTTGCCTGACACTGAAGAGGGTGGAAAAAAGTTTTGTTAAAAAAAAAAAAAAGGAGCTGAAAATGATTTCTCCATTTCAGCCCCACTATGAGGAAAGGTAATGGTTTTTGAGAGACTTACAAAAAGATTACTGTCAGTACTCTTAAAACACAATGCAATTAACGCTTAACTGCTTTGCCTTTACACAGTACTTACTTGTTTCTCCTTCTACAGCCTTCATTCCTACACTTGACAATCTTTTGACACCTATTTCTTTTACTCCGTGGATGCTGCATTCTCCTGTAGCCTCCCTTATCCCTATCCCACAAACCTTGTTTTCTTCTCCCTTCCCTTTCTGCCTTCTGCTCTTTGTTCCCCATGCAGACCCACAGAGCTAGGGCTGTGTAGGTGCCTCCAAAGGCAGGGAGAGCCACTTCCTGCCTGCTCCCCATCCTGGCATGCTCTGATCACATGTATCCCCACTCTGGCAGTCACACTGGCAGAAGCTGTTTGGACACTTTTGGAAAGAATGCTGGGCATTTTGAAAGAGGAAACTTTCTGAGGCTGCAGGAATTGTGAGTTTACCCCAACTCCTTCCTTGATGCAACAAATTTCAGCCTGATTTTAGGGCTAACAACATCACCATGTTAGGAATGCAGCATAAAGTATTATTGCTGATTGTTTTCCCCCTCTTGTGGAAGCAAACACATCTGCTTAATTTGACTGTTTTTAGCACGTATTATCTTTTCATCTGAAGAACATTAGGTCATTGCTCTATTGGAATACGATAAAGACTTGCCTTGCAAAAACAATAAAAGAGAAAATTCAGTGCTGCAAACAGTGAGTTATATCAACGTTCTAATGAAAACTTCTGTTTCACTTATAAACTCAATAGGTGAATTTATGTGAACATGCAAGAACTGCAGCACTTATTTCTCTTAAACACAACTCTAATTCTTACAGATGCTTACAGAATGCATAAAAAGCAACCTGAAAACAGTTAATAATTTGAGTATGGGGAAGGATCAGTGTGTATGCGTTATACATGTGTAAATACTTTCTGTTCCATCTTGTTATTGCTGTTAGATCTGACCTGTGATTCTTCCTAGTACTGGAAAGTTTTGCAGAATTGCACCAGAGGGGAAAAGATTTATGCTGCAACTCAGAACCATGATGTGGACCAAGCAAAAGAGATTCAGATGAGGACCTTTGAGAACCAAAGTGACTGGCCTATCCTTCAGGGTCTTCCAAGTTGAGTGTCTCACAATCTTCTCTTGCAATTATTTCATGTCATATACATAATTTAATATTCACTAGAGAAGGAGCTTGAACAGGTCTCGTTTCCTCACCGAGAGCCCCACCTATCTGATTATAGGTTGTTCTCAGGTTGAGGTTTCTGTTGCTCTGAAAAGCTTTGGGATGGCTCACTGTTGAATTGGAGAACTTTAAATTCTGAAAATGCTCTGGGGATGAGAAAGATATTTCCTCCTCATTTTGGGTAGCAAGCAAGCATAGTAAAGGGACAAAATTACAGATAGAAAAATGTCAGGCAGATGAAACTAACTGCTCAGTCATACAGTTCTAAATCAATACTAGAGTTCAAATTTTGCCTGTTACGTAACACAGATATGAACAGGCAACAGTACTGTGTTTGTACTTACTTGAAGAGTAAGACTGAATTGATAAACACACAATTATACTCATTTTGGTACAAAACAGAAATAAAAGAGAATAGCACTAACAATTGTAGCTAGGTAAAAGGAACTACAGTCTGTGGTTTGCATTCTAGTCATCTAGAATTGCTCTACACTGCAAATACTTATCCTTAGAGCTATGAGTCTGGAACACAGTTTGTTGCATCTCTAGTATTATTACAGTTGAGAATACATTGCTTTGAGCACACAGAAATCAACAGGAGTAAGACAAAACCAGGAACCAGAACTAGGAACTAGAGTTTTCCTTCTTTACTGTTTGCCTCCTTCCAGTAAGAAGTACTGAAGCACTTTCCAGATAAAAGATTATTAAACAAAGGAAATGCTACAAGTGAATAAAAAACACTAAACAATGTTTTATATCACTTAACAGCATCCTTTTATGCACTGTAATTCACTGACACTAGAAACTTGTGCTTTTGTTCACTTATTCCTTCATCTTAAGACCTCAGACTGCATTGTAATTCTTAAAAGTTTGGAGCTTTGCTGTTTTTCTGTAAATACTCTGAATTCCATGCTTACAGCCTCTTTCCTTGATCTCCCTTATCTTTTGATCAGTACAGAAGATCCTTCAGTAACGAAGCTTCTCCTGATATCCAACCTAAACTTACTCTGATGCAACTTAAGGCCATTTCCCCTCATCCTGTCACCAGTGAGAAAAGACTAACCCCACTCACTGTAAGCACCTTTTTGGACGTAGGAAGAGAGCAATAAGGTCTCCCCACAGCCTCCTTTTCCCCAGACTAAACAGCCCCAGATCTTTCAGCTGCTCCTTGTAGGGCATATTCCCCAAGCGTTTCACAAGCCTTGTTGCCCTTTCTTGGACCTGCTCCAGCACCTCCATGCCCTTTCCGTACTGAGGTGCCCAAAACTGAACACAGTACTCGAGGTGAGGCCTCTCAAGAGAGACATGGACCTACTGAAGCATCTCCAGAGGAGGGCCACAAAAATGATTCAAGGGATGGAACACCTCTCCTACAAGTACAGGCTAAGAGCTGGGCCTGAAGAAGAGAAGGCTCCAAGATGACCTGATTGCAGCCTTTGAGTATCTAAAAAGGGGCTGTTAAGAAAGAAGGGGACATACTCTTTAGCAGGGACTGCGGTGACAGCACAAGGGGAAATGGTTTAAAACATATCCAGCCTAAATCTACCTTCTTTGTAAGAAGAAAAGTCTTTTACAATTAGACTGGTGAGACACTGGAACAGGTTGGTGGTGGATTCCACATCTCTAGAAACTTTCAAGGCCATGCTGGACAGGGCTCTGAGCATCTGATCTAGATGTGGGTGTCCCTGTTCATTGCAGGGGAGTTGGACTAGATGACTGTTAATGATCCCTTCCAACTCTAAGGATTCTACAATTCTGGGATTCTACAGTACAATTAGGAGCTAACAGCAGGCAAAAAATAAAAAAAATAAAAAAAAATCACACAAAAGGACCTAATTGGTCCTTCAAAATCATGCAGGAAGCGACCTAACTGTTGTGTGTACTGCTGAAAACCTGAGTCCTTAGGACTTTGTCATACATTACAGATTTAAGAAAGAAATAATAAAAAGCAGCTTTATGCCATTATTCCTCTTTTTATCCCACTAAATTAGCTTTAAAAAGTAACCTTTTATTAAAAAAAAATCTAATTGCTTAACCATCTTCTAGCCCTGTGACATAAAATTAGAATGTCAAACATCTTAATGCATTGGCACCAAACTGTCCTATATTATCAAGAAAGTAAAATTACAACAATCTGAAAAAAAATGTCTAGTACTTCAGGTGATGTCAATCACGAAATAGCCTTGATTCCACTAAAGAGTAGTAAGATTTCATTTGTATTGTCACATCACACAGAGACAGAAAACTCAACTGGAATGTATTGCAACTGATGCTGTTAATTAACATGGAAAATAAAAGAATTGCCCTGCAAGTATGTGTAATGAAACCATCTAGAAAATGAACCAGTAGTCATAATGAAACATGTTATAACTTTCTCTTGTAATTGATATCAGAGTTATAAAAACTGACAAGAAATTGTGTATTGTAAGAATTTTCCTGAGCAAAAAAAAATTAGAATATTCTTTCAAGTTCATAAGAAACAAAGTAAAAGTTACTTTTAGGGCTCTATTGAACAATTCAGTATCAGCTCTCTTCCTGAGCATTCTCGAAGTTTTTGAAACACTGAAATAATACAGGACCATAATAGATCTTATCCTCGCTTTGTTCAAACAGAAACACCTTCTAATATCCTGAGAAATAGCTCAGATATTATCATATAAATAGGAGAATACCATAGAGGATGTTGGTGCCATCACAAACCACAGGACTTCAATTCAAGTGTGCTTTAGCACCTCATCAGTAACTGCCTAGCTACGGCAGCTTGGCATCACATTAGTGTATTTTTACAAACAATATGCAAAATGTGTTTGTCAGCTGCAAATAAAGCAAATTTCTTTGTATATGACAGCACCAGGGAAAAGTGTTGCACTTCAAAACCTTTTCCTTTGGTCTGGCAATTAACTTCACAATGGTGTTCCACTGAATCCCAACAAGAATGATTATATCTTCTGTAGCACACGCTCAAGTTCAGGACAAGTAAAGGAAGCAAATTTTTTTCTTAACAATGATTATAAATTATTAGAAATTTATTTCTAATAGATCAACTCAGTCAAAAAAGTATATTATGTTCTGTTTTGGTCCCCAAAATATTTCTCTGACATAGAATACATCAACAAAATTAACCACTTCAAAACTTGAAACATCCAGTGCTCCAATGCCTGGCAGTCAGACCCTGTATTTCTTTTCTCATCATGTTAAAGACAAGACTCAGGATGAATGATGCATACTTCACTGCACTTTGCATAGAGGCAAGGCCAGAGACAATGTCCCTGTATAAGCAAGATGAGCGATTCTTAGAAGCTGTAGAAACTTTGTGACCAGGCAACTTTAGCAATACAGATGATAATATATTTTACATCAACAAACACATGATTTAACTAGAAAAGACATTTATTCCACTTAGTTGCCATTTGCACAGTCTTTAATGATACAAAATAGCTTGATACCACAGCCAACAGTGAGAAAAACCCTGGTATGCATTAAAGGCTGAAATAAGTGACACCTAGAGCATCATTTCCTCATAACTTGTTACCAGTACAGGTCTTAGTTTGATTCCCTAAAAGGGGAAAAGAAATTCTGAATGTGAAACACAGCAGGTTGATGCTTTAGAGCCAGCTCTTACCAATCTAGTTCGGTCATTTCTCAAACATTCAATATATAATGGTGATGAGTTAGAGTCACACCGCCTACTTTGATTTATATTATTCAATTCACTGGGAGTTGTTTGTTGTTTTGTTAACTACAGGGTTGTTTTTGTGTTGTTGCTGTTGTGTCAATAGATTCAGGAGTGGAACAGATAGCTCTAAGCTTAGACAATTATACAGCATATTAATTAGAATACCTACAGAATAGGTAAGGACAAAACCAATGATCTTCCTAAGAATAATACCTACAAGGGGCTAAGTCTGGCCTTCAGCATTGCTGAATACAACACAAGCAATCTAAAAGATGAACTCTTCCAGTTGTTATTTTCTTTAGTGTTTTTTTTTTTTTGAGTCAATAAAAATATTAATATAATTTTATTTCTCATCTCTATCATTTTTATGTACTGACATAATATTAACTATACTGTCTTCAAGATGTAGGAGGTGATGTTGGGCCAATAAAAGGCACAAAAGCATTTCCTTTATGTGCCTTCCTGAATTTTCAGAATATCTGAGCACATAGAACCAACTGCATCACTGGTGCTGCATCACATATCACTAATTCAAAACACTTAATCCTGTCTTTCACACATTGGCTGAGGCAATACAAACTAAATACCAACTAAAAAGTCCCTCTTTGATAGTGGAATTATACGGAATGTGTACTATTTAAGCCCTCTATCCACATCCACTTGAACGTAGACTAGTGAAGTATTCTGGCCATTGTTTTATATTGAGCAGATGGTATTATGAGATTCTTGATAAAGAACAACAATCACTCAGCAAAGGTTGCAAAGGGGTCGCTGAAACCAAGATTAGCAATTGATTAGCTTTAATGGACCATGACAGTAATAAACAACAGAGCTCTACACAAAGATTTGATTGTCCCATTAATGCTGCTGACACAAATGGCTTTTAACTGGCTTCCTCAAAGCGTTAATATCTTCAGAGCCTCAGCAAACGAAGGACTTTGTCAAAGCGAGAACTATCTTGCAGTGAAGTAGTACTTACTGGAGATCTCTTAAAAAAAAAAAAATCTTCTATAAAGTGTGTTTCTGATTTAACCAGGAAATAGCACATCTTTAAAAGCGTATGTAATACATCTCTAAAGCATTGGAATACAGAAGTCAGCATTCACTGAACACAACAATAATATAAATAATCACTTTCATTGCCCTCATTTTCTCCTTACTCCAACATGCAGTGACAGCAGGCTGTGATGCTGAGACCTAAGCTCAACTTTTTATCCCTAGCTCTAAAGAGTTCACTCGTTTTTTTCCTCTCTGCACAGAAAACAGTTACTTATATCATATTTTCATTAAAATATTTTGTGATTATTGGATGCAACCATGGTAATTTCTGAAAACAGAACTTACAGACTTTGTGTATTAATTAGCTAAACATACGGGAAAGCCTACAAAAAAAAATAACTGCTTCTCATCATGCTTAAGGTCAGAATTTCAACAGACACGTGGCTAATATTCACAGAAAGTTTTAAAATTGAATTGAGATAACTAATGTCAAAGTAAACAAAACTCCACCCAACATGATATTCAAGAAACAGAGGATGTAGGAATTCATGAAAGGCAGGAAAACCATTACTCATATAACTCTTGAGAAACATTGTCTATTAAACTTCACATTGCTAGGTTAGATTATGTGTTTTTTTAAAAATAATCTCATTTTAACTATTTTATTTAAGCAAAAGCTTTTCTTTCTAATAATTTCAACTGTGAGCTGCCACCACTTCTCCCTGCCATATTAATCCTAAAGGCAATATTTGGAGACAGTGGTCTGGCTCTGAGGGCTTCCAGGTAGAAAAAAAAAGTTGCCTGTTTTAGACACAGATCCAAACCACAAACCAATTGCATAAATCAAGGTCATGTTAATCCCATCCCAGTGGATCCCACCTCATCTGCAACTTCAGCTCCCTACTGAACAGTTCCTTGCCAGTATGCTACAAGGATGAAACATGCTGCAAATTACTGCGTTTAAATAGCTTGACCTAGGCAGGCACACAAAGAATAGAAAGGAAATCTCTCAGAGTAAAACCTACCTGCTAGGTCTCCCAACACGTACCCTGAATCTGTAACCTATCAAAATACTGAGCCAGCTTTCATTAGCTCCATCTTCTATAATCAGCACCCTTCTATTACTCACATACTTGTCTTTCTACAGCAATTCAGTTCACATGAGGTATTGCATAAACTTTTATCGCATACTCATAATAAATATTGAAAAAGCAAATATTAATTACCTGTAAATCAGCATCAAACTCATGTTTCAGGTAAGCATCTTCTGCAGCCTCAACAAGACGCTGGAAAAAAAAGGAAAAAAGGTGTATTTTTGGAATACTTGATAACATGCTTAAACTAAAGTGTTTCTTCCAGTATGACAAGAAAATGGGTTTGAGAACTGTATAACTCTCCATCTCCATATGATATCTGCTATAGTACTTCATTAAAATCAGAAAAATGAATAATAAAAAAATAGATGAACCAGACCTTAAAAAAAAGAAGAGACCAGGTTTTCTCAACCTTCAGCATCCATGTTTGGTGGTAAAGATTCTTAAAAGAGCTGAACCACTAAGTATTAAAGAAAAAAAATAAATGCAATTTGGTAATTTTCCCTCCCCCTACCCCCCAACTGCTCAGCATCCTGCAGCTTCCATTCTGGTATCAGTTTTAAAAAAAAAAAAAACACAAAGGTGCTTTTACACTCTGGACTTAATTTTGCATGTAGGAGCCTTTTTCAAATCTATAAAGTAAGTGGGAGGTATTTCTTAATACCGTACTTGATCACAAGCAACTGAAATAAAAAATATTTTTTAAATAGCACAAGTACAGAAGAATAGAAAAATAGAGATGAGGCTCATCTACTCATCAACTTCAAGTGTTGTACATACTACTTTAACATGGTGTATAATCACAACAAAAATTTTCTATTATGGATGTAATGTTTACTGAATGACAGTAATTTAGTTGTGTTTTCTACTCTCAATATTCAGAACTCTCTACTGTGTTCTGTACTACTTTTATTTGAAGGACAAAATAAGGTTTGTATTAGAACATAGCTACTTGAAAACTAATTCATACAGGGTTTACTGCAGACTTTCTCTTCTGAAAAAAGATAATATCCTTTCCAGGATGTTCTACCCAGGGTTACTTCTAGTATTTTAAATCTTTCTGGTTTTTATTTCAGTTAACTAAAAATTCATCCATGTACAACCCAAAATTAATCGAAGTGTGATCTGTCAAAGAATATTCCAATCATTTTTATTTTCTTTGATGTATCAGGTACCAGTATGAACATTTATTCTCATATATACATATTTTTAATCACAAGGCAAGTGAGCTCGGTGCTGCTGTTCATGGCACTTTGAGGACAGCTGTGCACCCTTCTGCTTCCAGTTTCATGCACACACTTCTTTGGATATAAATAAAAAAGCAGTCAGAATTCATATCAATTACCATAAAATTTAAACTATAACGAGAAGTAAGAAAAATAGCTCTGGTTGCCAAATCAGAATAAATAATTTTACAGCAAAAACTGGATGTTTGAAGCAGAGCCTTGTTGGTTAATTTTGCATGCAGCACAGGTCTTGCCTTCCCCATCTGGGACTCATCTCACAGCTTGCAAACTGTGTTCTGTGTTTTTTACCTTAGTGCAGCGTTATATGTCCCGAGAGAAGATAGAAGATTTGAACCCTAGCGATGCCCAGGTTGATATAGAAGAGCAAAAGACAAAGCCCACAATGAATAGCTCTCATTTGACTGTAAAAAGCCCTATCTCATGTAAACCCAGCTGCTCTTACTACACTATTTTAGCCTAATCCAGAACAGAGTTGAAGCAGTTCCAACGCCAGCAAATTCAAACTAGAATCAAACTGAGAAGTGCACCGACTCACCCTCCCACAGGCAGAACACAACACATAACAACGCAACACAACAGAACGTGAGGGGAAGCCATGACACAGTCCTGCAAATAAAACATCAAGTTCTATGGAAGTGTTCCAACTGCTCCTATGGCATAGTTGCTACATGTCATATGACAAACAGTAAAATCACACGCTGTAACTTGGAAAATTGACAAACATTAATTTGACCCACGGTTGTGTTTTTTTTTTTTTCCCCCATAATAAAAGTAGTCCAATTTTTTTTATTATGGAATCTTAGAATGGCTTGGGTTGGAAGAGAACCCAGTCATTTGACCATTTGATAGGGAAGCCTCAGAGCACTGAGGCTTACACATTCCATTGACCTCAGAAGACCATCTCTGCATGGTAGTGATCTGATGATGATACTTAACAAATCTAGTCTTCATTTCTTAATTACAAGGAAGGCATTTTATGTAAAATAAATACTCCAGAGGTATCCACTGCTTCATAGAAGACCAAGAGCTGCATTACTACTCTGTGCACATGTAATACACTGATGAGTATTTTCTAAACTCAACAGATCTAAAAAGTGGAATAAAGGCAAAAAAATCTTAATACAGAAATGAATACAGGGGAAAAAGGGATGTTTCTTCTTCTGTGCTGAAACACACACTCAACAAAAGAAAAATTATGATAGTATTTCATGAAATATCATTACCTAGTAGGCTAGAAAAATAATTCATAGCTTCATACATAATTTGAATTGATCCCAAAGCATTTCAATTACATTTTTGCCACAGTGAAATAAATATAAACTAGAATTTATACCCCCATGTAAGAAACAGCTAGAGAAGCATAAGTAATAGCAAAAACAGCTGGTAAGGAGGGCAGCACAGAAATGGAGAGTACCAATTGATACTTTATTGATTTTTCATTTAAATTTTAGTTGCTGTATTTGTTGTTTTGAAAAAATGTTACATAGCTCTCAGCACTCTTTCAGTACAACATTCTCCTTAGGAAACAGAGCAAACAAACGTTCACTCTACAGACTCATTTCCTTGGACAGACAGACAGAAACATGCATGCACACTGTGAGCTTCACCCTTACAAAGCTAACAAGAAAACTTACTTTGGTACACTGAATGTAGACAACAAGCATATATTGCCTTTTCTATGTAGTAGTCTTTAATTGCAAAGGTTGCTTTAAATATCACAGCACCATCACAAAGGAGACTGAGAAATCTGAGTGATAAAATACATATATAAATAACACTGAAACATTCTTTTTCTAGGGCCAGTGATAACCTTTTGAAGTATTTTCATGACTAAACAGTTATTTAGCAAAGACTGCTCAACATTTTGCATGATTAGAGATTTTAACTTAACAATTTATAATGACACTCTTAATACTAATGAAAATATATAGGCATTTAAGTAAACATGCTCTAAAATCAGTGCAAGTGTGAATAAACGCTCACCAAGCTGTGGTTATCCTGCACATGAAAGTCAAAGATATAATACTTAAAGAGCAGTTTTCACACTGTATAGCACAGTTAATCCGAAGCACCACGTGTTAAAAAGCTGATTCTTATAATTTCCAAATACATGAAGTTTATAAAGGTGAGGTCACATATCTAAGATATCAAAATGCATCACATATAAGAACGGGGCATGAACGAGAGAATGGAAGAAATATCGCACCCCCCAAAACACACCAAAATGTTCACCAAATTACAAAGTCAAAGTTGGATATTTTTAGTGCTACTTGTATCACAAATAATGTAGAGCAGACTGAGAGAAAAAAAATTGTTTTTCCTCAATAACATTAAAAAAATTCCTCTGGCTATCTCCGAACAGGATTGTTTGCTTGACAAAGGTGAATGAGACAGAATGGATAGGGAGAAAAATAGAAGCCGACAGAAATTGGGGTAAAATGGAGTGGATAGGAAAAAGGCGAAAATACATTAAGAAAGAGAAGAGGAAAATTACAGTTTTTACGAAAAATAAAGAAAATAGAGTGTAGGGTATCTGTTTTAACTCCTGAGCACTAAACTTACCCATAAAAGCTGCCTGACGTTACATTCCTTTCTCTCTTCAGCTATCAAAACTGGAAGAAACATTTCTATTTGATTGATTCCTTTCTCTTTTTCTAAGGTAATCCAATTGCCACACACAGAGCCAGAAATGCAGATAAAAATTTCTTCCTTTTCCAAATCAAAACGCCACAAATTTCAAAAGAGAACAGAAGACTGCTCTACCATACTCCTAATATCACTTTGGTACTGATACTATTTTAGTCCATAGCATTCATAGTTTATATTCCATAACATTAAGATAAAAAACCCACTTCAAAACAGTAAGAAAAATGCTATATTATGATGTTTAAACACAATACCACAAAGCCACAGGATATGAAAGATCAACCCATTCAATGGTAGATGCTCCTTTGTTCAGTCCTTGCCTCACTGCTAAAAAAAAAAGTACCCAAGGAACACAGCATCATTTCTGTCTGTTAAATCACGTCAAACACCTTCTACCAGGACGTTCTTCCAAATTCACTAGCCTAGTCTTAACTCCTTCAGTACGTTGTCAGAGCTGTTACCTCCACACTGTGATGCACAGTAAAAAAATCCAGAGTTTGCAAGAATTCCAGGCAGGATACTTTAAACCAGGGACACTGATTTTGGCCCTGCTCTGAGAAGTGAGACATCAAAGTAAAATACATAAATAAGTGTGTGGATAAATTTGTAGGATGCTCTTATATTTTAGCATCTAAATATATCAATTACAACATGAAAAAGAAAAAAAGGCTCAACCTAATATAATTATATTTTTTCATCTTTTCCTCACGGCAGCACATCTGTTTGATATTCACCATCTACACAAATCATAGAATCATTAAGGTTGAAAAAGACCTTTAAGATCATCTAGTACAACTGTCCACCTACCACCAATATTGCTTATTAACCATGTCCCCAAGTACCACATCTACCCTTTCCTCAAACACCTCCATGGTCAGCCTGTTCCAATGCCTGACCACTCTTTCCAGGAAGAGATTCTTCCTAACATCCAACCTGAGCCTCCCCTGAAGTCTCGTGTAATTCTTCACAGTGTACTGAAGATATGTTTTGGAGGTGAAAAGTAATTAAAAGCTTTTCTAATTAAAAAACAAAAGGGAAGAAAAAAACACAACAAAAAACGTAAACTCAAGAACATTCTAAGAAGGTATTTAAGTTCATGCTGCTTAAAAACAACTGCATGTAGGAAAAAACAAATTTATCTAAGCTCAAAACCTTGTCTCCCAGATTTTGTACAATATTGTAACAAGGGTTTCTGTCTCAACCAAATGCAAACAAGCTTTGTAAATAAAGACAGTAAAATGAAAAATAATCTCATTTTCTTCAAGAAAATAATTCTTACATATTTTCTAGGAAATCTTCTGTTACATTACCAAACAAACAAGCAAAAAGCCCACCAAAACAGCAATCCTCTATAATGGAAAACACTGATAACTACTAATAGTTAGCCTTTTTCAGGTGAAATACTGAGCCTAACTTTAATAATCTTACTATTGACTTGAACATCAAATTTCTAATCAAAATTAACAGTAATTGAGCTGTGAACATGCCAAAAATACTTCCAAAAGTGCAGCTAGATAATTATTTAAAACACAGTTTAACAGTTGAGTACAGTCCTCAGAGAGAAATCAGAACATGCATTTCAATCATCAGAGCAATTTTCTTCACTGGCTCCTTCATTAGAAGATTATGTTGTTCATGCGGGAACAGAAATAAATTACCAAATACTACCCAGTTACCTTCCTGTGAATTCCCAACTTTGGGGTTAATTTCAGAAGTGGAAATGGACTTTCTTTCCAGGAAACCTGTGAAGGTACAGGTACTTTGATAACTTTTGAAAAAGGTTTTGAAAACAACAAGATTTATTATCATGATAACCTATTAGCTTAGGTAATAATTCCAGGGTCTAGAGCATCTCTCTTACGAGGAAAGGCTGAGGGACTCGGGACTGTTCAGCCTGAAGATGAGATCTTATTGAATAAATATCTAAAGGGTGGGTGTCAAGAAGATGAGGCCAGACTTTTTCCAGTGACAGAACAAGAGACAATGGGGACAAACTGGAACACAAGGAAGTTCAACCAGAATATGAGAATCTCTTCTTTGTGACTGCGATCACACTGGAACAGGCTGCCCAGAGGTAGTGGAGTCTCCTTCTTTGAAGATATTAAAAACCTCACTTTCCTGTGCAACTTGCTGTAGGGAATCCACTTTAGCGGGAGTTGGACTCAATGACCTCCAGAGGACCCTTCCAAACCCTGCAATTCTGTGGTTTTGGTGTGGTGGTAATTCTGCTGCAAACCTTCCTTACATCCTCCAGAGTTCTGATGTTTGCTTCTTTTCTAGTTTCTTCTAGTGGGGAAGGCAAAGAAGCTGTCAGAGAACATTTGGTGGTGCTCATCAGTAACCCCATTATTTTCTTTGCTCAAAAACTACAGCATATATCATGCTGATGAACGCACTAGTCTGCAAACAGACCTCTCAGCCTCCCTGTTTTATTGCGTACACTTGCCATAACCAGTGATCCAGGGTAGGAAGCAGAGACTGACGCTGACTTTGAAGGAACATTTGTTACCAACAGAAACATGAGTCTTTAGACAAGCTAACAACACCAGCTGTAGGATTTGTTTTTTCTTGTATTAATTAGGGCAGGGAGGTGGAGCAAATATAAGTTTCTTTTCAGAAAGTGCAGCAACAGATGCTATTTCACTGCTTTTCTCAGTTACACAGTATTGTCTATGAAATTCCATCACTAAAAGCTGCTGAGCTTCAGACCCTGGAAATTATTTAGCCTGTTATCTTGATGTTAGACAAACTTCCAGTTCTTGTGGCATGAGACAGATACCAATCCTGCAAATAATGTCATATCAAAAAAAGACTGCTCTACGGCTATCAACTTCAATTCTAACAACTCACTGGGTAACAATCAGTCACAGTAAGTGATGCATCAACGCACAATCAAAGCACAAATTATAAGTTAAGAAAAATAAGTTAAAAAGTTAAAAGCTTAGAATATATAATTATTGCAAATAACTTAAATTATCACCGTTTATTCATTCAAGGCTGGAGGATTTTCAGGTTGATTGATGTTAGAGTTAGCTAGGTTTTTTTGAAATAACAAAAGCAACAAAGAGCCCAGCTGGACAAAGAGCTGAACAAACAGCAATAAAACTGTAAGTGGATTAGTTATGATAAAGTACATAAATCTTACATGCACCAGAATAGTGGTTAGGACAGTAATTAGATGCATTTCTAACTTTACTAGGTCAACCCTATATTTAGTTCTGCCATCTGAGATTGTCATGGAAGACGACCACAGATGAAGGAGGTAAAACATTTGTCTGGTACTGTGTTTTGCTGTGTAAAGCCAATAGATCAAACAAAATATATAGATTACAAAATCTGTTCCTATCACATTATATCTAACAGAGCAGAAAGGAATGATGTGGTTAATATAGTTTTCTTCTATTCTTTTAATTCCATAACTCCCAGTCATTAAGAATCAGTTCAACTGCAGATGCAACTTGGAGCTGCTTCAGGGCTATTTACAACATGATGTGCCTGCCCTGAGTCCAGCAGTTACTTCAGGCACCTCTCCTATATCAGGGCCAAGGGAAACATTCTTCACCATTTCACATCATCTATTTATCTACAGTTAGGTCAATCTCTGGAAATGCCTTTGCATGTATTTTTTTTTTTAATTCCACTTGCAATAAGGCAGCCCCATTTGCAACATCTTGTTTTCAGTTAAAAATCTGTGCCACATTGCTTTCTTCCATATAATTTTAAAATTTTACCTTTAACATTACTTTGCCAAACACCTTACAAAATTAAGTTAGTCTGCATGTGCATATACATGCACCCCTTTAAATATGCATCTCTGCATGTACACACACACTCAAAAGTAGCCTGCAAGTATCATTAGGATTCTTATTACTGTCCCCTATACCGACATCCTTAAATTCAGACATGTAATTTATAAATTCAGTTCACGCATGTAAACCAGCACAGGTCACTCTTCTGCTGACTTCAGCATCATGTTCCTACTTGGCTGGTGCCAGCCTTTCTGTAGGCAAGTGCTGTGAAGATTTGCACCATGTCTGAGCAAAAATACCTTGCCTTCCACTCCAACAGCTTTTAGCACCACTGCTGGATGTTCCACAGGTATAGAATTATAGAATCACTTGAGCTGGAAGGGACATTTAGAGGCCACCTAGTCCAAGTCCACTGCAATGAACAGAGACACCTACAGCTCCATTAGATGCTCAGAGCCCATCCAGCCTAACCAATCTGACACCAGATTGAGTATCTATAGGGTCTGTGTATCCACCGACTCTCCAGGCAATCTGTGTCAGTGCCTTATTGTAGAAATTTCCTTCTATCCAATCTAAATCTGCCCTCTTTTAGTTTGAAACCATATACCCTTGTGTCTAATCACAGCAGACCCCTCTAAAGAGTTTGTCCCCTTCCTTCTTATAGTCTCCCTTTAGACACTGATAGGAAGGAAGATTTGGAATAATTGTTTTTAATTGAGTTCATTTAAGACAAAACTCTCTATTGGTAGGATTCATCTCACCTAACCTCAGCTCTTTCAAAGTTAAGCACCTCAATACACAAGAGAACTAAACATCCTCCATGTGTTGAGACAAAACTTTGAAGGGTGGCTCATCCCATTCTAAATTCCAGTTTCTACAGTAAGATACTGGGAGCTTTTCCCTTCACTCTTTTTTATATTAGATTTTTAACTTTTATGACTGAAGTTAAGGTAGGTGAGTCGCACACCATATGTACAACATAAATGAGCTAAAGAAATAGGGAAATATTCCCATGCTTACTGAACAGGGGAAAAAGTCTTGAGGTAACACTTTGTCCTGACAGCAGCCCAGGGATTAGGCACCACGCTGAAGTGTTTCTGCTCTATGTAGAAGCACTAAGTGAATCCAAATGTTTTGCTCTGTTTCCTCTCCTTCTGCTTCTCTCCTTATCTCTGCACTAAAGCTCACCTCCCTCAAGTTAATTCAAGTCCAGCTTGCAATCCGTGGCCCACTTCAGCACAGTCAGCAGTGATGTATCTTCCTTCTAGCTTCCTACCAGATTCTATGACACAACAAAAAGTCCACAAGATTTATCACTCAAAACAAAGGTCAGTTTCAGAGTCTGCAGGACCTATTTCAATTCCCTAGCCCAGCATTCAATCATGAGACACAGAGACTTGTCTTTACTTTCAAACTAAGCTCTGAAAACAGAAGGTATCACTCTTTCTCAAGGTTAATTGCACTGTTACTGACTTTACACAGGGTCAGAATTTCAACTGCCAATAGACTAAAAATAAACTTAAAAAGAATTCAAAAGAAAGAAGAAATCAAATTTAAACAGTTTTCTACTAAGATCTACCCAACTCCCTGCTGCAAGCGGAATAGGGGATAAAAATGCTCTAAGCTAGATATTAAGGTGAGTAGAGTATTACTGGGAAGGGATAAAGAAAAAAGCATTTCATGAAGAAAGATGGTGGGGATATCTTCAACAGATGGAGTTAGTTTGAAATTCAGACACAGTGAGGATACTGTAGCAAATACTTCACCTTTCCTAACAACTGACCTGAGAAGTTAAACAAATGAAATGTTAGCATTGCTACAATTCTATACTTCTATAACAAAAATATCAAGCTAGAAACTTCAATCACTGCTATGAATGTAAAGCCAAACTCATAAATACCAGAACACGTCAGAATGAAACTGTCTATTTCAACGTCAGTAATAATATACTATCATTATCAATGTGATAGTGCATGACTTTGTCCATGTGATTTTGTTTGGTTAAAACACTGATAAATGCGGAGACATTTGTAGACCTCACAGAGCAATAGCAGCAGGTATCCATTTTATACAAACCAGAATTGGACTATGTAATCATTCATCTCAGACTTAGAAATTCAGCGTTACATCTCAGGTTATACAGACACAGATTCCTTGGCAGACTTCAATACCTAAGTGTACTCATTTCTGCCTTCAATCATAATCATGATTTAATTCTGCTCCTTTCATACTTGATTACAGTCTAGACATACTCATATTTCTTTTCTATCCCTCCCTCTAAATCCTGAGCTCCGTACGCTCACGTGTTCTCCCCAAACTCCAGTACTAACGTTTTCATACTATTCTCTGCCTTTCTCTGGCACTTCACATACCAGCTCTAGCTCTTGTGCTAACAAACATTCTCTTCATGACCAGCAATTCCCAGGCCATTGACAATATCTCCCTAGCCCTGCCAACATATACTTCCATTTTTTCCTGTTCCTGGGTATACAATCCCATTGGCTACACCTAGAGTATCTCATACCATATTTATAAATCCCAGAGCATTCCAATCCAGTTTAAAGAGATGCTGGAACTATCTCATCATTCTCTATTCTCCTTGTCTTCAGCCTCTCCTGAGCCACTGACAAACTTCTATTGCTGCTGACTCATTTTCTAGTGCCTTCACTCAAACACAGAGACAGACAAGATAAGAAATCTCTCCTCTTAAACCTTCTTAATCTCTCCTGTGCTTAGTAGGCATATGGACACACTGACAATCTGCCAGTGAAGACTTCATTACCAGTGCCTGCTGCTGATTCAAGCTAAGACGGACTAATGGTGCAATTGCTCAACTATGTTCACGTCCAGTTACGTACTGAAAAATCACAGTGTAAAGAATTTTCAGTGATTTTACTTACAGATAGTTTTGTTCTATGGTTTTCTAATGGCCATATGCCTCTATGCGCAGATTTTCCAAATGATAACCTGATCCAGCTGGAACAGATTTTCAAAGAAAACCTTGCGTCAAGGCCACATCCCTGCCAATTTCCACAGTCAGTTCTCAAGTATAGGAGTGTTACAGTCTTAATGAAAAGAACATCAGAATTATTCTAAAAAGAGTAAACAGATGTAGTTTTGCCTAGCTTCTTTCCTGGAAACAGCTGAAGTGCAAAGATAAGATTCCAAGCTTTTTTTTCTTTTTTTTTTTTACCTCCTGAAAGCAAGTTATTTTTTTGAGATTAAAGACCACAATTCATCACTCCGAAGACTTGATAGTGAAGATTCTAGTATTAATTACAAACGTAACTTCAGACTAGAAGATAATTTAGTCTTTCATAATTTTGTATGCACCTTCAGCTTCAATAAGAAAAAGAAAAAAGGCTGCACTAAAGCACTATTCACAAATTTATCTAGCTGATTAATCCTGAGATCTTACTTCCACACATTTGATAACTAGACATTGGTATTTTGACTAAGAAAGATTTTCTCATATGAAATTATGAAATAATGCTGAAGTCTCAAAAAAAAAAGGCAAAACTTTCCTCAAATAAAGCTTATATAGAGATAATCTCTACACACGCACACAAATACCTGTACCCCAACTGTCTGTACTTCTTCATGTAATAAAGTTAATTTAAACTTACATTCTTACTGTATTAAACCGTACTTGTAATTAAATGAACATTTGCAAGTTTCCAAACCCAAAGGAAATGCCGAGTTGCAAAGTCAGAACCTTATCTGCTTTACTTTGTAAAGAGAATGAGAGTTCAATTCCAGCGGGTTCCTTGTTTTTATTACGTCCTGTAACTTGTATTCTCCTAGAAACTAAAAGATTGCTATACTTTCATGTCTTAATTAGTTTTTATCAGCCATTCAACATTTAATTAATGCACACTTTTATTTGGAAAATGAAGTAAAATATGCAATACAGCACCGTCATTTTCACTAACATGTCTCTAAATTACTCTGTGACCTAGGGAACTAAACTCATAGAACATTACCATTTTCCTCCATTTTTCCTTGATAGTCAAAATATTCTTAAGTGCATCTGGGGAGCAGAATGAATGTTCACATAGCTAACACCTGCAGATTCAAAAGGGACAAGCAAAGACTGTAACCCAACTGACAAATACATTATGTTTGCAGAAGTAGTGAGTAAATTGTTACACTAATTTTCCATTTAATTTGGTTTACATGAGCACACCAGACACTGCTGAGGAAGCATCCCCCACTGGCTGAAGAACTGCCTCACACCAGCACAGATTGGCAGCCACACTTGTATCTACAACCAACAACTATGCTCCAACCTTCAAACTCCGTACAAGAACAAAAATATCAAAATCAGTGTTGCTACAAGTAGCTTAGACTCCCAGGATCTCTGATCATGAGTAATCTGCACAAAACACCGTTTCTTCCAACAAAACACAAAGCCCCAAAGGCCTATGGGTGCTCATTCTTTTTTTTTTTTTTTTTGTCTTTTCAGTCTAAACCACAAATATGAGACACACAAAGGAGGGGAAACACCAAATTAACTTTTTTCCCCCCCAACACAGAGGTATATCTCCCATGTGTTAAATCCTTACACTGCAATAAATCTATACCTCACACTGGCAATAATTTGGTCAGAGCCAGGTATGGGAACAGGTTGCATTTCCTCCAGTTTACAGTTTGTACGGTGATAGAACAAGACTGCCTTAGGCAAACACACAGGGCCAGTCTTAGATGTCACCTCCATGTAACCCCACTGATATCATCAGAAGGGATTTTGTGATGAATATTCGTGCAGAGACAGATTGCGAAATTTCTCACCCATTGGTTATGAAATCTGTTGGGCAATCACTCTTGAAGACTTCTGCAGTACACTGGCCTTTTAAAAAGACTTTCACGACCTTTTAGCAGTAATAATCTATTCAAGAATAATAAATTTAACTTAAAAGTGATTTGTAATAACTGTCACCATTGACATATAGACTAAAATGAATATTTTCTACAACAAAAACAATCACTGTTTTTACTACATGGGGATAGAAAGATGACTCAAGTCTGGCTCAGTAATTAGGTTTTTATCATAGATGCTAAGAAAAAAAAATAAACAATTAAATGATAAAGAACACTCCCATGTTTCAGAATGAGTTCTTGCCAGATGGAATTTTCCTGTTTCTGATACATGATAAACAATAGTAATAAACAGTAATTACAATTATAAAAAAAAGGAAAAATACAGAGCAATGACTTCTTGCATCAGCAAATTTCTCAGTGTTCTACCATAGCTATCAGTAGGAGATATGAAATAAGAATTGATTGGGAAGCCTTGGGAGGATGATTCAGTATAATAATGCTATTTTTTCCATGTTCAAAATACTCTGCAAGCAGTACCTGAATCTCTTTACAGATATCAGTGCAGTGAGTAAAAAAAATGAGTACGATAATGCCATTGTGGTAAAATTACTCACCCAGCAGAGGCTGAGTTGTTAAAAGACCATAATTCATATTGATTTTAGTAGTTTATCCAATATGATCCAATATCCACTGTCAATAAAAGAATGTCTCTAAGAAGAGATATTTCCTTTTTACATTCAGAACAACACATGCAAGACAGCCATAGTTTATATTGTGTCTTATCCTTGTATGCAAGAAATTCATTTCAAGAATGAATTTTGAAGTGCAAGCTTTCGCCAAAAAGCTGTTTGTAAGTTGTATGCTAGCAATGTCTTTATCATCTGACTGTTCAGGTATGAACCAGACTGCTCAAGCATGAACAAATAACCTCTATTTAAACACATACATTTTCTTACCGCTTTGCAAACATTCAAAGAGTGACTGAAAGTTCAACTTCAGCTCATCCTTTAGAAAGAGAAAGCGGTGCTGCAGAAATGAGATGCAGGTTTTCTCCCACTCAAACGAGACCCATATTTTGGAAAAATTCAATTTAAAAAGATTATAGTTCACGTTCTTCTCTAAAAGAAGTCTTCATCAGAACATACGAAGGTTCAACATTGCTCTTAAGTACTCTAGGGATGCCTTGACTTCTTGCAATATGAGAAATTGCATCTGTTTGTAAGATCCATCTTAGTCTCCCACAATCTGAATACACGCAGGTAACTAACCATAAGCAAAGCACTGCTTCCATTACTTGGGTAAAATTGCTTCATTCTCTCATTACAATGTGCCACATGGGTAGCAATCTTGAATTATACCACATCTCAAACATCTATAGCAGCCTCAAACTCCTGAAATGAGGAGCTGCATCACGCAACCATCCATTCTGGAGTTTACCATAATCACTGATAAAAATAATGAGAGATTAGATTTTAAGAAGAGCCCTCTGGCTTACTTCCCCTGTACAGCATTTCACATGGAAGTTTTCATTACAGGAAATCTTGTGCTTTTTTTCCCCCAATTTTCTCCAGACCTGCATGTTTTTCAACTTTAGAATTATTTATCATCCCCACATAATCAATTCCTATTTAGGGAAAATAATAAAATGGGAATCTTTGCTTCAATCTCTCATTTCAAAGTACTGTTAACTAAGAGCATGTATCAGGATTTTTTTCTAAATTCAGAGGTATCAAAAAAAAAAAAAGAGGAACGGAATTCAATCACTTGATTACACAAACCCACCTAACTGAACACCAACCATCATATAACATAGTCAGTCCTACGGTTCTTCCTCTGCATCTGCACTACCACCAGATGCAATCAAGTGGTACATGAACAAATAGTACATTTACAACACTGTGTAACATAATTCTGTATTTTTAACAGCTTGCTTTCATGGAACAAATCAGTAATTGTATAAAAATTTAACAAATATTATATATATTTTATATTAATGTATATATATTATTATATATATAGTTTTTTTCTATGGCACTTAAAATGCTACGGCACTTAAAAATTTGTTTTCCAAAATCATTTTTAACATGAAAGATCTTTTTTTCAGGTTCTGTTACATTCTGGAAAACTGACAATGAGTTGTAACAAAAGGAAGCGTCATTTTCAAGACACTTCTTGTATATTATTTACTAAGAGTTTCAAGAACGACTCGTACGTATACACTGTAAAATTTATAAAGACATATATGCTGCCAGTATAGATGTGCAGTATACATAATACACTAATTTACAAGAGAAAAATATGGTTTTCACCAGTGAGTTTACCATAATTCCCACTCTTTTTTCCATGATTCTCTACGACCTTCAACTTGCTGGTGAGTAATCTGCCTACCACAGTGCTGAAATTGAAGTATTGCATTGCTAAATTTGTATGTAAATTTCTTGCTTTACTTCTAACTCAGTAACAAAGTCATCAGGAAATGCTGACATACTACTACTAACTTCCCTAAGTTTTCTAGACTGCTCAGGTATCCCCTGCCTTAACTAAAAGCAATTGCTTGGGTCTGATAAATCTTACCTACATACATCCTTCCCATGCAACCTTCTTGAGCAGAGAGCAGGCTAGCATCTTTTCAGCACTGGACTCTCTGTTAGGAGGCTCCAGTGTAATGCCATCTGAGCATGGAAAATTTGTCCAAGTTTTGCTGCATGGTCACTGCCTCACAGCAGGGCTGCTGAGGGGGACTGGAAGAAGCAGGGTTCAGTTCAGCCCTTGCACAAAGCATGAGATGCCTGGGCACTGAGGAGCCAGTGAGGGGGACAGACAAGTCCACAGCAGGGAATGTCACACCAAAATTTTCAGCACTGTAACAGCACCATCCTCAGCTTGGCTCTCCCTAAAAATAAGCTGCAAGTTTTATTTCTTATGGTAAATAGTAGTTTCATTCTTGGTTACTTTCTAGTCAATGGTTTAATATAGTATTCTAGCCTTCTAAATACATACGAATAAAGGTAGTTAAATATGATTGCAAATGTGGAGACTTCCTAAAATAAAAACATTTCTACTGATTCTCCAATCTGAAAAAGAAAACTACTAATTATTTAAAACACAAAATATAAATCCAAAATTTTCTTCAGCAAAGGCAGTCATTTATCTTCAGTCATTTTTTTAACAGTAATTCATAAGAAAATAAGCTGTGCTTTGCTGGGATCCACCTGAACAGGTGAAGAGGAAAAATCAAATATTGCAGTGCAGTGCATTCTATGCACTTCCTTGTGCTGAACGATGAACATAGCAACCTACCGATCTGATATGCCAGACCCAAATAACATCTCCAAAACCAAATACTTAAATCACTGAATCTGAAACATAAGTAGTTCATGCTCATTAGCAGTCTACTTGTGAAGTACTCTTTCCCCACCACTGTTCTCTCTCCCAAGACTCGTAATTTAACATTTGTCTGTCAAAACAAAGTGTAACTATACCTATGTCATCCTTAAACTTTCAAACACGTTGCTTTTTTCTCCTATCTACTAACCAAATAATTTTTACAATTTAGTGTAGGAATAAATTCTGTTGTTATACGTAACGTTTTCTAGAAATTAAACAGCACAGAATTTTGGGGACAAAGGCTGCCACCTTTTGGCAACAGTCTGTAACAAAGTCTGTTTTCTTACGCAAATTAATGCCTTAGTAAACATTATATTATTTTAGAAACTTATATTAAGCAACAAAGAGCTGAAGAATAAAATACAAGATTCAGCAGAAGGCAACCTGAGAAAAAATGTACCACCAGAGCTGCTATATATAGTGCAATGTACCTTCACATAAAGATGAGAAAACACAGCTATATTTTTTTGATGGTCACTGTGATAGTCTGACACAAATAGTGTAGGGAAATCTCGTTTCTTTAAAAACACAAAGAAGGAAAACAATTTTTCTTACGTACAAAATTTTCTTTTACCCACAGCACTGATCTAACCTACAAGGAGGTCTGCTCTATGTATGGTGTCAGAAAAATGATTAAATAAGTAACAATTGTATCATCATGCAAATAATTTATTGCCAACCCTAATTCTCTTATTTCCCTTATTTTCAGTGCTTCACCTTGGAAGCTAAATTTTTAATTTAGGAATTTGGGAAAATGGGGTAAAAACCATACATTTGTCAGCTATTAACACCTATCATTTGGCACAGTTAACACTGGCACGGTCCAACAGAAAGACCTTTACATCAGTATTTTGCCAGTGGAAAAAAGTAACTATAACAGCAAAAGATTGAGCCAAGATGAAAGAGGACAAAATGGATTTCCTAGTTAATGGATTTCCCAGTGAATGGATTTCCTAATCATTTGCTTGTGACAGATGAACAATAAGAACTTATGCTACATCCTCATTAGAATTGCTTCATCAGGCTTAAAGAAATGCCCCAAAACATCCAGATGTACCAAGAAATCCCACTAGTTCCAAAGCTAAACATTTACTTCATCACCAAAGGAAAAAAAAAAAAAAGAATATCTGAAATCAAACTCAGGACTACAACCTTGGCAAAGCAATGTGAAAGGCTTGCGACAATAAAGAAATTAACAAATATTTATTTGTTCTTCAGATACCATCTGGAAAATGTAAACCACAGTTAAAGTTTTAGAATAGAATTCCTCCTTTACAGACAACTTAGACATAAAATTCCGAGGACGAAAATTAGAAAAGAGGTTGCATCTTTAGAAGAGTCTATAGTGTCTTTGGGAAATAGTAATACCAAATACCCTGAGAGATCCAAAAGATGTAAGAAAGACAGAGGACAAAAAAAGGTCCAAAACAAGTGACAAGGAGGGCCAGAGGAAACTTTTGAAAGAATGAAAAGCCAGAGCATACGCTGGGTGGCAAAGAAGTTAGACTTAGATAGTACTAATAATACAAGACTAAATTGTGAGGATGTCAAAACATGCTGAATTCATGTCAAAGAATGGACACAAAATTGCAGACACTTATCTTCAAAACAAACCCAACTATGGGAAGATCAAAAGATTATTTTATTGAGCTTCTCGATGCTGAGATTCACAAAAGCAAACTACAACCACCCAGACAGCTGAGCCATTTGAAGAAGAATGAAATTCTGAAGAGCTTCAAGAGGCAATCAGAATACTGAGGAGTAACAAAAGCACCAGGTGTGAGTAATCTTGCCACCAAATTATCAAGAACAAGAGGGAAAGGAAGTCAAATTCTTTATAGGGCTATTTGGCTAGCTGGAGTTTGAGTTAATTTTTCAAGCATTAAAAAAGAGATACGCCAATTTTAATAATAAAAATACAAAAATCTATTCAATTTACACAGAAGCAATCTGATGCTGGAGAACAGCATTTGAAAACTTTAAGCTCAGTATTACATTGGAAATCAGTTACATATACATTTAATATGCTGATGTATCTTGTACAAACATTCAAAAACTCCATAATTCGTTAAAGTTAGAAACTTTAACAGAGCTTTTCCACTGATCATAAGAATGTAAATAATTACACAATTATCACAATTACAGTTAGCCTCCTTTAAGGGTTAGTTGTATTGAAAACAAGTAAATAACCTCATGCCATATGGAATTCCATTGATTTCACTGAATTTTCATGGCATAATTCTGCTTTTACTAGTGGGACTTATGAAAGCAGATGTAGGGTAGCAGAGCATAGCAAACTCTACTACCTGTCTGGCACCAAATCCCTCTGGCACAGATGGAGGAGGGATACAGTACAGCCTTCCACATCACAAAATTTGCAGTCTTTGGAGCAGTATGGCGATACATACCGCTTAAAAAGTATTATGCTACTATCAGTAGGACTTCCATATGGGGACTGTCATGTTCCCAGTGCACATATTACACCATTTGCTGAAGAAAACAATCTTTTCCAAACCACGTCCTGTTGGTCAGGCTTAATGTCTTTAATATCCTTCCCTGGATAGCTTTTAACTGACTGAGAAGGTTAAGAGAAAAAATTTTAGGTCTGTTACATAGGAAGACTGAGCATAGCAGTATAGAACAGTATCAGTTTGTTGGCAGTTTGAGCATTCTTTAATTTTACTTTTCCTATGTGCTGCTGCTTAGGTACAATGTCCCCTCTTTCTCTCCCCCACAGCGTTTGGACTGTTTAGAAAACTATTTTTAAATAAAAATACATAAGGTGTTTCCCATGAATCTTTAAGAAGTAGGAATGTGGACTAAGCCACAAACCAATAAAACTTGCAAGGTCAATTTTATTACACAAATGTGCAACAGACCGTATAAACGGTAATTAAATCCCCAGGTTTTTGAAGTTGTGATATTGCTCTCTTCTACAGATACTCAGCAGGGATATCCAAAAGGAGACACCGAATCCCAGAGATCTCCACGGATATATCTAGCAATATATTTCAGTTCCTCGCTTACACAGTCAAACATCAAAGTGGCGATGCACGAACCCTTACGCAGTAATAAAACAGTACAGTGCTGGTAAGTAGAATAGCACAGCACTCCCAGGTATAAATACGAATGTGTGAATTCAAATCACGTTTGGATACAAAGTTTACACTACCACCATCATGCTTAACTGTCTGATGAAACGAGCAAGGTGGAAGAGTAGTATAATATCTTAATTAAACTTTACATGTGTGTGTAACGTTGTATGGATTAAATTCTAACAGCTGCAAAAATACACACCATGGAAAACTGCGGCCCCAACTGTTTGTCTCCAGGCCATTTTGGGAGGTCATCATTCAGATATCTGCTTGATAGTCTCTTAAGTCAAAAAGAGATTGTCCATAATATTTTACCAGGCAAAAAATGTATCTTTAATTTCACTTCCTTGTTCTGATTAAGTGAATCATTGCAACAATCCAACTTA
Organism: Chrysolophus pictus; assembly: GCA_037305975.1. Classification (NCBI taxonomy): domain Eukaryota; kingdom Metazoa; phylum Chordata; class Aves; order Galliformes; family Phasianidae; genus Chrysolophus; species Chrysolophus pictus. The sequence goes on from CM074587.1 coordinate 12,573,757, forward strand.
ATACAGTACTTTGGAGGAATATAGTTGAGCTAGAGCGAATAGGAAGTTTCAATGTAATAATTCTGAACACTTTCAGTTGCATTTCTACAGGCAGTTTCAAAAACAACATCTGGATTTATGCAGAATATACTTGCTTGGGCTAGTTTGCCCAATCACATGCATTGTGATAAAGGTTTGTACTGCCTCAAAGATCATTTTCTCATTTAAAAGACAGTAGAAAAACAAAAGCGCACCATGCCAACATATAAACAATACTGTTTATATGACTTCCACTTCTACTATGACTTCTACTTTGCCTTGTTTTCACAACATTAGGAGAAAAAGCATCAAAGGATGTGCTAAAAATAAGCTAGAGTGGCAGTGACGGATAACACTTCACAGGTGAAACACAATTCTCTAATAACCCTGGTAGCACTCAGCTTCCCTCAACCACTAATACCATGAAAAGCCACTCTTTTTTGCATCACATTAGTCAGTCACAGAAGTGAAAAAACACTCGTATTTTGGTGGTTAGCTCTGCTTTTGTCTTAATAGACCCAGACCTAAAATTTTTTTTTGGAAGTGTCACTTCCAGAAAATTGAATAGTATTGTTTTTCAGCTTCAACAACTACAAGGAACTTCATAAAGAAAGATACCTTAGCACTGTAAGGCAGCTAATTATTTTCTGCAGGTATACTAATAATGCTATAAATATCTTTTCAGTCACTTTAACAAATTGCAGTATTAAGTTCTGGAGTTTGAGTAGCAATTGTTAGATTCAAATATTGTTTATATACGAAAATCAAACCTTGAAAAATTGCGTGGTTTGTTCTGCTGAGATGTCTAACTATTTACATCCCCCAAGTACTTTGAAGTCATCATAGGATTCATTCATTTTTCAGTTCATTTAACAGATTTTACACACATTTTTTCCACCTCAATTAAAATTGCCTAAAATTTCACAGTTTATCATATTTTTTTCATGAGAGAAAACAAATATTATAAATATTCCCACCAGCCTGCAACTGTCACCTTTATACATATTCTTAGCAGCATTTTACATTTTGCAATGAGAAAGCACATTTTATTCAGTCTATCATGCCTTTGCACATCATTGTATTAAAAAGTTTTAAGAACCTTTTATCTAAGAATTTAATGCAGCAAAGCCCTGTGTTTTCAAGCAATACATTATACCAGATTTTGAATGACTGCAAGAAAAATGTTAATATATTCATGCAAACCTGTGACCAATTTGTGTTTCAAGGAAGACAGAAAACAAATTGAGAGAATGATAACAATTTAAGATATGAATAGGATCAAATAGCATGTTTCAGACTTTAATCAGGGTATTAGACTACCAGTGACGCCACTCAGAAGTGATGCCAGCACATCAAATGTCAGCAATATCCCAGCCTCCCACTTGCCACAAATATTCACTTTTCCTCCTCCTACAGTATGATGCGTATGTGACAGGTTCTTTTCCACTTTAGAAATGTTCTCCAAGTTGGTGTTAGTTCCTATCTATTACTTTTCAGTCATTCACATGTTTTTTCCTAATGTACATATTAACTTCCCTTACAGAAGAGAAAGCCAGGGCGAACAAATGTGTTTTGTATTTGGAATGGACAAAACAGCTTAGTGCCTGATTTCGTGGTTGGAAGCCCTGTCCATGACAGTGGGTTGATACTAGATGACCTTCAATGTCTCTTCCGCTCCAAGCCATTTCTAAGACTTTGTCTAAAGAAAAACTTGAGGGCATTCCTGTTCAAGGTCATTTTTCCCTCCTGAAAGATAAACTCATCACCAACCAGCGTCTTTCTCGTGGAAAGGTCCACTGCATCACAGAAATGACAGCATTAATAATGCTTTCCTCAACAGAATTACATATTTATTTGCATTCATTTTCCAAACTCTACACTAATTTGAGAACTGTCTTTCCATAGTCCTAACATTGGGTGCATATTCGAGGACTCACTGCCACTCTATCTGACAGGACCAGACCATCCCAGGAGTTCACACAGCAGAAGGAACTGGTCAGGATCAGCTACAATGTACCTTCAGTCAAAAATCTGACTTCTCTCTTGTCCAAATCAAGATTCACAAGTTTGGAAGCACCAAACAGAACACCACCCAGCACCCTCAAGAACTCTGGGTTCAGGAGGGTGATTTTTTCCATCTCCGGAAATTCTATTTGTTTTGGGTCAGATCCCAGAATGAACTTCTCATTGTTCACATTGCCTCCTGATGAAGGAAAGCCATAAAGAAAGTCACTGTCTTGAAAAAGACTGCAAATCTTCTATTTTTGGAAGAATTCCAAGGAATGGAATGAAGGAACCTGCCTGAGCAACAAGCAGGCAGCTCAGAGATGTGCAACTGCTGGATGTGAGCGAGTCAGCACACAACTGTCTGACTATACAGGCAATTCTGAAACATTCCACATAAAAAAAAAAAATTAATGTCCTGCAGTGGATATCAGTGTGCACACAATGTGTGTATTGCTAAGTCTTTTCAAGAGAACTGCATTTTTCCTCAGTTGTTTTGTTTCTAAAGCTTCATGCGCTTTGGTTCTCAAAGAAAGAAATCAGTACATAAAGATTTCTGAGTACTTCCTACAAGCTACTAGAATAAAAATAATTATCAGTATGAATGCTGTAGCAGCACAGAGAGGAGCCAGCTCTGTCAAAGGCACAGAAATTGCTCCAATTTACCTTTCAGTTTCAAAGCAAGAACTTCATGGAGAACTTCAGAGAGCTCCTCTGGGCCACACAAACAACACTGCTCTGCCTCAGAGCCATTTGTCTCCCACATAGGCTCCTCTCCACAGTTACTCTTTGTAAAGTACAGGCTTGGAAACCTCAAAGCCAATTAATCCTGTCCTTTAGTTAGAAAGGAAGAAAACACAATGGTTACTGTCTGTGACTGTGGATGTAGGAAAGCAAAATCAAACCAAACAAGCTGCCCTTTCACATAGAAGATCAGGTACTCTGCAAAGCGGGGCAGTGGGAGGTAAGGAATAGTACTCTCCGCTCGTTAAAATGTAAAGAAATATTCTCAGTTCATCTTCTGTAGTTGCACTCATGGAATTTCCAGCAACCAGCAGCGCTCACAGGCCAGCACAAAGACCTGCAGATCCTACATAAATGAGGGCTAATATGAGCGAGAAGAGAGCTGCAGTGATGGAAGAGATCACCGCTCCCAGCCCTGCCCTCATTGAAGACAGCTACCTAAGAATAACAGCATGCCTACAGGGAGAAAATGCTAATTCTGTTTTATTATTTTCCTGGAGTAATGAAGTGAGCCATGGTGGCATTTCATTCTTGAGGTTTATGGTTTATTTTCAAATCCAAAGAAAATCAAGCTCAGAAATACTGTGAACTTTGACAGATTTCACACAGCTTACCCCAAAAGTAATCAGTGCATTGGAGGTATTTTCTTCTTTCTTTTTTAATTAAGTTATTTCCAGATAGAGTAGATTGAGGAGGCATCAAAATTAAAGGATACAGTGAATTATATTGCTAGTTTGGCTGTTCTGCAACTTCAGTAATAATGTTAACATTTCTAGAAGCTCTCTATATTCCCAGGTGGCTTTTGTAGAATTTTTTTTGTGGTCATCGTGTTCTGAGGCAAGCTTGATGTCAATTGCAGAAGACAGGGAAGTGCTATACAGAATTCATTTTAGCTGTAATTTCTATTTCAAAGTCTCTCTTTGAAGATACTCCATACGGCAGATTTGATATTCTCAGAACATATGCATCACTGCATGTCTAGTTTGCCTGACAGTTTAAGCGAGACATTTAAATATTCTCTCTTGATTGCAGTATCCCACATTTCCGTTAAATCTCACAAAACCCTTTGCTCTCAACATCTCCCTTCTATATTACATGGCACAGACGACAAGTTCTGAAATATCAGGAAATATCACAGGCCACAAATATTAGTTATGCCCTATGGCAAAAGTTGGATTAATTGGTATAATGAGAAAAGATCCAAAACACTGCCCGGGGACCATTTTGCAATGGTTTCTCTTGCAGTTGACAAAGGCATATTTCTTGAGGGGAAAAAAAAACAAAAACATCCTTTAAGAACCCTAATTTCTATCAGTACATGAGCTGCACATGCATCAGAACTGCAGAAAAGGAAATAGTCCCCAGATTTAAAAATAGAATATTGATTTAAAATAAAAACAAAAAGGACAAAGGTGACTTCTATTTAAGTTGATCAAAAGCTTGGCAGATTTCTTATGCACAGAAGAAGAAAATAGCATTCCTAGTAAAAGGAAAGAGACCTCTGAGCAGATAGAGAGGGCTCTCTTTCAAATATCTGAGAAACTGTGTTCAGGTGAAGATTTCTACTTACTCCTTATTCAAAGAGTTTAGAGCTGACCTTAAAGCTTAAAAGAAAAGAAAAAGCTCTACCTTTTTTCCCTGCAATAAAAATCTATGAGATCTGAATTTTTAAAATTAGACTCCTGAAAAGAAATCTAGATCTTTGCTAGCAAGGTACCAAGCCTAGGCTTTTCAGGCTGTAACTACCCTAGAGCAAGACTAGATACTGCCCCTCTACAGCTGGCAGCAGCAACCAGGGTATGGAGCACATCTAGGCCAGCACTGCATCTCCAGAACATTGTTCAGTTGCTTTTGGTACAAGGCTTTCATAAAGCATAGATCTATATGCTTTTCTTCAAAAGAAGCACAAAATTGCATTTCATTATGAAATTGCCAATACTTGGAAAAGACGAGTTTATTTCCCCTGGAATTAGATAGGACACTGGCACACCTACTGCCAAGTTATGATTCACTAAGCAGAGTCAAGGTTAGACCCAGATGCCAATAAAGATTCATTAAGTATGAAATACAATATCAGCAATGTCTTTGTAATGACCTGAGTGCTAATTTTGGCTCAAAGTACTTGAATTCCCCAAAGAAAGAAAGGTAAAGGGGAACAATTTAGCAGCTTTTAACCACAGATATGTTAACACGTTAAACATTTGAAAAGATACCCTAAGCTATGTAAAAGTGAGAGAAACCAAGTGAATACACAATCAAGCAAACTAGAAATGATTAACTTAGATTTCTTCTATTTGTGCTAAATCAAAAGGATTATTCCTTTTTATTTTAATATTATAGTGATTACTGCAAAAAACGTTAATAAAATTTACCTCATCACATCAGATAACTAAAGCACTTAACACAATGACACCTATATAAAAGGAGTAAAATTAATGCATTAATTTTGTATTTGCAACACCTAATAAATAAATACCATATGAGATAATTAACAAGTAGAACAGGAGAGTCGGATTTTCAAAAGAGAATTGCATGGGCTGAAATACTGAGATTGACAAGTCCTTTTAAACAGAAAATAGAAATAAAATAAAGCAACAAAAGAAAAAGCTTACAAGGTTGGTACATTAATCATTTTATGTTTTTGTAAAATTTTATAGGCTTTTATGCCAGTAGGCTACACTTGTTTGTCTCCCAGGAAGCACGATAAGCACTAATTGTTGCATGCAGCATGAATGTTACATCTCATATGACACAAGAGGTTCTGGAGCTTTAAACCAGCTTTTACAGTATCACAATCCACAAACATCCATCAACACCCCTGACGCTCCAGCTGCCTTCGAAAACTTTTACTCCAGCAAATTAAAATTAACCTACAGCTTAGCACTAATGATTTTTAATATCCCATCTACTTTTGTCTTCACAGTTCACATTTATACACCATGCAAGAAAAAATAAAGAATATTTTCTGTTCCTACATTGGTACCCACAAAGATTTGAGCCTCGTAAGATGTGTGAAAATAATGTGTAAAATATAAGAATACTGTAAGAAAATTCATCTTTGTGACATGACACACTCTTCTGTGCCCTGATTCTCAACTTTTCTGCTATGGAATGTGCCACTTAAGACTGCTTTTAAATCACGTATAGATTACGAAACATTTCTAATTTTGACTTATTTTTAGATGAAATATTTTATCTATTTCACGTAGAAAGTCTAGAGTTTACATTGATTACATCTTATCTCCTTTAATAAATATAATTCTCAGAAAAACCAGCTGGATGTTCATGATCTTGCATCTGTGCATGGTAAGGTTGATCATATACAAGCCGTGCACTCAAAATATATAAAAATGTATATGCCTACAGACCAATCTAATAATATGTTACATTAAAAACTTTAATGTGACGTTTAAGTCATAATTTGGCTTTACTTATAAAATATTTTATATTATCCTTGTCTACCTTGATGATGTAGTAAAACCACATTCTTTCCTATGCCATCATCTGGCTGTATAACCTTGTATAATAACCAACTTTCAAATCCTGTCATTAAAAAACTAATCTAAAATATTCTAACAAACTCTTCTCATCTCCCTTCAAATCCTAGACCACTGCAATTCTTATTGTTCCTTTCATAAGTAGTTTGCATGCTGCACATAGCAGCAGACCTGCAACGTAACTGAAAAATGTGCAAAATCAAGAAGTGCAAAATCAAATAATTATTATCCAAGGGCTGGAACCTCTGCCAGATTCACAATTTTTTTTTGTATGTGCCTTCCTCCCCTTCCCCCTTCCCCTGATTACACTAATTAAAAAGCTGATTCTTCAAAAAAAAAAAAATCAAATGACTGTGGCTTGCATTTTTTCCACTCTGGAAATATATAAAAAAAAAATCAAAGCAACTGCAACTAACATCATTTAGCTTAAATGGTCCTTTTACAATCATCATTTACATCATTCTGAAAGGGCAGAAGCTTTGTTTCAAACCCATATTTTCAAAAACAGATGTATATTTTTACAAAAAAAATCTCACGAATTTTCCATCTCTTCCACTGTTATTGACTAAAAGAAAAGCTGCAAAGTTGTAACAATCCAAAATCTTTTTCTCCCCTTCATAGGCAAAGTACCTGTCGTGAAAAACCATACATGGTAAGCAATCTGCTTTCGTTCCATTTTGAACAGCGAAGAAATTACTGTCTTAATTGTGGAAGAAAGCAGAAAGTACAGCATCCCAGTTTAACAGTACTTAAGGACCAGTAGGTACAAATAGAAACTGATGAGAAGGTAAGATGAGGCATCACATGGTGAGTAATCCAGTAGTGCAAAGTAGACTTAATAAAGATTAAAAGTTTTCAGAAGACTCAAGAAAACAAGGGAGAAAAAAAAATATATATATACACACACACACACACACACAGAAGAAAAGCAGTAGAATTTCTTCAAAAACTAGTAAGAATGCTGGTAGGAGGCAGACAGACTACAAGGGAACTGGGAAGAAAGTGGCGGACAGTACTGATATAATACAGAAGAAGTTAAGTAATTGCCTCAAAGTTTAGTATAAAAGCCACAAAAGAGCAATAAGTTTTTTCTTTTCTATCTTTTAATGAGAACTTGGACACAGAAGAGGGAAGAACCAAGGTAATTAAATAATTTCCATGAATCTCCAAAACAGAGCATTACAATAGCTTCTGGCTTAAGTAAGGTGTACCAAGGCATTGCTAATTCCTGCAGTGCAGGCTGTCACATGGAATTGCTGGAAGTAATTAACTAATCTCCATCCCTCCAGCTTTCACTACACACTCCACCTACTTAGTCATGAAAGACAGCAAGCGAGTCTGCAGAGCGTTTTTGTGATTATCCTGCATTATGGGCATCAGGAGAGAAAGAGAGCAATAAAATGTATTTCTATCAATCTATAGCGTTTTCTAGCAGTGCATTGGGTAAAAGTTCAAATCCATCATCACCTGCATTCAGGATGGAAATGCACAGTACTGCCTGCATCCTCACAGATATAGAACAGTTTGAAACAGGTGAGCAAAACTGGATCATTACAGTAAATGTTTAAATCTTTTTTATCCAGCATTAATCGTTTTGTTCCATATCGAACAAAGCTTCAATGGCCAAAGGGAAAAAAAAAAACATACCTCAGATTTAATGAATTTTAACTTCAGCTTTTCATGAGGCATATGGAAACACAGCAACAAGTGTATGCCACCACACCACACGATGTCAGCATGTAGGACTCATTCATACACAGCTCCAAGCCTCTCCCCAGCAGTGGTCAGCAACACGTACTTAAAAAAGGGACGTAATCAGTGTTTAATGGACTTCTTGAGCTACACATTGTCCATATTAATTAGCCACCTGTGGACTTAACTTTTATCAATTTAATTCCTTATTGAACTTCAGTCAAAAATAAAGATCAGGAGGCTAGTCATTTAATTTTGAGATCATGAGAATGGAATTATCTAAAAGCAAAAGGAAAATAACTGTTCCCATTTCTGTAATGATTCGGTGACATTTAAATGAAAACTGCTTAATTCAAAAACCCAGGCAGTATTTCCATTTTTATATGTCAGAAATATTTGCATTAAAATAAGATAATTTAGTTCCCTTAGACGCATCTTAAGAATAACAGTAGTAATTTTTCATGTGTAAAAAAATAACACTTCATAAATATCCATAAAAGTAAGATAATTAAGAAAAATTCAGAATTAATAACTCTAGAATTACTAATTTACTGGCAGATTTAAAAGTGTTAAATTACCATCTCATCACAAGATACAGGAAATGAATGATAATAATGATTTTCTTAACAAAAATCCTTTTTCAGTGTCAGGAAGAAGTTCAACATAAGCCAACCCTGTTTAATTACAGATATTATTCTCATCTGCTGAGCGTGTGAAAGAGGACAAAACCCCCAAAGGGTATCAGAGCCCAGCAATCCCAATCCACTACTGAAACACCGTGAAACACAAAGTAGTCTTTCACTGCTCTCCCTTAAGGTGCCCTCTGTCTGTGACACAGATTTGCCAGCTATTTCAAATGAACCGAAGAAAATGGTTTTAAACTGTCTCACCCTTACACATAAGAATTATATGAAAAACTGACCACAGGTGACCCCCCGAGCTCTGACGTACAAGAAATTGTGCTGCAATCATTTTGGGAGGTTCTAGAACACATCTGGGAAAGGGGATGTGACAATGCACGAGGTCTAAAAGTGCAGTCTAAGTGCATTTTGCTGCAGTACAATCTGCTTCTCCAATTCCAGCTTGTTCCTAGAACAAATACACCCACAAGTATCGAGCAGTTATTTCCTTTTCCTTTGCATATATGGTTCTGGGTGCATTTTTCCATCCTACTGGAATCAGAAATGAAGGGCACAAGACTTTCTATAACACAATATTTCTGTAGTGCATCGTGTCCCACTGATTTCTGTAATTTAACCTTTATAATAAAAAACAGCTTCATCAATAAAACTTCAATTTACAGTATCACTTTGGAACCGCTCATTTCTTCCACAAAATACCTCTCTCTGTTATGTTTTGCTCCGACTGTTTGTCCTCCTGCGGTACTTACACAGCATTGCCAGAAGCAATCATCCACGATATGTTTTGCTAGCTTAAAGGACAAAGAAACACATTTGATCCAGGAATACAAGGCCGTATCTATTTTTACAGACTGTAAAACAAGTTATAGTTTTCTCTATAACTTATTGTTGGCTTTTTTCATGTGTAGCTAGTATTAAAACATTTGCTAACAAGCCATAATCATACAGTGTGATACTGAAATCATGATGCTACCTGAAATAAATGACTTGCCACAGTACCGAAGACAAAAGCACCAAATGACACAACCCTTGAGAAAGAGAGACTTCAAAAAGAAAAGATCAGAAATTTTCTCCCTCAAACACTTCAAATTCCACAAAAACAAAATCCCATTTCTGCTTTTCTGCGTATCATCTCAAAGCTGAAAAGCAATACCAAACACATCGCTCTCTGTACCTGCTTTCACACCAGTGTGCTGCAGCACAGCTTTGCAGAGCTTCTGTCCTCAGCTGCTCTCTCTGCAGATCTTAATTCTACAACATAAATGTTTTAAGATCTTCACTCGTCTACAGGAGAATTGCTTGGACATTTTTTGCGAAACTCCACATTCAAAATTCATCTTTGAAAGTGATTTAAAATCCTTATCAGATTATTTTAAAGCATACTTCAATTAATCAGTCAATTAATCAACAGTAATTCTGGGTTCTTAATAGGATTCTTTACATCATCTCTATCGCCTCTAAAGCTGCTTTATCTCCAGTGTCCAAGGCTCAAGTACCAGCAGAATTTGATAGCTATGAGATTCAGGGTTGAGCAGGTTTATGTTGTGCTGGGGATATTGCCCATCTGTCTAGCAGAAGCCTCAAGACTGAAAGTTGTTTCATTCTGCAGGAGAGTAAACTTTCGCCTTGCTCTCAGAGAAAGTGAATTTCAAGGTTTTTCCCTGATATTTCAGTTTGTTTTTTTTTTTTTAAATGTAAAAGACTTTTAATCAGAAATCTACATCTTGAGCTCAAGAGTTCAACTTTCTGAAACTACCATACAGAAGAAACTGATACTCTAAAAATGAGTTGGAACAGAAGATGCTAACCTGCCAGTACAGCATGCCATATGGAATATCAGGCTTGAAGCAACTGATTTGCACACAGGTGATTAGAAATCTCCCTAAACATCTGGAAATTTGCCAGAGTACCTGACACACCTCTAACCAGATAGAAAGATATTCTGATGTGGTTTTAAGCCACCATGAATAAAGAAATTAAAACCTAAATTAAATGTAATCGATGTGACTCACTCCTGTCTCCCTCCTCTGCTTTCCTTTCACATGGGCCTTTCACCTCATGCAATGAACAAAATCTGAATTTATTTAAGGAAAAGGAAGACTCTTTTAGGTTACTGGCTTAGGGTTTGGAGTTTGTTATTGTACTGAATAATCCTTCAGTCATAGAATCCAGTACCAATTTGCAAGCATATCCAAGTATAGGCTAGGATCATTAAAGAGTTCAATGTTAACAAAACAACAGAACAAGATTTTTTTCTTAGTATTCATCAATATGCCAAAGATTAGTTTTAACTACTGGAAGCTGCAAAACCAATTTGCCTCAGCTCTTCTCTTAGGATGCTCCCTTCCTGGGATGCTCCTGCAGCCACTTGGGCTGAGCCACAGCACCTGGCTGATCTGGCTTGGCAAGCTGGAACAATCAGAAAGATCAATGCAGTGGAATAGTAACACAGAAGATGCAACGACAAAAGAACTAGCATAATGGAAAGATTTTATAAAAAAAAAAAAAAAAAAAAAAAAAAAAAAAAAGGAAAAGTGCTCACCCATCTCTGAAGATCTAGGCTGGAAATATTCCATAAGGGATGGATCACCAAAAAGAGATCCTTCCCCAGTGGCACTCAGCCCTTAAATGAGGTCTAAGAGAGGTGCAGCCAGGCTCCACCCCTTCTATCACACGGCTGAATTGCCTTCACCTGTGCACCCAGTGCTGACCAGGTCCTTTCCCCAGGTGCTCAATCAGTTGGTCAGGCCAGGACTCAACAGTTCCCATACACAAGCATAAAGGAAGAACAGACCCAAGAGCAAATTTCCTTAAAAAACACTAATAGATTCCCCTTAAAGCATGTTTCATTGAAATGTGCTAATGTGGAGGAGCACCTGCAACAGTTTTGAGTGGACACGGATGTACACTGCAATCACCAAAAATTTGCTACCAGTTTGCTTCCAGATCTTGTAAGAAAAAACAGCAGCATAAACAGCTGTGCCATGACAAGCACAGGGCATGCCCCAGAGGGTTCTCTCCAACAAGTTACCTTTGTTCATTATGTAAGCATTACACTGAATGTGTGTCATGCTGCAGAAAACAGGCTAATATTATACAAACAGCATTGCAGGCCATGGGATATTCTCTCAAGAGAGTATTTGAAGTAGCCAATTAATAATAAGTAACAGCAAAAAACCTAAGTGAGCTGAACCTGATTTTTTTTATTACATTGTCATGTCATGCTTACAACATCTGAGAATAGTGTTTATCATTCCAAAAATAGATTTAATGATATGTACGTAAAAAAAAAAGAAATAAAAATTATAAATAATTGAACAGGTGACATGCAAATGAAATTAAACACACTGTATAAAACTTTGCTATTTGAAGTGATATGTATAATTCAGATGGCAAACATCAAGTTGAAAATACAACTATTTTTATTAAAATAATGTTAAATATTAAAATATGGTAATTCTCCAAAACAGTGATAAGAAGGATACATAAGGCCAATCTCTCCTAGTTTATTCTTCCAGAACTACTTTACTTTTTTGTTCCTGCTGTGAGAAAAGCTATTTTATGTTGTTGATGGCAAACACCGAATGTTATATACTTTTGCAACGGAGTTTAATAAATGAATTATTCTGTGAAGTGTCTGGTTTGATTTTTCTCTCTGCCTGTATTTTCCGATAAGTGTTTTAGATTTGAAAGCACTATCTTTAAATACTTTTCACTTCTTTTCTCAGCACTAAGGATAAAACTATCATAATCATTTCCAGCATAAAATGTTTTTAGGTTTTCTCTTCATTTTCCCCCTTTCCTCATATTTAAGACTTTTTTCTGTGTGTTTTTTTTCCCCTAAATTTAAACTTTCAAAAGAAATTCACTGAATTCTCTAGGACTAGTTAGATTGGTTATATTGAGCAGACAAATTGCCTAGAGTTTTAAAGCCAGACAAAACTCAAAGCCCAGTTTAAGTTACTTTGTTTGGGTATTTATTTCAAGCTGCAGCAGAACAATGAGAGCTTCAGATCTGCAGTACCATACAAGTTGGTATTTAGGTAATGCTTGGATGGCCCCCTGTGCCAGATTATGTACATGACTCTAAAAATCTAAAGAGATATGTATTCCTCAAATCTCCGAAAAATAATCAGTACAAACTACTGCCCTTGCCTTAAAAATGGATTTTCCAAATTAATAGTTTCTCCCTTTAATACAGATCACTACTCAGAGCTGAAAGTAGAAAATTCTTTCTGACCAGTGAAGAAAGGTTGATAAACAAAATTATTTTTACTTTCCTAGCTGTTGTAATGAAGCTATTCCTGAACTATTAAAAATAAATGACTAAGAAGACAGAGAAGGATCTCAGTGAAGTTCTTGTTGGATTTCTTTCCATTCTATGGAAGTTAAACATTCAAGCTTTGTACGTGTGAGAAAAGGCAAACAACTGAGTTAGCCAGGTTTTGTCTCTCTCTCCCTGTCATCTTCCAGTCAAAGAATAGTTTTCCACAGTCTCAACTAAACCGGGCTTTAAGAAATTTTAGATTTAGACAAAGATTTGATCAACACCCTTAGCTCCCTGCTCTGATTCAGTGCTTCAGGCAGAGCTCCTACAGCACCCAGCTGCTCTGTCCCACAGGTAGCACAGGTGTGCAATCAGCTGATTGCTGCTTTTCCCTTCATTCACTAGCAACGTGCCCGAGGACAGGCTGCAGTTCCGTAACAGGAACGTAGGCTAACAGAAGCCTACTGGCTGTTCAATGAGAATGAAATAATGATTTTCATTATTTATTTCTTTATTATCTCTCAGAAGTCACAGCAATATCTGTTTATAAATATACATACATGTTGGAAAACTCAGAGAATTCAAAAGCAAAGCAGCAATATGTGATCTAGCTGAACTGAACTAAAATAAGCTTGCTAATACTTTATTTCTTGAAGATCTCAGTTTCTGCACATCAAGAAAAAAAACGTTAAATGGAATGGTAGCAAACAAGAAAAATATTCAATGTGTCTTTAAATATTCTTCAAACTATGATTACTACATATTATGCTTCTAAATAATCCTCTGGCTGTCAGTGAATTATTAACCATCTTATTATCTTCCAGTGTAGTCTACTTTGCTAAAAATTAAGTAAAGCTCATAATGCTTTCAGAACAGAAATTCAACACTTATATATGGAGAACCAGTCAAACTGTAAGCAAAATTCAAATGATAGCAGAAGTAACTAGCAACAATTAAGTTAAAACACTAAATGTGAATGCAAAAATACTGCTGAAAAGTTTTAATTTGTTGCCAATAATTAACACGGTTGTAGCTATCTCTCTTTTATTCACTGTCTTTATTCTGTTATTTGAAACTATAATGACACTGGGATGATTCACCATAATTTCCTTCCACCCATAATAATTTACAAATTTTTCCTTCAGTAATTTTTATATACATATTTTTTCATCTGTTGATCAAAATAGCACCCATCGAGCAGCACAGCTTTAAGTAGTGTATGTTGATATTCATTTTCCTTTGTAATTCTACAGATGCAAGTTAGCTTGATGAGGGAACAGTATGGACAGTAGAAATGTGTTTATTATACGTTTTAATATAGCTAGGCCTGTAAAGTAATAAGCTTTGAAGCTTAGGACCTTTTCATCTTCTATTATATGAATATGAAATATTGACGACCATTTCCTTCTCAAGAATGCCATTCTCAATCTAGCTTTGATCTAAGTGATAGAAAATTAGAATAAAAATAACAGTAATAAAACCCACAGTGGACACTGTAGAAAGTGCACATTTGAAATAGTCTCATAAAAATAATACCTGTTCAAAAACTCACTGGAATATTCCTCACAGTTGCCTCAATTTTTTCTCTAGATATTGTTGGAAGCCAATATGTTTCAACCACAAGTTAATAATATACAACCTAGATGAAAAACAGCACCATGCAGGAATGTCCTGTCCTCAGTAAATGCTCTGAATTGGCATACTGACATAACAGGAACATCTTCTGCTTCCCTGGTTTAAAAGGTTGTTGGGTCTTGCTATTTTTGCTTTTTATGATTTTTATTTGGATTTTTGTCTTGAGGAAGGCACCCATTTTCAATACAGCATCTTATCATAATACTTCTTGTTTTTACCCTTTTTACCCTTTACTTCTTGTTTAATCATTAATTAAATTAGCTTCCCGAAACAAAAACATTTAGGTCCCTCTAATCTCCAAACCTTTCTTATGATTGAATTTTCTCTGACTTTCATCAGTAAGGCCACACTCTGTAACACCTGTAAGGATTTAACATCTATCTAAAGTGACAGTAGACTTAAATGCAAACTGTGGGAAAAGTAGTCAATAAATCTCAAGTGAGGAACACACTGAAAACAACCTACCATAAGAAAACCAAAAAAAGCTCCAAAAACTTTATATTAAAAACTTCTTATTCAAAACTAATGAGCAAATGTAAAATAATAGTAACTTTCTAACTTTCTATTAGTATTTAATTTTCAGTCATTAGTTTTTGTATGATTTCAGTGACATCATTTGGAAGCATTAGGTACGTAAAGTTACATTCATTGACTAGCTTATTCAGTATGATTACTTTAGTTTTCTTAAAAATATGTATATTCACAGCTCTGTGTTCATCCAAACAAGCTCATTTTGCCCTCCCAACATAAATTATAATTTGCATGAATGCCTTTGTGTATATATATACATATAAAACAAAATTGATTTATTGATCAGGGTACCAGTTCATCAGTAATTGTCAGACAACATGTTGGTGGAGTTTAATATATTGCTTACTTAGTTCATGCACACACACATGCAAATCAGTAAACTGCATCTGTTAATATTTCATATGTAAACCTCAAAGTTTTTAAAGGTATGTACTCACACTTGCATACACATCCATAAAATCAAATGTGCAAACAGACAGCATATGAATAAGCATAAACATTTCAAACACACATTACACTTTTTTTTAAATCCATGTATGAACAATGCAGCTCTAACAGTACATGAAAAGTTTGAAGACTGGTGTAAAAAGCACCTGTGGGGAAAAATAAAAATCTATTTTTCCTCATTTAAAATGTTTGTTAAATGTTAATGCTGATATTCTACTCCTTGGAAGATCATTTCTCTGCATGTGGAATTTCATGATAAAAAGCTTTAAAGTCACGGGTTTCTCGAGATAAACCCCACTGGCTTACTGATGCATGAATGCACTGAAATTGAATTACTGTACAACAGCAATTACTTTTCACAGCACAGTTATAATGAGAATCAGCTCCACAATGAACACCAGGTAGCTATGGTAGAAAAGTTAATAAAAAAATTCTTTTATTTTCATTTTCCACTGTAGCAATGGTAGTTACCTGAAAGAAAAATAATCCTTAACATTTGATTCACCATCTTAGAAGTAAATCAACAACCATATTTATAGGATTCTCCTTTCTTCAAGACTGATACTATTGAAAATGGAAACTTAACTACCTAGCTAATATTTTAATTTTGGCTTAAAAAAAAAAAAAAAAAATCCCTAACAATTTATATTTCATACCAGTATTTTTCACTTCCCTCCTTTCTTTGCTTTTTTTTTTTTTTCTATGATAGCATTAACTAGAAAAAAATAAAACCAGCAAATGAATAGTTTTAATTCGACCTCTTTTCTGCCACTAAGTTTCTTGAAATAGACCTTTGTCAGTAAGCACCATGCCATCGTGCTCTATTCTCTTCATTTTCCAATGAGTAGAGATAGTAAACAGTCATGATACCTCCTAAAAATCTTAAAATAAAAAAACCCTCACAGCTAACTTTACATTAAGTCTGAGCAAGCCCATTTCCCCTGACTGAAATCGGTAACAGTCCAGGAAAGGTGGCTGAAATAATATCACAAGTGACAGTGGACTGTCAATGCTCTCCAACTGATTACTTGGGTTTGGCTGTAAAATTAAACCTACTGCCAAACAACTCAGGAAATATCTCCACTTGTCCCACCTTATGGACAATAAGACGTTTTTCCAATTAGAATGCCATAGTTTTACCTCTGCATTTGTCACAGTAAGGTAAGTATTAACAATCTGGAATTAAAGCCATTCTTCCATGGTATTAACACAAACCCCATCACAAATATTTAAAAATAAGATTTGCAAGTTGCCTGTCTGAAATTTCGTTAAGTAGGGCAGTGCTAGGGAAGAAACAGTTAACAGGAATATCCTGATCTGATATAAATCTTATGTAAATAGTGAACACTGGGAGTAGGGGGAGTTGCTTGCAAGGGTTTCCATCAGTAAGTAGATGACAAAAGGTTACATAATTGGTTTAGCACTTTCAGTTTTCCATTTATTTTATGTATCTGACAGCACGAAAATAGGACATTCTGTGATAGGATAATTGCATAGTGAAGGGTAATTCAAATGGGATGAATATGATAAAAATCACACTGAACCAACTAATCACTATGAAAAGCGATGAGACAAAGATAAAAATTCAACCAGACTATAAATGAGTAGGAGGGAGAAGAGAGTCCAGTAGTGATTAGAGCCTCAGAACAAGTTAATGTGTTTGAAAGTAGAAAGCAAAACAAAACAGAAAACAAAAAACAAAAAAAGAAGAAGAAAAAAAAAGACCTTTCCATGCTATGCTATTTCTATATCTCCTCATCTTTCTTATTGGCCTTTCCATAAATCAAACATCGTGTATGACTGTGGCTTCCTGAAAAATTGTCAGATTTTGCTGCATATGCTAAAAGCTGAGAAAGTGCATTGATTACAGTGCTTCATTTAAAAGTATTTTACACTACACTACGGATTATGATCTATCTGTAGCTAATTCAACCAGTAGTTTGGAGCAGCACAAACATATTTCTTCTCAATCGTTGCCCCACATTTCTAAGGCTGGATAATATATAAGAATCATAGAATGGCCTAGGTTGAAAAGGACCACAATGATCACTGAGTTTCAACCCCCCTGTTATGTGCAGGGTCATCAACCATCAGACCAGGCTGCCCAGAGCCACATCCAGTCTGGCCTTGAATGCCTTCAGAGATGGGGCATCCACAGCCTCCTTGGGCAGGAGTTGATCTTCATTTGCTACTTACCGGATGTTAAACCCTGATCATCTAAAAGATTAATTTAATCTCTAGGTTTCAGTGCTCAGAACATTTCCATTCAAAGTTTAGGTCAACACTCTATTGTATTAGAGGCAGAAGGATTCAGCATAGCTTTGTCTCATTGTAGAATAGGTCTTAGTCCTATATCAGCTTTGCAATTCCCTTCTCACTTCTACAGGCATAAGAAAGTGAACTGTAATGTGCCAAAGTATCTGGTCAAAACATATCAGGACAAAAAATACTAAGTTCTACTGTCAAATGGTACTCCTGCAGGTTTTGAACTTATTACCAAAGTATGGGCAGTCACCCATTTCATCTCTGACTCCCACAAGGAACCACCTCAGATGAGCCGTACCTTGTAATTCTGCAAAAAGTAACTTTCCTGGAAGATACACTAGAGAAATTAACTTTAAAATGAAGCATCCCTGTTCAAACCAAGCTTCTAACTGTTTTTCCAAAGATGGAAACTGTCCAAAGAACATTCTAGATGTCAGTCGGGTTATTTTGGCACTGAAGTTCTTTCAGATAACACTACACAAGTGCTTTAAGATTTACACAGAGCACAATAGCTTATGCTGGTGCAGGAAGCTTTGGTTGCTTATTTTCCTCTCTGAGGAGTGGAAAAACTCCATCTATGTGAAGAGGCCAAAGCAGCTCTATACACTTCATCACCGTTGGAAAACATTCATTATAAAGCTATAACTGAGACTACAAGTGCTCTTCCCCAACAGAGCTCCACGCCTATAGAAAAGGAGTTCTCTTTCACTGTACACAGCTTGCTGTCACTTCTAGCTCTAGCAGAACACTGCTCTGAGAACACTTTCGGACATTTTTACAAAATCAGGGCAGTAGTTTTCTCTAGAGAATAAGGAAAACCATCCCTACAGAATCAGTGTACCTCTGCGGGGAACTTGCAGACTTCTGGAAGCTGTTGCATGTACCTACAAGTGCAGTTTTCCCTCTGAAAAACAGACCATTATAATGGCACTGTGGAGTTTCCATGTTTGTTGTATTTCTCTGCTTCCCTGCCAAGTGTGCTCAGTTTACAAGCTGAAATATGTTTTACTTTGCTGCCAACCCAGAAAATTCAGCCTCTAAAAGAGCACCAAATTCCTTCCTCCCTTTTGCACTAAAAATAAAAATGAAAGGCTGAATTGTATTTGCAGCTACACAAATGGAATCCCCTTCCTTGGGTGATGCCTTCAGCTTCACAGTTGAGATGCTGAGACCTCCATCTCAACTGAACAGACAGATGACCAAAAGCAAGGCAGATGACAGCACAGAGCATCACCACAGCAGATTGTCAGCTGATTGACACTGCTGATCCAACAGGAACTACAGTTATAGGCAGCCACCTAAATTTCAAAGAATAATGTAAAATGAAAAGTAGAACAGGAATACCTGATATGCTTTAGGACGAGTGTTACAAAAAAAAAAAAAAATCTTACTTAATGCAGAAGAACACAGGTGTCAGACTTTTTCCTTTTTCTAAGGTAAATCTAAGAAGTCAACTGAGCACAAATAAAGTGTCAGAACGGAGTTTAAAAAACAACAACAAAAAACCACTCAGGCCTGCAGAAGTACGAAAAGTAGGTGGCTACTGTAGATTGTTGATAAGTTGCCTTTACAGCTATGTAGTACTTACCACAAATAAAGGAGTTTGGGGTTCATTCCTATATGAAGCATTTTCAACTTTTTCTCGACCTGATCTAAAGGACAGCTATTAAAGTCAGAAGTTTCTCCCAGTACTATTTTTGTACTAGAAAGCAATAATATGAAGTCTGCTTTGGTTTGATGATGTGAATTCTAATATAACAATGCATAACCATTCGTAATAGCTATGTTTTACCAAACACAAATGATAGCTTACCAATCCATATGGGAAACAGGTAATCCAAACCTTGCTACACACTTTTCTGTTTATCTATTGATGCTATTTATATATATTCTCTGGAGAACTGATTCTAAAAATACTTCTGTACTAAAAATACTTCTAAAAACACTTCAGTATTTCCACTTCATTTTCAATTGCTTGTACATCTTCCAGAGCTTGTACAACTTCGAGAGCCTAAATTCCATGCTTAGTTTAACATTAGAGAATGAAATAGCAGACAGCTCTGCTGCTTACCCGCACAGCTTCAGACTTTTTATGAAACATTTCTTCCATATTCTTTGCTAACTTTTTCACAAGCTGAAGGCCATCAATTTCTTCTATTGCAACGTCTTTCTCATACTCTTTGTATTTCTGAGGAAGAAATGGAAAAAAAAAAAAAAAGAATTAAGGAAAAATTATTCAAGGCACCAGTTGAAATTTTGACAACTAATGATTTTATTTACGCTGTTGCTGATATTCTCTACTTATTTGATGTTTATTTGTTGACAGAAGGCTGCTATGCACCACGACACTGACATACAGAAGAAACAATGGGGTTAGTACCAGAACTCTGCTAAGAAAATACAATAGAAATATTTATGCTATGCATAGTAGGAATATAGTGATTTTCCTTCACAACAGTTAAATTACCCCTGCAAACAACCAAACATCAAAAAATATTGAAGAAAAAAATCTCTGTATTCCATTCAAAAGTATTTTAAACCAATGATACACATACATGTCTTAGCCATTTAGAAACCTCCTTCACCAATGAATATCTATTTTATATGGTTTACAAAATCCTTAGATTAGGAATACTTACGCTATAAGCATATCTACATGTCCTTAACTTTCCTTGCAAGGAAAACCCTCAGCAAACCATGGAAATATGTGCCCTTATCTGAATGCAAAGCATCATTTGCACAGTATGGATGAGCATTAACTTACAGTCTCATTCACAACATAACTCTTAGACTGAAAATACATTCAATTTTTATCCTCTTTATTTTCTGCATAACAACCATTTTTTTAATAAGTGTTTATAAGGGAACCTTGTAAGAATATAATAGACAAAAAAAAAAAAAAAAAGTGAAATATTCTCTGGAGCCAAATTTCAAAGTATTTAATACAGGGACTGCTTCTCCTACTCACATCACTCCACTATATTTTTACTCTAAGTGCCGACTCAGAAATATTAAGTAAATTAATGAAGAACATTTGCCTTTGCAATAATGATTTTCTCCAAAACATAAGCAACTCTAGTAAGAAGGAAGAATAAGGAGATAAAAGAAAAATGGCTTAAAGCACCAGGATGAACATTACAGTGATCAAAACAATGAATAAGGACCAGTCATGTCCTGGCAGGTGACAGAAGAAAGGAATTTACTGCAAGAATTCCTGAGCATATTGTTCTCATTTCTTTCAACTAGTTTTCAAGGCAAATGGCACTTTGAACCAGCTTTAATCTGAATATTTATCTGTAAAAGCTTGCATTAATGTTTTGATAGGAAAATTTGATAAAATATCATTTGCAGATCATGCCATAAGAAGATTAACAATGTCATCAGAAAATATTTAGGAAATTGAATTTTTGTATTCTGTAATTTTCCTATTCCAGTAATTAATTTATTTACTTTTACATTGCTTCCTACTATGAAATTATTTTATTTCAGACTTTAATATTAATCTTGTAATATTTATGAAGCCTCAAGCAGACTGCCTGCATTTTGTTCTTTGGAGGAAAGCAGGATGATTTTTTTTCCCCTTTTTAGCCTTTTTTTCCCACATGCCTATAAACGTTTTTATTTCAACTCTGCAAGTCCACTACTAAACTCAGGCTCAAGTTCTATTATCCATTCTGAAAAATATATATATAGAGAGAGGACAGCATGGTGGTTTGTCTAAAATAAATCAATCTTTCTTTGCGATTATTGGAGAAAACAAAAGAACGCAGTAGACAACAGGGAGGTAAATATTACTGTAATGAAATGTGATAAAATGGACCAGATTAACAGTAAATTGAAAACACTCCCAATTAATTAATGATCTCAAAGTCTGCTCATGTCCCACAGGATTAGAAGCTTTGGAGAATACAAAACAAGTGACAAAATGCACTGCTATGAACAACTATCATGTTTATTATGTCAACAGACTAAGTACAAATTTGACTCATTTATTTCAAGCTGCACAGGTCATGTTCAACATATCAGAGTCTGATAAAAACTGCTCCCTGCAGTATTGATCTTTGAATTCTTAGAAAGTATTCTAAAATACATCCCTTCAAGAGGCTGTTTTCAGGTCTCCAGATGTATTGATTTAAGCTTTGCCGTTAAGTGAAGAAAATCAGATTATTCACTGCATTTGTTGGAAAATTGCATATTAGAATGAAAGTCAACATTTTCTAGCCACAGAGAATTGCATCATATAGTATCTTAGGTTACCGAGGAAACATATTAAAAACTCAAAATTTCTCAATTTTGAATAACTTCTGTTATTTGATAATTAACAAGTAGTTTGCATTCAAAGTAAGTGTGAGTGAGATACTACTCGGTACATTGATTCATTTTTCCCTAATTTAAAGCCTAAGTTCCAGCATTAAAAAAAATATATGGGAAGAAAGAAAAAGATACTGTTTAAATTATAACAACAGAAGACCACACATCTTGCATAGTGCTCATCCAGCCAATTGTTGGAAAACTTAAAGAGCAATTTCAGCAAGCCAGGAGTATTTACTTGATGTGCAAGACTTTGGCAGTTGAGGTGTTTACTTAATATGTATTTTATATTCTGAATTTCATTGCCATAAAAACAATTCTGTTATTTATTCAGCCATTAGTGGAAGGTTCAAAGGCAGGAGAAATGATGTGGCCAGAAAGAACACCAGCTATAGCAATTGTTCGTGGAGGGGAGAGGTGCCAGCTTCATCCGTGCATATCCATGAACCTCCTCTCAGCACTGAGTGTTCTGGAAGATGGTAATTTTGTCTGAGTCTAGAAAGATGCTGACCAACAAAAGTACGAACACAAGAAATCTGAATCAAAGCAGGTATGAAAAAAACCACCACACAATAAATCTGCGACAAAAAAAACAGTCATTAATAATGGATTCTCTTCCTCCCACCACTCCCCACTCCTACTGCTGTCTGATCTCCAGGGTTTCATCGTTTTCCTGACACTACAATTTACAGTATACATTTGCTTTTAATTTAAATAAATTAACTAAAACAACGCAGATGTTCGCTCAAAATAAATTTGAACAAATTTTAAAATACAGTTATTTTATTTTAATGTAATCCCCCCCCAAAAAAAACAATTGCAATCTTACTGGCACAGTCCTAAGGAAAAATTACTGGAAAAATGCTGGTGGGAAATACTCAGCTTTTGGCCTGGGCTATCTTTTATACTGCTTAGTTGCAAACTACCTTCATATAGCCACTCTGAATAACTCTTCCAAACAATGTTTTAAATCAGCATTTTCTCTCCTTTGTCAAAAAATGTAAACTGTAAATAACTGATTTTTCCACAAAAATGTATCAAACATTAAAGTCATGGTTGGACATTTCTTTTGATAAGTGGTCTTGCATTTTTCAAGAAGACTGAGCAGACACAATTAAGCAACTTCTGGTTTGTTTCTTTTTGTTAGCAAAATCCACATTTGCTAAGAAATTCTCCACAGAGACATGAACATTTATCATTTGACACAACAGACAAAAAAAATAGGTTATTTCTGCAATATCTGTTTTGTCACATCATTTCACATAAGTACCAGGCAAAGACAGACAGCATTTCACTGTCAGAACTTTTAATGTTGTTCATGGATTTAGTTTAGGGGTCTTTTTTGTTTTGTTTTCTTTCCTCTCCCACTTGCATGGTAAGCGTTCATCTAAAATCAGCATATCGTAAAGGAGTCCACACAAAACTCAAGTATGAATCACTTAACGCAATCCAAGCATTTGGCACTGAAGTATAAACAAACACCAAATAAACAATAATAACATTAATTATGAAAGAAAAAAGAACATGCAGATTGAGTGAATAAGGAGGAAAAGAAATACGCTCTTGAAGAAAGACAACTTCAGAAAGATACCACAGATCAGCTACAATTTGAATTATTTTCTTCTGGGACAAATGTAATAATTGTGTTCCTGTTTGTATCTACCTATAAACTTTTATCAAAATCCAGATAATTGTGTTATATGCCAAAACATTTCAAGTTACTAACAAGAGTGTAAGCAGTTCTCAGCATCACTCTTCGTACAAGTGGGTGCTTTGAACACAGGCAGAACCATCTCTGATGAAAAGTCCTCCCACTGCCAGTGATCTTCAGAGGCAGCAAATATCACCACCATCCTGATTAAAGAAGTATATTTACTCAACAGCAACTCTATAATAAGCCTTTAAAAGCAAACTGTGTTGCATATTTAGGAATGGATATAAGCCTCTGAGATTTATTCATAACTACATCTCATATTTGTACGTAATCATAAATGTGACTATTTGAGATAGTGTTTTTTTCACACATACATTGCAGTTTGATGTAGGAGTGCATTATTATTTTATAAAGGAAAAGCAGAACCAACATGCAAATGAAAGTTGAACTATCCATTTCAATCTATCGCTTCCATGAAAAAAAAATGTTTATTCGATGTCATTCATAAAAAATAGAAACCAAAAACACATTTAGATGTTCAAGACTCAAACCTTCAAATGTAAAATGAGATTATGGAAACACACACATAAAGCTCACATTGATTTTTCAATGTTTTCCTCATATAAGAATTTTTGAAATGCATGCTGTTAGCTCTACTGAACAAAATTTGGCATTTATTCAGGGTGCTTTAAAACACCTACTCATTTTTTAGTTATTTTGCTTTTAGTCATAAAACTCCAACCCCACCATTGGTGTGGAGTAGACTGACAATGTAGTTGCACTATGTGCTGCCTCCCACCATTAATAATTCTATGAAAGATAGAGGAGATATGAACAAAGTGAGGCTTTCTACAATTAGCAAAATATGCTTCCTAGATTTTGAATCAAAATTAAGAATATAACTTGTCCTCAATGTGGAGAAGCTACAAGACAATAAAATTTTAAAACAATGATCATCTGCAAATCTCAAATTGGTGAGACACAAACTTGGAGAACTCAGGAAAGCTGTAATCTTCTGTCACTTGAGCTCTTGCAGCGCCCTTTCATACTAGCACACAACCCTTCTGTATGTAAGAACTGGCAGAGCAATTTCCTGCAGATGATTTAAAAAAAAAAAACACAGTCTTTAAATCCTTCATTACAAGTGAGGGGTCACTAATTAAATACGTACTGTTCGAGTAAACCTGAATTTGAAGCCAATGAAACAGTAGTCTCCAGAAGTACATGTGTGTGAGTGGGAATCTGAGCATTTCCACTGAGCAGAAGGGTACTCAGATGGCACTACCACAGCAGAGACATCAACTACAGATGGTGCACTTCTTTGATAGACTCATCTGTGAATCTCTCCTTAGTAAAAGATTTCTGTATTTCTCCATTATCACAATAACCTCAGGGTGGTGGTTTGGGGGTTTGTTTCTTCAGTTTTGTTTAAATAAGAATATCACTGTTAAGTTGTTGCCTGTTCCTCCTCACTCTAAAATGAATTTGGTGGAGCAAGATATAATGCCTTAACAAAATAAGCAATACTAGAGTTGTCCTTACTTTGCGGCCAATGCCTGGTAAGAAATTATGAACCAAAACATTTTGGTTTAAAGCCAGTATAAGATTTGTCATCACAGATCTCTGAAGACTTTATAAACAAAGGTCCTAAGAACCTCAATTCTGCATATGAAAATATTGAGACAGATAAATTCAGTGACATGCCCAATGTCCCACAACACTTCACAGCAACAAAGAGTACAAGCTCTCTTGGTTACTCTTCCTGTGCCCTGCCTGATAGACCACAGACAACACTGATAATTCCAGCTTGATCTGTAAGGAAGTATGAGTCACAATGGCATATTTCTCCTCACCTTGACATTAAAGAACTCCTTGATAATTGGAAGTTTGTGTTACACCACATTACACACTCCTATTAACCTTTACTGAACCTTTTTGTGTTGATGAAATCCATCAGCAATGACCAGTGTGATGGCACACTCATTTTCTTTTCTACAGGGAAATTTTTATTCACTTCATCAAATGACTCCAAGGAACTCTACACCAGCCCATCTTGTTCGACCTTTGTCACATATGGTGGCTGAGGAACTCCTGCTACCTCAAACTCCAGTTTAGCCACTTCATAAAATAATGTACACTTTGAAATGCAAAGTATGGAAACATTTGTTGTATGTTATTTTACTACAATCAGCTACACAGTTATACTTGTTAAACAGTAACCAAAGATCAGCTTACCTGGGAGATTTGTTATCATCGGAAGACTTGACAACAATCATTAAAAACTGCTTTAGAAATTTATCTTGTAGAGCCTATTCTTATAATTATATACACCTTTTTTTTGTCTTAGAAGAGAATGTCAAGTCATCATTTAACTCAAAAAAGGAACATTCTGAAACTGTCTTACAGACTTCTTTCTTCATAGATGTGTTCTTGAAAACCCACTGCAGTATTTCACATGAAATACTTAAAAACAATAAAATAAAAAAAACATAGGTATAAATCTGAAGGACCACAGTATGACCCAGAGGGTATGTCATCCAAGAGAAAGCCACCATTATATTTTCAGGTGAAAGCAAATATTAGGAGCACGTACATCTCACCTGCTCCTCACAAAAGTCTGAAGAAATGGGAGAATGTGCCCTTTCATCCTGGACAGTTGATCTGAGTCACTGCTGATTGAGAAGCAGGGAACCTAGTAACCTACTATTTACATCCATTTCTCAGCTGGGACAACATACTACAACATTTTCTTTTGCACACCAAACTGCATCAGCCTTCTCTGAAAGCCTTTATGGCTACTGGAAACAAGGACAACCAAAGAGATAGCTTGCTTTGTGCTGAAAGGTCACAAGATACATCTACAAGGTAATTCATTCAATCAGCCTTTCTTTATAGCATTTTTCTCATTGTGCTTCCTTTTATCACCGTGTCTGTCCATCTTCTTTTTGTTCCATACTGGCAGACGTATGTCTGTCTTATCCCCAGGCACTGCTTTGGGTATTAGTACCCCCATATACTTTTATTAGACAGTGCCTATTTTCCATTCCAAAAAAACAAGTCAGAAAGTCATCTCCTCACCTTCCATAGTTGCCCCTAAATTAGTTACAAAATAAAATGAGTAAGGAAGAAAGCAAGAGATGAAGGTGGAGTCAAGAGAAAAACAAAATGCACCCTAAAGACAAATATTGCATAACAAATCTCACACCTCATGGCAAGATGGAAAGGTGCCAGTCTTTTAAAGGGAAAACAAACAAACAAACAAAAAAACCCACAAACAAACAAAAAAAACATGCAATTTCAAATCCTTGGGAAACTGAAAATCTGCTTGTGATTTGCAATGCTTCCTGTAGCTAACATTCATCTGCTCAGATAATACTTGTAAACCTTTACTCTTTGTATTATGTGGTACCTTCGACATTAACTTCTAAACAGGTTTTAATTCATTGATTGTCCCTATGAAGGACATGGCATTGATTGCTGCTGCTATATCTCATCATTGCACTTTTATCAAGTGGATACAGAAAAGTATTTACATTGATTTTGGTTTTTTAGACAGATACCGGAACGCTATATATCAAAGTGGACTCTCCTAATTACAACAAAGACAGTAACTTCTGAATAGCTGAACCCTGGTATCCAAATTTAGGCTTCTAATTCTTCACTATATTTACTGAAGATGAAAAATGATTTCCTTTGCAAAAATCTAAACTCCTCTCTGTTGTATCAAAGCCAGCAATATCAGTATGTTCTCAGACTCTGAAAATTTGATCACCTGCTCATTCAGGACACCACTCTGCTGATGTCCTGAAAAGAATTTATCAGGCTAACCATAAAAAATAAGGATATGGAAACCAAAAGTATTGCATTTGGCACTGCCTGAAAGTGTGAGAGCACATTTGTTGTCTTGCATCACAAGCACTGCATGACAATGATGCTCTGCACTTTCCTGTGTGACTTTCAGTCACTTGTAAAAGTTCCCAAGAAACTGCACAGCATGAGTATCTTTTCTGTATATTTAGTGTAGAGGGGCATATTCACAATGATTTCTTTCAAAGCTCCACAACTAAACATAAATATGCAAGAAAAATGAAGAGTTCGAGTTCAACTGTTTAACAATGTCCAATCCAACATATAATAAATACCTTTGAAAGATTGTAATGTGATACTAGTCAATCTGTACAACAGATCTTACCCACATCTTTATTCTCTTTGACCATTTAGCTATATTCCACTCTTTCTTAAATTGGCATCTGACATATTTGTAGGATCATGAAGGCTGGAAAAGACCTCTAAGATCATCTAGTCCAACTGTCAACCCATCAGCACAGTATCCACTAAGCCATGTTGTTCAGTGTCAGATCTACACATTTCTCAAACACCTGCAAGGACAGTGACTCCTCTGCCACCTCCCTGGGCAACCACCCTGCCCCAAGCCTGTCACGTTGTATGGGTTTCTTGTGAGTAAAGTGCAGGATGCTGCACTTGTTCTTGTTGAACCAAGTTGAACCTCACGTGAAGTGTGAGGGACATTCATTTTATTTACGGTGGTTTCTATTTACAGTGGTTTCTACATACAGTTAATTCAATACTACAAGCACAAGCATGGACATGTCATCAGCTTTTGACTGGTTCTTGTAGAACTAGAAAATGTTCCTGTAATTTAGGAACGCATTAGTGACAGTGTTCATCTTGCCAAAAATACGAAGTGTATTACATGTAGGTTATTGACATAATGTACAGAAATAAAACATTTAACACAAAAGTCTGTAATAGAACGCATGAACTAACATTTATCAAAAGACGTTGAGTTTTTGTACTAAAAAGTATCCAGCAAGAGTTCTGTTTTGTTGTTAGTGGATCACTATTGATGATAATGTGTCTAAAAATTAAAGATGTATCAATTTGCATAGCAGAGAACAGAAGCCATGAATAATAGCCAAATCAATACTATGAAGTCATAAAGAATACAGTGTGCTCTCCTTCAGGCTGATGGTAATTAATTTACTTTTTCTCCCTTCATACACAGGAGAAACCTAATAAAAGAACATTTTAATCACATTAAAGTCTCTAATTAGAAAGAGAACACATAGTGGTATCTCCCTACCGTATCTTTTCTGTTCATATGCTTAAAGCACTTAAAGTATTACTCTGTTTGCACACATCTACAGAAAACAGCTTGTGTTTTAGGAACATATGCCCATACTGAGTGATGTTTTGCAGTACAACCACTTGAGTGCTTGTTTCCTTAAATACAATATCTTGTTCTAGTTAGGATGTTCATTATCATAAACAAGTGATGATGTCTAAAGTCACATTTCCGCAACAAATATCCCACTGGAAATAGATGTATAGACATACTTTAAGCATAATTTGGTTCATCATACTGTAGCAGAAAGCCTTAGCACTGAGAAATTATATTCACTTACATTGAGGCTTAGCTTGTCCTATCCAGCTCCGCTGGTTAATGAAATAATGTCTATTTCGCAATTAAAAAGAACAGGTTTAAATGATCAGCATCTAGCAGTGGCAATCTCTCCTTGCAAGGAAAGAGGCGGTCCTGTTACTTCAAGAGACTCGCGCTAGGCCGGCAAGCCTCCGCAGGAGCAAACAAGATAAAACTCCTTGTTCTCTGGCTTTAAAAATAGTGTTATTATATTCTGAGGAGCAGAGTTTTAACAGCCATTTTGTTGAAATTCCATTAAGTATTATTTTTGCACAAACCAAACTTTAAAACTTAAACTGCC
The DNA here is from genome assembly GCA_037305975.1 of Chrysolophus pictus. Lineage (NCBI taxonomy): Eukaryota > Metazoa > Chordata > Aves > Galliformes > Phasianidae > Chrysolophus > Chrysolophus pictus. The sequence goes on from CM074587.1 coordinate 12,603,207, forward strand.
ATTAATGTGTTCATAAAGACAAAGAAATTAAAATTTCCATTGTTAAGATACGTCTCCATGACAATATTCAGCAAACTGCAATCAGCAATCCATTACTACTTCATTGCTTGATAGAAATATTCCTTTTCCACAACTGGCTAGCCCTCAGAACTGGGAAACCACCTGAATTGCATAAGCTGGCTGGTCAATCTATTGACAAATTCCTCCCTGCTCACCGCAAAGCACTGACCCTGGTGAACTACATTCACATCTCTTAGACAGCAGTAATTAACATATGCTTAAGTTAAAATCACAGGGCTCCTACTGAAGCAGGCAGAACAAGCCAGGTACTTAAAGCCATCTACTTATCACTGAGGTTGCCAGTGGTCATTTATGGCTCTCGGCAATTTTATTAAAGTAATATCAAGCTCAAAAAAAAAAAAAAAATCTTTAAGACTTAGCTTGACCTTTGGTTGTTTACCAGCAACTGCATAAAAGATTCATAAATGAGGGTCTTCAGCTTTCTGAAATAGCTTTTCTGTTTAAGAACATAATGCATATAGCCAAGGGCAAAATTGTCTCTTAATTTCCAACATCAGATTTTATCATATTAACTAATGAGAAAGTAAAATATTTAAATTCCTGTCAAATGCTGCTCTGCAACATAAAAATTGTGAACTGATTTGCAGGTTTCTTTCTTTCACAAAAATACAGCTTTTCCCTTATTGCTATGAATGCACATAGAACAGTGTGCGTCAATAAAATATAATTGTGGCAACTGGACACTGTTTGCATTTGGAGGTAGAGCAGAGCATGTGCTGCGTGCACAGGACTGCCAGAGGCATACATCTGTTTGTGCAGTTCTAGTTCAGTAGTTTAAGGAATGAAGTATCACCTCATTACAGAACTGCCATGTATGAGTGAATTTGTGGAGCTTGCCCTCCTCACAGTCAGACAGTTCTAATCTCCTCGCAAACCGCAGTGGCAGCACAGAGATGAAGTGTTAAGCTTATCGGGCCTCATCTGTACCATCACCTACTTAGTTAAACCCAGGCCATCCATTTCACTGTCATTTCTTTGTTCCAGAGGTGCCTGAATGCATAATAGCCAATACCCAAAGATACAAGATATCTTTAAGTCTTTCTAAGATCACTAGCATTATTTTTTTTTTCAAGGCAAACTGAAAGCAATCCACTAGCACCATTTTAACCACTGGTTGGACTACCTACTTTTCTTACACTAAATTCTACCTTGTACTGTCACTACACATTCCATTATTAAAAATCTATTCATGTACCGTAAATTAACTTTCAATATTTGCACTGAAATTCTTACCTTTGAAAAAGTCTGTGTTGCTATGACAGTATCACAGTTGGAAAGGGTTCTGTAAATGCAAATTTTATGTCACAATAAAGACAACCTTGGACTCACCACTGCTTTTGGGCATCACCAACCAAATCAACAAGGAGCTCCATTTGAGTTAAAAAATAAGAATCATTCTTCAGCAGCTTTTAAAAAGGCACTGAAAGAATGCTGCTTTTAATTTGTTCAAAATAAATTTCTCTTTTTTCACATTTCTTTTTAGCAACACAATTCTGTTTTCAAGACCACGATAGCTCATGGATCTTAATTTCAGGAGTAAGATCCAAAACTTCACATACATGGAGCAGTATTTCTATTCATCAGCTAAAGGAGCCTTTTCCTGTCTTCCAGTTACTGACGAAGGAAAAGACAGCTGAAATAGGCTAGGCAGTAAGACCTGCCCACCATATTTCCTTCTAGGGTAACAGGGCTAACGCAGTTTCTAGATTACTGTCACAAATGCACAGGTACTGCTGAGATGCACATTAGGAGACAATGATGTCTGAGAGCTATAGACAAGAACAGGGAGAAGACTTTGTACAGCTGTGCTTGGTCTCAGTGTTACTGGGAATGTGCAAGCAGTGTGTTTCTTCTCCCCGAATAGGCTTACACAAACAATATTTTCATATATAATCTACACCAGAAGACATCTAAAGGGATTTTTTAAATGGAAAATGATCTTTTACAGGAACAGCCAAAGGCTGCATGCAGTACTTTACTATTTTATCAGTTAATCATCAACAAAACCTCTAGGGATTCCTGAGTGTTATCAATACCATAAAGGTACCAATGATGCCATCTTATGTCTCTAGATGCCTCTAGAACACACTGAGCAGGCTATGCTGAAAGATGCTGTAGATAAAATTGGAATGTTTTCTGGTCTTAAAATAAAACAAACAAAAACAGACAAAATAAAAATCACTATTTGTAATAAGAAATTTGGTTTTGGCTCATTCTTCAAAATTTTCCTGTTCCAACTGGAGATTAAGGGTCAAACCACAAGAATACTGCCAATCACTTCATCACTAGCTTCTTGAAAGTCAGGAAAATAAAATTATACATTTATAGGAGAGACAAAGAGGGAGGGTACATTTATTGCAGTAAATCAGATAATTTTGCAATAATAGCTCACATTAAAGGATGCTGATTCCTGTACGCTCTACAGCTTTCTATCAATACTGCATCCTTCAAAAACCGTGAAAATATTCTATTCACTCCAGCCAATTTACATCTTTACTTCAAATGAAAAGTTTTGGCAATGGACTTAGAGGAGAAATGGTTGATGGAAGTTTGTTTCCAACAAGAAGTATGCAATTTAATGAACCCACTTGATTAAGTAAGTAGAAATTGTTCAGGTGTCACAAAATGTGAAATAGTATGGAATCTGCAAAAAGCCAACAGAGCCCCAATAAGAAGCCATTGTTACTGAAGATGACGGACCAGAAATGGAAGACAATGTTGGATATTCAAACTCTGGTAGTTAATATTACATAAAAACACAAGTTTTTAGCAAACTAATTTTTTATCATATGTTAAAGCTTTCCTGTAAAAGGTAACTATTGGTTACATGAATTACAACTCTTTGATGATTCTGATAGCTGAGAAAATATCCTCCACTATATTTTGTGATCTTCTGCCAAAAAATGACTGAGCATACCAAAGTCACCAGGTATGTATTTCTGAAGAGTGACGCATTTCACCACAAACTGTTTATTCCTCAATTAGTGGCTACAAAATCACCCAACCTCTATCTCTTCTGGTGAGCCATTAACTTCCCACTAAGAATACCAGCACTAGACTATTATTTTCTCCCCATCTGGTTCTGCTGACCCAGTGTCTAAGATTACCCTCTGGAAAAGAAAAGCCACAGGACTAGAACACAGCATGTTTCTGAGAGGCCCTCACAGAAGTCTCTGGTTACTGTGGGACGACAAGAGAAATGCCAAAGCACACAGCAGCACAGCTGACAGGAAAATAATGTCCCCAGCAACTGTTCCTGGATATTTTACTGTTATTGCTTCTGTAACCCTCAACTCTTTGTTCCATTAATTAGCATGCAGTGGCTATAATCCTGCCCAGAAAAAGTCTTTGTTCCCAGATAATAGTTTAACTAACAAGCAGAAACATTTTACACATTTAATAACAACAAATGAGTCAAGATCACCATCAGCTCGTCATCTTTGACTTTGCCTGGAATTCTTCCCTAACACAGTTCCCAAATGATACTTTACTGTAACTACACACAAAAAGACGAGTAAATTTAGAAAAGAAATCCCTTTCCCACGATTCCTGGAGCCAAACTTCTGCAGGTAGTCCATGAAGAGCTGTTCTGGTTCCAGAAACTGGGAGTCATTTGAGGGGTTCTGTTGTTCTTTTAGCTGGATGTATATGGACAAAAAGAGTCCTCTATTTTGCACATTTCTCTTAGAGACAAAGAAGAAGCATTTGCTAAGCGGCAATTGGGAAGAAAACTCATCTAAGCACTGCGGCAGTCTTCCCAGCACTGCAGCATTCTTCTCACAGAATGACTTTAACTTCCATCTTCATTTCCTCATTCATAAAATAAAGCAGTCTGACAGGAATAGCTTGATGCCAAAACTATCATTCTTGTATTGAAAGGGTGTATAAACATTTAAAAGATATTATTCATTCATTCGGTAAAATATTTACAAAGATCTGATGATATTTAAACTTAATGTCTTCTGAAACAGTTTAAGATGACCCAGTGCTAGAATATATTAAAAAAATAAACTGAAAATAAATGAATAAATAGTCAAAAAGTTAAACTTATTTCTATCTCAGTAGGATATTGTAACAGTGTAACTAACAGACCGAACCTTTGAAGGTCTATCTGAAAATCAAGTTCCCTCAGAAACACCTTGGTAATAAAGAGTAGATTTTTTTTTTTCTAAACAACACATAATCATTAGGTATACAGTCTTTTAGACTTAACATTTCTGTTTTGCTCCCAATCATCTGTAGCAGGTATATTTAGTCTCCTAATTACTTATTGGTCTTGCGTTTATCAGTCCTGACTTGTCACCTTGAATTGCAAAAAAAAAAAAAAAAAAAAAAAAAGAAATCTCACATTATTCCACATTTATTTTCCACAGTTTTAATTTAAGGAAGTCAGTATTTTACACTATAATAAAGCATCTTCTAGACAGGCAGCAAATCCATATGCTTCATTCAGGGCTTTGAATTCTTTAAAATGAGGACTACAAAACAAATCAAGCCTGACATTCACTGTTCTGCTACAGAGGCTTTAAATTTTACAATACTGAACTACCACATTATTAATTCAGCCTTCATTTTACATATATTTCTTCATTCTATTTATTTCAAAACTATGCTTTGTAACAGTTCTGGGAAAAACAAGATCTATATAGTTTTAAGCAATGTTTACCACGAGTGAAAAATTGATCTGTACTATAAGTGAACAGAAGAAAGGAAATCTCACGGACAGTATAAGAAATCTCACTAGTTAAATTTAAAGGCATTTGAAAAAAAAAAAAAAATCAGTTATTTTACCAAAAATCACTTATTTTGCTTCACTGTCAAGCAGACTTTCCAAAAGCAGTTTCAAATCCCCTCTTTTTTGAGGGCAGTGATGGAAAATTCAAGTCAAAGGGACTTGGGTTTTGCAGTAAAATTAGCATAAGTGAAATTTGGAGTTATAATAACGGCTATATTCTTAGAGAAAGAATGGTCTGGTGGTTGAGAGATTAACCTTGGGCTCAAAAGAATTGGGCTCAGTTCCCAGCTCTGCCACAGAGTTCTGCATAACCTTGAACTGGTCATTTAATTCCTATGTTCTCAAGATATTAAACAAGGTTGATAATATTTCCATAGTTAGTTTCCACCTTGCTTTTACAGGTATCAGTCCTGCAGATCAGATAGAAAACAAGATCTGTACAAAATCCAGTACTTCAGTCCCAAGAACAATTTGCGTCAGGACTGGGAATTAGTTTCTGTTCTGAAGACTTGCCAGCAGTCTTCGTTTGCACTGCGTAATCTCAAACACCATCGTAAACCCCAGGAATTCCAGTAACAGATACAGTCAACAACTGCACTGCAGCTTAACCACTATTCCTGCAATAAAGTTTATGTTGTATACAGTGTATGTGCTGAAAGGCAAAGGTTTATTAAAGCAATTGCTTAAAAACCTACCTAGTTATCTTCAAACATAAAAATTCAAAAGACAAATAGTGGTTATTTTAAATCCATTAGTGTATATTCAGAGCTCTGTGTATATATCTGAAAAGTGAAAGAAATACGGAATTTTGGCTAAAAGCTGAAACGAATGGCATAAAATGTACTTTGCACAATTTACATGCAAGGAAGATTTACAGCAACACTCCTTAAGTAGCAATAGCACAAAATACCTGTCATTCTGAAGTACGGCAATACATTCAGACAAATATGAGAAATGCTCTGTGTGTTTATCTACCATGAAATGTTTATGCACATAATCTATTACTCAGTTTGTAAAAATATTATCCACTCCTCAAGCACATGGTAAATAACTATCATGAAGCATCACAAGGTCTTTATATCACTTAAAAATAAAAACAGCAATTTTAAACATAAATGCTCTATCTTTTTTTCACTCCCCTCCAAGAAAGAACTTGAAACAATTGCACAGCATGAAAATACCAACCACTATTGTAAAACTGCAGAAGAAATAGAGGCTCAATTAATTGCAATTAGAATCACAAAACACTTATTCTCTATTTAGACTCTATAAAATCAAGAATATATCAAGCTAAAAGCTTTTATCAAGCACAGTGTCAAAAGACTTTAAGCTGACTGACAGGCAATCATACTTTGGATATTTAAAAACACATTTAAAACATTTCAGCTATAGCTTAGATTTAGTTTGCAGTAGTTTGAACACTGAAAACGAGAGGTATTTCTGTTCCTATCCATAAGGTTACAAGGTAAAAAGAAATGGGGAGAGGGAAGAAGTGAGGCACTGCCATAAGACAGAAAGATGTATAGAGAGACAATTGACAGTGGGAATGGAGGTGAGATTCACGTGTTGAGAAACAAAAGAAAATCGCTTGAATTTGCAATTATTGACCTTGCACTGGAATTCTTTCCTCTTCTTGGCTCCAGCGATGGAGCAACGCAAACCACTCGAGCTTCACATTTGAAGGGTATGTCATCAACAGAAGTCCACAATGGAATTATGCGTCTGTAATTCAGCATTGTCACTATTTATTCTATACATTATGGTTGCCTGGATTTCATTTGCACAGAACAAGTACTTGTGCACTCATTACCCCGGACCGTTATATACTTGCATAAATCATCTTTTTTCTTTTGTTTTTTCTACAGTGGACTATGGAATTCATCGTAACAGAGAAACAACAAAATCTAACTGCATAAGCAATTTTCTTGTATGTCAGATTTTTCCAGTCCAAAAATAATATAGAAAGCTCTACACAAACTGTTCACTTTTCCAACAGTTTCCCACTTAGAAATACAAAATGTCCAGCTCCACTCAATTTCTTGGAAATGATCACAAGAGTAAACCAAAAATAAGGGCAAAAGCTTCATCTATTCTTTCAGAATAAGCCACAGTGTTAAAGAGACTGTGCCTTTATTAACCATAGATAAAATCCTCCGTGAGAAAGAGGCACAGAGGTAAAGCTAACGTTATTAAAATAGATAGAAAAAATCCCAACTTTACCAGCTTCATAATACTAACATAGGGTGAGAAGAGAAAGAGGAAGAAATTAAAAAAATATTTAATTAGCAAAAAAAAAAAAAAAAAGAAGAAGAAAGAAAGAAAGAAAAAACTATAGAAGGTAGGAGCAGATTGAAGCTGGTTTTGTGGCTGTATTTTTCTTTCCTTTTTTTAAGATGAAGAAAATTTTATTGCTGAATGCATTAGAAGCAAGAATTGTAAATCACTTTAAGCTCAAAGAGATTTGAATACAGCAGCTGATACACTCCTGCAAACCCTCCTTCACCTCCTTGATCAAAGCAGCAGCGCAGCTCCTGCCCGTGCTAACAGCACTCATAGGAGCAGGGGCTGCCACACAGAGCTTCAGTTTAAAAGTACACATAGACAGCATGAAAGAAGGAGTCCGAAAAGCTGTAAAAGTAGTATGAAATACAAGAACCCATAATTCAAACATAGCGAGTATCAGGCTTATATTCAATACAAATATAATACAAAGAGCAAAATACTGCTGTAACTAAAGAAAGGAAACCCCCAGACCTGCAGAACAGCACTTGACAGAGGGATAACAGAAACCTTTATCTTGATCGTATTTGCTAAAAACTTACATTTTATCTACCACATCCAAAGACTTCACCTACTACAGCCTATGGAAAAGATGAGAGGATTCAAGATTCCGTTTGCCTGCAATAACCTACAATTATTCTCTCATATTGCACAACTAGAGGAGAATTCAGTACTTCTGCTGCTGAGGCTGAAGGTGTACTAAATAGTGTCTTGATTGGATCACTACCACCAATTTCTATTAATTTGAAAATAAAGCACAGTAGGATTTCCCAATTACATTTATATATAGCATTTGTGCTTTATTTAATCAAAAACAAAATTAGTTTTAGCACTATTTTAAGAGCTAATCCATAAAGAAGGAAACTTTTTTTCTCCACAACTTGATAGTGTAATTCCCTCCTTGTGGCTCCATTTCACTGAATATTATTTGGGTACTGCAGGTATGAAATGTATCAAAACAGTCTCTTGCTTGAAAAACATTTGACAAGACAGATTCATTCTTCCATATAATTCTAGCTTGAAAATTCAATCATCTGCACATAGGCAATCACCTATTTTCATATATGGATTATTGATCCAGACCCAAATAAGTGACTGCATTTTACTGTGACAATTTGGTGCTGTGCTCTGCTCAATAAATCTACCACTGAAAAATTTGTGTTGGAAACAAGTTCCCACACATGCACAATGGCTTCTTTTCAAAACATAACAACCAGGTTCATTTCCACATTTAGTTTGTTTATACATTTCCTCAAATTTCCAGTGTAAATTGTCCATATCATGCTCTAAGCCTTCACGTTTTCCACTCCTAAAAAGGAGAAATGCTTAAGTCTTGGGTTTGGATCATTTTTAATACTGCAGATACATAATACATTACTATTTTAGAATCTGCTGCACTATTTCCAGCTCAGAGAAAGTATGTGGAAGAATTCAAAATTTCTGCTCAACTTAAGAGCAGAACACTGGGGTAAATGCAAATCAATTAAAACCAGCAGTATGCAGTGGTAAATTGCTTTGTTCACCCTACATCTGCTCTCAGCTCCTGACACATCATCAACCGTCTGTTAACTGTAGTGCAGGAAAACAAACCAGTTTTCCAGCATCAAGCTGAAGGTGTTCCCTTTGAGCATATGGGACCATCCAGGCACACGTGACCTGCTGGGATACCATGAAGGGCCATACGAAGTGGAGGCACCCCTCCTATTATAGCACAGCATGCTGCAACCCTTGATGGGATCCTAGAGCAAACCAGTGCCCACAGTTCATCCTGCAAGGAACAAGTTGGTTGCTCACTAAGACAGCCAAAAAATAATGTTCTGGAACAGAATGGGGAGCAACTCGAATTCATAGTGTAGGCAGTCCAGTGGATTATAGCAGACTAGCATGTTCAACTACTTCAGCACGCTTCTCTGCTTTTCAAGCCTAAGTCATCTTAGCTTTATTCCCAAAATGTGCTAAGAAGAAAGGTATAGAGAAACGAAACGTTAATCTTCTTTATGCACTGAACTGATGCAGCAGAGCAATTTTCAGCTGACAGTGGATATCCTGTGGCCAAGGCAGATGAGTAACCAGTGCCCCTGTGAGAGGTATGACAGCTGAATCGAGCCAATGAAAGCAGAATACAGAGCCGTATTTCAAACAAGTTTTAATTGTATAATGCACCATATGCATATACATTTATCTGTATTTCAGCTTGACAAATTAAAAAATCCTTCCCTCTCCTGCTTTTCTCTATGCATTCTGCATGTCTGCCTCACCTGTATTAAAGCATGAGTAAGGAAATAAACTAAAATTTCTGAGAAACTAACATATACACAGGCATGCAGGGTTTTCATTTATTTGTTTTAAAATAAGTATTTTCCATCTCAGAAATGGACAAATAAAATCCTCAAATCTGCTAATCAGATCAAAGCACAGAGCACTCGCTATTTCAAATACAGATGGAGACAAATTTCTGGTTTAAAAGACAGCATTAGGTTTGTTTTTAACAACGCACTCAAGTTTCATAACAGTACCAGATCCAGACTGTCAATAACCACACAAAAAAAAAACCCTCTGTCAAAGTGTTTCCCACTCAACAGTACTCAGCTTTGCGTTTTTCTATATAGCAGCTTCCTTCCTTTATTTTTTAAAAGCATCTCGCTGCAGTAGGCAGCCAGGCAGGCAAGGAGGGGGCACTTCCATTCCGCTCTGTGTATCAAAGTGCAGAATGGACTGCAGCACTACCATAGCAGGGAAAAAGCCAAGGCGCACCTGCTTAGCTCTCACACAATTCCTTGATTTGTCAGTTTGCTCTGGACATTACAGAAAATAATCAGCACCTCAATTTCATTTTCACATTTTATCATCATTGCAACCATGTTTTTAAAAGGTAAGTATGTAGCTTTCACTGCAGCAGAGGTCTGAAGAGTTAATTAAATTAAGAATCAATGACTATGTATGCTGACAAGCTGAGTGTCTTACCACATGAAAAATGAATGTTTTCTTGGTAGTATTTTTGTTAAAACTAGCTACAAATGGATTTTTTTTTTTTTAACACACAAATAGCCATTAACTAAATGGAAGTTTTAATACTGATTTCAAGCAATAAATAGTAATAATAATGGCAAAAGTAATAATAACAGACAAAGCTTACCATTATTCTTTTATAATGCCTAAGTTTGTCTTGACTTTCAGTTCTTAAAGTATCATAGCCAGTGATCACTTAAACAGTATATATCAGAATTAAGTAGTGAACAATTCTATGTTATAGAAGAGTATCCAACTAAACAACAGAGGTATTCTGTGACACATACAAGCAGTCAGGAAACCCCACCTACAAGAGAAATTAGAAGCAGTGCGCTAGCCATGCGACATGGCTCAAACACATGACTATCAGAAGTAAATGTTTCAAAGATATTAAACAGAAAAAATTGTTTCTGCCTTTCAGAAATGGAAAACATTGCTTGAAATTCAACCAGGGGAAATGATCTCTGCTCAGAATTTTTTTTTTTTTTTTTTGTCTCAGGTGAAGCTGCCCAGAGTGAAGATAAATAGTTATTATCTGTATCTTTAGGGCAACAATCTACTGAAGTAAGCTTGGTCCAACGTGCCTATTATTCTGCCCTGCAACCACCTCTGCTCTGGCCACTAAGGATAAACCAATCCTTTGATTTCCTTTCCCTTCTTTGTGTAGCCAATATTTCTTTCTTACAAGAAACTGCAGTTGTAAGACATTTATCAAACACACTCTTGAATTTCTTCTCCTTACCATTTAATAAAACAAGCTAAAGATCAATACATGTAGAAACAATCTTAGAACTATAAGAAACTGAGAGTGCATTATACAGTAGATAAAATAAAACCTGAGATCTCACACATCACATACCACAACAGTAACAAAGACAGGATCATGGTAATTAAGGAGCAGAGAGGTCGATAGAATGCCTGCTGTATTTTGGATGGTCATCAGGAAGCTGGGCTATCAGTTTCTGACCCAGAGAACAGTCTGATTTTTTTGTTAGCTCAGCACAACCTACCTTGAGGAAAGAACTTTATTGTGTACTTAGCCTACAGATGAGTTCAAGATTTCAGTGCGTTCTTTGCAAAAAGCAGTTTCAAGGAAACAGTCCTTGAAATTCAGCATAATTGAAAACAATGACCTTCAAAAAGGAAAACTGATTAGGTATGGTTTTTTTTGCTGTTTTTGTTTGTTTGATTGGTTTTTATAATTTCTTAATTTATAGAAGCACAACAGTATTTTCTTACTTTTTATCCATGTCTGTTTAGAAAAAAGCATGAATTTTGACAGATCTACACACTAAAATTACATAACAAAATCAAATGTATAATTCCAACCATAAGCAGCTTGGTCCCACTCTCAGGGCAGCAGAGGACCTCACCTGCTCTCAGAACACAGGTTTGGTCTCACTAGTGCTCCTCACTGCCATCTCCACAATGTAAAACTTTTCAGCCTAACTCAGATACAGGTTTCAATCAGCTACAAAAAAAGAACAACAAAGAAACAAAAACAAGGGGTACACTGACCTGAATGCTTCCTACAAAAGACAATGGGAACAGGAGTTGGATGGGAAAAAGTAAGGCCAGATTAGATGACATCCTTTGGTGAAGTTATGGAATCTGTCAGGACACGTTGCAGATACTATGAGATCACCAGCACTGAACAGCATTAGTGCTGCTGCATCAGGATTGTGCTACATTTCAACACCACTACCCATCACCAACACATATGGCGTGACAGATGTTGAAGCACGTGGCACAGGGCACAGAAGAGGCCTCATGAGATCTGTATGATAGAAGCTACTAAGTACCATTCAGGTCTCTGAAAAGCTTTGCTGGGCAAGACCTGTTAGGTGATATTCTTGAAAAACAAACCATCTATGTGCATCTGCTTAGGGTACATAAAAACTTTGTTGATAATGATATATCACTCGAAGAGTCCATGGAAATACTGTAGGAAAGCAACAAAATTTTAACATGAAAACAAGATAAATAAGTCATTTTAGAATTATTTTTAAAAATATGTAAAAGCTTGTTAAAGCATCAAATTTATCATCACATAGAACACACTGAGATCAACTAGATAAGCAGAATTTTAAAAAGACTGAACCTCTGTTGAGCTAATGAGAGAATTCAGTGTCTTTCCACAGGATTTTTTTGAGTGAAGAAACAGACATTCACTTTTTTTGTGAAAATAAACTGGGACTGTATGCTGGACCTTCTACGTCTGCAGGAGAGCTGTTCCCAGGTGTCCAAAATGGCAATACTAGCATCATCCTCAAAGACCAGCAGTAATAGGATGGTAGACAAAGAACTAGCCACTGACTTCCATAGCTATTTATAAATTTTTCATAATAAAACTATAGTTCATTCTTGCCCAGTGACTATTTTATTTTGTTAAACACTAAACAGAAGAGATGTAGTAATTGTACAAATGCATTTACACTATGCTAGTTTGTTATAAACAACCCTCACCTTTCCAGTGAGGCACAAAAGCTCATATAAAAAAAAAGAAGAAAATGAGAAAATAAAATACAATAATGTTAAAAACATTTAAGTTCAGGTATTTTAAGAGTATGAATATTCTTTAGCTAAACCCAAAGATTAAACATAAGCAGTCTTAAAGCAGAAATACACAGGGTGGTAATGGGAACATAATTTTGTGCAATGTGCTATTAACCATCACTACATTATCACAATAAACACTGGATGACTTAGTTTCCATTTCCTAATAAGCCTTTTGGCCAGTCAACAACCGATAGACCAATGGCATGATGCAGTACATCAATTTATTATGTTTCTAAGCATTCTATTTCGCTAAATGCAGTCCCTGTATTTCTACTGAGGCAATCTGAAGACAATATTTTCAGTATAAACATCCAGAAAAAACAAACACACAAACAAACAAAAAAACCTAGCAATAATGGAGCACTTCAGATGAAACAAAAAGTATGCATCCACACACTGTCTTGCTCTGCTAGGATGATTACGTACTAGAGTTTGGGATTTTCTTGCCTCAGCGTTATTTCTATATTTTAAAGCTTTTAATAACTTGGATCACAAAGCCTACTTTTCTCTTACCAAGATACACAATCCATCCCTCAAAAACCAGAAAGGATATGAATTGTGTCAGAGCCCCTGAGTCATGAACTCCTTCACTTATGATGCTTAAAAGGGTGAAAGAAGCAATCTTGTGGGAAAAAGACAAAGACCAAAAAAGCCACACCTAACACGGCACTGAGGCTGTACTGTTCCCAAGCTACATACAGCAACAAATTACTCTCTCAAAAGAAGAATGCAGGTCTTACATGAAGTGGAACAATTAATTTCACGCTTGTCAGCCCAGTCTCAATAGTGTGTTGATTTGAATCAGATATTTGTGGTGCATTACTGCATGTAGCGGACAGTCCTGATGCCTCCTGAGCAGACATACTGCAATGATGACTATCATTGTAAAACAATCCATCAATAAGAGTAATTACAGTATTGATCAAAATGGCTGGTTGTTTCGTATCAGAATCAATTCTAAGGAGTTGCCAGAAACAAATATCTAATGGACTATTCCATCACTGCAGCAACTGAAACAGCTAATATTCTGGAAAGCTCTTAATAATTACTCATTGACTCTAGATTTCTGCTTCAGTGGTTAACTATACCCTGCTTACTGTTGCTTGAAAGTCAGTCTTAGTGGCTGAAATAAGATTCCAATGCAAATTCATAAAGTGCTAACGTCTGCAAAAAAATTCAGAAACACCTTATATAATTTCACTGTGTTCTGCTAATCAGAAAATCTAATTATATTTCTTATTACATTGTTTCTGGGTGAGAAACTGCATTCTGGATGCCGACAGCTCATTTTACAGTGGCTGCTCTTACAGCACTCTACAATAGGTAGGGTGGAATGCATTAACGTTCAAATTGTAAACAATAGAGGGCATAATGCCATTAACGGGATACTTTTGTGTGTCACTCACTAAATTACAGATGGTGTTGGGGTAGTATCAGCTTCCACTGCTGCCCCCATAAGCACTGGAAGACATCTTCATAACATGTTTCTGTTTCATTTTAGATTTGTCTGTCCTCGCATCTAAACTGTCCTACTCGTGAACAGCAGCTAATTAAGACTATATTAAAATATATTTGCATGCTGATATAATCTTAAATTGCCAATAAAAACATATTTAAATTAATAACCTAGCACATTACACAGGCATAGCAAGAGACAGTATTATACCATTTCTAATAAAATATTTTATATAACACATTAGCATTATCATCAATTGGAAATCACTAATATTTCCTCTGATGTTTGCTGAAGTAGCATTAATTATGCTCACTTTCTTTTGATATTCATGTACCATCAATGTAATTAATTTGGAGCTTACTGAAGCGTGAAATGCTCTGCCTTATAATAGATTTCCCAGAACCTCAAACAGCAGCCGACCTTAAATGTTCCAGTTTTGCAGTGGCTAAATACAGAGGTTGAATTCAATACTCCAATATTCTCAGTGGTAAAGCAAAAGCATAGGAAATGACAGCAATCCAGATTACCTTTTAAAAAAAAACTTTGCCAACAAGGTTAGCATAAATTCTTGTGCATCTCCAGGCATGAAAAGGTGAACTGAAATGTGAAAAGGTAACGACTGCAAACAGCATGGGTGAATTCCGACTCTTCTTTCCGACATCCTTAGCAAACCATTAAAAGTGTTAGAACTGCAGCTAATAATATGGAACATTTTGAAGCATGGATGATTAGGTTAAAATAAACGAAATTTTGAAAAGCAAGAACAGTAAGGAGCAATTATTATCTCAAATAATAGCCTCCACTTATTCTGTCATTAGTAACGATGAAAAAATGAGTTTGCATAGGACTTGTTTCAGATCCCACTGAATTCAGGAGGAATTGGCTTTTTTTTTTCTCTCACGCATTTTGGATCAGGCCTTATAAACAGAGCTCTTCATAAATACAAGAACAGTAAGAATAGAAAATATTTTAAGTGTTATCTAGCTAAACAATTTTTCCTTATTTCTTTATTTATACCCTCTACACTATGCTCCTGTTAGCTCCATATTACTAATGCTGTCTTAGATTTTTTTTCCTCAAGGAGATTACATTTCCACCTTAATGGTATCATAGGAAAGTTGATCTACATTTGTCTAAGATGCTTTAATCATTTCCTGCATCTAACAGCTGGGAAAGACTGTCCAGTGCGATACTAAAATCGTCTCGAAATCTCTGTTCAAAAGCCACCAGACATTGCTGCTGTTACAGTTTTGTAAATTTTAATCAGAAAAGAACTATAATTATTCAGATACTACCAGACCAGTTCTGATAAATGCTGACCTTCTAACAAGCACCATCACACTTTTTAAACCTACAGTCACAAAGGTGAACGATCAGCAATTTGTGCTGTTTCCACTCATCTCGCATCCTTCAAAAAAGAAAGGCTTTGGAAAAGCCTTTCTAAACAGAATGCTTTAAGTGTACAAAACTAAGTTGAAAAACATACCCTACAGATACCACAAACACAGAATCAGATGGAACAGATGGCAGCTCTACTGTAGAGAAGCAGTATTTTCTGCAGTGCTCGCCGTGCAGACACGCTTATCCTGTGCTAAGGGCACTGAGTGTGCCTCAGTGTGCAAGACCAGCTTCGATAAACCCAGGCTCTTCAAACAGGAATAAAAGCAACTGTAAGAACATTCATTCTGTAAATTCTGGTAAGAACTTAAGAAAAAAATCTTTCAAAATATAACAATAAAGAATCTTGTGAGACAGCTATAAATTACAGGACACTTACAATCTATAGGATATAAATTATAGGACTCTTACAATCTAGGATAACTCATGCAGGGACAGGTTTTCTGTAAATCAAATGCATGCACTGCATTCAGGATATGCATCCTTATGTCTTTATAATTTACACTTTTAATGCATCATAATATTAAAAAACCTTCCTTAAGCAAAAGCTGTGCACAGCTGGTGAATGAATGTCAGGCAATCCTTGCCGTCTCAAAATAGCTGACAGAGAAAAACAACCGAAGATGCCCGAGGTGTCCGCGTGCCACCACTAATGCAGAATTAGTTCACTATTTCAACAAATCACGCTTTGAAAACAATGTATGTGTGCCAGAGTAATATATGTTTTTTTCCTTAGTATGCTCTAGAAATGAAAAGAGCAATTTATATCACTATCATTTAAAACTGAACATTAACAGTCATAACAAAAGTGTTGACAGCAGCATTTAATGTTGATAAAGACAAATAGCGTTATTAAGCACGGAGATGTACTTTGAGTATTTTGCTACCATCGCAGGTTGTTACTGAGCAAAGCCACCTTCACTAAAACATGGCAAATTAATTCAGTTTCCCTAGAGCTGAAGCAGCTCTTTGTGCCACAGCCCTTCATTTCTGTTCATTCCAAATGGCCAGAATTCTCTTGAGGTAATTAATTCCTAAAGATAATTTCATAGCATTACTACCTTCCGCTCAACTGCATTTCACAGGAGACAGTTGCAACTCAGCTTTGTAAACGGATTGCAAGCCCCCAAAGCATGCTCTCCTAAAGCAAGGTTTTGTTGACAGCAATCCAAGCCAACATAGGATGCAGAGATCCCTGAAGCCATGGTGTAGAAAGGGTCTGTGCTGAGGAGCGCCCGCCTATGGGCTGTGTACATCTGTGCAGAAATTGTGACAATCGTGAAAATATTTAAGAGCTTTAGAATTAGTTGACAGGTTATTATTCCAACTAATTGCCCTGCTTCTCACGAATTCATATTATAGATTCAGTCTCATTCTATTGCTTTGGAGAATAGTGACACTGTTTAATAACTAAAATTTTATCTTCCCACAACAGTTTGTTCCTTTAACCTTTGTCTAATGATACAGTTCTAGCAGAGGCGTGCACACGTGCTGATTGACAAGTTGATTTTAATGCTGACTAAACAATAGATCATTAAGTACATAAAATCCACATCACTATGGTAAAGAAGTTGGTAGAAACCACTTGCTTCCTTGGGACTTGAAATGTGTAACAACCGTTTGGTTTGGAATGAACACATCATGTTGTTACAACAAGCCAGCAGGAGTTAAATCTGACAAGTCTCTGCTCAGCCACAGCATAAATAACCTTAAAAATTGATAAACTTGCCAGCAGTACAACTGCAAACACTAAGATCTGACTGTCCTCTATGAAAACGAGAGCAAGATTACTCTGTTCTACGATGGGCACAAAATATCACTTATATGAAAACGTGGCTGAGGTAAAACGTTAAGCACTTGGCACAGCTGATATGACACTGCTATATCCAAGGGAAAATACCTTCCCTGTCCTGTCTTCAGAGCTCTAGGTACGCAGGGCAATGCCAAGAAGGTAAGAAAAATGCAGTGAACGACCAATACTTCCAACGACTGGGAAAGATAAAAACTGAATATTAATAACCTGTTATTCAAATAGTATCTAAATGTTGAGATGCAAAGACATCAGTATTTTGCAGTACAGTAACCATTAAAGTCATCAAACTGTACTGCATAGGAAGAACAGACACATAGTTTAAATAAACTTCAGTTACTGCCACCAGTTAACTCTCCATCAGAAAGGATGAGACCAAAGGCATAGCAGCACTGTGTGTGTTAGTATATCTTAGGCAGTGGGCATGAGCACAGTACCTACTATAGCTGGTACTATAGTAGGTACTCCATGTTAACTCTTCTTGCCTATTCCAAGGGCTGAGGTTGTGCACCTGATTAGCCAAATATTGGCACTACTATTAAGGTCTGTAGCGACTTATCATAGTCTTCCAATGAAATTTAAGCACTTTTAGCAGACATATCACAGATAAGTGAATATGTATTAGAATACATATAAGTATATTAAAAATTGGAAAGCAAGAGATGCTTAGAAATGCTTGATCATTGAGGATTCTTCCTTCATATACAGCCTGTGATTCACAAACATGGAACAAGCCTTCTTGACAAAACCTGCTGAACATAAAAAGACATGCTGATTTTATTCCCATCCCTGTATGGAAATTACCTAGAAGCAAGAATGGAAAATATCTTTCTCAGATATCACTCAGAGCTTCAGAAGACAAAAAGCTATTAAAAGTTACGTGGGAACACATTCAGGTTGTGTGATATTTCACCAGACCTTGAAATTTGTTAAACACTATCTTCTGGATTCTTTTGTTTCATTTTATTCTTACAGAAACCTCCACTTTTAAGACCAACATACAAAACAAGAGAAGCAGCTTTTCTGTACCAAAGAAGTTTGGCACTGATTACTTTTATTATTTTTTTAATGCAGTGTCTACTATAAAGCATGTGCTTTGCTTCATCTGCCTTCTGAGATGACCTTTTTTTCTCATCAGTTCAGCATCCAGCAAAGATGATAGGTACAACTCATACAAACTCACTGGAACAACTAAGTATGAATCACACTTGGACAAATCTGCCCATTCTATTAATTACTCTCAGCTAAGGCAGCTGTTTGTGTTAACAAATAGAGATCATACAGCCTTTTCTTAGCAGAAAGATTCTAAACAATCTTTAAGTTAACTTATTCACAAACAACTCACAATACAATCTCAGTGCTCCACTTTCATATGGTAATACAATGGCCATTTGGAAGTTTCAATTCTTTGTGTATCTTTAATTTTAAAGTTATGTCTATTTATTCTTTCCAAGCTGTATCACCTCTCAAAGCTGTCACAGTGCAACAGCATTTTTCAAGAGGGCTAACTACCTTTTAACGCAAATATAAACCCAAGCCTCCTCCAATTGTTCTGAAATATCTTACAGAAAAACCTCAGCATTTTGAATGTTTTTTTACATACACAGCACCAACCATTGTGAAGCTAAGATTGAAGATGCCTAAAAAATTTACAGTGCAAGACTTTCATCATCTTCAACCATTTTCTTACCACAATCAGCATAAAAACTGTCAGAAATCGTGGTAGCAGTATTCTTAGTTGACCATTCATACTTCCACATCCCGCATTAATAATAATGGCCTTTTAATGAAGTTTTTGGAAATAGTTTGAAACAAGATAACCACTTCTTAAGGCCAATCACAACAACATAAGAAATTTTATCCACCGAGACACTGCACTTCACCATGAAGTTTCCAGTTTTCTCATGAGAAAAGGAGAGAGACAGACATGATGAACCTGTAGGTCGCTGGCATTCAGACTTCACTGAGGTATTCAGTCCCTCTTGCTTTTACTTGCAGTGAAAATTTACAGTCCTTGGTCCACTTTTTTCAGCATGTAAATGCTCTGCTCTGCATCCCAAAAACCACATGAAACCTTTATAATTTTTATACTTACTTTTAGACATGCAAAATTTCATTTTAAAATACAGACTTTGAATATTCATCTTAATATCTTGTACTTTTTCAATATGCCATTGCAATAAGTAAAGAGTATACATTTAGTCACATCCATATATGGTCATCACATCCATATTTAGTCATATACTTATGTGAACATCATATCCACATTTGGTAGTGTCCACATACTTTCATTTCCACATATGATCACCAAGATAAGTGGGATAAGAGACATGAAGGACATAAGAAAAGAGTAAAACGAGGGAGCAGAGATTTTTCTGTCTCTTGCACCACTGAGGAAGGATAAAAAAAAAAAGATGAAAGGATAGAACTGTATTTGCATTCCCATCCTATTATTCTGTTATGCAGCACAGAGGAGGAAGTGGATGAGGCCTTCTACAAACAACTGGAAGTGGCCTCGTGATCCCCAACACTGGTTCTTATGGGGGACTTCAACCATCCTGATGTTTATTGGATAGGTAACATGGCCAGGCACACAAGGTCCAGGCAGTTCCTGTAATGCACTGATGGTAACTTTCTAGTGCATCTGGTGGAAGAGCTAACGAGGAGTGGTATGCTACTTGACCTTGTTTTCACTTACTGTCAGAAATGCGACAGTTGGGGGAAGCTTGGGATACAGTGATGACAAGATAGTGGACTTCAAGATCCTGTATAGAAGACGCGAAGCAATAAGAATTGCTGTCCTTCACATCAGAAGAGCAAACTTTGACTTCTTTGAAGACCTACTTGGAGGTATCCCGTGGGCTGCAGTGTTTGAATGTAAGGGGGTCCATGAGAGCCAGTTGGCACTTAAACACCACTTGTCCCAAGCTCAAGATCAGTGTATCCTAAGAATGTAATTAAGAAATCGGGAAAAGGTGGCAAGACAACTCTGTGGATGAGCAAGGAACTCGTGGATAAACTGAAAGGAAAGAAGAAGAGCCATGAAATGTGGAAAAAGTTCCTGTCCACCTGGGAAGAGTATAGATAGGTTGTCAAGGCCTGTAGGGATGCAACAAGGAAGGCTAGGGCCCACTTGGAATTAAACCTTGCAAAGGAAGTAAAAGATAACAAGAAAGGTTATTTTAAATATGACAACAGTGAAAGGAAGACTAGGGAAAATGTGGGTCCCCTACTAAATGAGGTGGGTGCCTTGGTAACAGGAGATGCTGAGAATGCAGATATTCTGAATGCCTCCTTTGCTTCAATCTGTAATGTTAAGACTAGCCCTCAGGAATCCCAGGAAAGGAAGATATTTTTTTAATCCCCAACATCAATAGCTAAACATGGCCAACCCAGGCATTTATAACCATTGTTCTGTGAACTGCAGCACTTCATGGAAGAGCAAAGCTTTGCACAAGTTATTTTTTTTTCCTTCTTTACATAGAGTCTTGTGTTAAATAAGCTATCCCATTACATTTAAGTCTACCTTTATAAAAGTATTTCCAATTCCAGTTTATATCATGTGTTACCATGAAGTGTACATCAGTGCAGATTAAGTCAGCTAATGCAGAGAATCTCTTTTTCTAAAGACACAGATAGTTTTGTTTATTGTCATCCTCTTATCTTCAGACTCTTCTAAAACATGCTGCCAAGATATATTCTCATGTCATTTCAGCCACTAATAATTTCTCATTTACTTATCTGACAAGTAATAAAGTCAATTGTAAGCTTTAAGACAGTAAACCACAGAAGCTAAATTCATGAATATCTAATCCATTTTAAAGTTGCTTCATGTTGGTGAGACAGATGGTGTGATGTGACCACTGATTATTACACTTAATTCAACTCTTCCACTCTCCTAGAACACCCATGTTGCTGCATTGTCCAGCTGTTCTCTCACATTACACTTAAACTGCAGGTCTTCAGGGGATAAAACTGTCTTCTCGTTGCCCACTGGTAATTATACACAACTAAACTCCAAGATGCTCTAAAACAAGGTAGAATAATTTAATAAAATATACACTGTATGAAAAATTTGCACTGACTCAGATTTGTCAGCAGTACTGTTATTCACCTTGCAAAAGTTGCACAAATAATATTTCTCATTTCAGTCATTAAATAAACTACTTCATCTTGTGTCAAATTGCATTATCACCTTCTTTTCCTTCTATTTTGAAAAGAAAACAAAGACGTCAATTCTGAAACAGAAGTGGGGCATATGTGAAGATACTTATAAGATTGAGTTTCTGATATGTTAAAACACAAGGTTTTGACTTTTCCAAAACATCCTCGAAATGCAATAATTAAATACTTAGCATTTTTAAGGATGCTATATCACTGTTGCCTTAGCAATCTCATGAACATAAAGGAAACGAACTAAATCCAGCTCTGCAGGATAAAGACAGAAACACATTTCCAGTCTCCTTAAATAAAACTCATTAACTTTGCCATTGTAACTGCTACTGTCTGTCAACACTGACAGATGAAAAACTCTTGATCTTGGCTGAGCCCACCACCACCAGCACCACCACAGAGGGCTTGAGAACATTTGGCAGTGACCAGGACTTCTACAAGAGGGACACAGAGCCAAGGTAAGTCAGCTGGTGGGACCAGCACACGGCCACACTAGCTTAGTGCACAGGTTGCAGCTCCTGCCCGTCTGTTTCCCTAGGCTGAGCGCCTTCTCAAGTCAAAGTCTGCCATACCATCAGTCCTATAAATTGAGTGCTCACAAACAGAAGCAACCATTTTGATCCACACAAAGGGCAATTATAACTGGACACACGAGAGTCTTGCTTTACCGTTAAAAAGCGTGAATGAAAACCCTCAGGGAAATAAGAAGCTAATAAGCTACACTGAAAAACAACTCAGCTGACCACTGTGAACTAAGAAAAGCTTGATTTATAGCTGCAAAAGCATTTGCACTAGCTAATGCAAATACTTTATGAAGCAAGCTGTAAGTGCTGTTTCTTCCTTAGATCAGTGACTTTGAGGCCACCCTGTGTTCTGAATCTCACAAACTAAGGTTTCAAATGTACAGTTTTGCAATTCTAATGATGCTTTTTATGCTAAATTATTATATTTAATTACACTTTTATGTCTATGCCATTCTAATGTTTTGCATCAAGGAAGCATTTCTCTGGAAGCAGCAACATTTTATAGCTCCAGACATAGATCTGAATCATTAACAGAACCACAGAAAATCAGACACTAATTCCAACAGCTGAAAATTACTGTAAATAAAAGCTAAAGCTGTGCCTTTGCTTATTTGTTCACAAAAGAAGCTTAGTGTTTTGATTCTACCCATTGAGATCAACTTCCACAATTCAGCATAACTTTCACAGAAAGAACTTTTATAACCTGTACAGAGATACTAGGTTGATTCTTCAGCTTTCAAAGACAACACAAGAAATTTGGGAATGTAAAGATGACTGAAAGGTGGCTTTGTGCTCTTGAAAGAAAATACTCAAGCTGTAAGTAGATTCTGACTCAGGTTCAGGATGCTGTCTCCCAGTTCTGTACTAGTAGAAATGCAGGGAAGGCAACCTAAAATTTCGTACACCACTACTGGCAAAATCACCAAAGTTACAATAGCAAGTTTTGATGCTCTCAAGATATTCTTTATTAATAAAATAAAATAACATTTTGAAAACTTCCAGATCCCTATTCTACTGCAGAACTCACAATCATCTACAGTGATTTTATTACACAAACTAAAGCAAAAAGTCTCTGTGTTAATTAGATACATTTGGGAACTTGGGGTCAAACCCTATGATGGTTAACACAGTGAAAATATATGAAACACCACAAAGCACTTGAGGGGAGTTCCTCACAACATTAATTTTTAGCCTGGCAGAATAATACTCATTATAAGATCCCACAGATGAAAACTAATGTACTGTGAATTCTATACCACTTCATTATAATTCAAATGACTTTTTCTTCCTTCTTACATTTTCATTGTTTGATATACTAGAATACCTCTTCTCCTTTTATAAAGCATAGGAATAGCATCAATGTTCATCAAATAATGTACTAAAGAAGTAATATTCAGCAACTACATATGGCTGAATATTATTCAAGTATGCTATGTTACAAAATCATTTCATATCAAAATATGACTTGTATAGCAAGACTAGAAGAAAATAAAGAAGTATTCTAAGGGAGAAAAAACTCAAACCTAATCCTTCTTGTTCACTATTTTAAATACTGATACTTGAGAAAAGCATTTTGAAAAGCACATCTTACAACTTCTAACATTTATTTTCAAATCCTCCTGACTTACCTATGAAGTATGTACATTCACTACATTGTCAACCATTGTTGCCAATGAAAATTAGCCATTTACTCACTTCATTTTATACAAATTCAAAGACAGCAATTTTGGATACCCAATCCAGCATCTCCCAGCCACTCAGCACCTTCCTTATTTTTACTGCAAAAATACAGTATTGCTGCTTTCAGAAAGCAGAAACACAAGTGTTGGTATCTTTTCTCTTAAGACCTTATTTTTCAATGTAGGCTGAAGTCTATCATAAAATCATAGTTGAAATACTGTATCCATAAAATTAGGTTGAGGAACTATTTTCCCATGGTAAGTTGCACAATGTGAACAACTCTCTCCCAGCCTCTTGACATTTTATGTGACCAGTGTAAGATGTACTGAATTTCTTTCAGTGCTACTGAAAACAGAAGTGTTTTGTTATGGGAAAACAATTTCTGTATCACAGCACAAGATAGGTATTTTCTTCAATCACTTGACATACAATCCTTCAGATCATTGCTTCCCACTCTACCATTCTTACTGGAAGCTCTGAGATTCTCTGTACAAAAGCAATGTCTTTCATACCTACTCCACTGTAGACAGACAGGTTTTTTTCCCTTTTTTTCCAGGAAACGTTTTAGAGCTATAATTACAAAACAAGTTTAAAAAGGAAATGAAATATGATTTATTCCAAAACTCTGTGCTTCCTTTCACACACATTTTCTATGTTAAGACTTCTCAAATGAGTACAGACAATTTTCTTCCATCCTTAAAGTCTCTGGTTGTGTGCTAATACATCAAAGTCCCATTCTATCCCAGAAAATCTGCCTGGGTACGACAGTGTCTGGCCTGACTGTTGGTCAGTAGAAATATTTTGGGTGCCAAAGCGTCCACAGGAATAAGTTACATCAACCTGGCAGCACTCATGCCAGAAGCGCACACTGCTTCAATACGCGTGTTGTCATGGCTCAGTCAGAAAGAGGCAGAGAATGGGCACTTCTGGAAGTGTCATCTTCTACACAACAAAGCTCCCTTCCTCAGAACTCCTTTTTCCTGCAAATTTTTCGATTTTTTTTCAGTCTGATGGAAGTGTCTGCTAGTGACACACAACCCTTTTAAACATGCTGACCATGTCACGAACCTCATTTGCATATTAATAGATCTTTCTCAAGGGATTAATTGCTTTCCCAATAGAATCTCTCAACTGAACTTCTGCAGCATTATTCCGGCTCTGTGACTGGGCAGCCATGGGCAGTTCAGTGACTCAAATCTTGTTTCAGAATTTCAGATTTCTCAGCACTTAACTTCCCATGTTCTTAAATGCTTTTTAATAATCATTGACAGCATCAGCTAGAGACAAACCTTTTAAAGTGACCGTAGTTCAACACTTGCATCTATTCTGCAGTTATTTAATTTATGACTTTTAAAGAGGATCGCAAGTTAAATCATTTAGCTATAGAATTCTACAGAGTGGATAAATTACAAGTAATTGATACACACTGTTATAAATGTAAAATCTAGAAACTGCCATACATTATTAATCTAGAATGGCTTTCTTTGAAAAAAAAATATATATATATACGATGCCAGGGTATTCTCTCAAACAGTCTACTCTAAACAAATTTGTGCTTAATGAGACCACAGATGTGTAGTCTCTCCCATAGCTAAATATGAGATTTTAAAGTACCTTCACAATATACTGTGACTAAAATGACCTCAACGTGGAACAGAAATCATTTGTATCCAAATGTAATCATGAACTTGCTGCTTAAAATGGGAAAGTAGGTAACATACACAATGTTCATGCAAGTCAAGCTCATTAATTAATGATAGAGGATACAGTGAATTTCTAATTTACTATGGTGACCTGCAATAAAAGAATTCACTAGCAGATTATAGAGTCCAAAACAACTTCTCCCAGCAACAGCTTATTTGCAAGGGCTACTCAAAAAAATGATCAGTAGTGAATATGTTTAAAATAGCATTTAGTAGCTGAGAATTTGTTCTATCAAACAGCATTATTGTGCTCTTTGTATCTGTTGTAGTTTCCATGGAAATAAATAAGAGGCATTACTTTCAGAGCAACCTACAGACTTTTCCTCTAAAAGAAATGAAAATTATGCTGGGGATAGACTAGAACCCTATTTTAGATTAGACACTAGAACCTTTTCTATTTGAAGTGTTGTAGTAATCTTGTATTCATCCCAATATTCCTCAAAAGCTGTGGATATTTCTTGGCTTGCAGTATTTTTTCCAAAGTACTTTCCCACTTGTTCCTCTGGTTCATTCTTTCTATAAAATGGATCCAATATCAGGCTAAATCTTTCTCCAAATGCACAGGAAGAATTTGTAGAATAAAGCTTGGCGCAGCTGGGAATACAGTTCTATAATGACATTCATCTCAGTGCTTTTTGTGCCCATGTAGATTAAAATAACAGAAAGTGGAGTGGTGGTTTTTTTTTTTTTTAAAAAAAAACACCACTGAAATTACCATATCTTTTTCTTGCAATGCTCTTTCAAAGCCTCTGTCTCTGTTAGTTAAAGCATTTCCAAGGAAGCAGACAGTCATAATCCTCTGTCATTGCAATTCTGAAGTTGCCAATGAGGAATTTTGTTACAGTAAGTAATAAAAATCAAATATTTTAATCAGCCAGCAGTGAAAGTCTGGTTGCAGTGGAATTTGTATTTACCCTGGATAGAACAGGGTAAAAATGTTTAAGTATCAGAAAACAAGCAAACAAATATAATATTACTCAGGGCTCTACTCCATTGCAACACCCTATGGAACTCACCATCTATCCTAAGGGTGATGAAGGGCCAAAGGCACACACTCAACATCTCAGGAAAAGAATGCTTATTTTTCTAAATAAGAAAATCTGGTCAAGTCAGGTATCTTAAATATAATCCTCTTTGTGAGTGAAGAAGATACAAAATCCTCCCTTTGAAGGCAGGACAAGACAGCCAGCAGAAATCCCTACCCTGGCTGACCATTCCTTGATCCTTCCCACAGCAGCTATACACTAAGCTCTCTTTCAGAAGCTGCCATCTGTCCTCTCCTCTGATTGTGTACATCAATAGCACAAATGTTCTCAAAACCACCAGCCATGGTGTGGATGCTCTCCACCCCATGATTTACCTCAACTCTTAGCGACATGCTGCAGTGCCTAGATTCCAACTACTTCTTCCCACAGTCTAAATAAATCAAATTCTTGTGCTAGTATCTCAGTGAGGCCTATTGCAATTGACATGCTCACAAAGTGAGCATCAGTTTAGCTCATGAATTTACACTCAGTGTAACTATAGTAACTTGAAAGAGGGAAGGTGTTGCCAACACCATTTGGAGGATATAAACGTTGAGATTTGATAACAGGACATTTCCAGGGCATTTCCAGCATCCCAGAAATGACTCACTCTGTAGCTAGAAGCTCTGAGTTTCATAGAAGGATGGAAGGCTCATTTTCTTAACAAGTATTTGCAGAAGAATGAACCCAGATTTGAGTTTTTTTCTTTTCCTGTTTGGAAAAGAAGAGCAATAGCTATTTTTCCTATCCATTGTACTCAATATCGAACGGTAGTGCTTTCATGCTTTGTATGGGGCGTCAGGGTTGTTATTTGGAATGAAGCTAGAGGTAGTTTTACAGTTTTAAAGCTATTTTAAAACATCTGCAGAAATAAAAGAAAGAATTTATGCAGTCAAAAGGTGTGGAAAGTCACACGGCACTAACTTCTTAACTTTTAGACTAATTATCTGATTCCTCCTCATAATTGTAACAGGAAGCTTTTGAACCTGGGTCTGGTCAAATATTTTATACCATAATAGATTTATGTGCTCACAGAGATCAAGGCCAGTTTTTAAAAGCTATTTTCTCTGCTGAACATTCTGCTGGAATGTTTTGAATATGCCATTCATGCAGGTTACTAGAAGACTTTTACATCACATCAAGAACATACTTTGGCTCATACATACATACTGCTTCTGAGAGTTTACACACTGCTCAAACCTAATCATTAGGCCAGATGTATCCATGCCAAAGATTTTATGTTGGTGCAATTGCTGATTTCCTTGATAGAAGAAGCCTCTATTTGGCCCAGTCCCCTGGAGACTGTGTGCTCACATCTAATTACAGAGGTTAAATGGAGAAAACTGTTAAAAAGAAAACCATGGCAAAAGAAACATCCTATTGTGAGGCACTCCCTGATTTTGAGACAGACTCATTGTAAAACGCTCTGAACAGGACTCAGTTTTGACATTTTAGACCTGGAAATGAATTTTAATATGTTGATGAATATTACATTAAGCATAAAAACCTTCTAATAATTAAGAGGGATGCACAAACATATTTAAATATAAGTGATTAATTTTTTTTTTTAAAAAGAAGTATGTTTTATTGTTCCACACCAGAAATATTGTGCTAGGGTAACTCACTTTTGAGAATGTACACAATCTCTATCAAGAGACTGTGAACCAAATTCATAGAACCCTTTTTGGCTTTACTACAACTGTAGCTTTAGTGAAGACCCAGAAATGCTTGAAGCCTGTGATCAAAAGGATTGTAAATCCTATTAAAATGGATTAGGGGAAACACTACACATTACTAAAAATACCAAGCATAATTTAAAAATCATCCGTTACCATTTCATTACACTGATATTTTTTCAGAGGGGGAAAAAAAAAAAAAAAAAAAAAAGAAAAATTAAAAAGTTGGGTTTCATTTTGAGCAAGTATTTAAATTGGACATTACAGTGCATCCTGCCCATTCTAATTTCTCACATGCCTTCGGCAGTTAAGCAACAGCAGCTTCCTTCTGCTGGTTTCAGCATTCTGCAGTCACATAGCAGACGTGCGATGCAGAGCACTCAGGTCTGGCTCTGTGGCTCTGTGATACAACAAATACCCAGGTGAAGCCACAGCTCGAGTATTGTGTTCAGTTTTGGGCCCTTCCCCTCAGTACAAGAAAGGCATTGAGGCCCTGGAGCACGTTCAGAGAGGGCAACAAAGCTGTGCCTGGAGAACACATCCTATGAGTTGTACCTGAGGGAACTGGGATTGTTCAGCCTGGAGAAGAGGAGGCTCAGTGCAGTATCATTCTCTATAACGACCTGGTTGTGGTGAAGTGGGTTGGCCCCTTCTCCCAGGTAGTGAGAGAACAAAAAGGAATGGCCTTAAGTTACACCAGGGAGGTTCGGGCTGGATTTTAGGAACATTTCTTCCCAGAAAGAGCGGTCAGGCATTGGAACAGGCTGCCCAGAGGTGGTGGAGTCACTGTCCCTGGAAGTGTTCAAGAAACATGGTGATGTAGCACTGAGTGACACAGTTCAGTGTGTGTGGCAGGGATGGGTTGATGGTTGGACTTGCAAATGACCTTAATGGTCTTTTGCAACCTTAATGATGCTATGATTCTATTAGATTGCATTCTGGGGCCTCTGGACACTTTCTGTAAGTTGAACATGCTGATGCAAACTAGCAAGTCTGAGATGGATCTTTCTAGCAAGATCCAGTTTCTATCACATTTCTTTTTTTTTTTTTTCACTTTACTTTTTGGATTTCCATATTTCAATAGGAAACACAATTACTAAAAACTAAAGGCAATCCTTTAGCAGTTTTATTTTGTTAAAATCAAGACCTAATCAAAGTGATCTTGTCTCCTCGTATCTATGTTACTTCTCCTTGTGACACTGCCCACATATTTTCTGCACCAGATTTTCAGCTATATTGAACTTGAGTATTTAATACATGTTCCTGGAGCAAGTCCTGTGTCAAATAGTAGGATTCTTTTTTCATGGATTTTAGATTTTTGGGTTTAGGTTAGTTCAGGATTTGTTTTATATTGCAAGTGGTTAGGATTTAAAAGATACAGATGCTTTAGTAAGAGCTGCCAATGCTTCTACTGGCTTTACTGGGAGCAGAAACTGAGCTTTATAGATCACATAGTCACTGTAGCCTTACACTGCATCACTCTTAATCTGTTCAATCTCTAACCCTTTAAACATTTTTGCTGGGGCCAATGAGACTGTGTTTATAAAATTGTGCATCTTTATGACTGTTTTCATCCCAGTTTTCCTCTCATTTAAAGTAGCAATGATTCAGAACAAGTGTAAAGATTGACTTACACTAGAACTCAAAACACTAAATGTAATTAATCAAAGTAGATGCAATTATTTCATTTACATACAATTTATACTCTAATACACTCAAGAATATTTTAGCCTTTAAAAATAGTCAGTGCAGGCTTTCTGTCACCCTATGAAACAGACTGAAAGCAGCTAAAATGACCGCTACGAAACGTGAATTTAGCATAGTAGAAGCCAGGTTACACTCAGTTCTACTGAGTTCTCAGGTTGCTGGAAGAGAACAACCTTTTAACATACAGCACCTCCATACCATCATCCAAATGCAACACTCAGGCTGGCACTGCAATCAAGAATGTAAAGTAGAGAGAGGGCTGAAATGATGCTTGATTCCAGCTGCCCACCCAGTTCTCCATAGGGATTGCTGGGTGAGACACACAAATACCCTTCCCAACCACAAATCACAGTCAGGTTTTTAACATAGGTGGCAAATTATAAAGTTATACAAAGGACATTATGTGTTACTTCACTTTTTCTATGTCTCTTTGCAGGAGCTGCAATTTCTAAGGAAAGTTTAGGGCAAGGGTGGCAATCCACATACAGCGAATCTCAGTTTAATCTAGCACTGCATGGAAGTCAATCCTTGTCATCATTAGGAATAGTTTTTCACCTGACAATTTACTGCTAATATTCTGATGTCTACAAGAGATTATCCATCTTTTCTAGAATGTCTCTATTTTCTATGCAACTAGATGAAGAGTCAGAAGTAATTTGGAAATAGCTAAGCGCTGTCTTCATTCCAGGAGAGAAAGCAAATATCTCATATGTTTAGTTTACTCACCACGGCTATTTATCCACGCTCTTCCAAATATTTCAGCATATAAAAGGAAAAATACAGGCACAAATTTTGAAAATCTACATTTTCAAGTGTAAAAAAACTAAATTATCCAAATGCATAATTACCAAAAGAAATGACAAAACTTTGATGGTTAGTCTCCACTATAATAATATTTCAAATTAAAATTTATGAGTTGAGGAGATGCAAAATAAAATAATTTAAAAAAAAAGAAATAAAGATTTTAAATTTCCTACATTTTGAACTGAACTTAAGTCTCCTCACTTTATATCACATGCTGAAGGACAGATACTTACTTGTCTCTATATGTAACTGTTACTGAAATAAAAGAATTTTCTTACTGGACATGGTAAGAAAAACCTAATGTGCAATACTGGCGTTCATACAACATGAGGAATACTGCTGTTATAAAGTCATTCAGTATCTCAACTTTGGTCATCTGCATAGAACATCATTGAAGACAACTTTTGCAGGAGTTAGGTGAAGTGCTGAAGTTGGGGGCTGCCACTGCTCCCTGTAGCACTAGGGTCTGACCCACCTGTGGGTCCCAAAATGGTGCAGGGATGTGAGTACACACAGACAAACACACACACACACACACATGCTCAGACACCCAGGAAAAGGGCTGTTATCCTCTCCGCACAGACTCTTATCAACACTTCCATTACAACACAGCAGCAGTGATAAAATTACCAGTAAGGAATTTTAAATGCATTATTAATGCACTGCTGGGGGCAGGAGAAAAGTTAACCCTGTGGTAACCACAAGCATTACTACTGTGTAATTATACCACTAAGCTATAACGATTGTTTTTGTTTCTCTTGTATTTCTTGTTAGCTGTTAATACACTTCACAGAATCACAGAATCACAGAAACACCAAGGTTGGAAAAGACCTACAAGATCATCCAGTCCAACCTTCTTTCCAAACGCACATCTTGCTGTGTACATCCAACATATTTTTTAGGTAAATGCAAGTCGAAAGTTATCAGCCACTCAGAAGTGATCCTCAGCATCTCCCTGCACGCAGTTCCTGGTTTGTTTTTGTTGTTGTTTCTGATTGTTGCTTTTATACAGAAAAATATGTTTAAAAAAAAAAAAAAGCACAGGAAAATATCACAACTCTTGCAGATATTCCTGTTTTCAGCCACAAAGCCTCGTCTGTCTTATTTCAAACAAACCTAAAACATAAATTAACCACATGCAATAAATTATCATTTGTCTGAACCTGTAAATTTTGATGGCTTTTCAATTTACAAACCATATCATAACTGTTGCTTGGTGCAGTTTTGAATCAACATGCTCCTTGGGTCCATTACTTCACAATTTCATTTAAAATAATTTTCCAGCTAAGATACCTTCTAAGCTTTTCTGCTTTCACACTAGATAAAACATTACATCAATTGTTTATCAGAAAACTGCAGGCTGTCATGGAATTTACTTTTCCTTTCTGAATTCAGTGAAGAGTAGAGGAAAAGTAAACAGAGAAAGAAGAAAGAGTAGCAGCCTTCCTGAATAGCCTAGCTGGGAAGAAAGCTGTGTTGTTCTTGATTTGACAAGAAGGATGAATCATAAATACCTTTGGCAGAAGTGTATTATCCTTACAGTTTTCTAACCCAACTTTTTCCACCTTTTATCAGTTCAGATGGGTTTCCTTCCAGTCGCCAGCCAAAAATGTGGAGAATGTAAATGGGACCAAAGCTGCACAACAGTCTTCAGAATAGCTAGAGCATTTCTCCATTCACACTTCTTTTGGTGAGCTTTGCAAAATATCTTGTTCTCCTAATTACAAGCAGAATTCTCCTACAATTAATTTTCTCAAAGCTACATCTCAGAATTGCAGCTTTTAATAGTAGATTAAGATGTGATGCACAAACAACTACAAACAAGTGAATTTTGCTGTCTTAATCAAGTGAAAAAATAGAGAAAAAATGAATTTAAAAAGTGCATGAATGACTGTGAAGAACTTTAAAAATGCTTCAGCTTGAATAAATAAATGAGTGTGCTCTCCATGAAAAATGTGCAATGAGACTTGAACACATTCTCAGTAGCACAGCTTTAAGACTGCTGCAGAAGTATTCTCAGAGCACTGGAAATCTATTTTGCATGGTAAATAAAAACTGACAAAAGATGTATATGCCCATATTGTCAGTGTGCTCCTTGCTGCCAAAAGCCAGTCTGCTGTCAAATAGATTACGTGCTTTTGGCCTTAGGGAATGGTGGCATCTTCGAATTTCTATTTCTAAATATAATTAGAAAAAAACCCACAGACATTAATACGGCTGGAGGAGGAATACCTTGTAAAGAATACTTAATTCAGGATCAGAATTTGTCTTTGGTGATTTACCAGAAGCCATCGAAGCAGCTAGAGAGTGCAGTGTACAAAGTACTGTGCTGGGACTGCACAGACCTGCTTTCCTCCAGCATACAAATGTTTCAGTGGAAAGGAGGGCAAATACCACGCAGGCCAGGCACCAGCTGAAGTACCAAACTGCATCCACCCAATGAAGGGTTTCCACGTATGAGTAATGAAAATATTTGAAAGTATTAAGATTGAAGAAAAGTGTTGCTTTGTTTTGTTTCTGTTTTCCAAACAGTGCTATTTTTCAGTTCTGTTTCTCCATCTAGGTGATGACAGGTCTACAAGGAATGTTATCTATTAACACACTAATCTTTTACTTCAGAAAGCAGAGATAAACGTTGAAACATTTAAAACAAAAACAAAAACAGATGGCTGTAAGTGAATAACAGGTTCACTTAACCAAACATTCTATTTCCTGTATCTTGAATAATTAACCAAAAAAACTGTTTACCAACAATTATATAACAGCTTTTATAGTAACACAAGGAGGAGAAAAACATTTAGCACCGACTCTCATAAATAATTCAAGAGGTCTAATTTACCATAATCATGTCTGGCATTTATCTTCAGTAAATAATGTATTAGGCATATACTGTGCACTATTTCCTACAGTAACTACTAGAGAGCATTAGGAACAAACCCATCTGTGTTTTGCATTCTGTAAATCAGACCAGCTCTTGCATGCATAAAATGATTGCTGATGAAACCATTTACCTACGCAATGGATAGAAATGACATCTTTTAATGTAAAATTAAATAAATATTATCGAAACTGCAGCATAGAGAGGTTTTCTGTATACCATAAATATTCATATCTTCCAAACTGACAAAGCATACCTCAGAAACCATAGGAACCACTTTAGGAAAAGAGTTGGGTTTTCCACAGTCACTGCACTACTGACAGGTTAATTTGCATAAGAGCAAATTAACATCTCAAAAGCCTTGTCTTTGCTAGCATTTTCAAGAAATCACCTACCATCACAGGAAAGGCACTGCAGCTATCCTAGCAGAAGACAAACGTGCACTCACTGTGGGTGGATTGGTTTGTTTCATTGAAACACTATTGCCTCAGCTGGTTTCATCTCTATTTACCAGCTCTAATTCCTAATAAACGGTAGCCTGTATGTAACCCAGAACATGCTTGGTGTTCTCCTTAGATTTCTTTTTTTTTATTTTGCCTGATAAATCTGCAGTTAACTTAATCTTCATTAGAATGTAACAATTTAACTTTTTCAAATTAAAAGGAATTTAATTTATCACATCTCCAGATGATTCAATCTGCACATAAAACAAGACTTCTGTTAGAAGCTCACTTCTGGTTTATTTTATTTTTTTCAACTTTCTGAAAAGTGTTTGGCAGTTATTCAGAACATTACAGTTTCCAAAACTTGATACACTTTATTTTTCCATAGGATTTTGTATTGTCCATGGCTAGGACAATTTTCACATTCCAAAAAAATATGCCTAAACATAACATTTTATATGAACAACTTAAATGAAATCAAAAGTATACCTTCTCACATAGTTTATTATCCTAGTATCATCCATTTAAGTGATCTAATAAAAGTTCACAGAACTTGACAAGCACCATCTTTGAGGACTCCAAGAAACCTACATAAAGCATGCCATGAAGCACAGTCAGCAGAAGTTTCTTTGTTTTTAAAGGACACTTGCGTTAATTTCCTTAGATTCCCCTTATTCTACATGCTTGTCTGATTACTATAGACATGTAAGGAATCCACTCACCTACCAGGCTTAGGATCTAGTCATACAGCTACAACATATATTCTTCTGTCATCCTTTTGTTGTACATCATCATCTGAATAACAGCACTTTTTCATACTTCACATGACCTCCTATAAAAATGAATTATCTCCTTGAATACATTAAAGACATTCTAGAGGATAGAAAATGTAAAAATAGTTCAAGAACTATTTTTTTCACATTGTTTTACCTGACTAGACCACTGAGATTCATTTTGAAAGATAGTACAAATTGCCAGAATAACTTCCTTTTATTTTTGTACAAGAACATTTACTGCGAGACCAGTTTCCAACTGTCTCAGTTTCTTCAACCTTAGATGGAAACATGACTCCCTCTGAAAGAAGAGAATGTCAAGAGCATTTATGAAATACATCAGCAACTCAACAAAAGGAAAAGCCTGAGCAATAGCATGGCAGGATGGAGGAGGCTTTCACTGATTCAGCCTGGTCAAATTACAAAAAGGATGTAGGGAAAGACAGCAACTTTATATCTATCCTTCCATTTTCTGTTGCCTAATATTCAAATGGAAAGTTGTCCTTTTGATGTCAAGGAAGTTGTGTGGGACCAAAGCCAGTACATGTTCACTTGGCCAAAACGAGTCAGTGATAAATGGATTCAAACCAAGTTAAATGAAAGCCATCAGAATGCTAGAATACAACCATCAGTGGAGAGATGCATGTTGAATGAAGTCTCCTACTACAGAAAATCAGTTTTAATTAGGAAAAAAAAAAAAAAAAATTACTCTTGCTAACTAAAATTTTTAGGACTTTGTAAAGAAATCAGAGAGTTATATTTTTTTATATGGAATTATACATCTTCATCAGTACAATCAGTAGAGCAAATTAGATGAACTTTCTGCATCTGGATTGGAATCGTATCTGCTTTAACTATTACGTGGGTAGAGATCTACCTTCATTATGAAAGAAGGGCCCTTACTCCAAAGATTCAAAGAGCAAAAAGCACAAAGGCAATTTACAGATATATTATGAGGGCAATACAGTTTGGATGACACAATATAATTTAATCATACATAATGTCATAACAAGGCTTCCATCGAGAGATTTTTCAGTCATGAATCTGAACCAGCAAAAAAACTCCCAATTAGTTGAAAGCAGTTTTCTATTTCTTACTCATTTAATTTCCCTTAAATTGTCAGCGTTGATTTGGAAGATATCATGTGAAGCTCAACCTCTAAATATTAATAATGCAGAAAATACTGTAACATCTATATTTCATCAGAAGCTATTAATGTATGAATCAAATAAAAATGCAAACATAAAATCATTACATGCAAAATGGAATATAGATTACATTTGTTCATCATGACATTATAAAATGTCAAAGACCTATCTCCAGCTCCAGAGTCCTGATCAAAACAAGAATCACTTTAACAGTAGAAATGCCTACTGACAATTTGTCAAGTTCAGATAAAACCTAATTTCATAATGTATGAAGAAAATGAAAAACATAGCAGGACCATAACAACAGAAAATTACACCGTCAGAATAAATGCCAGGCACTAAATAAGCACCTCTGTGAAAACTTCATGCTGTAGACCACTGTTGTCTCTGAACTATTGCCATATTCTCAAACTGAAAGACAAAGGCCAAATAGTCTGATGTCTAAAGAGAACGCAACAGAATTAGTGGTTAGAAGGTCCTTCACTAATTGACTTTCCACCACCATGGAGTTCTGCCAATAACTCCCAGCTACTAAAATAAATGGGTACTGAAACCTCTGAAAGGGAAAAACAGTAGGAGATGGAATTGACCAGGAGCATGGATGTGTGACTTTTCTGGCCATAAGGCTAAACAGGGAAGTCAATCTTCAGTAGCACTGTTCTGGTATACAGAAAGGGAGAGGTAGGGTGAGGCAAGAGCTCAGTAAACATATCCAGACTTTCCACATAGAAAGGTTTATCTATCACCGAGTTGTTACTCATGCCTGAGAGCTCCAGAGCTCCACAGTTATATGTGATAAAGTGATCGCCAAAGCCTGGAAATGACTGACTTGGCATTATAGGCAAACTAGAATGGAGCCAATTCTAATATTTGCCTTTCCACAAAGGTTAAATATCAAAAAAGAAAAATTAAACTAAGTTAAATAAACAAAATGTATGTCATTTTGAATATTATATTGTCATTCTCGACAGAACTAACCATAGTTATACAAACAGTTAGAAACAGATATTAATTTCAAGAGTGTAGCGACCAATAGAGACTGGAATCAGCCTTACAGAACCATTTCTGAATACCTTACAGTTTTCTCTACAGCAAAAATCTGACTTCTGTATAGACTAATTAGTCTGGTATTAGATTAATATCAGACCACACAATAATAGTCAAGTAGCTGCAATGTGATTTTTGAATCTTTACAAACAAAAAGTCATTTGGGATGTGGGAGGTATTTTTCATAAAAAAGAGAGTAGCCATCATGGAAACATTTGGAATCTATAAGGGCCAAAAGCATCTTTAAAAAAGTTTTACTGTTAACTGTGAAAGTTAAAGAACAGATAACTATTATCCTTATAGCTGCCTTTAAGTAGTTCAGCTAATTTTATACAACGGATGGATAGGAGCTCATTTTGTGACTCTATTATGCATTATTTTTAGACTTTTCTTATTACATGACAACCAACCTAACCCTTACCACACAGAGAATGTACCTATTAATGTGACACTGCTAATTCTAGATATCCTACATACTTTTACCTCACAGAAACAGAGAAAATTTAATGCAAGAGCTTATATTCCTGCAGGGAGAGATCAAATAAAGACGCGGAGCAGTTGATCTTCCTTCAAATCCTTATGACTACAGAAAAGTCAATTTAGAAAATTTAGAAATGGCTTCAATAAGTTTGGGATTTCCTTTCCAACATTTCATAAATCAAACTGTTAATCCACACACAGCATCTGCTTCTTGCAAATTCCAGGTACAAATCTATTTGTGTCTTTTTTGTTAATTGGAACATACTTCTGAAATTGCCTCTGCTAGGGTGGTCACCAATCCTTGTACATCACTGTCGTACAGTGAAAATTTGTTCTAAAAGGCAACTCAAAACTAAGAAAGCCAGAAAAAAAAAAAACAAAAACCATCCCTAATTCACATACAGTGATATGTTCCACTTAAGGATTGAACCATATAGTAATTATAATATACAATTATACCTCTACAATGCAAGACTAATGCCACATCAAAATTGCTTATTGTACTTCTGAAATTTCTTTTTAGGGAAAGCACTGGTTTCTTTTCTTTTTTTTTTTTTTTTTAGGAAAAATAGAATTTTGACAATAATTGGAATTACTACAGACTCTTGTTTAAACTTGCACAGTATCACATATGTCAAAGAAAAATTATGTCTATTATGCCCATTATCCATTTATGCAAAACAACGACATTAAGGGACACAGCTGAAGTCACTAACTCACTAATTGAGAACACAGTTGCAAACAAAGCAGTAGCAACAGAAAACGTATGTGTGTTGGGGGGGGAGGGGGAGGAAGCATTCTAAAATATGTGAGTTATAAAGCCATACATCCTGAAGATGGAAGGAAAGAAAAAAAAAATAGAAAGAAAAAAGAAAAACATTCAGACTTCACCTTTCACTTAATCCTTGGAACATTCCAAGGCACTGACTGCACTGCTTTGAAGTGCATACTCGTGCCACACCTAGACAGACTGCAGTTCACGGCTGTTTAAGTTCCTTCAAGAAGTACACATCTACAAATCTGCACTGACATTCAAAGGTCAGTCAATGTTTAACCGATCTCTCGACTTCTTTTCTAAACCAATGTCTATGCTCACAACCAACTCCTTTATTGTGCCTTATATATCTATATTGTGCCTTAGATATCCTCTTGGATGTCCAGCCACATTAGCCAATTTTTCTTCAGACAATTTAAAACTAATATTAATATCATAATTGGAATTCAGATAAAACTGTTCTCTATCTACTTAATTATCAAAATAATTTTGAGTACTCTATTGTAAATAACTACAGCTGGAAAGCAATGAATACATTTAAGCCAATTAATCCAGAGATATAAAGCATTATGCAGAAACCAGATTGAAGTATGAACTGAAGATCTCTGTGGAACATGTGATCAGTTACACACAGATAGACATAGACACTTTGAAGAAAATGCAAATGTCCTAAAAGTTTAATCTCAAGAGTGTCACATTTTCCTTCACCTGTTATCATTTTCCTGTGAGCTGACCCACTAATTCTTGTCTTAGACTTTGACCTTGCAACACAAAAAGCAAAAGTTGGACAGGAGTAGAAAGAAAAGACTGTGGTCTTCTCCCAATAACAAATACAATGAATTTTCATAAGAACTACTAAACTATAACAAATATGTAGGTAAATACCTCTACCTAGGATATTCATCTCCTCTCCTCCTGCCCTATCCATATCTTCATATGCCAAATATGCACATATTCAGGTGTACAGATTATGACAGGCTGTAGAAATATTATTACGACATTAAAGCTATTGTTTATTTATCATTTTAAATACTGTTTTCTGACTTCAGTTTAAAATGTTCACCATTGTATAACAAATGGCAGGTCATAGAGAAATGTGATCTCTGTAGAAAGAAGTTAACATATGAATAGAAAATGAATTCGAGATCAAGTATCACAAATGTGCAAGTTGACAGCTATAACTCCACAACATGCATTCCTGCATCTGCAAAGCATGCTGAAAATTAAGCACATTAACAATTCAGTCAGTAAAATACCTTGTTCGTGTAACCAGAACTCATCACCACTGAAACAGCTCTGCAGATTGGCAGTGCAAAAGAAACTATACATTCTAAATGAGATTGTTCGATTCCTCTTTCTATTATGAAATCTAATTTTATCTCTTTGTCCTATTTAATAACAAGTTTTTTACAAATTCTGTCAACATTTATTATACATGTAAACCATAAAAAACTGCCTTCTTAGCAAGAGCAGTGAATGAAATTACAAAACTGATGCTGCTGTTCTTACTTGATATCTTGCAATAAATGAGAACCTCGCACATTCTGCCTGGTTTAGTTTTTGAGACATTAAGGTCAGGCTATAAACAAATCCAATAGATGAAAAAATATCCTCAAAACTAGTCATGTTAGCATAGCAAGGGAATCAACAGGGATTCAGTAGTACATGCTACTAAACCAAGTGCACCAAGCTTTCTTATTCATCGTTGCAAATCTCAAGCTGTTTGATGCCATTTGAGTTGAGTCTGGATGAATGATGCCAGGATTAAGAGTGAGGCCAGTGTACACAGCATGGGTAGCAGGAGGAGCTGGAAGACACTGTGTAACAGGCAAACTATCACTTAGCTGCCATTACATGATGAGATCATTTCCACAACTGAAGCGTTGCAATGGATGGCTATAAGCTCTTCAGAAGGGATAGACAGCAAAGGCAGGATGGTGGATGGCTCTCTGCGTTAGAAAGTGTTTCAGCATTGTAGAACTCTGGGCTGAGAATGATAAGTTCAAGTTCCTATGAGTACGGATCAGGGGAAAGCCAGCTAGGAGGACACACTGGTGGGTGTCTGTCAAACCAGGATAAAGAGATGGATGAGGCATTCTACAGTCAGCTGGAAGAAGTTGCATTATCGCTATCCCTTGCTCTCATGGGGGACTTCAACTTCCCTGAGATACACTGGAAATAAAATACACCCCAGAGAAAGCAGTCTAGGAGGTTCCTGGAGTGAGTGGAAGATTGACTTCCTGATGCAGCTGGTAAGAAAGACCACCACGGAAGGTGCCCTACTAGATCTGCTGTTCAAAATGGAGAAGGACTGTGGTGGTCAAGAGCTGTCTCAGACAGAGTGACCAAGAAATGATAGAGTTCAGTATTCTTGGTGAAGTCAGGAGGGGGTTCAACAAAACTGCTACCTTGGTTATCCTGAGGGTAGACTTTGAACTATTCAGAACACTGGTAGGAAGAATCCCTTGGGAGTCTGTCCTGAAGGGTAGGGTGTCCAGGAAGGCTGGCTGTTCCCTAAGAAGGAAGTCTTAAATGCACAGGAGCAGGCTGTCCCTCTGTGCCAGAAAATGAGCCAGCAGGGAAGTAGACCGGTGTGGCTGAACAGGGAACTTTTGCTGAGACTCTGGGAGAAAAAGAGAGTTGACCTCCTGTGGAAGAAGGACTGGGTAACTCACACAGAGTACAAGGAAGTTGCAGGCTGTATATGCAGGGAGAAACTCAGAAAGGCTAACGCCCTGCATGAGCTCAACCTGGTTAGTTGTTTCTTCATATTCTCATTGTATATTCAAAAGCATCCTATCCTGCTCTATTTCACTTGCTATTTAAACTTTCAATTTATCATGCTTATAAGTAATAGTGTTTCGTCTGGACTCAGGATGTAGGGAGTCTTCATTTTTAAGTCACCATTTTATTTTATGATTACATAAAAGTAATCTCCAGTTACAAAAAGCAATCTGAAAATTGAGTAACAAGAAAAGAAAATAAATTCTAAAATCCCTTCAGGACTTAAATGATAAATTTTCTCTTTCCTCAGTAACCTTATCACCACAGAGTGTTTTTAAAATACCTATTTTATTTAAGAATACCCTGTCAAATATAACACTATTTCATTTAGCAATTCACAAAAAATGCACAATAAAGAATATATCCTCATCTGCAATTTTCCCCCAAAAGCCAGAATAAATGTAGTTGAGGCTGGAACAGATGCTGTGGTCTAGTCTCATTCAGTGCAGCTGTAATTATATAATTTTAGCAATTAATTCTGACTGGGGCTTTGCTCAGCTCTGGCTGAATGCACCGCGGCTGATTGTTCAGAAAGTGGCCTCGTGCGATTGGCTCCCTCTCTGCAGCGAGACGTTCAGATGGCAACATTTGCTTTCAGCAGCCTGAAAAACTAAAAACTCTTTGGGATTCAAGAGATAATTTGAAAAGCACGGGCAATGCAGCAGAAAGAGTTTCTACTCAAAACCTGATTTAAAAAAAAAAAATAAAAAAAATTGAGGATGCTTGACGCATAGTTCTGCGTATATCAGAGTAAAATTGAACTCCAGATTTCTGTCACAGCTCAGAGAATTATTTGTGAAAATATTAGAGAAGGATGAGCAGTCAAACTGGAGAGAGCTTAAACTTGAATATTTTCTTTATGGCAGTGGCCATCAAAATTCCTATATTTCTGATATTTCGACTATTACGCAAATGAAAGAATAATTCAAAAACTAATATATGAAAAAGGCTTTCAAAAGCTATTGTTGGAGCAAAATACATGGCTAAAATACATATTTTGGAGCTGAAACAATTCATGCAGATCTTCTGTTAAGCGATCTAAACCATTTTGCACAGTTCCTGCTTAAGAGGAAAGGCTGTTTCATTTATTGTCATAAACATTTCAAAGGTTTTTTCTGGAAAATCTGCAGTTTATTTGAATACTGTTTTTTTTCCCCCCAGCTTCAGTGGAAAGCACACTTTTCTCATTACACATCACTTAGACAATAGTGACTGCCTTGCAGTGATACTACACAGCAGTAGAAGCATTGTCCTCTACAGTTTTTTACTTGTTTCAAATTTATTTTATTTTCCAAATTATTTTTAAATTTACTAAACCACTCAGGCAAGCTCCAGAAATTACAGAATGAAAGAATAAGACATGAAAAGTATCTGCCGCCAAACTATGTACAGAAAATTCCAGAAAAACTGCAAGCCATGATGATTGTTATTGTACAAGAAAATTTATTACAAATTAATGTTGTAGTTTCATTAAAAATATCTGCAGATTTACTTATTAGCTGGACAAAAATGATTATACGTTACATCCCATTCCTGTCATTTGGGAGTATATTCTTTTCGTACTGTAAGCATACATTGAGGAATTTTTCAACTACAAAAAAAAAAAATCATTCTTAAGAATGACTACTAGAAATCTGTCCTTAAAATATAAAATTAGCACTCACAAAGAAGATTGGGAAAGGCAAAGTTAGTGTGATACATGTAGTTCACAGAGGACATATGGCATGAAAATTTCTCATTCATCATAGTTTCCATTAAAGTGTTTCTAAGTTAGCCTGGCAACATTCGCTTCTAGCTGTCATCTCATCAAATGAACCATAAGGTTATAAAGCTCACAAAATTGTATATATGTATGTGAACATTCACATTTCTTCCCCACAGAAGTTTAAGTGCACAGCTTCCAGTCTGTGTTAACTATAGTTATAATGATTAATAGCACCACAATAATTGGTGTCCAGTGCCTATTCATCATAGGGAATCCATTTCTTTATGGAGTTCCTCTTTATGTAATAAATACAGGACTTTTGGATTGTACCTGACAGCTTGATTAATGATGCTACAGTTAGTTTCTCACACAATAAGCACAGCGTAAGTATTTTAAGTGTCAGTTGTTCAGCCCAGTTTCAAGTCCATTTACTACTCTTCACCACTAACAAACTGTAAAAGAGCTGAAGTGTACACAGTGTGAAGAGTTGTTTCTTTTTTATTCTTTAATTAATATTATGTGTACACAGCTCTGCTATTTAAGCTACAAGTTGGAAGGAACATGTAAAGAAACTACTGACCTCTAATCAGCAAAATGGCATGACTTTAAACTGTTTAGAGCAACAGAGTGCAAATTATGTTAATGATGTACCAGAGGCCCCCCATGTCAGCTTTTTTTTTTTTTTTTTAATCCAAAAACTACTTGTAAGCAATGCATAGTAAGGAACTCCAATGAAACAACAGAAGAAACGTTTGAACATTCAGATATGGAATTCTCCACTCATGCTGCACTTCCCAGTGCATCAGCATGCCCAGCAGATAAGCAGTGCATTTCCCATCCAATGTTGTGGTAGGAGGAGGATCCTGCAGATAGATTTTCAAATCTAAGTACATATTCAGCTTTGTCACTGGCTCAAACTTTTCTGTAAGGGTGTCTTCAGACAGTTTTTCAGATGTCAACTGATTTCTCTACAGCTAAATAATTTTAATCCGCCTTTTCAAATACTCAGATTAACCAGTAGTTTTATCAAGGAATTTAATAAGCTTTATCAAGCTGAACTCACAAATACAAACCACAGTGACATGGCAAATCACTGGAAGAAGCAGCAGCTGTTTTAGTTTCCTTATGTTCATGTATGTTAAAAATACCACATGCGAGTCATGAGAAAAGAAATGCAAATAAATCATTCTTCTATCCAGGTGTGCATCAATCAAAAACTATTCATACTGGTATGTTACCAAAACTTAACACAATGCTGAAGTCATGCTTCCTCCACTCAATAAGCTAACACACAAGCACTTACAATAAAGGGTAAGCAGTCAAATTATAAATCAGAGATCCATACTGTGGATTTGTTTCTGTTCAGCCCAGGAAGTTGTGCCTGGCGTCCTACATGATTTATTGCCTTGAAACAATCACAACTTGTGTTGTCACCTAAAGCATTAAACAAGGCATTTTTTGAGTAGCCAAGAAATAATCTTTATGAACGTACAAATAACTGTACTGGATAAACAGTGTTCACCAATATCGCATCCCACAGCAGATGCTTAAACATGCCATAAGGATAAAACAAGTATATATTAATATACTTCTGATATATTCTCCTAAGCAGCAGTAATCTGTGTTTTATGAGCTTAAGATAAAACAAGC
The DNA here is from genome assembly GCA_037305975.1 of Chrysolophus pictus. Classification (NCBI taxonomy): domain Eukaryota; kingdom Metazoa; phylum Chordata; class Aves; order Galliformes; family Phasianidae; genus Chrysolophus; species Chrysolophus pictus. The sequence goes on from CM074587.1 coordinate 12,647,510, forward strand.
TTTTACATCTATTTAATTTTCAATACTCTTCAGTAAACTTTTCCTTTGTACTGCTATATAATTGCTTTTTGAACTTATTTATACTTTGGCATTAGCAATATCTCATGAAAAGGAATTGCATAGATTAACTTTGTCTAATGGAAACAACATGTTTAAACACTCTTCAGTTATTCTATTAAGAGAAACAGTGAGTAATTTCTTGATCATTTCTTTCTTGACAGTGACTTTACACAGCTCTCAAAACATCCGCTCCTCCCTTTTCATTTCTGTTGTACATTCATCTTGCTAGCCTTAGCTCCTCCTGCAAAGTTGTCCCTTTCCAGCAGATTACAGATTTGATTCTCTATCTTTTCTCATTTTACTGAATCCTAATTGAGAGAGAAATTCAGCACTGCATGTTATTCAAGATTTGAGCTCAACACAGATCAATATTACAGCATGATAATTTGTTCCATTCTTTATCCCGGTCAAAATGATCTCTAACATAATCTTTGCTAATTTTGACTTCTAGTTCGCATAAAGCATGATTCTGTAGGTCTCAGTTGGACCACCAATCATTCTCTTTCACCATAAATTCATAGGTAATAAGGGGATGAGAAGGACAACAGAAGTTCGAGAAGATATTGCATTCTTTTTTACATTTATAGTAATTCATTCTTTTCAAACATGCAGTTTCTCAGTATTCCCTCAAAGACATAAGTTTTCCCCACCGTGAGCTACCTGCATGGAATTATAAAAAGACAGAGATCAAGACCAACCCTGTTTATTGAACTGACACAATTCTTGCAAAACCTGCTAGCATTGGCTCAATGTTGTAAATGCAATTTTGCAGAATTTGTATTGTAGCGTAACACTTCACTTCTGTGGTTTTTGACCCAACTTTAGCTTTAACCATCTAAGGAACAGGAAGATGCGTGAACTAGGTCACATTCAATAAGTTAGGATATACTAATTGACTGCAAAATGTACATACTACGTCACTTTTCAATCGTAAGCTATGTAACAAACTGCACTGAATTGCTCTTGGTCGTGTTCAAATTATCCCATATAATTATTCCCTGAAGGAGTTATTGCTTTCAGTAGTAATCTTAAGCTCATGAAAGAAAACCATCCTCTTTTTAAATTTTTCAGATTTATGAAATATGCTATTCCAAGGAAGAGTTCTCATTTCATTTAATTTTTAAATATAACATTTAAAAAACTAGAAGGGCTGAAGTAATACAATGAGATATTTTTAAGCTCGTTTTAAATTTGATCACCTTTTCATTCACTTATTCATGCAGCAGATGGACCTCAGTCCACAATACAACTAAGTCACTAGGTCTCATTTCCATTTCTACAAAAACATGTTTTGAATCCAGGAACAGTGAAAGATTACAACTATTAAGAAATTATTTTTTTAAAATAATCAATTTTTACTGTATTTCTGCCTGTCATACTAGTGCCCCTGAGCTTAAAGCTTAAGAAAATAATGAATTAAAAATGGCTTAAACATTAAGATGTCTGATTTAACATCAGACTTCCAGCAGTTTCCTAAAGCAGAAGTGTTTGTGGATTTTCATTTTCTACCAGCTCTTTAATTTTTTGCAAGAAGTTGACACCAACAACATTTATTTAAAATGGTCAGCACAGGCTTTTAAACTGGCATAAATTATGGAAATATGGGGAGAAAAGGGGAAATATTTCATTATCAGCTTGACCATAGAAAACAGTTGCTACATAAAACAGAATAATTCTCTAATACATGAACAGTGATCTGCTCTGCCATAAGAAGATGATCATGCAACATGCTGATGCATTTCAGCTCTTCCATGTCTCTCCTAGCATCAAAATCAAAACTCCAAAAAAATCTAAAGAAGGAGCCTGGATGTACTGACAGAATCCCAGAGTAACTGGTTTGTAATCTTAGAGGAGAATCCAAACTACATCCTGACAATTACATCAATATAGAAAACGTGAGAAATAAATGGTAAATAATCGATTTTAATTATGATGATTTATCATGAAATCGAACTGTAATTCACAAAGTTGTCTTAAATCACTCTTTCCTAGAGGTAGAATTTCATTGATGACTACTGCCTTTTTGTAAGATAATCGGATTTCTGCAAATCAGGATAAGATCAGATAAGAAGGCCAAATGCTTTTTGCAGATACATACTGAGTTACTAACTACCAAATCTAAACATTGCTTCATTGTCTAATGAGTTTCCAGAATATTTAAACTTAGGGAAAATATGCTGGGATTTTTTTTGTGTTTTTGTTTGTTTGTTTGTTTTGTTTTGATTTTGATTTTGTTTTGTTTTTTAAAGTCATTAAGCTTAGAGGAGGAAAGTTTACTCAGTGGCTTTCCTGTATTATCAGATCTATATTTTAACAACCTTATACTATCCCTTAATATTGCAGGTTAGCCATCTCACTTCAAGAATTTTTATCTTTAAATAGAGACTCCTGAAATCTCTTCACTTGTAAATAGTAAATTCATTTAAAATTCATTTGAGTAAGGAATTATTTTTTTTCCTTCAAAAACTCAGTGTTTTTGTGTACACACAAAGAAGAAATTTCAAAATAACTCCCATGTAGTATGACATTATGTAACAAATCTATGAGTAGTTCCAATTTTCTGTAAATTTCAAGAGCTTTCATGTACCCATTTAGAATCACTTATTGTTTGTCCTTCCATTTTTGCGCTATGTAAGAAAAACAGACAAATGGAAATCTGACCTAAAGAGCAAGTATACACTGGGACAATCTAGCCAGCAATCAATTCATGATGGAGAGAGCACTATAGAAAAGAAACAGGTGCTTTGTGCAAGGAAATAAAGGTACCTACATAGTTTGTCCACAACATAGTTCCCATCCTTGTTGACAAAGAAGAAGTCTGAACAAAATACCAAGAATGCTACGTTGCTGGATACCACACACTATCAATAATTTAGCTTGAAATCACACCTGATATCCGCAGGTAGAGCTGTTCTAGAAGTCTGGTGAGTGGTGTATTTAGTCTGGGGGGGAAGACAAAACTCTAGTAGTAGTGAAATCTTCAAGACAAAGTACTGCCTACTGTGTACCACAATGGGAAAAAGCTTAGGTCCCAAACAGTCTCAACATCACTGAAAGAAAATATTTTCTTGTTATCAAACAAGTGGATTCTTTGTACAAATGCCACAGAAACTGCAGGAACCCAGATTTCTAGGTCTTCTAGCTCACAACATGTAGGAGCACCGCAAACTCACTGCCCATCTCTAATAACAAAATACATCCTTCCAAAAAAGATAAAACATCAATAAGATTGCTCCTTGTAAACATGAGGTCCTCCTCATGCTTTGGGTCAGGCTTTTCCGTAGGGAAGGCTCACAATGGATTCAGAAATATTAAAAATCTTTACAGAATTGGAACAATGTCAGTCAAGAGACAACAGCATTTTTGGAGAATAATGGTTTGACATAAGTTGAGTTCTAGATATTAGTGATAACAGAACCTTCTCTAGTTTCCAAAATATTGAACAGTATGTCTATTAGATATAGCGGAAATAAAACCTTGATTTCCTAGTACAACAGACTGCAAACAAATATGACTAGATTTAGCTTTGGAAATACAATGGATTTGAGAAGCCTCTTCTAAATCTTGAACAACATTATGTGATCTGAAAACTTTCCCTGCTTTCTCTGAACTGATCCTAAAAATTGCTCTTAAAGTTAATTCCTATATAAGACTATGGCAGAGAACAAGAGAATGGCTATGCTTTACACTTTTCAAACACTCAGGAAAAAAATCTTTACAAATTTTCATATGCCCATAATCACAATAGAGGTAAGGAGAAAAATTAGTAACCTGAAATAAATCACTTACATGAAATTCTTCTAGTTCGAACTGTCATCCAATAACTACAATCATTGCTATAGCATCAAGAGATGTAAGAGGTTTTCAACTTTTTTCTGTCAAGACAGAACACTTCATGACAAGAAGAGGTCAGGAAAGCAAATGCCATGTGGGAAGCAGCAGCAGGGACGAGGAGGGAGGAAAGAAGGGGAAAAAACAAAGCAAATCTTACATATCTCTTATTGACTGAAATAACGACTGTAAAGTCAGTTACTATTCCATTATATGATAACTGCAGTATAATACAGTGTCATACTCTATAACTGAAAAGCATGTATGATCGAATATCGGAACTCATGAATTTTAAGTATGTGGAAGACGTTGCATTGTTAAGCAGAAACTGAAATGCAAAGAAAAAGCAAGACCAGTTAATTCAAGATTTTCATTTAGATTTTGAATAATTACGTCACCAAATCTGAATTGTTTTAAAAAGCATTTAAAAAAAAGTTTGAAAAGATTTAACAAACAATTAAAAATGTAAGTTAAAAAATACCCTTTTAAATGCCCATTCTCTTCTGAAGAGTTCTCTTTTTTTTAATTTATCAGTCATATTAATAAATTCACAAGTTTACCTTCATACTTTGAATCGATAGGCATTATCCAGTGTATATAACTTATTATTTCTTACGAAAATTTTGAATGGTTGGTGGTAGTGATGCTAAATTCTTCCTGTGAACACAGGAAAGCAATACAGAAACGAGCTGACAATTCTTTTCCCAGAAGTCTGATGAATTCAGTAAGCAGTTCAGTTTCTAGAATGCAACACAGAGCACTGTTACAAATGAACAGGGTGCGATGGGGAGGCCGCGGATAACTCTTCTTAGATAAACGCTGAAATATTTTGGTGTCTGTGAGGAGAAAAGCAAGGAGAGAAAATTCTCCTTCGAAATATGAGCTGTATAATTTACTTCAGTTACTAAGTAACAGGAAATCTAAAACAATACTTTGAATGACATTGTCTTCTCTCTGATGTTAATGACAATTACTGAGTTTAGTCACCGCTTTTTCAATTAATATATAATGCTAGACATCGGGATAATTTTCTCTTTATTCACAGAATTTCAAGGTGAACAGCTAATAACCTACAATAAGTTAAATTACTCACTCAAGATTAATGGTATTGAGTGTAGAGTCTAACAACTTAGCACTGCAATCCTTCATAGAATATATGGATGAATGAACATGATAAAAGAAATCTGCCAATGATCCTTAGAACACGCACACACTGCATGAGAAAGTGACTTTCTCAACCTTGGGCTTGCCCTTTGGAATAACAGATGCCCAGGACAGAATAAATTCATGCGCTTGCTTCTGCAATTTAGATCATCTGTCCACCAGTTAACAACAATGGGACTCAACCGTTCAGAGTCACTGCTGCTATCCTAAAGAGCACGTGAAAGTACCTTCACCATTCCTAACACAGATCATTGGCTTTTTCTTTTTAAGTATATTTTACTAAGCATGCTATTTCTGTAATTCAAATCAAATGTTTAGATCAAGCAAATTTTGAGCTTGAAAGTTTATGACTCTGATGTAAAGTTCAGCAAAGTCACATGTTATTTACTGATTTTAGTACCCTTGGGTGAGGGCACGATTTAAAAGGATGTTATTCCATTTACTATTCACAAAAGGCATTGCTGCATCGGATGCAAACATTGAAACTTATGCACTACTTCAAGTCATAGAGTCTATTCTACTGCTCAGTAGTTAAATACACACATAAATTACATACAAAATACAGCATGCTTACATGAAAGTCTGTGGAATATTAATCTTTAGTGACATTCAGCAATAAATTCTAATGTTTAAATGCTTCATTCTCATTCAACTGTTCCAGTACTTGAGGAAATAGAATTTTCCCCTTGCAGAACATTCTTTAAATTTAATTAAGAATATGAGAATTTTATATTTCAAAATTTATGAAAGTGATTTATTTTTCTCATGAGATTGCAAAAAAACCATCTTTTAAAAGGAAAATATTCTTAGGAAAACAAAAAGCCAATCACTAATAAGTATAATCATAGATTTTACTAAAAATAAAACTACCTTTTGGAATAAAATTATTAGAATTAACATTCATAGGTTTCAGATTACTTTATACCAAAAATTTTAATGTATACTATATAGTTCAACACTTGTTTTTGTAGAAATAAGCAAAGAAATTTAGTTTTAACTGTGTCAATTTTCACTTCTAATACATTTCAATATGAAAAGTGATATAGTAATTCATTTAATCTGTTTTGCATACATTTTTCACATAGCTTTCAGCAAGAATTCTCTGATTAAAAAGAGAAATCTGAACAGATGATCCCATTTTCCAATTTATAACAAGATATAAATTCTCTAACATTAAATAATTTTTCATATATTTCAGGAAGTGTTATTAAGTGCACTATGTGCATTAATAAATGTAGTGCAGAAATCAATGCAACCTCTGAAGACAAATACTTACGTATCAAAAGAGGATCACTCATTTTATAGCAGCTTACTGCCTCTGAAAAGGACGCCTCTAAATTACTTCATTTACTTTAAAGTTTAAATCTTTAAAGTTAACCTGTTCATAAGTTGCACTAGGAATTGAGCTTCATTTTTTCCCCTGTACTCTGGGAGTCTGTTTTCAGGCTTTTCTCATAAAAACTAAACATTAAACACAGGTAACGTATATTTTATTCACATCAGCTTTGGGCGAACACTAGAAGAGCATTTAGCAGCTGGTTTTGTCACCACCTGTGAGCAAGGTGCAACATCTACTCTCCTCCACTTTGTCACTTATCCGCACTGATAAACAAGCAGCTAATGGCACTAGATACTTGCAGAGGAAGGAGAGCGCTGGAGGTCTTTGAGGACTTACAGGTCAGAACATCAAAGAACTGGCCTCCCAGATAAGATCACTTCTTCCCCACACACTCACCACCCAACAAACAGTACCCAAAACATGCAGCGCACGCTGCTATGGTATTTTGTCCTTGTATTTCCTCTGCACATTCCTCTGTATTTTTTTTTTACTTCTTCCCTCCAGTTCCCTTTTCTGTGTGTTTTCTGTATCCCCCTACAAAGTTGACAAGTCTGACAGGCTATGTCTGTTGTTTCCTTCCTTTTCAGATTCACTAGGAAATATCAGTTCTCAAGCCAGAAACAGTTAATTCACCTTGCTGGACAGGAGACATGTGACACTCCACCATTTCTCGCTGCAGAAGGATGAAGTCTGTTCTGCACACTTGCCAACTAACAGCAGCGTTTGTTAGGCACCACCGATTACACAGCAAATGAAATATTACAGAGTCCATCCCCTTTAATTAAAAGGCAAATTTTGTGCTCCGAGTTCAAAGCTATTAATTTTCTTTGGAATCACAGGGAATATCTGAAAATGGCATTCTGGTCAACGTATTTGTGGAAGGAAGGTTCTGGAGAAGACTGCTGGAAACAAATTATGATTGATTTTTGTTGAGAAGGCAAATTCTGTTATTTTTATTGCTTGACCTCACAGCCCACTTTAGAACTCAACACTCCTCTATAAGCAAATGAACTTAGCAATTTGAGCACTGAGTTCTATGGTCATCTCCTGTTGGGTAAAAGTGCAACATTCGGATGTTTTGTAATACCAGTTTGACTTTTTGTTTGTAGCCAAAACTGCATGACTAATTTCAATATTCAAGTTTATCTTCTCTATTTAACATGTATCTTTTTACCTGGTGAATTTAAAAGCGTCTTCAAGAGTTTCTGCAGTAATTGATTTGACTTCATCGAGCCAGAATCGAATCAAGGCAAACATCCCAAGAACTCTGCATTCTACAGTTCTCCCTCAAAAGCAAGATGCTACACAAGTCTAAAGTAGATGCCTAGTTAATATTCTATTTAAGTTAATCTTGTTCCATTTTGGAACCGTTATGCCTTTGAACTATTTATATCAAATAACTCACTCACTAGAATATATGTTACCAGTAGATACTTGCTTCCCTTCTTATTTCATTACTATTTTTTTTAGTGAGATTACTGGTAGCACACTGTGATCCTGCTGAGACTCCCACATGCTGGCTGTTCCATACAGAGCACTTGCCAGTTACTTCCATAAAGGAAGCAGACATGCCTAAAATTCAGATCAGGACATAAATGTTAATGTGTTTTTTGTCATTCCTAGCTCTTGCCTTCAAGGGGATCTTAATACACAAACTTTGCTGCTCTCTAGTTATGCTACAATGAGATCGTCTTTATGTAAGATAATTTATTACTGTTTGATCCTTTAACCAAAAAGGACAAAATAAGCATAATTTCTCTTCCCTGGGTAATTGAAAATAAATCTCCTTATGCCTTTACCGCTTTGCAAACAGACAGAAATAGCTCTGTAAAAAAAAAAAAAAAAAAAAAATGCAGCCAATAAGAAGAGTTGTATATATATATTACCACTGCATAACAAGTTGCACTGCACAAAGTCATTTTTAGTGGAGCTAGTATAGAACAACTAGAGGATTTAAAACTCATACTGATTTATACCAAATCTCTTCATGTAGAAACGCCTAGGGAATGGCTAAGTATTTTTTGCTCTATTTCTGCTTGTGATACCATCATGGGAAACATGATGAGCTCCCCAACACAGCCTGTTGGACTGAAATGCTATGATTTGCTAATAGCTTTGATCTACAAGTGAAACTAATGAACATAATGAAACCACAGATTCTGCGCTATTCTCTGTGTAAGTAATGGAAGCAATTACTTTCAATTTCTGGTCACTGCTAGCACAACACACAGGTCCTTGAAGATTGCAGACTCATTCTTATGCGGCATCAGCCTCATAGAGGAACACGGCCACATTATCATTTGAAGAGGCCTAACAATGGTTGGGGGATATATTCAAATGCTACTTGTATATCTAATAGGAGCATTGTACAGCATCAATAGATGAAATTGTTCACATGTTTTTCTGTGAATACAAATATACTACTAGCAAGAATGTCAAACAAATTAGAGCTGAAATAACACTCAATACACAGAAAATGAATAGGAGGGACACAAACCACTCTCAAAATAAAATGGACAAAGTTTCTAACTGTAAATCTGCATAGTGAGCAATATAGTTAAAGCGTCTAAAAATTACTGACAGCTGGGAGCACTACAGAGCAAGTTTGCTTAGATCCCGGGCAGCAGCAGAAAAACTCCATACTGCTTTTTGCTGAACTCCTCCATAGACTCAGGACCAGCACCGATGGCATCTTTGGGGGGAGGGAGGGTAACTTCCAGCCCTATCCCTCTTCAGCAGAAGTGATGTCTCGGTTGGATGCAGAATTGGATATTATCATAGAATTCTTTTATGCTTTCAAAGGGACACAGAAATTCCCAAAAGGAAAGTGACTAATAAACATCACAGAACCGATCAAAGACACTGCTAGCTTTGTGGTTGATTTAGCTTTATGTGAGGTATTACTCTAAGTGTTTTACAGCAGAACTGTCTGCAGGGGTAAATGAAGACCTGATATGAAAGACGCCTGGAAGGGATGAGAGATCACACAGCCAGAATCACACTGAATGATGTATTACCACATGTATTACCCAAAACTCATGAGAAGTCTAACATCTTACCAATTCCTCCCTCTTGATTGCAAATATCCTATAATTATAATCATTATTCCTCTGAAAAAAAAGTAAAGAAAATAGAGATTGCCACCTATTGCACAGCAATATTATCTTTCCACTGCTAATATTTATCTGCAAAAATCAGTTATTCTGCATGCGTAAATAAGTAAGTACTAGAAACTACATAAACTGAGTCATTTCTGCATATCACATACCAAAATCTTGCTTAAATTTTCTTGCATTATCTCCCTTTAAAAATTTTGAGCAGCTTTTTTTTTTTCCCCAACACAAATGGCTTCATTCATCTCTGGTTGAAAACATCATAGGAAAGGAAAAGACATCTCACAAGAAGACAAGTCCTTTTGTCATACTGGTGGACACAGCACTGAAAACTATCATTTGTTAATAGACAACTGCCACAGCTATTCTAGAAATCACATAGCTATGAAAGCAAACACTTATTTCAGACAAATTGTTTTCTAAAAGCACAGGTGAACCCAGACTGCTCTCTATATCATCTGGGTCCTCTGCAAGGCATAGCACTGGGACAAAATGACATATCCTAAGATCTTTTGTATTGAATTCTTCTGGGGAATTAGGGAGAAATATTCAGTCTGCCGTCCAGACAGCTTCCAGGAAGCATAAGGAAAATGTTTTTCTTCACATCTCTGAGTTGGAACAAGTGTTGAGAGTCTGAATTTTCACTTAGGAAGCTCCTAAATATAACAGTCAAGCAGGACACAAAAACAGCAGGGAATATAATTCAGAGGAAATTAAAGCTATTAAGTTTGAAGAGTTTAGATTTAAGTAACAACAATAAAAAAATAGTGCTAAGTCATAAAGTGAAAGAAGGCTTCCTTTTATTCATGTCAAATGTTTCTAAGCAAGCAGTTTCAAGGATTAAGGCAAAGGCAAGAAAATTTGATCTGTGATTTTGTATGAATCTGAAAATATAAATACATGTTTAAGAACTACTTCATTAGAAAAACAGGTACCTTTTTTCTACCTGAGTAGATTTACAGATTATTTTTTTCAGAAATGCGGTATGTTTTTGAGATACAATCACTGCACCTGACATGGGCATAACTAGTAGAACAGCTGTCCTGCACAAACTAGTATTTTGCAAGAGCTTTTCTCCAGGAGCTGATTAAGGCAGTGATCAAATCACTTATTTCAGAATGCATCCAGCCTGCAAACCTCTATGAAGTTTAGGGAAGAAGGCATTTGGGTTAGGTATGTTTCTATGCGGGTGCTGCATTTCAGCAGTGGCAACAGTGGGTCACAGTTCTACTGGTGCAGATCTGTAGAGCATGGCATGCAGGCTCATTTGTGGCTGGTGAGACCACACAGCTAATGGCGGTGGCTATGCTGACAAATAGTGCTTTACAGCTGAGAATTTGCTCTATCAAAGAGTGTTATTTTGCTCTTTGTCTTTGTTGTAGTTTCCATGGAAATAAAGAGGAGGCATTCTTTTTAGAGCAGCCCACATGCATCTGACACCTCACCTTGAAAAGCAACGTGTGAACCCTGTACAAATCTTTATAGCATGTAAACAAGGCCTCACCAGTATACCTTCTTAGCATCTTACTCATGCTGCCATCCTGTGACAAAGAACAGTAAATGCAATATGCAAGAACAAAGTTCCACATAAGAGAGAAAAAAAGAATCAAGATACTTAAGAAATGTTGGGTTGTTTTTTTTTGTAAAGCTCAGAAGAAAGTCTTGCATCAAACATGAAACTTCAAAACACAATGCTTTAAAGAGCATTTAACAGTGTTCAAACAACATTACAGAAATTGCCCTAAAACAAAACAAAACAAAATAATACAAAACAGGTCAAGCTAATAAGAGCTTATTAGAGATCCAGTGTACCTTCTGTCTGCTGCAGCAATGTAACAGGTGACATTTACTCAAATTACCCTGGAGTAAGAAAATAAAAATGCTGAAATAGCGCCCATCACACATGAAAAGATGTAAATTGGAACTGGGCTGTAAGGGAAATCTAAACGTTAGTCTGATCATTCTTAAAAAAAAAAAAAAAAAAAGAAAAATAAATAGATAAATAAGTAGTAGTAATAAGTTCTATAAAGGTTGGAGTTGTAATTTTTTCACCGCATTGAAAAAGCACTGGGTTTGTGAATTTTCATCACTTGATAGCAACGTAGGTTACCTTCAAATATGAGCATATCAGCTGTGATACTGAGACCAAATGACAGGGACAAAAGGGTAAGAGAATTAAACTGTATATCAGGCTTGGTTTGTATCCTACAAAGTCCTCAGATTCTTCAGTGGTTGAAATAACATCACAGCTTAAAGGGGAAAAAAATAAGATAGAACACAGGCAATGGTTTATCAGGGAACATGAGGACAAGCAGAACGGCAAGCATGCACCCATTCAACTGTGCACATCCTGTGTGGTGAGAAGCTCTCAGACTAAATTTGTGGACAGCCAGCTTGAAGATATGGCTGAGAATCCCTTTGGACCACAGAGGACATCCCCCACCTGGCAGCTCCAGGTACAGTACGGCTCAGTGCCTTCATGCACTGCCCAGGATTTTTGAACTGGCAGGGTGCAGGCAGGCTGCTTTCCAATGCAGGCACACAAATGGAAAAGTGAACAGATCGCAGGCCATGCTGCTCTCACAGCCGCTCTTTGGGCTTCCTGTTATAAGGCTGTCATTGAGTCTATACCTTATTTGAGAAGAAAGACGAGGCTGTTAACCTGGTGGAGTCAAAGCAGGCTGAAAAAGTCTGTAAGTATTTTGACTTGTACTGAAGATGGAAACTGCCAAATTCCAGAGCCACTAGCAAGGACTAAAAAGGAGAGGGGAAAAGAAAAAAAAGAAAAAGCACAAATCACAGAAGTAAGATGCTCAGGAAACTGCAGAAACATTAAGGGGTTATTTTTGAAAGTAGGACAAGATGAGTTACCTAGAAAGTCTGCCTTGTACATGGCACTGGTTAAGAAAAACATTCTGAAAGATGGAAAAGGATGCTTGCAAATTTGCTGCCCCTTCATAGGAGCCAGGTAAGTTAGCCTGAATGATAAAAATAGATTAATAAAGTATTAGAAAAGAAAAAGTCAATTGTAATAAATATCTAAATATCTAAACCTGTTCACAATGTGGTTTGTAACTATCACTGCTTACTACTCCACTGAGGTGGGAAAGAGCTCGGTACATGAACAGCAAAATCTGAAAGCAAAAATTTTTCTAGCAGCTCACCCAGAAAGGAAGAGGGTTAAATTTTTTTGCCATCGTTTTCATTCCAGGTACATGAACTTAAAATTGATGGCATTTATTTAAAAATCTGCTCATAGACCAAGCGTGGACTACACTGAGCCAGACACCAAGGACTCACTGAGGGGGACTATCAGTCTTACCAGTCAGTGTAACTAAGATTCCCAGTGTGACTTTCTGGCACAGTCACACATTACCTCCTAGTATTAGCAGCTTATTAACAGACAACTCTTTACAAGAGGAAAAAAGGACCGTGGCAAGGCAGATACCTACAGCTACGGAAAGTTCTCTGCTTCTCCCACTATGTTGTCAAGGCCTCAAACAAAATCCAGTACTTTTCTTTCAGGTACCAGTATAAAGGTTGCTGCTGACAAATAACACTGAGATGGATGGGAGTTCTACAGAGAAAAAAACAAGTGTGATTTTCCTTCAGCAGCAACAGATCTGTAAATTTCTTAAACCAAATGTTAGTAAAGCATTTTACAATCATTTGGTTTCTCTGAAACTTACATTTTTTGTTGGTTTTCATCTATCCAGAACAAAAATTTTGGAAAGCTGCAAGTATTGTGTGTTTTTTTAACCTATTCTTTGTGCTGTCGTGTCTCTTCAAGATATTTTGGTAATGAAATCAAATTTTAAAAGAGGCCTCATCTTACAGAAGAGTGAGCAATGTGAGGGTGAGACTGAGATAAACAAACAAAAAATCCACAAAGAAGAGATTGTGCTACAAGTTTACTGAGCATGAATAAAGTGAACTAAGTAAGGGTCAGATAGCGACCTGCAAATAGGTTAGCTTCAAGAGCAAAGAACTCAGAGTCAAGAGTGTTAAGTGTCCAAAGGTTTCATTTGATCCAAAAAAGGTCAAAAAAATCCGACACATTATAGCTTTCAGGTACTCTAGAACTGCATGAGACAGCCTTTTCTTCCTAGGCTAGACTCCAAGCCTGCATGGAAATGTGACAGCAGCAGACTAACTCTCAGTGTCTCAGAACTGGTGCACAGGAAAGATGAAGAAGTGAAAAAACCCACATGGTAGTCTTTAACATTTTCCATCTACATGTAGGACAGAATACATCAGGAACATGTAATTAGTCACTAATAATCAGCCTTTGATTAAATTGATTAAAGTTTTAATCAAATAAAATTGCTTCCTTTGAGCATATATGTACATTCAGCTTCAACAGCGTTTGGGGCAAAAACTAAATGCAGAAGCATCACAAGTAGAGTTATGGAGAAATGCACCTGGCTACATTTCCATTCTTACAAACCGAAAAGTCTTCCCCTCTGGGGTCAGCTACACATCAAATCTCAGCAAGACAGTAATTCCCCAGTCTGATTTACTTTTTTCTTTTCCCATTTGACTTTTTGTTTGAACCATGTACCAAAAAATGAGAACACTGCCTACCTATACTCTGCCAAAGTGCACTACTGAGAAGGGGCAGTATTTTCAGTCCACTCCTAAACATGCCGTACAGTTGCAGCTCCAGGCCAGGCATTTCCCTAGAACAGAAGCTAAGCACTAAGACATTTCTTGTAGTACAGGGTGCTTGATGTTCTTGGTCTAAGTATCTAATCATTATTATTTTCAATTGCTTAAGAAACCTTTTTAGAAAAAATAAAACAGAAACATTAGTATTAATTTTAAACATTACTTTCTGTTTAAAATAATACATATTAAAAGAAATTAACCTTATCTCCCAAATGGATCATCTTGAATGAGCTAAAAAATAGACAGAGTACTAAATAAAAGATTCAAAAGCTTTCTTTTAAGAGAAAGTCAAAATACCTGCACTGCCGATTAAAAGAAACTACAAAAGAATTCAGTCTATTTGAATACCTTGAATGCTTACCATATGACAGCTAGTTTTGCTGGAAAATTTTATAAAATTTATATGTCAAGAAACAAAAAGAGAAGTTTTCCAGATGTATGAAAAGCAATTTTTCAAAAGAGCTTAACTCAATAATGGTCTGTAATTTTTTTTTTTTAATTTTAAAAAGCATATAACACCATTTGGGTAAGGGAATTAATAGCGAATTTTTTTTTAATATGCAAAGGAATTTTTTTGAAAGATCAAAGGAACTTAAAATAAAAGCAAATCAATCAATCAATTCTGCTCTTTGAAGGTCAGACTACAATAGACTTGGCTCCTCTTGCACAATGACCCACTGTATCCAATTTCACTACTGCCTTTTTTCCCTGTTACTTCTACATTTTATAATAGACTACCATTAATTCATAGTTTAGTACAACAGAGCAGTTCTTTCTTCATGCTTTCTCTACAGTTCAGGAAGGCCAGAATAAGGGACATACTTTCATGCCTATATGAATTTCACCTACACAGCAACACCTTCCTTGGGTGTTTTTATCCCTTCACAGGTACAGAAATCTTTGCATTTCTAATGGAAGGGTGGGAAGGCTCTACAGGGTTTTTTTCTTTTTTTTTTCTTTTTTTTTTTTTTTTTCCTGTAATAACTTGGCTATCTAGTTCCAAAAGCAAGTGTATCCTGTAATCCTTATTCAAAGCTGGAATCATTTCAAGGTTCAGAAGTTTGGCAACAGGTGACAAGAGACAGTGAATGAATCATGCTGGAGAACTGGGCTGCAGTCTCTCTAATAATAGAGCTGTAGGCACAAAGGAAAGAACAAAGTTTGGATGACACAACACCTTCACAACCGTGCAGTAGATGCAGAGAGCTATTTTTACACAAACTGAACTGGACTGCCTCACAGATGCTACTACTACTACACAGGATATCTAAAGAACAAAAGCCATTTGCTCAAGCTTACCCAACAGTGACACATTAACAGAACCTGGATCTGACAAGTGCAATCAAGAAATCAATCAAGAAATTTAACAGGCTACTACTAAGAAGCTGGCAGTGAGAGAAAGGGGGAAAAAAAAAAAAAAAAGCCCTTGATAAATTTGGGGAACATTTTATCTGTTGAGCATATCTTTCAAAATATTTTCAGAATCTTCCTTTTTATTCATGTTTCTCCTTCTCATCCCACCTCCCACATCACCCCAAATCCTGAGCAATTCTTCTAGCTTTAGAAAGCTTACAGAACAGTAAATAGTAAAACATGAAAATACATCTCTCATTACTTCCTTTATCTGGAAATACCAGCGGCATATCAAATATTGTACAATTAATTTAGGGTGGCAGTGTGAAAGAGATCACCATGAACAAATGGAGAATCATTTACATTTCCAAAAGGAGATGGTATTCTGCAGCAAAGAAGTTGCAGACTAACTCTAGTCCAAAGCAACAGGCATGGGAGAGGCAAAAGATGACTCCTAGGGATACAGAGATCCAAGCACATCAAGGTTAGATACTGTATTTCATAAAATACAACTATTGGAACATGTTCAACAACTGAGACTGTTCCTGTAAAACAGGACATATTAATGTATCTTTACAATACATAACATAAACGTATGCATGTACACAAGTTAAAACATAAGAGTAAATGTAAAAATGGAATTAAGAGGAGTTGCATTATAAAAAAAAAAATTATTGCAATATCAGAAATCTGAAGTTGGGACAGTGGATGGAGAAGGAAATGAAAAAATATCAGAAAGAAGAAAAGAACGAGCACAAACTGGAATATGTGTTATATATCAAGCCACTCCTTAAAAAAAAGGAAAAACACAATTCTTCATACATGTCATAATGAAGGAGAAGAGCTAAGGCCACAAAGTGATTTCACGCTCCTTTGGATGGGAATAAGGAGTAGAATCAGAGAACCCTAATACTGAAATCACTAGGTGACAATTTTATTTTACTCTTCACCTACAAGAAATGTGATTCTATTACAGTTATTCTTCTCTTTAGACAAGTAAGCAAGGAAAGAAAAGCAATCTTTGAATTTTAACCTCCTTTCCACCAAGAAGTAAAAGCTGGAGAAGAATGTACACTTTTGCAGTTAAAGAAAATTACATCTTGAGTTAATATGAAACCATCAAAGAGATTTATAATTACTCTTCATATTGAAACTATAACATTTTCCAGCCTGAAGAACGTCGTACCCTCAAACACGCTTCTCTTCTCCAACAGAATACAGTCTCATTACAGATAGCTGTCTAATTACTATGGATGGCTATTGTGAATATAAAAGAAATCACTCTGGGATTTACACAATAGTCAGCATTCTAAGAACTGTTTTCAAAGCTTGCTAGAAAAAATGCAATTGTAATAGATACAGACCTACCTGAATGGACCATAGCTAGCTGCCACTGCAGCAGAAATTCCTTTCCTCAGTTCCCTTCTCTATGACAACAGTCATGACAGCACTCAATGGTCAATGCAGTATCATCTTTTTTTCTTTACAACATTTGTGCTACTCAATACTTTATGCCAGTACCTTTCATTAAAAGAATGCATGCTTTTACCAAAAATGGCCTTATTTTGGGTGCAAAACTACTGCAGAAGTGCCACTCACAGTAACAAATATCTGCCTTTTTCTCCATTACTCCTGAACTAATTTGAATTTAAATTTTCTGATAATTAGTTTATTCTTAAATTTAATTGAAATAACAGCATTAAGTTTACATTCATTTTGTTTTCATTCAAGTTTTAAAGCCTGCTTTTGTCTGAACTATTACTATATGGGATGGTTCAGAAAATAGACCTATTCAGTCAACCAATAATCATTCATCAATACAAATTAGAAAGTCCTTCAATTTCTTTATGAAGTGAATTTTACATAAAGTTGCCATCCAAATATTAAATTTTTAAAAAGAAAAACATTAAAACGTACTACAGAAAACAATGTAGAAAATTCTGCATCCCAAATGTGATGGATATATCAGAACTGATTTGCACATGGTCAATCAATGGGTCAGAAGTAAAACCAGGACCACAGAAGTTGGTTTTTGGAAACTTCCAAAGCAGAACTAGTATTATTTAACTCCATTTAACAACTGCAGCAGCTAGCCATCAAATGTATCAACGTTCATTTTAGTAACTAAAATGTAAATGTATTATCTCTGCCAAATTAAAGAGCTATCTGACAGTACTGGAAATGTTGCTATTAAATGAGTAAAGTTCGTGCAATAGGAACCACGGTACGATCTGCCCGGATTTCTTGTTCTCCTGCTCACACCAGGAAGCCACAGGATTTTATTAGACTACTGAGAGGAAAATATCTGATAGTCACTGAAGATCTGTGTGAAGAACAGGAATTTTGCACTTCTCAGTAGAAGTTTTACTGAAGATTTTTGTGAAGAGTTGAGTTTGCAGCTGCTTTTGTCTGCGAAATTATGTTCAGAACAATTACAGTTCTCAGTTACATGACTCCTGCATGTTCATAATCCAAGATAGAGCACAATCATGGAAGTATGGCCATAGATAAATTCTACAGAGTAACATTTGAATTATTCCAACACATATACTGGGACCTATAGTGACATTTTTCTACAGCTCTCATTCATGTGAAACTCCCTAGACATCTTGTAATACTGAGAAAATTCTATTCAGCAAACACATATTTGTATTAATAGCATGCTTAAGGTGGACTGGACAGGATTAGTGCCAAATTTTGTACGCACTTGAACTCCTGTTACACTGGAGCTGATAATAACTTCAGCAGAGGAGATTCTAAGCATTTAAAAAAAAAAAATTGAACACATTCAAATTTTAAGCATCTGGGAAGCTAAATTTAAATAAAATTAAAAAAAGTAGATCTAAGTCTTTACTCAGCATTCAGTTTAACTTTAGATGCCTTTCCTAAATTTGCACATAATCTCCTCTTCCCTCCAGCTCCTGCAAAAGTTTTAAAATTGCATGGCATTCACCTATTTGAAAAAAATAACAAACACAAAATTTTGACTATGGTTTAAATGTTTTTAATATGAAAATTGCTTAATATGAAAATTGTTCATTTAACATTTTTTGTCAAAAATAACCACTAACCACCAGAATAAAGACATTAACTGAATTTCACACAAATGTATTTTCTGGTTGCATTGAAGAGGAAAATACTTTTCTGCTCCTTTGCCCCTCAAATGCGTTCTGTTTTTGTTCATGTGTTCCTGTTGTCACCTTTAGTTGTTCTACACAGACTGCTTTAGCTTTTTGACAGTGAGTACTCCCTGCAATTTGTCCTACCAGAAAAGTGCTGTAAACCCACCTACTTGAGCTACAACAAAAAACTTCCATTTAATTTTGGAAGGAATCTCGTCTCTTTTCCTTCTTCCTCAACATGCCAGCTAGGGTACAGCTAAGCATACTGGCTGGAGAAACAACTGCTTCCTCCTTCCAGCAGTATTTGTAATACATAATGTGCAGTGGTAGATGCTAATGTATCTTCTCTTCTAAAAGTAAAACATAAATCCAATAAAAAAGATCATTTTTAGGACAATACCTGTATTTAAATAATCTTCACCCATCCTTTCGTTTGTAAGTGTTATTCATTCTATTTCTGCATTTTTCCTCCAGCTGGCCAGATCCTCACTGCAGTATTACGATTACACCTACTCGAGTCACTGAAATACATTACTGGTTAAAAAATTCCAGAGGAAAAAGCAAAGGCTATAAAGAAGTAGGAACGCAGAGAAGGACAGAGTGAGAAATCACATATAAAAATGTATTTCTATGGTCAATATTACACAAATAATCAGATATCTATAAATGGATAAATAAGGTTTTCTAGTTCACAACTTAATTGTTCTGGCATTTATGAATTTGACTTTCACTGAAGTCTTAATTTCTTGACCCTATTTATATGAAAACTAGGAAAGGATAGTCTGAAGACTCTAGTGAAAAAAAGTACAAACCTGTAGTTGTGGGAACAACTAAAAGTAAATACCAGAGTGACTAGAACAGTATAAAAGAAAGAAGAAAACACTGCAGAACTGAAAATTAGTTTCTGATATCAGCACAGCATATCACTGGGTATTGAAAGCATGGGAAGAACAGATCTTACGACAAATAAGCATT
This sequence comes from Chrysolophus pictus, assembly GCA_037305975.1. NCBI lineage: Eukaryota > Metazoa > Chordata > Aves > Galliformes > Phasianidae > Chrysolophus > Chrysolophus pictus. The sequence goes on from CM074587.1 coordinate 12,667,135, forward strand.
CTGTTTCACATGCCAGCTCAATGCCAAAGGGAAATTTGTCAAGTCCAGATACTAAATATCAACAGCAGAAGTAAAAAAAAGTGGATTTGCACATTTTGTAGTTATTTACGGCCACAAGGACTTGCATATTTTGAGTAGTGAAAGCAGTTTCATTTAAAGTCTTTTATCATATTAACATTTTGTAGTTCTCAGAGGTGACCAACTCCACACAGCCTTACCTCTGTAGTGCTCTTTTTACCACCTAAATTTCCCCATACAAAAAGCACTTCGCTCCCAATCCAAGGATCTTTAACATTTAGAACTTTGAGGCAAAGGACAGTATTGCCAGGTCTATTTAAGTCAGCAAAGATTGCACTGGGTCAGGGGTAGTGATTTGTGGAAAACCTTGCTCTCAGTTCTAACTTTCAATAGAAGGTCTACGGCATTCTGGAAAAAAAAAAAATTATATCACTACTATAAGTTCTGAACTTCATACGTATGATACTGTAGGTGTATTTTAATGCCACGCTTGATCACTTCACTGCCTGAACAGACCATCAAGGAAGTTATCATAGACCTAGGATAAAAAGACATCCAGATGAAATCTCAGCCTTCTACTTTGATTTTAACAGGAAATTTAAAGCTTAGGTGGCCAAAAGAAATCCTCATGTATTTTTTATTTCTTCGCTTAGTATTTTGCACGATAAGTTCCAGAGGAATGTCAGATCTCGTCTCTACTTGTACTGTGAAATCATGTTGCAGTTTGTAATGATAGGGGGACATCTGAAACGTGAAGTGAGTACTCAGACTTCTTATACGGAGCCATCTATAATATCATCTTTCTGTTGTACTTCACTGAAGAAACTGCAGAAGATATTGTAAAAGGCACAATGTGCGTAGGGGGTAATAAATCTGTTGGATGCAGATAGTCAATGGCTGCAAGTCATAACATAAAGCTTTACTCTTAGCCTCCTACAGTTTTCATTATCAGTGAAAATTTCTATTAATGTAATATGATAGCATCATGTACAAACAGCTCAGCAGTCAGATTTGGCACAGCTGTCATAAAATGATAGTCATTTTGCTTCAAGGTAAAGCTGTAAAGCTGAAGTTTGAATATTCCTGCTTTTCATCTTTGAAGCTTTGTCACTTTAGAAGATAATTATCTGGTTTTGTGACCAACGATGTGTTCCCAACACATCAAACTTTAATATCCATAGTACATAAACCTTTTTCCTATGTCTTGAAAATTAGCAGCTTAGCTTGATAAACTCTTGGGAGTTTACTGAATAAACAAGTGTTCAAATACAACCTAGAGGAACAATAGGAAGTGTATGTGCTGTTGTTCTGACCAATTTTTTTATAATACCTTCCAAATAACATTATCAGTATCTTATATTTAGCAGGCTAGAAAAATTACAAAAGCATAGCTCAGCTCCTACTTTTTAGGAAAGCAAGTCAAATTCTTGTTTGTGTATAAGCATGAAGAAGCTCCTTGCAGCTACAGCAGAATAATCTGAAGTAAAAACACATGAGATATTAAACCTTCTACCAGATGACAAATGATTTTTGTGCAACACTAAGTTCATTTAAGGCACTCTGGTTGATAAACATAGTAAAACAAAACGTCTGAGTGAGGTAACTAGGAGCTAGAATTTGGTTTAGCCTTACAAGGGAAGTACCCGTGTTACCATGACAAATTAAAAAAAAAAAGCTTTCCAGTTCTTGCAATCAAGTCACTTGAGACTAGTCTCAAAGCTTCATAGCCATGAGAAGAGTTACATACTTTACTGTGAGGAGTATCTGTGGAAGAAAGTCCACCTGAATATTAGACCGAAGAGAGTTCAATTAATGAACTAGTAATATTAATGCAAGTATTTTGAAAGAATGAGTTTGAAAAGAAAATTGTAAGATCTGTTGAAACATCTAAAAGATTTGAAACGTCTAAAAGATTGTACAATATGGTTTATGACTGGGGCCTAATAGAGGCCTGCCCTGACAACTGTTGGAAGAAACAAATATCAAATGAGATAGAATTGAAATTCTATTGAGAATTCCCTCGTAAGTCTACTAAAAAAGTAAACTTCAGACAAACACTTATTTTTTGCTATGTGGAGAGATTTAATTCGAGAGTCAAAATTTTGAGTTGCTGAAATACATACAGATCTGATAGAGAGAAGAGAATGGTGGCAATACAAGTTCCCTTCGCTAAATCAAATTTATTTCCAAACACACATAGGCAATGGCTATTCAACAATCAAAAAAACTTTTACCAAAATTTCAATCACTAAGTTTTCCATTTGTTTACTGCAGTTGAGAATTTTTCAGCTAAGGTCCACAGCACTTCTTGTGATTTTTATTAGGTCTTACAATTTATGGGTATTTCACAGTAAGGAAGGCAATAGTACAATATACCATAGATAATGTAAAGCACATAGATCTTCCAGGCTGACAATATAAGAGGAAAAGGTATAAGAGAGAATAACAAGTACATTTCAAATTGAATTTATTTGGCCTCTGAATAAAACACAGGCAACCGCTTTTGCAACAAGACAGTGATATCTTAATACAGTTGCTTAAGACTGCTTGAATAGATGTTTCTATTAATATTGAAGGATACAGAATCACATAATCAGCCTGACTTCCGTCTACAACAAAAAGAACATACCTGTGAATGAGCAAGGAGCTGTGGATGTTATTTACCTTATTTCAGAATGTCTTTTGATGTCTCCCATAGCATCACAGTATTCAAATTATGGCAACTATGGTCTGTGAAAGGACTGCTACATGGATGGAAAAACTAGTCAGGCTCAAAAGGTAATGCTCATTAACAGTGATCCCAAAGTCTATTTGCAAGTAGAGCTCCTCAAGCGTGTATACTGTGGAATTCTGATTTTAACATATTTATTAATGACCTTTATAAATGAAGATGGATAAGACCCATCAAGATTGTGCATAACAGTTTAGGGCAGCCCTTCAAGGTGGGGGATAGGAAGTAAGGAGGTGTTGTGAGGAGGACTCATAACACAACAGAAGAGACGGGCAGCAGTAAGGAATTCAAGTGAGAGGTTCCAACTTAAGCAAATAATTTTCCATCCTAAGAGTCAAAATTTGGAGTAAGAGGTTTTAACACCTCTATCTTTGAAGATTCTGGACATTGTACTCAAAGCCCCAAGAAATGTGCCCTCAAGCCAGCACTGGCCCTACTTTAAGCAGAAAGTTGTGTTAAATGACCTTCTAAACCATTCTTCCAGAAAGAACTATTCCATGATCCCAAAAATTATTAAAAACATTCAGAGTTCCATTGTGGAAGAGAGGAAGATAGCTCTCATACCTAAAAGTGGAAGATTAAGGAGTTTTTTGGTTTGGGGTTTTGTTGAATGTTTTTATTTTTTCCAGAACCAGTTTTGCAGAGTCATGAAGCCCCAAGAACTAAATTCAGTATCAACGTATTCAGAGGAATATTAATCAGTGATCTACTCAATTTTCAAATTCTAGAAGTATCAACGCAAACTGTCACCTGCACAAAATTCAGGAAAGTCTGCCAGTTCCACATTTTGAGTACCCCAAAGGAAAACACTCTGAGCTATTCGAAGCTCAAAGATCATTTCAATCCTCTCCTATAAACCAGGAACAAAGTCTAGATAAAGAAATTGCTATCTATCTACATATAATCAAGAAAGGCTTTTCGTAAAAAAAAAAAAAAAAAAAAAAAAAAACCACAAAAAAAAAAAACACCCAAGCAATCAGGTCAGCATCTGTCATGCTTCACTTAAAACACTTAATTATATACACATACTTATCATATTATATCCCCAATTTATGAACTAGATTAGGTCACCATGTTTTGTTTTTTAATGGGCTCAAGAGTTTGTTTATACATCTTTCTCATTTTTAATTTGGGTGCTCTACGATCCCTATCTAGATTTTTCTCTATTTTAGTTGCTAACCTTGGTAAATTCAAGTCTAGATTGTTAGAGAAACCTGAGATTCGTAGCTGCAGCTAAGATCTAGTTAAAGAGCGCAATAAGCCAAACCTCACATAAGAGGGTCTTACGCTGATTGCGCTCTGAATTCTACCACTCATTTCCAGATTAAATTTGGTACACTGATTGAAATATTTGTAAAGTCCTGTGTAAGCAAGTCTTTGTCGCTCTTGACTAATCTCTTCATGCCTTATAATATTATCCTTTGAAACAAGGTGCTAGTCATGAGCTATAAGACACAGAAGTGCCTTTGTAAAGTTCTAAGAGTTCTATGTCAGATCCTGTCCGTAAGGAGTGGAAAGGGGTGAAGGGGTGACTAGATTCACAAATAGCTCAAATTAGATTAAGGTAAAAATATATATACATATACACACATATAGAAGTCCACACGTAATTATCAATTTTAATGAGAATCTAGATAATACAGAATCTAGATGCTGGCACACAATCATTCCTGAAATACTGGCACTCTAATACGTAGAATCTAACTTAAACTTTGTGGCTAAACAACGTATATCTAAGGAGCAGAAATAAGCCTTGCAACTTTACAACTAAACTGAATGAGACAAACGGGTTTTAAGAAGCCAAAATAGGTCTTGCAATTACTTTATAATTTTATGAGAGAAAAAGAGCAAAAAGAAAACTGAGAAAAATGGAGAAAGAATTAGAGTCAGAAAAATGGACAGGAAAAGATTGATCACTGGTCTATTTAGAAGGCCTGTTTCAAGGAGTTCCACTGTTGGCCTATGGCACTGGAGAAGGGCTGTGGGGTAAGCACACTTGTCCAGAGGTCATAGTCTCAAACCAGTAACGATAACCACCAAGAAGATGAAGATGAAGAAGATAACAATCTCCCAGGGTCTCTCTCAGGCATCCCCTTATGCCTGCTAAGTTTGCAGGTACTCCACCCCAAGGTCACGAGCAACTGAGTTTATCAAAGTTAAGTTTGTCAAAGATAAGTTTGTAGCCAAAACTTTCTTGCAAGAAGGACTATTTTGAGAGGGCAGGATATGATACTTTATCATACTTCCTGATATCAGCCTTCAGCTGGCTGTCATGGCAATAGCCTTGCACTGCAAGCATTTGAGATATGCCAAGCACACCCCAGAAAGTCAGACAGTGCTTTCTGTTGGTCCTTTACAGTCTGAAGGCAGGATATTTTAGGAAAGCATCTATCCCTGGAATTTATCATTTCTAGAAAGGTATCCAAGACCCTTCTCAAATTCTAAGTGTTATTTTTAAAAAAGCTTTATTGCACATATTTGTTTTTCAACTGCAAAGATTGTAATGATTTTGTCATTCACAAAATAAGTACTTAATCTTTGGGAAGATGCTAAATAGTGTCACAAAAATGCCCACAGTTGGGAAAAAAATTTTATACATAGAAAAAGCAGAATGGGAATTTCATGAGAATAGTATATGAAAGTATTTCATGAAGACCTCTCAATGAAGTGCCTACATCAACCTAAAAAAAAAAAAAAAAACTGTCTATGCTATTAATATATAATTTGTGTTGTACAACATGTAACCATTTATTATCAGCAACAAAAAATTGTACCCTACAGAACAGTAATGACATTTGAAAGTATAGAGTATTGATTAGCAGTTGCTCAAAAGTGAATCACCATTAGAATGCAGCTTCAAGTCATGGCAGTATACCTTCTCTGTGAAAACAATCTGCATGGAGACCAGCACTTTTAACCTTGAAACGCAAGCACTTTCCAATGCAGGATGAGAAAACAAACAACCTTAAAAGCATTAAGTACAGAAATTAGCATTCATCTCTTTTCAAGATCTCATGTTTTCCAGTTGGATTGCCTGCTCAATTTCTATATTAAAAAAACATGATTGAAAGTGGAAGGTACGTATCATACTTACAGAAGTCATCTCCTATTTGTGTTATACATCAGCAATAGAAAATATTTACTTCTAATAATACAAGTAAGAGGATCACGCTATACTTGCAAAACCAGGAAAGACAAAAAATTCTACAGAACACAGAGTACTGGTAACAGGAGAGCACATATTCTACACAGCATTAAGCAGGGCTTTGCATTTAAAAAAAAAAAAAAAGAAATATTAAAAATGATGATTGATAATTCATGTACTTTCATGCATACCAAGAAATTCATTCTCCTGCAAAAACATTCGAACAAGAGATGAGAGTAAGTACATACAAGATGCTGTTCCAACTCAAAGGCAAAACAAAATTACCCAATGCTTTCAGAAAAGGCAGGACTTCATCACAAGAAAGAAGGAAAACTGCAGTTAACTTATTGAGAAAAGGAAACCATGTTATTGAAAGTTAGATTGTACTATGATGTTTTTCTCTCCAGATCAATATACTAACTGAAAATCGGGATTGGACCCAGCAGGTTTCCCCACATAGTAGCACATTTTTTCCTCTTGAAGAAGAAGAAAAAAATAAGATATTTATGCAAAATAATTTATCTCTATATCCTCACATAATAATACTAAGCACGTAGCAAAAACACTCTAACATACTCAGCAACTGGTTTGACGTGGGGAATAACTCCATTATTTACATGGCCTGGAAAAATTGAAGAGGAAAAGCGTTTAAGTCCTGCAAGCTGCAAAATAGCATTGTGTTAACCATCAGAATTTAAGTGTTTTAAGATGCAAATTTCTTTTATCGTTTAATGCTTGATTTTAATTCAGTGATAAGAGACATTTTGCATAATCCAAAGTTCAGGAGTATGAATGTAATGAATTAACTGTAAATAGAGTTTTCATTAAGCTTAATACGATTTGCCTGGCTAGATTCTGTTGTTCCGGTTTGTTTAAAATCATAGACATCTTACAGGTTATTGTGGGTTTTGGTGATGGGCTTTTTTATATTGTTTATATAAATACACATACACACATATATATATTAGGTGATTTTTCTTCTGTCACTATTTGGCAGGATTAAAATTAATAGTTCAGCTGGCAAAAGTTAAATTAATAATCAAAAAGGCAGTCCATATCTGCAGCTTGAAGTGCACATCCCACTCCTACTGACCCTTCCTTCAAAGAAGGCAGCAGTAATTGAAGTGTCTTGAGCAAAAGGAAAAAAAAAAAAAACAGCCTAAAAAGACCAGAAAAAACATCAGGCTGAATAAAAGCAATTAATGTCAAGATGACGGTACTAAACTTCTGTGAGAATTAAAGTCACTATTATACATATTAAAACTAAAGATAACTGTACCACATGAATCAGATGTGCCAGCTGAATGCAAACTGATCTAAATCACCCTGTTCTATTAGTTTTGTACTGACATTTCCACAGTTGTAAGAAACAAGATACAGCACTAGGTGGAAAGACAAAATGTAATTTTGAACCTTTATAAATAGGAATTCTGTACTGATGGAAAGAGTTGCTTGGAGAAAGTACAATGGATTTGAGAACTCTTCATACAATGAAGATAGTGTTGAAATGAGTGGGCATGTGCAGACTTAGACTGCTTGAAATTAGGGCTGTAAGTGCTTACATAACACTGAAGACTCCGTTAAGCAACTTACATAAGGAAATTCTATGAGGGCTTTTAAAAAGCTGGTTTTCAGCAAGAAACCTTAATGGTAGAACCCTCCAAAAAAAGTTCATATTCAGTTATTAAGTGTTCCTATAGTATAGTAGTAATAAATTACTATTTACCATTCAAGACCAAATCAAGAATTTCTCAGATTATGCATAGTTTTCTCCAAGAGAAATCTAAAAGCACAAACCACCTCACATATAGAAATAATTGGACTTATTTGATATTAGAGATTTACTGCGCAAATGTCAATTATTTTTAACGTTAACAGAAGGCAAATTACCTCCACTTTTCACTTGCATTTTATTGCTACTATTACTTTGCAATAGCATGTAGAACTGAAAACACATCATTATCATGAACACTATAACGTGAACAATAGCATTCCCTAAGCATAGAATTTTGGAGGAATAATCATAGAGTGAAATGAATCCATTCCTGAGACCTAACCCTCACTTTCATCCTATGCTTAAAAAGCCTGGCTTTGCCACCAGGCTGTACTAACATTAAAACTAAAAAATGATCAGTGTTTAAAAAAAAAAAAAAAAAAGTTTAAAGATGTGTCAGGATTCAAATAAAGCAGATGCCTTTTCCAAGTACAAGGAGAAAAAATTCTGTCATACTGTGCTACACGTAACCTAAGAAACAATTAAAATTTGAATAGATTTTAGGCCCCAGAAGTATTTTCTAGCTAGGTGAAGAGCATGCACCGAGCAGCTTCGTGTATGCTGCCAAATCTACATGACAACTGTAAAACCTCCATAAGCCAGCTAATTTAAGAATAATATTGCCCTATTTTCTTATGCTTGGTGTTTTGAACACAGAACGGCCTTCCTTCACTCTGAAAGTAAGTAAGAGAGCATTAAAATGAAACATTTAATTTGCTTAAAATCTCATCTTCATTTCTAAAATATTTACTGAGCTTTTATTATTATTTTCTGAACTATTTACAGTCTCTGCATTTTATCTAAAGCCAACTGCAGGAAAAGTCGTATGTCCCACATACTGTTAGAAGGCGTAACGACACACTTAGATAAGATGATTATAACGGAATGAAATTATAAAAACACTCAGTTGACATAAACAGTGTTGCTTTTTAAAAAAAAGGAATAGTGATGAAAATGTTCTGATACATTTCAGAACTCAATAGGACTGCAGTGCTGGTTATTCACTTTGTGTTCACAGCACAGCGATACTTAGGATTTGCAATACCTGCATCGATACTCAGAGCTACAATCTGACAGAATTTTTTTTAACTGAGGATGTCACGTAACTTCATTTTCTCAATGAAAACTCAAGACAGGTCTCATGAATTTTAGTGAGCAAAGCATTTGCATAAAAGATTGTGTCAATAGGACCTTGGTTTATCATGCGTTCCTTTAAAAGTAGCACTCATCATATATGCTAACAAAGTGAATCAAATAGTCTTTACATTCATTTTTCATTTATCAAGCTTTTATTAAACTAAATGGCACTGCAAAGCAGTTGGTAATTAATAAATCCATACTGCCCAATACGTAATTATACAGGTTTTTATATCTTCATTTACTAATAATGCTTAATTCATGATCAAAAAGTATTGATTCATCCATTTAACATTAGGAGTCATGCTGCCTCTACAAGTGGAATCTTGCCTTTAAGAAGACATTGATTCTGATCACTCAGCACACAGTAAACACCAAATGGATTCTTCATGTCTGGCTAGTGGCAGCTGAAAAAAAAAACAACAACCAGCCATGCTTGGATTTAGAGCACTAATGTGCTATCACTGTGGTGAATTGTTATGACAACTTCTGCCATTGACTTCACATGATGAAAATGCTTGTGAATCTTCAAGTTTGATATGCTTTTATTCATAGAAGATTACAAAATAAATGTGTTTCACAACAGTACAAAAAGATTCATGCTAAAATCATCTGTCATCCAGACTCATCTGACATGGCCAACACTAAGAAATGGCAAGTTTACAAGGACAGACTAATGGAATTTCTCAATGAAATTGAAAGGTACCAGAGTTTTCCTCAAATTATTATAATCAGAAGGCAAGAAAAGAGGGAAAAAAAAAAGAAAAAAAAGAGTAGAGGATGCAATAGAGGAACAAATGAACTCAAAACACCTTCAAATCTGCATTCCATCTTTCTCCTTTAATTCTGTAATGACATACCATAACAAATGTAGGAGACAAAACCAAAATAACGTGGAATAAATGTATACTGTCTACCTTTAAAAACAGGAATAGGGTTTTATGAGTGAAACAGAAAGAATGCTGATAAAAATGTAAAGTGAACAGCTTCCTATTGCCTACAATTATAATAACCTCTAGGAAGGAATGTTGATATTACAAAGGGAAAAGTACGTTACAGAAATGATTAACCGTATATTCTATATCTACAATGTATCTACTATGAGGAAGAGAAGCATGATCTTATACCGACTGTTTGCGGATTTTAGCACCATTGCCAAACACAGCATATTCCATATTTTCCTGATGGACAAAAATGTTTTAAGTCATTTTAGTTCAAAAATGGCTGCACATGGAGCTGTTCCACAGTTAAATAAATGTACTTGCTTGTTAAGGGCCGATACAAAATTTAAGCCTTTTAATAATACTTGATTAGATACTAATTAAAACTGAGAGGTCCATCTGCATTATGAACTTAAAGAGTTTATACAGATATAAGACTACACCAAGATGTTAAAGAACATGAGCTAAAAATACAATAAATATCAAATATCCTCATTTTTAGATTTAAAGTTCGCCAAATGTCCTTAACAGAAGCTATTTAATGGCATTGAAACATACTGAAAGACCTCAACTATTCATGTTCTTAATAGCTCTGTATTGCAGCATAGTTAAGGACAGGTTTCACAGTCCTGGGTACAAAACAATGAAAAGACATAGTACTAAGGATCTCCCATGCCTTTAAGTATTAAGTTAGTTGCTTCATTTTCTGTAGACAGTATAAGCTGTTTATTTGAACTGCTACCTTTACTGTCCATTACATAATCTTACAAGTATACAAGCCTTTCAAAATAAGTGCTACAAGCTGAAGCTTTTCCTTCATAAGCAAACAAAAACAAACAAACAGGTGTTACTCAAAACCAGAAATCACATCTAAAACAAGCAGAAATTTAACATATGGGTTGAATGACTGGTCTCTGTAGTCAGAGAGCATCTCAACATTTTTCCATTTCCACATCACATTTTAAGGATCACAATAAATGCCGGAAAATCACAATCTTATAAACTTCAGCATATTTCTCTCAGTCTTTCACAATGCCTTTTTCAGCAATTGCTGTAAAAATGAGCGGTCTACAATACAGAACTTTATTACTGGCTGCATATTTAAATTAGTCTAGATGCAGTCTTTGATATATGTCTAATACTCAAATCCGCTTTCTCATCCCCCTCTGCCCAAATTATGTAGACTTATGCCAATTTCTCAAGTTTTCGCAATACTTCACTAGCTTATTACCCAGCTGTGCAGCTGAGCAAGAAGATAACCACATTCATTCCTTTTATCTGTAATGATGTAATACATCCCAGCACTGGGTTGAGATGATTGGGGAATAATGGGATTGTAAAAACTGCAGAGATGACAAACAACAGTGCAGCCTTCTTCTCCCGATACAGTCAATTGCATACATACAGCATAGGGCAAAAATAATAAAATATGCCCTAGTTCTGCTCTTTAAATGAAGTTAATGTTTTTCATAAGCAGCAGCTGTTTCTACACAGAAACATGATCATCACAATGCAGCAACCAGACAAAATACCCGCAATCTAGACTACAAGTAAAAAAAAAAAAACACATCAGAGTTTACTTTCAAATGAAAGCAAAAAAACCCACACCTCTCAAAACCAACTCGTTTTAATCAGGGAGTCTCCAAACAGTGCAGTGCAATGCAAAGAGTCATCAGGGACCAGTATGCAATACAAAAATAGATCTTAGACCAAAGGATGCACTGCTCTGCTTTCCTATTTAAAAAATTAAATCTGCCTCCATTTTCCCTTTTAAAACCTTCCTTATTACAAGCAAAAAGATCCTTACCTTCTGCAGGAGCTGGGAACCCGAGTACTTGGCTGCAATAGATTTGATCTCCCCACCAAACGCTGAGGCCCAAAGCTTCACACTGTGAGGGAAAAAAAAAGAGGCAGGAAGAAATGTAATACACATGTCATAGCAAGCAACACAGACTGTAGCAGCATCAGCTGCACTCATAAGGATTCAAGCAATTTTGCATTGAGGAGCTCACAAAGGAACCTAGGCACAGCAAGAGATTAGCAAAGCAGTTCAAGTACAAGCACAAGCTAGATGCTCTGCCAAGGTGAGGCCTCTGACTCCAAAGCACCCAACCTGCACTTTTTAAAATTTAAACAATCAGCTTGCCCAGAAACACACTTTGGCACAATGTGTTTACACACAAATGAAAGGAGCAGATAAAACAGCAGAACGGTTTCTGAATGGTAACTTCTCGCACAACAATGAGTTAACATAACAATATGAACTTCAATAAATAGAAGCGTTTAAAATAAAGCTCTACTGCCATATACTCCATCAACACATGCACTAGAATAAATTTAAAGTAGTGCCAAGCATTTTAAAGACCAGGATTTCAGAAACAGATGACAGAGGAGCAAAGGTGCCTTGAACAGCTAAATATCTGCAATAAGAAATAGGAACTTGAGCAGTCAAGCTCTCATCCTTGAGCACAGTCCTGAGAGAAATACCATGAAAACACTTACACAGACAGGGGGATCTGCTGCTCCGATCCAACCACATCCACTAAGGCTGTGTTAAAAGCTGTCCAGAAGATAAAGAAAAAACCCCCAAAAGCCCGAAGAAGATTCAGATTTTCTAACATTGTGCTTGAAGAGGTTTGGGGAAATTCAGGTAAATCTGAATTTAGTAGCAGTAGGGGGTGGCTTCTCAAGCCACCCTCACCCCCTCCACGAGAGCGACACTTGGAGAAATCACTGCTCCATCCTCAGCCCTCCCAGGAGTGACCCTCTCTGTGTAATGGAAGAAGAGGACCAGAAGCTCTAATGACTTGAGAACTATTCTGTCCCTGGCAACAGGGACGCGTTTTTCAGCACTCTTGCAGCCACTTGCACGTAGTTCTTTACAACTCCGCAGTCAGCAGCGTGCTGGAGTTACTTCAGTGACCTACTACTGCTCCAAAGTGCCCTTAGCAGCAAGAAAGCAGACTATTGATTCCAACTGGGGAGGCTGTCTCCTCGCAATTACCGCTCACTTTGCAAATGGAAAGCTGCCTAGAGGTCTCCTTTCCCTCGCCGGTAACCTCCAGCCTTCATCCCAGACGGAGTCAACCAACGACTGGCTCAGCGAGCGGCAGCTGCAGCCTTTTAACGGGATAGCGCGGAGAGAGGCAGGCACAGGAGGAGCCGGACCGGCGGGAGGGAGCCTCCGGATGGCAAGAGCAGCCAAAGTCTGAAGGAGCTGAAAGTGGAGTTGAGCCCTTGCTGGGAGGAGAGGAGAGCAGAACGCCGCACGTTGCCGGGGGCTGAGCCAGGGCGGCTTGGAAGGGGAGGAGGGGGGGCCGTGCCCACCCGGCGGGGACGCGGCCAATTCAGGCGGGGCAGCGCCGCATGACGGGCGGGTGCAGGCCGGGCAGCACGGCCGTGCTCGGCCCCCGCCCAGCCCTGGGCTGAAACCCCCCGCCCCGCCGGGAGCGGAGCGCCGAGCCCCGCCGAGACGGCAGTGCCGGCGGGCAGCGGGATGCCGGAGCGAGGCGGGCCCCGGCTCTAGGCTAGGCTCGCACATGGAACCGCGTCCCGCACGGCCCGTCCTTGTGCACGGCGGCACGTTCGCTGCTTCCTCCCACGCCGGAGCGCTGCAGCGAGGCACTATCCGAGAGATGGGGACTAGCGAAGGCTCGTGAATGAAAAGAAACGCAGCATAAGTGAATCAATGCGGGCTAACCGACTCGAGCCTGTGAATAAATTATTAATTTGCGCTCGCAGAAGAATCCCCTCGATAGAGCGAGCATAGGATGACAAGCTCCTCCACGGAGCGAGCGGCGTGGGGAGCAGGAGGGATTGGTCCAGGTATTTTTGTTGTTGTCGCGTTTTAAAGCCTTCCCTCCCTCCTTTCTCTTCTGCTTCTCTCCCTCTTCTTACTGCTTCTTTCTCACCTTCCTCTCCACTAAACACACGGACTTAAGAATAGCACAATTGAACTTTAATGTAAATAAGCGTGGCAAAACCTGGAGATGAGCTGAACACGGGCTGAGTCATCCTTACATCACCCGTTGCTCCAGCATCCGCTCCAGGATTCTTGTTTCTTCCCCCTCCTGTTAGAGTATTCCTCAAAATATCCACTCTGCCTCTGTGTACTGTACTCGTTTAACATTTTCTGTCTTTAGATATGCAGTACTTGTATTTTTCCCCCACGTTACCGTTTTTAAGAGCAATGAACAGTTTGCTTTAAAACATCAAAATCTCTGTTCAGCACCTGGCTGATGAAAGCTTTCTGCTTTCTCAAAAGACGCTGGAAGTTTAAAGACAGAAAGACTGTCTTAGGTAAACTGCTGTACAGAACAAGAGTCGGATAGCATGCCGCAGCTTTCAGCACACGCTGCCCATCTCTCAGGGACAAAAAGTATTTGTTTCTCCCCATACTACTGCCTTCCTCGAAGGAAGTTGTCAGAAGGGATGCTGGGGTTATTTTGTCTGTTATTCAACCATTTTGAAAGTGCTCAGAGCTGTGCTGTGGATTTTCTAAACAGCGTTTTAAATATGCTGCCATGTCACCAGGTGTTCAGCCTACCTACAGGCAGAAATGTAAAAATGCACATGGCTGACTAACCATACTTAATGAATTATGTGCTCCTTTGAACGTGTTATATAAGCGATACTATCTTTTCAGAAGGAGGATGAAATAGGAGCAGTGGGCTGCCTCACCACTTGTGCTGTTCAGCTTTTTTTTTTTTCTTAATGTATTTTCAAAACTGTGTCAGGAAAGAAATGTGTAATGCTAACTCGTGAGACTCCAACTTTTCTTTTACATTAAGATAACTCTTTATCTGCCTCAGGTCAATATACAGTTCACTGATGACAAGCAAGAGCTAACTTCATACTTCAAAGAATTATTGGAAGCCCTAGAAACTTTCTGAAAGCACATACAGTGTGTCTGTATTCAATAGCCAGAGAGATTTAACATGCATTAGAACCCTCACTAATTATTGTCATCAAAAGACAACAGGCACTTGTCCAACCTTGACTGTATTTACATTTATTGAACATTCAATATCATATCAGATTCACAGTTTATACATCTGCCATGTATAACTGGTAAATAACATTCCTTTCTATACTTTATATTAAAGATCTTCTTTCTATTATCACTAATCTCAGGGAAAAAAAAAAAAACACTTGAAAAATACATTGATACGAGTCAGCATAAGAGCAGCCCCCACACGTAGCACTGACAGGCTTTTGTACACATTATACCATGGAGTATTTCTGCATCTTTCATTGACGCACACTAGTAAGTTCAGGCAGTTATTTGGTTCCTTTCAATAGTCCAGTGACCGAAAAGCCACCATGTGCCACAGCAGTGGTTTAACACATGTATGTATAAGCCTCCAGCAGTGGCAACATCTCCTGTCACAAAAGAAGAGGGCTGATATCGCATCCTGGCTCGACTACAACTGGCTATGTCAGGTATGCAGATCACTGCAGCCAGAATACCAGGTTCACAGCTGACGTTACACCCTGCCCCTCCACCGAATTGTCCTCATGAGTCAGATGTAGAAACTTCCCCTAAAGTACGCATGAAGTCCGCATGTATAAATCTCATCCCCCACTCCCATTTTTTAAAGGGGAAAATGTCACCTTATTTCACACTCTCTCTGATGATCAAGTATCATTATATTAGTATTTCAGTAAATGGAGAAATCTGCTTTCTCCATGAAGGCAGAAAAAAACACGGATGCATGAAATATCAAGTGTTGTAATAGAAAGTCACAGGCATGGTCAGAGAACACTGATGAACCTCCAGAGCTTTTGCTGTGGATCACATTCCAAAAAATAACCAGAGGACTAAATAAAAAATTGCAAAACAGGTCCAGTGCAAAGGGTAACATGAGATCTGACTCAGACTGAAGTAGGGAATGCAGACTAAATGAAAGTCCTGTATTTAGATACACAGAGTAACTTCCTCTGCCTACATCTAGATATATTTAAGCTGATAAAAGGGTGCAGGAATATGGTCATATTTGTAGCATCAGAGCATAATTTGATATGACATGTAGCAAGAACTAATAAAAATAATAAAAAACAAAATCAATAGAGAGGCATTGAGAGAGGATAACATATGTTGCAGGGGAGAAGAGTAGGAGGAAATGATATAATTAACACAAATGTTTATTGTATTTCTTTTTGGATTCTTCTTATCTACAATGAATTTTAACCAAAGAGGAAAATAAATGCAGAAGTGCTGAAAGTCTTATTGAAGATGCAAGTGATCTCCATTGAAAGTTATTAATAAAAAGGAGGGGTGGGGAGGAGGAAATGCATCAGTTTTGCTATCTTCAACATATATCATAAAATTCAATTACTGCAAAAAATAGACAAACAAGTCCTAACTACACAGCATATGATGGTGTTATTAGTTGCTCTGTGGTGTATTACACAGTGGTTCTAAACACCACGCTTCAAATCTACCGACTTATTCACTGCAGCGCATTTTTTTGTTTGGGTTAAGAGTTGAAAACGTGCCCCAAAATTACACCTTTGAAATGGTTTTCAAAAATATTGACCCCTTAAATAGAGAAAGTAGAAGAGAGAGAAAAAAAAGGAGGAAGTAACCACCTATGCAATAAGCAATTTAATAAGTTCTCTACCGAAAGTCCTTCCAGCCTTTAACCTGTATGCACTTTTTCCCTTATTTCTTAGTATGTTTTATATACAAACAAAGAAAAATGAAGATAGGAGACATAGTGGAATAACAAAGGATATCTCAGCTTTACAAAGCACATCAAGAACGTCAGATAAAATGCAAAATCTGAACGCTCCAGATTGGGAAACAACCTCATGGTGGAGGCATTCATCAAGTAGTGTTTGCATGCAGTGAGAATGCAGGTTTACTGGTTTTGAGTGAGCTGTACACAGAGAGCAAGAGACTGCTTATTAGACCTATTCTGTAGAGACTACACAGATGTGCATGTCCTCTTTGAATTTTACGAAGGTCCCATGTGGATAAGTTTAAGTATTTCATTGGTATGGGGATGCCCGCTTATTGACTATTTCCAACCCACTTACGACAAAGATTGAGGTCAAGTAACGTTACCCACTGGATTAAATGAACACAATTCCACATTATGTGCATGAGCTAGTGCCTTGGGAAAATAAAAATGGTACAAAAATTCTAAACCACATCAGTGTTTTGTAAGCAAGTTCATAATGTCATCATCTAGTTTGCTTATACCATTTACATCAAATAAAAAAATAATAGTTCACAATGCGAAGGATAAGCAACCCATGTTTACAGGTAATCAAAATCTGCTACACACAAATAAATACAACCTCAAAAGACTCAAAATTCTAATACAATTAATAAGTAGCATTTTAGGTTGCTGTCGTGTTATTTTCAGCACGCTCCACCACCAAATAAACCTCACAGTTTGCCATAAGCCCTCAGGGAATGCATGGTTAATTTAGCTTCTACAAAGCCTATATTCAGCTGGCTTTTAGCATCTCCACAAGGAGTTAAAACGTAAAAGAGCAAAGCATTATCACATCCCAGCCTATGAGAGCTCACACCGCATGGTAAGCTAGAATGCTTTAAGCTAATGATGTTTATAGCTAACCAAATCCAATTTCTGCAGTCCACTGTAGCTCTAGTCTGTTTGTGCCATTTTTCACAAGCTTTCTTTTTTATTTTGAATTTGCAACTATTAAGACAAAGGCTGCACTTGGTTTCTTTTGAGCATCAGTCTAGGAAATGAACTCTTCTCTACACAAATAAATTACCCTTTATCTCCCAAGGCTACTGCTAGGTTGTAAACGTTAGTGCTTTCAGTGCATTCAAAATACTTCAAAACTGATGGTAGAACCTAAAAATGAGAAACTGTAATTGAGAGTGCTAACATAATAGAGACAATGCTATGGAAACAAAAAAAAACAGCATTTTTCTCTGAAGATACAAATGGAGATCAAAGGTCAAAATGTATATCAGTGCTAATCCACTACTATCTATACACTGGAATGAAACCCTTAGTTACATCTACAATGGTCTGTGAATGTTCATCTAAACCTTGCAAATTCCTCTGAAAAGGGTCCCCAAGATTGGCTCTGAATCCAAAGAACAGACTTCAAAGGTAAAGGAAATCATTGCTGTTACTTCAGGTCTTTGCAGGATTAGTGACGCAGACACTGGGTACCAAAAATTATGATTGGTTGGAAACCTACTCAGAAACAGGGGAAAGCAATACTGAACAATCTCTTTCAAAGACAGCTTCTTCTGCACCAATGGGTGAAATGGCATCTATTGATCCATTGTCTTCAGAGTATGCTTCCAACCACCCAGCTGAATGCAACCTGCAAACTTCAGGCTAATGTTTCATTATTTTCAAATTGCTTTTCTTACTACGAAGTTGAAACATATAACAGCCTTTTGTCCATAAGACAGCACTATGCCAAGCGATTGTGTAGAGAGCCGTAAGAACTTCAGTGGCTCATAGTTCTGCCACTCTGATTAATTACAAGGATGAATTTGAGGTAGAAATGTGACTTTTCTGAAGTCTTAAATATCAGATCAATGAACCAGTATTTTATTCAGTGCAGTGCTTATGAATATTACAGAAAATGAGTTTTGTATAATTCTACGGCAGCACTTAGTAAATTGTGATATAATTCTGCTCTGTCATTCTGATGTGTCTTGTTTATTTACCATTAACACAGATCCTGAAAAATTAAAGTTCTCTTAAAATACGATTGGAAATAGCATACATTAGAAATCAAGCATTATGATATGAATTCCACTGACTTAACTACAAAAAAAATCAACAAAAAAAATCCCATAAAGTGAGGATATTAGATTTCCTTGAATACCTGATCACAATTGCAAAGTAAGACAACAAAGAATTATTGAAAGCCAAATAGGTTCTAATTGCATTAAAATAATATTAGGAAGCGCTAAATACATTTCTTAACTCCACAGCGTTTAAGATAATTTATTGATCATTGAATAAAATAGGATAGGCAATTCATTAGTTGTCTCAAGTTCACAGCACCAACCTGATGCAACCTATCTAAGACTTACTGCTTTATGTGAATCAGTTATTATGCTGAAGATTCCTATCTTCAGCAGTTACTGTCACCGTGGGCAAAGACTGAGTTTAGGTTGGCTCCCCCCTCCCCATCAATACAGGAGGCTACACGTCCTAGTGAACATTAGCTGAAACCTTGCTGCCTCTAAGCAATTGAAATAGATCTAGTAGGATACTACACCTCCAATACCCTAAGTCAGCAGAAATGCCAAACCATTTGGCCATTCCCTCTGTTATCACAAAGAATAACACCACCCTATCACAGAAAAACTACAGTATTGTCTCTCACTTTGGTGTTTCAGATTCTGACTTGTGTCTAGTGGCCCAGTTCTACTTCTGTGCTCAATATTGCATATCATGTCAAGTTCAGGCTTCACTTCCTAAGAGTAGTAGATTTATTAGATTTGAAAAATACATTAAAGCAGGTGTTTGTTTAAAAGATACAAAGTAAAAGCAAAATTAATACGTAAGTATGTGTAAGGAAAAAATAATTGCAAGAGCACACGTTTCTATTCTACAGGCTGTTAATGCATTATAATGTCACTAACACTGCAAGAAAGACACTCAGGCTGCTATGCTCATCACTTTTAAATTAGCCTCACTGTTTAAACAATACGATAAACAAGTTCAGGTCATAATATGGCCTTCTTCCATAAGACTGCAAAAAACAAATGCCATTTTGCCACTGTGATTCTAATTGTAAACAACTAGTATAAAGCAGGCAATAGCAAAGTACGAGAAAAAGCCCTGAGCCAAATTTTCTGAACATTAAAAGTGATAGTCTACCTCACTGCTTTGAGTTGCCTTTTTTTTTTTGAGTGTGTCATTAGAAGTCATTTAATCTTCAATTTTTTTAAAAATGTGAAGGCTAATGCACTACACTTAGATAAAAGACTTGATATATATGAGGAAAGTGATTATGTTTTATTAAGAGCTATGAAAGGCCAGTGACACTATCCTTAACACAAAGGTGATATTTAGCTAATAAGATATGGCACTCACCAAGGAGCTCTCAAAAAAAAAAAAAAAAAAAAAAAAAAGATGCACTAGAAAAGTGCAATTCTCAAGCCCTCTAAATCTCATGCATTGCTTGAAAGGACCCTCTCCATTTTCATGAAGTCAGCTCTCCCCAGGAGATGGCAGAGTCAGTCAATACTATCCCAGCTCCATTCATTTTCCAAGTATATTTCATTTTCATGCATGACCACAGTTGAGAGGGTCAAAGTCTTTGTTAGAAATCAGTCGCATACTTCCAGTGTGCTTAACATGAGCACGGGATCACGGCCACCCAGTGTGTGTAACAGGGTTAGAATGAGCAGCTACAGAAATCAACCTGAAGAAGATGCCTGCTCAAAACAGTGGTGCTGGCAGCACCACAGGCATCCTAAGAAGAGGAGTAGAGTGACAAGGGAACTTGCAAGGCACAGCGATGAGAACAGCATCTATTAGCATATGTAAAACAAAAGAAAAAACTTCCCTGGGAATGCCCTTTCATCATCCCAAGGTCCAAAGGCCATTACATACATACTTGGTCAATATTTCTGCCACTCTGCTTCACTACAGATGAGACATTTTGGGACCCATTTCCTAGTGATCCAGGAGGGTTGGTTGAGTGCTCTGTCACAGTTCTCCTTACTCCTTTTTGTTCAAACAATAACTGTATTTTCAGCCATAACTGATCAATTCCTACTCTACCTCTCCCAGTGTCCATCCCTTCCTGACTAGGCACTGTGAACTGGGAGGCATCCTCTCTCCCTGGGACATCACTTGTATTTTACTCTGCAATTGTATGCCTGTTGGTTTTAATGACTCTGAGAGTCCCCTTATAAAATGGGTCTCTGGATCCACAGGCATAACCACAGGGGATTCCTGATATGTCCAGAGTTCCCTATCATACTTCTGAAGGCAGGCTGCCTTTTGGACACTTTCCACTAGTTAGTCCACGGTCCCATTAATAGTGAGGGGGTCTCCACATTGCAGGTGATTTAATCCACCTGCCCAATAAGCAGCTCTCTGAGTTAGGGACTAGAGGGCACGGTGGTTACTAGTAGTAAAGACACCCTGGGTCCCCATTAACACACCACTTCCTTTTCAGTCAACAGGATCTTGTCTTCCCTGGTAAGAGACACTCTCTATACATTCTCTGTCTCTGCTTCCCTAGGTGTGCAACCACAATCCTTCTTTAGCTTGGCCAACTTGGTGGTGAAGAAGGGGACTTCCTTGATCCTAACATCAGAGTATCAATCTTCACCTTCTTCATATGTATACTCAGTTTTTATTAGAGAGAGAACAGAAGCTGTCAGAGTTTTCAGCTTATCTAGCCTCATCCTCCTCCAGGCTCTCTTGCAGGTACAAGTCATTACCTGGAGGGCCAGAAGAAGCTACAGCTTTTGGTTACTCAACCACATGTTACTCTTTCTACTGTGATCCTGGTAACAGTAAAACACAAAGGCTTGCTGAACAGAATGCGTCTCAGATGGGTGCCACTGAACAGACTTTGAGACAAGAATGTTTTTCTTTCAGCTCCCTGCACACACAAATCTATATAACAGTTGAACACAAATCATTCCTAAGTTTGCATTTTTGCTTGTGCATTTTATCTGAATGCTGCACACCACATCCTACAAGGTTTGTGTTGTTCTCTTACTTACAGATAACAAGCTTCCAGGCTGCTCAATCCTGATGCAAATACTGCACTAAGACAGCTTGCCTCCATCAAAATCATGCTCCCTTCACGTGAGAGTGGGCAATGCTTACTATTACTAACTCTCTAATCCTTTCTCTTACTCTGCTAAGTGATCAAAAAGTTTTAGCAAAGGAGACGTGATTGCACGCCAACAAACACTGAGTTGCAACTGATTTTGGGGGAAAACCAACATTGCAACAAAATGCTTTTTCTGAATATTTACTTTAGTCCAAGCTATTGACATCAATAAAGGAACAACTGGAGAACCTATGGTATTGCATTTGTTACAATCTCGTGCTAGTGGATCTATTCTCACTTCTGTTGGTTAACCAAACAAACTGACCTTAAAAAAGGAAAAGTAGCCACCATACTGCTGAGAAACTGTACATACTACAGTAAGTTCTGGAGAGACAAGTTCTCCAAAATCAGGCAAACAAAAAGCTGCTATCAGTTCCCTGAGACAATGGGTCATGTTATTCTGGATGTAATCAGCATGTGTTCAGCCTTAAGTCTACTGATGCATACGGTCAGTACAATGCTTTAGCAAAGTTAACCATTTCTCATACTGTCCTAGGTAACGTCAGATAACGCACTTCTCTTATCGCAGAGCAGTGCTCCACAACTCAAGCAGCATTCCTTAGAGCAGCAGTTGCTGCTTCGAGAAATATGTAAGACCATAGAACTGCAGTAGTTGAAGACAGCATATGTTATCTTCCTGGGCATCTTGCCCTAACTGTATTACCAAGAGAATCAGAGTTTTACATTTTTTAAAAATAGTAGATGAAGTGACTAGGAAACTCATTTAGAAAATCTCAAGCATTCCAGCCAGCCTTATTTGCCACAACTGGCACAGCAAGCAAGACTCAGCATCCTGCCTCCCCCACCCAAGGCCAAAATACAGAAGTGCACGCGCACACACACTTTGAGAATACAAAT
The DNA here is from genome assembly GCA_037305975.1 of Chrysolophus pictus. Lineage (NCBI taxonomy): Eukaryota > Metazoa > Chordata > Aves > Galliformes > Phasianidae > Chrysolophus > Chrysolophus pictus. The sequence goes on from CM074587.1 coordinate 12,689,553, forward strand.
TGCCAGTGGGGACAAGTAATAATCTCAAGGCTTGCATCATTTCACAGCCGAGTTGTTTGAAGACAGGCTAGCCATTACATAAAGCAGCTGTGCTATTTGGCTTCTCCCTTCATTCAATTATAGACTTGAACTGTTTTTATAAGTCAGTTTGAACTATTTTTCTCATTATAGATTTTGCTCAGTATGTAAGTAACTTGAATTTAGCAAAGCACACAAAGGCTTCCATTTTGTATGTGCTGATGTTTCAGAGATGTGTTAGAGCTCTCCAGATACATGACGGTATTGGCTGGGATTCTCCATGACACAACAAAAATCTGTCTTCAAAAAACGTGCAACCTTCCCTTTCACAGAGCTGACCAACTTCAGCATTCTTTGTGCATCTTTCCATTACCAGAAAGTGCAAGGACAAAGACACTTTCCTGCTTACAAAACAAAGGAATATACAAGCAACGCTAACGTAAGTTTTCACTTATTTAGTTTTTATTGCCCAGGAAACCAGGGACGTGCTACTACATTACACAAGCAGAAGAGCTTTAAAGGAAGAACAAGCAAGTTTGGAGCAAGTTGTTTTGTTGTTTTGGGTTTTTTGTTGTGTTTTTGTTTGTTTGTTTTAATGGGTGTTTGGCCTCTTTTGTTTTTGTTATTTTCAATTCATTTGGCTGGTTTTTGTTGCGGTTCTTCTTTTTTCATGCCAGCAAGCAAAACCTAGCCAGAAAGCTGCAGTTAAATGAAATGAAAATGTGAGAAGATTGGAATTAAAATTATTCTGTATAAAAATATATAAACATTTTTAATATCTCAGGTTAAAAGGAATACCCTTTTTGGTGTTGCACCTTTTGGACCTTAATTTCTTCTCTATCACATTCTCTTAACTCTCCTTTCTTTTTCTTTGCTTAGGGAAACGTTTCTCTTATTTCCAAGACCTACGTACTTAAAAAATAAAATAAATAAAAAACAAAAATACTACAACATATAGTCTTTACAACACCAAACAGACCTTCATTTGGTCTTTTTAACCAATATAACACTGCTTAGTCAGTATTATTTCTAAAATTTAAAAGCAGCATCTAATTCTGTTAATCTTTTTTCCCCCATTGAACCACTGATCTGTTTATTGAAAAACTGAGAAGCATACGAAGAAAGGACTGCCTCCTTTTCCTTTACCCCCACCCCCACATAGTAGGTGGTTAGATGTTTGAATAGACAGAACAGTTCTCCTCAGTTCAAATCAAGTCAAACCAAGTTATAATGAAAGCGGCAGGTTTGGAAACCTTCCTCCTGATGGGCACTGTTACATTGTTTTACAAAAATCAATGGAATCATACCCTTTATAGGAGAAAATATTCTGCAAAATCCATTATTACTCCATAAAAACCTCATACAGGGGTATTTACATAATGGACTGCAATTACTCACATTATATTTATCTAGTGAAGAATGAACCCATTGTGTGCAGTGAAACATATCTGTTCTGCACTAATACACACACATAGGAAGTTACCTAGTGAAATAACACATCAATCATGGGTTAACGCCAAGTCTGCACCCATATAATGCCATTTCCAGGTCATTAAGGAAAAACAGCTGCAGAATCTGCATTGGGCTAGGCTGCCAAGGCTCAGCAAGAGTTTAAGAAGAGATGTGCAGTGAGCTTGCAAGTTGTTTGTTGTGGAGAGGGAAACCTTTTCCAGTAAAAATACTGTGACAACAGTCATCGTGAACTGCAAAGATTACACGTATATGGTAAATATGGCTGTATGGGAGCAGCCCTCAGCTCCTAGCTAGTAGGTACAATGCTATATAAAAACACAACCATGACAACAGGAGCAGCAATCTACCTATTCAAATTTCAAGGTCCTGACTCTGATTCCTGCTAGGAGAAATTGTTTTCTTTGCTGACACCACAAACCTGTATATGTACTTTAAAATTTAATGAAAACATGTCAGTAGAAAGTCTGCTCTTCCTACTCAGTTCAAAAGTTCACAAGCAAAGTAAGGTGAGGTAAGTGTTTTGTTAGCATATTTAAAATCTGCCTCAATCTTTCTGGATTAGGAGTTTGCTCAATTTTTTGTATGCATCTAACCCTCTGAGTTAGATATGCACATCTTCACTCTACCTTGGACTTCCAACAGTATCTTCAGAATCCAACTATCATTCTCTAGGAAGTGCATGCAGATCAGACGTGACTTCCTTTTACCCCGTCACCGAGTCTCTCTCCTTCTCTCGAAAAGCTACAGAGAAACTCACATGAAACACCTTTGTTTTACTTGTTGAAATAAGACCATACTTGTGTGTTCTGTTAGGGCAAAGAAAAATAAGAGTGAGATACATAGAGGAAAAAGTCAAGCCATCATTAGGCTGCAAAGCAAGAATCATGTATGTCTAGAGTTTTGGTTTTGAACTTCTTAATTATACCCTTTAGAGTCAGAGCTCATCATTCAGCACCAATTTTCTCTTATGATGGTGTTTTAAAATAGCCTGATCTCTGCACTGTACCTGTGAGGGTGCAGCAGGTCTCTAAACACATAAAGTCTCTCTCAGCTTGTCAGTGCAAGTTCCTCTCCTCACATTTCTTGTAACGACATTATTTAACTGCTAGTACAGCATTTCACAGCACAGTGACTCTCAGTCATGCTGGGGGACAGGGAAGGGGAGAAGAGACAGATACAGAAGGCAAGCACATGTTCCAGGTCAGAGTGAACTGAAGCATGAGCAGCTGTAGGCATGGATGTCTAAACCACAAACATATGCTTGTCAGGTCCACACATGCACATTACCCAACACACAAACTAAACTAGAGAAATACTACTACAGCTGCCATCCTTCCCATTTGCTTTTAATTTTCCTTTCCATGTTCCTCACTAAGCTGACAGCTGTCAGGGTTGGTTCTGAGTGTAGCATCACAAGGAGGTCTTTCCCCCTGCTGCAAGTTCCTTTGATCTTCTCATTAGCAAGGGTAGAAACTCCACTTTCAGGTAAACTATACCCATATGTTTCTTCTACTATCCCATATCTTCAGCTATCCCAGTTCAAGAATTTCAGTACATTTTATATCAAGCACTTAAGTTAGCTTCAAATATCCACCTGACATTAATAGAAATGTCAGTTTACTGTACCACATAGTCCATATTTTCCTGAACTGCTATGAAAGGGTTCCAAGTCAGTGATATGTTCCCTTCCCACAACAGTCCTAAATTAATAGAATCATAAAAAGGTTTGTGTTGAAAGAGACCAACCCTTAAGATCATCTAGTTCCAAGCCCCTCACCATAACGCAGGGACACCTCCCCCCTAGATCAGGTTGCTCACAGCCCTATCCTGGTTGTCTTTGAATGCTTCCAGGGAGGGGACATTCACAACCTCCTGGGCAGCCTGTACCAGTATCTCACCATCCTCACAGCAAAGAATTTCTCCTAATATCTAGTCTAAAATTCAGATGAATAGTTAATCTTCCCAATAAATTTCTGCATTCTGATATTGACCAGCAGTAGACTCTTAGACAGAAAGAGGTGATCAAGCAGAAGAAAGGAATACAGCTGGGGACAAGCAGGCACTATTCCTGATTTTGCCTGGGGTTGCACAAAATTAAAAGGCAGCAGAATCATCTTCTCAAATTTAGAACCTGCAACCAGAAACAGCTTCAAGATACTTCAAGGAAATCAGGCTATTCAGTTTTCCCCTCCTTCTCTCAGCCCCTTTTCTTTCAGAAATTAAGAGATGGATTTACAGCTGAACTTATAAATAAGCAATTATCTGCCAAGTAGAAGTTAATAGAACTAATTAGGATGAAAAATTAAGAAAAAATAACTTTTCTTCTCAAAAAAAGGAGAGGTAAATTGCAATTTTAAAGTAACAAAGAAAACGTCTAACTCATATCATTATTTTATTTTTGTTGACAGAAGTGTTTTTCAAATTCAGAGAGCAAACATTATAGCACAAGTTCAATATCCCTGTTAAATACACTCACCTTACTCCAGAGTAAGACCAACACAAGAAGCCATTCAGTTTGACAGGGATTTAGTACTGTATCCATGAGAAGTCCTGACCCATTCTTGTACTTTAAGCCACAAGATGTGTTTCCAAGACAAAGCACAGGAAAACTCAGAAATCTGAACATGTCTCTTGATTACTAGAAACTTCACATAGAACAAGAACAATCAAAAATGGTAGACAAGAATATTTCACAAGAACAGAATTTGTGAAATTTGTGGGAAACTGGATGTCTTAAAAAAGCAGCACTGTGATACCATTACCAGCTATCTCTAACTTCACTTTTTACACCCACTTCTGTCTTTACAGATCAGTTGTAATATTTGCTTAGAGCAGCCACCTGATTACATGTTCCTCAGGGAACAAGTCCACTAGAAGATCCAGGAATATCCAGTATCCATCCCAACAGAGAGCAGATAAGTACCAAAAGCAATAGCATTACAGTGTTAGATTCAGTGTACATTTACATGGAGTAACTTCCAGTAGTTTCCAAAATGCATACTTAAGAAAAAGTACTGTTTTTCAGATACACAAAACCATCCAAACAATGACAACAAGAACACCTGCTTGGCTTCATCTTTCATTATTCTCATTATTATTTTTTTTCTTGCTAACGTGGTGTGAATTCTCTTGCAGTAATTTAAGTTCATGCACAACATATTTTAGCCTATCACTTTTTTTCCAAAAAATCATCATTTTATGCTGCGCTTGTGATATCAATCATCAGGGATACATCAGACACGTGGTCTCCGCTATGGAGAGAGAAAGCAAAATGTTGAGTCACAAAAACATTTTACTGCAGTGTTGCATACAAGCCCAAGAGCTACAAGCAAGTTCTTGTGCTCATAGACACACAAAGTCTTTGATAGATAGTAAGATACAATGAACAATCCCTTACAGTTTCATAAAATAGCTAACTCTTCTGTTTAACAATGCATGCAGCTACTACACAGTGAGAAAGAACAAGGACATCTTTTTTTTTTTTTTTTTAACAGCTAGAATTATAATTCAGAAGCTGTACTCTAGCTAAAACTAAATTACTGCAAGCTACAATAAGAAGTGGAACTAATTCATTACTATGGAACTAGAATAACACCAGGACAGCATGCAAAAAGTTATTCATTGAATGGATACTAGATTGCATATAACTTCACATAAAATGAAACTGCAAGCAGATATGTACTCTAAGCATCAGCAGGTGGCATTAGTAGAGCATATTTAGCATGTTTCCTCTTAGCTGAAGCCTTAGGCTACTTCAAAAACTTGGCAAGTTTGTGTTAATTAAATTGTAAAGTGGCAAACAGCAATGCTAGTAATAGTTACATGCCTGCAGGAGACCAATCAAAGCTGTCAGTCTCTAAGGAACAGGCTAGTAAACCTTCGGACTGAAAAAAGCCTATTACTTAATATTAGCAAATTCATAGTACCTTCTCATTTTGACAGTCAAGTTCCTTCAGGAGAAAATTATTCTAGAATGACACTATACAAAATGCAGAATAATCTGCCAGCTACACACTAAATATGTGAACCAGGATGCTAGAAGGAGTACCAGAACCCAATCAATAGCTATCAGGGTAAGCATGTTACTGCTTAAACAGAAGAAAAAAAGAATTGCAGTACCAGCAAAAATAAAATGCTAGTGAAAACTTCTAAGATGTTGAAACCAACAACGGAAATATTTACTTCTGAAAAAACTTGCTATTACAAAGTATCAATCCAAGTGAAAAAGTATATTAAATACAAAATTACAGTACTTTTCAAGAATTTCATATTTTTTTACTTTTGGTTATTAAACCTTAGTACTACGGCCACAGACTTGCTTAGGAAGGCAACTTAATCTTTTCTTACAACACCTGTGAGCTATTTCTAATTCTCTTGAGCGTAAAGACTCAAGACAGAAAGAAAATGGATGCTTTGTACTTGGTGCTTTCACAGTTCTTCTGGGGTAGAAAGGTAGAAAAGAAAGTGCTATGCAATGTACATGCAAGAAGGACGGGTCCATCCAAAAAAAGGATCCATCCTACCATGTGTCAAGAGAAAAAGCCACACGCAGTCTCTCAGGGAATCACTGGAGGCTGCAGTTCCCGGTCATCTCCTGCTCTTCAGAAGTAAAAAAGCAATATACCACATGAACTCTTTGAGATAAGGTATTCAAGTCCCAAGGATATTAATTTGCTCTTTAAACCATCTGGTAATTAAGCAGCACAGCAGTCATACCAAGTGTATTCTACATGTGTTTTAAGTAGGAATTTTATTTAAAAGGCAAGTCTAGTCGGTCTAGTCTATTTTTGTGGAAATCTCCAACATTTGTGTATTCTGGGCAGATTAAGAAGCGCCAATTCCATTAAAGGAACAAAATTGCAACCATTAGCAGTGGAAGAGATTCATAGTTCAGTGCTTCCATGGAACAACTCCCAGCGAGCACAGAAGCAGAACTGTCAATACCAAGGAGAAGTTATTTCAGTAGTTCCAAAGATTAAGCAAAAACCATTAATCTCTAAACTTTCCTTGTAAATTTAAGCCAGTACCTTATTCAGATCCGCATATTGGGAAAAAAAAAAGAGACATGCTTGCAGTCTTGTTTTTGACTTAAATTTCATTGCTCCCAGTTATCCACTTCACTAAGCTAGGACAATTTGGCTTGGGGGCTTGAATCTTATCTTGTCTGTTCCATCCCATCATTAATGGGATAACCTTTCCTACATCCTACTTAAACTTCTTATCTTCTGTTTACTTTCACATCTATATTCACATTGTGGGCATTACTGATTTTTTTTTTTTAAACTCTCTATTCGAATGATATATGCAAAAGTAATATCTGAAAAACAAAAGTATTTTGCTAAAGTTCCAGTCTACTATAATTTCCATGTTTCTTACTATTTCTATCTCTGTTTCAGCCACTTGTTTACTACAGCTACAGAGAACATACAAAGCAAACAGACTTCACTGTAGAGTTTTAAACTAACAAGTTGTAAATTTTATGTCATATTGGAAAAAATCTTTCCAAGGAACAATATTAAAATGTAAAATCCATTACATACATTTAATCACTTAATATCCTATTAAGATTCATCATAGACTTCGGCTGTCTTCAAGAACATTAACCATAGGCGTAAGTCATCCCATTTGAAGACCTCTACCAGTCAGCTAGAAATAAGTGTAGCTTGGTCATCACATTCTTCCTATGTAACAAGGAAGTCAAAGGCAGGAGTGACACAAAAAGACTCAAAAAATAGCTTGTTTTGGTCTTTAGGATATAGCCTGTCTGGTTTTACAGGTTATTCACCATGTATTTTTATACATAGTGTTCATTCCAAAATTTATCATTTTGTAGACTCTACGTTAAATTTATTAAGCAGTATAATAACAGAAGCTTTATTAAAATATCCAGAACAGTACTGTAAACTATGTGCTCCACGTTACTAGATGGTGCTGACCAAACGATATTTATAGGGCTTTTGTCTACTATATCTCATAATACATTTTTATGAATGCTGCCTCAACAGTCCCCTCACTTTATCACTAGTAAAGCAAGATGGAAGTTTTAGTCTCACACTAGGTGAGGTAAGCTTTTGTGCAAGAAGGTACACATTTATTGGATATGCCACAGGACTAAGTGACTTCCTCTCCCCAGCCTCACTCATTTTCACAGAACTGAAATACAACTGCAATCTCCAATTCATCTCTCATGCCTTTTCCACAGTAACAAATTACTAAGTTCTTCCTTCTGAGCAAGGCAGGAAACTTATAATTTTTTTCAGGAGACTTGGTGGAAATAGAAGTTAGTCATATTAATGAAATGTGGTTTGATAGTGATGAGCTAAGTACTGCATAAAACCCATACAGTTATTGTCTGTTGCCACATAGAAATTAGATACAAGTATTCTCAGTTGTTCATCTTGCAAAGCAGACCTTGATTATGCCACTAGTACTTCAACTGTGGTTAATTTTTATGACTTTCACAGTAAATTTAGTCTTTTTCTCTTCTGTAAAAACTCAGTTTCAGCTACTGTTATCCTTCACCCATTCATAACTATTATGAGGAAAATGATCATCGGGATTTAGTTTCACTTATTTAGTTAACCACTTATTTTTACTAAGAACAAGCAGGTCAAGTAACAGTGTGTCTGAATGGCAAACAAAAATGGTAGGATGAAACTTATATAGTGAACTGACAACCTATCAACAGATACTTAACAGCAACTCACCTGAAGGCATCACCCCTCAAAAGATACCTGATTTACTTCTGTGTATTTTGTTATTCTCTCAGCAGAATATTGAAAAAAAAGAAAAAGAAAAGAAATCAAGAAGCTAGCTTATTCGGCCACACCCCCCCAAGCCCTTTTTTCCCCCTTCTTTCCTGAGGAACAATGGCCAATGTTTGCTTGGCAGAGAGTTCTGGACAGCGTTACCCAGAACATCAATCAATTTCATCGTAGAGGTCAGAGTCACCACATACAGAGGCCTAAAAATTTTCCACTCTGTTTCTAAATCTTCCTTCACATCTTAAAAAGGAGTTCAAACCAAAGGAGACAAAAGACAAGGTATCTGCCAAATTACCATTTTCAAATCAGGATTTAAGTATTCCTTTAATGTTTTTAGAGTTGGCTTCTGTTTTTTCTTTTTTAACTTCAGACTAGATTCTGAAATGTTGTTCAAGCACCTATAAATAGAGATAAACATCTGCTAGGATTCTGAAAAGCATCTATCTGCTCAGATGCTGTACTAGGTGAGAATTGACTACAATTGCTTTCTACGTACAAAACAGCAGCCAGCATCTCCCACCCTGAGTAGTAATTCTTATTCATCTTAATGTTACATAGAAACAAAAACAGGCTGTAAACTCAATATCTTATTCAAAAACAATGCAAGCCACCTTCATTAATACCATATACATGCAAAATACATTTGAATAGCAATAACTATACACTGTACTAGCCAACATCAACACGTATGCTCACCCCACACATCCTGTACCCACATATCCCAGAAAAATACATTTATTCACACTTCTCTTACACAAATACGTTTCAGCTAGTTCATTAGCTGTTTGTAGAGCAAGTAGTAACAAAAATAGTAACTTCATTTACAGCTAGTCAAATCTGTACGTTACCAGGATCCACCTCTGAGAAGGTGATACAGATTTGGCTCCTGAATTTTTACTTCAGTTTTCTTTGTAAATCTTACCAACTAGCATATTTATCATAATCCAGTAAGTACACCTTTCACAAGATCTATCATTTCACTTTAATAAAAAAAACTTAAACAAAAAAATCAATGGTTTTAATCTTTGGCAAGAAAGTAAGAACAGGTCTTGGCTACTGAATGCCCTAGGGTCTTCATTCTTTTCCTTCCACATCAGCACGTATTCTAGAATACACTTCCCAGAGAGAAAGTTGTTTTAAATATTCCTACCATAGTTTTTCTTATTTTGTCATGCTTTTTTTTCCTCAAACGTCTACCACTGGTCACTACCAGGTGTAGGTAGCAAAGCGGAAGAATTACTGCTCTAGTCAGCATTTTCACTAAATGGAATAAATTCAGATGAGATTCAAATTCTAGACAGAAGCTATTTTCACAATACAACGGACCTGTACAGAATTAGTGCAGCCAACTTAACTATTACAGGCTCAGAATAAAGGTATTAGGCTCTGAGCAACCTGGTCTAGCTGTGAGGCCCCTGTTCATTGCAGGGGTGTTGGACTAGATGACATTTAATGGTACTTCCAACTCTAAGGATTCTACAATGAGAAAACAATTGTAACTGGAACTAAAATTTAAAAATAATTTTACAGCACTGTTTGATTCTTTAAAAGTATTTTGTACTATTTTGTTCTCTTTTTATTTTCTTTACAGTGGACTACAAGTTTAGAAAAGTCCCAAAACACAAAAAGCAAGGCCCAAATGTGCGAGTATTACTTAGTAGAGGGAGTACTGCATCCTGCTACAGAAGACAACACTTCAAATTTGAGAGGTCAGCTGCAAAGCTTGGCTTCAAAAGCAACTAACAATCACAACACCAGAGAACAGAAACAACTTCCTGGGCCAGATAGCAACTACAGAATGCTGGAGATGATTGTTTTTAAGCAAAACAAATGTTAGAGCCAAATGTTTCTTGATGCAATCCTGTTCATCTTCAGTGAGACAGCATAAAGTCTTGTTTCCCTGAACACAGCAAGAGGAAGCAGTCCCTTTGCTCAATGCCAGTTCTTCTTTCCTGACAGCTCTGTACCAACTGCTCTCCCGTACCAGCTGCAAGCTTCTAGTGCCTCACCAGAAATGGATCCTCTACCAACCAAAAGATGCTGTTGTTTCCACATTCTGTCTTCTTTAATATCTTCAGTTTTATGCATATTGAATGTTCGGTAGGGGATCTAAAACACCAGTCTGAGATGTCCAAGTCCAATCTTGTTTTCAGGCTGGTTGGGTTTTTCTCATCTGTTTGTATTGTGGTTTCTTTGTGGTGATTTTGTTTGATTGTTTTTAAGGTTCGTTCACAAAGTTTAAGTGTGAAGGAAAATATTAACAGTTTGCTGAAATTCACAAACTGGTTTATTTTTCACCACAGTTGTTAGAGCTATGCATAAGAGACCCACAGTATTTGGATAAATATTTCTGCTAAGATTACTGTGATTACACGTTTCATAGATGAAAAAACTTACTCTGAAAGGCGATTTGAAACTATCAGTCACTTAGCAAACATGGCTAGATAATTTACTATTCTTACATTTTTTTTTTTTAAACATTCTATCACAAAAACATTAAAATTTATTTTAAAAATGAAGGTGGTCCTCCATTGACTGAAAAGTATCAGCATTGTACATATGGCGATGCAACCAATAAACATTTTCAGTGATACTTGTAGACAGCATAACGTTACCCTGCAAGGACATGTATATACATATACCTTTTTTTTTTTTTTTCTTTTTTTACCCTTTATTTATGCGCTTTATCCTCTTTCCACTTAAGAGACCTGGAATATGTTTTAATGTGTCCAGTATATATTAAAATGATCCAAAGGCAGCATCCATTCATCAAAAACACGAAAACTCAAGACAAGAGTTAAAACAAACAACAAAAAAAGAAAAGCCATTCATGGCTACAGCTTATGCCTATCATGGAAAGAAGCATATCAAAATGCCCCCATTAATGATTGCATCACAAGCCCTGCAATGTTGAAAGTCTGTTACTGAGATTCTATTCTCTAATGGCAATTCAAGCTACTATATGCAAGAAGTTGAATAAGTAAAGATGAAAAACAAATTCAAAATGGTTTAATTTCAGAAGTCGAGAAATATGGAAATTTGTTCAGAAACACAAGAGAAGAGCACACAGTGTTTTCCTGATCCTTGATTAAAAAAAAACAAACAACAGAGAAAGCAGGAATCATCCAAAGCAGCAGGAGCTAGAAAACTCACCATTACAAGCTTAGTGAACCACTGTGTTAAAACATGCTTCTCAGTAAAGATTTTAACATTCCCCTAACGAAGATGATTCAGAAGGATGTAAATAAAATAATTTATCATGTGTTTCAAAATTTGGTCAGGTTATTTCTTTATTTTAACAAGCATACAAGAGACAAAAACAACAAACCAATGGGTACTAAACCAAGAGCAAGTACTGCCATGTCCCTTGGTTAGCACATAACAGTCAAGAACCAGAACAAGCAGGTGAAAGCATAGACAGAAGCAGAAGTTGCAGCCCTTCACTCTTGAAAGAAAACTCATGCATTTAGTTATTAAAGAGCAATCACATAACTAAACATTTCTCCATCCAAATGATGGCATGATGTCCCTTTCTGAATTCAGGAGAACTGATTATCATCCTGAATTGCTTCCCTCCGCTGGTATCACTGAAGAGCCACCTGAATTAAGAACCACTAATTTCAGATCAAAATATACAGTTTCAGTAATCACTCAAAAGGAAATTGGAGATGTTAAATCTCTAGATATTTGAAATAATAACTTCAATCACAAACAGTTTAATTCATTTCCATTGCAGTCATCCATATAGTGATCAGGAAAAAGGTCTTTAAATTATCATTAATTAGGCAGAAACATTTAAAACCATCTCCTTGACCTCAACATTGAGGTGCAGTAATTTGCCAAAAATCAGAAATACAGTTAACATAAAGAAAATGAAAACCTTGGAATGTAAGAAATACAGCTAGTATTGCCCTAAAAACAAACCTACACCCACTTACTCTCACATTTTTTCAAGATGTGAAAAAATAAGACTCAAGTTTGCAGGGGAATCATCCACGTTGAGTGCAGCATTACAGCGTTTACCTTTGATTTCAAGGTTAGAGAGTTTCGATAAAGCTTACTATGTGCATTCATTTGTAGAATATACTCATTTTGGAAAGGAAAAAAAACAAGCTCTATTCTAAACTCCATCTCATTTCATCTCAGAATAATCTCCACAGAGATTAAGATAAATAAAGGATAGGATAAGAGGACCTAGAAACTGCTATTGGAAAATAGCAAGGCAAACATCCAATTCCCCTAGCTTCATTTCTCTTGGTACAAGTAATGGGCCAAATACATCACTTTAATAATCTTGGCCTTATACTGTTTGGAGATAATCTAAAAAGAAATCTAGGATAACCAAGTTGCAAAAATTTAAAAACAACTTTCCAATCTTAAACTAAACAGAAAGACACGCTCATATAATAAGAAATATATTTTGCCTTTTTAACTCAGCTAATAGAAGTCATGAGCTTTCTTAAACCAGATTCAATGAATTACTACTGAAATCTATAGCAGAAGCAGCCAAAAAGTGTTGTTAGATATTTAGACAAATAAAAATAGTCTAGATGAAGAATAAATATGACTACCCTCAGTGATTACCTTCTACAAAATCACTCCAGAGGTTGATTTGATGTGTCAGAATGCACTATTTTGTAAAGATGCTTTTCAAACAGGAGTTACATTCTACAAATTGAGGATGTTCAATATCTGAACAAGGACTTGAAGATATATAAGCTTCAAGAAGTCAAACATGAGTAGCTGATTGCTCCTTACTAAGGTATACTTTCTCATACAAAAGAAAGTCACCAAAAGACCTACCTGACTCACTGAAATACCACAAAACAAGAAAATGCTTTAAGCAGGTCAGGGATCTTTTTATGGTTTAGCTACATTTTTAAAACGTTGCCTGGCAGATTTTCCATCTTTTTCTTGCTGCAAAAAGAAGTGCAAAATGCTCCCTACTAACATATGGAACCAAAGAATGGAATATATGTGCATTATCCACAGATCATTTGACATTCCTCAGTCTCTTTCCCACACATGTAGAACTAAGTCACCTTTTAAACAATATTGCACTTGGACATAGCGTTGCTTTCAGAATGTAAAACTTTTTGCTCTACTATAAGATTTCAAGCACTACTAATACACTAATATCTGAACTTCAGGTTTCATTGATACAACATTAATTCGAGGATTATGTGTACCTTACCAATATTTAAATTGCAACTAAAATTTATTTTTAGAAGTGAGTTAGTGGCACACACCAAGAATTAAAACATGAGTTCTTTGTAATAACAAAAAATACTTAGCTTCTGCTCTTTTATTTTCATCGAATGACTCTTCCACTTCATGCTTAAGAACTTAAAAGCTACTTCTGTTTACCTGAATTGCTCAGTATTTGTTTTCTTCTATTCCAAGACAATATGCAGGTTGTTTCCACCATCATCACTTCCAGGAAGTTAACATTACATACTACCACATTTGCTTCTTTCAGCTGGCCATTTAAAATGTGCATCTTCAACTGTCATTTCCTTAAATCTAATCTTGTCTGATTTGATGGATTTTTTTTTTTTTTTTTTTACACTTAGGAAATCTTAATTTGATATATGAATATAGTTTCCATTAACTAATTACTTGAATTATGTGAAACTTTAAATCACAGTTTTTCTGCAAGGAGACACAAGCCTATTATTACATATCATACCATATGGCTTGCAAACTATAAATGGAAGTATTAAGTAGACAATGTTAATAATTTAACATTGTAGATAAAGCAGAAATTTTAAGTTATCAATATCAGCAGTTGCAGGACCTTTGAAATAATATTTTACAATCATTGGCTATTGCTGTCTTCTTTACAGTAAAGTACAACTGCTTAACTGAACAGAAAACATGCCTATGGAGTCACTTTTAGTTCCAAGAGCGTATAAAAGCTATTGTTTATTGTACTTGATTTTCTCTTACCAGTCTTTAAAGTAATCTCCAGAAAGTATTTTGAAACATACCATTTCTTCCTCCACAATAATTGTAGGCCTTTCAAAAAAAACCAAAACGATCCACATCTGTTGCTAAGAAATTAAAACCATAACACCCCTTTTTCTTTTTTACCCAGAATTCCACAATATCAATATTTCTCATGAGTACTGTAGAACAAACATCCATCTACTGAAGTTTTGTGTGTTCCTCTCCTTTTCCCCCCCATATCTCCCAGACAGACCAATTACAGCTATGCAGGCTATTAGCATTACAGAGCATTTTTTTGTTCTTATTTTTTAATTTATAATAAAAATGAAGCCAGCTATGTACAAAGTCTCTAAGACACTAAATATCATACAGAAAAAACACGTGGTATCTAGGAAAACTGATAATACTGTCTACCAAACTAAACCACGATTTTCCACGTTACTCACAGAAACAGCTTAGCTTTGAGTGACAGTAAAAGAACATTTTGTAACCTTTTTAACCTACTTTTCAAAGAAAACTACAGCCTGCTACACATTTCTCCATTCTTGCACTTTAAGAAAAAAAATAGATCTTATTCTTTCAGCTCTAGTTAGTGTTGGCCCATAGACCTTTGCTTATTAGAAAGAGGAGTAAGAGACTGAAGTGTTTTCCAGGTAGCAAAAAATTGGAAGCAATGGAATAAAAGTAGCAAGTCATTTTTAGGAAAGCATTATCCCCTATGGCATGTGATGTTTCATAAAAGGCTAGCTAAATGTTCCACTACTACAGGGCTTGCTGTCCTTTTTAAAATATCAAGGTTCAGCCTGTCAAATTATTATTGAATATTTCCTCTTTTATTTCCAAACAAAACAAAACAAAACACCTTTAAGACGACAACTCACTTTATTTTCAGCAACAGAAAGCTATTCAAGCTTCAAAGGAGAACAAAATGTTCTTACAGCTTCATAATTGAAAAGTCAGTGATACCTGTGGTTTATAACCATTTACAGAATCTCAAGTACCAGAGATCACTTTTGGAAAGAGGGGACTTGATATTTTTTCATTAGAGATGGCATAAGAAAACCCATAGGTTTGAAGCATGTTGTTAAGTCTATTCGCTGGAATAGGTTTTTGTGCTCCAGATGAGCTTTTATCTATTATTTTCATCTGGCTAAGTTTTCAACGTATTTATTTTTTCTGCATATTAGAACTTCAAAAAGAGAATATGATATTTAAAAAAAAAAGAAAAAGAATCATCCAGAATGTTGACAAAGTGCTACAACTGCATCTAGTATTCCTACACATAAGCATCACATTTCTACTTCACTGATCACTACAAAGAATCTTTACTTCCTATTAGAAATGCTTTTATGGTTAATATGCTTTCTTATTATGTATTTAGTACTTAGCTAAAATAATAGAAATATCAACATATTACATAGAGAATCAAGAAAAACTTACACACAACCAATAGACAGGAAAATTACTTGTTTTTCATGAAGATAAGAAGTATTCATTGATATAAGTAGTGTAACCGATAGGGAAATGGCAAAGCCACAGATAGGACAAGAATCAGTGCACTGAAGAAGAGTTAGCATCCTTCAAAAGGCATACAGCTTTCAAAGTTAGAATAAAAAGACAAATATCAGATACTAGCTAGAGTTCAATAGTACTGATTATCTTGTAGTAAAATGTCTATGTCACTGCTGTTCAGTATCAGTCATTTAAAAGAATGAACAAAGCTTTGAAGAATATACATGCAGATTGACCAAGGATAAAAAAAAAAAACAAGTATTTGAAAAGATTTTTTCCTTATCTAATATCTACAAAGCTATCAAATCAAGAGAGACAGATCCATTTCTCATATTAGGTCAAAATACAGCAGTGATAGAAAAAAAAATGCAGCAAAGATAGAATGATGAATATGTGAATAAGTCTTAACTTTAATATTTAAATGGAATTTATGCATATTTTGGCACTACTGGAAGGGGCTTTTTTGTTGTTTTAAACTAGTTATTTTTTTAAAGCGATCTTTTGAAAAGGAAAATAGGAAAACTGCAAAGGCAAAAACAAAAGGAATCAGATTTGAAGCGTACTTATTAAAAGGAAAATTAAGCAGACACAGAATCATATTAATTGCAAGGTTTTCAGGTGTTGTTTTCTAAGTTGTGCAGAAGTCAGCTTTTCCTTCCTCAGTAAAGTACTAGATATTCCCAAGTTCCAGAAAGCTGCCCTCAGCTCCTTGAGTACTTTCTCTATGGAGAATAGCAACTCTATTGCTATTGCCCTGGCCTCAATATTACCACTGTTTCAGCTGTTAAATGGAATGGCTGTTGAAGCCAGTTAAGGGGACAACAGTTGCAGGTCACATTCTACTGCTGTTACTACTCTTCATATAGGTGACTCTAACTACACTGTATGCGTTCCAGGCAGAAGAATATGAATTCATTTCCCCTGATATATTGGAGAGACAAAGCTCACAAGCTTTAGAAAGAGTTCAACAAGAACTTTCAAAGGCATCAAAGCAAATCCACAAGCTGTATGGATGAAATAACTTGCTCAGTTCAGCTTCTTTAAGTTCTTATACCAGCTTCCTTTCAGCCAGGACTGGAAGAATGTATTTTAAATAGATAGAACCATTCCACTAGTTTCACCTTGTTTAAAGATAGAAGTGTGTGCACACGTGGTCAGGAGAGAAGTCCAAGCATAGACAGAATGCCAGCGATCACTACTCTGGGACATCCCAAACAGCAGAGTAATTTCAGCATAACACACTAAGCATACTGACAGATTTCAGAAGAATGAGTACTTCCATATTGACAGATGAAAACTGTAGGGAAATGTGATGGCAGATAACCAATTCTAAATTACCCCCCCAAAAAGGGCAATGGTCACAATCCAGTTAAAGAAAGAAGGATTTGCTCACCTATTCCAAGCACCAGGGCTCATCAAATACTCCAAAAGGATGAATCTCCAAGTAGAGATCCTTCCCTTGGGGCAGCCAGCCCTTAAATGAGGCTTAGGGAGGGGTGGAACCTGAATTGCTTTCACCTGTGCTCCCAGGGCTGGTTGTATCCCTTCACCAGGTGCTCAATCATTGTTTCAGGCCATGACTTAGCAACTCCTATACAAACACAATACAGGCTTTCAAGTATCTATCTTTAGATGAACCCTAGCCACCCATTTTTGTCAAAATTCAAACTACTACTAATTGTAATAAAGCAAAAAAAAGCCCAACCCTATATATTAGAGTAATTTTTTAAAAAGCTAGTGATATAATGAAATAATGATTTACATTAAAAACAAGTTACATTGTGAAATAACATTTTACTAGGATGTGTACACAGTAGCCAGTAAATCTATATGAGAAGATTATCTTCAATCCAAAACTTCCTAATTGCTGAACCAGTCAGCTTCTTTCATAAATTGAAAATATTCATGCTTTTAATTCTACTCATACAAAGTAATGTATGGTACTTTTCAAATTTCCTTTGTTGATGCTAAGACAGTGACATATACTGGCATGTACTCACTCCTAATGTCATTTCCATAATTTAAGAAATCATGCTTTTCCAGTTTGCCTATCCTCTTCCCCCATCTCCCCTCAACCCTTGCACATGTCATTCTTTCATTTACCTGTAAATAAAGGGATGACTGTGCAAGAACTTCGGTTCTGAATAAAAAAAAAAAAGAAACAAAAAGGAGAAAACAACAACAACAAAAACACAAGATAAAATCAACACCATGAGGGGAAAAAAAATGTGCATACATATGCAGGTATATCCACTTTTCTTACATCAGATAAACTCAGCCATCACTGATGCCAAAAGTATTATCTGCCCATGGCTTTTTTTTATGTTAAAATTAAGACACACAGAGTGTAAGTATGTTTGCAAACTCATTGCTGCTGGCTCAATGGCCAGTCCTGAGTTCTGCAGCTGTCAGCTGCAGCAATCTAACAGAGTCAAAGCCTGCAGCTAGCAGATTGTAATTTTGTCCCCAGGGGAACTGGGCATGAGATGCCAAAGGTAAGAAGAAATGGAGTTAAATGCCAGGCATAACCAAGGTATTGTTACAGCTTCCTAGGCTTCAAATCCTTTTCTTTGTCCAGGATGTGGATCACATCTTTGTACTAAAGAAGCTTTAACTTCTATTTAGCTTTGTATTTCCCATAGCAATCCAAAGCAAAATTCCTGTAGGTGCCAAGGTCACTGGAACACCTGACCACAAGCAAAGGCACCAGTAGATGAGACAGGATGATTCAGCAGTACAAGCAGTTAGAGGATAATAACAGAACAACAATGCAGCCACAATTGCCACCTCGGTAGGACTCAAACTGAAACAGATCTTTCTAGGAGGAGACATAACTAGCACTGGGAGGGGTAGGAGAAGAAGAGAAAGTGGTTTACTACTCAGACTAAATCAGATGGCTTGTTATAAAAGATTTTAAAAGGTACAAGTTGAATTCCGTTAGATTTAAAATTGGATATGTCTGTGGCAGACCACAAATTTAAGAAACATTATCAGAATGAGAGCAAAACACTTACATTACCTCCTTATTCATACATAAGATTCCTTCAAACAGCAGAACACTGACTCTACTTCTTAAATCATGTTATGCATTCCAGCACACTAAAATTGGTTATAACTAATGGCAAGACAAGCTTTGTATATCAAAACTATAAGGGAATAACCACATTATTAGAGGAAGGAAGAAGATATTCCCTACAGGATTCTGGCCTAAGCCAGAGGGCTTTTGAGCAGCTAAGACTGCAAGAAAGAAATTGTTGCAGGTGCAAATCAGTGCACATTAGTGTAGGTCCAAATCAGTGACTTTCAGATGCATTCAAAAGATTCCCCACACAGCAAATATAAGCCTACTAACAGTTGCTACATTTTCCTCAGTTACTTTTCAATTGCCCATTAACTGCCTGCCAATACCACTGTTCTATACACAATTCTAGTGCATAATGACATAAGGTAAAAGGTGTAACTAAGATATTAGGTCTATTTTTCCATGCAGAGCCAGCGCCGAGGGGATGTGGATAAGATATGGTTACTAAAAGATGTGAGAAGTGAGAAGGATCATGCCATCAACCTTCATTCTCTGTGGATAAAGTTTTATATGAAGCATATGTCCACAGTTAAATCATATTAAGGCATTGACACAATGAAGAAATGCCCAACACAGCCCAGCTAGATAGACAGTTAATGTGTACTGGGCTAAGAAACATCTCCAAACAGGCCTAAAAACTATGGGAAGAAGTGCTTAGCCAAGACTTAGCTCTGCACTAATATGCATACACTGCATATTAGTGCCCCCCATAAAGATTTGGGTAACAGCAGGCTGGGATTCTCAGTGCTGTACTTCAATCACACAGCACAGTCCTACTTTTGAAGGCTGATGGTTTGAGAGACTTGAACACAATATTCATCCAAAACCAAAAAGTATCAAGGAAGGGAGAGGCTGGCTATTGGGGTAATGTCTGACCTGCACCTAAGTGACAAATCTACCTCAGAATATTTTCCTGTGCTTGGTCTTGTCAGCAATTTTAAACTTTGGTTCTGCATAAATGCAAAGAATTATCATTATAAACAGCACTTAGAAGTTAATAATATATTACTGAAATTTTCTTATATCACAAAATGACATCCAGTCTGCTTAACTTAGATTGCTGCATCAGAAACAAAATACTAGGGGACTAAGCAAAGATTTTCAACTTCTAATTTGCTCAAGCTACAGTAGTACCTTCTAGTAAGGTCTAGGAAGTCTAGGTAGACAGCATTGGTGCTGTACAGAGTTCAGCTTTAAAGGAACACTTTGTGAAAAAGAAAAAAAATCAAAAAGCACGTTTAATTTTTAAAGGTTGAAGGTACGTGCAGCCTCTTACATTCAGCTCAAGCTAACCTTGTCCAACAATAAGCTAAAGCAACAGTTTGATACATGAAGTTTGCCTGAAGTAGCAACTGGAGACTGCCAGCATGAAGATACACTATTTCCCAGTAGTTGTTATATGAAGCCTAGTTTTCAGGCAAAGTTTATGCACCTATTATTGACATGTAGGGAAGAAAATCAAGATGTCTTGTAGAATGACCACTGGGTATTTCTTGTATTTAAATAAAAAAGGAGGTGTATTGCTAGATATACTGCTAGCTGCATATATGCGTACTACGAATGCTAATGGAAAACTACATACATACATACACATGAAGCATATTGAGCTTCATAAACATGCCCTTAGACACCATGCAAACAAAATAATTCAAGACAGAATATACACCCTCACAGCAGATAATAAAAATCTGTACTAACCTAAAGGCAGGCCTCTCACATATCACAAGACAGCATCCTTCTTACAATAAGGAAGACTAAAGCAGACAAACCACAGCCAGCCCTATTACACTCAATAGTCTCTGTTCTTCAACTTCTGTTCCAGTGTATTTTCCTTCTACACTCAACATCTCCTGATACCTATACTGCTTGCAGAGCACCTGCACCTTCTGGCCTCCAAATGACAGAGATAATGAGGCACTCAATGTAACGATGCCCACCTATTATTTATTTATTTATTAAGTTGGAACTGAGAATTCATTACAAGATCCTTTATTAACTTGTACCTTTCTAAGTGTTACTTACTACAGATTTTATCCCTGCCAGTTATCTTGTAAACTTGTACTTAATTTAAGTTTCTCATAATTAAGTGAATGTTGCATTGTATGTTCTAAACTAATGAATATTTTAGAAATATCCCTTAAAACTTCTGACAGTTTTCAGCTCTTGGTGGGATGTTCAACACACGTGATCACAGGGTGCTAGCTATGTAGTTCCACTTGTACTGCCAGGATGCTGAGGGCTGAGATATTATATGCTAAAAAGCCTACCTCATAACACTGTAGATAATAAAGGATGCAACCTTTTTGTTTCCTTCAGGTGAAGATTTTGTTTTTAATTGTAATTTATCTTACTTCTCTAAAAAGGTGCAATTTGAATGTCCTGAATAATTAAGGGAGTCCTCTGTCTTTAAAGGCAGAAAAAATCTTTCCCTCTAACGGAAAAGCCAGCTTAAGATCTTAAAGGCAGCTTAAGGGCAGAGACAGGCAACTGCTGTGTGTGATAAAATATCAAAATATATTATCTCTACCATTTTCATTGCTATTATGTTGGTCCCTAGGCACTACTATAATGAACATGAGTAATCTGAACTCAGGAATGTGGGTTATCTTAAAGTGCTGCTGAAAATAGGGCACACCAAAAATGCATAAAATATATAATTTAGCACACAGTAAACTGAATAAATCAAAAATATATTTCAGTTAATTCTAATTAAAATATCTGAAGACATCATACATGTATGCAAGCATTGACATCTATGACTTAACATCTAATACATATACCTCAATTATTTCAACAGTGTTTAGATCTCCTGATTTTAGTTTCTGTGTGCAACATGCATATTAAGCAACTTTACTGTAGCTCAAGTACAAGAACTACTCAGATGTTAGGAGGATATTTTTTACCTATAGCATGGTAAAGCATTGGGATAAGTTGCCCAGAGAAGCTGTGGATACCCCATCTGTGGAGGTGGGTTTTAATGCAAGGTTGGATATGGCCCTTCACAGCCGATGGCAGGGGGTTGGAACTGGGTGGGCTTTAACATCTTTTCAACCCAAGCCATCTTATGATTCTATGATATAAGCTTAAATGGGTGCATTACCCTAAATCTTTCATAATGTGATGTCTGCACTGAAACAAGCTTTCCTGATTGTATCAGTGAATGCTGGTCTCATTAAAGCATAAATATTTTACTATTTTTTTCAGAGTTTTAAAGCAGAAGAAATCTAAGAGGTAGCACCTTAGTCAAAGTCACTATTACAACCCCTAGAAAGTAAGGCTTACTCTCTCAAATTCATCTGCTGCAATCATTAAAGCAAGAATGGAAACATCAAAAAGTATCTTATTGTATACTTGAATATTTCAACTGACATCTCCAAGATATATTCGGAGTTGTACAAGTCTGAGATTCTTCATGTTCCTTGTTTTCCTTTTATTTCACAAACCAATCAAATAAAATTCAAATTTATTTCAGCTTTTATAGGAGTAATTGCCATTTAAAAAAGGGTACACACTATTGCCTACAGGTTATACCCTGGTAGAGTCACCACATCTACGAAATTTAAACGTATTGTTGATACTCTCAGCTTTCAAAGGTATTCAGATGTACACAGTTCTGCTCTTTGGTTCTGGCTCTTGTTATGAACAAGGTGTTCATATTTTCTAAACGTGTTCAAGTATTTAATTCTGGCTTGGTGTCTCATTTCATCACTTCTGCATGTGCACACAGCACAGAGAGATATGAGACAAGATTAATTTACCTCTACGGGATCCATAAGAGGAATTGGCTTTTCAAGTGCAATGCAGTGTTATTGTTCATTATTGTACATCTGATAGCCTTAGAAATCTCTCTCTCCCATATGGTTATAGATAACAGCAAAATTTTAAGCTTGAGAAGTAATTATGAGCATGCTGGCTTAATAGTATTTTAGTGATTCCAAATCAATTCCACTCAACACAGTTCATAGAATCCTAAAAACATTAAGGCTGGCTAAGACCTCTAAGATCAAGTCCAACCATCAACCAACCACCACCGTGTACACTCTACAGAATCACTAAGGTTAGAAAAGAAAGATCTCCAAGATCACCAGTTGTGCATACTGTTCCCAAACACCTTTAGTATGCGTTGGAACAAGCATTCAGAGGATTATTTATGATGTGACCAGAATAGAAATTACTAAACTATTTGGCTCTAGTAGTGTTTGAATGTATACTATGCCTCCTGCTAAATTCCTAGAGGGGAAAAAAAAAAAAAAAAAAATGCACAGATGGGAAATATGCGTGTTAGGAAAAGAAAACCCGATTAAATCACAGTTACTCTCACCCACTTCATAAAGCACAAGAGATTTGCATCAATAGCCATATTTTAAATATGTATTTGGAAAATATTCATAAAATGATGATGATATTCAAATGCTTTATATAAACACTGAAAAAAGACTTGACCAGTGCAGAGAGAGAGAAACTCAGAGATAAGTGATGGTTTGATGTGAGCCAGATGAAAGGAATGCAGACCCTACACTGTGTCACTGTCAGTTTCTTGCACAATGTTCAGTACTTATCTCAAGATAACACAGACTGGGTGTGAGGAGCCTACCTACACCTGTGAAATGGCAAAGGGGAGAAGACAAAGACATTAGTGAAGAAATAAATGGTTTTAATATATTCTCTTCAGAAAATTCTTTTTGGGGAAGATGCTGGAAATTCTCCATTCTGTTCTAATGAGTTTTAATTCTCCTTTGCCTTTTGCATCTGTCTAGGCATAGCAGCAAAGGCATTTATATTTATACACAAAACATAAATCCTAAAGAATAAATGATAACAAAGACTGAAGTCAAAGAAAACTTATGAGTGATTTCAGTTTCTATGAACTCTAGACAATTCAGCTGAGACTTGTCAAAAGTATTCCATATGACTGGCACAGAACAGGTATTGATTGTTAAATATACAGTAGGAAAATATTTTATACAACTCACAGTCCAAAGTGTCACCTAAGACATTCTCTATCAAATCTCACAGCTATATTGACATCTCACAAGTTCGTTGATCTTGATAAAGAGATATCAGATGATTAATGGAAGCTAAACCATGACTCTCTCCTGGTTTATAGGAATTATCAGCCTGCTCAGGGCTCATCACATGATACCCTACTGTTCTGTTTAGACATACCTTACTTCTAATGATAATGCACTATGATGAGATTTCTCAGGAGCAAGATCCTGTGGAAGTACAACATGCTTTAGTGTTGAATGTTTATACAACAGCAAAATACATATGCAATGAAAAGCACTAAACTTTGTGCAAGCAGAGAAAAAGAGAAGGTCTGACTCAGGAGCAGACACAGGTGGGAGTTATGAAGTAATTATGTAGTAAAGTCTCCTATTTATCTCAACAGAAACTACAACTGATACAAAGAGCACAATAACACAGTTTGATAGAGCAAATTGTCAGCTACAAAATGTGATTTCTCACCATAGTGATCACCATTGGCTATGCATTTTCGCTGATAATGAACAAGAACGTGAATGCCACGCTTGAAAAAATACTCACTGACAGAGGTGATCCACTGTATCACAGTTGCTACAACAGCATCACTGCTAGGAAGAACTTGCCCTTGCAGTCTATCTCTCATCAGCCCAAACAGATGGAAGTTGGAAGGTACTAAGTCTGGACTGCGTGGTGTGTGTGGTAGGACAGCCCTAGACGCTCTTCATTACGTGGTGTGACAGCTACACGTGGTCATTCAGAATGCGGCTTGTCTAGCTTGTTCTAGCCGCTACTAAAATGCACCAGCCACCACCTCACTGTGCTAATATTTATCTTTTGGTCTCCATAAATGTTCAGCAGCCATCAGTGAATGTGAATGGGTGCCGTTTTTTCCACATGGAGGAATTCAGTTTCACACCTTTGCTCCTACACACTTCCATGCCACTGACACCATTTTGTGAGAATGCCCTGCCACAATCTGTCACACAGCAACAAAACATGCCAGGAAATTGGTGGGAAGGTTCAACTTCTACTGCCATACCACCAAATCTGCGTCTGGTGTTGTGGGCCTATGCCATAAATTATAACATTACTTTCAGATCAGCCCCCAGTACTTCGTAAATTTCTGTATTAAATGCATGAACACCTGCCACAGCATTCAGTGACTGCTCCGTCCTGAAATATCTGAAATCATTACAAGTAATAGCCAACCAATCACAGATCCAGCTAGGAAACTGTAAAAAATTATTGACAAAGTCCCTTTTGATCAAGTCTTTCTAGTTCTTAGTAAAATAAGTAAAAAAAACATTATTAAGATCTATAGATGTTTGTTTGTAATGTGCTTTCTCTCAAGGATTTATCATCCTCTATTTCACTGTAAAACTTTCACAAGATGAGTGAAGTTTTTTTTAGACTTGCACACAGCTTCACTGAAATATTTTAGAAATATTTCAAGTAGTGTTATAATGAAGTATTTGACCTTAGCAAATCATTTTATTATGGTTTTGTTAAAACAAAGTTGAAAACAACATTTCCATAGTCCTTCAATATCCAGCCTTTCTCCTTTCCCCTTCTTCTCTGTCCCAGAGCATTTTAACCTGCATGCAATATTCCTTATTCAAATTGGCCGTATTGTATTTCACCAAAATAGCAAAGTTTTATCAGTCATTCATGGCTTAGCAGCATTTAAAAAAAGATTCCATTCCTCAGAAGGAGGAATAAAGAAATAAAATCAAGCAAAAGAACATAGGACACATCTACAATGGAGTTTTAGGTTTTAAACATATTATTAAATTAATTTCTAATTTGTGCAGAACTGAGCTGTCCAAAGAGAATTAAACAAAAGTCTCCACCATTTTAAATCTTTTAAAACATCTTAAACATCTTAAAGCTGAATTCACTTCCACTAGAGAGAGGCTTCTAAATTATGCACTAAAATAAAGTTCTAAACTTTGCTTAGATCTCAGAGATCAGAATGACAGACAGCTTTGAATCCCTTCTTACTAGAGTTGCATCACTTTTTTAAAGTAACTAATACTACTATTTAAAAAAGCCCTTTTAGGTCTACAGCTCCAAACTGCACTACCATTGCATTACAACCAAAGGTAACGAAAACAGAGTCAATCATTTGCAGTCTCATCAATATAAAGTAATGTATATGTACTTGGGCAGTACAACAATATTTTTTGTAAAGACCACAAAAATTTGAGGCAAATATTTATAATACATTAAATCTGGTTTTCCTTACCCTGAATTTTTACTACTATGGAAAATGTTAGTGATGATATGTCATAACTTCCATCTTCAAGATTGCTAGGTTTCACCTTTTTACACTGAACATGCAAATGCAGTTACGTCCACTGTCTTGCTTCATGTTTCCAAATGTAAATGTTGCAAGGTTAATACTTACATGGTTTTGGGAAACAAAATATTTTGAAATCTGGAAAGTTTAATTACCTCTGTAGAATTAAGTACATTAGTAAGATCTACAGCAGTAGCTATGATTATGGATATTGGTAGCAGCTAGCCTCTACATTCATGAACACGTTTGCACTGCAAAAGCTATCCCATTAATTCCCAGCCAAGCAGAGCTGTGAGACTGACAATCCTATCACAGGATGCATTTAAGGCTGACAATTTTTTTTTGCTTTCTATCTTTCTCATTAGGCACCTGCAATGTTTTCTTTACTTTTTTCCAAAAGCAGTAAAATACTTCAATACATGAATATGGTTTCTCTGCGTGTAATTTAAGATGGCAAATCACTAGTTGCTCATTGTAGCCAGTCTGCACTCTTGCAAACCACCAGAGCAGCTCTAGGTTCTGCTCACATTTCTGCTGGCTGCAATACGTTGAGTTAGGAGCAAGTTAACCTCATTCAGGGTAAGCGAAGTCAGACCGACTCTATCAGATTTGTCTGTTAAATAACTTTCAGAGCAAAACCATCACCTGTCTGATAGAGATTCTATGACCCAGTCAGTATATACCTAGTTATAAGAAATACTAGATGCCCTCTATCCAGGAATTTGTCAAAATGACTATAAATAGAATACTTTTCACTCCATACAGAGCCATAAAGTCATTGAAATATTTACTCCTTCTAGAACTTTAGAAAAATTCATGGTTACCCTGGCAACCTCATGTATTTCCCTATGGATACAAAACATCCACATAAAAGGAAAATGCATTTATCAATATGATAAATTCCTCAGTTGTTTCTAAATCAGACATTCAAGCTAGTCAGATTAATACTGTATGAAAGGTCTAATAACTTATTCAGACATATTTCAGATGCCTAGGATGTCTCAGTGCAAATTGTGTGCAGGTGTATGGGTACACAAACACATACTTATGTGTATTAATGGCTTCTCCAAGAATTCTGAATCCCACAGGAGTTCTTCAAACAATACACATTTATAGCACCTTGAGAAAAACTACTAAGAGAATACAGGCAACGTTATGATAGTAATTTTCTTTCTCCTCTTGGCATCTTTTAAAAAAATCAGTGGAATCTGTATAAACTGTTTAACAGAGAGCATCACTACAAATTCCTCTTAAGCTACATTTTCAACTGTTTGGAGGATGCAACTATTAAGGAAAAAATACTTATTTGAAATATCTTGAAGCTTTATTTGCAAAGGTTCATGTTAGGTGTATTTCTTTTCTTAGTGTATTCCACTACTGTAAAATCAGAAATCCACATGAGGAGAAAGGATCATCACCAACAGAGCACGTATATCCAGCAGAATATGCATTTTTTCATAAGATCATTCAAGAGTAACATTTTATTCACGTGTGCTGCCATTTAGCCATGCTTCACTTCTACTCTAATTTTACATAGGTAGATTTTAGAACTGTAACAAGATTGAACCTAACCTTTACATAAACCTAGCAGTGACTGTAAACCCAAGTAACAGAACATAAGCCAAAATCCTGCATGTTCACATACGTTCCAATTCAATTTCCAGCATACTCAACAATACATGTTTACAAGACTTTTTTGGAAATCGGCGTGTATATGGACTTCTTTTCATAATTTGTATCAAATGATTTTCACATATAGAATCATAGGATTTGCAGATTTGGAAGGGACCTCTGAAGGCCATCTAGTCCAACACCCCTGCTGCAATGAACAGGAACACCACAGGATGTTGCCCAGGGTCTTAACCAGCCTTGAAAGTCTCCAGAGACAAGGCATCAACCACATCACTGGGCAACCTGTTCCAGTGCCTCACCACTCCCTGTGTAAAAGATTTTTTCCTTATATCTAACCTAAATCAATTTTGCAATGATACTGCAAAATAGTGCATGGCCAAAACATTTACAGTTACACAATGGAGGTTTTACTGACAGTGATTTGAGTAGCAATTCTAAATTGTATTAAGGCAAAAAGTCATTTAATGTATACTACTTTATGCTCTGGAATCATGATGAAACATACCAAGATGGTAGGCTTCGTGAATTTACCTTGAGGTTTCTGATGCCTCAAATATTTCACAATTTTTTTTAAAATACTGACTTGCTCACATCAAATGCCTTCTTTAAAACATCCCTGATGTTGACTCTGCAAAACTTATACAGGAAAATGCCACTGAAAACATCACGGAACTCAGACTCCAAAACTAAATAAACCATCCCAACATGTTAATCACAGAGAGGAATTTGATATTTGAACATGATTTATATAAATGCAAGTCATAGGGGCATTTCCACAATTTGTGTTAATTACTTATACTTCTGTATAACTTTAATGTGACAAAAATATGAGAAGTATCCTATTCTGTTCTCAAAAGATAAGATGCAATGGGGGTGGAATCAGAGCTTATCTATTGAAAAAGGACAAGTGGCTTATTTTTGGCTGAACGTAGAAGTTAGCATAAACAAACATGATGCATGTATTAATCTCAGAATTAGACAATTACTTTGCTGACAGCATCTTTGATACAAGAAAAATCACGGGGTGATTTGCTTCCTCCTGTGTAGGAAAGCTGTGACCTGATAGATATGAGAGAATTGTAAATGTGATAGATTTTTATTTATCTAAGACTTTAACACAGGTCTCCCATAGCATTTTACTATTAAATGAGGAACTTAGATTACATCCTCTCTCAAAGGTTAAACAATTGAGAAAACAATCCTAATGAATATTTTTGAAGGCCACATCTAATGCAAGTGTAGCCACAGTCTTTCTTTTGAAGTTTCAGCAAGAAAAAAGGACACTCGTTCCTAATCATTAGGATCATTCATCATGCATTAAGATATCACTCTGTATGAACCTGGAAAGTAAAAGGTGGTTCCAAATAGCTTCTTTCTAATATTTTCCAGTGTAAACTATCTCTGTTGTCACAGGTACTCCAGATGTTTGCAGATTAGGGTAGGATCATTGCACAGTCAAACTCTCAAGATTGGTTCACATTCAGACAAACCAGCTTTTGAACCTATTATCACAAAAAAAATCTGGCTTCAGCCTTTTTTTACAATTAGTTTGACGGGATTTTCTTTTTACACAATTAAGTCCATTCTGGGAGTCATAATTATCTTGTTGAGGCCAAAGAGTTATTCCATTGAAAAGAAATTTAAGAAAATGCAGACCCACGCTTGGCATTCATTTTGATTTTCTCCTTACCAAAGAAGAGCAGACAAAACTTTTTGGCTGAAAACTCTGAAATAATTGATCTATAGATTCTTAAAATAATGTTGGCATGACATATGAATATTATTTGTTGATAATGTGCAAATCACTGTTGTTAAATTTCTAATATCCCAATTATTTTTTTCAAATGCTATTTATTCACTTCAGAAATCATTTCTACATTACAGTGAATCAATTAGCTGGTGACTTTATATCCTCTTGAAATGATGACTATGTTTCCCACGTATGAGATGAACATGAACAAAAAAGGAAAAGGTCACTCATCTCTCCCTCTCCTGACTCACCACTCCTTTTCTCACACAGTCAGCCTGTTTTTCCTTAATATATAGAATGCCACATCTACAGTTTTTCATCAGAGTATCAGGTTGCATCACCACAAAAGAATTCACCTTGGGTGATCTGAATATTTTAGAGCACTAAATTATTTTAAGAGCAATTATTTCTGACCAAAAAAAAAAAAGCTTACCACAAAAGATATGAGAGAATTACACCAGGTTAACTGCTGAAGAGTCAAAGAAATGTGATTAATATACACTGCAAGTTTACAGAGGAAGCCTCACCAAAAGGCAACTACCTCTCATACAATTAAAATGAATTTATATTCATCTACATATGTTACTTATGTGAAGGATATGTCTACATCCTTTTTGGCAAGGTTTTAGTACATGAGGCAATTTCACAACTGCAAATTGAAGAAAATGAAGCCAAATACTGAAGATTCAAGTATTCAAGTATTAAAAAAACTTGTACAGAAAATATTTATTTAGAGAAAAATAGAGGAAATCTTCATGTCTTGTGCTCACAGTATTTTTAACCTCTTTATTTCTATTCTCCCATTCTCTTCAAACTTAAACAGAACTGCCTGCATATACCCAAAAACGTATATCAAATGAGTACCCTTTCAGTTCACACATACTGCTGAAGAAACATCTATAGAAGACCAAAAATCATGTATTTATTCCTTGCTATGAAATCACTTATAGGAAAAATGTAAACATGACAGACGTCCCTGTAGTTTAAAACGTACCAACTTTTTGTGAACTGACTGTTAATGCTTTTGCTCTTTATATCACTCTAAAATAATGACAGCTTACATTTTAATTAAAAATGAGAAACATGACAAATCAAATAGCAAATAAGCAAACTGCATGTACTGTAATAATTGATTTGTAGCCTTGCTGAACTATACTCTTCCCAGACCCTTCCCTTCTGCCCATTTCTCCCTGTCACCAATCTAAAAGTTATACCATGGATTGGAAGAGTCATTTTCTGAGTCCTGTGCTGACTGCTACTGTCTTCTTTCAGATCTTTTTTTTTTTTTTTTTTTTTTTTGCAATGTTTAACATGCAGCGAAGTGCTGAACTCTTTCTGTGTTGAAGAAATTTGACTACCTGGATGGGGCCCTGGGCAGCCTGGTCTAGTGTTGAATGGGGAGGTTGGTGGCCCTGCATGTGGCAAGGGGGTTGGAGATTCGTGATCCTTGGGGCCCCTTCCAACCCTGGTGATTCTATGATAGGAATAAACAGCAACAGGAACAAAGCATTCATGATCTGATCCTAAGCAACGTGTTCTCAGTCCCTAGAACTCCTGCTCTAGATGTGGCTCAGAAGCTCATCGTAAATTTTGTGATGATTGGGAAAAATCACTTCCTTAAAAATATATAATTATTACGTTAGTTGTCAGCTTTTTAAATGGCCATCACACTGTGAGGATTCTGTTTGTATTCTCAAAGCTTTCTTTCAAGAGCTAATAAGCTAACCTGGGCCATTCTGTGATTCTAACTTAAAATTCAGAAAATATTTTCTGTGCATCGTCTCATTCTGATTTCAAAATATTTGTTAACAAAACTAGAAAAAATTTTACTAAATGAAGCATTATTATTTTTTAAGTTTTTTTCTGAAACAGAGCCACTGTAATGATTAACATTTTAACTGTTTGTGCAGTAACTAATAATAATGAAGTAGTGAATTATGGAGCCTAAGCTAACATTTCACCATTAAAACTTCTGGAAAACAGCCAGAAGGGCAAGCGCAGTCTTCATTACTATTCATAGCCATATGAATCCATCTCTTTACCTGGCTCAGATATTAGCTATTATGTGGCTGCGTGACATGTCAGATCAATTTGCTGTTTTGGCAAATGTTATCCCTTTGGCCACATGATCATCAGCACTGATACAAGGGAAACCATGGAAAGATATAGATGAGGACAAGTCTTGGATCTGCTCAGTCTCCAACTCTGTGACAAATCTGAACAGTCAGAGGGAAAAGGCCTACAATAAAAGTTTTCATAAAATATTGATTTAACAATGTACCCTTTTCTAATAGAATGGTGTTTTATAAGATAATTCCTGCCCAGGTCTACTTCTGTGCAAACTCAAGCTGGTGTCTTTCCATTTAGGTCAGTTTACATCTCTGAGTTCATAAATATTTAGTAAAGAGGCACTCACAAAGCATCTAGATTTAAAGTCATGGTCAACCGAATATATTAATTTCAGTTACACAAATTTAAGCCTCATCAGAAGGTCATTAACAACTTGTCATTGTCAACATCTGACAAAGTTCAAAAGAAAAAAAGTAGATGTTCCAGAAGGAAAAAAACATGGAATTTAAACAGAGAAGTGTAGACTTCACAAGCTAAGACACCCACGTCTATACCATAGGAATAGTTTGCTCCATGTATGTATCAGTATGACATACTGATATTTAACCTTCTGAAAATATGGCATTATATTTAGGTACCAATCAGATTTTGAATCAGATTTCAAATTTCAGAATTCAACCTCTTTCCTTCGTACTCACTGAAATCCACTCAAAATCCACTCAGAATACTGAGGAACTAAGAAAATGGCTAGAAAAACTTGAACTTTCAGTCAACGTCCACGTATACTGTTAAAGGGCATATTTTCAGCCAGAAGTATAACAAAAATGCAATCTAGATAATAGAAATTTGGTTTCTCTTCTAGTGTTGATCAAAACAGTATTTTATTTATTCTTCCATATGTTTGAAATATATAAGTCAAGTATTTTTGAAAATAAAGATAGCAATATAAGAGAAAAAAAGTGTTTCACAAAAGCAAAACGAAACCAAGAAAAGCGATATAAAACATGTCCTATATTTAGAGAAACTTGCATCTACACTGAATCATCACATCATGTTCGCATCACTGTAGCTCAAGTACAAGTCTTTCAAAATTCAGAATGATAAGAATGCTAACGTGGCATAGCACTCTCAGCATATACTCATAACTGAATAAATCCAAAAACAAATTTGCACAGAAAGCCAACAGTTCTATTTTCCAGAAGTCTGTAATTATGAATACTAAAAGCTTAGTATAAGATAGACTGTATGCTTATATCTCAATATATTAAAAATTTATGATTTTACTACAGCTATGGCTCTGACCAATTTAAAAACTAGTCCTACTGTGTTAGCAATGTTGTGCTTCTGGCAAAGTATACACGACACGTTGTCTACATGCAAAAACTACATCTGAGTTAACATCTATATCATTATCTGTATTAATAAATTTGGATTAATAATCCAAAATGAACATATCTCAGATGAGTGTTTGCAAGCATATAGCATTCTGGATACTCCGGAGATGCCCCTAAGCAGTAGACATCACAAGATATTTCATAGAATCATAGGATCACCAAGGTTGCAAAAGACCTCCAAGGTCATCCAGTCCAACCATTCACCAGCTATCAATATTTCCCCACTAAACCACGTCTATCTGTTTTATAACACACTCCACTTCTCAGAGAATCATGCTTCTTCTTTGTGACAGTGACAGGTGCGCCGCCCAAGTAATTCTCCTAACTTTTGCCCTTGTTTTTGTCTATTTCTCTGTATAAGAGGTATCAAGTAACTAAAACACCAGGTAACAAACATATACAACTTTACAGCAGGGAGGATGAATCAGCAGTGAGTTCCTGCTGCTAAGAAGGCTAATGGTATTCTCATCTGCATGAGGAAAAGTAGGAAAGAAGTGATCCTTCCTGCCAACTCACTGTTGGTAAGGCCACAAAGGGAGCAATGTCCAGAGTTATGGACGAGAGAGACATGGACAACTGGAAGGAGTCCAATGAAGAGACACCAAAAAGGAGAGGCTGAGAGAGCTCAGACTGTTCAGCCTGGAGAAGACTCAGGGAGGATCTTATCAAAGTGTATAAATACCCAAGTGGAGGATGCAGAGAGGATGGAGCCAGGCTTTTTGGAGGTGTTGAGCCATGAGGCAGCGCATACAAAATGCAACACAAGAGGCATCATCGAAACATCAGGAAGCAGTTCTGTGACATGCAGATGATGGAACACTGTCACAAGTTGCCCAGATAGCTTGTGGAGTCTCCCTGCTTAGAGATCTTCAAAATGCACCTGGATATGGGCATGCGCAACCTGCTCAGTGCGTCCATGCTTGAGCAGGGGGATTGGACTAGATGCCCTCCAGAGGTCCCATTCCAAACTTGAAAAATCTGTGATTTTAGGATAGACTACATGAGACAAAGAATGCCACGTTTGGTCATTTCTTTCATTGTATTAGCTACTGGTTTAATCCTTATGTCCCATTCTCCAAAAGGGGATATGGTCACAAAGATCTATAATCAGAATTTCAGAATCATTTGTTCTCATCAAGAACTTGTCACAGATTATGAAATAATAGAAGACCAGCAAAGAGCAACATTTATTTTCTCACATTATCAGCGGGCACAAAGAAGAATGCTGACTACAGACAAAGCGCATAGTCTTAAAGTTCTGGTAGTATTTGTATTTTGTGACACACATACCTGATCACTTACAAAGAAAAAGCTTCCCTATGCAGATTTGCTGGAAAGGAAGACACGTTTTATCCTTTTCCAGATAACAACGTTCATGGATGAAGGCAAACATAAATCTTTATTATTTCTGCTAATCCTTGCACATCTGATGAGTCATGAGCAAGGGATCTAAAACTTAGATATGGAAACTATTATGGCCAGGTAACTCGAGAGTAGGTTTAGAATTTTCCAAACGTGAATAATCATTTGTTTCTGTAATAGATTTCAATCAGTGAATTATAAAATTAAACACAGTAAATAAATAAATAAAAACTAAACAAAAGGGTATGGGTTCTCCTCTTAGGACTCCACCAATGAATATTTTCCTTTATCTTGTGTTGCTCATGACCACTTAATTTCCTTGCACCCTTTGGTCAGCTTCTACCTTGCGTGAACCAAAGGTTTTTTTTGTCTTGTTTTGTTTGTTTTTACCAAAACAAATTTAGTCAAATCCATTCAGCGAGTTCTTCAGTGTATAGCTGCATTTCAAGAGTTCTTTATTATAGTACCTCCAATACCTTGCAGTTATAAACTGTACTCAAAGACCAACAATCATATCAATTGCAATAAGTTTTTTGGGAGAAAATTTTACTTGCCAGCTTACATTGTCAACTAATTGCTTTGCACAAGAGAATAAAATACATTTTGTTAAAAAAAATTGTAAACCAAATAATAGGCTGGATGAGTCCAATTAAAAATTGAGTAAGTTTAAAACAACTGTAAAAAGCTTATAGGTATACCTTCCACAGTTGTGACTATTTTTTAAATAGTTTAAAGACTAAATTATAATAATAACTCTAGTTCATAACTGTTAAGTATGGAAAATTAAGATTGTCACAATTGATAGCAATCTTATTTCTTAATTGCAATGACAACATATCATGACAGCTTTGCCTTTACATCCTTTGTATTTCCAAAGGGGTTCAAAAGTGGGCATGGTGGAACAGTAAATTAATATGAACAAAATGCTTAGTCATTTCCTATCTCTGAGGCAAGTGACATTTCTGATAGCATTTGGTGAGCATAAATTAAACTGACCTTGGAAGAAACCTTAATGTCCTCATGTGCATAAACGAGTGAGGAACTATCTATATGCAGTTTCACACCTCATGAACTTTTACACATTAT
Organism: Chrysolophus pictus; assembly: GCA_037305975.1. NCBI lineage: Eukaryota > Metazoa > Chordata > Aves > Galliformes > Phasianidae > Chrysolophus > Chrysolophus pictus. Next base: position 12,724,930 of record CM074587.1, read on the forward strand.
TCATCTAAATCAGAGATCTAAATACAAAATCTGGCACTTGGGACATCATGTGAATTTCTGACATTCATTGGCAAATGTAGGGTCCTGAAATAAGTGGTTAGGTTTAAATGATTGCAGATGTAGAGGCAAGAGATTTGTAGAGAGGATTATTTTCATTTTTTTATTCCAGATGCATACTTAAAGTATAGAAAATCATTGTTCTGCCTAAAGGGTGTTTCAAAACACCAGATTTGAAAGAGCACAATGGCAGGAAAACTGATTATACAAAACATGAGTGGAGACTGCAGTATTTCCTAGCATCTGGCATACTCAGTTAAATGAAGAGCTTGTCATACGCTGGCTTTTCAACTGTGGCATGTCACCTAAAGTCTGCAATGCTACAGAGTGGGTGAAGTGACTAAGCCTGATGTACCAGTATGTGACATACCTTTAATTTCACATACCACTGTGTTCCCCACCGTGAAATGTTGCAGAGGTATATTTTTCAGGTAATATTACATTTTTGCTGGACTATTTGGTCCAAATGAAAGACACAATTAGCATTTAAGAATAGAGGAAAAACGTGAAGCAAGCTGTTTGTTAAACTAGAGGAAAAACGTGAACCAAGCTGTTTGTTAAACTAGAGACCTTTCTTTATTCCCTCATAATGCTAACTACACCATTGCTATCATCATTTATTTTATGTCCAAGAGATAATTTTTTTTTCTGAATTGGAATGTGAAAAAAGGCAAATGGTAAATGTATGATAGAAACCCATGCATCACTATTTTGGACGGAAGTCAAAGCTAAAATAAAATGGCAAATTACGCTGTATATTCATATTGAAAAAAGGAAAAAAATATGTGGTTTAACATACATCATCAAAATTTCCAGTCCTAGGTTTTCATACACAAAAAACAAAACAAATACAGCTTTAAGTAGTTACTACAACAGAAATACCAAAGTAATATAGTGCCATGAGCACAATTACAGAAATAATATTTCATGCTCTGTCAAATTGTAAAACCAAAAAATATAGTCACAAAACATATTGCTGAAACAGAGTTCCAAAATAATGATTTTGATAAAAAATGTTGAGGCAAAGTTCTGTACCATTTTGCTCAGAAAATTTTGATGTCATGTTCTGCAACTAAAACAGGCTATTCTCAGACCCTTCTTTAACAGCATACATCTCTAAGCATGACCTGCATCTCCATCCCTTGGTCTGTTTGGATCTCTTGTAGGAGAAGTTTTCCACATCTTTATTTGAGAAGATAAATAAAATACTGATTACATCATGATTAGCAAAAATTCCAGTTGGGTTACGTACACAAATAGAAATACATAATTTTTTTCCTCAATAATAGACATGTTTTTAAAAAGGTTAACAGGATTTACATCGCACAAGAAGAATTTTATGGAAAAAAATGCAAACTAACTGTCGCGATTAAGATGATAGGTCCTACATAAGGAACCAGCCATAGCTGCCTTAGCTCTGATATGCTTCACTCAATGCCTGGATGCAACTGTCTCTGTTACTGATTAGCCCCCGGTCTTTCTGCTAAAATAAGCATGTAACTTGTCTATTCTGAAGATATATATTGCCACAGTTTGGAACAATAACACCAACTTCATTTTTTTGTGGCAGTCAACTCTGTCCAGCTAAGGGCAAAGTAAAAACAATTGAATTAGTGACAAACCCTGTATCCTATTACTATACCAATAACTGCATTCGACAGTAGTGGGGAAACCAACGGTTGATTCTCCATCTAGTTACATTTCAGTACACATGAAACATGTGTATGGACTTTCCCATGTATATGCAGCCCTGTTTTCTTGTACAGAGTCCCAAGAAGATTTTATATTATTGTTTCCTCATGTTAACGAGTATCATCTAAGATGTACTAAAGGAACAAGAAAAAAAAAGAACACCCTAACCTCTCAAAAAGCAAATGGTTTTGAGTCATCAGTAAATGCAGTGTGAGTAGTCTGCAAAAATACAGTCTCAGAACTACCAGAAAAAAATTGAAATATAAAAAAGAGCTCTGAAAACTAGTAAAAGAATGTAAACAAAAGCTATTCTTTTTATTCTGAAATATCCTTCTGACTCAGTGCCATAATTTTCTAGGTAGGAGGAGGAAATGAAAAGGGAAAAGCTTGAGTTTTTTTTTTTTTACTTCACTCCTTCTCTGTGAACAAATGGCTGGAGAAAACATAAGAATCTGAAAGGGCACACTTCCCATTGTGACTGCAAAAGCTGTGATTTGCTCTAACGCCTGGTACCTTTTAGCTGTGTTCAAATTTGTGATGCTATTTAAAAAAATGAATAATTTATGAAAGATTATAAAATTAAAATGCTTCCCACAACTCTCCTAACAATTTCATGCAAATACCTTAACTGCACGTCCCTTGTTCTTCATCTCTTAACTCCTTCCAGTGGAACAAGGAGCTCTCTACACTGGGTTATATTTAACCCGAGCCATGAATAACTTAGAGGTTAAATTCATAAACTGGGACATTTCTATTCCAATGAGAATTATACAGCAAAATAATAGAAATTCGCTGATTAAATTATTTCTTCCACAATTTTAATGGAAACAATAATGTATTAAACATAGTATGGACTTCACATACAATAAAAATGCAAAACAATCTGTGTACCACAGCGTGCACTGTAAATACTTCTCTGCAAACACTGGCTGAGGAGTGGGCTGGCCATGCATTAATTGGCCCAGTCTTTTCACATAAATCATAGCTGTCCAAATTCTAATCAGATTTACACTGGCTGCCAATGCTCCCAAAGGCTTTGCTCTAGCCAGCTTGGCAATTCTGTAAGGAAGGCCCAACCACACACACTGTAGAGCCTCCAGGGAAAACCCTTATGCTAAGAGGATCCCTCCATGGCCAATTAAATTGGCTTCAGAGTCACCTTGCACTGCTGGCATGGTGCAAAGAGCCTGCAGTGCAGCTGAGGACTAGAGCCAGGGTGTTGTCAATTCTGATCCTAAGGTTGGGAAATGCTCTGTTACAGAGTTACTTTCACAGCTCGTTGCAAGAGAACCACACACACAAACTTCTCATGAAATAAAAGCTTTGTCCATGACAAAAGCAGTTAATGAAGCATTCCCACCTCAACACAGAATAATCCTGTAAAGCAGGACTGGATATCATTATGGTTATAGATGTAGACTACAAAAATTTTTAAGAGATGCTTCAGAAAGTATTATGCATATCTTTTGTAGGTATAAAAAAATTCTAAATTTCTTCTGTTATAATTTTACAAAACATTTAAGTGGTTCCTGGAGAAGTTCTACGCTTATTAAATATATGGCATTATTCAACACAGCGTTCTTACTGCTGTATCATACAATAACAACCATCTACAGAATGCTGACTAACCAGCAGCAGCTGTTGAAGAACTTGCTAGAGCTGGAATCCAGCCTTCCCCAGACATTTGAACTACAGGCTGAGAAAGCTGAAATATTAAGGAAAGAGCAAATAGAAACAATGAATGAATGAAGTCTAGCAGCTGACATCACAGATTTTCACATCTTTGAAGATGCAAAATCTAATGACACAGTCACGTCTAACCTCAAAGACCTTATAAAAACATTGCAACTATTTGGAAGATATAGGAAGAAGGAAGCAGCTGTCAAAATCGTAATACAAACATTTCACATAGATTAGTAGTGAAATACAATCCATTTTACACAGAATTTTTGAACTAAAGCAAAACTGCACCACAGAATAAAGATGGTTGTCAAACAGCAAAACTTTTTTTGAAGCATATTTTTAACACCTTGGACAGGAATGTTTCTTGATGTGGTAGGCTTATTAATACTAACGCATTTTTGTAGACCACTATTCCTTTGAAATGCTAGAACTGTACCTTAAACATATTAATTAGTTTTGTTCCCATTTCAGACATGAATAATTTTTCCTTGAACCTGATTTAACATTTCCGTTGCATCACATCACGGTCTGGATTTTATAACAAAATTTTCTACATTTATTAAAATAATTTATTTAATACTGTACATAGGTGAGGTTTTAATGAGTAACATACTTTAATTTTGGATCTGGTACTCGTGGCAAGAAGAAGCAAGGACAAAAACAGGGAACAGCAGAAGTAGGCTAAATTGAGAAGCTTTATAGAATCAAAAGTGTGGAATTCAAACTCAGATCATCTACTTGCCTTGAGAAGAAAGCAAACATAGAAAGCCAGATAAGCCTGCATGCCTCCACATTTACAGTAGTATTCCTGTTGAGTGAAAGTACACTCTTTATGTGAGTGGACTACCCAGGATAAACGTCTCAAATCTTAACCCAGGGAAGGGGTATTTTGACAGAATGGTTTATGAGCGCCATGATGCAGTCACAGAAATAAACGTTAAAAAATTAAGATACCTAACAAAACAACGCAGTATGCATTCCAGTAAAAATATTTTCCTTTGTAATAGATAATAATAGGTAGAAGCCCTTGAGTGGCTTTGAGTGGAAAATGCTGTGTATGTGAAATGCTGTCATGCACTGCTGGCGAAATAATAAAGTTCTACACTAAGTTTAATACATAGTGTACTCTTAGGTATGGCTAAGATAAGAATATGGTTACAACTGACAGCTTTTACAGCAAGCACGTCTCAGTGGATATCCAACTGAATATGGACAAAAGAATTTGCAAAAACAAACATCGCTCAATTTATTCTAGTATAGCTGAACACAAGGGCCAGAAATTATAACTCAGTTACAAGACTATTAGCAAGATTTTGTTTCCTTACTGATTCATGCATACAGACCTCAGATGACAGTGTCCATCATCTGGAGAAATAAACCTGGCAGCACACAACTGCAGATCTGTGTCAAAGAAGGCATGAGATATCTGCTGTATGTCAAGTGCACCACACTCACTATAAATCTATCTATCTAGCAATTAGATACTGCACCCTGAAACTTCCTGTTAAAAAGATTGTACTGAAACTAATAAATGTTCACACTCATATCAATTCATAGCATGTAGTGAAAAGAATCAACCATTAAAGGCTTCCCAACAGAAATCTGTTGTGCCTTGTCATCTAAAGAGTGCATTTTGTACACTTTGGGGGCAAATGAATTACTGTCCTTAGCTGAAAACTACTTTTTCTTACATGAATATGCATGGAATACATGGAATATTTTTTTTTATATGAATATCACTGAGACAGAATTTTTATATATGTTTGTTTGTTTATATAAACAAAAATACTTTGTATTCTGTGTCCTAATTGGTTAAGTCAACAAAAGGAGACAACGCTGTCTGCCAGTTGACACAACAGAACTGACAAGAAAGTAACCAAAGCAATAGGGAAGTAGCTTCAAGCTGAGCAAGTTATTCAGAAACATTTTGGTATCCTTGCAAGAGATAAACAATTAAAAACACAGGAAGTACACAAATAAAAGAGTATCACATTTCTTAACACTAACTCCATTACAACTTCTACTATAATGGCAGAAAAACTCTACTTAAGCTATATACTTGCAACAGAGAGGAAGAAAGGTAGCAGAATCTGAAGAGGAGTGAATAGGAAGTTGAATGCACTTTCATTAGAAAGGAAACTGGAGATATGGGTCTGCCAAGGTTAAGGAAAATGCCTACATCAGCAATCTGGCAGTCATGGTTTAACCCCCAGGCATTTGACATGAAAATGCATGGATGAAGCAGAAGTATGTACTTGAATTCTTCCACGCAGCACCTATTGACATTCATCAATATTTGCTGCCTGTTTATGGAGACCAAACAGTGGATGTTGGCAAGGTGAGATGGTGGGTGGTGTTTCAGCAGCCGCAACAGCAAGGCACCTCCAGTGGTGCACATGTTTATGAAAGGGGCATGAAGGCTCTTGTTCATTGTTGGCAAAAAATGCATTGCTAATGACAGTGACTTCGTTGAAAAAAATAGTTCTAAAGCTGAGAATTTATTACATTAAATAATATTATTGTGCTCTTTGTACCTGTTATAACTTACAGGGAAATAAATAGGAGGCACTCCTTTCAGAATATTTACATACTTAAGGACAGATCTCATTTTCTCGAAGTGAGATCAGCAGAGTATCTGTACCAGTATACACGAAGGTAAAAGTCAGCTGCCCCTCAAGTTTTCAAATCTGAAAAGATAGAAAATGGGCTTTTTTAAACTAATCCTATAACCTACCGTTGAATTGTATTTCAAACTATCTTTTTCTGCATTCATACATTCTCTGTTTTCATGCAATCCCCTTTGAAAGAAACACTGCATATTCTTCCTATGTAGTGTGGAGACACCCAGTGGAAAAAAAAGCAGGTAGCACAGAAACCAAAGGGTAAGAAGCTGCTTTTTAGGAAAACGGTTTAAGTTTTTTCTTACACTGCAATTTCCAAAAATTTTAGTTACCACTTGGCCATCAATCATGAGATTGAGAAACTCATTTAAAAAGGCTTCAACAATACTTCAAATAAATGACACATGTCAACCTTGAGAGCAATTACTTCTTTGAAGAAACATTCCTTTCTCTCTGATTTGAAATGAATAGATTATACAAAACTAAAGATAAATGAAAACCTGATGCTTTTTCATTCTCAACAGTCATAAAAATTTCCCCAGAATGTTTTATTTTTACATTTTGAATAAAGATTCTAATTTTCGTTCTACTTTCTCATCCAATTTACAGTAGAAGTTAAAGAAAGCAAGAATAATGCAAAAAGAGGGAAACAGCTTAATAGAAAACATATGCACGCTACTGGCCTGAGAGACCCAGAGAGAAGGGCAACTTAGGAGATACTTTTCTGTGCAGAAATGTAAACAATATTTTTAAAGAAATAGTTTTCTTAAATTAAGTACTCTTTATTATACATCTCATGACTAGTGAGATCATCACACACATTTGTAGATGTAAAAAAAATACTTTAGAAAACAAAGTTTCATTTATCCCCTATACCGTTTACTACTGTTTTCCCCAGTTGGACCAGCACAACTCAAAAACAATGCAGTCTGTTTGTTGTATTCGCCCTTATGTTCTTTATCTCATCAATGGAACAAATGAAAAGCAAGGAAATAACTGCAGCTCCATGATTCCATGGGCAAGTCAACACCACCCTAGTGACCTAGCAACACATCTTTCATAGGACATTACACATCAGCAGGATTAAGGGATTAAAATTTTGCCCCTCTTCTGATGTCAGAGTAGCACAAGCATGTGAAGCAGAAGCCAGCTCTGTGTGCTTTATTCCAGCTGAGAGCTTTTCATCAAGAGAAAATCTCTGCTTATTAATTACAGATGGCATCTGGCTCCTTTACATCACCTGAGGAGTAAAAGATGTCAGATGCAGAGATATCTGTCCTTTCATGCAGCGGTTAGTGAAACCAATAATACAGGATGTAACAGATAATGATTGCATGCTGTATGTGTAATGCTTTGAATAAATTAATGGTATGAATCACAACATTAAGTGTCACTAGAAATGATGGATGGAAATACACAGCAAATTAACACAACACAAAAAGAAACAGAACACTTCACATTTTCCATTAATTTCTGATATGTCTACATCTTAATTTTCCTTGAGTAATTTAGCTGAAAATAATAAGATGGATATGAAAATGGTTTTAATGAAGGGTGGTAGGGTTTTTGTTTGCCTTTTTGCTTCCAAAAATTGATTTGTTACCAAAGGATACTTGTTTCATTGAAAAGCATGTTCTCTAAATCCACTAGGATTAATCCAGTGTGAACATTCAGCTGACATTTTTGGAGGACCGTACTCTGTGCAGAATTGTATTTGGTTTTCCTCTTCATACTACTTAGCACTTTATGAAAAAATAAAAGGTACTAAAAATCTCTCCGTAACTATCTGCAGACAGATGAAGTTTTAACCATGTAAAATAATTGAGGATGTGAAATTTGCTGATGTGTATTATTTACTCCTTTTCTGAGTAATTCAGAAATATACAGAATTACACAGAACATAAGTCCATGGACAGATCCCTGTGAGACTTCATGAGTGACTTTGTCACAAACATTCATAATTTATTATCCCTCTTTAAAAGGGTATATCAATTATTTTTAAACCATCATTGGAAAATCCTAATGACCCTTTATCAGCTATCTTTTAAACCTAGCCACATCTGGGAAAAGCAAATTAAAACTCAATGTATATGGTTTTCTCCTTGGCATCTTCATGGGGGGAAACAGGAGGGTACTGGGAGTATTTAACCACAATTCCATTAAATGTAGGTCTTGTCTCTTTCGATTAGCACAAGTAATTACATATTCAGTAAAGTTTTAAAATAAGCATTCAGCATAACATCATTTTGAAAGAGATGTGCAAAATCTTCTATATGACTAAATTCAACAGATTACACTAGCACTGCAGCTTTACAGCTGGTTCTCCAGGCACCCATTACATTTTGTGAGCTGTTTGTACTGTAGCTTTTGATATTCTTAAAGGATTGACGGCATCCATTTACTTTCAAATAAGGTCGTTTTCAATTTAGCAGCATTCAGCAACCTGCAAATCTGAGTCTGCAAGGCCCTCTTAAGAATATCACTTTCAGAGGACGGATGTTTTCCAGGTGGTTTTGCAGAGAACTATGAAATGCAGCTGCCACAAAACCTTTGATGAGACATAAGTAGAACAACATCAAAAGTGCGCTTCTTTCTGAGCAAATACATGAAAGCACAAAACTAGCTGACAGCGTCACATCACAGAACACATTTGAACTTGCAGACAGAAACCAAGAGGAAAGACTTTCTCTGACCAGTACTTGGAGCGTAGCCTACACAGCATAAAAACACAGAAATTGCATCATTATACAGTCAGACACTGCAAGAAATAAGACTTAAATAGAAATAGAAATATAGGTATGGCATAAAAATGTGCACAGTATAGTAACTCGTGCTACCGACCTCCATAAAATACATTTCACTGCAAATAACAAGGTACATAAACAAAACTCACAGATTTAACTGTCCCCCAGGTTTCACCCAGCCTGCTGAAAGCCAGTGGTACCAGTGCTTAGTAAGCCTAAGGCAGGCACAGTATGCTTACACTCATTTATTCCTTTCCTTAAAGAAACAGCCCTATCTTTCATTAACCACTTCATAAATAAAGCACTGACCGTTATATGAAGTTCAGTTCTCTAGTAAACAATTTTTATTCTCTTTCAATATGTTTACATTCCTAGCATATTTTTTAATATCCTGTATAATTGTACTAAGATGACAGAAAGGTTAGACAACAAAGCCACCTTTATGACATCCCTACATATACTTCAAACCAGTACACTTGTCTTAGTTATGTGCAAAGACTAGATAATCTTGGATGAAATTAAAAGATAGCCTGTTGCTGAAGAAAACACAGCACTGAGACCATCACTGAAGGTGGTACTACTGAGAACGCATTCATACATTTAAGTCCCAGTGCAAGACTGGGAGTGAAAATATATTTTAAAATTACTGCCTTTACTCAGTCATCTTACCATTGAATTCTTCATTGAATTATAATGTATCAGACTTGATTTTGCCCAGCATCTAGAACCATTCTGATGAATAAGAAGAATCTGAAACAATGATGACTAGAATTCTCACAAAACTTGACAACTTACAAAAAAATACAAAAAGGAATTCACTTCTTAATGAATTCTTGGCTAATAAAAGGAGAGATTTGCTGCTATGGTAGCCACAGACACATATTCCATGTCAAAGATCCAGATGTAAAATCTTTCATCTCAATTAAACTACAGTATATTTTGTTTATTTAAGGAGCAGTGTTTCCACTCATACCCATTATAACAATGTACATAACCTAACTACAAAACGTGTCTAAGCTGACATACTGTACATATCAGCTGAAGAGGACTCCTTGCATTTTAGGAAGTGTTCTTTATTTTTCTAGTTAAAAACAAGAGCAAGGAATTTGAATCAAAGTTTAGCGACTGCCTCCAACAGATGTAAGCTGGATCCATGGTAAGCAGATATTTAGTCAGCTCAACAGCTATGTCACTGCTAGAACTAGCCTTGATTGTAGCAGCTTTTCTAACTCTGGCACTTACTGTATTCTCATGAGTACATGCTGCACAAACTTGGATAGAATTTTAACTTTTATAGATTGTACAAACTTATTTTTTCTTACCAGAGTGCAGAAAATGTCTGAAACAAAAAGACTGAGTGCTTATGTTAATTATTTCTTATCATATTTGAATTGAATGTTTTTAGGTTAGCAGATAGTCTATATCTGAACATTTAAAAGATTTTTATACTACGAAAAGTTCTTTGACACCCAATCGACGGAGATTTAATGTTGCTGGTTCTCCTAAAACAAATCTGAAGTGGAAGGAAGTAGCAAATCTATCAAACTATTGGCATGGAATTACGATCAGGAGAAATACTTTTCTTAAAGAGTGTTTTAGATATTTTTTCTAATATCTGGATATTTTGTATATTTCTACTTTAATGCTTCCTTGTTCACATTTGCTTTTCAGTATCACTGTGGTTTTGAGTGCAATTCTACTCCGCTCAATTCCCTTGCTATTTTGCAGCGAAAAACCAAGCTTACTGGGCTCAGAAAAGCAAAAAGATTTCATTTCAGTGCTATTAATAGACCCATCACTTGCTAAATATTGTTAAGAATAAAGAAATTTCAGTTTGTTATCTGGCAAGAATACCTTCCAACAAAATCAAACTGCACAAGTTCAGTACATGAAGTAACCTACTAATTCACACAGTCTTGGCAGAGTTTCTATAACTCTTTCCCTTCTATTATCACTATTTTCAGTTACCTGGCAAAATTCTTGACAACACATAATGGTCTCCAGCCACTCACAACTTTCTCTCTGGTCCAACTCATTCACTTCTGCTTCCCCATTTCATGGCTCTTAAGAATGCTCCCTAGAGAAAAGGTCTCACACTAGATTCTGCATGCATAACCCTTTGCCCTTGCCTATACAGTTTTCCTCCTTGCTCTCTTAGAAACCCATCTGAAACCTCTAAAATATTTGATAAGATTCCATTGTTGGTTTGTTATAAACAGCTTCCATCACAGTGATACTTTAGTCTACAAGACAAGTTAAGGAACAAATATTTTGGAAGGCTTAACTAAATCTTGCTATTAGTGACAACATTTCCATATGATTAACTTTTCCAAGCTGTTATGCTCACACAGATAAATGTGCATACATATATCATATATATATGTACAAGGAAATTCAGCTGATACAGTAGGATCTCCACTTTATGCCTCCTATATCTGATATTTTTCTTGTCACCTATAAAGTGCTTATGAAACATTGGGCATCTTACACAAACGTTTTTGCAAGCCAAACACTGTCACATTTAGTAAGTAATGACTGAAGGCAGTGAAGACATAACCTTTGTGCAAAAGCTGCAAAGTAGCATAGAAACTCAGCAATGTGATTCAGAATCACATTCAGAAGGATGGCTTCCGTCGTTATTCTAGGTTTGTCCCTTATCAGAAAAAGGTCTGATTATAGCCAGTATCATAACAAACACTCAACCTGACTCCAGAAAGCCATTTGTAAAGCGACTTGATGAGCACAGGATTTTATTCCTCATTGCTATAGGATATTTACACTTCAAAGATGCCCAAGTGGAAGCAGCTTAAAATATATAATATTCCTTTGACATCTGCCACACACATTTCAGAGCAGTCCTTTCCAACAACATATTCTTATGAATCATCTACTGAAAATCTACCACATGTACCAAAGAGATAGTGATAATGCAAACTTGACAGTTTTTTGGATGTTACACTGATGAAACCAGGCAATATGTTGTCACAAGTCCAAGCACCTACAGGGAAGGAGATGGAATGATACAGTTGAATTTCATCTGTACTACAATTATTTGGCTTTTCCACCTGATAAATGAAATAATTCATTTTACTTCTCATTCCGTACTAGATTGCAATTGAATTACCACTGACCATATTAAAAAACTTCAGTTTGTTGAACAACAAAGGGACAGTAACAAAGACGCTTGGAATCAAGAAAATATAAACAGATTTACCCTCTCTTCAGTGGCTATCACCTGTCTGCTAAGTACTGAAGCACCCAAGAGTTTGTATGCAAACTATTTCTAGTGGAAATCCTTTAAGTAATGTCAGGCCATAGCACAAAAATCTCTGCATTAAGCTAGGCAGCCAATTCAGTACTCTGCCTCTAAAAGATACCAAGAGTGGATCTAAATAATAACTTGGAATGACTGTTCCTAAGTGTACTCTCTCAAACTCCACCAGTTTGCAGCTCAGACATCTTGATCCAGAAGTGATTTCTTTATGCTTTCTCACCCAGAAAAATCGTCATTATTTACAGCTTCTTTCGTTCATTCACATGAAAACCTACAATACAGCAGGAAAAGGACTGCACAGCCTAGTGGTTTGGTAAAAGTTACACACTGTTTTTCATAAACCTGTCACTTGCTACTTCATTATATGCTTACAATTCTTGGAGTACAGAAACAGCTTTGTTCCTTGTTGACTTCTCCACGCTACTGAACTCTCTCATCTCTCTTCAGTTGTCTTATCAAAGCTGAAGAGTCCTGCAGCTGTTCCTTATACAAAACCACTTCCATACCTGTAAATATCACTGAAACCATCTTCTGTCTCATTATGTATTCTCATTATGCTACATCATTTTGAAGATAGGACAACTTGAACTGCACATTGAACTTTCATTCAGAGGCCTAATAACTTCTACAGTTACTTCCCTAACTTTTTCATTTCCCCCCCCAGTACTGTCAAGCTTCAAGCCAGTATTTTTATAGTTACCTACTATAACCCCAAAGCAACAGTTAGAACTGTGTCCTTTACAGTATGACATTCAGGTCAAAGAATATACTGAATTGTATATCTGTATACCTGTCACTTGCTACTCCATTAATTCACATACTGAATATCCTGATTGATTTTTGCTGACAATGAAGCAAAACCAGCAAGTATCTTCAGAAGGAGATTCTGTTACTTTGTCACCTGGTTCATTTGCCCAGCTAGACACTGGTGATTATGTATAGAAAGAAGACAAAGCATGGAAATAAGAATACACTGACTCTAAGAGCTGTCACAAAAGTGATGGTCCTTCACAGAACTTTATGACTAAAGAAAGAAACCAAAACATTAGAAGTACTGCAAAGATATAGGAAAGATGCCCTATAGAAAACACAATAACAAGAAGCATTAACAGATGTTCAGTAAGAGACAGACTTGCCTATTAGACCTTATTGCCCTTACAGTAAGAAGGTGAAATGTATCACATTAGAAGTTAAGCAAATTGATTTTCTGTAGAGAGATTACAGGTTACACCATCTTCAAGTTATTACAAACACTAAAGTGCTCCAAAGAAATGCTTGTGTAGCTTTCAGAATACGCCTGGTCATTAGCAAAGTTTCAAGAAGTCATATTTAAAGTATTCTGATATTTTCTAGAAGTTAACAGAAAAAGAAGCTGAGACATCTAATCAAAAATTTAATTCATTTATAACATGAACATTGTTAACTGCCAAAAATTCTGTGTGAGACAGCGTTTTCTATTACCCCATCAGCATGCAAAGCCTCATACTCCCACTTGAAAAATTGAGAAGCTGAACTAGAAAGTTACATGACAAAATTGAATATAATCCATAAGAAAGTAATCCAGAATAATATGTAATATACATTTTTTTCCTCTTAAGATGGCAGAAAAAGCAGGCATGCGTCTTTCTGCATGCATCCCACACCATGGTAGATACAAACCATTGCTACTCACTGATGCACCACCTACCACCTCACTGTACTCACATCCACTGTTTGATCTCCATAAACATTCAGCAAGCATCAATGAATATCAATAGGTAGCATTTTTCTCCACGAGGAGGAATTCAATTCCATTCATTTGATTCATACACACTTCCACGTCCGATGTCATTTTGTGAGATTGTCCCTCTACTGCTATCTGTTCTGCAACAATAAAATGTAATGAAATATTGGTGGGAAAATTCAGCCTCTGCTGCCATACCACCAACATCCACCGCTGATGTTGGGAGCCAACCTAATAACATAGAAGGCATTACTTTTGGACCAGCCCTCACACATTACTGCTCTAGATTGGATTTAGCAGTGAATAATTTACTTTGCTCTGTGCACTTCAAAGTTGAAAAACAGACTCACAGGTAAGATTCACTAGCAGTAGTAAAGGTTTTGGAATTAACGCAAGAAAAAAAAATGTTTCTTTAGACATCTTTTTGAATTGAACATTTAGCATATTTATGTAAATTAAAGCTGGGAGCTCTAGAGCTTACACAAGAGAAGTTCAGTTATCAAAAGATCTTTATCCAACTGTTCATTGCATCTCCTTGAGAAACTGCAGGAAATCATAAACTATCAGTATGTCCCAATAATTGAAACAAGTGATAATAATGCCATTATCAGCTCTTCCACAGCAAAAGGGATAACACTAACTGCAGTTTTTCACTGCGTACTGTAACAGAACTATTATAGCATGTACTCCACACGAATTATTGATTAGCTATTTGGAAATGATTCCTGCAGTGTGTACCTGTTGTACAAAAGTCACCAGGATACAGTTAGATAAATGATGCCATGGATGACTTGCACATTTAGTAAATAACTGAATCACTATCCTCGAGACTATGAAATAAGCTGCAGCTGCACCTGCCAAATCAGTGAATGCATATATATTAACTATAGATTGAAATAAACAAAAATTTGTGGCTTGTATATCTGTTTTAGCAGAGGAGGATAGTATAAAGGGTCATTTTTCAGTGAAAATAAGTAATTCATGTTTGAAATATATATCTAACATACTGTAAGAAACTCATATTACATCTAAAATGCTTTCATAAAAGAGTATCATTACAATGGGCCTTTTCAAACAATACTGAGAGCTGACATTTTTATGCTATCTCATTGATTATTCTATAATTTGCACTGTAATGGGAATTTTAAAATATAGCCCACAAGTAGCAGGGTCTTTTGTATTCGTACACTTGCAGATAAGTATTACTGACATAAATTTATACTTCATTTTAGCAGCTGTGGCTAGTTTTCGTTGGTTTGAGTCTTCTGATGACTTCCATGTGCTTCTTTAATGAATTTTGTAACAATGCAAGGGAAAATGCAACAATGAAATACTGTTGCTCCATAAAATTCTGAAGTCCCAGGAAGCACATCAAAATCCATTATATGTAATAATATGCAACTGAAATCCATGCTGGGCAAGCCATGCCATGGGAGAAGTCTTCACTATGAATGAAAAAATTTAAAAAAAAAATCAATTTATTAACTGCAAAAGCAACTAACTATCACAAGGTATATTTGATTTTTTTCCACGCTAGACCACTCCTGCTAATTTGCTGGAAACCCATAACAGACATTGCATTGGCTTTATTTTATTTTTCCTGCCTGAAACTATCTGATCTATAATAAATTTTCCTTCCTTGCTCTAAAGGTCAAATATGGATTATCAGTGAAAGCTTGAGAAATGTCTGTTTCTCAGATTTTTTTCTCTGAGTGTTTCACAGAAAGTAATAGCACATACTGGAAAAGAACCCATGGTTTCCACATAAGAATAAGCACAAAGAGAAGCAAAAAAGCTGGTTATTTGCAGTGCCTAGAGTCACCATAATTTCACATATATGTCAGTTACTGATAATTATGTTAGTTAACTATACATATATATTGATATTTATACTTTACTTTCATGCCATTTATTGAATCTAGATTTTGCATGACAACCATTAATCTCCAGACATACCAGGATATTTATAATCTAAGACAAAATGCAGTTTAAAGTGCTAACAATAGCTGCAAAGCAAGCAAATCCCCTAAGACATGGTCTTCATGATGAAGGAACAATGAATGCAAATAGTACTCTTATGTAAGATTTTATATTTTGTTCATTTTTAAGGTACAGCTATTGTTTGCTAACCTGAAACATTATGACTGTTTTATTCTGCTTATAACCTACTTCCACCTTAACTGCAGCTGCTTGAAGTCGCTCTTTTTAAGATAATATAAGCAATGTATAGGAGCAAGACCCAAAGTACTGTTGCATAATTTGTAAAAATCAGGTTTTCCTTTAGTGTCATATTTATAATTAGGTTATAGGTTCTTCATATTTGTCCAATGAAGGAAATCAGTGCCCCAGTAGTGAATTAGCATCAGCCAATAGAGCCCACAAAATCTTTGTCATGGCACACTGACTTTGTTGTTATTAAATGACAGTGACTGCCTGCAAATAACTTTAACTGCTCTTCAAACTGTCTAAGCTGACAACAAACACTCTTAGATTCTGTTATAAATAATGAATGCAACAGTGTTAAGAACAACAGTTTAGAAAGCTTGGTTTAAGAATCACAATTTATTATATATGGGTACTTATCTCCTTAAAACAATTCTCTTCCAACCTTCAAATTTATTTTTTTCCCCCCAATTCGCATGACTTCCATCTGAAATATTTGAAATTTTTACGTTAAAAGTAATTTTTCTTCTATTCAAAGACCTAAAGTTTCTTATCCTCAGAGAGCTCTATTTCTCTTCAGGAACTTCAGCTCATTTATTAAAATGTATAATACTCAAAATTCAGATAGTTATTCACTGAAGCTGAAGAAAATACTATCTAAAGGCCTTGGGATCACTGCTGTCTGCATCATGCTTCTTACCTCCCTGAATTTGTATAACGCATCACAGATATTTGAGTAAACACAAAGCAGTTTGATACCACCTTATCTTAGAGAGGTGTGCTTTAAAATCATTCCTCTACTTTTACCCAAAAGTGAAGCTCACAGTACTTTCGCAGAAGTCTTTTTTCCTCTTGCATCAGTGGAAGATTTCACAGGATCCCTTATGTAGATAAGCATCTCCCCACTTGCCTCAGCCCACCTTCCATCTCTATCAGTCACAACAGGTACATCATAAAAAAAAAGAAAGTCAGAATTCAGATAATTTTCACAGAAAAAGCAGGAGCTGAGTCATTTCTAACTCTTTCCATTGACGCTGCATGGGAAAGCCTCTGTTTCCTTTCAAGGCTTCATAAAGCTTCAGAAATAGTTGAATACTAATTATCTGAATAAACTAGATTGCTATGCACTGGAGGCAATCAATAACCAGCATTCACTGCCCAGACTACTATACTTTGAACTGAACTGTGAAAGTAGCTGTAGCTCTCATTAAATATTGCAGGAGTGATGACCACCTAGAATTTCAGATAAAAAGTACATTTTTCTCCATTTAACTATGTGGAAAAGGGAACATCCAAAGAGTATTTGCTATGTAGCCTTTATTCCACAGAACATGCAATTTGGCAGATTTGGTTAGTATTGGAAGTAGACGCAAAAGGTAGGAGAATAAATATACCAAAAATCTATTCTCTGGAGTATTTTGCCCAGAACAGGTCCAATTTTGTGCCAAGGAAATGGACTACTACTCATTAAAAGGGAAGCATTTTTAAACACTGTATACTCTTGATTCCAATTCAGTAAAAATTTTTAAGTGTCCAGGGCATAAGAAATTTTCCTCCTTCCCACTCTCCAAAACCGTAGAACACAAAGAAAATGTGTTGGGAAGGAATTTTGAGAACTATATGGCTACAGGATTAAACAAAGAGCTGATGGACAGTACACTTAAAAAAAATCACAAAATTAAAAAGTAAAGGTTATCCCTCATTTAAAATTGAAGCTAAGCTGCACATCAGACTATTGCCAGAACTATAGATTAGACTTTACAATATGGAATCTGTGGAACCCATCTGGCTAGCGTATGAGAAAAACCTCATTCTTCCTCAGTACACATCAAGTCAGATAATTCTACTGAACTGTGAAAGTTCTCTCTTTGGTTTATTTCTAGATATAAACTACTACAGACATATGCTATCAAAGGCTTCCAAGAGCAAAAAAAATCAAGTTTAGAGCAGAGAGTTTATCAAGGTAATGTAGTTTATGCTGTGCATCAGAGTTTAAAGTGGAAAAAGAAGCTGATCTCTATCTAAAACTACTATAATTTTTCCAAAGTATATGTTAGGGAATGAAGCAGCTATGAAAGAAGTTAATACAATATTTCTACTGCTCAGTACAGCAACGGTTTTGTATCCAATTCATTCTGACCCCACAGGGGTTGGCAGAGGGGGTGGAATTCATCATAATTAGACATCTACATGATTTTCTACACATAAACTGGGAAAGGACTTAATAGAGCATTCACCAGTTCACTCTAGTTCTGTTTGAGCACTCTTTTTGCTATTTGCTACGAACAATCAGCCTATTCTGATTTCTATGAAGATACATACAAGGTTTTAATAGAAAGTCAGCAGACTAAAATTCACAGCCAGAAGTTTTCTCTATTTTTCCCCCCTGAAAAATCATTCCAGGCCTAATTACTCAGGTACTATTTTGTTGTACTGCAGAGCAAACTGCACAAACTGTGGTTACTTACATACTTCCTTCAGCTTCCCACTCCTCAAGGTCCCTATGCACAATCTGCTAGCTGCAAACTGTCTGTGCTCCCATATGGTAAAAGCTTTGTGCGTCCTTTCCTATATTCCTGTTGAATTCCCCTGCTCTCATCCTCTTCACATCGCAATAGAACCTCATGATCTCCACAGTAACCTTTTGCCCATTCCTCTGACCCTATCATTAATTTCTCTATTTCTTTCAGATGAGAGAAGTACAATTTTTTTGGAGCTTGTGCTTTTGCATCATTAATTTAAGAGCTCCCACCTTAGAGTAGTGAATACAGTCTAATCTTAGCAGAAATGGGTTTACAGACTAATTTCCACTCTAGTTCCTAAAAGATTTTTAGGCATGTCATGGTGGGTGGACTTAAACCCTTGAGATTTTTGTATCTGATCTCAGTTGGGAGATTTTAAATAAAGTAACAGGAACGTGTATTCAATGTTTGTGGAATTTTTTAGGAATTACTTCAAACATACAATACATATCCTCCCCACCTTAAGTTCAAAAGAAGTCCAAGCACTTATTCTCCTAAGAGCAAATAGATACATATTTGAAATTAAGATTTCAATTCAATTTCTTACTCTTGTTCTCACATATGGAAGATGAGAATGGTGCCTGACTGATGCTTATGTTAATGAAGAGATGCATTTCTTTCCTCACAGCAAGCCCCTAGCATAAGGATATTTTTGTACATAAGTCCACTTCCTTTATCAAATATACTTGAAATAAGATTAGGAACCACTACACCAAATGCAACTTGAATAACTGCTTCTGTAGGTTCATTACTGTGTAAATGACATCAGAATCATTCCCCAGGTCCTGTAGAATGAAATCCACTTGCAGGGATCACCTGAAGATCTCTAAACAAAATCTAGTTTTCAACAATAGACTAATTTTCTCTACGATTTCTGCCACTATTTAAGTTATTTCTTTAAAAACGTTTCGCATATTTCTAAATTTAGTTCTTACTTTTGAACTGAGCACATTCACTGAGCACATTCAAGTACCCCTTATATCCTTTTCCAGCCATTCTCAATTGTTCCCACTAAAAAGCCAACCTTGAGTAATCTTTTGAATAAGAACTTTTGAGAATTATTTGATGATGTCTTCTGAATTACCTTAAAATATATCCTTTACAGGATCTATAGACAGCTCTCTCTTTTATTTCAGACAGACTGAAAGGTCACCTAAAGGAACATCCATCAGGAAAGTAAACAAACATCAATTTCACCTGCAAACACACACCTGGCTAACCACCATCAGGTTTGCAAATTACAGACCTAGAGACCCTTGCTACTATTTCAGTAGGAGTTATAAGTGACTAAGGGATATAAGATTGATTTTTTTTTTTCCTCCCCTTACTGGCTCAGTTC
The DNA here is from genome assembly GCA_037305975.1 of Chrysolophus pictus. NCBI lineage: Eukaryota > Metazoa > Chordata > Aves > Galliformes > Phasianidae > Chrysolophus > Chrysolophus pictus. Next base: position 12,744,748 of record CM074587.1, read on the forward strand.
CTAGTACAAGAAACAGCTGAGTAATATCTTAAAAATTAAAGAAGCATTAATATACTCTGTGATTCAAGTGAATGGTAAGCATCAGTATCTTCCCCAAATAAGGTAAATGCAGTAGGGAGAACATGATGACAGTGTTAAAGTTAATGATCCAGTGCAATAGTATTTAAAACAGATTTGACACTAGCTTAATCATGTTAATTGCTACATTGGACAACTGAAGAACAGTGAATACACTGTCCCTGAATGTCCTGACACAGCATCTTGTCGGTTATCTTACAGATGCAGTGACTTTCATGATCTTCAGGTAACCGGAACTTCAAGACCACTTAGTTTGCCCTGCTACATCAGCTAGCTGTGAATTATCAAACTGAATAGTCCTCTTTTTCTCTTTTGTCTTTAAATACTCTGTAAAGTATCCTTAAAAAGCAATCTGCCTCTTTCCTAATCACAGAAGTACTGTCCCAAGAATATTACTGACAGGGGATAAGATGGTAAGGAGAGGAAAATGTCATCCAGTGCTAATGCTCTAGGATACTGGCACTCTGCTTAAAATACATGTACTTCTTCTCTTCATGAAGAGAGGTAAGGATTAGAATAAAATTTCCCCTGACAAAATGAACAGATTCAAATGAAAATAAAACAGACATATACTAATAATAACATACATAACAATTGGCAGTTTTGGAGAATAAAGAGAAAACTTTAGCCTTTTCAGTTAGATAAAGGTTTGCTTGGAAAAGAAAAACTTTATATTCTGATTTCTTTAGCACATTCACTGCATTAGATGGAGCTGGTACATTTAAAAAAGTAAATTTGTATTTGTTTAGACCAAGGTACACTAAAAACTAAAACCGAACCTGAAAAGAAAAAACAGTATAGTTATCTTTCATGTCAAGTTTCCAGATTCTGCTTTATTTTACCTTTCTTCATAATGGCAGTTAAGATTGTATATAGGACTACCTATGGATTGCTTGAGAAGTCTTCTGATTGTATCCAAGGTCACAGACTTGAAGTAGGCCACACATCTTCCAGATTTTTTTCTGCTTACACTATCATATTATGTTTTTGCAAGCATTATCTCTTAAAGGAAAGAATCTGCTGTCAGCAAGTGCACTATTTTCTGCTAAGTCATTCCACCACCTTGCAACGACATTTGAAAACATAAAGCTGATTTATAACAACATTTTACAACTAGTGCAGCATTTTGTTGTAACTGAGATGAGCACAATACATCAATATGCAAAGAGTAGGAAAGGTGCTGCAAATGCACTGGCACCAATCTATAGAATTTCAGAGTCACAGCAGGCCCAAGAGTACATAGTCCCTCATGATTTTGAAAATCATGATTTTGAGAAGTAACACATTCTGATGAGAGATCGATCAAAGCTTAAGAGCTCTGTAAAGACCCTAGCTGAAGAACTCTGCATTAGAACAATTAGGCTGACTTCATAATATAGAGAAAACTGTGTGCAATGTGTAATAACTTCTTCAGCTGAGAGATATCTATCTTTTCCTTGTACTAGCCAGTAAAAGTCACAACACTGTCTCATTCCAGTTACTCATGGAGACTTAAAGAGCCATACAGACATTTACTTCAAAGGAAGACCCACAGACTTCAGAGGAATAACTTCGCATGAGGTGAGACTTCAGTGCCATTCACAGCAGCAGAGGATATAAGTAGCTGTACCATAGACATTAACAAACTCTTTTGCATAAGCACTTTCATTCTGCCTTGTTTCTGTTTTATTTCTTACCCCAACTATTTTGTTCTTGCCAGTTGCTATATGCAGGTGCCATAAGTTACTAAAGGAATGAATAATTTGGATGACATTTATTATTACAGATAATGCATTGCAAAGAATACCCACACTGTACAGTCAATTGACAGAAGTTTAAGGAAGGGCAGGAAAAAAACCCCACAATTTCCAGAAAGATGTAAGGAAATTCATTTTATCTTGTTTTATACTGAAGTGCTGAGATGACTATCAGTTCCAACAATACAAAGTCTCTACAACAAAAACCACAGTACAAAATTAAAGTTTTTTCCCCTCACATTTAATATCTACTGAGTCTATTCTGAAGCTGTTATGTTAGCAGAGAACCAGCTGCACAGAGGGAAAGTTTGCATGATGAAACAGAGAGGACTGCAATCCCTCTTCTGTCCCTTTTAATTTTGGTTTTTCAAATGATGAGAGAAACTCAGGTGGAAAGATATGCTCTGCATGTCTGCCCATGTGGCAGAGAGGAAAATGTAATTGATTATTCTTATTAAGGAAACGGGTTTTTGCCAGAAGCATCAAGTTTATTCAGTTTCATCCTTAAAATGTAATATACAGCATAGTTAGATATTCTAACTTCATTTCATACATAGCTTGAACTGACCATAAGCATTTCAACGATCACAAAAATGAAAAGTGCAATACCAACTTAATTAGAAAATGAATGGAAAGAGAGGGAAGGATGCTGTAATCAAGAATCTGGATTTTTAAGTGCTGATAATCTGTACGCTATCACCACTTCTGCCTGTGAAAACATTGAGAGAAGAGCTGCCTCAAGATCATCAAAAGGGAATCATGGATAGAAAAAGGCAGATATAGTCAGCATAAAGAGACTCAAACAGTGGTTTTGGAGAGTGAAATTCTGCCTTCCTGTTTTTCTTGTACATCGGTTTTATTAAAGAACAGATAGATCTCTGTGAATGATCATTCTCTGCAGAAATACTACCTTGTGGGTACCCAAATGCTGGATATGTTATTAATATAGGATTTGCAAACATACCAGGTTCTGCTCAAGCTAATGCCCAGGAAAGTTACAGAACAACACAAGCAATTTACCCAATGAAAGAGGTCTTCAGATTTTGCATTATTGGTTAAAAAAAAGTCTATGAAGACACATTTACAGTTGTGCCCCCAAAGTATATGTGATTTTCATTAGTATAGCAGGAAAGTACTAGCTATATAAATTAGCTAGTTTAGTATCAAATGATACAACTTGCATGCAAAAGTGTAGGTTGTAGATTGCACATGCTACTACTAAAATCTCATTTTAATAAGTGTAGTGTTGTAGTCAGATGTCATCTTAAAAACAGTTATAGGAAATAAGCCTTTAAGCAAAGAAAAAGAAAGGAAGTCAAATCAACATAGTGCTGTCAAGCAAAGAAACGCATCTGCAAGTTGAAGGCAACAGTGTCACTTTCTAGGCACAGACAGCTACAAAGCCAAAGTAACAGAAAGAACGTTAAGAAGCTATTACTGAAGTTTCTGTCTCTCTGGGACAGCTATAATTGACAAAAGAAAGCAACCTGACAAAACATAGCTCACTGGTTCCAGAATTTAGATTACGCCTTTCAGCATTAAACAAGTGAAGTCAGATGGGGCCACTCACATTGCAGCAGAACAGTGAGTGATGGCCAAAACTACCTGCATATACATACACATTTCAAGAGGAGAATCTGTAATCTGTAAACAAGTATTTTCCAAAGCCTATTAGCCTAATAAAGCATTGTTATCTATTACGAATTCAACGATTTGGAAGCTTCCTTCATACCATTTTAGTTCTCATTTCTCTGATCAGGACAGCAGTGATTCATGTACCTGGCTAACAGCCTAGAAGAAAATCTTCTAACATCAAGGATGAAGACAACTGAATGAATCTTTTCAAAACTGAGAAATAGGCAGAACAGGTAGCCAAAATATTCCAGGTGGAACTAAAAGGAAAAAAAGAAATCATATCTTTACCCTTTCTCTCTCTTTCTTAAGGATTCAAAAATTGTGATAGTTTGAAGGGATCAGTAGGGATTTTCATGTTAAGGAAATACCCAAGAGAATACAGAACTTGATTACTAACAGCCTCCTGCTTATCTTGCTGCAACACACCTAGGGATCTTCTGCACCTCAGGCTGGCATCCTTGGTTGTTTTTTTTTTGTTTGGTTGGTTGGTTTTGTGTTTTTTTTTTTTTTTGTACTCTAGCAGCTGTATGGAGATTCAAAAACTGATCACCTTCCCTTTTTTACACATCAGGGAAAGTGCTGTGTGAAGGCTGGCCTAGAGCCTTGTTGCAGATGGGAAATGCTCAAGAATACTTTCTTCATGAGTCACGCCCAACTAAAGCTCTTTACAAATGACATCCAACATCATTTAGAGAATTTCTAATAGATTATGTTGCCTGGCTATCCTGACAGCATCAGTATAGATTGATTGAAGAAGCATGCTGATCCCAACTAATCAGAAAGATAATCATGGTACAATTCAAAATGCTTACATTTTCACATCTGCACTTGACTTCATTCATAAGATTGATTTGAACTGATGCTTCGTGCTGCTGATTAGAACTGAATCCTACATTACTCCTCCTAAGAAAGAAGTTAGACAAACACTCCCAAGACAGCACATGGGAACTTCTGTTAATGATGAAAATAGTTGTCACAGGCTTTGTCATTCATTTGCTGAATAACTTTGAGTTTTATTTACAGTAGACCAATCCAATGTTTATTTTTCCTATCTACTGTATTTCAAGAGAAAAATATTAAACATATCTATGTTATGCTTTTAATTTATTTTTTTTCTTGGACACTGAAATACTTCTGTAAATGTTTGTGCATTGCCTTGTTTTTTTTAACTATCTACATTCATCCTACTGCTCTTTCATTTTTTCATTTGTTTGAAATCGCCATAGGTAACAACAAAAATAGGAGTTTGCAAGCACACAGCAGAGTTCTTGGTCTCTCTCATCTAATTGACATAAAACAAGAAGAAAGAAAAAAATCAAGTACACAAAAATATATGACTCGAAAACATGATTCAAGTATACTGCATAAGCAAAAAGTCTTCTACATCAAAAGCTATACTAGAAATTAATTATGCATCCAGAAAGAAATTTAACCCTCTGTTTCCTCAGTATCTTTCCCTTTGTCACCTAGGATGTATACAGAAGTTCCCCAGCTTAAACTCAAGATCCTACCAACGCGAGCATCCTAACAAACTCCCAAAGTTATTTATCAATGTATTCAACACTATTTCTTAATCCCTTAAGAATTTGCCGCTTACACGTGACAAGTTTCTAGCAGACTAGCAATTTTTTTGTAAGGCAGAAGCCAAACATAATATGACCAACTTGGTAGAAAATCCGCACTGTAACTTAAGCAAGCAGTTCGTGTTATTTAACACGCTGCCACCTAACGGCTATTCGAAGTATCACCACCACTCAATGCTCCTGAGTGAATTGGGTGTTCTTTTCACTATTGCTCACGTAATTTGTCCACTTACAGAATATATCTGCAGAAAACACGTAGCAGACTATTCCCTCTGGGTGGAGGAATAAGGAAGCTTCTTCCTAGAATTTCAAATAATTTCAAAACCAAGGATTTCATGCTACCCAGAGGTCAAGGCTTTGTTACCATGAGAAGTACATAACGTTATGTGTTCTTATACGTACAGATATGCTATTATCTAATTAGCAAAATAAACATAAAGGCAATCTTTTGACATTACTTTAGAATATATTTGCTTTCAGATCAGTAACCGTAGTAATCTTACACCAAAACCTCATCACGTTTGTTACTCAGGTACTAACAAATAGGATAATGAAAGCAGATCTCAGACATGCTCTCACTGGAACACCTGGCTTCTGACCCAGGTGGGAGGAAAAGCAGTTCTTAGCATCAAGAGATTGTTTTCTTGACCTGGTTTTGTGCTTAGATTAGAGCTCCTGATTTTGCAAAACACATCTTCAAGATGAAATTTGCATGAGTTACCTTCTCCTTTAACTAAAGTCCTACAGTACAAATAAGGATATACTTGGCTAAGGCAAACAAAAAAATAAAAAAATAATAATAAAAAAAGTTTTCTAATCATTTATTCAGAACTGAAGCTTATCTAAACAGGTAGCCTGCATTTAAGATTTTGACTTTAAATCAACATTATTTTGTTCTAAGGAGAACAGAATTTTAGCTCTTTCACACATACCCACAAAAATATATATGTATATATCTCTCTCTGATGAAAGCTGTTAAATAAAATAGAGTAATGTGATATATCACCTGAATTTCATTTTCAAAGATACAAGGAACATTCCACATTTATAATTTGGTTTTGAGTTCAGAAGACCTTCTTCCTTTAAAACATAAAACATTGACTGTGCATGCACAAGGCAAGTACTACAAAACAATCAGCTCTTCCACGAGTAATTCAAACTTAAATTTTGCACATTGAAACACAATTGAAAGCACAGCAACCACAGCAGAGTAGTAAAGTCCTAGGGCACAGCAAGTGAGGACTTACTCAAATACAGCAGCTATAGACACAAAAACAAAGGAAAACCACCACTTACTTTCAGAAGGCCTCAGGCATATAGAGATCTCCAGCAAAATACCCTTACCTCCACTTGCCAACCCTTAAATGAAGTCTGGGAAGGGGTGGATCCTGGCTTCATCCCTTCTAGTCACTCAGGTGCATTGCATTGCGCACACCTGAGCTCCCCTGGGTTGGCCCTGCCTTCCCACCAGGTGCTCAATCACTGGTTCAGGTGGTGACTCAGCATTTACACTATATGTTTCCTTTTAAATTATGTGATGAGAAGAAATTCTATGGGCCAGGAAAAAAAAAAAAAAAAAAAAAAAAAAGCACTGTACAGCTTTCACCACCAAAAATGATCACATCTCCCCAGTTTCCACACTGCTCATACATTAACTTTTAGAACTGAGCAGTAACTGCCTGGTTTCATTTCCCAGGGTACTCACATTCAGGAAGGCGATCCAGCAGTTCTGTATTTCTGTTTAGAACTTTAAAAATGCCTCCTGCTGTGTTTCAAGAGCAGGCGTGCTGCTGCTGTGCTGCTGTCCTCTGAACTCCCCAGCACCAGGCTCGCAGACCAAAAGCACAGGGGGAGGTCAGAGAATATCAGAGGCATGGCAATAGTTGTAACAAAGATTCCCCCAGAGCCCATCCTGGGAGGGAGAAGCTGCTGGGAGCAGGTGGCCAGGACAGGGCAGCCACCATTAAACAGTTTCAACCTGAGCTTTTGTCCCCATTTGCTTCATTGGCAGCACCACAGAGCTTAAAGGCACAAGCAATTCCTCACATTCCTATTTTCTAGTCCATTCTTGACCCAAATCAGACCAACAGGTTGAGTGCTTAATAACACTATGCTACAATTGATTTTTAACCATACCTTTTAAATGTCACATTTTCATGTCTAAATCTCAAAGATGTACATAAATTAAAAAAATAGTGCATTTTTGAACAATTAAAAACTGTTACAAATGCTTCCATTTTCACGTATCATTTTAGGTAGCGGTAATTTATTTTTACCGCTCTTAATTACCTGGATATGCTGGCAAAATCTATCTGCAGTAGGAATACTGTAGAAACAAGTAATCTGAGTTCAAAAAATAAATTTCTTTAATAGATACATATCGTATTCATCAAAAATACATTTCACATAGAACATTTGTATTGTAATTATCTAAATCTATGACACTGAGATGATAAGTTAATGAAATAAACCAAGACCACCTCACATGTGATTTAATCTTTTAAACATAACTGAAGTACGTAACCATTTTTTTGTTGTTGTGTTTGTTTCGTTGTTATTTGAAAAACAAAAAATACATTGTTCCTTTCTGCAGGACTAACACGTTCCTTCTGAAATTCAATACTTAAAAAGTAGGAATGAGCTGTTCAAAATGTTGTTAGAAGAGTTTGTGCAGGACAGTATCAACCACATAAAGAGTATAAGTGTGGAATAATTACTTGATCTTATTCATGTTTGCTACCGTGTTTCTGTCTAAATCACAGTGAAAAGTTTGGACTTTACATTTGTTTTTACAGAGGTAAGAGTCATTTTGTGTGTGTTTTCAATACATCGTAAAATTTACAATACCTACTTTATGACAATTTATTGCCTCTGTGTTCCCATCGCCATCAGCTCTGTGTTTGTGTTCTTGGCAAATGTATCTACAGCCTGTGCAACAGCTCTCTAAGCATAAGGTAGTTCGGTAGTTGTTTCAAAGCCTGTTGAAAAAGAAAACAAAATCACTGAAAAGGAAGATGACATAATTTTCACATTTTAGTATGTAAACAAATGAGCGTGCATTTGTCGCATACCTTCCCTTAGAACTGTTATTTAAGGGTCGTTTGACAACAGCTTTTTGTAAGTAACGCATTCCCTTTCCACACACACCTAGTATTCACACAACAATATCCCCTAACGCATGGTACCAAATCTGCAATGCCTCCTGTAAATGAGAAGTACACCAATACATTTTTCATGCTTTGTGTGTTTCCATTTATGTGGATTCACTCAGACTAGAAAAACGATGCTGAAGCAGCTGAATTTCTGCTGCTCTTCTACACCTTCTTACTTTGTTCTGCAGTTTCTAAGCTGAAAATTTGCTATTATTTGAAAAAATATATATGTTGTAAGCATACCTAATTAAGAAAAGGATTGGATGCTGTCCCTGAAGAATTTCAACATGCAGCTTGCATTGTGCATTTAACAAAGCACCCACTATTTTCTAAACCCTTCCGTTTTTCTCCATTTGCTGAACGGTGGATTAGCTAAGTCTTGTCTCAGGCACAAATCTTTTATTTTATGCACGTTTCTACAGGTACTTTTCTTTCACAGATGCTTTCAAACACTAACAGGAGAGCTCGCTGTGACGGAATAACGCCCCGAGCCCCGGCCCGCCACGAGGCGGCTGAAGGACCGCCCCAAAGGCGGGCTGCGCGCTGCAGCACCAGGGAGACGAGTCCCGCCCAGCGCCGCCGCACCGCCCACCCCGTCCCCTTCAGCCCCGTCAGCTGGAAGCGCGGAGCCGGCACCGCGGCTGCGCGCCGCTCACAGCCGCCCGTTCTGGGCATGCGCGGGCGGGACGCGCTGCGCGCCGCTCACAGCCGCCCGTTCTGGGCATGCGCGGGCGGGACGCGCATGCTCTGTAGGCAGTGGCAGGTGACGGGGCAGCGGTGGGAGCGCGCCGCGATGGTGTACATCTCTAACGGTGAGCGGCGGCTGTCGGGGAGGGGCGATAGCGTTGCAGGCGGTGGCTGCTGTGGGGTGGCTTTGTGGTCCGGCCTCGAGGCAGCGGCTTCTCGTGGGGGGGCGAGGGGTGCAGGCCGGAGCTGCGGCTGACCCTTTCCCGCACCTCCAGCTCTACAACGCCTTGTCCCCGCATTGCCTCCCCCAGCCCGCGCGCGTTCTTGTGCGCGCTTGTGCCCGGGCGCAGCGTCTGACGCTCCGCTCCAACTGTTCCAAGCACTGCGTGCTCGTAGTCCCTTGGGTGAACCTTTAGGCACGAGGTGTAGTCCTACGTCCTGTCTGGTTTCAAGTTATATACTGATGTAATTCAATAAACAGTGCTGAATGTTTCCTGTCTTGCCACGTAACAGGACAAGTTCTGGATAACCGGAGCCGGGCTCCTTGGAGCTTGTCATCCATAACAGATTTCTTCTGGTCGATAGCAGACTTTGTAGTTATGTTGTAAGTAAAAATATATATATAAATATTTTCTTTTGATGAACTTTATTTTAAACTTGTCATATGTTGATGCTGATAAGTACTATTGGTAATGCAGTACCACAAAAACGCTAGATTCATTCTTAACATTCCATAAGTACTATTCGCACAATCAGAGCTGTAGGGGACTTCTGGAGCCCCTCAAGTCCAACCCTTCTGCTAAAGCAGGTTCTGTACAGCAGGTTGCACAGGTTTTGAATATCTCCAGCAGAGAATCCACAGCTTCTCTGGGCCACCTGTTCCTGTGCTCCATCACTCCCATAGTAAAATTCTTCCTTGCATTAGTATGAAGCTTCCTATGTTCCTTTTTGTGCCCATTGTTCTACCGCTGACAAGGGTCTGGAAAACATCTATCAATGTTTTAATATGGTTACACAGTCTTGATTATGTGCATCAAGTGCTTCATATTTAATACAAAGTATATGAAAACTGATACTAAAGAACTGGCAGTTCTTCCATTTCAGTACTGCAAAAAGAAAAATTGCATGCATTTTTAAGTTTCTAACAGCTGATCAAACTGAAGTATTATTTGGTGGATTTCTACTACCAACAACAGTTTCTTGCTGCATAACAATACTCACATAACAGTAATCTCATGTGTGCTCCAGACTGAAGCCAATGAAGAATCAGAGTTCTTTTGATGTCTTCAACAGTCATTATTTTAGTTACAGTCATATTGCTTGCACTTTATTTAATACAAGAATAATGTTCATTTTTAAATATTTGACAGTTTGGTTTATTTGAGCTGTATTGTTATTTGGAACAGTGTTGCAGTTTTATAACTCTATGTAGAAGAAAAATTGCAAAGATTAAACAAGAGTAATCTTGACAAGGTACTATTCATTCCTAACACTACTGGTTTTTTAGTCCACCTCTTACCTTGCAGTGCCAAAATCTAGAAGCTATGTTTAGCTGTCAATTGAACATAACTATTCCTGATTTGTTTTTCAGCTTCCAGAGCATTATTCAACCAGATTTGAGGAGAAGAGGCTACACATCTTCCTCCTACTTAGGACAGAGTGATGGAAGAGGGTATTTTTCATATCTCAGTAGTTCTGTTTATCTTTTTTCACTGCCCCAGAAAAATGTCATAATGCGATCGTGATCATAGTCACAATTTGCATCAAATCAGATCACGTCAGAGGACTAAAATGTTTAGTATTTTTCTGCAGCATTTTATATGAAACTTGTTGATAAAAATACATAGTTCTGAATAGCTGTAATAGCAGTACAAGTTTGATATGACTTTTTAGAGCTGCATAATAAACAATGTTTGTCTTTAAAATTCTTGTTTTGTTAGCCTCGCTTACATTAAGCGTTAGATTCACATGAAAAAGTCACTTTGAGTTAGATTTGTCTATATATTTTAGACAAAACACTTTATTATGTGGATATAGTTTCTCTAGACACTATAGCTACTGCGTTTCTTTGTTCCTGATGGACAGCCTTACCTTTTTACAAAGCTGTGTAAAAGTGTTAGTAGCTGCTACAAATTTTCACATCAAACCAAACAACTTTCTAAAGGCTTTATCAATCAAATTGCTATAGTTTAGATATAGTGTTTTTATATTTCTAAATTAACTGAATGCCTATTAAATAGATTTTGTTTTTCTTGCTTTTTTTTTTTTTTATAGGCCTCCAGGAAATCCTCGCCGTAGAATGGGCAGAATAAATCACTGGGGTGGAGGCCCTAGTCCACCACCAATGGCTGGAGGTGGATGAGGAAGGTAATTCCCTATCTCCTCTCTCCTGGTTTAGTTTTTTTTAAAATTTTTTTATTTTTTAACTCCAAGAGATAACAGTGATAATAGAGCTTAAGGTAGAATTAAGTGCATTATCCTACTGTAATGCGATGGAAAATACAGCAATAATAGCAGAGTAGCAAAGTCCTAGACTGCAGCAAGTGAGAGTACACTCATTTACAACAACTGTGCACATAGAATCAAGGAAAAAAAAAAATCTGCTTACACTTGGAAGGTCTCTGGTAGGTAGGGATCTCCAGCACGATACTCTTGCCTCCACTGCCAACCCTTAAATGAGGTTGCATACACCCTTAAATTACATTGCATACACCTGAGCTCCCCTGGGTTGGCCCTGCCTTCCCTCCAGGTGCTCAATCACTGTTTAAAGCCATGATTTAGCATTTCTGCTGCACCTACTTTTACAAAAGTTACCAAAGCAGGAAGAATAGAAGTGGATAGATACTTTCATTAACAGGGAAAAAGAAGTGTGTGTGAAGTAGTGTAGTATAAAGTTTTGGCACAGAAGTGATGATAGTTGTAATTACATATAAATTAGTATACAGAGCATAGAAGAGATATTTGAACACAGCTGATAAAAAATGATTTAGCACTCAGTCTTTTTTGGTTGCTAATATTAAGTCCCATCCAGATCAGTAGTAACTGAAACTTTGGTTTTTTTCTAATTGTTATCATTACAGATGATATTTTTTGTTTAATGGGGATTCCTAACAATGGAAAAAAGGAAAAGTTGTTAAAACAAACAAACAAAAAAACTACCACTAAAGTAAATTTTTCACTGACAGTGCTATAGCTGTGCACATCTCAAATTGTAATATAGCACAAATCAGAATTGCTTAAAAATTTCATAGGCCCTTTCAAAAGCCCAATCCTAGCATTACATTTCTTGCTACTGCCTGATAATTCTAATTCAAAATATGAATTCTGTTTTGTTAAGATGATGGGATTTTTGTCTAACACTGAATGTATATATGGTTTAATTTACTTTAAGACTTAAGTAAGCTGTTCTTTTCATGAATTATTATTCATTATTAAAACAAAAGGATTTATTAAATTATTATTACTAAAATTAAAAGGAAAATACACATGCAGATGATAATACCAGTGAGTCTTGTGGCAAAAACTTCATACTCAAAACCAACCATTGCACATTTATATTTCGGTCTCCTCAGAAAAAAAGGAATAAATGCCTCTTCATGATTTTTTTCATTTGGATTAGTTTTTTTCTTTTTGAACTGGCCATGAAGCCAGCAGAGACAGTGGGGAGAGCTTTTGGGAGATAATGACAGTGTGTAATCTGCTCAGGATGAGAAGTTCCAAGCTTTTGGCAGGTCTCATTTAGCTAAATTAAAATCAGTTGTATTTTAAGATGGTTACTTATATCTTGCAAAGGAAGACCTTGTTTTTAAACACGATGCAATTATTTTGTCTTTGTAGGTAAATGCCTGCTGGAAGAGGCAGGCAAAGAAGCATGCATGTTTGCAAGAAGAAAGGGAAGAGAGTTCAGTGGTGGACCAAATGAGTTTGGACGTTGTGAATGTGCGTGTCTAACTGAGAACTGTTCTGCAATACAAGCAGATAAATGAAGTTGTACTGGGAACTCCTTCAAGGATCCAGTGTAACTGAAGTGCAGTGTTATTAAATACATGTTTACTGTCTGTCTAAAGTCTTTGTATAGTTTCTGAACATTTTACTGTAGTTGCAAAATAAATTATATATGGCTTGTCAGAAGGTGGACTCTTAATTTTTAGACAACCTAAGTTCTACTCAAAGCACAGTGAACACCTTCCTGGTCAAACGAGGAAAAATATGTAATACTTACACATGAACACAGAAGATCACTCAAAAATCACTTAAAGTAGTGCTTCCTTAAAGGTTTTAAGGAACCTTTACTGGTCCTTGCAATGTTTTTATAATATTAATGATGTGCTAAAAACACTTCTAAAATGCAGTTTAAGGTAGTTTTTTTTTTTTTTTTTTAACAGTCCTTCCATTTTAAAAGACTCACTTCCTTAAAGCCTGATTGTGGGTTCTATGACATACCCGTTTTGTAACCACTCATGAAACAACTTCTTTCTATTCTCAACACTTATGCATATTCTGTGCAAACACTAATAGGACACTTCCAATAAAATGTTTCATTTTCATTACAAGAAGAAAAGCTGCTCGGTAACACCGAGCACTAACACACAAGTTATTTTCTTCCCAACAGCCACTGCTTTTCTGCGTGGGCTGAAGCTTTTAATCGTTGTTCTGAGGTCTGCTCGGTCGATGGGAGCGGGCCGGTTCCGCCACGCAGAACCCAGAGGGAGCTAACTCCTACGAGGTGCCGCTTTCAGTTTTGCACTTAGGTTTTCTAACAGCCTCCAGCCGCTAACTATCGCATCCAGCAACGCCCCCTTATTACCGGCGGATCCGCGAACGTGTCGGCTTCCGCCTGCCGCTCGTACGGACGCTCGCACCCCGCCCGCCCCGCGGTTCCACCCGAGCTGTCCGGGGGGCGGTGCCTCCCGTGCTCCCGCCCGTTCCGCCCCGCGCCGCCGCCGGGCCCGGCTCGTAGGCGCCAGGCGGGCCGGGAAAATGACCCAGGCGGAGAAAGGCGAGACGGAGAACGGCAAGGACAAGGAGCGCGAGCGAGAGCAGCGCGGCGGCAAGCGGCCCATCGTCCCCGCCGCCGTGCCCGAGTCCCTGCAGGAGGTGAGGCCGCGCCGGCTCCTTTTAAAGGCCCGGCCGGGGACGGGAGGGCAGCGCCGCGGGGCGGCCGCCCACCGCCCGCGTTTTGTGCTTGCAGCAAATCCAGAGCAACTTCATCGTGGTGATCCACCCCGGCTCCACGACCCTGCGCATCGGGAGGGCCACGGACACGCTGCCCGTGGGCATCCCCCACGTCATCGCGCGGCGGCACAAGCAGCAGGGCCAGGCGGCGTACCGGGACAGCTGGCTGCTGCGGGACGGCCTCAATGTGAGCGGCTCCGCGGCGCCCCGGCCGGCCGAGCGCTGTTCGCGTTGGGGGGGGAAATAGTTGGTTGTGCGTGGCGTCCGTGTGTCGTGATGGCTTTGGCACGGAGCTGCTGGGACCTCCGATGCACAAACCTTCTCTCCGTCCCGCAGTCTAGTAACCTCAGCAATGAGTTCGCAGTCTAATTTAATTCAGTGTTACCAGTTTTCAGGCTGCGCAGCAAGTGTTTATGATATGTGCTGTTTCTGTTGCTTAGAAACCTGAAAGTACAGAGCAGAGACAAAATGGCCTAAAAATGGTGGACCAAGCAATATGGTCCAAAAAGATGTCAAATGGTGCCAGACGTATCCCGGTGTCACCTGACCAGGTAACTCCTCTTGAAACTGTAAATAATTGTTTGTGTTGCAGTGTAATGCTATGTTTTAATGCATAAGAAAAGGTATTCTGTATAAAATACATACGAATAGTGTTATTGTGTCCCTTACCTCCAAAGATCTAAGAAAAATGAAGGTTTAAAATGGATTTTCAGCATGGATTGTTGGGGGTTTGTTTGTTGCTTTCATGCATAAAAAGTGTCTGGTAAAAACAGTGTTTGATTTGATTACGTTTCAGGCCAGGTCATACAACAGACAGATGCGGCCAGCTATTTTAGATCACAGCTCTGGGGCCAAGTGGACAAACACCTCTAATCATCCTGAGTTTTTGGTAGGAGAAGAGGTAAGATTCATTTCCTACCTGAAATGAGACTTAGCGTTATCCTTCAATATTGCTGTGTACTGAAGAGCAATTTGGACTCAATTTAGACTAAGTTTAATCAAACAGAACCTGAGCAGGGTTACTACTACTACTACTTGGGACTAACTGAATGTTATCATTCAAGAAGACCAGACAGTTTTCCTCACTTGCCTAGTTAGAAAATATATATATATTTCACAGAATCACAGAATGGCCTGGGTTGGAAGGGACCTCAAGGATCGTGAATCTCCAACCCTCCCCTTGCCACAGGCAGGGCCACCAACCTCCATATTTAGTATTTCACAGGTATTTCACAGCAGGGAAAACTGTATCTCTTTCAAAGATTCATGCAGTATAATTTTCAAGGATAAGTAAAAGATACGGCTGAATATTCTTAAGACTTTATTCTAATAGTAGAAGCAGTGGGGTAGATTCATTGTTGCTGTAAGTGGCCATTACTGCAGGTGAGAACTTTACCTATGTGGTATAAATCAGATACATGGAAGGAAACTGAGAAAAAAGGATCAGTGCATGGAATTGCTGCTAATTAGGTATTCATGAGCTTTCAAGAGTTTTTACATTAATTTAGCTATTAATGAGATAACAAAAAAAGACACTTTTATGTACCTATTGATCTAGGAGGTCTTTTCCCGTCTAAGTCATTCCATGCTTCTATATCCATGGATATGAAAATTCAAACAATTTAAACTATGTACAGAATGTCTTAACACAATACAGCCCTGCTAAAAAGAAAGCCACCATACTGCCATCACATTGGTCTCAGTGCTGCTGTACAGCAAGTTCTGTTAGCTTCTGAAATATTTTTCCATTATTTATTATTAAAATTGAGTGGGAAATAACCTCATTTCTTATTTTCAGGCACTGTATGTTAATCCATTAGATTCTTATAATATACATTGGCCTATTAGAAGAGGGCAGCTGAATCTCCACACAGGACCCGGCGGCTCCCTCACTGCAGTATTAGCAGATCTTGAAGTTATATGGTCACATGCAATACAAAAGTACCTGGAAATACCACTGAAAGATCTAAAGGTGAGCTGTGAACAAGTTTATGAGGGCTCTATCCTATTCTGTAAATGCTATTATGAACATGAAGCACCCTTCTTGCACCAGTAGCCTCTTACTGGTGCTTGTCTTAACAGATAAATCTTACCAGTGGTGCATGTGGTTCCTAGGACTTCGTTAATGACCTATCAGCTGTTAACTTGCTACTCAGTCTAAATAATTTTTAAAATTATTAAAAATAATGTTGCTTCTTTTAGCATCTTGTATGTGATCCTTTCTTTCTTCAAAACAGGTATTCAATCATGTAAAGAGGTAGTTAATTTCGGAGCTGACTTTAATTTTTCATTCTTACCTTCAGTACTACAGGTGCATTTTATTAATTCCAGACATCTACAATAAACAACATGTGAAAGAACTGGTGAATATGATCCTAATGAAGATGGGCTTCTCAGGTAAAACCATATGTAAGCAAGCACTGAGTGATTAATAGCATAAAGATGTTGGTTGTTTTTTTTGCTTTAAGGAACATTTTTACAGGCCAGTTGCAGCTTGACTGAGACTCTCAGCTTTCATCTGTTGATGTTCACATAACTGTTTCCTATTTTAAAGGGGAGAAATGGTTGGCTAGATAGAAACAGTTTTGTTATTTTCTTCCATTTTTTCGGCTGGAAGGAGACAGAAATATCTATTATTTCTGAACTGTAAGTATGGGCTTGCAATACAAATACGAAAGTACTCTTTTACGAAGATAAGAGTGAATTGAAAGGAAAACAGAGGGTGAAATTGGACCTTGTTTTGTAACTATTTAAAGATCCTATTTAAAATACTAATTGTAATAATACATGATTAAAACCTAGGAAGAAAAAAGATAGGAAAATGTTTCACATGCATGTGAAAACAAAGAGCTTGAATACAAGGTACAATAATAAACTGGCAACAGTATCCTAAATCTTACAAGATAGGAATGCACAAATACAGGCATCTATTTTTCTAGTAGCTTTTCTCAGAACTCCAAGGGCCCGTACAATCCACCTTCATTTAATAAAGAATATTCCAGTGGAGTCAAAGCTATTAGAGGGTTTTAAGAGACAGTAAGATGTCCTTTGAGTGTCAGAATCGTAGCTCTGGAGCGTGGTATAAACTGAATATAATCTTTTTTCATGTTGCTAGGAATTGTGGTGCACCAGGAGTCTGTTTGTGCTACATTTGGAAGTGGTTTAGGCAGTGCGTGTATAGTAGACGTGGGAGATCAGAAGACAAGTGTTTGCTGTGTGGAAGATGGAGTTTCCCATCACAACACCAGGTATCTCTTCATGTGCAGAATTATTACAAGCATGTACCTAATTACTTACCAAAGACTTGACTTAAAAAAAAAATACTTTTACATCTACAGAGTTGGGGATTTTGTTTTTATTATGAGCTGTTCAACAGGATCATTATGTTACAATATGAGCCTTAAAGAAATGACATGTCTAAAATTAGAAAGCAGTGGAACTGCTACTGTGCTGTACAAACTGCTTGGAATTCAATATCACAGTACACCTAAAACATTGTTTGTATTCCTATGTATACCACAGTAGTAGGCCAGTACTTTAGAAAATAATAATCCTTTTCTTTCCTATACTTTAGGCTCTGCCTTGCATATGGAGGATCTGATGTGTCAAGGTGTTTTTACTGGCTTATGCAACGAGCAGGGTTTCCATACAGAGACTGTCAGTTGACTAATAAGTTGGATTGCCTTCTGCTTCAGCACCTAAAGGAGACATTCTGTCACCTAGACCAGGTAAGAAGGCAAAGTGATGTATTCTCCCATTTACCTCTATAGAATGCTGCTTTGGGGAAACTCTATGGGAATCTACAATTGCTTGCAAATTAAAAAGTCTATAAAATCATCAGAACATGGGGAACAGTTCAGAAGATGCATGATTTATTACTTGAAATGTTGTGTTTGCACAACGTGTGTATTTTATTTTTAGTATAGAATAATCAACTAATAGCCCTAAATTATGTATTTTTAATTATTAGATATGGGAGAGCTGTAGGAAATAGGTTTAATGGGCATAGAAAGCCAAATACTTCATTCAGTAGAATGCTGACAGGAGTTGGAGAAGCTTTATAGTTGAAGTATTTGAAACTTACTTTGTTCTTCTTCTAACTGAAAGGGATCCCAGCTCTTAGAAAGGACATTTATTTGTTCACATTACTGAAAGAAGCTGATAGCAGTTGAATACTTGCTGTTTTTCAGCTTGTATTTCTGCACAAACTCTCATTATAGAGGCTTAAATAGGTAGAAAGCTGTTTTGGCAGATCTTGCTACAATAAAAAGATTTTTAAAGGAGTTGAAGAATAGGTAAGTGAAATTCAGAGGCTGAAGAGTTTTGTTACTTTTTGTTATTGTCCACAGTTTAAGTTATGTAGAATTTAAGTTGCACATCCTGATAGAGGTATGTAAAAATATTTATTTTTAATACTTTTTTGTTTTGACTGCAGGATATTTCTGGATTGCAAGACCACGAGTTCCAAATTCGGCATCCAGATTCTCCAGCTCTATTATACCAGTTTCGATTAGGAGATGAAAAATTACAGGTTATTTTTGTAAAATGAACAAGTAGTATATTCATGCTTGGTGATGGCATTAAAATGAATTGCATGTGTGTGAATGTACCTAATGAAGCAGAAGGAGATGCACAACGCTTCTAATAACCTTTGATTGTCGCTTCAATTGAATGTTATGATACTTATCCTTTAACTGCAAGGAATTGTGCAAGTTTTTCATTTTGTAACAAATAACATTTGAATTACTTCTACGTGACACTTTGCCAGAATCTGTGAAGAATTCTATGTACAAATGTATAAGTTTTAAAACACATGTAAAATTTTTATGAATCTGTTGGAAAAGACGACATATTTTGAATTGCAAGAAAATTAAGATAGAACAAGCTTTTTCTTCTCTATAGTAAATTCAAATTAGTAAAAATATACATAATAAAACTCCAAATCTCTCATTTTTTTCAGGCTCCAATGGCTCTGTTTTATCCAGCAACTTTTGGAATTGTTGGACAAAAAATGACAACTTTGCAACACAGGTCACAAGGGGACCCTGAAGATCCTCATGATGAACATTATCTGCTAGCCACACAAAGTAAGCAGGAGCAGGTGTGTGAAGGCTTGTTTTGTTCCCCCCTTCCCAAAGTATTATTTAATTCAGGAATAAAATAAGGACTTATACCTCATCTCAGAGACTGAAGTTTGTTATCTGGGTCAACAGCACAAAAGAAGTCTAAGGAATTATAGGTGTCTAGAAAAGATCTTAATCTAAACTGTGTATTTTCAGTCTGAAGGGTCTTCATATTAATGGCATTGATACATCTGATTGATTTGAAAGTAAAACCCTCTCTTTGAAAGTGGGAATCAAAATAAAATTGATACGAAGTAGTAATGTAACATTTAGCCTCTCTGTGCAAAAAGGTAATGCAAAGGTTAAAGAGGCGATGTTTAGTCATTGAACTGTTCTGTAATCTGCTGAAGATCTTTTTATATTTTTCATTGTTTAACAGTTAACTTATTACCTTATTTTTAAGTCTTCAAAAGCTACAGCTGATAGAAAATCCATGTCAAAGCCTGGTACCTTTGAGGGAGATGCGAGAGGCCAAGTTACAGATATTTCAGAGAGGATGTACCCCCAAGAAGTTGAACTGGGATCCTCCCAAAGTGACTGTATGATATCTGGAAATGATTCAGAGGAACCTTTAACTGCACACATGTCCAGAAAAACAGCTGTTTCTCAATTTGAAGGCAAAGCTTTAGGCCTTGACAAAGCCATTCTTCATAGTATTGATTGCTGTGGTAAGGATTACATTGTTATGATTCTGGGAAATATGCTTGTCAGTGTGGATTTATATTAACTACTATATTCTAGGAAAGTAATATGTATATCCCTTAATTTTACCAGCTCTAGAGATACCTGCAGTATTCCTTGTTACAACTTATTTTTAGATTTCTTGAGCTTGTTTTTGAAGCTCCAAGAAGCAGAAAAGTTTTAGAAGTAAGCAGTTCTCAGTTTCTATTTGATTTGACTTGCACTAAGTTCTTTATAATAGAAGCACTAACTACTAAAAATATGTATTTCTATATGCATCCATTCATTCCAGCATCTGATGATACAAAAAAGAAGATGTACAGCTCCATCTTAGTGGTGGGAGGAGGCCTTATGTTTCATAAAGCTCAAGAGTTCCTTCAGCACCGAATTCTCAACAAAATGCCCCCTTCTTTTAGAAGAGTAGTTGAAAACGTTGAAGTCATCACAAGACCTAAGGTATACCCATTAACTGATAGCTAAATGGTTAATCAACTGTAATTGAGTTCTTCAAAAGATTATATAAAAATATATTCTCTCAAAACCACAGATTAGTTGTATTTCTGGGGAGATTTAGGTAATTAGAGGTAAAGCAAGACCATTACTGATATTGATCATGAATGTAAAGACTGTATTTCCAAAGAATCAGTGGGGATCCCCTGAAGTTAACACAATTCCTTGCTGAAAAACAGTTTTTTTTGTTCTGGTTTGGTTTTTGATTATTAATGTAAAATAAAGTATGGCATAATAAAGCAATTTTAATTTGGTTTTAATCAAGCAAAATCTCTAAAAATCCAAGTGTACATATTTTTCAGAGCCTTCAGCCTGCTTGCTGAGGGCAAGATTTTCATGGGCATACCTAGGAGTCATACTTAAATCAAATAATTGACTTCCTCAAAAACCCTATTTTTACCTCTTCATATGAAAAAGTTTCTCTTACATAATTTTCAAAGTTTTTTCTCTTTCTCTCACCCCCAAGATTCCAAGTAATGAATACTGTTGGAATAAATAGCATGCATGGTTTGAGAACTGTACAAAATCAGACTAGTACTGTGTATAATCCTGTTTTTGGATTTAGGATATGGATCCCCGCTTAATTGCATGGAAAGGAGGTGCTGTCCTGGCCTGTCTCGACACAACTCAGGAGCTATGGATATATCAGCGAGAATGGCAGCGTTTTGGTGTCAGAATGTTACGAGAGCGAGCTGCATTTGTATGGTAACTGATGTGTTTACATAATTAATTAAAAATTCAGTTCCCTCAAATACCATTTTTGTTTTGTTTTGTTTTTTTCCAAGGCACTGGAAAAAAATATACTGATTTTCTGCTGATATTTATCTTAATAAAAATTAAATTGAACTGAGATTTTTCCAGTAGCAGTGCAAAAATCTTACAGAGTCCATCTTACTCCAGTATTGCTGTACTCGCTTCTATTTTGAGTTGTATATATTGAATTCTGTGTACAGAAAACAACCTTCACCTCCAAATTCACTATATTTATATTATGTAGGTGATATATATGTATACACCCACATTAAAGTTGCACAGTGTGAGAATATGAGATATCAAATGCTGAAATGGTAGATATTAAGCCAAGATTGGTTCCAGACATGCGTATAGATACACAGAAGCTGTAGGTGAAGACTGCAGTCTGTGAGATTAATGTCTTATTACAGTTCCTATACTACTGTTACCAGAAGATGGAATTGTACAAGCCATTATTGTGAAAACCACAAAAGGAAGAACCTAAACTTCAGTTGCTGTTGTAGTTTCTATAATAAATTGTATCATTCAGTGGAAAAACATCATTTTCAACTTAAGTATTTTTTTTCTTCCTTGTTCTTATCATTAAAAAATTAGCTTTTCATTATCCTTGGTATTTATCTTTTTCCTGTTCAAAAATAACAATATGTGTGCCCCCAATTCTGCCCCCTCACCTTCCTTCCTTGAGCCCCATCCTTCAATCTGGCCTTGCACAGAAGGACAATAAGCCTGATAGCAGACAGCTGGTTCAGCAGCTGAAAACCAATTGAGCATGCACCTAAAAAGGAATTTATGACTATGAGTCAATCATCTTACTCCATAAATGGTGAGCAGCCCAAGAGCCCCTTTTAGCTCTCCTGCACAGCAGCTGGCTGCATGACAGGATCTCCCCCTTGAGCAGGGGCACCTCTTGAGGTTACAGCTGCACAGAGATATCTCTCTTACACCCTGATGTCAAGCTCCCTTGCCAATACAGATCCTCAGTAAGTAACTAAATTGTTTTAGGCTTTGTTAGCTTCACTAAGATTCAATTGACTGTGAATAATTCCTTAGATATAAACCACTGATGAAGCCTGGGACTAGGAGTGCCACATCTAGGCTCCTTACCTCCATGGTTCAAGGAGATTAGAAAGCAAGGGTCCACTCTGAACCTCATGGCTCAACAGGAGGGCCTCCTGTATGTTTATGTTTAACTCTACCCTCTGCATAGTAAATAATCGAGTGCATCCAGCCACCTTGAATCTTAAGTCACTGTTAAAGTACTACATTATATTACATTATATTATGTTGATAAACATATTCTAGCTTCTCTTTTATGAGGGCAGTATAGTGTTTTTGTCCCACCCAGAAGAACTAGATTTCTTTTACATAGCCAGCACCAATAACCATAGAGGCTTTTTCTCCTTATAACTAATCCTTTGTTACAGAAGTTCTACTTCTTGTTTCATCTTCTGTAACAAAGGCTCCCATTGCCTCAAACCAAGCTTCAAATACTTGCAAATATTTGCAGCTATAAAGTATATTAATACTATTAAAACACTTGATATAACATAAAACATCAATTAATATAGCAATTACTGAAGTTCAAAAGAAGTGAAAATTCTTACCTCTGTAACAATGTCAGCAACCACAGTAATAATGAATACAACAACCACAAGCAGAGCAGAAAGGAGAAAAGAAAAATCTTCCATCTGAATTGGCTGAGGATTTCTGGGAAAAAGAAATTAACAACAACAGTCACTTTGAACCAAGTCTTGCATAGCTGAAAAAGCTGTCTGTAGTTAATTAATTACTGAAGAGAGCATTTCTAATGTCTGTATCCGGAAGAGAAATTTTGCTAAAAGGTAATGCAAAAGAATTAATAATCACTGATTAATCTCATTCTGACCAAATGAATTTTGTTTAAAAACTGTATTAAAAACAAAGAATATCATCTATACAAGTGAAATAATGTAACAGTGGACTACAGCACTGCTGAGAATAACCAGAGTTCTTACACTGTCTCCAGAGCTTGCTGGTCATCTCTGTTTTGTCTTATATCAGTGGAAGAGTATGTTTCCCCACTGTGGTAGGATAGGAGAACTTAGGAGAATATGCTTTCAGTGTAATATGATTTAGCAGAAAATTATATTTGTTTCTGTGTTTTTTCAAGTACTTCATACTTTTGACACTCATAAAGCAGCATTAAATATCCAAACCCAAGACTAATTATTGTAGAATTCACTTCTGTCTCTTTTTTATAGACAGCGACATTTGAATTCCACAAACTTGCCGAGTGGTGCTTTGATCTGTTTAATAACTAACCGATTAAATGGATTTCTGCTCTAGCTGTGGCTGTGATGGCACCGTACACCCTGCAGATGGCAGCTCATGACCTCGCAGTGTTTGTTTGCTTTGGAAGGGGGCAAGTTGAAAGCTTTGGTTAGAAAGTAACACTGCTGCTGTATGAGTTCAAGTGCTGATGCCTGGAAAGTTACGGGACAAAAATACCAGAAAGCTCCAACAGGTTTAGAAACAGTAGTACTTAGCGTTAGTTAACGGCATGTCTGCGTGCTCAAACGTGCGAGGATTTAGTCCATTAAAAGTACTTTTTGCCAGTAGCTAAACTAAACTCACTACCTCGCAGAAACCAAGGAAAACTCTACAACACACAGTCACGGATTAAGAGATGACGTTCTTATTTGCACTGTGCAGAATTCCCACCTTAAGGCCACGGGATACATGGAAAGACTCACAAGCAGGTCTGCGATCCTGCCGGCCGTGCGGGCGGCTCGGCGACGCTTCTAAGTGCGATTCCGCCGCTGTCCAAACGCCCGGCCCGCACCTCGCTCTTACCCGTGCCGCTACAGCTTCCGAGGGCGCGAGGCGGACTTCGCCCCGCAGCTGCTCGCCGTGTTTCGAAACAGCGCGGAGTTCCCCCGACAGACTTTTTTTCCCCACGACGGTCGAAGAGCCTCGATTCCCGCGGACAGCTGCAGACCGCCTCCCGCACACAGGCCGCTCCCCCTCCCCGCGCCGGGTCGGGGCCGTGTGACGGGATCCGGCTCCGAGTTGCACGGCGCCCGGCCCGCCTCCGCCTCGGGAACAGCGTGAGTGGGGCCGAGCGGCACCGAGCCTCCGGGGAGACACGAGGCGGAAGGGCCGGAAAGGGAGGCGGAGGGAGCGGGGCGGCGGCGGGGTAGGAAGGAAACAGGGGGGTGGGCGGACCCCCATACAGGCGGCTCTGTGGTAAACACGGCCCCGAGGTGCCACGTCTCGCCGCCAGCTTCCCTGTGAGGCTGGGAAGGAGCTCTGGGGGCTCAGGGCGCGGCCGTGCCGACCCCGGGCACGAGGAGAAGTTCGTGCGTGCAGCGGGGCGAGCTGCGTCGGCCTGAGCCGTCCCAGCTGCGGGAACTTGTCACGGCGCTTTGCCTCGGGGGTTCGTTGCTCCTCCTGCACCTTCACCGCGGGGCGACGGCCAGGAAAGGCCTCGCTGCTCTCAGGCTCCACGTGTGCGCTGTGGGCATCTCCGGCCGAGGGATGTTTGCCTCCACCGAAGGGAACGCGGTCGTTTTGGCCCTGGTAAAACAGAAGAGGGAGTGGAATATCAGCCAGCGGGGGTTTCCTGTGGTTTCAATATGTCTGCAAGGAGCTGGAGTTCAGGCAGGCGACCCACGTGCAGATGAGCGTAAGAACTGTGCATTAATACTAACGTACATATCCAGTACGTACGTTGGATTTACATTGAAACAAAACGGCTTGAGATTTGACCTCTGCACCTTCAAGCTTTAAAGCACAGAAAGTCGTGTATCACCTGCACACTGATACTCAGAGTCACTTAAATACCGTTGACTGACCTCTTCCTATACACTCTTCTCAAGAGTCTCATCATCTCCCATTGTACTCAGCTACTCCTATTCCAATTTAATAAGTTCATTAACAAAAAAGGAATGACTTAAAGGAAAGCATGAATTAACACGTAAATATAGATGTGATGGAGTAGATTCAAATCACCACTTTAGTAACATCAAAGGAGTATTCATTCTTGCTTTCTTGGCTGGTAATTCAGCCTCCTAGTTGATACAGTGGCTATCATAACTGTTTGGTACTTATCTTTGACAAGTTTTATTTCCAGATTTATCAGAGAATGGGAAATCTCTGATTCATTAATAGTAACAATGCCCAGAGATATGCAGCTTGGCTAGATTAGCCACCCCATCCACCTACAGCCACTTTGTTACGGTCCATTTTTCAATATACTCTGCTATGCAAGCAAGGTACGGAGCCTCTTCCCTTTGTTGTGGACTGAAAGTCCTGTAAATCTGAAATTGCAGGAGTTAGGTCCCAGGCAAACTTCAACTAGTTTTGCCAACTTTCTTGCAAAGAAGGCAATTTGATTTAATCATTAAACAACCTATGCAGTTTCTTTCTTTTTCTTTTTTCCACCCTCTCTCGTTTTTCAAAAGCTGCAGGAAAAAAAAATGAATTTTAAGAGAGATGGTCACTTCTAGATCATCCTTTAGAAAACCTCTTTTCACACATAACCCCAAATACTGAACTGAGAAATGCATTCAGTGAGGAGCTCCAGTCACTTACGAGCTCTGCCCGCTTTTAGCTACCTAGTGTGTGATCAAATATACTGTGCTTACACTGTAGCAATAAAGTCTTCCTGCTGAGTTTCTCCTGCTCTTTGTTCCCATAAGAACGCTGTCTATAAGGTCTTTCAACAATATTTACCTGTAAAATAGATATCATTTTTTCAAGTGCGTTCAAATTTTGAAGCTCTGGTGCAATAAATGAATATGTTTTATGTTGCTTTATGCATTTCTGCAGGGCTCTTTGCCAACTGATAAGGAACCTTTTATTACGAACACAGAAGGGTCATGATATGAAAGAACCCAGATAAAGTGTTCCAGTAACATCCAGTAAAGCCTAAAAGACACTGTTTTGTTGGTGGTAACTACAGAGCATTTCATTAGAATTGAGCTATTTAAGTCTTCCTATTTCTACATGTTTTACTTTGGCAGCTACCACAATATTTAATAGAGGTAACCATAAAGTTCCATCCTGTGTGAATTTTATACATGGTGCACCCAGCAAGTTACAGACAGTTGTACCTTCTGACATAAGTTGATTTTTACAGTTATGGGGAGGAAACCAACCAAAAACTACTTTTATTGAAATGGATTTTTGGAAGATGACATGGGCAGTAAATTCTCCCCCTCAAAAGAGCAAGTTAAAACTAAGGGAAAGTTTAGAAAAACAACTTACTAGGTTAAATTTATTCTGTTCAAAGAAAAACTCCTGCAAATTTGCTTGAGACTGTAAAAGAATTTAAACAATGATAAAACTGTATGCACATAGAGCTGAACAGATTACAAGAGAGCAAAGTATCATCATATTATAGTTTCAGAAAGCAATAACCCTTTCAACATAAGTTTGAATTGCTCTGTGAGTTTTAAAGTACACACATGTAAGAGCCTCTCAACTAATCAGCTTTTTAAAGGGTCTACACTTCAGTAGTAGTGTCCTAGAGTAAGGCAGGACAGAAACAGTACTGTAACATCAGTGTTGCTTTTGGAATGTCATTTTAGTTAACATCTTCAGAAGCTCAATAGCTGCTGCTTGTGCTGTAGTGAACCACAGAACTACAGTCTCCGGCACCACTCTCAGGTCTGTGACACAGAGTAACTCCAGCTAAATGTGATTCCCGGGATTCTGCACAGTTTACTCTTTTCATCACCAACAACTAAATAGGTCATGGCTGGTAGCCAGCAGTCTCATTAGGAGGCACAATAATATTTAATGGCATTATAGATTTTATGCCAAAGTCAATAGGCTAATTTTGTTCCAGAGCTTGGAAACTCTTCCTGTCTAATTAATAAACATCTTTAGGATCAACATCAGAGGAATTCTGCTTCTTCAGGAAAGAAGTTCAAAACATTACCTCATAATGAATCACACATAGGAAATAAAAAGAAAAGTAAGAAAAAGAAAAATACCTTGTTATGTAGAGACAAAGCATCTTTCCCAGATTAGCAGGGCCTAAGCTCATAGTGTAGTAAAATCCTGTGTAAGCCATCTGCTTTTCCTGAAACAACAAAATCTACAACCTGCCAGTTCTGTAAGCCAATCACATCTTCTTCAAATTGTAACCATCTTCATTATAAACAAACAAATCAAAACACACAAAACCTTTCCATCTTTCCCTATTGCAACACAAGAAATCACCAAACTCTCTTCTCCTCCAGAAATCCTTTTAATATTCTCCACCTGTAGAAGATGCCCTCCTACCTTCAGTTGGGATCCACTGTGAATTAGCCATGTGAGAATCAGGTGTGTGAACTGCTAGGCTAAACTGTTATCACACACACATGTGTGTTCACATTCACGTTCTAGAAATTTCAGGATCCGTACAGCCTATTACAAGCTTTCTTAGTGAAAAAGATTGTGCTTATTCCCATGCTTTCCCTGAGGAAAAAAAACGTGTTTGATATGATACATTACAGTGTAAATAAATGTGGTTCCTTATGGAAGACTTACGATCATTTGTTAGAGACTGCATCTAATTTTGCCTTGGATCCTGGACTTGTGTGTGCTTTCACAAACTTGAGAGGTCTCTCTCACAAAAAACTATGTTACTGTCTGTAGAATCTCCAGCAAATCCTTAGGAGTCACAGGCTAGGAAAAATTAGTTTTTACAAGCCTAGGATATCTAACTGTTTTTATTCATTGTTTGTACAGGAGTAATGGTTTCAAAGGGAGAAAGCAAGAGAAACACAGTTCAAACTGGCCAGCAATACCAGTACTTAAAACATAAAAATGAGCTATGAAAATCTTGCCTGAGCACACAGCTAAACCTGTGTTGTTTGCAAGATCGACAGGCTTTTCTGAAGGCAAATAATTGCCATTCCTACCAAGCATCAGGACCTGGTGGTATCACATCGTAGTTGTATTCAGAGTGCTCCTGCAGGATCTGGTTTCAGTAACAAGGGAGAAAGCCACAGACGTACAAGTGTTGCCTTTACCTACATTAGGAGACATTCTTCAAAAACTGTAGTTCTGTATTTCCAGCTGAATCCTTTCCATGGCTATAAATTGACTATGCAATACTACCGACTCATACATTTTTAGGGGAATTTATGCAATTGTTGTTTTTCTTAAATTCTTGTCCACTAAAGGCAGATAGAGACTACCAGGTAAGCTGAGGTTTCTATCCTTCACAGTTTTGGCAAATACTTGAAGATGTGCTTCTGGTATTTATCTCATGAACCCAAAGGAAAGCAAAATTGGACTGCTTATAATACCAAGTAGCATGCCACTCAAATGGTGCCAGTAGTGCATTAAAAAATGACGGCAAGTTTCAGAATAAATGTTTGTTGTCTTATTGGCATTTAGTTAAACTTTTGGATAGTGAGAATGAGCACAGTACAGCATTTTTACCTGAAAATGATAGACATTTTAGCCACTGCACTAATTATTACATTTTAATTTGGACTTTTTCTGTTTGTTTGTTTTTCCTAGGGCAAAACACTGGATTTTTTTTTTTAAGTCCGCAAGAGTAGTGTTATTAGATAAGATGTCCTACTTAATCAATGGAATTAAACATTGCAGTCCTGTGAATCAGATGCACAAAGTAACAGGAGCTTTGTTTAAAGCCCACCTATTAAGGAACACATGGGGCATCAAGGAGCAACAATTAAAAATCTCATGTGCATTATCTCAGCTTAGTTCTGAAAAGGCAAACTCTTATAATTATGTCATTGTTGGAGCTGGATCAGCAGGGTGTGTGTTAGCCAACAGGCTGACTGAAGACCCTCACAATATCGTACTGCTTTTGGAAGCAGGCCCTAAAGACACCCTTTTAGGTAGTAAAAGACTACTGTGGAAGATTCATATGCCTGCTGCATTAACTTATAACCTCTGTGATGAGAAATATAACTGGTATTATCACACGACTTCACAGAAGCATATGGATAACAGAATTATGTACTGGCCCCGAGGAAGAGTGTGGGGTGGTTCCTCTTCTCTCAATGCAATGGTATATATTCGTGGGCATGCAGAAGATTATAATCGATGGAGCAGAGAAGGGGCTGTGGGATGGGACTATGATCATTGCTTGCCCTATTTTAAGAAGGCGCAGACACATGAGCTGGGATCTGATCAGTATAGAGGTGGAAAAGGACCTCTTAATGTGTCAAGGGGGAAAACAAACCATCCTCTTCATCAAGCATTCCTGGATGCAACCCAGCAAGCTGGGTATCCCTTCACAGATGATATGAATGGTTATCAACAAGAAGGATTTGGCTGGATGGACATGACTATACACCAAGGTAAACTGTAAAGGCTTCATTAAGGAATTTGTGTTTCTGACCCACCAGAAATACTGAAATAATTTTAGAATACAGACATAATCTGCACTGAATGTTTTTTGGTTGTTTGGGTTGATGAACAGCTACCAAACTCTAAATTTCCCCTACATGTTTCATAGCAGCTTGCTGTCAGTCTAGAGTATATTTCATTTAAAATGTTTTAGCATGCAGATCTTGAGTTAAAGGTAAATTTGGGATGAGAGATTTGCAGAATGTCTTTGGGAAGTTTGTTAAAATAAAATATCTAGTTAGTATATATCCAATAGTATTGCTTTGAACACTACAGAAGAATGCTTTTATTGTATAAACATCCTGGTATTGGTATTGGTGAAAATCTTGAAGAGAACTTAGTACAACTATTTTGATTTTAAATTTATGTGTATATTGCAGGTAAAAGATGGAGCACAGCTAGTGCTTACCTTCACCCAGCTTTATCACGCCCCAATTTGTCAGTTACTGAGAAGACGCTTGTAACAAAGATCTTGTTTCAAGGAACAAAATGCATTGGTGTTGAGTATGTGAGAAATGGACAAAGGGAAAAGGTAAAAGATTTATATTTGCCAGTATGAAAGACATTATTCGTAGCAAAATTTATAAATAAATAAATAAATAAAACAAGTTGGTATGTAATAGAAGTGATGCTTTACTCTGTAAAATGTCATCTTTCAGTGTATGATTCTTTGTGAGTTATTTACAGTAGGTGATACTTCAGTTGTATTTATTTAGAGATAACAGTATTTTCAGAACTGTTTTTCTGAAATACCAGCATTTCATCACACTCCAGTTTACAGAGATAATATAAGTGTAGGTTTCAGCTTGAAACATTACACAATGCTCTTGCATAATATCAAGTCACAACTTGTCTGCTCATATTGAAAACTTGATCATTTCTCCTTAAAGAAACTTCTAGCAAGATAGTAATACGTTTAGAATAAGAAAAATGTGAGGGATAGGTGTCTAATCTCAGTCAGAATTGTATCTGAGTTGAAGCTCACTTGCATTTAGATCAAGCTTAATAACATTAGGACTTATCTGCTCATTTCATTTTAGGCTTTTGCCAGTAAAGAAGTTATTTTAAGTGGAGGTGCCATAAATTCTCCACAGCTACTTATGTTGTCTGGGATTGGCAATGCAGACGATTTAAAAAAACTGGGGATCCCTGTTGTATGCCACCTTCCTGGTAATCTTATTATTTCTTTCAACCTTGTATTTTCCTAAGGATTCAAATCAAAGTCTATTAAATTGAACAAACTTATTAATTTTGGTTGTCTTTATGGCAGGTAATATGGACTGAAATCAACAGCGTTACAAATCAGTGGAAACATGCATTGATTTTGGAACTGAGCAATGCCCCCCTAGTGGAAAATGCCCTTCTGAAAAATGCTACTAAGTGGCTTTAAAATAAAGCTGCATTCTTACAATTTAGAATTTTGGACAAGGGGTTTTGATCCACAAGAGATTGTATCAACTCTCACTGTCGTATATATTAAAATATGGAAAGAACAACATGAACTTCTTTAAACTAGAAAATCTAACACTCAGCAGTCAGATCTGGCAATTTTAGAACAAGTGATTTGTCTACTCTACTATTCAACTTACTATTTTTGTTCTAGTTATGCTACGTTTATTTAAAACCTGATTATGACATGAGCAAAGGGCTGATGATATGACACGTAGTCTTGGTACTAGTCATCATTGCCCTTGTAAGAGGTTGGGTTAGTTTCCATTTATGCTGTTTTCTAGTAGCAAATTTTGAGTATAATTGTTCTATGTGGAATAACTTTGTTTTCTTTTTCCTTTCTTCTCCTTTCTGCCCCCTTATAAATCCTTTAATCAGGAGTAGGCCAGAACCTTCAAGATCATTTAGAAGTGTACGTCCAGCACAAGTGCACGAAACCTATTACTCTGTATAGTGCACAAAAGCCAGTTAACATGGTGAGGATTGGTCTAGAATGGCTTTGGAAGTATACAGGTATGAAAGCAAGTATGCAATTCTACCACTGATCGCTTTAGAATTACTTAAGGTTTTTGTCTGTGAATTTTGAAATCTGGGATCCTTCGTATAAAATTATTTCATATCTTTTAAACTAACTGGAGTTTGCAAAGGGCCTGAAAGATTACTTTTTTTATAAATCAAAGTATTTTAAAGTAGTTATTAGTTATTATGTTCTAGATATCAAGTGAGGTTTTTATACAGCGTTATTTAACACACTTGGATCTCCATTTAAGAAAATAAACTTTTAAATCTTGGTGGCACTGAGAAAAGCTTTGTTAAAAAATAGATGTTGCTTAGATAAAAATGTGCTGTGAACTGAATTATTTTTCCTAATTCTTGTTACAAAAGAATTATTTTGTTGCTCCAGGCAGAATCCTTCAGCGTAACTTTTGTTAAAAATGGCACTCTCATTTTATAATAATCCAACTTTGTGTTATAATAATCCAGCTTTTAAAAAGAATCTATCAAAGTAATCCTTGAAATCATTAAAATAGTTTGGCCAACTCAAATCCCTCATCTCTTGCTGAATCATTATGTCAGTAGCTGGCCCAAGGTGATGACTTATGCTGCGTATGTGTGGCATTTACCATGGAAGTAATGGTCACGGAGGGATGAATCATGGTATTAAAAGGATCTGAAAATAACATAATATGAGGGACATAGTATTCTCTTCATCTTTCCCCTTCAGGGTAGGCACTGTGGATGTCTTTGCCTATTACATGTGACTGATGGGATAGCTATGCTTCTTCTCTTGAAGCATGCAGTGCAATGATATCAGGACGCTGTAGTTGGTTCCCTCCACCTCTGGCAGAGTCCCAGTACTGAATCTGTCTCTGCAGTTAAACTGTAGGCAGTGCTTTTGCCAGTTATACTGTGGTAACTGCAACACCTCACATCAAATAATTGGAATTTCCAAAGTTATGGAGAATTACATTTACCTAGTGATAAAGAAGCAGGTGAGAGTGATACATACTGTTTCCACTGCAAGCTGTTCCTGAAATATGTGTATTCTTTGCAATTTTCACTGTATGTTTGAATTGTGAATCTGAAAGTAATGCCTCCTATTTTATGATGATGTCAGAGGCAGATTGATGGTATGGCAGGAGATGTTGAACCTTCTCACCAATATCCTGTTACATTTTGTTGCTGTGTGACAGGTGGCAGCAGAGGGGCAGTCTAACAAAATGAAAGAAAGCAAACACATGTAATTGAATTCCTCTATGTGGAAAAAATGGCACTTAGGGCTTTCATGAATGCTTGCTGAATGTTTACAGAGACTGAACAGTGGATGTTAGCACAGTGAGGTGGTATGTGGTGCATTTAGTGGCAACAACAATGTGAAAGATAAGCCACGTTCTGGACGACCATGCTCAGTTCCCACCATGAAATAAAGAGGACCTCAACCAGCTCATCTGGATTTCGACCAGGGATCTGTGTACAGAGCTGAATATTGACTTCAAAGCATTGAAAACAATGGTGGCAATACTGGAATGTCATAAAATTCTCATGAATGCTCACACATACAGTTTTGCCAGATCCCACTGAAACAATACATGGTTTAAGATAACAGTTTCCTGGATCACATCAGTACCAGTGACAAGATGCTGTGTCACCACTATGAGGTGGAGTTCAAACAACAGTCCATGAAGTGGCAACATGTGAATTCCCCATTGAATAAAAAGTTCAGGATGCAGCTCTCAGTGGGTAAAGTTATGTGCAGTGTATTTTGGATGAGATTTATGGATTTCTTGGAACAAACCATGTCTGACTACTAGATCATGATGTTGGATAAGCTGAAGACTTGAACTTCCAGAGT
The DNA here is from genome assembly GCA_037305975.1 of Chrysolophus pictus. Lineage (NCBI taxonomy): Eukaryota > Metazoa > Chordata > Aves > Galliformes > Phasianidae > Chrysolophus > Chrysolophus pictus. Next base: position 12,778,021 of record CM074587.1, read on the forward strand.
CAGGCCAGAGAAGAAGACAACTTTCTCTTGTAGAGAGTAATGCCAGGCCCCACACCAGTTTGATGACGGTGGAGCACATCATGCATTTTGACTGGACTGTCCTACCACACTAGCCATATAACCCAGATTTGGCACCTTCTGACTTCCATCTATTCAGGCTGATGAAAGATGGGCTGCATGAGCAACACTTTCCTAGCAATTATACAATCATAGCACTTGTGAAACAATGGGTCATCTCTGCTGGTGCAGATTTTTACAAGCATGGCATGCAGGGTCTTGTTCATCATTGGTGAAAAAGTATTGCTAATGGTGGTGACTACATATTGAAAAAAAAAAAAAAGTGTTTTGTATCTGAAAATTTGCTCAATCAAGTAGTGTTACTGCACTCTTTGTATCCATTGTAGTTTCTGTTGAAATAAATAGGAGGCGTTACTTTTGGAGCAACCAACATGCTATCTATAGTAAAACAAGTTAAAAAGAAATGGGTTTCTTGCTTTTCTGAGGTCTTGTAATGGCATTTTATTGCTCATTTTCACACCCTAGGTGAGGGAGCCACTGCCCACTTAGAATCTGGTGGGTTTATCCGAAGTCAGCCAGGAGTTCCTCACCCCGACATTCAGTTCCACTTTCTCCCTTCTCAGGTGATTGATCATGGTCGGGTTGCTTCCACGATGGAAGCTTACCAGGTGAGTTTTTTAAGAACCTATTGCAGTAATGTTCTATAGTCCCTATAGAAAGTAGATTGATCTTTTAGTGTGCTCATTGCGATTCGGCTTTACGCTGTGAAATACCTGGCTAAACCTACATTGGGGAAAAAAAAGTAAATGATAATTATTTGATATTGCTACTAAAATTATGCTGCTTTTTTATTCCGTAAATGTGTTTAAGTAATTGCACTGTTGAAGTGCCATAGTACTGTTCATTAGGACACTGTTGTGCTAGATGGACAAAACTAAACCAAGGTGTTCTCCGTTCCCCTGCAGTTTAGGCAGTGGTGTGAGCTAGAATATATGAAGCTACCCATTTATTTATTGGCACAAATCCAACCTTCTTTTTAAAATGTCATTCTGATCCAAAAGTCTGTGCTAATGGTAAGGAACTGTTCCTGAATATACATCATCTTCTTGCTGATCTCTTCAGTGGTTATAGTAATTTGATCTGATTGCATTAGAGTGCTGTGCTACTGCTAAAGTGATTGTACTTTAAATTGGAAAAAAACAGCTGTAAGTTGAAAAGACAGGTGCATTCTCTCTTTCTTACGGAATATCATATTTAATTTGCAAAGTCTGTCCAAATTGAAAAAGAAATAGAGTGTTCTAAATTTGGAAATATGTCTGGTGGGATTTTGTCATGAGTATAGAATGGGTTTGCAGGTTCATGTAGGACCCATGAGGAGTGCAAGTGTTGGCTGGCTAAAGCTGAAGAGTGCAGACCCAAAGGACCATCCTATCATCGAGCCTAACTACATGTCCGAAGGTAAAAGCAGCTTCTCCACCCTCTGATGACAACTTATTTCCTGCCTGATACAGTAGCAGATTTTCACATCTACTTGAAATCAGTTCAGAAGTGAAGGTTGGTGCATTGTCAGATTGTATCAAAGAGGCCACTGTCCAAAATACTGGGCAGATACAAAGAAATTCTTGCTCAAAATGCAGTCAGAGACAGTGGGTATAGCAAAATAAAGAGCAACTTTTCATAGCTCACCTATTCCCTGTGAGAGCATGCAATATATGTAGCTATTTTGCTCACAGTGAGTATAAATCTATGAGATTTATTCAAAATGTTGTACTTTGGCTTTCAGCAATAAGTGAGAGACTTCCCCTATACCCTTCTCTCTTTTCTATTTTTTTTCTTTTTTCTTTTTTCTTTTTTTTCTACTATCTTAGAGTGTACTTAGAGCCATCTTATTTTCTCTCCATGCAGAAAGAGATATTTGGGAATTCCGCCAGTGTGTCAAGTTGACCAGAGAGATCTTTGCTCAGAAAGCTTTTGAAAAATTTCGTGGACCTGAAATTCAACCAGGAAACAATGTTCAGTCTGACAAAGAAATAGATGCCTTCGTAAGACAGAAGTCTGACAGTGCTTATCATCCTTCTTGCACTTGTAAAATGGGTCAGCCTTCAGATGGCACCGCTGTAGTTGATCCCCAAACAAAAGTGATTGGTGTTGAAAATTTGAGAGTAGTAGATGCCTCAATAATGCCCAGTATAGTCAGTGGGAATTTGAATGCCCCTACTATTATGATAGCAGAGAAAGCTGCAGATATAATTAAGGGGCTCCCATCACTTCAGGAGAAAAACGTTCCTGTATATAAGCCCAAGACCTTGGAAAAACAACGATAAACATTCTTTCACATTTTAGCCAATTAGTTTTTCATCTCTGTGTTTGTATCTCAATTGGAAGGGCCAACAAAATAAATGCCGTAGAAAAATACACATCACAATAAAGCAGCTACTAATGTGATCCATTCTGTTGTATAAGATTAGATATATATATTTTAATCAGTTGGCTCAAGCTGTTTTTTTAGTTAGACAGGAAGAGATCAGTGTGTGTTATTTTGAAAGTCTTTATGATATGTCTTATTATTTAAAGGAAGAATTTTAACTGTTTTGATATTATTACCCAGAGTTACAGCTACTCAGTAATTCCCACATTCTGCAAAGTAAATGCAAGCATTTATGTACTTACAGGCCAAAGTAGTAGTATCAGAATTCATAGAAGAGACACTTAACATGTCCAGAATTTGTAAGGTGTTTTTTTTTTTACGGGAAGAATGCATAATTTACAAACCTTTACTAGAAGTTGGACTTTACCATACTTAGCACTCTTAACTTAGAAAAAAAAGACATAAAATACATTTATCAAAAAAAGTTTAGTTGTGCTGCTTTATCTTGTACCATAGGAAGGGATTCATATGCCCCATAATTTCCATACTTACTGATCTTTGCTCAAAGATGAGTGCATGCAAATATACTCAACAGTGCCCAACTATCAATCAAAAATCATTAAAAATATTTATAGCTGAGGTAGCTTTAAAATGGAAGTTCACTCAAAATAACTACATTAAATAAGGTACCAGTGATATGAGATCTTTTTTAATTCAAGGGCAAACAACTTACTCAGCAAACCAATGCTGTACTTCACTTAGGACTTAAATCTTTGTTTACTATCTTCAGATATGTCAAACAAATACATGATCTTCATGGCTGTTTCTGTGTGTGTCTAACTTACCAGTGCTGAACTGAAAAACAAACAAAAATAATACACCTAAAGAAATGGAATTCATTAACTGGAACCAAATTCATTCAATTTGATGGATTTGTTAAGTATTCCAAGCTAACTTCAGACTAAGTAACTGCTGAATTATAAAGCAAATGCTTCTGTACCTTCAGATTGGTCAGTACTTCCTGTGAACAGAATATGCTTTTTTTTCCCAGGAAAAGTGGAATTTTATACCATTTGAGCAAATTGAAAAAAAGAAAAATTACAAAAAAGCTGCTGACTCAGATGTTGGCTAGAGGGACAACTGCAGATGTTTAGGGCAGATCTTTCTACCTAGTGCTGCTGCAAAGTAATGGTTGGAAGCCCTGCTGCAAGCTGAGAGAAAGGACTTAATTGATCAGAGTATAAAGAGTAAATAAAACTTTTGAAGATGGAAGGGGATAGAAGTGAACGTCACTCCCAAAGGAAACAGGTAAACCCTTTCTATGTACGATGTATATTTGCCTGGAGTGTGGGGAACAAAAAGAATATTTTAAGTCAGAGGTGATTGATTGGCTGTATTAGTAAGACAATTTACCTGACACAATTGTGCCTTTAGGGAGAGCATGAATAATGTATAATGTTCCACTTTTATAGCAACTAATAGCTTTTATTCAGCAGCTATTCTTCTGAGATCTTCATTTAAAGAGACTCACTGTATCTTAGTGTCATTTAGAATATGAACTATTAAGGATGTTTAGAATAATACCATGATGAGACTCACCGCAGTCCTGTACACTTGAGAGAGGAAGCAATTTGGTGTAACAGTGAAGTTCCTACATTTGCAGATTCACAACATGGGTTTGCAATCTAGACATGCAGCATGGGAATTGTTATTATGCAACTGCGGAGGATTAACTAGTTGCTATATTACATAACTTATTGCTTGAACACACAGAGCTGTCACCTGCCATTATTTCAAGTTCTGAGAGATTAGGAAATAGTGAGGTTAGATATAAAATTGCATGCATCTTACATTCATGCGTCTTGCTGCTTTCAACAATCAAGGTATGCTTTGCCGCATTGTGTAATCAGACAATCAGGCATTTGTTCTGAACCACCATCTTTTCTCACAGTTCTAAACATACAGTCCTTGCAAGATTTTTTTCACTGTTGTGCAGCTGAAGTTGCCTCATTAATTTAGACCTCACTGCTACAGAACTTCATGGCTCCATGCATTTCCTTTGATGTAGTCCTAAGGAAATTCTGCAGGCATTTAAAAATGTTGTTGTCCTGGGATAATCTTTAGGTAGCATCAAGCAGCCATTACATTCTCCTGCATTTTATCTGTCTGCTGGGATTGAATTTCTGTTAAAATTGTTCTTACTCCTAGCAAAGTTCAGTCTGCTAAGGGTACTTAGAACAGATACAAAATGTTTTAATGCGTTCTGTGGAGCACTGGGAGCCTGCAAGTTAAACATCAGCCATCTACACACCTTACTGAATGATGCGGATCACAGGACATTATTTAACAAAACAATATGGTGGTTAAACAAATATTATTTCCATTTCTATTCAGATATTTTTTCTATAGATAAGTAGATGATAGTACATTATGTATTCAAGAAGAGTTCATTGTAAAAGTTTTTTGATGTAAGGAAGTTCCTAGACCTAGACATTGCTTCAACCAGCAATGGTACTGTGAGTGCCAGCACCAGCATTTCCATGGGAACAACTTGTGGATGCTTTGGAGACAACTGGATGTCTCTGGCTGGGAACAATAAGATGAAGAAAGAAAAGTGACCAAACCCATTTCTTTCTATACGTGAATCTCAGTTCAAACTGTTTTAGTATGAGAAATGCTGTTAAAAGCAGCAGAAAATAGCAGTATTTGTAAAACTGCATTTTGTTTCATTTAAGGACACTCAAGATTTTGTGCACCAGAACTTCTGATGTTTCTCCAGCTTAAAATACTTTAAAATACTTTTCAAGTGTATGATTTCAATTACTCTATAACTAAGTAAGGCAACTGGGAACGTAAATAGTGGGCTTGTAACAGACATTTTCTGTAACAGAAACATATTGAAGTATTTATACATCTTATTAAAATAATAGTTACATGACATGGATTGTTGGGAAAAAAATAAAAGCATTTGTTCACCTTATTAATAGTTCAAAAGTTACTTTGATACAACACAAGCATCCCACTGCAGTGTTCTTTTAGTCTATGTTGTTCTGTCATCCAACCTCCAAAAAAAGGATAATCTTCAAATATGAATATATTTTATATGTACAATTTTTAAGTGAATATAACTTCTCTTAGCTGTATTTAATTCCTTGCTAATGGACAACCATAATGCTTTCTGTCATTGTGTTCATATGTAACCATATCTGGGAAATCATGATAAATGCATTAATTGTTGAGATCACTTTCATTTCTTTTAATGGAGCGATGACTACAATTCCGTGATTCATTCTAAGGCTGCCAGTTACCATGAAGTCGTACATATATGGGTTAATCTTTTTTTTCCTTATGGTTTGTCATGGGTTTGTTTTTTGATTTTTAATATTCCACATCAAAACATCATGTACTGGAATTAAGGTGTTAATGCTCTCATTTCTATGCACCTATCCCTATACATTACGGAAGTCATGGGATCTGACCCTTCCGGGGGGGCGGTCTCTTACTGCCTGGCAGTGGGTGCTGGAGGGTGCTTTCCTGGCCGTTCCAAGCTTTTTTTTCAGGTTTGACTCGGTCTCGGGAACTCTCTCTCATATCTTATTTGATTTATTAGTCTCAATTTTAATTAGGTTGTATTATATTGTATTATTTTGCATTCCGATATCATAGTTAGTAAAATAAGTTTACCTCCATAGATTGTTGCCGCTGTTTCTCTTCTTTTTCCCCCTTCCTCCCTCCGTGGGCCAGGCGGGGGGTGGGGAGGGCAAGGGCCTACTGCCCCCCTGTCACGGGCATAAACTGATCTAGTTAATTCCGTGACATGGTTCTGCGATAAAATTGAACAGTTATTCTATGTATAGTTAAACCATTAATTATATAGAACATGGCTTGTAGCTGAATTTCCTCCACTGTTTATAAGGACTATTTCCTCATAAAATAGTATATCTGCCCCAAAGAGCGTCTTTCTCATCAGACCATTCGAAACTGAGGACTAACTATTCTACTAGCAAGAAAACACAGTGAAGCCAGCATATCTTTTTCTGTCTGTTCAGACATATGCTTAATTTAAAAAGTCTTGTTCAGTGCAATCTGCTGTATTAGATGTGCAATGAGAGAAGTCCATGCAATTAAGCAACCTGGTGTTTTGGTTCTTGGTTTTTTGTTTTTGTTTTAAATGTTTCATCTCCAGCTTCCTTAAAGGCGTTTTTTTGTTTGTTTGTTTGTTTTGTTTTTTTTTTTTGTTTTTTTTTTTTAAATGAGGTGGAGCTGTGAAAACTTCTGACTGCTATTTCTGTGAAATCAGATCTGAAAGCTTTATTTTGGTATCGAAAACTTTGCTCCTGTAAGTTAAGACGAGTAACAAAATGACTACAGTGGGTAACACACCCAAGTGACAGACAGGCACAGCAAATTTCCCTTCTTAAGCAATGTTAAGTCAGATTTGCTTGATTGCTTCCATAGATCCACGCCTCTGGGAGCATGAATCCCCCAGAGTGTACAGCAGGAATACAGCCCTTGTTCATACAAATAATCTAATCACTTTTCTCCTTTCTGGTTAACAGCAATTATTCATAAAGAGCTTGCACTCTATAACACTGTAGATCTCTGTTATCAAATTTCATGCATTCCTTCCCATTCTCCAAATGGCAGAGAATTCTGTTTTGGATTTCAGTTTTTTGGAGCTTCCTGGTGAAAAACTGTTAGTAAAAGGAGTCCCAAGTATAATAAAATTATTACACAGTTTTATTTTGAAGAACATTTTGCATTTGTTTTAATACAAAATGATTTAGGTCAAGAAAGAATTTACAAACCTTTAAGTTCTTATCCTGGCATTTGAAATAAGAATGATTCCAGAGGAAGTCTGTATGCTATTCATAGGAAATTGTCATTATGTACAAAATGTTTATTGACATGTTTTAAACATCACATTTGTAAAAATGTGAACTGGATTGCTATCTAGCATATGAGTTACAGGTAAAACCTGATAATGCAACTTGTTAGAACAAGTCATTGTTATCCAGTGCTAACAAAATAGACAGTAGCTTTCAGTATTTTTTGATTTTCCTCCAAGGTTGTTGAGCCTCAAAGTCATTTCAGGGTTTTACTGCATTATGAACAATATCTCAGCCCTCTTTTGATTGCATAAAAATAAATCTTTGAAATAGTACACATAAAACAGAAAGGTAGAGGCAATAAAGTAGTATACTTTTTATATAACTTTTTTTTTCTTTTTTGGTTCTGTGAAGAATCATGTAATCATATTTCTTCTTTTTCTGAGCAAAGTAAGCAGCACTGAAGTAAAGCATTTACCTATGAAATAGTTTCTGCCCTAGATGCTTTCTATCACAGTAGGGTACATAGCTAATGTACTTTGTCACAACAAACTGTCCCATGATCAGTAGTACCCTGGCATGAACTTGCCAATTTTTTAATAATTTTAATATTTCAGTAGCATGGGACTAATACAAAAATAAAATTACAACTTACTTTTCAATCAAAATGTTAAAATAATTTCAAATCTTTTACCTTTCCAAGTATAAGACTGCAAATGGTCAGCTGTGCATCCCTTACACAGAGAGATTCATTTGACACCGTAATGTTAAAAAAAAAGTCTGTGTTGTCAAGTTCAAACTTGACACTTTATCCCAAAAAGATCTACAATGAGAGGTGGCTCTATTTAAATATTTATGCTATAGATCTATATATTCCAAGTAAAAATACTCATATCTAGAATTCTGTGGAGAGTTACAATAATTAGGGTCCATAAATATTGCTGCAGTTCAATTACGGTACAATAATTACAAAATATAGAACATCTCTTTACAAATACAAATCATTGTATATTACAATTCATTTACAATAATTTCTATTATATAATTTTTAGCAAACTATCTTATCTAATTCTACTTTAACCTGGTTGCAAGTGCATTAGTAAGAATGCAATTATTCCAGTATATTTTGCCCTTAATGTGATAGTCATAAAACAGACTATCTGAATGATATTTTCCTATGTAAACTGATGTTACATATGACAGAGTATTCTTTATATAACTTCTTTTTCCAATGATCTCTAACAGGTAGAGCATGACAAACCGTGTTTTAGAAGAGCATTAAGAAAAGAAATTGGGAGGCAGGTTTGAAAACAGTATTAGAATAGATATGCGATGGATAGCTGATATGCTCTTGAGTACTGAGGTAATGACATTATTGGTTGTCATCACTCACCTCGTGTTGTGCTGGACTTATACATTTTCACTGACACCATCCCGCTCTACTATGAAGGACAGCAGCACAAAGTTGAAGGACAGGCAAGATATTACACCTCAGAATCCCACTCTAGCCCTCAAAAAACTGATTGTCAGAACCCGCTTCTTTCCAAAATAACCTTATTCCTACAGAGAAACTGAAGATTCTGTGGGAAGAGATGATGTGCTGCAGCTCTGATCACATTTCAGCAACCCGGAGATAATCTGTTTATTAGTTATGGCTTCCTTGAGGCGTGACATCACTTGTACAAAACTTGAGCGGTTAACCCCAACTAGTGCCTAGCATCTTTAAACTATGAGGCACTTTTTCTGTTATTTAAAATCATTTCCCTTGCTAAATACTATAAGCTTGTAATGCATATCATTTCATCAGCTAAGTCTTCTTCATATCGTCCTGGTTCTGGTTCTTCGTCACTGTAGCCAGGACCAAATTCTTGAAGTTCATAATCTTGTCTGCTTAAAATGGGGAACATATCCCCATTGGTCCCATTGCTAATATTTCCATTGAGAAGATTACTTGCTGCACTTTCCATCTCATCGATAGTCATGTCGCAAGCATCAGCAATCTCGTGTTTTGTAGCTGAAACAAATTTAGGGTCCTTTGCATACCTTCCTAGGCCTTCAGATATTAGTACCTGGCAGATGGAGAGGAGAGAATGAGATATAAAGCAGAATTGTGGAAGAACAGACATATTTTAAAAACATTTTTCATTTGTAGAAAATACTAGAAACTTCATGCTAAATCACGAATCAACAATTAAACGGTTTTAAACTACACTGTAACAGTTATGTGATTTTGTAACTGACAATGCAATACCTCTAGTTGTTGTCATTAGAAACTTAGGAGGAGTCTGATAAACATGGGACAGCAGCTACTAAATCCCAGACAAGAAAACTGGGATAAGTTGCTAAAACAGAGTTTTAGGTACATTCTAAGTATCTTAGAATACATGGAAGAAGGATGCTGAAGTCCCATTTGGAAACAGTGAAGTATATTGTTCAACTTGTAGCAGTAGAAGGAAGTAATAGACGGAAAAAAGAACAGTAACTATCACAGTTAGAAATGCAGTATGTTATTATTAATAATACAAAAGAATTTCTAACATTCTTTAGTACACATGCAAATCAATCTCGGTTGTCTTTGTTCACCCTCTCTGCAGCCAGTACACACCTATCATAGAGTTCCTGTTCTTCGATCAGATCACTGCAAAAATGGCTATTTATACACGTAAAATAATATAAACAAATAAACAAAGCAGAGAAAACACACGTATGCATCATCAGCTCTTGTGAGAGGATATTTCACAATTGATCCTCATTGGCTAGAAAGCTTAAAGTTCATTTTAAACCCCGTCCCTGATGTTCCCAACTTTCCTTCTGCTGATCTCTTACAGCCTGCCTCTCAATCCTCTGACACTGATGCTGTGATTTGGAATTCCACTGATCCTTTACAACACAGCAACCGAGAAGTTTCCCTATCTTTACTTGAGATCAGTTTCAGTTGAAAGTGAAAATACCACATTCTCAGAGAGATTGTGTAGATTGAATGATAAGCATTTTAATGTTAACACAAATGCTAAGCAGACAGTCTTGATGACTTCAGAGGTTTCTGTAATACTTACCGCTTCTACCAAACTGTCTGCACTCCTCTGTTTGTCACTGTGTTTATGCCTAAAGTCATTAGGTACTGTTAAATTGGCTGGTGTAAATGTTCGGTAGGAGATATCGGGGTCGTCTGTGTACCAAGAGCTCCTGTGCAAGGAAGGCAGGCTACCATTCATGTGTTCTGTAGATTCAGCCCTGTCGACTTGGATTAGAGGTGTATAATATGGGGTACGGTCCCTGTTGGGAGGGGTTGCAGGTGGGGTAGCCCATGAACGCGTGGAACGACTTGGTGAATGTTTATGAGCTTTACTGGAATCCAGACCCGCAACAGCCATGACCTGGAATGGGGAAGAATTTTTAAAGTTAGTGATTTCAGACACACTGAGTCATATTCAATTCCAATTTCAGCAGTTAGCTCCAAACAACTCTTCTGGCAGATGCTATGCAAAGTTATTATTTTCTGCTGTTTAGAGTCAAATAAAAGAGGAACAGAACTGAAATTAGTAAATAGAGAGCATAAAATTGTATTTTTTTTTTTAATTATAACTAGTTTATATACCTTACTTTCTTTGGTCTCTGAGGAAGAGGGACTTATTTATCATTCTAAATTGTTTAAAAACCTCTGGCTGGGGCTGCAGCAGGGAATAGGAGACTTGTGCCGCAGAAAGATTTTGTTTGCTCATATGAAACTAAACTATTCCACTGAATATGAAGTAATTAAAAACATTGAAAAACAATTAACAAGACCACATGACACAAGTCCTAGTTTAAGTAGACATATATAGCATGTAAACAGGAAACGGTACACTGATTCAGAAAAATTAAATTCAGCTATAGGACAAAGAATACGGATTTATTTACACTTACCATATACTGCCTATGCTTATTAAAAGATCCGAATTATTCATTGTTCCTGAATTATTCAGAGTTCCTGAATTATTCAGAGCATCTTCATGCACTAGGAATGACCACCTAGTACTTTATCTATGCATAATTTTCTAGTACTGTTTCAAGCAAAAACAATAGTCTAAGGTACAACATAGAAGATAAAAAGATGTAATTCATTATTAGTTAAATAAAGTCCTGGATTTACCTGCTGTTGCATTAAGTGAAGTGGTAAAGCAGTGCGATGGTGGAAATTTGGAGAGAGTGGTATATCATCCTGACTACTCTGTCGGCGGAGGCATTCAAAATTAAAGGAAGATCGTCTATTTGCTATGGAGAAAGCATAATTGATTAGGAAAATGAAACAGTTTTCCTCAAAGTCTGTTGCTTCCAGAATTCCACTATGCAACAACTATCACACAAAAAAAAATCCTACTGATAAGAAAAAGAGTTTGCTAACAGAAGAAAGCAGTTGTTTATAATGAATAGATTCATCACATGAGCATGTACAGTCCTAGGCAGAAATATGAGCAGGCTAACAAGACAGAATGTGAAGCAGTCATGTTTATGAAAGAAGCATTTTCCAGTTCTGCAGATTGGTTTCTATACTTAACTTCAGAGTTTAGCTGTACAATGCTGTGAATAATAAAAAATAAGAGTTAATTCTTTCTTCTCCATACTTCTAAATTCTTCATTCTAATGAGTCAGACTTCCAAAGGAAATACCAAATCCCTAGTTTATAAATAAAAAAAATTCAACCCCACACCATTAAGCTTGCTCTTGGTTCTGTTTTCCCTGCAAATCACTGAATTTCAGTCTCTAGTGTTTACTAAAACAGTAGGAGTTATATGAAGTAATCTCAGTGTCATTAAGAAGTGTGGCTGTTAAGGGGCAGGGAGGTGCCAGCAGATGAGGCAACAGCAATGCTGCACATCTGTGGGTGTGAATAAGGAAGGCTCAGACTGAATCCATCTGATAAACGTTTCAAAGAAAACTAAATCTGCATTCTACTTTCATTTACCAGTTCAAGTAAATCAGCAATTACAATGATTGGTTTCATACCATTACCTCAGTGAGGCAATATTTGACTGATTTGTATGTTAGGATCTGTAGATTTTGAGCACCTCTCAGAAATCTGCTGGCAATATTCATCATGAAATGTCACGTTTGAAATCCAAGTTACAAATAAGCTTTTTAAACTGGAAAACATTTTTATGAATTGAAATCATTCCGGGTTTGCAAACACGTTGTTCTTAATGTACGTACATGCTGGTGTTGGAGGTAGCAGCCGTCTCCTAGGAGATCTTTTTGTATCATAACAGGTCTGTGAATCATCTTCCTCAAAAAACCCATGTGGGTGATGGTAACCTTTTGGTCTTTCAAAATCTGAGTCATGGCAGTGATGTCTACAGCGGTAATCGTACACATGCCTGAATTCAAGTACAGTAAAGAAAAGATTATTTCAGAGTTTCTGTATGTGGAGCTGTTTAGATTTCTAGAAGATACCCAAACAAAACCAGGTATAACTAGCTTATATAATTACATGACTTAGATTTGGAGGTAGCATACATTTTTCTACTAGTACAATTACATAACATGTTGTCATATGAAATGTTTATCGAAGTACATCTGCAATGAAATTCCTACCAATACAGGCTAAAGTGAATGTTGCTTAGAAAACAACTCTAAAACCAAAATTCTGTTCTTCTTCAGTCATTCTTTGTTTTGAACCCAGGCGGTGGAGCACAGAAATTCAGAAAACAGAATTCAATCTTGCACACTCCTGAAACTTCTGAAGTCAAAAATCAAATAGTACAAGGTTATTATTTGGCTGTAATTATCATACAAAAAATGAATGTCCTGAGAATTCTGTGAAATTCAGCTTTTACGCAAATCTCAGCTTTCATGCAATCCAACACAGTGCAGATCAGGGTGCCAATCTTGTTAAAATTCGTATGGCAAATAAAGATAGCATACGAGGAGAATAAAGCATGTGTGGTGCTAGTGCATCTTGGTTTATGGAAATAAATTCCTCTATTTCTGGGCTGTCTTTCAACATTAAAAAAAAATATATTAATAGAAGTGGAGAATACTGTTGAGAATTTGTTGAAGCAAATTCAGCAGATGAGAAGCTGTTTTAAGGAGGATAACCAGACAACAAGCTACTCAAGATTTTTTAAGTCCAAATGTGAAGTTCGGATCTGACGTTGCTGAAGCAATGTCACAGTGGTGTTTGTCAAGCCAAGCTAACTTGGGAAGCACAGTTCTAAAGTTAGAAAAACCTACCATGGTTCATTCCTGAAGAAGCCGAGTAAAGAAAGTTACAGCAAAAAAGTTAAAATTATCAAAAGAAAATCAAGGCTTTATTTGCTTAAGTCTAAAATTAAGATTTGAATGCCAAGTTGAAAGCAAGAACAATGAAACGCTACTTGACAGAAATGCTACAATTAACTAAGCTACCTCTCTGGGTTTGGGCCAGAAAAAACATAACTGAGTCAGAAAAATTGAGAGGAATTGTGTTATAAAGCTAGAACCCTGCAGTTACAGCACAGAGCCTCAGATGAATACAAGTTTCCATATTGTTCAGTAATACAAACCTGAAGTAATGCCAACATGCTGTCTGAAATGCCATCTATGATGTTTCCATCAAGAGTATGAAAAAACCATAAAAACCATCTGTTCCCAGCACATAAAGGCCAGGACAACCCTGAGAGTGTTAAGTGTGTGTTTTAACAAGACAGAAAATGGTGCCAAGATGAGGATGATTAACGAAGTAATATAATGAGAATTTTCAAAAGAAAGATACCCAATTCTATATTAGTTGAGCTAATACCAGCAGTAGTTTATGCTCAGGTCAAATGAACTTCCTGCTTTGTTTTAAATTTGGTAAAGAACTTCTGCTGGATTCAGCATTTGATGACAAACACAAAGATCCTTGGTACACCAACTCTTCTTGTCCATCACTTCACTGACCAATGGTTGTGAAGTATTAACTTTATTAGAGGATTTTCAGTGCAAGTGCGCTCGGTGAAGCCTACGTGCATTAGTACATCAATTACTGAAGTCCCTTCCTCAGTTTAAACAAGCACACCCACCTGCTTCCTGACAACATGCTGTCTTCCTCATAGTATTCTTCTCCACTATAATAATCCTGCTCTCCCAAATAATGATCATCATTGCAATAGTCTCGAATGTCACGTTCCTCACGGCAAATAGTTGGTCGACGGCCATCACCAGAGTCAGACCTGTAAGCAGCAAGCAAGCACTTGGGACTGATTATGGTGCTTTCAAGAAAAAAAGACAAGCTCTGACAACTGCTGTGGGCAGAGTGTGACTTTACAGTACGTTCTGAGGAAGTACAGCCCAGAAGTAGTTGATCTGATACAAATATGAAAAGATGGGAGAAAAGCATATTTGGGATACAAATATGAAAACATGGGGATGCTCTGCAAAGCCAAATACATTTGACAAAGACATTTTTACAGAATATAAATTCAGAATATTTGGTAGAATAAACCTCTCTCAAATATCTCAAGTTTATGAAATAGCTAAAAAATTAAAGAGAACTCACTGACATCGTCCAGGAAAAATTGAAACTGGGTGTGTACATCTAGACACTACAAGCTACCACAGAGTGTACATTTAGCAATGAATTTCATGTAACACATTATATCCAATTTTCAAATCTTGCCTTTGGAAATATTCAGATATAAGACCAGGAGAGGTGTTGTGCCCCTTCAGATGCAATCTCAAACAAAAATATTCACAGAAGCTATCATCATTATCTTTCCAGTCTATGCAATTCAATTTTAAACCACGACTACCATCAAGAGTGATTTTTGCCTGCTGAAAACAGCACGAACCTGCCTGGACATTTTCAACCAGAAGATTACTCTCTCAAAATTGGCAGAGAAAAATGTGTCCTAGAAGTACTCCCTTTTTTTTTTTCTTTTTTTTTTTTCTTTTTTTTCAGCATATGCATTCTAAGATGGCTTTTAAAACTGGGAGCTACTTTGTAAACATAAAAAAGTTAACTCACCTAATATATGTTTCGTAGTAGCGGGTTCTATCCAGGTAAGCCATGAAATTAAGGAGAAAGATATTTTATAATCACATAGTTTTGAGAAACTCACTGGTGATTACAATGCCTGTAAAGTAACTCCTATTTTAACAAAATGACTATTTTCAAACCTTATTAAAATTATAAACTTTTCCCATATATTACAGCTATACTTTAAGTTCATAAATAAATAAGGAACTGAAATGAAGCTAAATATAACAAATTAGTTTCACACAGCACAAGTTTTCTTACAGAAGATTCAAAATTCCTTTAAAAGCAAATACATTTACCTCCTACTGCTTGGCCTTCTACGCTTCTCATGGTCAGCTCTGGAGTATGAATGGTAACCATTTTCAGATCTATGCTCATGACTTCCAAAATTAGCATGTTTCCCATGAACAACTTTGGATACGTTGGCATTATTGAGATTGGCATTTGTTGAGTTTGGAACTTGTTTTCCTACTGAGTTGTGATTATGATGATTGTGGTACACAGAATTTCCTGTCTGAGGATATACATTTTTCTCAGGATCGCTTGCAGATGGAATTGAAGGCCGCTGCACATGTAAGGGACGGTGCGTGGTGTTGATCTGCTGAAATGAATCTCGTCTGTCACTGCTAATATGGTTTATATGGTTGCCAAAGAGGGCACCATTCCTCTGTTTTAGGGGAAGAGAAAGAAAAAAGAAAATCAGATATCTTAGTAGAACATATTTTTGACTGATGATTATTTACTTGTCTCCTACATGCGTACAAAGTAACAATTCCAGTACACTGTGAATTTTCTTTCTAATTTCGTGATGCCTCAGACGGCATCTCCTGAAGTGACAGAGATGTGATTGTGACAATATTTGGATTTCAAAGTCAAATCAACATTATGCAGTGAACGTTATTCTTTTTCCATACACCTGTGACTTCTAGCTTTCTCCATGTTTCATTATACAGGAGAAACCCAGATTCCCAAACACGAAGAACATGCACCAAATTCCTCAGAAAAGGACATGTCTGTGTAATTCTCAAGAAAGTTTTGGTGGAATTCTCCTATTCTCATGGAGCACTGGTTTGCAGCAGGCATCACTCAGACAGGATGGAGTGCCATGCAACAGCTTGCAAGCATATCTCAAGTAGACAGCATTAAGCTTCAGTGGTTCTGTTCTTCCTTCTTGCAGGGGTACAAGAAAGAGCAATAACTCTTTATCAGCCCTGAGAGTGTAATGAATGGTGAGAAAGAGAATGAAGTGAAAAATTATGACTATGTCATGCAACTCTCTTTTACATCTAACCCAGATTATGTAGCCTCCCTGTCTAGCCAGGTGTGGGTCCTGGATGACAGCAGTCTGTCTTGAAGCTCAATCTAGAGAAGACAGGACGTTATGATGATTGGCAGAGAAATGCATCCACTGCTGGTCACTGTAGCACTGTCCCCAATGCCACATCCTCCTCTTTAGTGAAGGACAAAAGCAAGCTATGTGGTTTACGACAATTTCTGCAGAAGATCACCTTTACATCTACTTCTTAAATAAGCTTTCTTGCTAACAATAGTGTGCAGATAGCTCCCAAAACTTATCTTTTTTCCTGATTGATTTTTGTTGATATCCCTCATAGGAAACTGGGACTGGCCTTTATGCTTAGTTGACTACAGTGTAACTCTAGTTTTTTTTATACATGCATCTCTGCATCTGTGGAGGCTTGGCTGCCTAGAATTTCCTCTCTTCCACCAAAGCAGAAGTTAAGGTATGTCCAGTTTCCTTAACACTATCACAATTT
Source organism: Chrysolophus pictus (assembly GCA_037305975.1). Classification (NCBI taxonomy): domain Eukaryota; kingdom Metazoa; phylum Chordata; class Aves; order Galliformes; family Phasianidae; genus Chrysolophus; species Chrysolophus pictus. Next base: position 12,794,986 of record CM074587.1, read on the forward strand.
GGTTTTGCAGGCAATGTGCAAAGCTCATATCTTTCTTAGGATCCGCTTAAGAATAAATAAGAATTAATAAGAAGGAATTAGGGGTGGGAGAATCACCCAACAGGAACTGCTTCCTAAGATTATGATGAGATGCAGGTGTCCTGGTAATACCACTTTTCCAGATATAAATGAAATATACTGATGTTCATTAAGTATTTATGTTTTGCTGACTTGAGGTTTTTATTATTCTTCCACATTCAGGGATAAGCTCATTCTATAAAACTCATATTACATAACAAAAAAATCACATAGCTGTGTTCTGACATTACTTTATAAACTTCTTCCTCCTCGTCTGGATTGTTTTCCTCTGGTTCATCATCTTGCAAGTCACAGGATATAGCTCGGCGTATTTCAGGGCCGATATCATGAAGTGTCCTTAGTCCTGCCTAAATTAAGGACAATATCATAATATATTAGGAATGCAAATTCTTTAGTTACTTTTAAAAACAGTCATCAAGTTTTTGTATCCTGATAGTTGTAGAAGATGCATCCTCCTATATGTCTCTTTACTATTATAAATAAAAGGTCTGTAGTCGACTACAATCCAATCCTGTTGAGGTGATCACGTCCTTATTACCAGAGTAGATGCTGACTAAAAGTCCACTGATGTTTATGGAACCCTATATCATCTCATAATAAAGCAATAAGCAGTCAACAAGAACTATAATAGCATACTTCAATGGGATGTATGTTTAATGTCAAAAACATGTTTGCAGCCTGTGTTCACACAGGAAACATGAGGAGATCCTTGCTATAGCAGCAGCAGTTTTAGCAGAGCTCACATGGTAAAGAAAGCAGTGAAATAATTGCAGCCCATCTGCACCGCACTGTGATACACAGAAATCTGCTTTAAAGATTTAGTTTAAGACAGAAAGCCACCTAGCTCCAGCAGCTGGGAGCTCAGCATGTACTCATTCAAATAATTTCTCCAGTCTGCTATCACGAGTGACTTGTAGCAGGAGGTCTCTGCTGGGACTGCCAATGAGAGACCTACGCTTGGCACAATTTGTTGCTCACTATCTAAAAGCCTATTTTATCATTTAGCTGTGTATTTTTGATACGGATACGTATCAAACACATGTTATTTGCATGGGGAATGGGCATGAAGATGTGCATTATTCCCATGGGGAATAACGTGGCATGAAAATGCATGGGGAGTTTTGCATGCTTCATTGCTGCAGACAGAACTGAAGGACCGTGGAGGACACCACGCGTGGCTCGGTCCCACTCACGCGACCCCGGCAGCACGCTGCAGCCAGGCTTCAGCTCCGAATGGAAAGAGCTTGCTGGCTGGGAGCAAAATGGTGTTTGGGCAGTGTGGGTAATCAGAACCTGGAAAGGGATCAAGCAAAAAGCTTCATATCTGACTTTACCATACACTCTTCTTCAGTTCTCGTTTTAGTATTTCACTTCCTAAAATAGGTGCTCACATTACCTACCTGAATTTTGCAATTACATTCTCTTTCTCAAGGGTGAACTTTGAGAGATAAGCTATAATTGAACTAAACTGAAAATCACTTACTGGAGAGTTAATACATAATGTACTTTTCATGAATACATTCTCCTACCTCTTATGCTAACTGCACAGCCGAGCTTAGCAAGTTTGCTGATGTCATAATTGTATAAGGTGCTAAAGGGAAGTAACATTAACATTCCCAGGTACAGATTTCAAGGCAGACCAAAGGCTTTAGTATTTTGGTTACTCAGTCATTAGTAACAATCACCACTTGCATTTCCAAATCACTGACATTTTAAAATAAGCTGTAGGATAAAAAGAATACAATGTCAGAAATCCTAAAGTAAGAAAACAAGCATGCAGAAGAGTAGGTGAATACATCTATGCTACAGCAGTGAACATAAGGGACGCAGTGGCCCAGTCTGGGTTCCCCAGCATTACACACCTCCACTGAGCCCATCCTCTCACACGGAGGCTGAGCTCTGCTCTACAGCTGCACAAAAACTCCAGGCTTTCACTTAAACCCAGTCTCCTTTCTTGCTATGCCTCTCTGTGAACACAACACTCTAAGACAGCAGTATTATAAATTTTAACTCTGGCAAAAACTACCAGCTTATATTCCTGTCTGACAAACAGTGACAACTTCCCATAACTGTATGCCTGAACGCTGAGAAAAGGCATATGTTTGTCAGCAACATATTCAGTAGTCACGTAATTTCAATTACAGAAGACTAAATAAAAGCAGGCAGCTTTTATCATCTCATTTCTCTTCAGCATCACTAATTTGCCTATGACAGATCTCTTGCAATAACGCAACCAGCAGCAGAAGAGTAAAACCTGGATCACTGTACATAAACATGTATCTGCTGGTTAATCTAAAACAATCAGATTTATTCTCTGACATTCAGTACCAAAGCCATAGGTTCTGCAAGCAATAATTGTTTGCAGAATTAAAACATTTCTCAGCTTATTTGCATTAACAGAATCATCTACAATTTTGCCAACTCTGTCATTAAAATGACCACTCCTATGTACTGCCCTATTTTTAGCAGAGTACAATAAAGTATTCCAAGCAATCTAAGAACAATTTTTGTTCTTAGATTGAGTTCTGCATCATGAGACAAATTCCCACGCTGCACTCTTGCTGATAAGAAGACCCCACTTTGAGAAGACGTGAGCCAACCAACTACTGCTGAAGTTGGACTGATGCACGAATACTTATCTGGCAGCTGGAATATTGCTCCTCTGAACCACTTTTAAAGTCTTCTGCAAAGACCACAAAGGAAGTATGGACTGACAAAACCTTTTGTTTTTACCTACAAGTATGTTTTTAGTGGATAGACTTTTTTTTGTTTGTTTTTTGCATATGGAAGCCAATATTTATGCACATTTCTCCTGTAGCTTTCAGCAAACTTTGTTTGCAAAGACATTAGAAGATGGAAAGATCTATAACAGAGCAGATAAAACACATGCAAGTGATGTTCAGCCACTAGTTGTAAAGGGATAACAATCAAAACTGCACACTAAATTATTCATGCTGCCCTGCATGAGAGCAGCTGTTGTTTCTACTCAGGTTTGTTGATGTTTCTTTGAAGTGGAGGAAGAAAAGAGATACATGCTACTGTGTTTGACTGCATCTAGTTCTATTCTAAAGACTTCACAAGACATTTGCAGAAGTGTTTTTCTTATTCAGACATTTTCTCTGCAAAATTTAATTTCTGATGCCTTTGTTGCCTAATTTATTGTGTGGGAAAGATGAGATGCATCAGTCGAACAGTTAGTTAGCAAACTAGTGACACACAGTGCTCTGAGCAACATAATTACATATAAAGCCAAGCATGGCTTTAAATAGACTTTCTTCTAAATATACCAGATGCCTTGAAATTAACACAACAATTCTGTGCAGCTGTGCTTTATGAGGCACAATAACACCTGCAATTCTTTCAAGATGTCACGAATCACAAAGCACTCAGCACGAACACACTGTGTGCTAGATCACATCTCAAGAGACGATTAATGATGCCTCTGTTTGTGGCACAGCACTGAGATGATGTGTGCTTTTAAATGCTGAAGTAACAGAACTGTAGGAGTCTCTCAATGGGAAAAAATGTCCTGAGACTGATAACTGTACCTATGAATTAGTCATTCAGAGGGAGAGCACTTTAAAAACACCTGAAAAGCACCATGCAACAAAACACTAAAATGTTTAAAAGTCAAGTTATACCTGGAAACATAAAAAAGTTAAATATTTCAAAAAGATTATTTATAACTACTAGCAAATAGTTTTAAGATCAATTTCATACGTCTATATCATTCACAAAACAATCACATCATTTTAGATCTTCCTTTTACAGTAAGAAGATTTTGTATGATGAAAGAGCCCAAAGTCAAAACTTTTAGAAAAGCAAGTCATTGTTCATAAACACTGGAACAATCAAAAAAGGATTTTCCCTGTAAGTGAACCAAGAGCAAATCTTGAAGTATGAAGCAGCCTACACATAAAGAAGTTTAAGCTTACATTAAGATGAGTAAATACAACAGTTTGAATAAGAATCACTATCACCACAGTATTTCTTGTCATAAAACAAACAGTGCTCCATAGCTGAGGCATTTTACAGTGATATCAGGAAATGCAAGTGACACTTATAAGCTCTGCTTCATAGATTATAGAAAAATGATGGATAGTTACATATATTTCTATATAAACTCACTGGATCTGAAATAAAGCACAAACATGAATTTTTAATTCTTACGTCTGAAGAATTCCTCAGTGCTGAAAGCATATGACTATGAAACTATTCATAAAACCATTTTACTTTCAGAAAATGAACATGTTTTTACTACCTGCTTCTTTTACAGTGAAGAAAACAACAAACAAACCCCCCCGACACCACAGCTGCGCTGATACAAAATAAAATTAAGCTAATATGAACAGAATAAAAATCCAAAACTCCTAACAAAAGAAAGAAAGCACGCAGAACAGCTGAATAGACCTACGCTATAGCAGTGAACATAAGAGATATAGTAGCCCAGTCTTGATTTCCCAGTGTTACTCATCTCCATGGAATCCATCCTCCAGTGCTGAGGCTGAGCTCTGCTCTACAGCCACACAAAGGCTCTGGGATTTTGCTCGAACCCAGACTCCCTTCTAGCTAAGCCCTGCTGTGAATGCAACATCAACGCAACAGACAATTAAATGGAACTTGAGCAAAACTTGTTAACCCCTCAGCTGATACTTACTAGAGGGCTTTTTTCTCCCAAGCTAATTGTTGATATTAGTTTAAAAAACTAATCATGAGAAAAAAAGTGCAATTAGATAACCTGAAGTATATTCCCCAAATCAAGTTCTGCTCAATTGATCAGTGTTTTGTTTATTTGTGATGCAAAGAGAAATATCTATCAACTTTTATTTGTACCTGCTAACGAAGAGGATTATGTGTAAATAAATGTAAAATCTAGATGAAAATATTACATAGTTTAGGCTAAAATTAATTCATCATTTGCTCTGCACAGTAGATGAAAGTAATTAAACTTGTTCATGCTTCACTAAACATTTATCTTTACTGGCAACGTGACTACTGTTTGGCTCGATACACATTTCCATCACCACAGAAGGCCATCTCTTTAACTACTGCCACAGAACAAAGACCAGAGCAAAGTTATATTCCTTCTTAATGCATACATATCAGTTCAACAGGACTAGAAAGGAACTGTGAGCAATCCAACCCTAAGGAATTTTGTGACTCATACCCTCGGAATGTACTTAATGTAACAAAAATGTTCGTAGATAGCTAACAGGAATTACTGCTCATCATTTCAGAACTAGTTGCTTTTCTTCTCTTCATAAGGCCCAGTAACAAAAATAAAGTCCCAATCCAATAAGAATAATGCAGTATATGATGTCTAGAATTATTTGAGGACAGCCTCCCATTTTTGTTTCAAAGTTTCTAACACAAAGGGTGTACCCAGATAGAATCTTTCAAAATATAACCTCCCAACCACTTATACTCAATGGACAGCTTGCTGCAGATTTCCTGAGAGAGAGAAGGTCAAAGAGCACTGTCTACAGTCCTGGTTTCCATCTGATAGCTTGTTTTAAGAGATAGGCAGAAGTATATGGCATTAATAAAGTATGCTGATATTCATTCTATAGAAAGTTAAGTTCCAAGCACTGACACTGCTGATAGGAAGTAATTTCACCAGTAATCATGACTGGAAAAAAAAAATAATAAATAAAAGAACACTGAGAATTAGGAAGCAAAACAACACCATACAAAAATTTCTTTACTATGAGATAACAACTGTCAGGATGTTTTCTGAGAACTGGCTTAAAATGTGGTAGAAACATAAGAAATAAAAGAAAAGTAAAACAAATAATGGAAACAGTAGCTTAGAACTTCATTTATCTGATTTTTACATCAATTCTATTGTATAACTGTTGCTGCCATTTGAGTAATCCACAGAGAACAACGTACTGCACTTACCTTGTTACAGACAGAAAAGCAGGATTATGTTTTACTTTTCTGATGAACAAAGAGTCCCAGCTAAACAAAATCCTTGCAGCACTGCACAACCATCAACATTCATCTACCTGGTATGTCAAGCTCACAAAATGGTTAGTAAAAATGTAAAAACAAAATCACCTGCAGAGCAATCGTGGTATTCTTCGCAGGATATTTCCCCACCAGTCCTTGTTCTTTGCGTTTCTTGAATTTCCTAAAGTAGTCCTGTATCAGGAAGGTGGCATAGAACTTCCCCACGGTTACCTCATCATCTAAATGAACAGACCAGACAGATCTCTCCCAGGTCAGCACATCTGGCAATAGCCTGTACACTCATATCTGATTTGGGGGAAGAAATGTGACGGGTGCAATAGGCACTATACTTTCACCTTACAATAATGGGATCTCTAGCTGGCTTAAAGCAATGTTTTAGCAAGCAGGTTATGCTCAGTCAGTTAAGTGGATTCATCCTTAAGAAGAAAACACAACACTTTACCAAGTCTCACGTACCTGCGGGTTAGTTCATGTAAGTTTCTAACAAAACCATCAGCACGTTTGTATGTGCATAGAAACTGAAATATTGGCTTTCATTAGTTGAAATAAATGCATTAAAACAGGAGTTTCTGTGACTTACACAAGAGTTACTCTATACAAAAAGTCCTGCTCACAATATCTCACTTTTTATTCCTGCTGCTACAAATTTTCTTGATCAGTGTTTTAATATAGTATTTTTGTAATTACATAAGGACTTTGACAACCTTATAGGTTGCTTTGCTATGTACTTTCTTAACATCTTCCACTTTGAATTGGCTGTGTATCCCAGATAAACAAGTTGGGCTGTATCTTTTGGTCTCTTGCCCAAGAGTCACCCCAGAAAGCAGACTCCAGACTGAAGTCTCACTGTGTTTACAATTTCACACATTTTCTCTTGCTTAAGTGAAGATTTGGTCCCTCACCACCTCCCAGTCAGGTGGTGATAAAAGTGAATATGAAACACACACAGTGCTTCCCCATAGTATTGTACTGTACCACCTCTGAAATGCTGATAGATAGGAAAATAATTCATGTCAATTAATTTTGTGCAGTTCAAAAGATACACAGACAGTAAGTGCAGTAAAAAAAAATACCATTTTCTAGAGTCACTATTGTGAAAAGAATCCAAATTTCAAAGGTACCCTACGATACCAAAATCTCCTAGTTTGTAGCATGTCAGCATGTTCCATTCAATCATTCAGCTGTGTAAGTTTGATCTCCTGACATGTAATATGCTTGCCAGAAAACTAGGAATAGTTTTCTATTCAAAAACATTGCTTTTGTTCTCACACACTTCTTTCCCCCAGAGTTATCTGGCATGAAGCTAGCTGTTTCTCCTTCTGTGTTGCCTACCCTCCATATTTTTGCAGTATACCAAGACAGCTATTTGCAACTGGTTGGGTAGAGCTCTACAGAAAGGAAGCCCCTGCCATCTCAGTCACCTTAGTGACAGGCAGTTGCTTACAGACTTTGGGATCTGGGTTACACTGTCATGACTTGTTTGGTTGCACACAGGAAATCTAATGTGCTCATACATATCTTTGATAGAAGAAAAATCTTATTACTTTTTTTTTTTTTTTTAAGTTTTATCTCAATTGTTTTTTCTCTCCAATGAAGATTTAGTACAGACCTGAGAGGTATCTTCATTTCCTTTGTTTGTCTTTATTTCTTACCTATGAACACATCTTGTTAAGCAAGATTTTCCCCTCTCAAATGATATTTTTAAAGTGACTGACATTTACTGTAACATCATACATTAGTGTTTGAATAAAACACTCTCCTTGTGTTTTAGCTTTATCAATAATCTGTCCCAATGTATCTCACTAATAATTGCTAACAGTATTTTTACCTGTATTATCACAGTTTTTGCTAATTTAAACATTATTAACTTTCTACTTTTTATGACCTGCTTTCAAGTCAATAAAAAGGATGGGGGAAATCCAATTTGTGTGTAAAACTGTTAAAACTTATTTCTGCCTCTGTGACAAAATCTGTTCCCAAGTGAATCCTCAGCATTCAAAATAAGCTCCCTCCAGAATTCTCAGGATGTATTTCACTATAATTTATGATGTAGGCTGTATGCATGTGAAAAACTACAGGCTTTAATTTGAGGAAAATTGCACCAGGGATGTATTCTCCCAGCGTTTTATTTCTTTAAAGGTATCAGAGCAAAACAAATTGTAATAATTGCCTTAAAATGTCTTGGCTGGAAGACCAGCCTGTCACGGGAAATGTCTTTGCCTGTTCTGCCAAATACAGACATCTCTTCAAGGGCTGAGTGCCTCCAGTTCCCACTGGGAAGTAAGGACTCCACAGCTCACAAGAAAAGCTCCCCAGTGTCTCGATTCAATCTCAACAGTAGAAAAGCTTTTTTACTGACTCCCGGAATCTAATTTTTAATCTTTTGTGTGAGCATTTGTTTTGATGCTCATCTATGATCTCTACTGGAGGCTTCTCCGGAGCCTAGTGGTCTTCTGTATTCAGAAGAGGTCTCTTACAAAATATCTGATCTAAACTTGTCTTCCTTAGTTTAGCTGAATCCATTCACTTCTGCAATGCATCCTTGGTCAAACTCCCCAGATGAGCCTTTCCCCATCCTTTGTATTATTTTGTTTCAACTATTTGAACAGAACTCTTTGAGGAAGTGATATAGCAAATGGCTCCTAGAAAGAACACGCACATAGAAGTGACAGACTCGATAAAACATACACTACCACGGGTTGCACTTAGAGCATGTCTCAAGACAGGCTATGATTACTGACTGTACCTGAGACAACCATACCTCCAAAGTCTCAGTATGCACAAATGAAAGGCCCTATTAATTGCTGAGGACACACACCAATTTTTTTAATAAGCATATTAGTTGAATGCATTACCAGTTTCCTGAATCGTGCATGCCAAAGTCTGTATGTACAAACAAGATGCATGTGTACTTCACAGGCACAGTCAGTTGTATTGCAGACACGTGCACACAAGAACTGAAGCTTGGCCAAGGGGAGCCATCCTTGACACACAGAGCCAGATATGGACAGGAAGGGAGGCAGCTAAGCGTAACTGACCACAGTATCAACAGATCTATAGCTACAATTGGGGACAGCAAAAGGAATCATTTCAGTAGGAAGCTATTGCAAGAGAGGGCAAAAAGTATTAGGCAGGATTAAATGGGCTTGCAGGTGGAGACTGGGGAATTTAAAGAATAGAAAGCAGGTGAATCTTTAGCAGGTGTTATGTCGTTCTCTTGCTCTGTGGTCTCCTAGGAATATTAATACATTTATACATTCAGGCTTTTGACTTTCATTCTATCTTCTTGCAAAGCAGCTTCAGTATTCTTGAAAATCTGTTGCTAACTCTTAACAGTTTAATTAAATTATATTAATGAGTTATTCAGCCAGTACTAACACTTAGCTGGCTGCCCATTTCTGGTGCATCTAATTATAATTAAGCAAAAAAAATGAAATTCTTTGTGGATTGTTTTCATTCTGCTCTGCAAATAACTGATCTGTTCTCTTTGCGTTCAGGAGTCATGATCACAGGCACATAAAGGATCTAGCACTCAGTAATACCAGCAAAAGTAGTATTTGAGAAAAATATCATGAACAGCCCAATACTTGTAAGTACATGTGATTCTAGTACAGTGAATTTGGATGCTTTGTTGATTTGTATTGGAAATCTTTCTCTTGGCAGACTGTTATTTATCAGCTGTCACTGGTGTTGCTGTCATATGCAATTTTCTATTGAATATTAAGCTTTGATAGAAACAATTTTTTTTTCTATATACTAAGCTATTTTACACTCCTATGGCATATGAATGTAAAATAGCTGTATTCCTCTTTTTTGTGTGTGTGTGTGTGCAGATAGGGTACGCTATTTTCAATTATTGTGTAAGTCTTAATGAGGCTTGCAGAGAAATGAAGTCAAAATGAAATTGAAAACTGGTGAATCTTAAGGACTTTGATGGTTGGACTAGATGTTCTTAGCGGTCTTTTCCAACCTTAATGATTCTACAACTTCCCAAAATGTCCTTGTTTATACTATTGAAGCCACAGGGGTTTTTATAATGCAGACTGTGACCTAGATTTTCTGTCTTCTAGCTACACTGAAGAGCTGAATTTGTGGAAGAAATATTAGCAACGGATTTTAGTACAGCTGAAAGTAAATATACAGCTTATATTCAGCAATGAGATGAAACTGAAGTTAACAGTGAGTTGCTGTGTGAGATTAGTTCTAGGAATGTGATCTTTAAAGATTCTTTGTCAGATTGGTTTAGGCAGGCACAGCTCGCTATTCTGAAGCATGCATCTCTATTTCAATAAAAAATGTAGGGGAATAAAGTTGGCAAGAGGCAACACCAATTCCATGCCACCACCCTAAAACAGAATTGCTTCAGAATATTCGGAAAGACTCATAGTTGAAAGGAACAGAGGCTGCAGAAAAAGCTCAAGCACATAGTTACAACAATAACAAAGCAATTCATCTATGCCATGCAAGCAACTAGGTGTAAAGCCGAAAACAACAGAGTAGAACACAAAAAAATTGTTTTAAATGTGCAGTATCAGTTCCCCTTTGGATCATCAAATTTGCTAGATCTTTGTCTTAATCCCCACTAGCAGCTGGCAGCCACCACACCAGTAGCACGTGGCTCCCTGCAGCGACCAAGCTAATGCTGCTTCTGGGGTCATGCTGAACAGCGGGGCAGCCAGCATGCTCCTCCTCCCCTACAGACTGAGAGTGTCACCTTCAGAAAGGGATCAGCCTCCACCACCATCGGGCCTGGATCTTGAGTCTGCTTCCAAACCTGAGTCTGATCAGTCTTGAAAGCTGCTGTAACACTATAAAAGTACAATAAACTACAAAAAATACCAGGTGATTACAGTGGATCGGTATATTGGACGTCTAGATACATCTATCCTGGGTATGAATGGACAGTGCAACAGATCCTGCACCTTTAAAACTTGAAAAAGCAAGTATAATGTCACCTAAACCTAAACTATAGCATATTGGTAAAAATGTATATATTGAAAAACTCTAAATATATATATTAGAATATATATATTTAAAAAGAAATATAACAAATATTTGATGCCATCTCACTGCACGTAGAAGCAATATACGTGCCTCATACCTCTTGTAAACACATTGGTATGATAATTTAGATATTTTTTACATGGGCCATATTCATACCTCAGTCATACTGGCATAAATCTGAACCAGTTCCATTACGTGTTGGCTGTGGAACTGCTCTGGTTTAAGCTAACGCAACTGAGATAGTTTAGCCTCTTGCTTTATCAGTTTAGCAGAAAAAATATTTTTAATCTTGCAATTAAAATTTTTTTAGTTTCCTCCCAGAAGTATTCAACATATACAAGGATATCAGCTAAAATGCAGTGTACATTGTGAAGCTCAACTAGTAAAAAATACATATTATTTTGCTGTATGCATTGAAATAAAACTAACTTTAGGTTATTCCACTGAGTGACTTGAAATTAAGACTAAATTTAGGTCTAATTAGTTTTTTTTGTTGTTGCTTTTTTGTTTTTTGTCAAGCAAGAAAATAAACATTAAATATATTTTCCTCTTTCTTTTTGATCTAAGGAAGTTGTATTAATTAGTCCTACATTTATTATCTAACGTAACAGGATATAATAGTCTCTGTATTATTTTGCTATTATTGTTTGTTGTCCTTTAATGACATTATCATTTCAAGTTTTACTATTTTTATTTCTTTAGTCCCTACCAATCCACAAAAGCCCAAAAGAAAAAAGAGCATATAGCAAAGTTTATCACACTGACCGCCAGCTGGAGGGACAACTTGGTCAAGTAATTTCATGCTAGTTTTCTTCCATATTTTCTTTATAACTGCTCTAAGTTCTTCATTTGCTTGCTCCAGGTTACCTGTGGCAACAAAATAGAGACACAGAGGATGACAATTATGTTTAAATTAGCTGCAATGAATGATCCTTTGGATATTAATTAGCCGTATCCATGTAAAGACTGATAAAGACTGCGAGCAGCAGCCTAAGCTCCATGGAGTAGCAGATAAGAATACTACAGTAATTAAAGTGAAGAAAAGGTGTAAGAGAATGAACTTCTAGGGGCTTTCAAGTTTGGAGTTCTTCAGGTCAACAGCAATTTACAGATCTTGGCTCTGCTCTGTCACTACTTAATACCTTCTGCATAAATTGTGCAGCACATGACAACTCTGCAAGCCACATCTTTCCTTATCCAAAGTTGACTCTTTTTTTTTTTTTTTTTGTCTATTCACAGTAATTTCTCAACCTTGCAGGCTTGCAGGTTCAGGTGAGCATCTTTTGCAGTGCTATCCTTAGCCACAGCGTTGCTTGAGGAGGCTTAACTTGTACAGGTGTACTGTTGGCAATGGAACTCAAATGCTACTGAGAACAGCAGAAGACGTGGAACAGAAAGAAATGAAAGTAAAATAATGATGAAATATATAAAATAAAAGGCAAAATTCCCTTGAACATAACACATTTTCAGGGCTTTTCTCTCTGATGCAAATTGCAGAAACCCATTCAGCCCCATCGGAACTAGCCTCCACCAACCTGGGGATGGCACCTTCAAGGCTGCAAAAGCCACAGTTGCACTAATGTGGGATCCAAGATATTAAGTGAAAGAGCAGTGAGGAAGAAGCATCTTGGTTGAGTAGAAAGAGGAACTCATTCATTACTAGCAGTAGAACTGCTGTTACACAACTGCTAAGTGTTTTTAAATGACCAAGTAAAAGCATGCCATAATTTCTAAGACTGCTTGGGCTTTGGCCTCAGAATCCCTTTATTTTGTAACAAATCATTCTCAGCAATACACAATACAAAACCAAAGCAAATCCACTGAGACTTAAGGAGCCTTACTCATGTTCAACAGAAGTAATAATTTCTTGTTTTTCCTCATTGCACTTTTTGACAAGTGCAATAAAGGCTTGGCAGATAGGAACCTTACCTTCTGTTTTTATCTTCAGAGCAGTCCTAACCAAAGCAAACAAAGTAGCATTGAACATGACGGTTCCGTCACTATTTAGTGGCATATTCATGGCTACTAACCTCTGTGAAGGAGAAAAAAACACTTTGTTGGAAAAAAAGAAAAAATACCTTCTGTAAATTTCACTTCTGAAAAGGCGACATAATCAAATAATATCAAATCAAAAAATATGAGAGACATAACATTATGGAACTCTTCAAAAAACACTGAGCCTTCTATCCCAGCTGTCTGTCATAAACACCACTATCACCTATTTCTGATACTTATGACATGGATTCTTCTACCAAAGCTAGAACTTCCCAATAGTTTTCATGGGTTCTGGCACTCCTTTTAACCCTGGTGTTTTATACACCAGTTTGGCTATTAATAATACAAATACAGAAAATTCAAAGCACAGTGCTGTTGTGAGAATCCTTTAAGGTACAATTTGATTCCTACTGAAACTGCAAAAACTAGAACACCCGTAGTTTTGAATTCCTCAAATAATATAATAAAGCAACTTTGAGTTGCTTTTCAACTTCTATATTAATTGTCATACAAATTACACATTGCACCTAACAAATTTTACTTTATTTTAAATTTCTGTTAATTTTCAGTCATCTCACTCACTTCTGCATATTATTTGGACATTGTTATTCATTTCTGCAAGGTTTATCATCTTGCCATCTCTTCCCTTCAGCGTCAGTTCTATGTTTCATGTGAAGCAAATGTTCCATGAATGCACCTGTACAAATACTTTATGGAAACTAAATTGTGAATTAAAGTAAACTACCACTTTCTCCCTTGGATTGAAAAGAAACCAGAAATGTTACTGGGTCACCATCAATGCTGGGTTGAATTAGTTCATTTATATCACAATAAAAGACTAACGATAAATGTATAGACCAACTCCTTTTATTTTGATGCTCTGTCAAAAATTTTAGGTTGGCAATAAATTCAAATGATTACACTGAGAGAAATGACACTGATATTGCTGATTTAAGTCAAGCCTGCAGAAAACTGGGAAAACTAGAGAGTGGAGATCTTGTGAATAAACAGAATTACGGTACAGACACAACAAGTGTTTGACAGAGTTGAACAAATGAATGTTTAAACAATGAAAGAAACCTACAAAGGAAAAAGGGCAGAACCTACCTTGCAGGCCACTCGGTGAGGGCATAATTTGCCAAAACCAAGTGGTGGCTGAATACGTCTCAGTAATGTAACCACATCAAGATGCTTTATCCTTCCCCTAGAAGCAACACGTATCAATTACCAAATATACATACATTCTCAAAGTATATATTTTGTTCTGCTTTCAAGCAGTGCATTTTTATTTTTAACAGATAAGTTCTACCAGATAAATGCTCTAACTTACTTTGCTTCAGGGTCATATTCTGACCATATCCTTTTGAACTCATCCAAATGATGAGGACCCAGAATGGACCAGTCACGTGTCAAATAGTCAAAGTTATCCATAATGACAGCCACAAATAAGTTTATTATCTGAAAAGCAGTTAAGAACACAGATCTACACTTAATTTTTTGAAGCACAAATATTTTCAGTAAATAACTTTATAAGGTAGGAGGTGCAGAATTCAAGCAGTTAAATAAATCGATCTTATAAAATAATGATTTTTGGCAAATACTACTGAATATCACAGAAAATACTTGCTGAAAATTTAACTGCCCAATTGGAACTCTATCATGCAACCAGATGACAAGAGTATGATTCTGCTGTGCAGTACTCAATCTTAGACATAGGCTCTTTAATGTTTTTGTTTCTCTTCCTTGACTGGCCAGACCAAAGAATACAACACTTGAGTGACACATTGCATATTTGTATTCAAAAGATTCAGTGACACGTCAATGAGATTTCTGCATATGTTTCATTAACATAAGAGATGACACTGAATGGTTATGTTTACAGTGGTTCAGGAGTCTGTTCAATCAATCTCCTTTTGCCAGGAGAACAGAACTGTGAGTATAATAAATCAATCAGCCAAGGCATCTGCGATGGGGAAAAATGTATTTCAGAGACTATCATGAAACAAATAATTAATTATGCCATGGATTAGGAAGAAAGTTTATAGTTTAGATCTCATACCATAGTTGGAACACATTTGTAGAGACACATACAAATTCTATGAAGTTTAAGTAATACTGATATAGCATTACTAAGTCAAATGAACTGCAGTTTCATTGTTAATGACACTTAATGGCATTACTGAAAAAAGACATGACATAATAGCTGGTGAAAAGATGATCATCTTAGCTTTCAAATGTGCAAACAACCACTTCTGGCTTACAGGGAGGCCTGAGGTCACAAGGATATTTTGTACATGAGAATTTGCTGGCGTGCAGCATAGGATACAGGATCTAGGGGCATGTATGAAAAACAAATCCTTGCAAAAATATTTTAGATATGGGATTCTACATCATTCTCTGACTTCACTGCTGTTCTATTTCAGAAGAAATTCAAAAAGTTAAAACTTATTTCTGATAATAATCACCAGCTGAACTCACCAAAAATGCACAAAGCATATAAAAACTGATAAAGTAAATGATGGCAAAATTGCTTCCACATGTGTATTCTTCCCCTGGATTATAATCAGATTCGGGATCACAGCGTTTTCCAGGCAAACATGCCAGCATGATTTCCTGCCAGGCTTCTCCAGTTGCACACCTTTAAAAAGTCACAAAGAGAAATGAAGTATTAATTGGTCACAATGAACTAAAGATGTATTAATTTGTTAAGTTCTAATAAAATGCCTGGAGCTGTACATGTAGAAATGTGAAAACAGATCATAAATTCCTCAGAGTAGGAACTAATTAAAAATTATAGGGTACGTTTTAAAAATGAGAAACTTAGAGCTGACAGAGCACACTCATGCATGTGAAAATTTTGCACCCCAAGCTGTGATTTACAAGTTAAATAGTTACTGCAGAGCAGCTGTTGTGTATAAAAGTATAAATCTGTCTATAAAGCATTGATCTTCATTGTGATATGCATATGGAGAACTTAATTCAGTTTTGTTAATTCAGTTTTGTCTGAGATCTACAGTGAGTGTGGAAGAAATGCCACATCACTTCAGTCGAGTCAGGTAACATGCAAAGCAGCAGGCCTGAATGAAACCACAGCAGTGACAGAGCTGTGTGGTGGAATAGAAGTGCCCTCTTTCTCCTTTTTCTGGTTCTCCTGGCATCCACCTTATAAATTCAGACTGATCCTACCAAATGGATCACGGAGCTGTACTGCTTCTATGCTCCACATTATGACATGCTGATATATCTACTTATTAGGACATGGCTTTGATATCTCTGTGTCTGCTATCTCTTGAAACTCGTCTGCTGTGAAAGAGAACCTTCTCTTTAGAATAGGGTAGAAAATGCATAGGAGCCAAGTGGAAATACAGATTCGCAGGCACCACACTCACAAGATCAAGATCAACACCTCTAGAGGTATGCCTGATCCATATCATTCCCTCCACTTGCTCCAGGGCATTCTGAAGCACTCCCAACACAGATTTACTCTGCTCTAAACCTCTCTAGTGATGGAGATTCCATAATCTCCCAGGATCACCTATATCAAGATTTAGCTACCTGTACCATCAGAACTTTTCACCTACTGCTTATCTGATGCCTCCTTCTGCGAGTTACACCCACCACTCACCATCTCTTCATAAAATGAAAAGAACAGTTTATTTTTCCCATCTTTGCAACAGCTTTTCATTTTTTTCTTTTCAAACTGTCTAGCTTGATTGGCCTTCTTAAGAATAAAACAAGATCAAAGTCATTTTTCCTTTTCCCAACACCTGCACAGTGCCATCAGGACTGACTCTATTTAGGCTCCACTGGAAGACAATTCCTCCATGAATGAGCTGTTTCCCTAGAGCTGTAGTGACTTCAGGCCTATAGCATCAGATTAGAACCCAGTGGATGCTCAGCATACAGCTGCAGTGCTGACAGGGAATTGTTTCTAACTTAGAAACACATTTAGAGCAAATCCACAGAACAAGTTCTATAGACCTGGACCACTGAAATGCAATGCACCAAGCAGGAGTTCAGGTTTACTCACCTGAAGAGAAGCAGCACAGCTTGAGGGAAAGTTTGAAAATTGTTGTTTCTGTTTATTTGATTGTTGTCTCTCATGGCCACTTTTCCAAATACCTACAGAAATACAAGGTTTTACTTTCATCTTAGTGGCCCATACTTTCAGAAGCTGTGGTCCCTGTAGTCTAGACCAGCTTCAATACATATGAAAAACACACATGTACTTTCTCTAATGTCCTTATATTTTTCCTGATAATGCAGACGTAGTAAATAATCCATACATACAAGATAATTCTTAATTTTAATTTGGCATCATTAAACCATTATCACACCAATATTTCCTCTTGTATTTTAGATGACTATGTATTTGCTTTGAACTGGCACCTATAGTCCTTTGCTGGGATTGAAACCCCATTACAATAGGTACTGTGCATACTCGTAGGAAGAAATGATTGCTGTCCTGAAAATCTTGAATCTAAATGGACAGATGTAAAGATGGAAGTCAAAGAATGGAGTTTGAGCACCTTGTCCCAGCCAGAGGTGAAAATGTTCTCCAAAATTAAACCGTAATTCCTTGGTCAAAAAAAGCACTCTTTCTCTCCAAAATAATTAATTTATATCCTCTTGCAGTACAGTAGAAATCGTTATTTAATTAGGAAAGATTAATGTTGCTGTGCTCTGCATATATGCAGGTCCCTTGCTTTGGGAACCTTACAACTTTGGGATCAGAACAAAATCTTTTTGATTGTAATGCCTTACTCCAAAAACAAATCTACAATAAAAAGCCATGTATTTTCTTCACGCATTTATGCATAGGAATAAGCTACACAGTAAATGAAAGAGGAAGGTCACCTCTCAGCTAAACAAGACACTATAAGCACACACCCAGCTCTTCTACATTTTTTGGACTGTCAAAACTACAGTCAACAAAAGATGTCTACATTAATCTAAAAGCTCTGCCAAATCAATAGCACCACTGTCAAGAGAGCATTTCAGAAAGCACCTTGGTAAATAGGTCTCAGGTTAGCCAATGCTGTGCTTTTGTTGAGTGCTAAAAACACCTAAAATTACCTGCATTCCAATGACAGCATAGATGAAGAACAGCATAGCTATCAGAAGGGCAACATAAGGCAGAGCCTAGAAAAGGGACAGATGAATTGTATTTTAATAATTTCACACCATAATTTCCATTTCAATTCACAAAAATAATTTCTCTGTACACCACAGGCTCTTCCAAGGTTTTTCTTCCTAGGTAAATGCTTGAAATGTTATTACCTCTTAATAATCCGTCATATGCAATGAACATGAGCTTTGTTGTATTTTAAATTACTTCTGCCAGTAATCCAGGGGAAAGACCCAACTTCAGCAGTTTTAAATTTTATTTACTTTACCGATTCTGCCAACTCAAATGTACTTCCCTTTGAATTACATTAACTTCATGTTCATCACAGTTTTCAGGGGCGAGTTTTCAAATATCTATTTACTCCACTTATGAAATCAGTTCTTTCTAAGAGGAATTAAATTCCTCTTTTTTAGTCACCTAGTAAAATGAGTGGAAGTATAAGACCAATGTGCATCAAATCAAATAATTTAATTTCACCAAAAAAATCCTTTTTAAGGCATATCTAATGCTTTCTATGAAATACTATAGAAATCTCACTGTGGTAGCAAACCTTTATGACAAAGAATGATCCTTGGATTCACAGAAGGAAGCAGCAGGTGAAGTTTCTTGTAGCATTAATATGTAAATGCATTTCTGCGTGCAATCATTGACAGAACGAATTTCAAAAGAAATGTTATTTGCACTCCACAATGTATGGCATCATAAAAACTGGTACACAAAATGGTTATAAGTATAAATCAAATTTAAATAAATTTTGCTAACCTGAAATGACTTAATAAATGTCCACAATAAAGTTCTGATTCCTTCTCCTCTGCTAAGCAGCTTCACCAACCTCATCACTCGGAAAAGACGGAAAAAAGTGATGGAGATTCTCGCGCTGTCTTCGGAGTTCTGAAGAGTATCATGAAGAAGTCAAACCAAATACAAACACAGACATGCAACACTTTCAGAAAAACAACATCAAATGCAGAGGTGGAAGAGGTAAGATTTGAAAATGTATCTTGAGGGCCTTTTCACCTTGATAAGAATGATATGAAAGGAAAAGTTACATGCTAAAAACACAGGACCTGTAGAAATGCTTCACACATCACATGCATTTCCAAGTTTTCTGGTTTGTTAATAGGGATCATTTTGGGTTTGATTGTAGTAGACTTCAATAATACATTGACAATGAATGTAAACCACTGCATACACCTTTGTAATAGGACAGTTATGAAAAATACAGAAAAAATTGGTGGAAAATAGAGACATGGTAAAAAGAATAAACTCAAGTAGAGGTAAAACCACTGGGGTCAGTTTACTAATCTTACCCCAGACTCATCAGTTGTGACTGTTTCAGTTGGCTTTGGCTTTAAAAAATTAAGAACATTAAATATTAAAATCAAGTAAGAGATCAAAAAAGCAGCTTCACCATAAACAGAAGGACATTTTTCATTTCTAAATGTAAATGAACATCTTTCAACTCTATATTCTTCCATAACAGAACAATAATACCTTCAGTAAAACCTTCAATTTAGCATTTTACATTGGCTGACTCATACTAAAATCTGCTACTGTAAGACATGCTTAAGAGAGTCAATATGAACTGAATACAAAATTAAAAACTGTTCCCATGTATGCCAAACAAAATCAGCCCTCAGTTTCCGCAGGTTGTGTAAAAATGTAGCAGTAAGGCTTAAATACAACTCAAAAACAAATCTTTGGGGTCAAATCAGCTTTTCAAGTTCTCTGCTGTGCTTTTTTTGAAAGCTAATTATTTCATCACTGGAATCAAACCATATTCAATTAATTGGGTTTTATATCAAATCAGGATTTCCTTCAAAGCAAAGTTCACCAATTAATGAGTTACAGACAGGAGAGGGGCATACCAACTTCTTGATCAGAGCCAAAACTTCTCTTTTTCTAATGTTTCTGACAGTCTTTGGAGAAACTGCCCCAGTACCCTAAGTGGCCAGACACTGAAGCACAGCAGCTAGAAAAGCTTCATGGGCCAAGCATCTATGCTTGCTTGTGCACTGACGTTCATTGCAGCTTCTTTCAGACTGAATGGAAAAGTCTTTAAAACTTCACAGCACTAGGATGAATGGATTCCTGAAGGCTAGATCCAAGTGATGGGACTCTCTTGCCCAAAAAGTACATCTTTTCAAAGTGACATTTTTCAACAGCTGATGTTACATATAGTGGCAGTAACCACAATGCCTTCCCAGTGCTGCTTCCAACACACCACACATGCATCGGGCACACTCTCAATGCCACTGAGTTAAATCTCAAGGCCTGTTGTTAGCTAGAGTGAGATCCAAGGGGAGAAAGGAAACAGAAAGGAGATGATTCTTCTGAAAATGCAGGCAGTATACACACAAGTGTACTCCTTCTTTGCCCAGAGAAACTGCAGATGCCCCATCCCTGGAGGCATTCAAGTCTGGGTGGGGCCCTGAGCAGCCTGATCCAGTGGGGGGCAACAGCAGGGACATTGGATCTGGATGGGCTTTATGGTCCCTTCCAACCCAACCCATTCTGTGATAGTTAAAAAAAAAAAAAAGCCCTAAGAATTGGTAGTACTTTACTGAAGCCAAATCATTAGTGGTATATATTAAAAGACTAATTGTTTTATCTATTTATTTATTTATTTCGGTAAAACATATGATAAAGATTTCAAAAGGCACTAATGAGTGAAAAATACCCATTTGTTCAACTATACGCAATGCATATTAAAACATTATTGCCCTGCCAGAATTTCAGTATTTTCTGAAACAGTTTTAAAACTGTTTTGGGGATCAACACTAAAACAATACATTAATGTTAACAGAAGCCCAGATCTCATTGCTACACTTCAGTAAGCAGAGAATCTGTAAAATCAGTTCTCATGTCTAAGCTTCGTAAACCTTTCTATAAACAATGACAAAATGCTACTAATGAAAGAGTTGCTGCATTAGAAATTCCCTGCATATTTAGCAATTTTAAATAAAATCATCAAAATTGAAATTCATGAGTAATAATCACAAACATCATAAATGCCAAAATATCATAATGCTTAAATAATCTTACAAAGCTGTCAACCTATACCAATCACAAGCCTGTACTAGGGTACACTGACCCACACTGCTACTGAGTTTTGGTGCAGAAGTAATTTCTCCATCTGAAACTTTGAAAGAAAAAGGGTTTCATTATAACTTCTGCACATGAGACCTGACATTTCATATTAACTGCTGGTGGCTGACTCATGCTGAGGTATATAGCCTTTACTGGCAATCAAATTAATTTGCATGCAGTATTTTGTGTTATCAAAAATTAAATAAAGTGTTTCACAGAAAAAGAACAGATTAAATTATAGTACCTGCAGAAGCTCACACTAAAATAATGAAATAAAATGATGGATTTTGCATTTGGGTGCATTTCCAACCAGCTTTTATATGAGAAGAATTGGGCTCCAAATAAATTAGGAGAAGTATGGCCATAGTAATGTATAATGAGATATATAACAACATGATAAGAATACATTAATCCTGCAGACTTTATGTAGTTTCTTTAAAAAAAAAAATCAACAAAAAAGCACTGAAGATTTTGTTTTGAAATAAATTCACAAAAGAAAGAATCAGTTAAAAAAAGAGACAAAACCTTTTTCTATGTATTACTCATTTAATATGTACCTAATAACCAGTTTTTAAAATGCAGGCAAAAATCACATTCCCAAAATTGTATGAAAACTGTTCTACCAAAGGTACTCAGGAACAACAAACTTAACAGTCCTTTATTATTTTGTTGTTGTTGTTGACAGAAGGGAATTGAATATATTTGTGTATATTTCTATTCCTTTTCCTCTACTTCTTTGGCCTAAGCATTCCTGACAGCCTGAAGCAACGGCTGACCTGCTGCTGTTGGGCATCAGTTGGATGTCATATGCAAGTGGCAAGAGGCAAGAGGCCAGGAAAAACCTTTTTCACAAAAGGTAAATTGTGCAAAAATGCTGGAATGGAGATAGATGTAGGAAACCAAGAACGAAAACATACTCCTGGTACCTGAGGAGTTTCTTCTACTGGAGATGAGAACATCCAACTTCTGCCCATTATTGGCCAAGTGTTCTGGGTACTGACATTTTAAAGTGAGCGCATCTAATTTCTTATCCCCTCTGGCATTTCCCTCTGATATTACAGCAACTTGGCTCACAATAAAAAGTTCAACTGATTTAATAAAGTGATAGAGCAGAAAGAAAACAGTATTTGTATTTATTTATAAAGGAAATGTTCATCTGAGAGTTAACATTCATGTGTGTGCATTTGGCATCAATTACACTAAGATCTTGGAAACTAAAATTAACACAATTTGCAGTAAGACACATTGACAACAAAGACTGCCTGCTTCCTACAGTTAAGGAAAAGACATATCCAGATACACAATCCTATTTACAATTTCAGTAATATTACTTGACATGTACACACACTAGTAGGTGGCACATTATTTTTATGTAGGAGAAGTATTAGAACTGAACACAGAGAACAGAGACTAGCATAATTATTATCTATGCTCTCAGCCACGTGCCAGCTGCACTGAGACTACTTCAGCAAAGCACCTCATCTTTATGTGTCTTTAAATCGATTCTTAAATTCTCCAAAGAGGCCATTAATCAGTCATATATATGCATATATATATACACACACACATATATCTTAATTGAAGCTCAATACAGCATTTTTCTTCTCCAGACAACCCCAATCCTCAAAAAAGGGTCCAAATAACCAATTAACCAAAAGATTAACCAGTGATCAACCAAAAGGTGAAAATGTTTGCCTGCTAACCACTTCAGCCTCACATTTACTGCTGCTTACTAAAAATCTGGCGCATTTCCTAAAGAGTAACTCGTCTTTCTACTCTTCATATTGCAACTAAAGTTCCATATAACCACCCTAGCTTTGGAAAAGTTTCAGTGTAAAATCTGTGACTGATGTGAAACTGATTGCATCATGCATTGGAAGCAAACCGTGTTTAAGAACAAAAATTAACAAGGTGCGAAACAGTGAATATTAGTACACGATTTTGATCAAATGCCTCTCGTTACTTATTGTGCAAAAGTGTACTAGAGTATGCCAAACAAATTTACACATATTGACGATATAATCATGATTGCAACTACTGCAGGAAACATCCAAATGACAAATATATGTGTTGACGTCAACATACACAGGAAAGCATTCAGGTTGCCAAAATATCTTTAGGAACATGTAACATATGTGTGCACACGTGTATACACAAGATTCATTCAAACAGTCATTACTAGGAATCAAATTTGCTATTAAGTAATTTTCTTAACAGCCTTGGTGCTTGGTAAATTCCCTGTTGAACATGAATCAATATACATCAGTTAGTAAAAATTTGGAATAAATGTGACTCAAAGTAGATTAAAAAGTATGCGTCATCCCTTGTTAAAGATATTAAGTTCATAACTAACATCCATTGTTGGCGTAGGATATTATTCTCATGGCTGTCTAATAAATATCCCATGGCACAGTATTTAAATTATCAGCATTAATATATCTTTATGGAAGCAACTTAGAAATTTACTTCTACTTCCAAATTAAATACCACAACGAAGTGTAGGTTACACAACACTTGATGCTAATTAAAGCAAACCCCTTAGGTTTAAAGAGATTTATTTACAATCTAAAAATATATCCACTGTATTAAAAAAATATAAATTACTATTAATTAGCAGCAAAGCACAAGATCTAAAGTATGATATTGATGGATAAAGTGGGATTCAAACTGAGCTGCAGTGCTTTTGTTCAAACTTGGATTCCAGAACATCTTAGGGAAGTGGATATAAATTATGTAGGAGTGAGCACCAGCCATCTCAGCTCTACTAGCAGCCTAACAAACAAAGTGACCCACTGTCTGCAAGCCAGTGCTATGCACTGCACAGTGCTAGAATGGTAACTGGTTGGTTTCTTCCTGCCAAATGACAGAATATTCAATTCAAGTTTTGTAATAGACTTTTTGATCATATTAACCACTGTTAGCTGGTAACTGTAGAGTAAGCACTGAATGAGCCTCACATGTTTACAAGGCTGAGCTCAAAATGAATAGATTTTCCTGAAATGATCAGGAAGAAGATAGCAGTGCTCTCATGTTGAGCAAAGAACCTGAATTTTATTGATGCATAACACTATTCCCCAATTGGTTGCACAAATGAATGGTAGAGTGAACTCCCTGTTCCTTTCATGACATTTTGGCAGCACGTGAATGGTAAAGGAAAAGAAAATTTTAAAAATGTGTATTAAAACCTCTGTATCTACTACTGTATTTCAATGTGATCATGCCTCTAAGCCATCCAGTACTGGTCATCCAAATGGTTTCTGAACTACCAAATATGAACTGCAGATAATTTTATCACAGTCTGTTGAGGTTGAAACATGACTGAATTCCAGTAAAGAACTTCATAATTAATTCCAAATTTATTTCCATTTATCTCTCATGTTCTTAAGTATCTTCATCTTCAGGAGAGGACTGGCCACTTACTGTGTCTCACAACCACCACTCTGCTCTTTTTTCTTTTTTTTTTCTAATTTAAAGGGAACCATTTTTATGACCACACAAGATCATGTGTGTCACGTGAAACTTTTTTTGAAAACGATAGGTTACAAAAAAGCCAAAGTAATTACATAGGTTTTAGTAGTGCTTTTAAATTTTGTATTGCTATGCCATATATACACATTGACTTAAATATACTTGCCTCTAAAAATTTCTAAAAATAAAATGAACATGAAAACCAATTAGGGTCAAAAAAGAACTGTTTAAACAAAGAGATATTAAATGACAGAGTCAAAAGAAAAATCATAGAAAATACATGTAGCCAAAACATATGTTGCTCTGAGGTGGTTCATTTTTGGAACTGGTCACTGATCCAGACCTTGAGGATGCTGAGTAGTCCTGTAAATTGCTGAACACATTACATAAACTGATTTTTATGGGCACTGAGAATATTCAAAGCTCACTAATTTCCTGGTTAGTGTTTGAATGGGACTGGATCAGAAGAATCAGCCTCAAGGCATCATATACTTAAAAAAAAAAAAAAATAGGAACAACAAAACAAAGAGGAGAGATTTAATTTCCAAAATTGAATACCAAAATCAAGGTGATATACAGAAGTTCTACCCACTCACTTGAAAACCTCAGGTCAGATATAAAGATATTAAAAATTGCTGGCCTTTGGAATTACTCTAAATGTACACAGCCAAAATACTGGAACAAGATCAATTTGATTCCACTGCATGACAAAAATACATATTCATACCTAAAAGAATATTTAATCTATCTTGAGTCTTTCTATACTTTAGGTACTTTCAACTCCTCATTTACACTGATCAACTAAGAGGGCTGCACTCATACAATTGCAACTGCAATGCAATCTGTTTTTACACCAGCGCCAGCAGTCAGCACGAGCAGACCACTCATTCAAACAAGGCTGAGCTCCCTCAAAGTATTGTCTATACTTGGAATTGTCATAGGCACCATTCCAAGAGTACTTGTATTATCATTGAAAACAAAGTCCTGTCTGCATCCTAGCAGAGCTGTGGATTTCCCAAGATCACTGTTAGCAAAAAAGTATGAGTGGAATGGTTCATTTCCAAAGAAAATATTGAGAGCATCATTCTAAAATACTGAATTTGAATTATACAAATTTACCCAAAACTAATGAAGTAGGAAAAAATGAATAGAATAAAAACAATAAAAGTCATAAAAACTTTAAAAATGTCCTTGGACACTTTGCAGTTTCATGTTGAAAATGGGAAATCAAGCCCAGAAATATACTGAAATTGAAACACATTAATCAGTTGCACAAACAAAGCACAAAAAAGTGAAAGACCAGAAACAGACAATACTTAGTACACAAATAGCCTGCTGAGCAGTGCTGGGAGACATCAAAGATGAGCCTTTTCTTTACTAAGTATAGCATGAAAAACTAAGAAACGCAGTGCTAGTTCTTGCTGTGGTGTGTCCTGTAGCTGAAGACCAGTACGTGATCTCCACTGAGAGCTCAGCAGTGATTAGTTATAAGCAATGCTGCCAAATTAACACTGCTCATGCAGTGTCAAATACAGGGCTAAACACAGGGGCATCACGTCTAATTGCAAAAGTACATACAGACTATTTTTCAGTGGCTGCACAGGTAAGTACATTTTGCAGCTGTTAGGGAAATTACTCTAAATTAATAGTATTTTTATACCCCTCATACTGCGTTTATGTCAGTATTACTGTGAATGGAGATATCAGGCCACATGCAACTACTTCAGCTCAAAGTCTAAATTCAAACGTTTCTGGAAAAAATAAACCTGAGCCAGCTTTCAAAAATCTGAGCCATGAGCTGTAATTCTACTTTGAGAAATGTCTCAGTGGGACAACACCATTCTGTGCTGTTGCATTCTCACTGACAGCTCAGGTTCCTTCAGTCCACAGACACAAGAAAAAAATACACATGGCACACATTCCCTCTTTGAATACTTATCAGTTAAATTAAAATTTGTGTTTTACAGTTGTATAACGCTGAGGGTTTACTTTGATTATTCTTAGATTATTTTTTTTTTAATTTAAGAGTACTCAATACATAGGGCTTAATAGCTACTGGAAAACGGCCCCCACTGAGGCTGTGAGTATATCAAAATTTTTCTGCCTTACTTCTCTACAATATTAGATAGAGATATTGCTAATTATGTTATATTGGAAGTTATATTATGTTGCAAGTTACTAGAGATATTCAATTAAGAGCATTAATAGAAACTTCAAAGTTTTTTGAAAGATTTCACATACTTCTTACTTAATTTAATGTCCCCACTGAAAAATAATAATAAAAAAATCTCTAGCATGTAGGTTACTAAACTTACATTAAGAAAAAAGGAAACTTATGAGCCAGTTCATAAACTGAGGCTGATGTAGAGAAATATGCAATCTTCGATTAATATCAAGAAACTATTTAAACTATTTAACTTTCTCTGATCAGTGTGTTCTTTGACACGGGGGAATAAGTGAATGCTGCACCCTCCTGGGTATTTGAGGATAATTTCATTCTTAGAATGGGAAGCAGACAGGATCTTCAGCACATGGACTACATTAACTGCACCTGATGAGTGTGTGCTTAGTAAGCATTTTCAGCTGCTGAGTTGGATCCAAGCCTCACCATCTATGGTCTGCTTATTTGAGGTCATAACAAGTGCTAGAAAGAAGAGGCACTTTCCTCTGAAAATTGGACTACAGAAACACATAAATATGGAGAGCATTGCTCCAGAACAGCTGTGTGCTTTGTTATGTTTCATATATCTTCTTTCTTTTTGTCATACAATTTTCCTTGTTAAAATCAGCAAGTCATAAGAAAGTAGGCAAAAAATCAACATTTCCCTATATTTCTGTTAAAATACCTATACTTACAATGGCGTTTAATCAAAACTCTGGTAAAAAAGATGGAGTTTTCAAAGTATCTTAAAAGTAATTTGGATTTCAAAGCATTTGCTGCAGTATTGAAAAAAAAAATAATCAAAAAGCCACTTTATTTTCCATGCCTTGGAAGTCTTTACTTACTCTTTTTACTTTTTTTCCACTACCTCTTAAAATACGAATGGTAAAATCACTTTACAAGGCCAAACCTCACAAGGAATAAACAATTACTGGTTAAAGTGAGACATTAAAGCAATGTACAGATGCTTGAATTATCTCAGTCAAGCTGCACAAGAAAATCACTGGCTTCAAATGAAATAGTAGTAAAGGTTTAATTGCTTTTCTATAAATAAAATGTTTTAAAATATTTTCTGAACATATACAGGAAAACATAATTCTATGCCTCACTATAATGCACACATGTTCAGTTGTACGGCCTTACAGTTCTACAATAACAGCTTGTACCAACACGTATGTCAATATTTTGGTCTTCAATTCCAGGATAAAGCATACTTTCGTGAAAAAGGATTTGGGGGTATAAAAGTTACATTTTCTCTATTTCTTGAGGACAGCAATTACTTTTTAGTGCATGAACAGTTGCTACTTACATTAACTTCTGTTATAGCAATATCAACGACGCTACCAACAACAATTAAGGCATCAAAAGTGTTCCATGCATCAGTGAAATAGTGCTGTTAGGACAAGCATTCAGCAGAAAGAGAGCAAGAGAAAAACACAAACAGAAAAAAGAGAAGAAAAGGACAGTGTTATAACACAGAAACACTCTAGGCTTCTCTGATGTACCACTATACAATCTTTCCCTTTTCTTAGCTAAAAAAAATTGGTAGAAAAAAAAGGCTATTTATTTCCCATATCAACATAATTGACCTATAACTGGTCTGTATTCAAACTTTAGAAACATCAGATCAAAATCTGTGACTTGTCCAGATGATGGAAATAGTGGGGAGACAGAGAAAGAGAAGTAGGGACTGGGGAAAGTAAGCTGGGGTATACTCACATCAGCTTCACTGAGAACGACGTCTACTATGCTGCCAATAACGATGAGGGAGTCAAACGTATTCCAGGCATCACTAAAATAGCCCTGAACAGAGCAGGCAGGGTGCAAACGTTTGTGATTACACATGAAATGTCAAATATTTGCATACTTCTGTTTAGTTTTGCATAAACAGAAATTAGTTAAACAAAACCTGTGGTCTAATGAGAAAACAAAACAAAACAAACAATATTGCCTACTGAAGGAAAAGCAACATACATGTGCACGTGTGTGGGTGTGTACATATATATACACACACATTTTTTATATATATATACATGTACAGACACACACACACATGCTACATTATGCATAACACACCATCGTATAAGCACAACTTTGGCAAGCAAGCCATCAGCCAAATCTCTTGTTTGGGACTCAACAGCAAGGCTGAAAAAGTCTAATATATATAAACTAAAACACATGACAATACACCTTTAGCAAGATTTCTACAGGACCAGGCCCACTGAGAACTCCCTAGCAATAATGACTTTGTGATAGTCCTACCTGAGCAACTAGTAGAAAATATTTTAAGTGTCATCCCTGGTTATTAATGTATAATCATCCTTCAAGTAAAACTGTGCATACATATTGCATAACTAAATTTTCTATTCATAAATAAGTTTTTATAGAGGAACCACACCAACTTGGACAAGTTGTTACAGCTTCTAACGCAGCCTTTCTAACGTCTGAAAGTTCACTGTCATTAATCACTTAGTCACCCTTCTGACATTTTATGCCTTGAAATATATTCTTCTATGTATTTGTTAGTAGCTCACTGCTGCAAATTGTTATAAAACACTATCAACCAATATGAACTGCAATTAACTGTCTACTGGAATCAAAACTCCATGTTTGAGCAAAAATATATTTAAGAAGAAACCTTGAGTTGGGTTTCAGGATTAGTCTGTCACTGGGAACGAGATGTATTACAGTGTTGAAAGTAATTCTATGGATACAAGACATGTAGGTTTTAGATGAGTTTTGCATAATTATTACAGAAATTCTGAATTGCAAATGTTACCAAAATCATCTTTTCTTCTCATTCTGATATAATAACTTATAAGCCCACAATGGCTAAGCATTGATATTGCAAAGGGTGCAATGTACATATTGTACATGTGCTTTCTGCTTTCCAGATAATTCATTCTAAAATAGTAACTTAATTGCCATTGTAGTTCTACATAATTAATTTAGGAAGAGGTTGAAAATTAGTTGTTACATGACTTTAGCACAGAAAAGCAAAGTTAGCTGGATTTTTTTTTTAATCTTTTCAACATTTTAACCTGTCAGAACTTCTAGCAAGTATTAAGATTAAAAGTTACACCTGACCGCATAATGATTCAAAAAATCTAATGTGACAATTTGCTCTTGGAGACTATAAAAGAGCTGCTGCAGAAAAAGACAGCTCTACAGAGTATTTGATGAGAGTAAGCACCAATCGTATGTTCCTAATGCTACTCTCTACTACAGTACTTACCAATACTACTCTATTTGAAATTTTAGCTCTTTGTAAAGAGAATTGCTATAATTATTCCTTTATTTAAGGAAGGTCTGTAAGACGAATATCACTGCAACCCTTTGCACCACTTCTTCCCTCTATGACTTTAATAATAAATTCCAGTTTTGAGGCAAAAACCCATCTTCATGGATTTTGCCTTCTGAATAAACGCATCCACTTTGGAGAGTTCCTCTACAACTCCCTACCACTCCTCCTTCACCATTTCACTCCATCAGAATCATTCCTAATGTCCTGCTAAACTTCATGTTCAACCACCTCAACAACACTGATTTATAATCCTGAAGAGATTAGGAGAGACCAGCTAATGAAGGGAAGAATGGAAGCTGCTCTCTCATGGTATTTTTCCTGCTCATTTGTATTTCTTACTTATCTCATTTAAAAGACATATCTTACTTGTTATTCACATAACTATTTATATAAGAAACTACTGGTAAACAGCCAAACAATAATCAGTGCAATCCCGAGGTGTGCTATCCATCTTCCTCTACAACACCAGCAACCAAAAAAGGTCCTTCAGCTATTGAAAAAGTGACTTTACTAGACACGCTACAGTATAAAGCACTTAAAAAACAAATTCACATTTTTTATTCAATACAGCTAAAATACTTTAAACATTTATTTTATGAAACCTTTTCCATCAGTATAGACAAATATTGTTCAAAGTAATATGTAAAGCAAAAGCATACAAACAAAAAACTAAGAGAAAATAAAGATGGTTTTGGAAAAGGGAGGAATGGACAAGTCACAGCAAATAAACATCATGCAAATAAGTTGTTTTCACCACTGCAATAACCCAAAATCAGTTCACTTACTAGCCATCTTTCCTTTTTTCTTACAAAAATCTGATGTAAAATGACATGGAAAATCATTACAAGTTTAAGTAACAGTTGGCTATCATGAAGCTATACATACAGTGTGTGTTGATGCATTGTTTTAGATTTCATTGATATATTTTTTTCATAATGTACTGACCAGATTTTAGCATACGTGGAGAACAACATGGAGAAAAATATGCCTGCTCTTTTACCTTACACTGTGAAAAAGTATTCATTGAGAAATGCTGAAGGATAAGTCACAAATTCTAGGGAATATGTAGGCACAGAGAATTAATACAAAAAACAGGTTTCTATTGATCAACTACATAAATATTTTACTCATTACAGCACTCTTAAGAAGTTCAGGGACTCTTTCTGTAGAGTTCTCTGTGTTCCAATTTCCCAGTCAGCAAGTGTGCCAGACACTGAGCATCACATTTAACATCAATTATTTATCCAAATTTTATATATTTCAGAGCCAGAAGGCAGTCTGCAGTACCTCGATTTTACACAACATAATTACCACAGTAAGAGTATCAATTCTTTATAACTGCACTAAGTTTGCACGAACAGCAAAAGCAAAGCTTACACTTTTTACAGGATTTTTGTCAGTGTTATTAAGGGGACACTGTCAAGCAGATTAGATAAAAACTAACATGTTCCCATCTTTCTTATATTTACACACTGAGTAATGGAGCAACTTTGAAATTATTTCTATAGTGCATAAAAGTAGTAAATAATGTTGTCCATTCTGTCAGAGTAGACAAAGGAACCCAATGGTGATGTAAATGCAGAGGAAATGAACCAGTTTTTTTCCCAAAAATCCTAAAGGAAAATTATAGGCTTGGTTTCAGATTGTTCTGACCATTACAACATTTTAACATTACATTGTTGTTTAAAATATGTATCTAGATTAATGTTTAGATTCTTTTTAAGACTGCTAACTCATTTTAAGTTATTAATGAACTGTGAGGTAGACATTGCCAGTCAGTGTTTAGGTATATATTATTTGATTTTAAAAGTTACAATCTTCAAAAAAAATACCAGGAACAACCTTAAAAATATGTCACTTCCTTCCTTCTGTGCTAATTATTCTCTGAAAAGTGTGGTTAATATCATGGATTTTTAACCACATCCTGCTAATTAACAAATTTAAGGTCTACTTCTATGAGGGAATGAAATTCGGGAAATTCAGGAAATAAGTGTCTTCCCTTCAAACTCTCAGTTTTCAGTTCCAGGGAGCTGTTACAGTAAAAGCATCCAATCAGACAGAAAGCACATTGCAACAGTTAGAATCCAAACTGTACCAAATTTTAGAGACCACTGTTAAGACACCGCATTCAGTAATGAGTGGGAAGTTCATAATACAGATGGAGAGCTGTGATTTATACACCCATGATCAGACCAATTGATTTGGCATTAGCTGCTATTTCTGACTATAGGCACAGGTGCATGGAGAACCACACAAGGATTCACAATCTTCTTTCTAAGAGCAGATGATAGAACGCAGCAAAGTCTTCTGAAATGTCAGTGTGAAACAATGATATACAACAGGAAATACAAATCAGGAAATGCAATCAGCATACTCTGTGAACCACACAACTATCCCTCTAGGGCTTCAGATTGTGTTAGTTTTACTGTGAAATTCTTGGCGTTTAAATAACACAGATGACAAAAAAAATACATATAAATTCACTAGAAATGTATAACAGTCTAGACAGTGCAGAGAACGACTATGAGAGAGGGAGTAAACTCACCCAGAACTCCACACTCCCTATCTCAACACCAGACCTCAAGTGATGTATGATTTGTTTACTTCTGTGCAGGCAAAAATAAGCTAACCATAAATCAAGTAACTTGGGTGACACAGTACAGCTCATGGCTAAATCATGCTGAATAAACAGTTCTGAAGTGCTGGAAAGGAATTATGCATCTACTGTGCACTAGAATCTAGGCTGCCATGGTTATGTTGCTGTAAGTGTCAGAGCTAAATAAGTACAGATAAGACTGTCCTCACAAACTGGAGTCAATCAGTACACTACTTAAACCAAAGGAAGTGCACAGTCCGCGTTCAATTTACAGGTTTGAATATTCTGATTACTTTAACAGAAAAGCAGTGCAAGGTCAAAAAAAAAAAGAAAACAAACCAGCCTTAGATGCTGAGATCAGGAACCTCAAATGTTTATTTTCAAATTTCACATCTAGCGAGTAATCATACTACTTCGCTTATATGCAGAGGCAGAAGCTCAGAAAAAATATTGATTTTACTGTACTGAAAATTAGTTTAGTTTGTCTTTTGCACTGTCATAAATGGGGTATGAGAACAGAACAAGTAAGACTGCATGAACTGCCACAATTCAATTTTCATCTTCTTTTAAAAATTAATAGTAACAGTTATCAGTATGTCTTGTGAATCTACTTTCAACAATATGTTTACATTATTCATTTTGACAGTGTCCCTTTAAAGCAAGAAATCTCAGATGCCACCTATAGGACCCTCTACCAAATGGTGTGTATACATAACTGAAAACATTAAAACCTTAAAAGGCTATTGAATACTTAAATTATTTCTGTGTATGCTTGTAGTACGTGGCTATATTTTAAAAAGTAAAGGAACAATTTTGCATTTTGAAAAAGAAATATAACATACAAATCTTTAATGGAGGTCAGCTTTGTTGAAGGTTATGAATGTGGTACCAGGAATTAGGAGAAGTGGTAATGCTTGGTACTTGAAATGATTTGTCTAAATTTAGAAAGGAATAGTTTTGTTACCTCAGAATATTTCAGATGTCATCAATCACCTTGTAATGTTTGCTCTGATATCTGCATTTCATTTCCTGGATTTACATATATATGTGTTATTAGATTAACATTTCTATTATGATTTAACTGATTGATAACTGTGGGAAACATAGAGGTTCTTTTTGTTACTTGAATATTACATAGCTATTGTGAAACTTACATTACACTTAATTCTTGTGGTGATGCCCTAATTAAATCACGTATAAAACTTACCTTGGGTTTGAATGCAATCAGCTTCAGAACCATTTCAACAGTGAACACTCCCGTGAAAACCATATTCATAATGTCCATTGCATCATTAAAGAGCTTAGACTGTCCATAATGCTGTGGAGGAAAAATATGACACATTTAAAGGTAAAAGCTTTAGAATACTAAGTGAAAGTAAGGCAACACTGCAGCAGAAGAAAATATTTTCTGGTAGTATTTATGACGCACAACTATATCATATGAGACTAGCTGAATATCTCTCCAAAAATGGATTTCATCTGTTCCATGCAGGCAGTGAGCGGAACAAATCTGGCATTCCTCTACATCTGGTGACCTTCAGAGAAAGATTTGAGGAGAATACTGCTCCCACAGAAAAAGGAATATTAGACAAAAGCAATTTTTTTTGAGTCTTAGAAGGTTGTTTTTAAATAACATAATCTCATGTCACACCTGCTTAGAAAGCCTGTAGTGTCTTAGTCACAGCATAACATATTGTGTAGGAGTGATATTTTTAAGAGCATACAGCACCCATGCAAGTCTACCACAAAAAGTAAGTAGGATGGGTATATAAATTGGATTTGAAAGATTCTTTTTCTTATCAAACTCTAAAGTACCAAGGAAAAGAAAGAAACAAATTAGAACAGCTTGGCAAAGTATATAAGAGTACCAACTAACGAAAAGCAGTGGATATAATAGTGCAGAATGGAAGAGAAGAAAAAGTAAATATATACAGACAAAAGAAAAGTCTGTGCAAAAATACAAAGAAATACATCATATATATAGATACACAGCTAATACATGAAAACATGTTTGCAATATTATACAATTCTAGACTTGCTCCATATAAGTTTAAAAAACTTCTAAAGATACAGACATAGGTGGTGGAAATATGGGGTAGTACATATATGAAACAAAGACAGAATAAGTACAGGAGTTATGAAGTTGTGAAGCAATGCTTAAAGACATTGTATACAAGAATATATTAGATAAAAGAATCTAAGAGGATTAGAGAAATGTTTGCTAACAAAAATAGGCTCTTCTTTTCAGACTTTCCTGCACATGGACTGTCTTGGGAACACACATTTATAAATTTCATGAAGTTACAAGTACCAAATATAGATCAGGGAGTTCCATTGGGATAGGAAGATCACCACAAACATCCAGCTCTTTCAAACCACTTAGCTTCAGAGAACTGATGCACAGATTAGCACACATCACAGAAGAGTACTATGATTTTTTTTTTTAATTAACAAACAATTGCTATAAACAAAAGGCAATGCATCTTCTACACCCTTCCTTCCAATTCATATCAGTGGCTTCAAAAGAGCTTCTGTTTTTCCTACCTGCATAGCCAGGCAAAGTGTGTTCAGCATGATGAGGACAAACATGATGTATTCAAATCCAGTAGAATTCACCACGTACCAGAACTTGTACTGGTAAGGATTTTTTGGAATGTATCTACGAAGAGGACGTGCCTTCAAGGCATATTCCACACACTGACGCTGCAAAAGAAAATACATCAAAAATCGTCAGATCACAGCCAAGAGTCAAACAAATGGGAATATAATTGGTGATGAGTGCAAATTGTTAAAAGCAGAAAGAAGCAGTGTATCTATTTTACATACATTTTTAAGTACTAATAAAATAATGAAGTAGCTTACCAACCCTCACTTGGTTATTTACAACTGCATCTAGGCACATACTCTACTCAGCTACATGCAAAGAATCAAAGATGAAAATTCTGGAGCATTTCACCCTCACACAGCATACTAGTATACCACCGACCACATGTATGTATACATATATGTATTGTTTGTAGTATTAAGTGTTCTGATACGCATATCATCATATTGTTACCCAACCAACATAATATTATCATACATAATATTAACATAATATTAACTATATAATATTAACATTGTTGTATGAACAATGAGTTCATACAACAGAACTCATTGTAAAGAATCTCAGCTAACAATAATGCTGACTTCTAATTGTCTTTAAGCAGTACTTTGTCTGTACTAAATTTTCAATCATTATCATGACTGCATAGCATAAAATCCTACAGTCTGCAAAATAAACACCAGTGGGTATTATTCCTATTTGTTGAGATAAACTGATAGGCAGCAACATCATGGATTCACCTCCAGGTCTCAGCACCTAAATCTCCATATCTGTTGGGCCTTCTCCTTGTCTTTTGAAGAATGCTTACAAAAGCTAGCTGTTGGGGCACAAAATGCATTATGAATGCTCCCCAGAGTTTCATGCTTAACTACGTTGGATGAAGAGTGTTGCAGTGGAACAACGGTAGCCAAAAAACCATGACTGGTCACTGGCAAGTTTCTGAGTGAAAGGATTAAATAATAAAAGAGAAATACGAGCATCATGTGATTTATTTACTTTTTTTTAATAGACAAAAAAAGTAGAGTAGAATATTTTGAACACTTCAAACATTTTCAGTCTATCCAGAACATAACTTTTACATATCTGTTCTTAATGTAAAATCTACTTCTGCCTATGGATAAACTGTTAAATGCTTGCATTCCTCTTAACGTGACACCAAGAAGTGAGACACTAAGACTCTAGCAACCATCACATAACAACCTTCACAACAAAAAGACTGAGATGTTTGGTTTGCAGAAAGAGGAATATAGAGTGACTTGAGTACCAACTGATGCTATTTACTCAGGCTACTTCTTAAAATTATTTTATTACTAAGATATGTGTTTGATGCCCTCCTCTGGCCCAAAGCAGAAAGGAAGCTATTGGTGAATAAATAAATAAAAAAGAATACTTTCAAAAATTAAGAGTTCATTATGTATTTTAACCTGATTTTTGTCCAGCTCACAGTTCTTGTATTCTTGTTCTCCTTGTTCTTGGAATGTAACGATGACAAAACCAACAAATATGTTCATCATAAAGAAAGCAATAATGATGATATAGATGATGAAAAAAATGGAGATCTCCACTCTGTAGTTGTATACAGGTCCTACATTCTCGCCATTGGAATCAATGGCTTTGTACAGCAGCCTGGGGGGGGGGAGAAAATCTTCATTAGCATTAAAATGACAAAAGATAATAAAATATGCAGACTCAGAGGACAGATTTCAGAAATACCCTACTATTTATTATCGACTTCACTCTGAATACAAGAATACTTACGAACGTAACCAAAATAGAAGAAATAATGTTATTTTCTTTTTTCAGTATAATCAAGACAATGTCCAATTGGTTGTATTATTTTATTTTTTCACATACAGCTGTCCTGTAAGACTTTATGTACTTAGGCACATTGCCAAAGGCAGCTTGTTCTTCTCAGGTTTTCTACACAGTGTATAGTAGCTTAGTTCTATAGTAGAAGTTTTACTCAAAGTTCTAAAATTTTAATATTAATATTATTAGCCTTAACGGATAAAGATAACAAAATTGTTACTCTAGTGCTAGAAGAATAGCTTGCTGTAGCAAAAGTAACTGAAAGATTAGGAAGCAATAAATACAAATGCAAAAGATTTCACTGATTTGAACAAGCACACACAAAAATAATATATTCTGAGATCATACAGTACTTTTAAGTTATCCTATATTCTGTTTGTCACTTTGAGTTGATTTCAGAGACAGAAAGAATCTAAGTATTACCAATGTGTTCTCAACAGCTGTATATTCCATACCCTGAACCACACTGAAAGTGCAAAACAAAGACTAAAATCCCATTTTGCTGAGTTCCTGAATGCAACATCACCCACTTACAGATCACAGAGATGGAGAATTGCAATTACTGGAATATAATTACTTTGTACTACATATTTTGAGTTCCTTGTAAAGGAAATTTCCCAAAACTTAAGTTGTACTTAAAAATCCACCCTCATTTATTTCTTGTAAATAGAGGAATGTAAAAATGAGAACTTTTCCCATTACTGACAGGAGTGAATGAAGAAATATCAGAAAAAAAATGCAGATTCAGAAGGATAGTATGTTTATTTCCTTCCTTTACTAATACATTTCTACACCATTGCTTAAGACTGTTTTGTTGCCCCAAAATACTTAGTAAACGACAGAGAATTTTTCTGGAAGATATGTCTTAATATTAATGTTAGGAAGCATTCACTCACGCTGGCCAGCCTTCAAAAGTGGACACTGTGAAAAGGGCCATCATAGCAGACAGAACATTGTCGAAGTTGAAATCGCTATTTTGCCAGACCCTCTCTTTGACCATTGGATTATCAACATCTCCATCTTTATAAACAATGTATATCCCCCTGTGGGAAAGGAAAGGAAACAAACTGCCATTAGTAAAATATTTAATTAGCCCTGAAGTTAAACAATTATTTATTCAAAATAATGTATTTTACTCCATCATAAATTTGTTTTATTTCCTTGCTAACCTGTCCTGACTGCCTTTATGTTTTAGAGTTTTCTTCTGGATTTCAAGATGGTAATTCCAATTTACACAAACCTAAATCACCTATCACATGCCTGCCCTTATCTGGTGCAGTTTACATTACTCAACATGTGTGTCACTTTCTTAGCTTAAAAGAGTTCTCACCGGCATTCCTCTGGATTCTGTTTTGCCTCATCAGTGCACTTGTAGAATTTTCCCTACATATAAAACAAAACACAGTGATAAAATGGAGAACATACACAATAATGCCTTTACACTATGACTCCTTCCAAATGAGACCAAGCCACCAAGCAGCAAGACACCAAGAATTCAGCTCAGTTTTGCTATTCTTGTTGCAGTGCTACTTTTGAATCTGCTCACCTTGAAGAGCTGCACTCCAATACAAGCAAACATGAACTGCAGCAGAGTTGTAACAATCATGATATTACCAATAGTTCTTATAGCCACAAAGACACACTGAACAACGTGCTGGAAAGAAAGAAAAAAAATGTTTTAAACCTAGAACAGCTACCACAAGAATAAAGGCTTATTTTATCACACTTCGATCACTTTTTTAAAGCTACTGTTTTATTATTATTATACCTGCTATTATAGCTAAGCTCATTTCCAAAATTTGCCCGTAAATCTGTTGAGACAGACCAATTAACATGTATAGATTAAAATGTACACACGCACTGTAGGATGGCAACAGAGCCATTTCTGTGACATGTTGGCTCACCACAAGTACCATGGTCAAATTCTGCTCTCTGTGGCTCTGGTTTTCCTCCACATATAAACTAGTGGATCCATGGGCAGAATCTGGCCCAGTATGCTTAAGAATCAGGAACTGATTTATGGGTTTGCACTGTGACCTTTTCCAGGAAATTTTTTAACCTGAAGCAGAATTGAGGAATCAAGTCAACAGAAATGTAATCTAGAAAAAGATGAAAATATAAACCTTAAGTCCTTTTGCTCTGTTTATAGCCCTTAGGGGCCTCAAGACTCTCAAAACTCTGAGGATCTTCACAACTGAGATAGCACTTGACCTGGGGAAAAAATAAAAGTTTGTTACTTTTAAGGTAATCAATTTTATTTCTAAGAACAACGATGTTCTCACAACTTCCTTATACATGAAAATTCAAAAAAAGCATCACAACATTGTATACAAGATTTTTTGAAGCACTCCTTCACTGATCTATTGTTAATATTAGAAAATAATATCATAAATACTGTAAGAATCATTTTGATTTCAGGAGCAACTTGGGAATTAACAGTTTGGAGGCTCATCTGACACAAAAGCAATTAAAGTTGGTCAGGAGCAAATTACTCCCCAGAGTACTTTCTTTTTCAAATGCTGACACCTCATTCAAAAACCTCGTGCAAGTCCTGCAAGTCAGTGAATACCTTCATTTCCAACCAACTGGATTTGAAAAGATCTCAGTGGAATCACATCTGCTTTCAGCAGCTACAACAGCAGACAGTCCATTAAAGAATGCACTGCAAAACTAAAATCTTGCATAAGCATTGTAACACAAGCAGAACACAAACTGGGAGGGGACTGACTGACAGCCAGCCCTTGCTCATTTCTAGGTCAGTAAAGGATTCACAGATGATTTAAACAAGGCACGGCTGCTCGCTTAGAGAATCAGTAAGCACCTTCTGACTCTGTTATTATGTTCTGCCTGATCCAAAAGAAGCAAAGCATCCCTCGTTACCACTTACAGCCCTGATTGAGCTACAACTTCTCTCCCCTTCAAATCCAGTCAGGTTATACATCCCAGTAGGACAATGCCAAAAGAACAAGCTCATAGAATTAGGCTGTGTATGTGGCAATAACACAAAGGAGGGCATATAAACCTCCAGAAGCTCCAGGAATTCCTTGCTACACAACAGAGTGCTGTGGTGTTCCTCCTTGTTCTCTTGGCAATAGTGGGAAGCAGTGATTTGCTTCCAATCTCTATTAGTATTGAATTACAACTCTCCATATAAAGCATCACCTCCTCCTGTTCCCAGCCTTGACTGCGCCCACACAAAACAGCAGAACAAAAGGAGCTGCAAGACTGATTTCAGTAGAGAACCCCAGAGCAAAAAATAA
The DNA here is from genome assembly GCA_037305975.1 of Chrysolophus pictus. NCBI lineage: Eukaryota > Metazoa > Chordata > Aves > Galliformes > Phasianidae > Chrysolophus > Chrysolophus pictus. Next base: position 12,835,457 of record CM074587.1, read on the forward strand.
ATTGTTCAGATTGTAATACTTACTGAATACCAAATGACACCAGAGAAACACCCACAACCAGCAAATCCAGCAAATTAAAGTAATTTCTGCAGAAGGACCCTTTATGGAGGAATGCTCCGAAAGCTGTCATCTAAAAACAGAATTGTTTCATGTTTAATCTCTGTCTCAATCTATGCGCATTTACATTTAGGCTGTTTACAAGATGCCTGCCTAGAATGTGAATGCATACAATAGTATCACCTCCTAAAAACAACTGAAATTTTAAAAAATACTACATGTGTTAAGTAACTTTTAATTTAAATAACAAAAATTCTGCTCAGGAAACATGAGTAAATGTGTCAATTATGTAAATCTGATGCCAACAAATGTTGTATTTTTATGTAACTGATTAGGCTGAGTGGATTTCACTGAAGAGGATGGGCTTTTGATAGAAAAGTGACTACACGAACCATAAACCTTCCATGCTTACAAAACTGTAAGGTCCAAATTATGACTCCTTATTGTTCCTATTGTCTTGAAGGAGCTGAAAACGTACTGCAAAATCCCAAGGGTAAAATCTGGTACAGAAGCCATGCAAAGCTGCCATCAGGCAGAGTTACTTTGCTGCCTCTTCCACACAGGGTCGAGACCATCAGTGAGTACCTTGGAAGGTTTTACACAGCGCGTTTGCAGTACTGGGGATTCTGATTCCTCTGGGCAGTGGAGCAGCCCAAAGACTGCAATGATTAAGCTGTAGATGACCCTACTCATTGCAGGGTGGTTAGGGTAGGTGACCTTCACAGGACACTTTCAACTCAAACAGTTTCATGATTCTATGACTCTTTCGTACCAGGCATGAACTGCAATCCCTGAGCATTGCTTTCTGCAGGGAATATCGAACATTGCTCTCCCTATTGGGCTTTCTCTTCATTTTTTGCTTTCTAAGCCTTGATTACAATTAAAGGAACACAAAGTAGGTATCTCGTGAAGGAGCCTGCTTACACTGTCTACAAGACTCACAAGGAGCCAGTGACAGAGGTTCTATTAATTACGGCTGCAGACATCTGGCAGATCTTCTCAAGTACCCCAAAGCTGAGTTTGGCCCCTGAATTTACTAATTAGACCCGTGGTATAACTCAGAGGGAATACTAGTTAAAAAAAATCCTCAGAAGAAACCTCTTGATCCAATAAGAGGCACAGAATCTGCACTTGAGTTGAATTTTGCAAATATTTTTTTAAATAATTATGGATTACGATTGAAAATGCTGAAAACTGGACTTCAAATTAAAATACTTCTGAAAAACACCCAGTTGTCAGTTGAGGCACATGGCTGTAATTTCTTCAGCCTTAAGCACATCTTAAAAACAGCTGAGTACTGTCAGTAATTTATTGCTTCCTACAGATAAGGAAAACATCTGTGGATTTTAAACCCATTACTTTCCATTCTGTTCTGTTCTGTTCTATTCACCACCATGGAGAGAAAATATTTCCTCTCCTCTTGCAGCACACCACTGCATCTTTCAAAACTGTTCCACAGAGCAGAGGAGAGCCACTGATGGGCATCTCGCAGTTCAGGGCGTCACTCCTGGTGTGAACGTCCTTGTAAGCCTTCTGCATCAGAAATTCTTCAGCTTCAGTGAGTTACACATTAGCTGCAAAGGATGCCTTTTGCTTGGAAGAAGCTTTCTCTAGTTGTGTTCAATACACTAAATGTTCCTCAAAATTAGAATAACAATCCTAGAGCTTTAATATGACCTTCAGAGAGTTAATACATTATATTATAAAATTTTCAATAAATGCCTACCTCTTTCACTTCCAGTAGTATAGAGTATGACTAAACTAATTAAAGTCAGTGGGAATTAAGAACTAAAATAACCTTGAATAAAAGCCTACATCAATCTACAGATACTCATTCACATTCTAGTATGCAATCAACTCTGCTTAATGTAAAGACTCTCACAAAAGTTAAGACATTTTGACCTAAAAATGCAGGTGAAGTACTCATCATCCTGTCTTTATATGGAGACCCAGACTTTCATCAGTATAGATTCCAGCAAAATTATTCTACCCTTTGCACAGGTCAAGACCATAGCAAGTCGTAGGGCAAATGCCAGGCAGTGAGCACCACTCCTGTTGTTCTCTTCCTCTTGCCACACCACTGGGACTGGTTAGATGGCAAGGGATTAGCACAGCTGGGGCAAGGTTAAAAGCACAACCTGGCCTTTGGTTTGACACATTCACACTCCCCAAGTACTGCAAACAGGATGGTAAGCTGGATTTGAAAGCTATGTAGGGGTTACATAAGAGAATTCTTCAGTGCTTTAAACAGATATTGCAGCTTTTCTGGTATTCATAACCTCTCTCATAACCTCAACACCACATAAAGTGTAAATCCTTATGTCTGCAGAGCAGCCAGTAAAACAGAGCACAGGGAGAACTCTCCATGTGTTGTGAGTTATTTTAATGCTTCTTTTTAGCACTTGATAATATTGCTCCTAGTTATCTTTGTTTCGGTTTCACATACTTTTTGGCTGGAAATTAAGAACTGCTATTGTTCCTATAGATCTAGTCTTGAATTTGCATCCTAAAGAACTCACGCAGCTGCTGGTATGACGGATACTATGAAAAGCACAACACAGAAAGCAACAGGGGAAACGTGGAGGGCTCCAGCCAGGAGCAAGCAAAGCCAGAGTCTGAGACATGTTAGTAAAGCAGGCATTGTACATGAATGTGCCATTTTCTGACTGTCCACTGAATTTTTTATGGTACCATTTATTTTCCACCATAAAGACATGCGAGTACACTGCCAGGCAGTTTCCTGCACTTAGTGCAGTCAGGAGCATCAGCATGTTTTTCTGTGATGGGGCTTCTTGTTTCTTTTTATTACTTAACAATGCCAGATTTCAGAAGTTCATGCTCTAGTGCTTCCTACTTCCCTTGAATAACTTAATGTCAGAATATTTTGCAGTCAGTGAGAATATTTCTTTTCTTAGCACATCTAGTTACGTTTGTATATGCCATGCTTTGTAATTCCTCCATCTGTACAGAGACAAACTGGAAGTACAGAAGCTATACAACCTGCTGCTCAGAGCATGTAGCTGGTCTACCAACTCTTCTGCTGTACAAATGGTGCTAACGTATTTAGTATGGCTTCTCAAATTCAGAGTTTGGAACTGCTTTGATTGAATGCTACGAGACTTTTCAGTGTTTCTTTCTTTCCTTTAGTTTGGCCTTTCTTTTTATGTGAAAAATCTAGACTTTTTTTCTTTATAACACAAGAAATATTATAAAATCAATCAATTTTAGCAAGTCCTCACCGCTGAAAATGAAAAGGGATTAAACTGAAGTCTGAGAATATTTGCAAGCATAAAAATACTCTACTACTTACAACAGAGCTTATCTTGTAAACAGCCCAAATATTGCATCAATTAGTATTAAACACGTTGCGTAGTGAAAAGTATGCACAGCAATATGAGCAAAAGCTGGGAGAAGAGATTTTGTTAAGCTTAATCCTCAACCGGAAATGCAAAGTTTATGTACAGATTCTTAGTGTACCAGTGTATGAATCGGGGTTACTCAAAAAAAAACTTAGACTGAATATGCACTGATTTAACTTTTAAGAATCATAGTTTCTGGAAAAAATATTTCACAAATTTAAAAAAAAAAAAATTATTATTTTGTTCAACAGTTTCCTAGACATGAATCCAACCCTCAGTTATAGAGCTTCTTTGCCACAGTAAGCTCCATATACGTTCTGAGTAACCCCAATAGACAATCTTAATAATCAGTACACAAACTGTACATTAAAATGCCACTTTTGAACTCATGCATGGGTAATACATTTAAGCAAGCATATTTATGCCTTTCTGCGTATTTAAATGTATGCCCAAGATAAGATAAATGAAACGTATCTTAGTGTATAGATAGATAAATGCAAGATATCTTGCAAGTCCTATTGCAAGAAAGTAGTTATCTATTTTAGCTCTGTGAGTATTTCAGCAAGAGAAATGAGAAATTACATGCTCCCTCCTTACAAGACTGATCAACTCTTTTGGAAATGCCAGAGCAGGGAGAAGGAAAAGCTCATGCGCAGTGAATTATTTTTCCCTTTTCTGACAACTGTAAGTTTAAAAAGGGTAAAAAATGAATTACTATATTGATGTAATGATAAAAAAATCATCTTCTACATGCATCCAATGGTAAAAAAATAACCAATCAAAACTATGAGAAATTGTCAAATTAAAAATTCCTCTAGTTGAAAAAAAGTTTAGCTTTGATCGCTTAGAGAAAAGGCGAAGAACACTTCAAGTGCCTTTTCTTGGCAGGTGACACACAAGGAAAATCCTTTTAAACAAACTTCCTTTGAAAACCTGTTACCTTCAAAATGATCTCAAATGTAAACATACTAGTGAAGACATAATCTGCATACCCTAGGATCTGGAAGGTAAACAAAAAGTTACAAACATTATTGCTAAAGCTGCTTTTGAGCTAACAAGGATCAATAACAATGCATTACCTTTAACAGGATTTCAACAGTAAAGATGGCTGTGAAAGCATAGTCAAAGTAACCAAGTATCTGCAAGGTATAATACGTGCCACAGTAAGAAATTCAACTATTAGTAAGTTTTCACAGTTTATACCACATGTACAACAACACCTGCATTTACAGAAACAGGTAGATTGGGAATTAAGTCAATATAGTTTAAAATTCCAGCTATTGTGCGACAGTTTATATTTACTTAAAAAATTATCACATGCCACCATGTTTTGATGTGAGATTTTACCACTCAGACCAGTGAGACTTTCAGTTCTTTCAGACCTTCCCCTATTGGCTTTCACAGGTACCTGCTTCAGACTTTCACAGAGATGCATAATCTTATGCAAGAAATGTTTAGTAATAGTAAATGTTTGTTATTAGTAAGTCATTTTGATGTTGTTGTTCCCATATAGGCTGAGCTAGAGTATTACAAAGCACATTAATGAATAACTAAACTAATTAAAATCAGCACTGCAGCTTTTTATTATTATTATTTTTTACTTGGAAGACACAGCAGTTCTTTATTTGCAGGAAATTTAGAACGCACACCAGTAATTTAGTGACATGCAAACTTTTAAAAATATCATAGATGTGATATTGATTTCACAGTTGTCAATAGGAATAGTGCATATATATTTCAATGGAACTGGGATTTCACCCTTTCAAGGTGGAAGTATTGCTAGCTACCAATTTAGACACAGACATACACTGCAGCACTGTGTTAGCTTAATTTCAAGGATCCAGCAGTTCACCTAGAAAACAGGTGAGCACAGAGACATGTTTCCAGTGGTGCAACAGCTAAGAAAATGGGAAGGAGAAATAAAATAAAGAGACAACACACAACGGACATATTCCTATAAGACCAAAAGAAATCTTTTTTCTTCCCATGTCCCACTGACGATCACATCCCTCCATCCCTTGCTGTGGCTGAAAAAAAGAGTCAGATAAGAAAGCTGTTCAATAAAAATTAGTCAGTAAGGAATTTGTTTTAGAATCAAAGAATGTATTTAAAGCAATTCTTGCTTGTTAAACTTGTGTTTTCATGCTTTTACTGTCATGAATTTTACCAGATACACCTAACCTGAGACTCATCAGGATGTTCAGCTCTCATGTTTGGCAGTGTGACTTGAGCCAATGTGCTGTCCTTTATTCTGGAATTTTACCATGCTAGCACAGCTACAAACAACATGGTCTTCATTAACGAGCCAACATGGGATATCCAACATAAAAAGCACAGGACTGAGTAGAAGCAATCATATTTGCAGAAAAGAACATGAACTAACACTCACCAGAAAGCCATGCTACTGAACCTGAGTGCCAACTGGAATAAGCAGAGGCCACTCTTGTAGAAAGAAAATAACAGCCAACTCTTCAAATCATATTTTTCAGTACTTTTTCAGTCTTCCAAATACCAACTCACAAAGTCAGTGCTAAACTCTCTCTACACAGACAATCAATAGTGAGTTCCTTCCCTTGCCAAGCTGCCCAGCCGAAGGCAATACCATCATTCAAGGTAATTACAAGAAAAACATGCAATTTTGGTGTGTTTGTGAATATTTACAACGTGAGGGCAATGTTTTCTTGAAATTACTCAAACATTTTATCTTCCTGTGTCCCAAAGAGGAAAAATCCCTTCAATTCCCACCACTCTGGAGTTGTATCTCCCACCACTGGTCTAGTTACAAAAGTAAATATCAGCTCTTTAGTAACAATTTCAGTATGGCTCACCAGCTCTGTTTTTCTTATCCATTACCATGATCTATTCATAAAGTTGTACTTGTCCAGTTTTACAGATATGGGAGGCACACAGTTGCTCTATATACTCCATGGAGAGTGCCTTTTTGTTTTTATCTAATTTTATCCTTGGAAGAAGTATTAGCTTTTTGTTTTTTGTGAATGTTACTGAAAAAAAACGTTCAGAGAATGTCAACAGCACAAAGAGCTCGGAGGCACCTACAATAGTACAGGGATACAAGAGCAAAGCTGCAGACAGAAACAGTATTGAGAACCAGTATTTTCATTTTTCCTCGATATGTGCCTACCCTCCTCATTACATGAACTCAAGTCCCATTAGAGGTTGAGGGACATCTCTGAGTTTTTTAGTTCTGTAAGACAGCTGTTTCAGCCTCCAGAAGCTAGAGCACTAGTTGAGGATAAGAGGAATTCAATGTTTGAAAAATCAAAAGTTTTTGCACTGAGTTTGTGTGCTGAAGTCTAACTCTTGTTTTAGCTTCATCTAAAAGGAACCTAGTTTGTGCAGTGTGCAACTGCTCTGCAATAAGAATGCAAGCACAACACCTGGGGCAGTAGTGAGATTTGTTTCAAAGCTGCAGAAGGAATCTTAAAAATTAATTCCTCAGATACAGAAGATTAGCATTTAGCCTACTGTAACATTGTGGCCATTCCCAAACCTTTAAAAATCACAAGTTAGATTGTCAAACACCTTGAAACTAAGTTTATAGTTTTAATTATTCATTTATTTCTTTTTTGATTGATTTTGGAAGGTCTTCCCATTGGTGCCCTGCTTGTTTGGTTTCGTGGTTTGTTTTTTGACATTATGAGTTCAATTTTCAAGCATTTTTTTTTCTACAAGGGAAGACTAAACAAAAGCTGTGTTTCCCAACTAATTGCTCTGGTAACTTTAGTACTGAAACATCTACTGACCCAGAAGGCCCATCTTTCTAGTAAGAGATTTTCCTCTAACTCCATGGCTAGCCTGCAGATCAACATGTATGTAAGACAGGGGAGACCTGACAGTTCTGTCCAAATCCCCACAAAGCAGTTCAATCATAACTAATCAGAAGCATGCACAACTCACGATAACTTGAGAAGCTTTCTCCGTCCCTATTGCAAAATAGTTGTATTACCTGTGATGCTCCATCCATAAACCTACTTGTCTTTGAAAGATTTATGTTTTTCACAAAAAAAAAAATAAAAATGTTTGACTTGGAAAAGGAAAAGGAATATTTCTTCACTTGAAAATTAAAAACGAGGCACTAGCCCTAACGGTTTATTATTCTATGAGGATATATTTATCATATTTATCTCCAGACACAAAATTGATAGGCTTACATTATTTCGAAATGAGTGGCTGCGAATTGGATCTTCTGCTGCTAGGGAAACACTGCTCAGCATGATGAAGACAAGGATGAGATTGGTAAAGATGTGGTGATTGATGAGCCTGTGGCATCCCACTCGAATTCTGCAGAAGAAATACAAAAATGTACCACATGTGCAAATACAATTCACCAGATGGTTAATATACAACATGTTTTTTTATTATTCTGCCAAAAATGACAGATCTGGGAAACCATCAGCAGTTAAAACATGGTGTAAACGCTGAAGCTATTGCTCCCTCTTATGTAAAAACTTAAATCAATTCAAAATCCAGTCCTCCAGTTGTGAAAATGCACTTATCAGAAGAGTAAGGGAGATAACTTCCCAGATTATGAATGCCATTATAAATTCCAGTGTTTATACCACTGTGCATGTAGATAGATATCAATGTCAAATGCCAAATATTAAGGTTATTCAGATCCCAAATGTTACTTGCTATTAAAGTTGTTGAAAATATTAATTTGGTGAGATGTGTTTAAGTTTAGAGATCTTCTTGTGTTACTCAAAGACTCTGATCAAATAATAATTTCCCTCAAAGATTCTATTTTGCAGAATTATAGGACCAGTGTGTGCTGAAGATTATAGAGCTGCTAGCATTCAGACAAATATGAGTGGGATTGCATGTATGCTTACAGTCACTGAGCCCAAGGTCACTGAGCTATAGTGATACTGAGCACTTCACCAAAGTTGGTCCAGAATTAAACTGGCAAAATGGCAGAATCTTGTTCATAACTGACTAACACTAAAGTTGTTTGAAATATTCTTCTGAAAAATCATCAGTTTCTCAGAGGAAATTTGTTCTCTTAAGTAGATGATTTGAGTACAGTATATCTCAGTTAAGCAAGACAGAGATTTCACTCTGAGAAACCATATAGAATTACTTGAGAACAAAAGGAAATTGACATGTTCAACAAGTCTAATGTATATGCATTCAGCATGTGTTCTTAGATTTACCAGTTTAAATAGATACCTTTCTAGTTTGTCAAAAATTCTGAGTATTAGATAATCCACATAATCAATAAGATACAAGCCTAAAATATCGGGCTTGTATCATCTTTTAATCTTACCTGTGAAGACCTCTGCCATGGAGTAAACAAGGTTCTCCTGTACAAATAACTTTTAAAAGCCCTGCTATGACTGCCCTTGAAATTGCTATACCTGAATGAAACAGCTATCTTCAGTCCTGTAGGAACTGAATTCCATTCACTTGTTCACTTCCATCTAACAATCAGTAACAACTTTTACTGACTACTGAAGCTTGCTTTCCTCATCTATAGAATCTGCAATGCTCTGGAGTTAGACTGAGTGGTGAAGGATTTCAATTTCCTCCAAAATCTAACTACTCTTGTTTCTGACTTTTTAAATAATTTGTCAGTTTTAGTTTTAATCTGGAAAAACACTGTCAAATGAGAAGATACATACCTCCTTCCTCCTTCTTGTCTCTTACATTTTTTCCTCATTCCTCACGTTCACTGCTACAAAAACATGCCATTCTTCCCATGGTTTCTAGGAATTCTACCTCATGCAAAAATCCTCATAGTTCATGTTCAGATCTTTTATATTCAGTGACTGAGAGAATAGCTGGCTAGCAGACATCAAAAAGTACTTTTCAGACCTATGCAGACCTATGCTATAGTCAGTACATAAAAAATACCATCATCTTTGACAGTGGGAGGCAAATTAATGTATTTAACAAATTATTTTTAGTTTTCAAGTCACTTTAGAAACCAATTCCTATCTTGCTGCAGATATTGCTGCTCTATCCATACACTCAGTGCAAGGAGACCTACTCCTTCACCACTGGAGGAGCTAAAGGAGAATATTCCAGAATGATATTTACGGATTGGTGCTGCTGAAAATGAAGAAGGCACTCCCTTCGGGGATCGGTGTTATCTTCTCCTTCATATTTAGTTCTGATATTCTACGGGGACGGGGGCCTGCTGGTACCTCAGGTTCATCCTCCTCATCTTCTTCATCTTCACCTACTATAAATTAAACATTTATTTTACTAAAAATAAAAAGGATTAATTTTTTTCATAACAATATAAAATTGTATTATATATACAATTCAGTGTTTCTTCAATTTCATAGCAATATAAAATTGTATTAATATATATACACAGCTTACGGGAAAAATTATATTTACAAAGCTTTATATCACATATACTATATATTATATACCACAGCTTTAAACATCCATGAAAAAAATGTGAATGAATCTATGAATATTCAGAGGGCAGACAGGTTTCACCACAGAGTACTGAAGGAGTTCATAGATATTATAGCTGTACCCCTCTCAATACTTTACCAAAGGTCTTGGGAGTCTGGGGAGGTCCCTGAGGACTGGGAATAGTGTTATATATACATCTACAAGAAGGATCATAGAGAATGATGCTAAGTCTGCTTGGGGTCAGATTCCAGGGCCAGTCCTGTTCAACACTTTTATTACTGATCTGGATGCAAGATTGGAAAGCATCCTTAGAAAGTTCATTAATAATACTAAACTGGGAGGAGGTGTTGAATCTCTGGTAGAACAAGAGGTCTTGCAGAGGGATCAAGGTAGACTAGAGCATTAGACAATCAGCAAATAGCATGAAATTCAACAGAGGTTAAGTGCCAAGTTCTACACTTGAAACAGTAGAGTCTGGGAGATGAATGGCTGGAGAGCAGCACTGCAGAAAGGTATCTGGGGGTAGTAGGTGACCGCAGGCTCTAAATGAGCCAGCTGTGTGGCCTGGCAGCCAAATGAGAAACCATGTTTGCAAACACAGCATAGCCAGCTGGCCAAAAGAGGTGATTCTGACATAGCCTTGGTGCAGCTTCACTTTGAATAATGCATGTGCTCTGGGCTCCACAATAATAAGAAGAAATGCTGGATGATCTTGAAAGCATCCAGAGGAGGGCAACAAAGCTGATAAAAAGACTGGAGGGCATGTTCTGTGAGGGGAGGCTGAGGACTCACACCCCCTGATCCTGTGCCAGAAGCCCCACACAAACTCGAGCTCTATAAGCCCATCCCTGAGGTGTATTGTAAGACTCTGTGCAGTTTGGTCAACAAGCATTCCAATAGTAAGGTAGAAACAGATTTCTGTGACAGGTGTTGAAACAATCAGAATGGATTTTTAGATAGAGGTGTTTGATGGACTGGAAGATACTGAGATAATAGTGACTGAACACCTTCAGACCTGGAAAGTCTTTTCACTTCCAAACATTTTAGAATTTGCGTTCACATTCAGGTTACTATTAGCACAAGAGTCTTCAGGCTCACAGTATTAACCCTCATGTTTATACTCTTAAGAGAGCTAAAGAAAAATGTTGTACTTAGCAACTTAGAGGCCCATTTATCCACTGATAACAGAGTGCAATTTCACTGACTTCAAAGGAGATGACTCAGTGTTCAGAGAGAGCAGTTTATGATATTTTAGCTAACAAATTTAAATGTTTTTGTCTTTGGACTGGTATTCACATACCTGGTACATCACAGGGTGGATAAGGATCTTTATCTTCATCCTCTCCTTCTCCATATTCAGCAATTGTCACCTATGGCCATGAAAGAGGAGAAAATAGTTTTCAGTACAGCTTTGCATACAGAGTTTAACAGAAGGCAGAACAAGTAAGACTCTGCAGTCAAGAAAGTCATGCCCATTTTTAGCCTGATTTTTTAAAACAGGATAACCCTGAAAAGAGAGAAGAACTGACATTTTAATATATATATCTAAAACATTATTTTTCTATAATATCTGTATTCCTTTAGCTGTGCACATTACAATCACAATATGACCAACAGGTTTGGTAAAAATCACTAATAATGGTTGAAAATTCAACTAAGAATTCATCTTTTACTAATTTCTTCCACTGGATTTACCAGGCAAAATACATTCAGAGATCCTAAAGTAATGACAAATTTGACCTCCCCATCTTTGGATATTAAAATCAAAAGGATTTTCTGGACTAACAGATTCTGCAAAGACGCCAAGCATCAGAACGGCCTCCTTTCCTTGGAAAAAAAATGTATGGATAATGACTTCATAAAAGAAATCACATAAAAAATAGCAGGCCTGAAAAGTAATTCCTTCTTAAACAGATATTAAAAAAAAAAAATAAACACCTTACTATCCTTGGGCTTCTTTTGGTCACCTTCTGACTTCTCACTTTTTTTATTTTCCAGACTCTCTTTTCTAGAAAACACAAACAGGCAAAAAACAATTACAATGCAAATCACGTAAGGACAAGAGGTTTAGAATGAATTATAAGCGTACTTTTAAAAGCTGAGTATTCATAAAAACATACAGTCAAAAATGTAAGCGATATTTAAAGTGATTTGCACAGAAGCAGTCATCAAAGTAATAAAATCTACTGCATTTGAACACACTTGATCCATTTCAAACATTACCATTTTGAATTTAACTGCAGAATTCAATGCATGATCATTACTCCTTTCTAGATGGATAAAATGTGCTCTTGGACTTGCATTGATTTCAACGAGCAGCACTAATCTTGAGGAAAGGTCTTCTTCTTGCCTGTATAAGGCTTACAGAACTGATTCCAAATGGTCTTTTTCACTGGCAAGAACAGATACATTCCTGTTCTAATTGTACAATAAATCCTACCATTGTGATGTTTAAACATCAGTTGGCTTTCATTCTCTCCTTAGGTCATCCTATTTTCCCAATCCCTAGCCAACTTTTATCTAAAATCACTCTAACTGGGTCTTAATTTAATGTCAAGGTAAATTCTGTCCTTTGTTTCCCAAGTCCAATAAATTTTGCAAATAGTGAGGCCATTTATGCAAGAAAGAATTACAGGAAAAAACTTATTTCTCTCCTCCTCCCTTCTCTTGCTCATTCATCACGCCTGAGCTGTTTTACCTTGCATTCTTTTTCCTTTCCTTTTCTTCTGCTTCTTCTTTCTGAGCAGTATTTAGACTTTCAGCATCTGCCAAGTTATCCACAGCAATGGCCAAGAAGACATTTAGCAAGATATCTATTTCAAATAATTTTAAGGACATTATGCCTTACAACACTTTGTTTAGTTTATTATTAGTATAAACACTGACAATGTGAGAGAGATAAATCCCATGTTCCCAACCTTAAGTGTAGAGACGGGTGACGTTGGAACGTAGTGCAAATAACACTCACTAACAGTCTAGAATAATACTCGGTGTAAAACCAGCCAAGATCCAGCAGGATCAGTGATTTTAAAATAATGGAATACTTGCTGTTTGTTTGTTTTTAAATAAAATGAAACTTAACTTCATGTTAGCCTGAGCATGCTTCAAATACAAAACATCGTCTTTTGAAAGTCAAGGATGTTCAGGCATTTTGAAAAATTTATTTCTATAATGCTCTGTTTTCTGTGTCTATGAAAATCTATATCAAATTTTGTACTTCAGTCTGTATCAGTTACACACAAATACTGATATAAGTACACTGTAGTACAGAAAATAGAATGTTTTTGCCCTTTTATTACCTCCTGACCTTTTAAGAATTTAAGAGAATGACACTAGTTTCTGTTGCTGAATGGGACCCAGGGATTATTTCCAGCATACTGAAGTCAGGGAAGGGGAATGCTTCAGAAGACTTAATCCTAGCTGACTCAATATTTCTCCTTGTCAATTTCTCTCATCTGGTCCTTGTAGTATACAGTGGATCACTGGCTCCATTGTCGGTGTGTGTCAGACCTAACTGATCTATACAAAGAATCAAAAGGATGAACAGGAAATTACTGCCATAGAGATCAAACTACGTCCATTCATTTTGAGAAGGAGAGATGTCAAATAGAGACAAGCAGGTAGAATAAGGTTGTTTTCCCATTGAAGGAAGAATAATTTTTTTTTTTTTTTTTTTCCTGCCATTGCGGTGGTTGCAGACTTAGAGATCCCTGGAATCTCATTCATCAGGGAATGTAAAAAAGAGAATTGCTCTACGAAGTCAATTCAAAGGACTGAGCACATGCAGAATGAGCGCGCACGTCCATTGCAACTTACTCTCTTCTGGAAAAATCTTGCCTGTGGCCCTGGCATGGTTACACCCTGGCACACAGTTCTATTTGGAGATGCTTCCATGAAGCACAAAGGATACAGTTACCGCAGATGAAGAGGATAATGAAATATATGCAGACTATCATGCCTGAAGATGATGGGCCACCATACGCCATTATGCCATCATACATAACAGCATTCCAGTCTTCACCTGTTAGAATCTGAGAAGCAAATATATTATTAATAACTCATCATTAAAAGGAACAATAGAGAACTATGTTTCCTGTACTCAAAATACACAATAAAGCTAACCTTCTGTATACAAAAACTACTAGTGAGGAGATAGGAAGCAGATACAGCATTGAGTCTTACAGTGCCTGCCTTAAACATTCACCTACAATGTCTGAAACCAAACACTGTGGTAATGTGCAACGTCTGCAAAGCTGAACATGGAAATGGTTAGAAAGATGGAACTGATTAGCCTGATCTCTAATCTTTAAAACTGTAATAAACATGGTAGTGTCTCTTTAAACTTATTTCTATATTATAGTAACTGATATAAACCCATATGCAAATATGCCCTGTAACAATGCATCTCAATTTTCCATAGGGAAAAGCTGAACTTTTAAATAGTTAATGAAGTTAAAGGAAACAAATTAATAAAAATAAGACAACGTGTCACCTCTTTTTCTAAGTGTAAATTTGATGGACAAAAGAGATTTTGTGAAGTAATATGACAGCTATGTTGCATAGATAGATCATATAAGACATGAAACAAATGGTACAAATGGCGCAGAATTACCGGAGTACTGAATTTAATGAGCAGAATGCTACTTGAAGTAAACTGAATAAATAGTATTTGCAATTTTGCTTTCAGGCAACATGATCACTTAAACAGTTCTGCTGATCGTCAAAGATAAAATGTTTCATAGGGGATGAAAGACAGTTACCTGGAATACAGTTAAAAGAGCTTGTGGAAAATTATCGAAGGTGCTCCGTTTTGTTTGAGTTTCATCAAAATTAAATTTGCCTCCAAACAGCTGCATTCCAAGCAACGAGAAGATTATGATGAAGAGGAAAAGCAGAAGCAACAGTGAAGCAATGGACTTCATTGAGTTTAACAAGGATGCTACCAAGTTGCTCAGGGATGCCCAGTGCCTATAAATTAAAATGCGTGTGTTAACACACACCGAAAAAAAAAAAAAGAAAGAAAAAAAAAACCATAACAAAACCAACCAACCAAAAAAAAACAACCAACCAAAAGAACAGTAAAAGAGCAGTGCATGATGAAGTATTACAAAAGAATTGCTGATCACCCTTCAGCTATCCCTAAAGTTAGCAGTATTAGTTAATCTTACCTTGTTACTTTAAAAATACGCAGGAGACGAACACAGCGAAACACTGAAATTCCAAGGGGTGACATAATTTCCAACTCCACCAAAATGGTTTCAACAATGCCACCACAAACAACGAAGCAATCAAAGCGGTTAAAAAGAGAAACAAAATAAGCCTGTAGACCCAAGCTGTACATCTTTACTAACATTTCACAGGTGAACAAAGCCAGAAGAACTTTATTTGCGATATCTGGAACAAAATATTAAAAAAAAACAAAACAAAACATGATATTTCTGAGTTGTCTCATAGCTTCCATTTTCATTTTAACATCTTAATATTATACTTTCTATATGGCTTGTTGCTTAAAAAGAAAGAAATGAACGGTTTTATTAATTTTTTTTTAATTTTTTATTTTTATTTTTATTTTTTACTTTGGGCAGTATTGGTTGCTTAACGTGACATGAGTCACACAAGAATGCCAACCTTCCTGCCAACCTAAGTACTATTTGTTTTTTCAACAGGTTGGGTAGTTCATGGCTGCTCAACTCACAACCTGAGTCCACACTAAAAATTGAACAACGCAGCCCATAGTGTGCTGTACCAATTACCATTTTCTTCCTCACCTTCCAAGCATGATTTAACAACAAAAGTACAGATATTTGCAATTTAGTATTGTGCATTCTTTTGCTGGTATGCAATTAAGCTGTGTTATGGAAATGGAAATCTAATACAGTCAACCATTTCTTGTATTGCCTTTTGTGTGGGCTGAATATCTTCAGGACAGCAACAAACAAAATGACAAAGTATGAAATATATACAGAATGCAAGTATCCACAGTTACAAACAGGACAAATAATTTTTGTCTGTACCTTGGATCTGGGTCAGCCAGTCAGGTTGGTTATAATGTTCTGATGAGATAGTTAATGTGTTCAGAAAGACCAAGACAATAACAAGCCAATAAAATGTGACAGATTTTACTGCAGCTCTACATTTTCTTCGATTAAATCGATTCCAGCGACGCCAGCGTCGACTGAAAGTTCAAATAAAAGCAAATTTTTATCATACAGAAATTGCATGTCAACTTAAAGAGGGTTTCATCTCTGAAGAAGTGTAGTGCAGGTATACACGTGTGAGTAGGTGCATTGACATAAAACGTAAAGTAATTCAGTTACTTGTGTAAATTATTATCAGTTGCAGATTAAGGAGTGCTAATTTCTTATTCCTCTTTTAGATTTTGTTTTTAAACCACATCTTCAGGAGTGACAATTATATTTAACTGGATTCAATACTTCATTGAATAACAAGGCAATCGAGTAACCTGTCATCCCAGGCCCCATAAAATTAATAGTAGTAAAGAAAAGTCCATAAAGCAAAAGAAATAGAATTGAGATTACATTTAGTCTCAAAATGTAGGCTTTAAGTTAATCTGTGCAGACAGGAATAAAAATGACACTAAACACCTTTGAAGTTTGTTATAAATAACTAGGTATATCGGTTATCACTTCCAGTGCCTGAATTAGGTGATAACGTATTGACTATATGTAAAGCTAGAAATGCTTTAAATCTCTCTCAGTAAACAGAATCTATGTACAATAATGCTGCCATAAAAACATCTGAGTTGTCAACGCATTCAGACATTAACATTTTCTTTGCACACCTTAAACTTCTAGCACTGGAAATAAATACATGTTTTGACGGTACAGAGATGTTTCAGACCTTTGCAGTATTCTAACTCTGTGAAGGAACTATACTCTGTCCTGACCTAAAGCGACACTGCATTCAAGAACACTCTTATCTTGCCAGTCCTTGGCTCAAGAGTGCGATGCCCACAGCCAGCAATGGGAGGGCTCACTTACCAGGTAGGTCAACAGCTTTTCTTACTTACAGAACACTCAATCTTTTAAGCAAACGAGATAAAGATAATATTGTTTGGATCTCTCTACTTATACAAGCCAAGAGCAGCCTCACTGTCCGTGAGTCATCGCTCTCTAAAGCCAATGGGAATTTTCTTCCCCAGGGCCTGTGGAATCAGTGACAAAATGCTCCAACTAAATGGCGCACGTACGAAAATGCTCCTGAAGAGTGTGCAATGGCACACACAGGTACAAGTGCTCGAATTATATGAGCATATTAAAAAAAATAAAGAAATGAAGCAAAAATTCAAAAAGGAGAATAACAGTAATTGTCTACTTTAATTAGATTGGAATAACTAAAGGAACAAGTAGAAATAGTCAATAAGTAGCTGGCTTGCTGTGACAAAAGAACTGGGGAATATACAAAATCGGAAAATACATTATATGAATTTCTCTCAATAATCTTCAATTTTTCAGTAACCATTCCTCCCAGTTATAAAGCGCTACCATTCATGATGGGGAAAGAATGAAATGTAGCCTTTTATTTTGAAGAAAAAAATTCATTTTCATAAATTTGCAATGACATAATACTGTTTTATGAAATTTTGAAGCATTTTTCACAAAATATAGCAGTTGTATAAGTATTCAAACCACAATTTCAATTGATACAGTTTGTTACAACAAACCAAATTATTCAGTGTTTATGTTCTCATTAAATAATTTATCACTTTTTCTTCATAATTATTTGTAAGTAAACCATTATTCTCATTTTCGTTTGCTCAAATATTCGTGTTTAGGGGCTCCTTTAGGTCCCAGTCACAAATCTGAAACCAATTGAAATGGGAAGTCAAGACTTGCACCGTGACTGAACTCAATATCCCATCAAGTCAGTCACCACGGCCTATGAAGTTTAGCTTGGTTATCTGCAATCAATTTGTATTTTCTATATTGCTAGTAGATCTATATAAAACTAGCAACATTTGTTTCATATTTTTTTTTATCTGTGGTGTTTCAGAATAACATGGAATTTTTTAAACTGTACTGTTGCTCAAACCACATGTGTAATTCTTGTATCTTTGAATTAGGAGTACCTCGTGTTTTCACTAGTTAGCTCACAGAGCTGTAAAGACTGATGCTCAAGATAAATTCTTCTGTATTTGTGGGCACTAGCATCTGTGCAGGAACCCTTGCCTTCACTACTAGAATAGAAAAGCAGCAGCTCTAGTATCAAAACATCTCAAATCCACCTGGAAGATTACAAATAGATCATATCTATCTATCTACCTACCTACCTACCTCTTTATATATGCTAGAATAGCATGTGGTTGATATAAACTGGCAGATAATTGCTAAATCTTTCTAGGATGTAGTGCTCTTAACCAAGTTCCCATCTGACTCATCAGAAATATATTTCCAAAGCCTAACTTCAGATTTCACTCGTGACATAGCAGGTAAGGCATACAATAAGAAGTATTTTCTACTTTTATGCAAAAGCAAAAAAGTTCACAGTCAAACAAATACTCTTGACAAATTATGTCCTGAGTTACTTTGCCTGAGACACAGAGTAATTCTATTACAGAACAACATTCCTGAGGCCGATGTGAGAATCAGGCCAGAAGACTGATGATTAGATCAAGATTTGGCATTTTCAAACAGTAAAATTTAAAGTACAATAAATAAAGAATAAACATATTAGACCTTAATGATGTGTAAAGTGTATCAAGAAAAAAAAATGCAATTAAAAAGAGATGAAAATACTGACCTGAACTTGGATTTTGAGATGGTTTGACTAAAAGAAAAGAAAAATAAAATTTTAAGAGTGCAGAAAAATTAGCTAACACAAGTTCAATCAAAATGTTGATAATCTGATATCTCAGTTGTTGCAGAGCAGTCCTTACACTTGGTTGAGGACTTACAGCTTCTCATGTTGGCTGAAGGTACACAAGGAGGGCTGGAAGGGAAAAGAACCAGGACAGCTGGCCCAAACTGGACACAAGGATATCCTACACCATACAGTCTTGTGCTGAACAGTAAAAGCTGGGGGGTTGGCTGGGGGAGCTGTCACTGCTCAGGGACTGGCTGGGCATCGGTCAGCAAGTGGCGAGCAATTGCACTTGTATCACATTTTTGTTTCTTTTCTTCCCTTCTTCCTTCCTTTCTTTCTTTCCTTCCTTCCTTCCTTCTTCCTTCCTTCCCTTTCCTTCTTTCTTTCTTTCCCTCAAACCACAAGTTCTAGGACTTTTACCTTTTTAGCTCTCTCTGCTCCGTCCCACGGTGGGGGAATGAGCCAATGGCTGCGGGGTGCTGAGCTGCCCGCTGGGCTGAATCATCAATATGTACTCACCATAAGCTCCCACAGCATGCTGGGTTCTCTCCTTCTCCACTCACATTCTCTGTGTTCACTGACTCGGTTTCACTGGTGGGCATGCTTGCTGTTAGGAGACAGCAATTGTTTTAGATTGATAGCCAAGCAGGGCATTACACAGCATCTGACCTCCTGCTCTATGGCAAGAATACCTCCAGATTTTGCAGATCTAATGAGAGCTCAGAAGGGCTGAGGAATAGCAGATGAAGTTAATCAGACACTTCATCAGTCCTTCACATGTCGCAAAAGAAAGCATACAGAATACCAGAGTGTATTATAACTTTTTGTTCTGTTTCAGCAACTTGTCATAACTGCATAAATGCACTACAGAATGCAATGTAGAGAAAATGTGGAACAAAGAGAACACAACTAATAAATAAACCAGTGCTAGATTCTGCAACCTTTTAAGTGTCCTGTTACCACTTTGGAGGTGATTATCAGTTGAACTCTTGCTAACACATTGCTAATTCCAAGAAATGCTACAGTTCCTCTGAAAATAGGGACTTGCATTTTGATCATACTGGCCACTCTGTGATTTTCATTTTATTAAGAAATTATCAAAGCAAGACATTAAAAATCAACTGTGCCTGCAAATATCATGTGAGAAGTCAGGAAGGAGCACTGGGAATGTCAGAATGGGTACTACAAGGGATGCTAGCAGAAAGGGGGCTGTTACATTTGTACCACATCAGTTAATTACAGCACATGTGGTGGATCACAGAGCAATTGAGATTGGAAGGGACCTCTGGAGGTCACCTGGTCCAATCCCCAACTCAAGCAGGGATCAGAATTAGCAATTGCAGCTAGTGATTTATTAGACAGAGCTCACTTGTCATTTGTTCATCACCATTTACTTCTACCAGCATAGAATAAGTGTTAGGAAAGGATGAACAACCAAAGTTCTCAATACTTCCTAGGGGAAAACAGTGCCTCTGTGCAAAGGAAGCACTGAAGGAAAACCTCAGGAACAAGAAAAATGTCAAATTAATGTTTCTGGCTTATATAGTAGAAATACCATATGGAGTAAGAAAAGAGAGAGGGTGGAAATTACCGTAGAACAGCAAGAAAAAAAGCACAAAATAATATCTTAAAGGTATTCTGGGTTGTGCCTCCTGATAATTTGCTGCTTTGGGGATATATATACTCCAAAGAATGTGTCTGTAGACTGAGTAATGAAGGCAGAAGTGCTACAGTGCCTCTTTCTGTTCTGGATCTCCCACTATTTTGGTAACTTAAAAGAGGCTTGAAGTGGCTTTATTAAACACATTAACGTGAGTGAGAATCGAGCACTGAATTTTCTGTTTTGTCTACAAATCAGGTACAAAATGAGAGCTGTTAGTGTTTCTCCATAGCCTCTATATTGCCTCAGTACTGATCTAGAGATACATGCAGGTAGGAAGGTTTACGTGCTCATCAGTTCCATAATTGAGAGACTGATTGCTCTATGCAGCAAAAGCTGAGAACCTGCCCCCACAAATGTAACTCACCATGGTATGAAATGCTAAACACAGACTTGGCATAGCAAAGGAAAACACAAATATCCATGCAGGTGTTTGAATAAAACAATGCACTCCAAGCAGTAAGCACAGCAAAACTTTTTTCACAAGGTTCTTCTGTTTTGGTAATTCTTTCTAAATATTAATTTAACTATGGTATATACAAAAAAATCCCTTGTCAGCACCTGCAAGTGCCTCAGTTCTAGTATTATATAACTGAAAGTTAAAAAAAAATGAACACTGCTAGTCCTGTATCAACTTCACAGCTTTCAGTCATGGAGTTAAAAGGAATTTCATTCAAAACTAAAGCAGGTAATCTTCACTGGTATCCAAACTGAATAATTAATATTGTCAATGTTTTCAGAAAAAAAAAAAAAAGACAAAACTACTTTAAGCACTATCTCAGACCTTCAGAATGAAGAGTTATTACTTAAAAATGTCAATATCTTTTGTAATAAATGCAAGGAGTTTCTCTGTCTAGCAAGGAAATAGCTGTCTTTTGCTGTGTGACATCATGCTGTTAGGAAACACAACCTGAAAGCCACCAGGTGAACATTTTAGCACTTGTGAAGGGCAACTGCACACATAAGAGTGCAGAAGTCTCATTTCAAACATTGTTATTAAGAGCTGCTCTATAAAAACAGAGCTAGGCTCACCTTTGCAGTAAGTTTTACACAGGCAACAGGTGTGACTGCTTCTCACGCTCATGTCCAATACACCAACCCTTCTGTCATCTAGGAGTACTACCCAGAATCCAGTCACTCAGTATCACACAAATTGCTATTCATTTTGAATACGTGACAAATAATTAAAAAAAAATGGATAAAGTAATATAATTTGGACCCATGTCTACCCAATGATATCAGCCCTTTTTGAACATGGCTGCATTAAAAAAAAAACAAATTTCAAAGACAAAAATCTTTGCTCCTATTGTCAGTTCTGTAGCCAGGATGTCACCCTTCATTTCAAACAGGGTACTGCTCTAGCTTCATTAGTGACTTGCAGGTGCTGTGTTACTAAAAGGGAAGAGAAGAAAAACCTGTTCAACTGAAATGAGGAACACAACTACCATTATCTTGTAATTTGTCTGCCAACAGAAAAACTTGACAGAAGTACTGAGAAAAGCAACACATGTAAGCCTAGCTCCAACAATGCTGACAAGTCTTTAAACCTTTAGCTAGATGGAAAGAGCAAAACCACTGCATGACCACATTCACACTAACTAATGCAAGCAACTAGGCAAGTCTTGAAAGAGTCCCAGAAGCACAGCTTTGAGAGGGTGGTGTGTGCTGGGCACAGCACACTGAGGGAAGATAGCAGATTTTCTTTATTTGTCTTTTTTTTTTTTTTTTTTGCCTTTATTTTAAAGGAAAGAATGCTTGCATTAGGCAGTATAGCTAACCTATACAGCATGCAGCTTGATACCTTCCTGAGGATAGAGAAATTAGGTCAAAAGTATCAGCTATTACATTTTATTTATGAGGATAAGAAACAGCTACTGGAGAGAATCTTATGATTACTAAACACGGTGCTATACTGGCAACATTCTAAAGCAAACCTTGCAGAATGCTCTCCTTGTGCCTGTTAATAACTGGCTGGCTGATAATTCCGTAGTTCCATTACCTTCAATACTGTCCTAATTCTCTGTCAAATCAGTACATTGATTTTCTGAATTCTTATGGCAAATCTTTGAGGTGGTCACAAAGGAAAACGGAACAAAAAATCTCAGAACAGAATTCATCAAAAATTCATCACAAATTTCCCTAAATCTTCTTTATGTAGAGCACAGAAAGAAGGAAGTGGAAAGCACATCAGAAAGAAGGGATTCTCGCTGCTCTGACTGTGAAGCACCTCAGGATAAGTTCAGCTTACGCAGGGGCTGCCAGGAAGATGTTGCACATGACACAGCAGTGAGGTGTCTGCTTACACAGTGCAGATTTCATTTTGGTTCTGCCAGCATTCATTTTTATGGGCTCTCTCTTTTTTTTTTTTTTTTTTTCAGCCCTCAAAAACTCCCAAAAGGTTGAAATGGTTTGGTTACATGACAGTGGAAGGAGAGTGAAATAATCCATCTTACTATTCATGAGTACGTAAATAATTTTAAGCTGATTCAATATTTATTGAAAATGAGTCCATACCATTCTAGCAATTCCTGAATTAATCTTACACATTCTGTTATGGACCAGATTTTCAAGCCTCAGTCTGAGTCACAATAGTGATCATTTCATGACAGCAAGGATATCAGCTGCTCCAGAAAATTCATTTCACATGGGACTAAACACAGATCTCCTAATTGCTGTCACTGTGATTATGTCAAATCAATACATTTACCAGTATTAAAAGGAACAGATCTGAAAGTATGTATCACATAAGAACCCTTGTCTGCCTCCATTGTGGGTGAGAGAGAAAATAAAGAAAACACACATTACAGAAAACTATCAAAAACAAGAGCAGATACAGTAAAGGTGTTTGTTTTTGATTTTTTTTTCTGTTGTTAGATTCTACATTAAAAGTAGAATTAAATAGCAAATACTGTTATTATTATATTATAGACATGCTACTTAAAACTTGCAGTAAATTATAAAGCTTGTGACATACTGTCATGGATTTTTTCACACCTGAATTCAAAGCATGTTTTGTATATGGTATCTTTAAAAAAGAAAGCCTGCTCTTAAATAAAAACATTCAAAATCACTTCAGTTAAAATCTAAACAGATTAAAAACTATCCTGTAAAAAGACAGAGCACTGCAGCACCAGTCTATCAGAAACATGCACTTAGAAGAGCAGAACTGCATGCACCAGTATCTCCATGCTGTAGATGTATATGTCTGTGGTACAGAAAATGCATATAATATGTGCTTTCAAAAGTTACCACATCAAATGCAGAGAAAGCTCAACTGCAAACTCGAACATGTTTTACCATGTTTATTGGAAGACCGGCCAAAGCAACTAAGTCTGCTTTTCTTCTTTTCTTCCATTAAGTCAGCCAGTGTAACCCCTTCGCGTTAAGTACATGTAATCCCAGCATTTACACAGTAGATGGCAGCAGTTGCAACGCAAAAAAAATAAAAACGTGTCCATATATACAGCACAAGCAATATCAGACAAAACAAATTGAAATTGCCAACAGAAAAGCTTATCAGAGCTACAGTCCTCACCTCTCAGGATTTTTGGAATTTGATCTAAATTCGAACTCCTTTGAAGCTAATGGGAGATTCTTTTTGCTGACCTCAGAGTAAGTAGCTTTTAGCTCATATAAATACAACAGCTAGTCTTTTCCTAGAGACACAATGGCAATTCCACTAGTTAAAATGTTTCCCCTTTTTCAACAGCAATAAATACTTGTCCACCAGCAGGAAAAAAAAGTACAAATACACGGTTTTCATACATAAATAACTTATGTAAGAACCTAAATAAGTCTAGTTAGAATTTTTAAAATGCAAAGGAACTGAACGTTTTTACAGGATCACGTAAAAAACCAGCAGTTATTGATTTAACTGCCTTTGAGTTCTGCACCTTTTCCTGCCATGGAGAGACCTTCCGTATCCTACACCCAAAACTCTCGGACATCATGGAAGATCATTATGGTGATCTTCCATCACCATAACATCAGTGGCAGTCTTGATTGTCCAGAGGCACTCAGTGTAGCTCTGTGGCTTCTTCTACCCACACTGGAGTCCAGCTCTCTCTTTTGCTTCAAAGACCATTCTTTGAAGCAAGAAATCATTGGTATATTTGAACTAAATTTATTTCCTAACTTGACTACTCAACATTATTAACCTGATGATAGCTAGCTAAATTTCACCTCACTCACAAACAAGTAGCTTATTATTACAGTTATACTCCAAACCCAAAAGCTTTCTCTAGAGTAATTGGATAGATAGCTCAAGCTCTCTCATCATACCTTGCCATGCAACACTATGTGCAGCACAACACTTCTGAATGCAAGACAATATGAGGTGGAGTGCTTGAGCAAGCCTTCCTCCTTTACATCTTGCAGCATTTGGTACTAAAAATGAATTCCCCAGCCCCATATTCAAGCACACGTGCATAAAGCCAGAGGAGTGCTAGGAGACTATTTGCTGGAAATTTCCACTCAACACACACGTACACAAGCCTGCTCAGTGCCAAAGGAATGCTTTCAGATCAATAGTTGACTGTAAAACAAAACATTGAGCTTGCGCAAAGCATTTTTTGAACCTTTTATGACTCAGCCAAACCAGAAATGATTTCTGTGATGTGACTGGAATGTACAACTTAGAGACCACTCCAGATAATTGTGTGTGCCGTGTCTGCTTTGTGGAGGAAAATTGATGTTAAGATCAGTATCTTGCCAGAAGCAGCTCACAACATCTCAGCCACAGTTAAGGGCCCAGAATACTGAAACCTTTACCACCCTGATCTCTTACTTCACTTTCCTCAAAACAACATCTACAATGCCAGCAGGGCTGCAGAAGCAGGAATCACATCAGGTCTGCCAGCTCTCTTTATGCTCTACTGCTAGAATAGTAGACATCAAGCTGATGGGACTAAATAGATATCCCTTAAGTATACAAAAACTGACCACCTGCAAAGGAAACATTATTCACTGAAGAGCAGTGCTGTATTGATCACCCCACAGTAAATTCATTCACAAAGGTCTACATTTCAACTACTTTACTTAGAAGTCAAAGGAATACTGCTAACATTTGCTTTGTAGGGGTATTAGGACCAGCTGATAGGCAATGTATCAGAACTTTAAGATACAACACATAAAGTATGCAGTAGTTTTATAATGCTGATAATGAGGCTTCTAGTATTCTTTGGTATTTTGCATATTAGTAACTTGGCTTTGATTTTTTATATTTAAAATAGAAGCAACTATCTGAAATTCAGTTCTTGGGATTTAATTAATTAATTACATCTCCTATCCTACTGTTACACTAAAAATCTCTTTCAGATCTTGAATTACCCCAGAACGCCTACGTTAACAATGTAGATTAAAAAAACTCAAAAAACTCTCTCAAAACCAACAACTAAGCAAACAAGTATTTCTGATTTATGATAGATCAACATGATCTACAAACTGTTTAAAGAATGCTGGAGCAAAAAGTTCTTCTGCAGTGTATTAACAAGCAGACCATTGGAACAGGATGCAAAAAGTTCCCAGGGATTTTGCCTGCAAACCAAACCAAGTCAATGGTGACCACAGGTCACAGCACAGCTGATATCATCCACAACCCTGTATGGTGGACTTATACAGTATATTTACTTTGTAAAATAGGCACTTATCCACTTCTCAGTTTAAGGATTGCATACTGACAAATTCATATTTTATGCATACCTTCCAAACAAAATTATTAACAATAACTAATATAGGCAACTCTGTGAACTCTTTGGCTTTCAGGCACTGCCCTAGATAAGACTCATTTCTATGGGTGATGTTCTATCTATTTCACATTTCTATCTGTAACGTTCACTTATAAATTAGTGCAGTATAAAACTGTTGATCCTATCTTCAACAGTAAATATTTAAGCTTCTGGAAAGGACTATAGTTTTCAAGAGCAGTTCACAAGGTAGCAGTGCTAGTTTGTCACACTGCCTTACATATACTTTCTGAAGTATGAACCAAATAATAAAGTGCTATTTAAAATCAATACCTGTATTGGAATTTGGGCTTTAATCTTACATTCAGTATTATACCAGCAACATCCGTGCTCTCATTTACGTATAGTACTAGAAGTTCTCTTTTTGTTTATTATGCAAACACAGCTAAGAAACTAAAATACCTTATATAAAATTATTACACTAAAATACTGCTAAATAAAATTTCTCACATACAGAAACAAGATGATAACTCAAAGTTTTTTGCAAGATCACAAACCTAACTTGCTTCTTTATGTTGGGACTCTGATCAGAAGCACTAGAAAGTTATTGTGGTAATAGACTACTATTTCCATTATACATTACTGTATAGACTAATACGCTGTAAGTAAGTGACAATTACACTTCTTATCATTCCATAAAAGTACCCCTAAATTTTCCAATTTCTAATTGTATGTGAAAACTTCTAGTAGAAAAGATTCGATATAATGGTATTCTTGAATATCAGAATGATCAAGAGTGTCATTTCCTCACTTTGAAACTCAAAAAAATCCTATTACCACGAATTACTGGAGTTTTGACTGTATACTTTAAGCTTTTTAAGTCATTGTTTCTACTGCATGCAACTACACATATACACATACACATACACACATATTCTTCTTGATCAAGAACTTACGATGATACTTAGTACGCAGCTTATATGCACTAACTTTTTAGAGAATACAAAAAAGCAAAGTTTTTCAATCTGAGTAGACTGAGTGCAGGCTAAGAGTTGTAAATGGACAGGTCAGAGAAAAACTCTAAATTTATTGTAAAATTCTAAATTCTTTTCCATGACTTCAAGTATCAATATATTAATAGACATGATTGTTCTGCTAATAAACACTTATGCAAACTTAAAATCAGAGATCAACACCAGCTAGGCTGCATCCTCCCCAGTGTAACTCACTGAAAGCAATCAAACCATTCCACACAGAATCAGCACTGAGTAAAGAACACATACTGTTCCGTTTGCCTTCTTCATCAGCCTCTTCATCATTCTCAGGATCAATGTCTTCTGCCTGTGTAATCCAGTCTAAATATCCCTTCAGATCTTCTTCAAGCTGCTGTTTTTCACGTAGCTTCTGAAAGTCCCCTCGGGCCTTGGCTTTTTCTCTTTCCTTGGAAAATTCCCTATCAAATTCAGATAAAGCAGAAAAAAATACTAATTTTCGGTTTGCCAGGCATTTTGATCTAGGTCTTGACATTGCAGAATCACATACTGACATAGATAATGAACTGCATCAACCACACAGAAGATTGGAAAGTTTTTTGAAAACAAGACAGTGGTGCAAAGAAGTCGTGGCAAATCCCCATTGTACTACACCAGAACTTTCAGAGCTCTTATGATTCAATTGAAAATTAAACAAGATTCTTAATTCTTCCAAGACAGTTTATATGCCACCATTTTTTATGTGCTCTTATAAATAGTTCTAAAGATCAACTGTATCTAATGGCTAAGAAGATAAACTGGATTGCATGAATAAAGTGATTTCAGAGAACTGAGTTCAGTAACACTTCCAACAAAAAGGAAATTCTGGCATTTAGTCTTACAAAACTTCCTTCCTCTTCCAGCTATGGCTCACTGTCCATGTCCAAAGATACATACTCACTGCCAAGTCTCATTCACAGAACATCACTAACAAGCCCTCTCTCTATTATACCAGGCAGAGACACCTGTGGTGTTTGAAATCTGGATGTTTTCCCTGTTACTCTCTGTAGTAGATCCTGGAAATTCTGTTTTTACAGATGAGAATTGCATCTCTTTTCGAGAGTTGAATCCTCTGCCTGGTTGCTCCCATCTAGAGAAATACACAGCATTTGACTTAGCCTAGTTTAGCTTTGTGATTTCATCCATTGCCTGAATTGTCATGGAATGACCCTCATATTAATTAAGTCACACCCTTTGAGAAGCAAGTGCATAAAATGACCTTTTGAGCAATCTTCCAACCTGAATCACCCCATGAATCTACAAGTCCCTTAGATATGAATGTCTCAGTACAAATACCAAGTAAGCTCTTGCATCACGCTTCATACACTGACACTTAAAATGCTCAGTCTGATACGCTGATACACACTCTCCAAATGCATAACTCAGTTTGCTAGAAGGATCAAGCATTTTCTGACTTATCTGAGTATCAACCTGTTTGATGAGGGGTAGATAAGAATCTTTTGAACTATACTGTAACAAGGTACTAACTCAAGATTAAAAATTCAGCTTATTTATCTTATACTGGGGCTAAATAAATTCAGAAAATGGCTGTAACAATTTGTATTACTATGGATTTACAACCCCTTTATTTACTGTGATCTTTCACTTGAAAATATCCCCTAATTAGCTCACGTTCAAGGGGAAACTTTTTAAAGCACTGAAAACGTCTTCGTTCAAAGTTAAGAAAAATATTATGAAATTCCTGTGTTCAAAAGTGTAAGGCTTGCAAAATATTTGAACACGTTAAACACAATTATCAATATGCTAACAAAATACAGAAAAATAATAGAAAGTTTTACATTTTTTGAAAGTATTATTTCAGTTCCATGACATACATTCCTTATCTGTAATTGTCGATGTATAATCTTTGCTTTTCCTATTTTTTCTTATTTTATTTTCGGTCTCTAAACATCATCTAAACATTAAATTCCTGCTTTGACATCAGTAAATTTAAGAGTTAAGCTCTTTATATGCAATTGTTCAGAATGTTATATTTTTGTTATGCTGAAGAAGTGAAATACAGCTGCAAAATCTGAGAGACAGACACTACAAATACAGCTAAGAACTTCAACAAAAATTAGTTTTGGCACATGGAGATCATTCTGTTCTGATAGCACCTTAATGTAGCTGAAGAACGCCAGAGCTTGCTTTGCATTTGCTACCATTCGCCAAGCATCCAAGGGTGAGGCGAAGGCCATCTCTTCACAAAAACGCTTGTGAGAGACAGCACTCAGCAGATCTCTACGAGGGATAACTGCTTTAATTAAAATTTTAATTATTATTATTATTATTATTATTTTTAAAGGATTTCTTTGTTTTGACAGCAGAAGTCACATGCCTGTAAGAAATTACTGGTTTATGCAGCCCTGGGTTTAGGCTCATCCCAGAGAATGAAAGATGCTGTCCTTTACATCTGACTGGGGCAATGTACCCGTGACTGCACCAGCAGTACGTCTGGAAAATAGAGCTATCATAGCATACTATGAAACCTGAAGCAATAATCTTTGGTAGCTTTTGCTCACTACTCTTGTTTTGTCTTTTGGTATCTTTCATTAGAGTGAGGAATTTGTGATTTGTGTGGGTAAAGTAAAATGAAAACTACTGTTATTGTATGAGAGTCATTGTAAAATGAAACAGTTGGCAAGGCTGCTACTTTGAACATCACTTCACCCATGACTGAGCCCCCCTTTAACCTCGTCTTTATATCAAAATAGCTGTATTCAGAGGATTAAGCACAGTTTTTATACACACGGCTATCTATGACCTTTCCCTTCAATACAGCACAGAAGCCAGACATTAGTCTTGGGTAAATGCTGTGGCAATGTATCAGAAGAGAGAGATGTAGAGGTGCTTAATTTCCACAATGTTTAAAAATTTTACCTTCATTTTAAAAACCCAACTGTCTGCAGTGCCCTTGCTCAGCAAGGACCTACTGGTCAAACTGAGAGATAAGGGCATGTATAGGCAGTGGAAGAAGGAAAGCGTGGCCTGGGAAAAATGCAGGGATGGAACTGAACTTGGCAAGGGATGTGAAAAATAAGAAGGGACTCTACAGTAGTAGATTGGTACCCCATGATAAATGACAAGGGAAAGCTGGTTACAGCAGACATGGAAAAGGTTGAGGTACTGAATGGGATCTTTGCCTCAGTCTTCAGAGACTACCAGACTCACTGTGCCTTTCAGAACCCAGAACCTCTAGATGGGAGCTGGGGGAACAAAATCCATCCCACTGTAAGAGAAGAGCAAGTCCAAAATCACTTCATGAGACTGAATGAGTAAAAGTCTACAAGGACTGATGGCATGCATCTCAAGGTCCTGAAGGAACTGACTGATGCAGTTGCCAAGTCATTCTCAATCATATTAGAAAAGTCACAGCAGCCAGGCAAAGTCCCCAGTGACTCCTCTTACACAAACACAAAGTATAAGAGTGGAATTAAATTGAACTGGAAATGAAATGATTATCCTGTTAGCAGAGAAAATGTATTTTTTCCAAGAAAAAAAAGAAAAAACAAGTTAATTGAAAAAGTCTGTGGAGGTGAGATGGAGGAGAAATGTTGGCTCTTTAACACTGCTGATAAAGACATTTAGACAACAAAATATTTGGATATATAGACAAATACGCAGATTTTGGCTGTTTTCCTGGAAGAAGGAATAAGAGAGCTGCTTGTGCAGCATTTCATGGCTACAGAGACTGTAGGCTAGTTCCAGGGCAGAAAGGAAAGGCTTCTGGTCATGTGGGCATCATTAATCTAAGCATCATTAGACCAATGGCCTGAACTGGCCTCTCTGACTGTGATCAACGCAGTACTCAGCCCAGAAGCCTATGAAGATGACAGGCTTAGGAAGTTGTACATTAATTGTGTTAAGTGGACCTCCGCAATGTAAATATTTGTTTTCACAAATGGCTGCAGTAAGGGCTAATTTCAAAATAAATATTTCATTTTGTTTTGATAAAGATGATCTAGATCTGGTATGTGAAAGTGTAAATTTGGGTGTTGGTTTTTTTTTTCTTTCTTTTTTTTTTTTTTTGCTTTGCTTTGTTTCATTAATTAACTTGTTAAAAATTGTATTCAAAGAGATGTTGTGACTGTGGTAACACTCATAAGGGTCTTCCCCCTAAAATGTGATTTTAATCAGTCTCCACTCAAGTTACTATAAACTGAAAAACACTGAGAGGCTACTCTGATCTGACACACCAGCAGATATGAAATGGAAACCTGGTAAGATGAGTGCTGCTCTATCTCATGTGCATCACTGAGGCAGCGATGATAGGAAACAAGAAGTTCCACCTCTAAATGTAAACTAGGATGGTGCTTCTTGGCTGGCTATGTTACTGACCTTCCAAACCTATGCAGCCAGAATGAGAGAGATAACTCATCTACTGCAGTACGTAACTTAATGTGCACAGAGTCTGCTACATGGAAAGTGTTATGGGAATGCTATATGTCAAACTGTCACCCAGACATCCTAGACCCTTGTTCATTCACAGAGTCACACATTCACAGAAATGTACTCACAGAAGTACAGTGTTGGCCACCAGACTCAGAAGATTTCACACAGCAGTAACCATACCAACAAATCAGCAGAATCATATCAGAGAACTCAAACTGCACAGTGACACAGACAACAGCTCCTGCTGGGCCTACTGTGTAACCCAGGTGTAAAGAGATATTTCAAAAGGTTAAGTGACATCACATCTTTAATTACTGGATATTTGTACTGATTACCCCTTCTGTTGAAAATAATAAAAAATCATAGGCTGAATACCACAGAATTATTTCTGCAGAAATATAAGCATAGCAGAAATTTTCCTTGAGCAAAGAAAATTGGGTTCTTGACATCAAAATGCAAACTGTTACTATCTATCCATAGTTATTTCTATATAGTTACTCAGCAGTTGAGAAAATGTATACTGTATAGCATATTGTGCCAAAGAGGCAGGGGAATCATCTGCAGGAGCAGCAAGATGAGGAACAATTTGAAAGAAGTGGCAATGGAGAAACAAAACTGAGTTTTGACATTTCAGACCATATTTACATTAGCACTTCACAATGTGCCCATTCTGCCCTGAGTAGAGACCTACTTGGCTCACAACACTGGATTTCTTAGAGGAAGACTTGGCAGCACCAAGGACAGGTTCTATTCCCCAAAGCATGTTCAACCTACCATCATGATGAGCACTGCCAACAAAGTTTTTAAAACTGATATGTTTTAACTGCCAGGAGCCCATTTCACAGGCCCCATACTAGTAAGACAGTGTGATGTGTACTAATAGGTCTTCTGCTCGTGCTCTTTTATTAAAGAGCACTGAATCACTCCCGTAGATTTTAGTGGTCTCTGTTTAGACCAGTTGGTTAGTTGCTACTGCATACATCTGAAAGAATTTGCCATCATCTATTGTCAATATATTCAATGATCTGTCAAGGATATTTCCTTTTTCTTTTTTTTTTTGTTTGTTTGTTTGTTTGTTTTTTTAATATTTGTGCATTTGAGTTTTATTTTTACCAGCCAAAGAGCAATCAAAACCAACTACTTTAGCTCATATCCTGCTCATATCTGGCGCTGAGGTTCCTTTCCTCATTTCTAACATACATTGCGTGAGGGAGTTAAATTTTTATCCAGATGTCTTTCTTCTACTAAGCTTTCCCTCTGCTGTCAAAAGGAATACTGTCAAAACCAGTTCATATCCCTTTTGCTGAAAGACTATGGTTGACAGTTCTCTGCCATTTTCTATTTTGTACATCATTATTCAAATGTCTTTTTCTATGATTTTTTTTCTGTGTACACTGTAGACAATTCTTAGGTGTATCAGCTCCTCTGTACCAATATATTTTACATTACATTAATTGACAGATGTTGCTGGCGAGATTGACATGCATAAGTATGTACCCTTAGCTTTCAGAATCACTACATACATTACAAATAATACTGTGGGAAAGAAATGGAAAAAAATAACATTCTCTTAGAAACCTAGAAGACTTGCATGTAGGAAGATATATACAAGGACACGTCAAAGCTCATGCTTTTATGTCCTTTAGTAAAGCAATAAATTCAACATACAGAGATTCATTAAGTGTGTTTGAAAGGTCTTGTTCCCATGGCTACCCCAAGACACACTAATGCTTTAAGCAGAAGATGCTGCCAGCAGAAGTCATCCCCTAACAAAAAGGACTATCTAGAGGAATAGATTATCATGCATCATTAAAGGCAATGCCTCTTAATAAATAAGCTGTGAAGTTTTATAATCTATTATTTCCTGTTTCATAGTAAAACAGAGTAATGCATGATGAATTACAGGCATCTTTATTTAAATTTTCAACACACCTTTAAAGGTACTTTCAGGGTTAATGTGTCTCTCTCAATTCCTGCCTCTTTTATGAGGCAACCCTTAACTTTGTAATTTCTAGCTTCCTAGTCTCAGCCTTCTGTCTCTTGCTCTGGTGGTCACAATACACTTGAGTCTTTTATCCAGGAATATTCAGAAGTCTGCCCCCAACTCCCAATTTCTGCCTGGTATTTCATGAGTTCAGAGAATACAGATCACGTTTCTGCCACATACAGACACAGTGAGTAACAAAGCTACATGTAAAAGCAGGCTCCTGAAGAAGTCCATCACCCTTTACCAAACTAGAATTGCTGAAGAGCTACTTAGTTGTAATTTGTACTACCCCATCAAGTGTCAAGTTACCCTAAAGCTGCACTGCCCAGTCCACAGATCCTAACCAGAGGGTTTTTTTTTGTTGTTGTTTTTTTTTTTTTTTTTTAAGAAGAAGTGTACTCTAGTGTATTGCTTGCAGGCTGAACCCCCTGTCTGCTGTTAGCTCAAAAGATCTGGCAATCAAAATAGAGCATAGTCATGTCATGACAATCTGTGATTTCCAGTATCTAAAACAATCATTCAGAACCACACGCAGCTTTAAACCCATAATGTGAACTGGCAAAATGCGGGCCAGCCCAAGATAAAGAAAATGGAAAGCAATCGGAGGAATGTATTTGCAGCTTTTCAGTGTTACAAGTAAGTATTTTGATCTACATTTTTAAATATTGTATGAATTCAGAATTGCAGTCTTATTGTGAAAGATCAGGTAATAGTTCCAGGTGGCCAGGTAGATTCCCAAAAAGCTCACTGTGCTGAAAATAAGAACCAACGGACATGATTCTGAATCAAACTTCCAAACACATATCCAGGTACATTTCTGGAATTTGATCTATGTCCAGTTTTTTCTAGTGTGCTTAGGGAGGAGTTGTTCATCAGGCCTGTTCTCAGGCTAGAGCTAGGCTTCTACAGAGCCCTCTGCTGAAGAAGGAACCAAGAGCCATTGCTAGAACCTTTTCCTAGAACCACATCTACAGGTGTTCAATTGCCATTTCTAGAGCACTCATCTGGAGATGAACCTTGCCAACAATGAAGCCCCTTCCCTGGACTAAAGTCAGATATTAAGGTCTTTTCCAGAGCTGGACCCAGCTTTGATTGTCCAGCCAATTTCTTGGAGCTCCAGCTACAGTTGTGGAGCATTTTCAATAGCCCATCTTGAAGCTGTTTTTATAAAGGTCTTTGTTAGAAGTCATCTAGAGGGTTTTACCTAAAAATTCCTGTAGAGAGCTGGATCTAGAGCCCCTGCTTGGAGTGCATCACTAGAGCTAGAGCTAGTAGAATTTATACATGCAGTTGCTGGAACTGGAACCATTTCTAGTCTTTTCTAAAGCTGGCTCTGTAACCCATTTCTGCAACAGATCTAGAAACTGAGCTGGATGTAGTGAAATTTCTAAAGCCTGAACTGGAATCTTTTTCCACACTGTCTTTTTCTGTATAGCTCTACAAAACAACACAGCTTTTCAATTGAGAATTCACTTTGAGAATGATGTGAATAATCAGACTAGTGACTAATACAGAGTATGAAAAAGGGAGAATTTTGAAAAAGACAAGCTAACAAAAAAGCAGTTGTACAACCTTCAGCCTATGAATTCTCTCCATTCTTGTTATTCAAGAGAGTATTTAGAAGATAAAAAAACTCCATAGACAGCTTCCTTCCAAACATTAAAATATTTACATATAATATTTCTCTTAATTTACATATCTACTATTAAAAATATGCACTGAGTTTTTATGAGTATCATCTTCAGTAGGTAAAAGTGACATGGATAACCAGAAAATACTCACCTTCAGAAGAGGCTACATGTAAAACAAAATATCTCCCAAATCATCATTCTCATCCGTTTGTACAGTATCAACATCAAACATGCAGTACACAAGAGGCAGTACAGAAATACAAAGGGGCAGATGGTCACAGAGTAACACAGGGATGCAAAGAGAATTAATGAATGTTTCAAAACCACAAACAGATCAGAACAGCAGATTTAAATGTATTCAGCACAACTGTGTATTACAGGAACTAACACTTCCATACAGAAAAATTGTATTAGGCATTCAGATTCCACTTACAAAATCTGTATGCAAAGCCATGCTTTTCAAGTCAGTTGCCATAACTTTTTGCATTCTTTGATTGGTTAAGTAAAATTTAACTTTGTAGTTTTATCATAGAAGAAGTTTCATGCTATTGTTTGAAGAACACAAAACATAAAAGCTAACTTAACACAAAGAATGCAAGTGTTACACATTCAATGCCTGATTTAGAATAATATATATATACAGCTTTCCACTAATTAATACAAATACATCCACAAAATGTTCAGCATACCCATAAAATTTAGACAAGTAGGCGTAAATATATAATATATGGAAAATAGTTATATGTTAAATATAAATGCATTCAGTGACCAAATTAAATCTGCGTAACTGTTCCACGCTGGCCCTCATCAGAGTTTCAAACACGTTCTCTAGGACATTTTCTTCTCTTTTGTACCAATTATTTGATATAATAGGTGTCTTTTGTATCTTTCAGAGATGCACACTTCCCCCTTTCTCTTTCCCCACTTGATGTCAATTTTGGTGGTATTTATACAACTCAAATCTCAGTTTACTCGTATCATTTCCTTCAACATGGAAATCACAAACAGCAGACAATCCATCAAGCACTCTGAGTGCTCAGCTGACACTGCAATTAGTGACACCATGGCAGAAAACAACTTCAAGAATGAATGAAATTATAAATCTGAGTACACATGACATTTGCTGCTTCTTTTTGAGTTCATTGAAAAGTAAAGGCAAGTAGGTAAGGGGTCTAAGAGCCCATTAGAACTCTATGGATCAAGGAACACCTAGAAAACAGGAGTAACTTATTTTCTGAAGAATGGAACCTTACTAAGGGACACCTTTTCCCCTACATTGTAACGGTGGCTCTAGAACAACTTCATAATTCCAACAGACTTTCCTCACGAAAACCGTCTCATTGCAACAGAAGAAAAGAAAAGCTGCTGAAAGAATACCAATACCAATGCCTCGAAGTTTATGTTAAAGGTATCTGAGTCGTTAAATATAGTGGAATTGCAGAGGGGTGCAATCAAAAATGCAATAATTTATCTGACTTACTCAATTTTTAATAGCTTTGAAAAACTACCTTATTAAAATACAGAAACCATGCAGTGAAAAAAGTAGCTGGTGTATCAAACCTTATAAGATATTTTAATGATATTAAATCAAATAAAAAGCTTAGCTGAATGGACCTCTCAATTTCCATGGCTTCAGTGGAAGAAGTGGACATGTGCATCAGCACATCAAATCTGGCATTGCTTTCTCCACAACTTGCTTTTAAAAAATTAAAAAATCTGAGACCAGTACCAATTAATTTGAGTCATGCAAGGGAAAAGGAAAACACTAATTAACTGTTCTGACAGCACACCTTTGCATGACAGGAAGAAAACTAACTGCTCCTTATGACCTTCTTAAGGGCCAGTGAAAGGAAATGTGAAAACCTAATCCACTAATGGCTTTAGTGGGAAATCTAGTCACACAGCAGTGTTAGGTAACAGTAGCAAAAGGAGAAATAAATCATACAGCGACTACCCTCATTTTTTGTCTTTTTCTTTCTTGCTTGTTTAGTGTGGCTGTGATGCAAGAGCTAAACCATTCATTTTGCAACAGTTGACATGTTTGTCCCTGAATAAAACAAAACCTATATGGCTGCATAAATCATCCTTTATAAATCAGGGTGGGCCATGGAAGGAAGAGATAAATTATAAAAGAAAATAAACTGATGTGCTTTATGTCTACCCTTTTGCTTTTTTTAAACTTCCACTTTATGAGTTGATTCTGAAAGTAAGGTAAAACCATACTTTCCCTAGTTTCTTGTGTGCAAGTAGTCTATCACAGATAATCAATCCAATTTTAAAAACCAAATTGTAGAAACACTGGCTAGAGAAAAATGCTCTTGAAACAAAATTATCATATCAGCAATTGGAAATGTTGTTTCTGATTGTCTGACTTCCGGGAATATAATATGGCATTATATAATTCCTTTCAAATCTGATGTACAACATGGCAAAGCAGTGAATATGGTTGTGCACACAATCAGCAGTCTGATGACACCATCACTTCCAAGGCTGCATTCAATGCAAGACCAATTTTTCTATTGGCTAACACAGATGTCACAGCTGGCCTGATGTTGCCAGAATGATACTGTTTGTTTGTAATTCACAGCTAATCCACACAATTATAATTGGGGTTGGTGGTTGGACTTGATCATCTTAGAGGTCTTTTTCAAACTTCATGATTTGAAGATTCTAATAATGCACACAGTTTTCAAATGCTAGCAGGATTTTTAAAAATACATTTACCTAATTTGTAGTTTCCCAAGCTCAACTGTGTTGCAAGACAGGAAATGGCAAAAGAAGTAAAGATGCAACTTCAGAAAGAGGGCTTTGTCAGAAAGAAACCTTGCAAACTGTTGACATATAGTTTGAAAAGCTGTAATGCAGCTACAACAGATTCCACTTCACCTCTTAGTCAGAGTCTGGAGTACACAGAACAATGACGTGCTATAATAGTCTCTCACTGACAAACATAATAAATTGATATTTGATTATTGATAAATATATTAGCTTGCTGGTGTAGGTTGTCACAGTAATACACAACAATACAATAAGCACTAAATATTTTGTGCAAACCAGTCATATTCTAAGACAGATCTTGAAGCACTCCACTAAAAAAATTTTGCTACGTAACGAGTAAATGCAAAGAGAACTCCAATCAATTTACAGCTTTTTTTTTTTTTTTTTTTTTAAAAAAAAAGCAACTTTCAAAAAAAAAACACCATTATATCTGTAGGGGAAAATATTTGTACAAGCACTACCCACACCCGTGCTGAAATATTACAGAATGTGGAGATCAGCACCTCATTTAATGAGTATTTTTGGCAAGCATGGTGAACGTGATGTCAGACAGATACAGGCATTAGGATCACACGGTTCAGTCCAAAGAGCAAACACTGGTAGAATGACATAAGAATCTAAAGTACATGCAAAAGAAGCCATTGCTGAGAAGCTTGAAGTAAATGCAGAGGCCATCTTACAAGTAGCAGTAGCATACACAATGTTAACTCAACTGCTTACCCACTAAGTACACCAAGAACCAGGTTAAGTACGAAAAATGAGCCAAGGATGATAAGACTAACAAAATAGATCCATGGCCATTCACATCCTATTGCATCATTTACCTGTAAAATGTAAGGAAATAAGTTATGATTCAGTCATTCATTAAACAGCAGAGTCCTTTTTGCAGCTGCCAGATCACGTAGGTGTCAACACTGAAAGTTTTGTGTTTATACAGTTCTTAAAAGCAATTCATTTTTCTTTCATTTTATTACTCACCCAAATTATACCTCAGATGTGATGCCTTAGAAGATGAATTAAAATAAGATATTTAATTAAGCGCAGGAAAATTTTCAGTTCTTTTTATACTTTTGCCATAAATATGGACATGAAGATATATATACTAGTATGTCCAACTGATTTTAGTGCTTCTTATTTTTTATGACGGCTACATAAAACTGTGTCTGTTCTAATTAGGAAAAAAAAAAAGAAATACTTATTAAAAAAAAAATCATGGCAACTCAAGTCTCACCTGTATGAAATAACCTGTGTGTTCATGGCAACTGAATTCAGGACTCTGCCTTCATGATGAAAAAGGTGTATGCTTACCCGCTCAATACACCAAGAACAAGATTTAGTACGAAAAATGACCCAAAGATGACGAGACTGACAAAATACACCCATGGCAATTCAAATCCCATAGCATCATTCATCTGCAAGAAATAAGATGATCTTATAGAGTAGATCTCTATAGTAATAGGAACTAAGAGTCAGAGAAACAGAATTTAATCATTCAGGTGAGATAGCATTCTCTTCATTCTTTCAGTACTTAAGAAGGGGAACAATACAAGAAAGGAGGCGCTGGCCACATTTAATTTGCATTCCTAATATGTACTTGAAAAGAAAGTACTGAGAGAACCTAGCTTTCAGACCAAAAATACTATCAAACATACAAATTGAGTATTGCGACAGTTCTATTCTCTAACACCAAGGAAAGTACATCTGGGATCCCACTAAGTTAATTTATGCTTACTAGGACTGTTAGTTCGTATATATCTTAGTTACATGAATGATCCTTTGAGAAAAGAAGTACTGAAATGTATTTCAACAGGACAAGTAATATAATTTTTTTCTGCAAAATGACATTTCAATTTTTTTTCCTGAAAAGCTACATCTGGATGCATTCAGATTTTTAAAAACATGAACAGAACTTTACAAAAACAAAGAACTGAAATAAAAAGTTATAAACATGACAAAAATGAGGAAATATCCCAGAAGCTCTTCTGAACCAAAATTACACTAAGATCAATGTTAAATTAAGTTTAAAAAGTGTTGTGGTTGTTGGATTTTTTGTTTTTGCTGTTGTTTTGTTGTTTTGTTTTGTTTTTTTTTAAGTAAGGTTGAATTTCCTGAACTTTAGATGTACTATTTATTGATTACAGAAGTTTTTCTATAAAGACCTTCTCCAGTGCCTAATTTTAGTGAGCTCATTGCATCTGTGAGATAGACTCAAAAAACTTATCCACGGACATCTTAGAACACTTTTTTTGTTCCAAAAAAAAAAAAAAAAATCACATGTAAAACACAGGAAAATTGAGCGTTTCTGTAATTTTCCGATGCAAAAAGACATCTCAGTAAGTTACAAACATAAATTCTGATTTATAACTTCTTGGAAATACTTCTCAATCCTATTTTTGCATTAGATTCTTCTTTTTAGCTATGAGATTCAGGAGACTATAAGAACTCTGT
The DNA here is from genome assembly GCA_037305975.1 of Chrysolophus pictus. Lineage (NCBI taxonomy): Eukaryota > Metazoa > Chordata > Aves > Galliformes > Phasianidae > Chrysolophus > Chrysolophus pictus. Next base: position 12,875,694 of record CM074587.1, read on the forward strand.
GAGTACTCAAGACCGGATGTGGTACTGTAGAACAATTTCCAAGGAAACCCTTTTCCTTTCACATGAATGTTGTCCTAAGTCTGTTTGTTGCATCTGAAATTTGTGATCAGGCTTTGAGCTCTATAAAAGCTCAGCTTTAAACACTGTCATTAACATCCTTGCTGAAATGGACACAGTTCCATATTACACAAATGAACAAAACCTTTTCAAATGATATTTCTAATTTCATTTTTTTCTCTATCTTTTAAAAATCATAGTTTCAGTTTCTGCAAGGTGATGCAACGTACAACTAAATGTAAGCACACATTAAGTCTTTGCAGATTAAGGTCCATAGGCACTTTTCTTCAATGGTGATCTGTCACAAAGACACGTTACACTAACTAAATTGAGACTTCCAAAGTAACCAAAAGAAGACTCTTTTACTCAACTCCTTCAGTTGTCCTCTAAAATAACCTCTGTGTACATCTGCAGCTGAAACCCTGAAAAGCAACCTAGCATTTCTTACTTGATAGCAAAATACTATTAATAATTTAAAAATTGTGAAGTACATATTTGATTTGGATTTTTTCCTTTTAATTTCAATAAAACTAAGTTTTGGAAAAATTAAAATGGAGAAAGATTATAGCCAATCAGAAAGGCTGGAACCATTGACTTCAATTTTAAAAGATCCCAGATTCCCATGGTCCAATTCTGTAACATATTCACGTGGAAAACAAGGTCTTTCATAATGCTGCTGTTATACTGCCCTACTTAAACTCAATCTCCTATGCAATACTTTTAGCAATACTTAATACATTAGGGGCTTATGCTGAGGAAACAGTTTCTTTTTATCTCCCATGCCTGTTTTCCCAAAGCAAGTTTTTAGAACTCTTAACAAGAGAGCTCAGATTAGTAAAATGACCTATTGCCAATATTGGATTTCTGCTTTGCTCCAGTGTGTGCTGCCTTTTGCACCTTCTTTCAATTGTAGGCATCTGACCTTTACTCAGGGATTTTTTTTAAATGCGTACCTTGTAGTTATTTTATTATTTCAGAACCGAGTTTAATTCATAGAAGTGATTCATAACACACAGATCAGGCAGTGTTTTTCTAATAATAGCTTGCAAGAATCAACATTTTGATTAAATTTTACATGCATATGAATGCATTTTGCATCCTATTTAACTATACCGTTAGCAAACAGCATTTTGCAAGTCCCAGAGCTCGGAGTAAGGGCAGAAATTCATCTGGTGTCGATGTCAACAATTTCCTGCTATAAATTGTTTTGAAAAACTTGAAAGATGAATATGTGCAATTTCAGTGTGAGAAAAACAAAAGATCCAAGGAGAACAAAAGAGCTGTGGGAATCACTGGAACCCAACCTGATACACTCTTCCTCTTCAGAAGGAGGATGTATCCAAGAAGCAAGGCATTGTGCTAGTTTAGTAAGCCAGGAGCAAAGTTGAAGTTCCAAGCTCTGTTATAAGGGTACACACAACTGTGATTTGCTTCTCCTTAAATCACTTTAATGTGTATAATATATGAAAAAAAAAGCCCATCTCATGTATGCAGTTTGATGTATAAGCCCAATATTTTAGGCTAATCTGTCTAGGACTAATGCCTTGTGATGTGAAAGCTTGAAAACTGCAGCTAACCAGCATCAGATGAAACATTTTGGTTTGGGCAGATGATGAACTAATTTAAAGCATTCCTAACTCAGGAACCCTTAATCCACTAGAATACCTGGCACTAACTCTTAAAATCAACTACCTGAAACTGCATCTATTCAATAATTTCACCGCATAATTCTAGAGACAAATAAAGTCTATTCAGGTAATGCATCATAATTTCTATACATGAAGTAACATTTCTGATTGCATTAATACCAGAGATGAAAGCATATAAATAAGTCCTGTCTATTTGGAAAACTTGCTCATTTCATGCACGTCTTGTGACATTTTCCATAACTTCCATTTAAAGAAACATCAGAAGAGTCAGTTTGTCTTGCCTAATGATGGAGACAGAGCTTGGTTAATACACACGCACAAAAAGATCTCCATCTTCACAGACGAGGTATTTCCAATTGAAAGGATTAATACTGACTTCTCACTCAAAAACTAGAAATAAGGAGTTACAAAGACACAAATTCCAGACTACTGGAAGTTGCAACTAAGAAACATAAGCAGTAAAAGCACCTCAAATAATGGTAAAATGATATGAGGAAATCCAGAAGCTATAAGATCTCAACTCATCAGCAAAAATCTTGTGAGACACTCACCCTCTGTGGCCCAGAGGCATAACACAACAGAGAACAAGCCATATCTCATGGCTGCCAGTGGACTTGCCCCATCTCTTTTTGAATCCATTAAGATTTCAGCATCCATAACACCTATTGCAAAGGCATTTGCCAAGTGACACTCTTCTTGCCCTTCTTTCTGCCTTTTTCCAGCACTAGACTTAATGTTTTGATCTCAGTTCTAATTAGTTTGTCCATCATGTCACCCAGAGGACAGACAAGATAACGAATGTTAAGAAGGACAGAGTGTTTTTCTTATCACTTAATTCGGTTTCACTGTAATGCTAAATGCGCTATTATTCCATTAGGTAAGTCTTTAAAAGTGCTCATTCTACAGAACGCCACTGTTGGTATTTTCATCCTTTCATACAGACACTAGAACTAAAATCTGAAGCTCTTCCAATCCTTTTCATAAGTGACACAGGAGCATCCTGAAGCCCCCATAATAGGATCCAGCTGTGGGCACTATCAGATCTGGAGACAAATTACTCTGTGCAAGTCCAATTGGTAGAGATCAAAATTTTCTTTGTATATTTGACTCTATATCAACATGCATATGCCTGAAAAGCCTTTAAGAATTATCTTTTGCTGATGGGACAAAACTTGGTACAGTCTGAAACTGCCTCATCTGGCATTTGGGGTGAATTATTTTGTTGTAATTGGAGTCAGCTATCATACCCTGCAGTGCAGCTATTAGGGGATATCTCTGAAGTGAAATAGAGAGAGCAAGCCAAGTTTATAGCACAGATCACCATCAGTGTTACACAGCAGTAGATAGCACATCCCAATCCAAAACATTAATTAGAAATCATTAAAATATCTCACTTATCCTATCTGTGGTAACTGTAAAATCCCCTATCTGCAACTGCATGCAGATCAAAGCCTTACTTTCCTGAAAAGCTGCCACTGGTATATGTAAATCACTGCAAGTTCTTTGTATGTATTGATTAATCTAGCCCTAACTGGGGATAATGATAAAGCAGCGCAATAACACCTCTAATTCTGCATTTGTCCTATTACATACATACTCCACTGATGCCTGAACCTATTTCGAATTATTTTTCACAATGTTTCTAAATCATTTGGTCTCTTCACTTCCTTAGTTTTCAATCTTACCTTTCTCCTTTTATAACATTCTAATGGAGATATAGTCTGTGGGTTTACTTACAGCAACCTAGAACCTATCTAAACATCTTAAAAATTTAGACTGACAAACTCAGACTCTTGAAGAGTGTAAAAATCTCTCAGGAATCAGTATTCTGTTAAATGGGACTAATCCTGCTCTCTTTGAAGCATACGCTGCAGGTTCACAGACCTCAGATCACAGACTATTTATTCTACTCACGTTAGAGTACAGTAGACAGCTTTTCAAAGCCTGCTCACTTCAAAGTTTGTGCTCTGAGATATTCCTGGCGGAAGTGAAGTTAACTTCAAGCCGACTTAAAAAGGCTGTGCTTGAAGCATAGCAGCCTCCAGACTGGTTTGTGAAAGCATGCAATTTTATCTTCCATCTTCTCTGGGTTCTATAGTTAAAGAACAGCTCTCCCTGACATTCTCCTGGTTGGACAGACCCAGACACATGCTGAGAAGCTCTGCTGAATGTGAACTCAGACCACTGCTCTGTTAAGCATCTCGGCTCAAGAACAACTGGAAAATCATAATTCTGTAGCCTGGGCATTAAGGGAGGCTAAAAAGAAGTGTATCTTCTGGAGAGATGAGAAGTTGTTACAGTACCCGCAGAGCTTCGTAATTACTTCATTGCTTCTAAATTGGGCCCCCAACCTCCGTATGTACACCACAGTTATTGACAGTACACACATAGGTAACCCTTCCAAATCAAACTTCAACTTGTAAGACATAGCTTCATTTGTATTAATTTGCTTCCATCTATCTGAATAGAAGGTTCTAATTTCTGTTACTTTTATCTTTTGTTAGCTAATAAATTTTACGTTAGGCAGTCACATCATCAAAAAAGAAAAAAGCTTTTTTTTTTTTTTTTTCCAAGGGAAGCCTAGACGTCAAATTTGACAGTTTGCTAAGGAATTACTACTTCTTCTTCAGGCAGCTATCTGTGTGAATCACTCTGGCAGCAGTCTGCATTGGTGGCAGAGCAGGTGCACATCACCATAACTAAATGGTGAGCAGTGCCTCTCTCCATTCTAGTAAGCCAGAGAAGGTTTTCTACAGCATGGTTGGAAGCAAAACTCCCCCAGGTTTAACAAAATTCATGTTCAAGGTGCAACAAATCAGAAGTGTTTGATTCCTTCATCGGTTTCAGCAGAGTAATCTAGGATTAATACAATTAATTAGAGCTTCTATGTATTTATTCATATTGCCAGAAAAACTCCAAGTAAGACATTTCTAAAACTTATTTATTTTATTAGTACTTATTATATTATTTTCTAAAACTTAAATTTATTGATTTGGTTTGCTTAATCTAAGGGCTCAAAGGACTTTTTCATTATTGAAATGAATGAATCATGAGATGAAGACTCTACTTATTTTTCAGCGTTTAGCTGCAATGTATTAAAAAGCACAGAATAACAACTCCAACTACTTTTGGAAGTAGTAGTTATTGTCAAATCTGCCATGATAGCTATGCATATTCTATACAACACGATACTGTAAATGCATGTATTGCTGACTTTGCAAAAATAATAGCATGAATCATTTGGATTGATGGTGTATAATTGTTACCTTATCACATATAGAGGATGTACAAATGAAAACTCAATACTCCAGGTACATCTGAATTTATCTACTCAGCTGTAATCCTGGGAAAGCCTGGAAAGTAAAACGTGTTTTAAATGATCTTTTTCTTCTTGTGGCAAGTGTTACTGATGAACAGAAGCTTCAGCTAGAGGAGTCCTCAGCACTGGAAGTACAGCCTACTTCTAAGCCAGTTTCTATCTATTTTATTTAAACTGTCTGGGGAGAAGTAATATGTTCTTTTGAGTATTTGCAATGTTGTGTGACAAGAAATTAGTTCCATGCTTTGACTGCAGTATAGGTCAGCAGTCAGCTAAGACTGAGATACTAGATATCTTGTCAAAGTAGATCAGGTTCAATGCATGGAAACGATATTTCTCTGTGGGGTACTTTAAAATCATGCTCAGGTGGACTGTGATAAGCTGCTCATTTAAAAATATATATGTGATCATCTCTTCTAATACTGATTCAAACTCGTTAATATGCATGCTCCCTGGCTTGGAAGCTCTCTTTGTAGGTCTGAATTTGATCTTTTCATTTTCTGTCTGAGTTTTCTAATTTATTTATAATTTAAATATCAACTCTTTGCAATCTAAAATTGGCTGATTCTGGGAAAAACAAGTAGTCCAAATCATTATCTAAAGGCAGGGGGGAGAGGGATGCGTTAAACTAGATTTTAGCTTGAAACCGAATTCAAATGATTAACGCACAATTTTTTTTTTTTTAAAATCCTGCCTGTTATCCCTGGCTCTTAAGTATGATTTATGCAGTGTATTAATACTGCTAACCAAAATTCTTACTATTCTTTCTCCAGCTGGACATCATGTGTTAAATTTCTGCCTATGTAGTCATCAAATGCCGGGAGCACTGTGCAGCCAGCACATCAGTGTCTTTGGGGATGTACTGCCTTGTTTCACTGAAGAGTCTCCCTTAGATGACCTGTGAGTGGTGTTGAACAGTGCTAAGCTATGCTTAGTACTTAAAAGATAAATAAAAGAGAGAAATACAGATTTTATAAGATTTTGTCTCGCATATTCAATCATGATTTTTAACATTGTTTGCTGAACATTTGCAGCTATGGACAGAAGAAAAAAAAAAAGGTATCAAGCATCTGTTAACTTCTTAGGCTAAGCTGAAATTCATTGCTGACCAGTATTGTTTGGATGCGATAACATGCCTTCCATTTATGCTGCTGTAAAGTGACAAAATAATTTATATCAACCTATGTCTTTGTTTTCTAATGTTATATTAGATCATTCAAGTCAAAGTTCTTGAGTATCACTGCTTATTTGACCTGTTGGTCATATAAAAAGACTTTGCTAATTTATTTATTTTAAAGATTCTTTCTCAGCACTCTGATGACAGTTTTCATAATATTTTAAATGTGCTCTGCAACTTTATTTATGAACTAAGAATACATTTTGTGCATCAGCCAATGGTTTCTTTTGTGAGACAGATTTAAAAATACTCGGTTGTTTCCAGGAAAAGTCTTTGATTGTACACTAGCTGCTTTCAAGTACATCATATCCACTGAAAATACTTCCTTGTAGGCAATCCTCTCTGATTCTTGAGCTAGGGGCGCAATTAGAAGAGACATGATGAGAAGACTTCCTGAGATCCTGATCATCTGACTGACATTCTGAAAAATCAATAGACTTTGTTTTATCACTGTAATTATTTTCTTTTGCATGGGCAGGTTTGACGAAATTGTAGTCATTCTTTCAGATTCTCATCCATATACTGGTTTTCCACATTTTAAGTTGCCCTGTACTACTGGAAAGCCAGTGAGAAAATCACAGCTCTTGTACTTCATCATAAAAATATCTGATCAGTTGGCAACCCTGCCCATGCAGGGGGTTGGAACTAGAATGACCTTTGAGGTTTCTTCCAATCAAAGACATTCTATGATTTCATGATTTAAATAAATATTGATACTTTTTTTTCCTACCTTAAAATACATTATTTGTGATTACGTTAATGCAGTGGCTGGATAGGCACTTGCACATTCAACATGTGAAGAAGTGCAGTGCAACCTAAACAGAATGCATTACTGAAATGATTGGTTTTCTTCAAATGTTCTAATATACTCCAAGAAAGATACTGAGGCAAATCTCAATTTCTGAAGAATGAAACAGGTTTCTAAGTGCACACTTCTTTCTGTTATAAAAGCAGATTAATTATGAATGAAGTATTATTTGATGCTTCTATCAAGCAGTAGTAAAGGGTACAATTTCAGAAGTGATGTGTTGGTAAAGTATGTATTAAAAATATTCTGACATCCCTTTCTTTAAACCTTAAAGTTTTAGATATATTTTAGATTGCTTATACATTCAGTTAATGAACTGCATATTTTAAATGTGAAACCTTGTGAAAAGGTTCATCTTGTTAAAATATCAGTACTTACATTAAAGGTTTAAAAAGAGAATTAAAAACCACAAGACATCACATAGCATAATTCAGCAGTTTCAGCTCGAGCAGTATCCAGGCCACTTTGCCAATAACGAGGACTGTACTGGGATCCAAAGCTAACAGTGTAAGGCTTCATCTGGACCTACTGAGCAAACAGACAGGGCTGTGGTTGGGAGTAAACACGCTCCTGATATAAATGGAAGAGATGTACAGATGTGCAGCCGCAGATATTAGACAATTTGGGAACACAAATGCTGCATTGGCTGGTGTAGGTGACAAGGACAATATTCCTTAGTCTCTACAATTCAGTCCAGCATTCGGCATTAAAGAGTCGCATTTTCAGTGGATGAAATAAGTGATGTATGCTACTCAGTGGGTTACAAGGAAGATAGAGAAAACTAAGCACCTAGGAAAAGCACCAAAAATAATAGGACATATAGGAATCAGGTGCAAACTGGTGAGCAGCAAGATATCCAGGTGAGTCACCAGGATGGGAAGGGTGCCAAGCAGTAGCAGGATCAAGTCCTCAATCTATAATAAATATGTATTAGAAAAAAAACTACCGATGCTTGGGGAATTTTTAGGGAGAGTTTACTGTTGTTAACCAGGTGAAAACAAGCTGTGCTAGTGAGTGTTACTGGAAGCTGTAATTTTCAGCTGTCATTCTTGCTAGCAGAATGCCACATAACGTGATGCAAAGTATTGCACATATTTCACCCACTCAGCTTACACCTGCTAGCAAGATAATTCTACATAGCCAATTTTTACAGTTTGCACAGTGAACAAGTGGAACTCAGAATTCTTGTGCAGCTTCTAATCTTTATGGGTTTGTTTTTCTTGTGTTTGTTTTCAAGAAAACTCATTCCATTCAGCTTTCATCTACAGATTTCTAAGCAACAGTTAACTCACAAACCTAAACACCTGTAATTGTTTCCTTAGATTCTTTGGACATTTTTATCACAACCTAGTGTATGCCTTTTCTCACTTTGTGATTAAAATAAAATCTTTTTGAATGTTTAATTAGCAATAAATATATATAATAATAAATAATTAGCAATAAATCTACCTCAGGTTAATCAAGAGCAAGTGTAAAACACGTAAAAAGTCATTTCTTCTGTCCTCAGCAAGTGATTTCAGCTTGACAATGGGCAATTCACTGGTATACAAAGGATCTAGAGCTACAATTACATTATATGAAAATGTCAATTAAAAGCTATATGAAAATCTGGTTTAGACCATATTTTACAAGGTCAATGCATTTCTTTGTTCTCTTACTAACAACTCCAGTATCATTTTTAATAAAATTAAAACTGACATCTGTGTACCTGTAAATAACTTTGGCTTTGGGAAGCCATTTTAGAAGACAAAATAACACACAGTTCTGTGTGCAGTTCTGAAGTTTCTGAATTTTGAATTTTCTTATGCATTGCGTTTTGAAAACGTCTGACCATGACAATTTTCATAGCACCCTCTTCTAATGGTTTTACCTTTGGGGCTGGCGATTTTTTAGAATGCATCTAATCGATTAGCTTCTTAATTCCAAGGGGGAAAAAAATGTTTAATATTAAGCCATTCAGATTAAATTATTTCTATAAAAATCATAGTCTGGATACGTTAACTCCCTGAAAGCTTTATCACTGACTTCCACTGTAAAAATCTGTGACAGTTACAGTAATTGCCAGGTACTAAAATGTGAGCACACTTCTGCCTTGAAAAATGTTAAAAGTGCATTTTTTTCTAGACAGTCATGGCAAACCTTCTGTTTCAGGAGGGATAAAAAAATACCCATCATCATCATAATACAAATCACATAAAGTAAATACTAACTCTGCAGTAATGCATTCTCTGAGAAAATTAAGAAGAATTGAGAGCAAAATTCAAAAAGGATAAACCTACACCCTGACAAACAACAAA